>CM041746.1:13272500-15672500 GCA_023373885.1 Hestina assimilis | reverse complement strand
CAGTATCAGTAGGTACTGTTGCGTTTCGTGCAATGAGTGAGAGCATCGGAGGCTGAATTTCCCGCCCCCTCGATTCCCTTTTTGCGCGTGTGATACTTCAAGTTTGCAAGCGTCCATAGGTTGCGTTGACTGCTTACCAACAGGCGAAACGTATGCTTGTTTGCCAACCATCATGAAATAAAATAAATATATACTTGATCAACTTTTTTTGTCTTAAACCGCCTTTATCACTTTTTAGCCGTTTGTGAAGATTTTTATGATGATCTACTGTGCAAACTGTGTGTGTGTGTGTGTGACTATTTTCTGGAATAGTTAGTAGTTAAATATTATCGAAACTTATTATATCGTGCATTTCTTAGTATTTCTGTGGTAGGGCTTTTATTGCAAAATTCTAGCTGGGTAGGTACTAACGCTCTCAGTGGCAAAATTCTACCGCAAATTATTAGCGTGTTTTGCATTAAACAAATTATCATTGGTTTTTAAAATATATTCTTCGATTCGTTTCATTTTTAAATTATTTATATCATCTTTATTAAATGATAATTAATTATACATAATTTCTCTATAACCATAATATCATTTTAATATGAAACATTCTAATTTATTTTTATCGTTAGCCATTTTCTGATTCGATCGAAATCAATATTCGATTTTAAAATTTGTCTTGACAAATTGACGTTCTGGCGCAGCGGTAGCGAACCTGCCTTAAAAGCCACAGGTCGCGGGTCCGATTCCCGCTCGGAGCAAATGTTTGTATTGCCCATACTGACATGTGTTCCGGTCTAGGTATAATATATAATGTCCTTGTCCTTGTATATATTTCCGGACCCCCGACACAGGATATAAGTATCCTATATGGACCGTTGAGTGTGTGCCGTTTATTTATTATTATAAATAATTTTATTTACGCAATTAAATTTATTCACTTCCTAAAAGATATTAAAACGATAAAATATATCTAATTTATTGCAATGGCCATGTAAACATGATATAGCGTAAGTTCGCATTAAAAACATATTTGAATAATAATATAAATTAATCTTCATTTATGTCGGAGGAATACTTAAATTTATTCGACCAATAATATCACGATGATTGGCCATTATCGAGAAATAATATTAACGAACGCTTTATTCGATACCGTAAGAAAGAAAAAAAATATGAAAATGCCGTCGTAAATAAGCATTTGCAAGTCTGAGCTGTCAACTTATCTCCTAAACGACACGATACATAACTAGTTTCAACGATTAACAGCGTGGAAGAGAAAAAAAACACAGCTCGTTATACGGAGCCCACATCAAAAAATGTTCAATTAATTGACAGCCGACATGTGCGTCGGGCGTTTTGAATGTAAAATAAAATTAATTATACAATCAATCAGCCTACATGTCAGGGTCGTGGAGGTGTAGCTTTTCGCGCGGCGAAATGCCATTCAAAACACCAACCTCAAATTTCATTCTTTCAACTTAACGATCATCGTCAACCTCTGAACTTTTGATTGTTGTTGATTGTCGGCTGTTAAAGCTGTTGTTGTTGCCGATTTAATCCGATTTGCCTCAGTCATCCGAGTCGATGAGTGAGTCAAAGATTTGAGGGGAAATCTTTTTGACCGTCTGTCATTTCACGCGCATTTATCGTTGATTCGCAAGCATTATTTTTATGTTCATCTACCGAAGCGTTATTGCCACAATCGCTTTCCTTAATAGCAGTTTTTGTTTGTACCATTATATATCAATTCTTGTATCGATTTTTATTTAATTTTCACAATAACAAAAATAGCCTCTTCATTATTTTTTATTAGTCATTATTTAGATTTATGCAGCAAATTCTTGTTATAAAAATAAATGAAATTTGAAGTAATTTAATTCAATAGATGATTATTTTTAATACCAAAAAGATAAACAAGTTTCTGGTGTCAAGTGGTCACTGTACTCCATCATAGTCTGTTGATACTTGCATCACCAGTTGTGCAGTAGTACAGAAGTTTATAGCCAAACAGCGTTGCTTACTCAAAAGAGGGAGAGAGAGAGTAGAACGGAGAAGAAAAGGATGGATATAAAAGAAAATATTAATCAGACTATCTATGTTTCTATTTATTTGCTTGTCTCGGCTAAAATCTGTAACAGATCAACTGATTTTACTTAGCCTTAGCGAACCCGCCTTAAGCGCCACAGGTCGCGGAATCGATTCCCGCTCAGAAGGATGTTTGTATTGACCATACAGACATGTGGTGTCTGGGTGTGTTTATTCTTGTCTTTGTGTATGTTTCTGGACCCCCGACACAGGATATCACTATCCTAATGTCCGTTGAGTATGTAGCGTTTTGTTTATTTATCTTTTAATATAGAACATTTTGAAAGAAAGAAAGAAAGAAAGAAAGAAAGAAAGAAAACTTTATTATTATATTTTGGGAAAGGATTATCATATTTCATTGAATCTTCAACGGATTTAGAACTTATCATTAAATCAGATTTTTCAATGAGTTCAATTTTCTTAGCATATTCACTTTCTTTGTATAAAAACCTTCAATAGTAAAAGTTTCACGAATGACGAACATCGACACACTAAACAACAAATCAACCAATAGCGTCATGGTAGCTTTAAAAACAACCTTACCAAGTCTGTTACTTCCATTATCTATATACTGTGACCTTGGTTAGAACATCATAAGCGTAGACTTCTATTGCATCATCTTCTAAATATAATTTAAAGGATCTAATCGTCAAATAGGATTTCTCCCTTAAAGTAATTGAAAAGTACAATGCAAGACATAATTAATGGTATACCCGTAGCGTTGGTAAAAAGTTTAAACAAAAACAAGAAATAAATGTAGCGCTGCTGTCGTTTCGTTTAAGATGTGGTTTGATACATTATTCAAGCACGATGCCGCTTTCTTGTGAATACATTCGTATCTTTCCATCTGAATCAATTTACACTAATCAGAACCCTTACACACGGCCGAGTACATTTGATTCTTGGGAGTACCACTTTTTTTTATGTGCTCCTTCGATTGGAAAAGATACTGGTGATTTGTAGTATGTGTCTCTTTTAATACATGTGTATGAAGTATGAAGACAATTTTTATAATTTCTATCTCTTTTTTTTAAGTTAAAAGTTTTTTAGCTGCACTGAGCGATTTTTAATACTGGATAAAGGTTTATATTCTGACTGGCTACTGGCACGAGAGCACGTGGTAGATCGCCTTAGAGGTGGACCTATCAAGTGAAGCCTTTGCTTGACGGTCCACTCTATGAATGCACCACGTGGCGACGAATTGTTAGGTGTGCCACAAATCCAACATCGACCACGACCACTCTGTCAAGAGTGTAGCGACAGAAAAGAAGAAAGGTATATATTATAAAGGTATGTAGATTCCCATCATCTTCATGCGTTATGAGACGTGTTCCGTCAGACTGATGACGTTCGTGTATATTGGACTCGTTGGATGTTACCGGCAAATGTTAATAATTTCAATTTACAAATTATGAAATTTTAAATATTAATACAATACTTAATTTTAAAAAGGCAGTCCTCATGACTATATTAAATATTAAAATTTCTAAAGATTCTTCATTTTCGAGTTTCCCTGTGCGTGATCCACAAATCACTTGACCAGCATTTTTTGAAATACTATCTTAGTTTAGTACCCTCTTCAAACGGCTATTCAGAAACCATTTAAGTCACGTACTTTACTTACGCCTTTTAACGTTAATTTCGATCAATTAAAAATAACTTCAATGTATACACTCAATAAATTCCACTGATCCATATAAGTAAAAACTATAAATTCACTAATTAATTAATGATCGAATAAACATTGAAGTGAAGAATGTAAATTATTTTAAAAGCAACTTTTTATTTCGTCAGAAATTCTATTCGTGAACAAAAATTGTCGGTAATCAATTAAATTGCGTTATTTGTACAATAATTAGTATTGCATAGGTTATCTATTAATCAATTAAATTAACTTTGTACGTGTGGTCTGCCATAGAGCAAAAATAAAATAGAAATGACATTTACTTGAATGCAGAATACAAACTACTGCTGATTGATAATTCTTGATTTTTTACTTTTTAATCCACATAGATTATTTCCTAAATCTTCTTCTTCCTAGGATTAACCTCGGTATTTTACACAGGGTCTGCTTTTAATTTTAGAATATGATACTAGGTTTTTACACATGGTGATTGCCATCAGATCTCGGTAAAACCTAAGTCAGTCCTACTGCTAAAGCTGTTATCGTAGTTCATAGTAACACTAGTAGACATAACCACATATTGTACACTGTATTAGGGATACGAAAGAGCTTAGGAGGGAAAAGGAAATTGAACAGAGAAAAGCAAGAATTTGGGTCCCTGGTGCTCGCTCTCATTGAATGCAATACAGATAGTGCTACTTCACGTGAATATTCTGTGTGCAAAATAAGTAACTTGTTTTAAGTAATTTTTATGCCAATTCTAATGTATAGTGAGATCTATGTACTTCGAAGAATAATGTCAAGGTGCAAAACTGTATTCAAAGTATCGATTATAGTAACAGATAATTGATATTTTTTAACATCAGAAACATCAGATAATTGATATTTTTTAACATCAATAATTAACTTGTTGATCGATGGTGAATGTTAACATTGCGTTTTTTGGCTCACCGTTAAACGCATATGGCTTTAATGGTACATATATCATAAATATATAATAATAATGTGACAGTTTGTAGGTTTGGATGTTTGTTACATGTATCATGCAAAAATGGCTGAACGGATTTGCATGCGTACAGGTATATAGATAGCCTGGATAGATATAGGATACTATTTATCCTGGAAAATATTAGGTTTTCGTGGGATTATAAAAACATAAAGCAAGATGCATCCACTTGACAAAACGGATAGGTATGAAATTTTGCACACAGATAGCTTGTTATCTGGATTAACAGATGGGATGGGATTGTGTTCTGTTCAGGTGGGATTATCAGAAACCATGTTACAGGACGCATTCAATTAAAATTCGGTACAGATGTATCTTATGGAATGTTATTTAGTTAAAAATGATTCATTGACGAGTTGACGACGTTGTGGCGCAGCGGTAGCGAACCTGCCTAAAACGCCACAGGTCGCCGGTTCGATTCCGGCTCGAAGCATAATACGTTTGCATTGATCATGCAAGCATATTTTCCGGTCCGGGTGTATTTGCCGTTGTCCTTGTATGTGTTTCCGGACCGCCACACAGGATATCACTATCCTAATGGGGGCCGTTGAGTGTGCAGCGTTTATTTATTTATTTATTATTTGTCTTTGGAACCATTTATAAGGTCACCACGGACGAATTCGCGGCAGGTGCTAGTTCTATATAAATAAAGAAAGTTTGTTTATGTATAAAGATAATTGTAATTGATGTTAATCATGATTACTGTGGAAGGTTAAAAGCAATAAGAATTGTTATAAAAACACGAAGGCTGATACATTCTTATATTTTAAAACAAACTATATTTTGAGCAAAGCGGCGATCGATTTTAAATAAAATAAATTCGAAATTAAACAAGATCTTAAAATAAAAAATTGCTTAACACACTATTCAGGTCCTCATTTGTCAATAACAATTTTTAATATTTCTATAAATTATTACCTCATACACTTTCATGATTTTATCGATATATTATTTTGATTTTAACATAATAATAATAAAATTTTTATTCCAGTCATATACCACCCAGGTATATAACATCATGTTAAAATAAAATAACTAGTTTAATAAGCTCCATATCCATTATAATCATAAAATAATACCCGGGTTAAAATGGTTTCCATCTGATACCCACAGCGTACAAATTAATCTATCAAGGCGGCTAATCCGACCGGCGTCGGGGCTGTCAAGCGGCTTGTCAACCTACCTGTCAAGCGGGCTGTCAAACGAGCTGTCAAGCGAGCTGTCAAAATTATGACGCATGACTGCGCCTACCGCGGCGGCAATGTTCATTTTTTGCTTGCTGAATATTATGTGTGCTGAGTTTAATGATTCATTCGGGCATAATGCCTATTATGTATTATTAATAAATATATATTTAGCATTAAATAATTGATATATAATATAGTTCTCCTGCCAACCCAAGGTATAGGAGGGAAGGGACAAGAGAAAAGAAGAGGACAGAACGGGTGGAAGATTGGGCCTCCGGCGCGCTCGCTCGTGGCGCGAAACACAACAGACTGTTAGATACTTAACGCCGCTTTTCTGTGAGAGGGTAGTACTTCCCGGTCGAGCCGGCCCATTTGTGCTGGGAGTTACTCATAATTATTCTTGTATATACAATATGTAGATCTACATATTTCCTTTTCTCTTATATACCGAAATCTGCCTTAACATAACGTATCCTTGAAATATCACTTTCAATTCACGTCCAATTATCGTTTACCAGCCTAAGAAGTTTCACAAAAAAAAATTTTAAATCTTAAAATAAAAACGTAACACAAACCTATTTTTTTAAATTAAATTAATTTTCCAATTACATAAATATCAGAGGCCTTAATATGTTAATACATGTGAACTTTCATTCCCACTCGAAAATAATCATAATAACATTTTTATTCACATCCGTGGCCGTGTCCGTGATGGATTAAGTTTTTATTATCTCTCCACGTCACGTCACGATATAATGTGACATAATCCGCGCGCCCGCAATATGTCAAGTGGACTGTCACGCGAGCTGTCAGCTGTCTGCGTGACAGCCGCGCCGTTACGCGAGCATAAACTAGATTAACCATGGATCCTAATAAAAAACCTAAAATATTAATAAAGCTATATTTAATGAGGTTAATTAAAATGAAATTATATATTTTTTATCTAAATATACTTCTAAATAATGTAATAAACTAGTTTCATTTATTATCTATTTGGAAATAAAAAAGTTTTACTAACATAGACTTACTACTTGCTACGGACCGCCCCTTCCTTATGGAGGAAATGTCACAGACTTGTTGGTGCTCCTTCGTAAAGGGCACACACACACACACACACTAATTTAATTCGATATTCAGTTATGATTTGCACAACTTGCACAGGCACTCACCGAACCGATCATGTCCGGTGAGTGCTCGTGCAAGATGGTGAGTCACCCTTTGCCACCTTTGGCTCGCTTTCCAAGTTCCTTGTTTTCTATCCACTGGAACATATCGGCTTTCTTTGTTGTTTATTTGTTCATTAAAATTGTTATTATATCAAAATTCATTTTAGGCTCACCATACACCGGTATACGGTAAGTTTATTTTTAGTCATTTACTTATCAATTTTATTAATACAATGATTTTTTATATCTTATTATTATATATTAATCACGATGACCTATTACATTAAATAAATATAATAAATCTAATAAATTAAATTAATTATATATTGCACAATTTTCAAAAAGGTCATGTTTCAAAATTATATTTCGCAAAAAATCGCAAAATAGTAAACCTTAAAAACGAGAGAATATAATACTATTAGTTATTAATAACATAAAATAAATGTTAATAATCATCATCATCATCTTTATAAAAAATAAATAAGATAAGTATATAAATATCGAGGTTACACCTATTTCGTTCATTTAGAGCGCGTTATGAAACTGACGAACTGTGCGAATTTTTCAAGCGAAATGACACAGATATGTCAGGTCTCATGAAACATGTCATATGTCATCGTAAGCAGATGTCTTACGTTTTGAAATCTTTTTTTAATTTGTAAAGATCTCATTAGTGTTAATATTGAACAATTTTATCTTATAAAGGTTAATTAAAATAGAAAAGATAATATAAAATTCATAAAATATAAATTGAATATTTTTTATTTAAGTTTATTATAATATTAGTTAAGATCTAACAGACTTTCAAAGATGATTTATTTTATTGCAAATTAGTTTAGTAAACTTAGGTTTAAATCTGGTGCTAACCCATAAAGATGATCAGTCATTGCGGGCTGCGCTCACTGATCGGTAAGTGATCAGTGGATTAAGCAACTTTAGGAGCGGGCAGTCACTAGATGGGTGATCGGATAGTGGTATTGCAACTGCTTCGAAGGACACGTAAAAAATTTGTCCCGGCTGACATCAATTTGATAATAGTCGAAAAGTCAAGTCAGTCAGATTGCTGAACTAATTTATTCGCTCAAAAAACATGACCCTGACCCCTTACCATCATATATAACCCTTATTTACCACCATAGTCGTAGGGAACTAAAAAATATAATTGCTTAACTGTATAAATAAAATGCGGATAAAAAATATTACAAAACGCAATATAAGTACAGACGTGTAATAAACGACTGAAACATCATCCATATTCACTTAAGTAATTATAATTAAATTTATTATAGACGCATTACTTTTTGCGTCTATAAAATACATTCGTATTTTAGACTGTTCAATATTTATCGACAAGTTAATTTAAATTTTATCGTAGTATTTTGTTTTATGATCGAATTTTATTATGCACTGTTAACTGTCAACGAACTAAAGTTTATTTTAAAGGAATAAATTATCATAATACATAATAAAGTTTCAAGAACGTGTCGTAAATGGGTTAGTTATAATAAATAATAATTTTACTATAAATAAATTTTCTGAAATATGAACATATTATAATTTTTCACCTTCATAAAAATTGTATTTTGAAGTATTATTTTTCAATAAAAGAGGAAGTCTTTCAATTAATATAATGCAACATTTTAACATATAAAAAGTTACATAAAAGTTAAGCAATTGATATGTTAAAATATGACTAATGGGACAGGAACTAACTTAATGGAGAAATGATATTCATAAGACTCTAAAATAGTAAAACAATAATATGTTCTTGGAACACAATTTTTAACGTCTGCAACAATTCTTCTTATCGAGTGGTTAGTGGCCAACCTAGCGTCAGAGTTGTTCAGGTCGCCCATATCTCTGACTTAACTTTTCGACTATCATCAAATGACAACAGCCGGGACTGATTTTTCACGTGCTCTCCGGAGCACGGAGACGCTCAGTAGAAATACCATTATGCGATCACCCATCTAGTGACTGACCGCGCCTAAAGTTGCTTAACCTCGCGCTCCCGGCTATGAGCGTCGTGTAGCAACAATAACAAGCTACTTAGCTATGTCTTTATCACCTGATAAAAACTTCGTTAATTTAATTAATTTACGTTGATATACATATTAATTATACAAACCTTAAGTAACATTTTCCATTTATAGAAATATATCGTAAAAAATAATTATTATAAATCGTAATACTATTTCCGCTTAAGGGCTTAATTAATTTGTTGTAAGTGGTCCATTAAAACTTCTTACTGGCTTATTAAATATATATATTTTATGTATTATTAATAATACTGATTAAAATGATTATTTTTTATTTTTATGTTACAAGTTGGCAAACAAGTATACGGCCCACCTGATGGCAAGCGGTTGCCGCAGCCTATGAGCGTTTGCAGCTCCATTAGTAGGGGCCACTCACGCGTTGCTAACCTCGAGATATTAATTCTTAAATCTCTTCAGCCCAGTAATTTCACTAGACTACAGTGCCCTTCAAACCGGAATACAGTAATGCCTAAGCACTACTATTTAGTGGCAGAATATTTGACACTGTGGTGTTACCTACCTAGCCGGCCTCTTTCAACATAAGACCTACCACCAGTGTGACTGATTGCACTGGTGCAATAATTCTGTTTGTATAAATATTAATGCAAAATACACAATTATTTATTATAATTATTTCTTTTTCTAACTATAAATAGTAATAATAGTAAATTTCTAAATATAATGTCTACTCTTTTATAACTGAATTTTATTTGCATTGTGTAATAACAATTTGGCCTAGTATTAATATTGATACATTTTAAAAATTATTAGTATATAAATAATAAATAAATAAACGCTACATACTCAACTTCGTGCTTAGGCATTACTGTGTTCCGGTTTGAAGGGCACTGTACGCTAGTGAAATTACTGGGCAGAGGAGATTTAAGAACCAATATCTCGAGGTTGGCAACGCGTGAGTGGCACCTACTTATAATGCTGCAAGCACTCATAGGCTACGGACGCTTACCATCAGATGGGCCGTATGCTTGTTTGCCAACTTATAACATAAAAAAAATACACAATGACAAGGACAAACACACCCAGACCGGAAACACGTTTGTATGGTCAATACAAACATCGTCTCCGAGCGAGAATCAAACCTGCGACCTGTGGCGTTTAAGACAGGTCAATTTTTGGTTTATTTACACTTTATTGCACAACGTTTGCAAAAGGCGAGCTTGATGCTAAAAGCATTCTCTATCAACTTAATGACCTACATCAACAAGAATACACCTAAAGTTTTTTCCCATGAGTTATTAAAATTTATTTTAAATTATTAAAAAATATACAATCGATTTATCCTTCAAAATATGACAAACAAAACTACCAATGACGTCAAGGTCTGTTTTCTTCGTTTTTGTATATAAAGAAGGTAGGAAATAGACGAATACCGTGTTCAATAACAAACAATAACTAAGTTTGTATTAATTGATTATATTAATGAAAGTCATGTGACCAAAAGAGCGATGGATTTGAAAGTGAGTGATAGTGAGAAGAAAGGACGCTCGAAAAAGACGTGGATGAAATGTGTGGAAGAGGATATGCGTAGAAAGGGAGTGAGTGCGGAGATGACGAATGATAGAAAAGAATGGGAGAAGAAGACGTGCTGTGCCGACCACACTTAGCCCACCTAAGTGAATAGGTGATAGGGGCAAGAAGAAGAAGAAGAAGAAGAAGAACTAAGTTTATATTAATTAACAATAGTGGATGCATCACCAGCGGGTCGACAACGGCCACTGGTTTCTCACAGAAAATCGATGTAAAGTAACAGTATCAGTACTGTAGTATCTCCAATATCTCCCACTCCCTGTGTTTCCTTCCTTTTTTCACTTCTCATACCTTCCCTCCTATACCTTGGGATGGCAACGCACATGTGATACTTCAAGTACCGCATCTATCAGGCAGACCGCATGCTTGTTTCCCAACCGTCATCAAATAATAATTATTAAAAAAATGTTATAGAAAGAAAGAAGTAGACCAGAAGAGAAGAGAACAAGAGATGGTTGAACTCAATTTGCAAGCTGGTTATCATCAGGTCATCATTAAGCTTACGTAAGATCAATCTAAAATCTAAAACTATAATTAATAATAATTATAGTCAATTATAAGATAACTTAGGCAAATTATTCTTCGTCTTCTTAGCATTACTCCCGGTACTTTTCGAGGGCCTGCTCATTACTCTTGTCCTGATTTGACCGGTTACTAGTTTTTATACAGAGCGATTACCTTCTTACTTCCACTACTCTAAGGGCGATCAGAAACTCGTTGGATATGAGCGAATAACCTATCGTTAACGATATATTTGTAAGATCATTACAAACCTATCCAAATCATTACATATCATTAAAAATTCCTTCTTACTTTAAAGTCACTTGAAAATATTTAAAGCTATCGACCCAAATGTAAAAGTACATTAAAAGGTTTTTTAAGCAAAGCTAATTTCTTTTCGCATTAACAATTGCATGCGCCGTCTCCACCATTATAAATACAAATTGCTCGCTTCAAACGCGACGTGTATGCACAATTGTACGTAGCTAATAAGTTTTCTTTGTTTTGCACAAAGTTAAGTAATATGTTATTTAACATTAGTGTACACTTCTGAAGTACGTCCATATATTTCTGTGTTCATGACTCATTAAAGAATACACAGGATAATAATACATCAGAGGTTTTAAAAGATTTGATATTATTTTAGTGTTTAATATTTTAAGAAGTGTTATATGTTTGAAGACGATGTGGCGCAGCGGTAGCGAACATGCCTTAAGCGACACAAGTCACGGGTTCGATCCCGCTCAGAGCAGATGTTTGTATTGACTATGCAGCACATGTTCCGGTCTGGGTGT
Organism: Hestina assimilis; assembly: GCA_023373885.1. NCBI lineage: Eukaryota > Metazoa > Arthropoda > Insecta > Lepidoptera > Nymphalidae > Hestina > Hestina assimilis. The sequence goes on along the minus strand of CM041746.1, from coordinate 15,660,562 downwards.
TTGTCCTTGTCCGTGTATGTGTTTTTGAACCCCCGACACAGGTAATCACTATCCTAATGAGGGCCGTTGAGTGTGTACCGTTTATTATTATTATTAACTCCCATATTGTTTTACAGTATTATTACAGTGGTGGGAGGGGATCGAATTTCATAGTTATTAATGTTTATAATCGGGACTTTGATTTTCACTGGAACCAACTATTTCTATTAGCCATTTAATATTATAATACTGGTAATACCCATAAAAGGTTATAGAGGTCGGGAATGGCTTTGCTGAGTTATTATTAAGAGCTTATCAAATCTGAATTATTAACTAGATGCAGATCCGGATTAATTCTACAATAATGTCAGGGAGCAGACTATTTATTACATAATGCATTAATTTTATTTTATTTCTTGCATTTAGTTGGTATATATAAAATGGTCGTCCGAATAAGCGTTTGATTATTGACTTTTATTATCAACAGAATGACACCCTGGATTGATTCCATATCTCCCAAAGTACGGAAGTACTCTGATTAAATACCATTATACGATCGCTTTGTTCAGCGTTCATAAAATTTCTTAATTGCTTATGCAAGCAAGTGCACTTGGCTACAAGTCACCAACCATCGGTGTCGTTGAGTCAATCTTTTTATAAATATTAAACCTATACCATTTTTTACTCTCCACATTCCCTCAATGGCCACTATTAGGAAAGTAATATCCTATTTTGGTTGTTCGGAGACATACAAAGACACAACTAAAAGCACCTAGACCGGAACAAGCAGCCTGTATGCCAATTACAAACGTTAGCTACTGTTGCATGGGCGTATCCAGCATTTGGCGTAAGGGAGCTCAAACTCTTAATCTAAGGCCCAGACGGAAGCAAAATGAGAGGATACCGTGGTGGCGTTGTGGATAGCGTGTCTACCTTTAGTCTCGACGGTTGCGGGTTCGATTCCCGATTGGGCAGATGTTTGTTAAATTTCTGTCTCGGTCTGGGCGTTTGTCTATTGGCCTCCCCACCGTGCCTCGGAGAGCACGTTAAGCTGTCGGTCCCGGTTGTTATCCCATAACATCTGATAATAATCGTTAACTCTTGGTAAGTAAATGGCTCTTATCCAATGAGTTACTGGTTCGCTCTTAGGGTTGCGGAGGTCATATAGCAATCGCTCTGTGTAAAAAGTAATAACCCGTCAAATCCGGATAAGAGTAATAAGCAGACCCTGGTTAAAATAAAATACCGGGAATAATGCTAGAACGAAGACGGAACCAAAATGAGTATTCTTCAATAGTTGTCGTTTACTTAAAAAGTTTAAAATAGTTCAAATTCGTGTATTTCTCAGTTTTTAGCAAGGTCCAGGGAGGGGGCAACTGCCTCTTTTGTTCCTACCACGGTACGTCCATAAAAGATCCATATAAAATCTTATTCAACACTCTCTGTCGTCTAGCTACCCTGATTCCAGTAGGTACCGTTCTATGACGTGACTTGCTGTCAGGCGCATGAGTGATGGCGTGCCGCGTCGACGTTAGCACCTGATTTATTACTTCCGAGACTTTCCCCCTTCCCCACCTGTGCCCGATGAGTATAGAGCAAGAAATCATATTTGAAATATGCATCATTGAATTTATATGGCTGATTAAATATTGTATACAGTTGAGGCTTTCTAATAGCAAAAAATTATTCTGTTATTGCCTTGTTTGTAAATAATAAATGGTTTTATAGAACTTTATTGTCAATGTAATACTCCCGTTTGCAAATTAATAATGTAAAATTGATAAAACAGAACCATTTCTTTTATCAAATTATGCTATTAAAGTTTTCAGACCTATACTTAGTATCGTTTCTATTAACCACGCGAGTTACCGAAATGGTTTCATAGACTCATAGCAAAAAGTGTATTTGCTTGTGTTGTTTACATGGAAAAATCTGGAAAATATTAAACCATGGAACGGGACGAGGGGTAGGAACGAAGAATTTCGTTTCATATCCGAACCCATGCCACTTCATTTCACCCCACACCGTGCAACAACTAGTCTCACATTGCCACGCTTTGTTGCCTTACCCTTTGCCACCTCTTTGCACACCACCCCGTGCTACTTCTTACCATCCTACCACTTGCTACTCCTTCTCACCCCATCCCAAAAAGACCAAACAATGCGAGGTAACACTCTTCTAGCAACCCTTTTCTGCCAATTACAATTCTGACAGTGTTTTTTTTGGTACCAAAAATATTTCGCTCTAGAAAACTAAATCAAACAAATGAAATCTTGTACAAGTCATAAAAGTCTTATAATTTATAAAATACGCTCAATAAGAGGAATCAATTAATCCATAAATACGAGAATATACCGAGACAGTTGTTAAATGTTATTGCAACAGAGGTCATAAACGTCAAGCGGATCTACCGCGTATATCATTCTGTTTTATGAATTGTAAATTTAGCGTTATACAGTCTTTAGCATGCTATATTTCAAATTATATAAAAGCTTAGGGTTGTTGCTACGTAAAACGACAGAATTTTTAATTTTTTTAAATTTTAGCTCATTGTCACACAGAGTTTGTACAAAGACACAGTAGGGGCTTTTAGCATTTATAATTACAAAAATGTGTTACTAACCCAATCGCTATAAATCGCCTTATTAGTGGTCAATGGGGGGAGGGAGATGAAGTCTAAGAAAAAATGAAAATCACGGATTGATATCTAGGCAAGAACCTTGGAGGAATCTTAATGTGTTTTTAATTTATCTCGTGATTAACAGTGAAGGAAATCGGCATGTCCAGAAGAAATTCTAAGACATGTATATCAACCAACCCTAGTGTTGTGGTTGACATGTATATCAACCACCCTTGCTGGCCGTAAGACTTAAATGCCCCTCTGACGAGATACCCTCTTGAGTAGGTGAAATATTATCAACGTATAACCAGTTGCATTCGGTTGGCAAACAAGCGTACGGTGCGCTTGATGGCAAGCAGTCTGCACGCTTGCAATACTTGAAATATCACATGAACGTTGTCAACCCAAGTGAAGGGATGAGAAAGGAAAAAAGGATGGGCACAGTGGGTGGGAGATTGGGCCTTCAACGCTCTCACTCATCGCACAAAACCCAGCAGTACATACTGATACTGTTAGTGTGTCCCGTTCTTCTGTGAGAGGGTAGCACTTCCCCGTTCAAGTCGAGCCATATGAGCTGTAAAAGGCATGGCTCTACTACTAAAACTACTACTGCATGCCCTCGAATGTTGCATATCTCCATGCACGGTGATAATTGTTTAACATCAGCTGAGACTCCTGCACGTTTGCCACCAAAACAATTGTCTTCATTCCGTTGGAATGCAAACCGCTATAATCGTCACTTAGCGCACTAAACAAGAATAGTCATCTTAATTATTATAAGTAAAAAACAGAATAAATTAATTAATAAAATTCGTGCAGACAGACGATAAATCATTCCGAGACAATGATTAATGGTTAAAAAAATTTAATTAGTTATAAAAATATAACGTCTAAAACTTTATGTTATTAAGGAAATTATAGTTTATAACAATTAATATTTATTATATTCAAATATTATCAAACAAGCAAGATCATGTTATTTATTTAAGTGTCCATGTAATAAAAACTTTACTGAGAATTTATTTAATCTTCATATTGAAATAAAAATACACTGTTTGTTTTTTTTAAATAATGTTTGCAATGACTTAATAAATTTTTAGATTTAGAAATAAATAAATAAATAAACGTTGCACACTCAACGGCCCCCATTAGGATAGTAATATCCTGTGCCGGGGATCCGGAAACATTCACAATGACAAAGACAAACACACCCAGACCGGAAAATATGTTTGCATGGTCAATACAAACATATTATGCTCCGAGCGGGAATATAACCCGCGACCTGTGGCGTTTAAGGCAGGTTCGCTACCACTGGCGCCACAGCGTCGTCATAGTAACGTCACAGAAAGTAATCAAAGTAACTTTTTATTTACATAAAAAAGGTTTTTAAAACATAAATCCAATTACAATGACTAGGGCCAGGAGATCTACCATGAAATAAGTATACAATTGTATTACGATGCAGTTCAGTACAGATCATAATCAGGTAGTACAAGCGTGACGTAACGTTGTAAAATAAATGTAACGTACTTACCTATACTTTACTATTAAATTAGTATATTGATTAGTAATGAATCGTTCAATTCTCAGCCTTAGTTCAGGTCTTCATTTTAACCTCAATGAGATTTCATAGTAGACCTCCAGTAGAACTAGAACTTGGAAATGGTACGGCAGAATATTTTACAAATCAGATAAGGTTTTATTTGTCTCCAATTTGTTCCCGGCGTCGGGACGTGACGACGCCATCGCCCGCTGTTGGGATAACCTCTGTCACAGCAGAGATTATTCCACCAGTGCAATCAGTCACACTGGTGGTATGTCTTTTGTTGCAAGAGGCCGGCTAGGTAGATACCACCTCAGCCTCATATATTTTGCCGCCAAATAGTAGTGCTTAGGCATTACTGTGTTCCGGTTTGAAGGGCACTGTACGCAAGTGAAATTTCTGGGCAGAGGAGATTTAAGAACTAATATCTCGAGGTTGGCAACACGTGAGTGGCACCTTATAATGGTGCTGTAAGCGCTCGTAAGCTACGGCGCCCACTTACCATCAGGTATACCGTATGCCTGTTTGCCAACTTGTAACATAAAAAAAAAATTCTTACATGTTGTGTTTTTGATGGGATTTTTATTTCTATTATTATTTTAAAGAGTTACAGATAATTAGGTCGCGGGTTTGATTCCCGCTCTTCCCGCTCGGGGCAGATGTTTGTATTGATCATACAGGCATGTGTCCAGGACACTGTGCCTGGGTGTGCTTGTCCTTGTCCCTGTGTGTGGTTCCAGACTAATGAGGACCGTTGAGTGTGTAGCGTTTATTTATTTAATAAAGTATTATGTCCAGGGTCCAATGTATCCAAGAATATTATGGGTGGGAATGAACTCCCATTCCAAGTGGACATGTCATGCCATTTATTTAGGCATTAAACTAATAAAAAATGATTTAACTAAATTGAAAATTACGTTATTTATATAATTGATTAATAGAAACCAATTAACATTTAAATAAATAGCACAAAATTACATATATAATGTATAAAAAATATTTTTACCTTGAGAACGTATAACATTACTTTTTATAATCACATTTAACCTACACATAGTATTAGCATTATGTACATAATGTATAATTATATATTTGAATATGCATACGCCATTTCCTGTGATTATATATGTACAGACTTTTAATGTTGTTTTTAATTCATTGAATAATCTACTTGAATTTTTAATTTTGTTTAATCCATGTATAAACAGGAATTAATGCATTTTAAAATTTAAATTTCTTAGTTTTATTATGCAACTTCCTTTATTGATATTGTATATTCTAGAATGTTTTAATTATATATTTTAGAATTTCTTTGTTAATTAATTATCGATATAGTTTTTGTACCATAAGACGTGTCAATCAAGATGATTGTGAGACGAAAAGCAATTGCTTTTGTTAACAGTAATTTCAACAGCGACATTACTGCGCGTTGCCCTTGAGGCAGGAGGGCTTCCTCTCCTTCCCCAGTAGAAAGAGTAAGAGGAGAAAATAAAAGAAAAAATGGTGATATTTTAGAATGCTTTTTATTCAGTTATGTTAAGACTTAGTCCAGTTGCTTATTATTTACTTATGTTATAAATATTAAAAAATATAAGCATGTAACTAAAGCCATAAATTTTCAATATAATGTAATCAACTACTTTAAAATATTAATTAATCAATCAGGTTCTTTCGATTAAGTTTGCCGCTTCATTAGTAAAACACACATAATCCATCGTAAGCAAAACTCTCATAAGAATACTTTACGTGTAATTAATCACACAGTGAAGGCATTACCATCATACTCAATACTACAATCTAAATGACTCTAGAAGAACGATGATTGATTCAGAAACGAACGCGGGACAGACGTTATTAATACTGTTTACACATGATGGATAGTCCCTCCCTTTCAGAGCAACTCGTACATCATTCTTCATAATCGATACCCGGTCATGCCGAACGGCGAGGATTAGAAAAGTTCTGTAAGAGATCACGACTTCGAAAAAAACAAACAGAAAACATCATAAATCTTATTGATAAATCGAATTTTGATAACAACATCTCTGTAAGATGTTTCAATCTCGACGCAAATCTCGCCACGACGATAAACAGTAATGATGTCGATTAAATTAACCACACTCACAACGGGAGACTTTTTTAACATGATATATATGGACATTAAAGCGCAGTCGTGGAATAAAGAAAGAAAATTATGATGTTCGTAGACTAGCAATAAAATGATAATATATTATTAGCAGCCCTACACAGCGCGGTCATAAACAACTTTTGTGAGGAAGGCAAGCTCTCCGGTCGATTCATAAATTTCGTGGCGCGCCGTTTAGTTTTACGTACGATAATATCTATTCGCACGCACACAAACAGATAGGCGACAGTAGTAAACATAACGATGCATGTCGTGAAAACAATGTCAGTGGTGTCAAGTATGATATAACAATGAAATACCACGAACAAGTTTCTATAAGCTCAAGATATCAATATCCAGTTATAACGTTGCTAATAATTACTAGCCAGAAACGAAAGCGATGTAGATTGAATCTTTGAGTCAGTAAACAATCCATTAACGGCCGTAGAAGAAGATACGGCAAGCGGGCACCTTGTACAGCACCTATTAACATAATCAGACACATTCACTGAAGTAATATATGTAAAGAAGTTTAATGAAACGTCCCCGATAGCAAGCTCGGCGAGTCATGAAATAACTATCATTAAACTCGACACGATACGGACGATAATCATCGGCTACGAGCAAAAAGCTATGGCGTCGGTTGTGATGCAAATTGCATATGCTATAAATCAAGAACTTAATCACCGTGCCACAGCCCGAGACATAATAATGAGATTACTTGAAAAAATTACACACGACGAAGCAAAAGAAACTTACAAACGTAACAGCAATGTTATTATGGGAATATTGATGACATTGTAGATCATAGCGCAAACAATCGACGTCGTGTCGTCTAACAGTTAGTTATTGACGATAAAAGAAAATTGTATGATCAACGATCATAATAGCACGAACGAGGCAATGATATAGAAATAAATTGATATCGTAATGACAAGTCGAAAGGAGATGTAAAAAGCGATAATCTGTTCTAACTACGAATAAAATTGGAAATTATAGCCGAAGCTGAAAGTAGAAACGATGACAATAATTCACGACATACAATAAAGATCGCTATTGATCTCGCAGAAAACGAATCGACTCGTAACAGAGAACAAAACACGCTACCGCCGAATGTCGCATAAATCTTTATTATTGCAGCAACAAGCTTATACCCAGTCGTTTCAGGTACGCGAACCGGATCTGTCTCGGTATAAACTCACGACTTCGAAGCATTTTTTCGCTCAATGAAATATGCTACATCGCCCCCGGGCCGGAGGAAGGAAACCCATAAATAAATAATAATACTACCATTTATATTACCAAAGGGTTTCGCCCGACGTGTCTATTACCATCTGAATTGTTTAAATATGATAATGCATCAAAATAACAGGCAGTTCGTTCGCGGCCGCGACTTCTGTTCCGCTATTATCATAAAGATTCACTTAATAGACTGTTTCGAAATTATTATAGTGCTCTGACACTGTTTTATCGTCGAGGGAGATTATCGTGTCGACTTTTTGCTTGTATATTTAATTTTAGAGTCGGAGCGGAAATTTCTCAACACAAATAATAGTTCTACTCAGAGTAAAACTATTACGATGTTTTTAAAAAACGATTATATTAACACGTCATTTCGTAATTTTTTTTCTTTTTATAAACAGTATTCTTATTTATTCCGTGAATTAGAATATAAGAAAAGATCACCCGTCGAGATTGCGTTAATTTTCGCAAGATATGAATATTTTTATGTTTGCTGTAAGTACAGATATTATCATCGTCAAAGATTGAAATCTAATTTAATTATAATGATACCACGGGTCGTTTTAAAGTCAGAGCAACGTTTTCGCCTAAAGGCGGCCTATAAAGGGTAATAAAGTACCCCTAATAAACCCCGAAACGCATCGAGTCGCTTCGCAATAACCGTATGTAGACTAAACAAATGATTTTCTTGATAATAAAAACTTCACAATAAAAGCGTTCACGAAATGTCGGTCATTAAGTGTATTTACGCAGCGAAACGGATATAGGGGCCGTAAAAATGTGGAACGACTTATTGAGATGTTGGCAACCGTCGCGTCGCGTCGGAACGCCTGGGCCTTGACGGACTTGTGCCAGGGACACACACGATCATTCTTACAAATATCTTATCCGATTGTCTGAAACGATTATCGTAACGTTATAATAATTTTTAATATTTTATTTTCTAAGCCAATATTAGAAAACAGAAGAGTTTTTGTTTGGTTGGAAAGCACTAAGCTCTGGCTCTACTGGCCAGATTAGATTTTTTTTTGCATTTGATAATACATTTCTTAAGGAAGGCTTTAGGCTAAATAGCATCATGATATGATACATAGAAGCCGAGAAATAAGAAAGAAAGCGCGGACGATGCGATACGGTGAATTGGTGGATCAATAAAATAATATTAAAGCGAAGGAATTGTTATTTTTAATTCATATATGTATTAATTGTGTAACAAAATATAGTACCTATTTTTAAGCTGATAAAATTATGATCAAAAAACAAAAGCGCCTTATAAAAATCTATAAACTACATTTTAAAATTATGTTATCTTACATGCATACTCAAAACTTAAGAGTATTGCGACGCTAAAAGAATATTTCTCCCCACCCGGTGACGCTGTTAAGACCAGTAGGGCCAACAGACATTAAAAAAAGAACACTCCTCACTCTAAATGAATGCAATGGATTAAATTTTTAACAACAAGCGCAAACAATACTCTCGCGTTATCAAGATCGCATAAATAATCGCGTCCTTTGTATTTCAACATTTTATTACCACTGCGAAGGAAAAACGTTTAGTTGAATAAGCTCAATAAAAATATGTGGGCCGACGATTCTGTGCAGAGCGTCAAATTTATTTTACGCTCTTTACATATTTTATCTCAACATGCGACTTAACAAGTAATGATCAAAAATGCTTTAAAGGTAATTGTTGTTTATAGAGATATTTGATGTAATTGATTAGTAAAAAGGATATAAGTTTAGTGAGACGCTCGTTAAGTTAAGCAACTTTAGGCGCGGTCAGTCACTCGATGGTTGATCGCATAGTGGTATTTTAACCGAGGGTGTTCGTGCTTCAGAGGGCACGTATAAAGTCGGTCCCGGCTGTTGACAATTTGACAACAGTCGACAAGTCAAGTCAGAGGCCTACGGGCGACCTGAGCAACTCTGACACTAGGTTGGCCACTAAGCACTCGATAAGAAGGAGAAGTTTAGTTTTTGCAGTATCGAGGGTGTGTATGTGTGTGTGTGTGTGTGTGCACAAAAGAAATAAAAGAGAGGGGAGAGGATGGAAGATAAAAGGAAATGAAAAGAGGGTGTAGACTATAGGGCTACGAAACACACACACATTGATGTAAACGCAGCAGTACAAGTACAAATACTGTTGCTTCACGTAAATATTCCGAGTGACGTTTCTGGCTCTCAAAGGCACTAAACTCACTCCAAACAGGTAAAAGTATTTTTTATGTGACTAAGCTGGCAAGCAAACATACGACCTACCTGATGCTAAACGGTTGTCGAAGCTTCTGAGCGCTTGCAACACCATACATTCGTAGGTGTCACGCGCACGTTGCCAACCTCGAGATATTGGTTCTTATTTATTTATTTTTTTATGTTAGAAGTTGGCAAACAAGCATACGGCCCAACTGATGGTAAGTGGCTGCCGCAGCCTATGAGCGCTTGCAGCACCATTAGTAGGTGCCACTCACGCGTTGCCAACCTCGAGATATTAGTTCTTCAATCTCGTTCGCCCAGTAATTTCACTAGCGTACAATGCCCTTCAAACCGGAACACAGTAATGCCTAAACACTACTATTTGGCGGCAGAATATTGGACACTGCGGTGGTACCTACCTAGCCGGCCTCTTGCAACAAAAGACCTACCACCAGTGTGACTGATTGCACTGGTGGAATAATCTCTGTTGTGACAGAGGTTATCCCAACAGCGGGCGATGGGGTCGTCACATCCCGACGCCTTTAAATCTTAAATCTCCTATAAGTACTACTAACTAGTGGGCTAGTTACTACTACTATACAGGCTACAGTTTACCTTCAAACCCAAATTAATACCGCTTTGCGGTAGAATAAGTGACATTGCGGTGGTACCTACCTGGCCGGCCTTTTGCAATAAAACGCCTACCACCATAACCATCCATATGAAAAATAAAGAAATTATAACTTTTAAGGAAAAATAAGACATAATCGTGGTAGGATAAAAAGCGTAATAATAATATTTTATAGGTTCATTGTTAGACAGAGGTCTTTGTTGTAACACGATTCCTTGGCATTGATACAGAAATTGTTATTTCATTCATAACTTATCAGTAACGCGCTTTGTATTTAAATGTCGAGATTTTTCTATATGGACAGGCGAAGATTAATGGTAGTCTAACAGATTTATATTTTTCAATGATGATATAACAAAATTTGTATGTTTTTTGTATTAGGATGTCGATTATTGAAGAAATCGTAGTCGGAATATATTTATTTAAGATTATACTTTTTTTTTAAGAATATTATTTCGCTTTTTTAAGGCATTACTAATATTCCTATTTCCCCTCCAAATAAGCTCGAAGCTTGCGCTAGTAGTGGGTACGACAACAGCCCCAATGGCGGATTTACAAATTTTCAAGGTTTTTGCCTCCTTTGCCTCTGGTTGATAGTGGGAAGAGGGAAATTCATCGCCAAATTCGTAGCAGATAAACATAAGAAATAAGTAAGAGTCTTAGCTTAGTGTATAAACGTTTGTAATTTTTATTTTAAACATTGTATTAGTTATGACCTGTTTTGTGTGCCAGATATAATAATAAATGAATAAATAAACTGTCATGCAGAAATCTTTTTGATTTCTATGAGGTAGCAAAAAAAATCAGGAAAAGAATTCGGTCCCCTAAGTTGCCCCCCAAAAATTTGCCACACTCAAGCCTGCTCAGTCTGCTGGTAAATCCGCCGACGAATTATACCCCAAGAGGGTCAGGTGTCGGTCCTTCTTCCGCTGGGCTATTGAGGCTTAATTTTATGTGGCACTAATTGTGCCCGCGGCTTCGCTTGCATGGTCTTTACCAAAAACAAACTAACAATAATTTCGCTTTATTATTGTGTTGCTGTTCCACCAACTCTCCGTACCGCATCGCCCGCTCTCGCTTTATTTTTTTATTTTTATTTTTTTTTTTTTTGTTAGAAGTTGGCAAACAAGCATACGGCCCACCTGGTGGTAAGTGGCTGCCGTAGCCTATGAGCGCTTGCAGCACCATTAGTAGGTGCTACTCACGCGTTGCCAACCTCGAGATATTAGTTCTTAAATCTCGTTCGCCCAGTAATTTCACTAGCGTACAATGCCCTTCAAACCGGAACACAGTATTGCCTAAGCACTACTATTTGGCGGCAGAATATTGGACACTGCGGTGGTACCTACCTAGCCGGCCTCTTGCAACAAAAAAGACCTACCACCAGTGTGACTGATTGCACTGGTGGAATAATCTCTGCTGTGACAGAGGTTATCCCAACAGCGGGCGATGGGGTCGTCACATCCCGACGCCTTTATATTTCTTATTGCTCGGCTTCTATCGTGATATTTTATAGCCTATAGACTTCCTCAAGATACGTGCTATAAAATGGAGAAAGAATTTTTAAAATCCGAATAGTAGTTCCTAAGTTTTTTTATATGTTACTAAGTTGGCAAGCAAGCATACGGCTCACCTGATGGTAAGCGGTTGCCATAGCCTATACTGACCTCTGGGCATTTGATGTTCTTATAATTCTCCATCTGTCTTTAAAAATAATAACGAGTTTGGTTTTGTCTTCTTTTTATTAAATCAGCAGTTCCTGATCCGTCATTGGTCGTCCGTTTTGCCATTTGGCTACGAAATCTCAATATAAAACAAAATCGACCCCTAAGTTAATCCGAGGTAATTTTTCAAGTCCTGACGCCATCCGTATGAAACTGTCAAGTGAACGTCAACTGACTATGATTAAGTAAATCCTCGTTACACAGGGCTGCCTTAAAATTTGTTAAAACTTACAAATTCTCAGAAATAATCAATTAATCCTCACATCCTCACTAATATTATAAAAACGAAAGTAATTCTGTCTCTCTCTTTGTCTGTCGCACTTTCAAACTAAAACTACTGAACCGAATGAAATTAAATTTGGTATACAGATAGTCTAGGGTCTGAGAAAGAAGATAGGCTACTTTTAATGAAAAAAAAAGGTTGTTAAGGGTTGAAAAGGGGGATGAAAAGTTGCATGGAAGTATCGTCATTCTTAAAGCTAGAAGATTGAAACTTATTTTTAGGCTGTTGATTCAAAATATAAATAAATATGACATTCTAAGTTTGTAACAATGCAGAGTGGGTATCCAAATTTTGTATTAAAATCGCTATTCACGTGGGCGGAGTCGCTGGCAGAGTATAGTTTGCTATATTCTGAAAATGAGTCTACTTTATTTTCTGACTCTGTATGGCTGTTGGCCCTACTGGCCCAGACAGCGTCACCGTGCGGGGGTGGCTGAGTACTGAGACCCAGCCGGGAAAAAGGGACAGCATTCGCGGAGGCTTAAAGTTGATTTTGCCCATAGGTAGCTTCCTGCGAGGCTGAACCAAGGCTATGGAGATCATCGGGAATGGAGACTTTGACTCCATCTTATTCTCATACTCTATTAAGTATTATATTAAAATAGATTGTGTAGTACTTAATTTAATTTTCAAAATATTAATCATTATATAAAATGTCAAACCACTATTAAAAACCTTTACGTTATAAATTCCATCTTATTAAATATAATTTATACGAGTATATCTTATTATTTATTTACTTTAAATTATACTTTAATTCAGAGTAACTGGTAAATTGAAGTAAGTTATAAATTATTTATACATTAAGCCCATACCAATTATGTATTAAAAACAGTAATTTATTATATTTAATGAAACGCTGTCAATATAGCTACGGACATTTTTGTCATGTGTTATTACGAACTATAATTACCAATGAATATGGAAAGGAGTTGAACCGTGTTTTTAGAAAGTATTTATTTATTATGAATATATAAGTGCAATTAAATCGAAAATAACTGCCTCTACAGGTTTCCGGAAATTGTATTTCAAAATTTATATATAAACTTAGCATTGACGCGAGAAACTTGGATGAACAAAATAATAACGTATTTTAAAATTATAGATTTTGAAGTTACTGGTTGGCTTTTGGGTAGTACCACTGCAGTGTCAGTAATTCTACTGTTTCGATGAAGGGCACTTTTGTTAGTGAAATTAATGGGCACTGAAAATTTAAGAACAAATATTGAGCAATGCGTTAGTGACACTAAAAATTCTGGTGTTGCAAGTGCTTATAGGCTAAAACAAACGCTTACCATCAGTTGGGCCGTTTTTGATCGCCATTTTACCCCTGGTTTCTCTTACCAAACGCTCATTGGTTAAAGATAACCGATGATCAACAGGCAAACAATTAGCGTTTTGTATTTGGTGTGTTAAGTTGACAAGAGTTTGATCATCATACGAGAAACCTGGGTTTTAGTCCTATAAAAAATGCGTAAAGCGTTTCTCAAACATAATTCATATTTTTTCTGAAAAAATGACAACTTTTCACTTAAATTATATAAAAATTAGTTTTGTTTATGTTAATATAACAAGCTGACAATATACCAAATTGTAAGTGATAAATATAGCCATTCGTAATTGTTATCGAACGATAAACATTGTAAATGTGTAATTAATTAACAGTGTCGCTAACAAATTTTGTCTCCAGTAGACATAGAGACAAAAACAAGTATAATTTATGTGTACAAACGCGCCAGCCCTAACCGTCGGCAGGTTGAAAGAGCCGGAGTGATTGATGAGGTTCGTACGCCGCCCACGCGTCCTAACAACAAACTAGAACTGACAAACTATACTATTGTTGGTCCGAAATCACACGACCGTGACAAATAATTTATGAGCAAGTTCGATAACAGCAGATACAAGCAAACAAGACAGATAATTATTTAGTTGTTAAAAATTGTAGTTGACAATTTAATTGTCTGTATAATTCCGTAGTTTTACCTCTTTAACGCTTTGACGATAGTTCTGGTGTAGTGGTAGCAACTTTTCCATATAGAATCATATGAATGTGGTGACTTTAAAGATTTGTTCTGGTCTTATTGGTCGGTGCTCCGTATCCGAACCCCTAACACAGGCCGTTACTATCCTAATGTCAATGGAGTCACTATTATAAGCCTTTGCTGTCCGTCCGTCTGTCAGCGGAACTTTAATACGTAGAGAATTGAAATTTTCACAAAATAGGTATGTATTACTGTTGATACTACAACAACTAATCTTTGGACATTTTTTCTATATTGAAGTGAAGGTCTTTGGTTAATATAAAGTAAATTATATTTTTTCCATATTGAGAATATCATATCAACATAATATATGTATCTGTTTACTAATACAAATGTTGTAAGTCTAGCCGTTATCTTACAACTAGCCTATATATTATAGATGCCAAATTTGTTTTAAGTATCGTGATTTTGATATTACTACTAGCGGGCCCGGCAGACGTTGTCCTGCCCCGAAAAAATCTGGGACCCGATAGCAGCGCCCTCTACCCGGTGAAAGTTTTTCATTGACTAATAAGGCTATTAAAAGCAGGGGTTGGTGATAAAAAAGTGAAAATTTAGAGTCGTATGTATTTTTCAATGCCACATAATAAAATAATAAAAAATAAAAATTTTATCCAAAAAATAAAAAATAAAAATTTGGGGTGGACATCCCTTATCTCTGAGGGGTTTGAAAAATAGATAGTAGCCGATTCTCAGACTTACTGAATATGCATAAAAAATCATAAGAATCGGTCAAGCCGTTTCGGAGGAGTATGGGTACGAACATTGTGACACGAGAATTTTATATATTAGATTTTATATATTTTAACGATAATATTATTCGAAATAAAACTTAAACGTAGTTTTTATTACAAATATTGCAATATTAACCAATAATAATGCGGATATAGCCGACTTCCTGTCAAAAACGATCAAGCTACAAAGTAAAAACATGATAAGATATTTTTTTTATTTTAAAATTTACCTCCGACATCAAATGACTCATACAAATTCACATAAATAATCTCACCGTGAAGTTATCATTAGCTTTAGAAAGTTTCAAAACAAACCTAAAAGGTAGATTATGTTTTTAAGATACAAAAACTCCATTTTGAATGCAAAACTCCTTTATCTACATCACAATGAAAGATTAACTAGAATGTCAAGAAAGAGTAATGAAGCAAAGAATGCGCTTGACAGAGTGGAGTTATTGAATATTTAAGAGGCTGAGGGATTTGAGATTTTAAAGGTTTAGGATTTTGGTAAGTCATCATTTATCTTTCCATGAAATACTTATGTATTTAAAAAATTAATTTGAATATGATTTACGATTATATTAATAAATACACAAAATAAAATACGACGAGGTTGTGGCACAGCGGTAGCGAACCTGCCTTAAGTACCACAGGTCGCGGGTTCGATTCCCGTACGGAGCAGATGTTTGTATTGATTATTGTTTGTCCTTGTCATTGTGTATGTTTTCGGACTCCCGACACAGGATATAACTATGTGTGTCTAGTTTTTATTTTATAATGTTCTTTTTCATCATCATCATCATCATCATCATCATCTACTTCATCTTCTTCTTGTTTCTTTATCACCAATATTATCATCATCATGAGCCTGTATACTTCTACTGTTGGACATAGGATATTAATAAATAAATCGTCCAATATTAGTCCTACAAAATGAACTAAGAACGAAAAAGTCCCTTACCTAGTCCGAATATAATATATTCAGCAACTTAGGCAGTAGATTTAGTAAATGGGTTCGTAGGCGAAACAATCCCACGGGACCCTAAGTATTGCACTCTAAAGAAAAAAAAAATTTCGTGGTTCTGACTCTCTCTTCAGGAATTATTAACCCCATGAACCATTTGACAATAGGGTTTGCTTGATTAAATTTATCGCTATCGGAATCATTGCAGATATTAAGTTATTAAGTCATTAGTATTGTAATACATTGTACATTGCGTAGCACTAACACTATCATCGCCTTTTTCATTTTTGCTCATTGCGTTGTCTGTAATGGCATTGACACCATCGCCATGGTGTATGGTATTGAGTACTGTGTAACAAAAGGTATTGAATACTGAGACTCGGACCTAAAGAAAAAGCCACCCATTCAAAGGTCAAGGTTGATTTCCTTCTATCGATGGACAAAATATATACCATAGAATGTCATCAGGAATGGAAGTTTGATTTAAGTATAATAGCTCTTGTTATCAGTTACTTTTTCTGAAGTTGAGTTATATATTGATATAAAAACCTTATTAAAGTATGCCGGCTTAGATATTTTGGTTATCATAAAATATGAGGGCACATAACGTCATAGGAAGATCATTAATCAATAATCATTAACTAAATAAAAATTAGAGAGAGTGTTTTTACTTTGAATACTATCAGCAACAGTCTAATTAAATTTAATTTGGCAAACTTTAAATAATTTAAACTAAGAGTTATTTTTTTATCACAAATTCAATTGCTCTACATAATAAAAAAGACACTTCTAGGTTATTAAAGAATTAAAAAGGTAAGTATTAAATGTAAAAAACCAATAAAAATTTTAAAACTCTCAGAAATATTATAAAATTAAGTTAAAAACCCGTTAATTTAACTCATTCGCTTGTATTTTACGACCGTATAATTGTTGAAATCTACATTTCCGTTGCAATATAAAAATCTCAATAAAATAATAACAGCAGCGTAGGACGGCAATATTGAATAAAAAAAGCATTTCGAACAAATTGAATATGCAAAATGAGTCATATAAGATTAAGCCAAAACCCCAAATACGTTCATTGTCAGTTAAAAAACACCGAGATGCTATCTTGCTCGTTGAGATGCTATAATGTATTTTTATTTATTTTATGGCGCTTTGTAACATGTCAGATATAATGAATATATTACCGGTAGCACCAAAATATTCTTTTGAGAAGGTAATTATTTAAAGGAACGATCGGTCGGTATTCTGATAAACAACGCGATAACAATACATCTCCGACATCGTTCACGCATTCTCTATCCCCATCCATTACTGTTTCATCTTCAATAACAAGTTTCGCTGTACCAGCTTTAACAATAACACCCTCTCTAGGAAATACGACTTTATAATTATCAAGACAAAGTTCATTATTGAGAAATTCATTACTAGCTCTGCGGGAGCGCTAACTCTTTCATCTATCATAATCGTTCATGCTGAAAACAATCAAGATTGATTTTTATATCAGGCAATATTAAACTCTGAACTCTTAACATCAGTGTATAATTTCCCGTGGCAAGTATCAGCTTTGTCGGTTGATAGCTAACCACCGACGGAGGCGAATGTAGGCGGCGGCGTAACGAAGGGACCCACGGAAAATGACAAATGACATCTGCCTACCGCCTGTCAAATAACGGACAGATAATAAATGACCCCGATTGTTTATCATCAAATATCTCATATATCATTATCGTGTACTCAGCGCTTTAGGCGGAGGGCGCTTTGACTTGGTGGTATGATTAATATTGTTTAGTTAATTTTGAGCCTGTAATATAAATAGTTCGAGGAAATTTGGTGGTGTCATCGCGACTTGATCGTTTTGATAATGCATTACTATAATGAATCGTTTCTTGGTGTAAAAGAAAAGATTATTGTTTCAATACTTATGATAAAATTAGCATTATATATAACGGGGCTTGCTGCTTTTAGCAGCAGTAGGAAGAATCGATTTTGGGTCCGAAACTTATTTTTAATGTCTTTTTTTCTGCTCTTTCTTCCTCTTAGATCGTTGTATAAAAAGGGTAAAGGATTTGCAAATAATAAAAAAATGTAAAAAACCTACATGTATTGTGATCCAGGAAGTACTATGTTTTAAACTACGTAAAACAAGTTTTCTAACAAAGCTAAAAGTCATGTATCAAACCTTACACCGATGCAAAGAGACTGTATATAAATTTTGTCCCCTGTGCATAAGTCACACACGCCATCCTGTGTTTACTAACTTGCTTTCCAACATGACAACACACGCTTTGAGTACAAATTTACCTGTACGAATAATTCATTCGATAATAGCTTCTATGACCATATTATTAAAGTATATGATAGCAGTAAATTAGTCTTGGTAGTTTTAAATGACAATAGGGCTCGTGCTTTGGCTGTCAGTTCTATGCTCACTGATCGTGAGGTGACTAATTCAGGAACTGACCTGACTCTATGTCGTTCACTGTTCGTTGTCCAATAATGTTGAATGATTACACAAAGCTGGTTATTGTGTTCTATATTTGGTATTTCGATTTGAATTTATGATATAATTTGATGTAATTAAATATAGGCTTCAAATTAATTTGTGAATATAAACGAATAATAAATAAATAATAAATGCAACACATATAATGGCTCCCAATAAGATAGTGATATCCTGCGTCGGGGGTTCGGACACATACACAACGACAAGGACAAACACACCCAGATCGAAACACAATGCCTATATGGTCAATACAAACATCTGCTCTGAGAGGGAATCGAACCCGCAACATGTGGCGCTTAAGGCAGGTTTGCTACCGTTACGTCACAACTTCGTGATAATGTTTTGATATAAATTGGCTTCTCTGTGGAAGCACTACAATGACAGATAAATTATGCTAACATGCTATTTATCCCCTCATAGCTGATAATAACGCACAATGATGCAAATGGTGTTACTATAAAATTTTCTACTGATACGCTTTCTATCAGGTCATATGCTTGTGATATATCAAAAAGAAATATAATTCATGATTCATTACTGATGTAAATCTTAATCTATATTTGTCAACGAAGACCTTAGTGTAGCATTTACAGTGTCTTTCAAATGTCATGAGCAAGTTGACGTTAAACCGATGGACCATTTTTCACGCAACCCTACAAAACGATACGTCAAAATCAGTGTGTAAATTTTCCGTTGCCAGTCTAGTTGTCCTAAATAATTGAAGTATGTTTAAATTTAAGACGGATAAATAATAGATAGAATTCGATGTTCTAGATTACATGAATGTTAAATGTTTTACGTAGAGTATTTAAACTAAATCTGCTTAGTATGAGCATAGTTATATCGAAAATTATATTTATTTTACTAAAAGAAATGTGTTGGTTAAATAGAAATCTTATATCGAAAATTATGAGTGCTACATTTATTTCATATTTTTTGTAATGTAAAGTAAAAACACCAAAGATAATGTCACATGTTTGGTGCCAACCGGAATTATATGAAAGTAGAAAGACGGAGAAGAAAATGGAAGGAGACATAGAAAGAATTGGTCTTTGGTCTTTGGTCTTTGGTCTTTGGTCTCTAGTCTCTAGCGTCTTTACACTCTTCGAATGAAACGTGAAGATAGTTCTTCCTCACTTCAGCCCCCAATATTTTCAAATAAAACTCGACGTGAGATCCTATTCACTCTACAATAATATAATATTTTTCTATAAAACCTTAAATAATATAATATCTGAATCTTTGGACCACACACTTAATTTGTAGAACGGCATAGTAAGCTTGATAAATGAGTGTCGGAATTTCAAAGGGGCACAATGGAGACCTGACCTGAGACAGATCGTTAATCAAAAAACATCCATCGCGTCAAGGTTACAACGAATAAATAAACTATACATTAAGTATGTAAATAAGATATAAAGGTTACTCTTTTTAAATTGTTATTAAATATGAGTGATGGTAATAATGCAATGAGCATTAAACAATAACAAAGTAAAATTTTAAGCCTCAATCAGCTCAATGGTTAAAGGGATAGAGTTACGAGTTTATTCTGAGGGACAATAGAAGTGTTAGTATTTACTTAAAAAAGCTTTCTTATATTCTTTAAAAAAAAACAATAAATGCTACACACTAAATGACCCCATTAGGATCTTGTGGGGGGAAGGACTCACAAGCATTGACAATCACAAACACATCCAGACCAGAAAACACGCCTCTATGGTCAATTAAATTATATTGTATAAAGTATTGTATTTAATAAATAATAGTAAAAAACTAAAAACATGGTTTTATAACTAAAAATGAAATATAAATAACAAAAAGAAATATTTAAAAGATGATGATTTAGAAGATGAAAAAGAAATGTTTAAAAAAGCGTAGGGTGTTTTTTACGATATTATCAATATGATAATCCTTCTACTCGTATCTATCAATAAAATATTTATAATTATTGACACCATGCCCCCTATTGACCATAATATTAATTAGGATTTAAGATTTACCACAACTACCTAAAAGAAGCTGGTCATGATTTTTTAAATCTTATTATAACGTAAACGAAAGCAAAATACATTTAACGTCAAAGTTTTTAACAATATATTTCCATCAATATAAGATTTGACTCTGGATTATGACGAATGGTCGATCAATGTCAGTTCCTAATAGGATTACTCCCCTAATACTTAGGGCTGAGGCTGTATACGTGACAATGGAGGTTTCTTAGAAGAATGATGGAGTTTTAAATTAAGTACGAAGTTTGATCGTGTGGGGCTGATGTTGGATAGAATTTATCAAATATTAATAAAGATGAACAAGCTATTTTTTGAAGACAGTGATCAGCATTCTGCGATCTTACTTTTGTAAATATGAACTTATGGTAGATTAGATATTCAGTGGCGGTTTTACAAATTTTCATGGTAGAGGCTGTAAGGTATTTACCCTTGTCACTACAATTTTTTTAATGTTACAAGTTGGCAAACAAGCATTGGCCCACCAGATGGTAAGTGGGTGTCGTAGCCTATGAGCGCTTGCAGCATCAGTAGTAGGTGCCACTCACGCGTCACCAACCTCGAGATATTAGTTCCTAAATCTCCTCTGCCCAGTAATTTCACTAGCGTACAGTGCTCTTCAAACCGGAACACAGTAATGCCTAAGCACTACTATTTGGTGGTAGAATATTTGACAGTGCGGTGGTACCTACCTAACCGGCCTCTTGCAACAGAAGACCTACTATTCCACCAGTGCAACCAGTGTGACTGATTGCACTGGTGGAATAATCTCTGCTATGACAGAGATTATCCCAACAGCGGGCGATGGGGTCGTGACATCCCTACGCCGCCAAAACAAAAATTTAGATTTATTCTAGATTATTTTTAATATCTAACAAAAGACAGATTACTGATTGGGGGGCTGTGATCTAGCTGTTTTACTGTAGAATATAAAAGTTTGCTACACGGAATATACAATGATAAGAAAGAGGGGAAAGTCATCGGCAAATATGTTGCAGATTTCTACCTGTAAAACATTAGAAAACCGACATGCAGAAATCTTTTTGATTTCTGTGAGTTAAAAAATAATTCTATCTTCAAATTTGCCGCCTCAAAAATTTGCCGCCTCAAAAATTTGCCGCCCTAAGCTCAAGCCTACTCAGCCTGCTGGTAAATCCGCCACTGTAGATATTACATTTTTCAAACATTTGTATGCTTAACTATGTAATATCGTTGCATTAATTGCATTTGTTTTAGTCCAATATTCTATCTGCCTCCTTGGAGTACTGTCTTCTATCTACAAAATCGATTGTTTCCTCTTCTTTTGAGGTCTTTGAAATGGATTCAATCAATACAAATCACGTTATTATTATTATTATCAATATTCCCGAGCGCATAATGGACTCTCGGATCCGGCAGGAGTGCTCTGTCTCGGAGTGTCAATATGGGTTTCGTCCTGGTCATGGGACCATTGACCCTGTTTTTGCCCTAAGGACCATAATGGCGAAATACAGGACGAAGAACACGCCTCTGCAGTTTCTTTTTCTGGACATGCAGAAGGCCTTCGACTGTACTCCCCGTGCAATGATCTGGTGGGCACTGAGGTCCAAAGGAGTGCCAGAAACTTATATTGAGATTGTCCGAGACATGTACCAGGATTCCGAGTCCGTGGTTCGGACTGCTGTTGGTGACACACAACCTTTCTCTGTTACAGTTGGCGTGCACCAGGGGTCTGTCCTTAGTCCGTTTTTGTTCAGCGTGATATTAGACGAACTGATGATGATTCTATCGCATCTCTCATGGGGAATGTTTTGAGGAATTGCTTGAATTGATCCCCCGGTGGAATTTCACCATCGTATATCGCGACAAAACTCGAAATTCCAACCTTACCATCCATATCTGGAAATACACAACAGTGCGATTTAGTAGACATTTTCTTCCGCGCACAACCACTTTGTGAAATCAACTGCCACCGGCGGTCTTTCCGAACCAATACGACCTTCAAGAGATATTCTTTGCTTAAAGGTCGGCAACGCACCTGCATGCCTTCTGGTGTTGTAGATATTCACAGGCGGCGGTGATCGTTTAACATCAAAACCTCCTGCCCGTTTGCCCCTTCTGATATAAAAAAAAATACAAAACTCATTTCGTTTACAAAGTTTTAGCGACTTTGATTATTTATCACCCCGGGGTTTCCTAGAACGTAACAGCGAGCAGGATGCGGGACGAATAAAGGCGAACCGGATACGAAAATCGCTTCATCGACAAATTTATGCAGTTGTAAAGGCAGATTTATTCGTGAGGAGGCGATGTGTGAAGCCGTATCACACACAGGCGTTCAAGAATGAAAGCGTACAATGATGAAGGAGCGAGAGATTATTGTTATAGATACGGTCGGCAAAACGTCCGAAAGAATGTCTTAAAACTTAAAAAATTTAATATTTTATTCAATGTATACAGAATAACACTTATTTGTTTGAAAGTCAGATTCTAATACCGGCTCCAAAATGATTCCACTACTTGAGAAAAACCCAAGAATCAGCAAACTCAACTAAAAAAATAAAATTGTAGTCATTGAACCGCTGAAAAATCTTTTTTGTTAACGTTGGGAAACGCATTTACGTGTACCACTACAAGTAGAGGTAGTGTAGGACTCATCGCTTGCCAATCGAGCTAAGTAATACCCAGTAAAACCCAACGAACGGACTTGCGCCATAGTGAGACGCCACGGGTGCACAACCAATCCACCCTGAGAAGATCTTTGTATTGTCCATACAGGACTGTGTTCCGGTCCCAGTGTTTCTGTGTCTCATTTTTTTCACACACTATCACTATCCTAATGAATATCCGTTGTGCTTGAAGCGTTTGTGTATTATAAAAAAATAAAACAATAAATTTATTCGTCTATAAATATGTCTTCAAATCAAATCGACGGTATGTTCCAAAAACGATTTCCATGTCTAATAACGCGTGGAGATCTTTATGTTACACCGAAAAATTTATGATCGAGAAAAATGACATCAAAGAAATGTAATGTTTGTGAAATGCTCGTAAATCCGCGGCATAACTCATTTTCCCGGCCGGCGGCGCATCAAAGTGTAGGATGTTGTATCTTTAATACGATGTAATTAAAATTATACCTTTCAAATAAATTTATGAATAATAAATTTATGAATTTATTTGACCGAAAATTCACAATTATTGTTTGTTGATTTATCTCAGGATATTTTATTTTTCCTTGAGATTTAGCGGACTGTCTGATTAAGTGATGTCTTGATACCGATGAGTCCGAAACTAGTCGGTACTTACACCGATTATACGTGAGTGTGAGCCGTTTAGATTTTTACATTATGTCTTGATACATTCAAATGAAACTTTTGTACGAGCTTTTGGCATTCTAATATATTAATTTTTCATTATTCTATTTTTTTTATATTAGCCATGTTTTTTCAAGTAATTACTAATACTCCTATTGCCCCTCTTAATACCCTGGTAGCTTGCGCTAGGAGTGGGTAGGACAATAGCACAAAGGGGTTAGGATCGAACCCGTGACTTTCGCCAGATGCCCATAAATCGTTGAGCAATCGAGGCTCAAAATTATATATGAGATTATAGCTATGAAGCGTTTTAGTTGGTATTTAATTTTTTATTTTGATTTTTTTGACTAAGACGAGTCAAAGTTAAAAGCTGGTACTTAATATGTAATGCTTTAAAAATTGTCTTATTAATTCAGTAATAAAAAGTATCTAACTATGTCAACTGATGTATTAAATGCAGAACAATAAAAATTTACATATAAATTGCTTTTTAATTTTGTAAATTACACTGCAGTGCCATACAACTAGAGTATTTATTAAAAATTCTTATTTAATAACTCTTCGTTAGAACTTAGAATACAATTTTCTTTGAGAATTATTTATTATAATTGAAGTATTTGAAAATTCTATTGCTGCCTTTAATCATTTAAGGCTAAAATAATTGTTTGGACAATGTGATGGATAAATAGCTAACAATAATAGTTATAATCGCTATCACTACATAGTATAAAACAAAGTCGCTTTCTCTGTCCCTATGTATGCTTAAATCTTTAAAACTACGCAACGGATTTTGATGCGGTTTTTTAAATAGATAGAGTGATTGAAGTGGAAGGTTAATATGTATAATAAGTTAATAACATCCATTAAATAGTGGAGAAAAAAAAACATTAATTTTTGAGGTTTCTAATGTGATGTCGTAAAATTACAAATTATCAATTTTAATCATTTTTTCAGTGAATGATATAGGCTATATATTTTATACCCGTGCGAAGCCGGGACGGGCCGCTAGTATATTATAAAACAAAGTCTCCAACAAAGTGTGTCTCTCTGTTCGCGATAAACTCAAACCCTATTGGATAGTATTCAAGATGCCTTTCTTGTCAAATTGGACGAATGCGATGCGTGATAGCGCCGGCATCCCTCATCCCCTCTGTTCTCTTCCTTTTTCCCCTTCCCTCCTATCCCTTGGGTTGGCAATGCGCATTGCGCATGTGATACTTAAAGTAACTTAACCGTTCATTTGTTTTAAAGGGAAAAGTCATGTCAAAAACCTAGCCTAACTTAAATTCTCTCTTGATAACGTTGGTTTTTATGTTACAATTTTGCAAACAAGCATACGGCCTTCCTGATGGTAAGTGGTTGCCGTAGCCTATGAGCGCTTGCAGCACCATAAGTATGTGCCACTCACGCGTTGCCAAACTCGAGATATTAGTTCTCAAATCTCCTCTGCCCAGTAATTTCACTAGCCTACAGTGCCCTTCAAACCGGAACACAATAATGCCTAAGGACTACTATTTGGCGGCAGAATATTTGACACTGCGGTGGTACCTACCTAGCCGGCCTCTTGCAACAATAGACCTACCACCAGTGTGACTGATTGCACTGGTAGAATAATTTCTGCTGCGACAGAGGTTATCCCAACAGCGGGCGATGGGGTCGTCACATCCCGACGCCGGGATAGCTCTTATATGGGGTAGCTCTTAGACAATACAAACCATATATTTTATAATATTATTTGTTGATAAAAATTTAATAACTGGTCATTTTATACATGACTGATAAATATATATTCCGAAATCAAACACGTTTATTATTTATTGCAGCAGATTACGAATATATAAACAAGCGACAGGCCCTTATTATGTCCGCAGATTGCAAATTATATGGGCAGTGTAATGACAGGTTTGTTCATTACGTGCACTCTTTAACGTGCGGACCGGAATGCGAAATGTAGTCTCGCTCGAGGGCTATACTTTATGTCATTCTATAATGTATACAGAGTCGTTAAGTTTTCATTTCGATTTGTGGGATTAGTGTACTGCGCATTCGTGGGGAATTTTTTTATGTTACATTTTGGCAAACAAGCATACGGTCTACCTGAGTGGTTTCCGTAGCCTACGAGCGCTTGCAGCACCATTAGTAGATGCCACTCACGCTCGGCCAACCTCGAGGTATTGGTTCATAAATCTCCTCTGCCCAGTAATTTATTATTTAGATAATAAGATTTAGATATTAAACAAACCCTACGCACTTAACGGCCCCCATTAGAATATCCTGTGTCGGGGGTCCGGAAACGTACACGATGACATGGAAAATAGACCGAAACACAAGCCTGTATGGTCAACACAAACATCTGCTCCGTGCGGGCCACGACCTGTGGCCCTTAAGGTAGGTTCGCTAGCGCTATGACGTCGTCCATTAGCTCCCCTACTCATGGAAGTGAATAATAAATAATATATAGCACTTAATAACCAATATAATTACGTATCATTACAGTGCCATATTAACATAAATGGTGGTAATGATAAAAGCCGTGCGGAATGACACGGGCGTGTAATTACTAACCTTCAGACACGAAACGTGTCAATAAATCTGCGTTATTGTCGTGCCTGTTGAATAAAGGTCTCATTAAAAAATATCACTACCTAATTATTATAAAATAAAGTCCTCCGCCGCGTCTGTCTGTATATCTGTTCGCGCTAAACTCAAAAACTACTGTACCGATTTTCGTTTGTTCAAATAGATAGAGTGGTTCTCGAGGAAGATTTTAATATATAACTTGTCAAGTTTTTGTATACATTGGCTAAGATATATTGATATTTGTTGGAGGTATCAGAAAAAATAAGCCGTCTGGGAGCTTTCAATGAAAACGCTGCCTAAACCCTTTGAGATATAACAAAATGATGTATCGTGGAATTGTTTATCTTATATAGGTCTACAGAAAAGTCCACAATGGCATATGTCTATCTCTTAAGGATAGGTTTTAAATTCATCTCTTCAAGATTTCATGGCTTATGTACTAAATATATTATAATTATTGATTCATTTTGATTCAAAAATATACAACCTGTTAACGACGAGATCTCTACAGATGCACAATGGGCGAAGGCGTGGGTATGGTAGAGACAGCTACCCTCTCCTTGACCTTGGAAAATATTGAAATGCACGAATAAAATACTCAATATATAGAATATAGTTCCACACCGTAGCCCTTAAATTAGGATTTGCCCCCTCTTGAGCCAAATACTGGCAACGCACATGAGACACACTTTATAAATACAAAGCTGATATTACACCTCTGAACTATATCTACTCTATAATTGACGCAGATAAGCAATACCATGTCAACCCACACGAATGTCATTTCAAGAAAAACGCGTTTGAAAATTTTGAACAACTTGCTTTATATGAATTTTTTTATTTATTGGTCAAGTTTTTGTCAATATCATGTAAGTTATTTTACTTATTTTCACAAAAAATAAGTATACAAACTGCATATTTCGTATATAATATAACCCAAAACGTTTAAAGATACATAAATTGCACGATTGAAAAAATGGCTTTTTTAGAAGTTTTAAAGCTTAAAACCCGACAAATATTAAAGAAAAATGTTCTTCAGCCATTTACCAACACTTCTGCATATATAACTCAGTTTTTTCAATTTTGTGGGTTGACATGGTATTGCTTATTTGCGTCCATATAATCACTACTAGATTTAATCGATTCAACACTGCATACTGTTAAATAGATTACAATAAAATATCGCTTAACGAAATACTCTAAAGAATAATAATGTAATTGAGTCGTGTCGTGAATTCAGCTGTTTTATTCGTGATCTTAAACATAAATTACTATCATTATTGTTATTTGAGTTAATAAGACGTTTAAGAAATAAGTGTTTTAAGATTTATTGAATTGAATAATATTATGAGTTCCGTATGACACTGTTTCATAGATAACGGACAGCTTAAAAGATTATTAAGTCTTTTTCCATTTTGCGAGTAGAAAATAAGGGCTGAACTTTGTTTTTTATGACGATTCGCAAACAAGCAAACGGTTTTTTTTTTTATGTTAGAAGTTGGCAAACAAGCATACGGCCCACCTGATGGTAAGTGGCTGCCGCAGCCTATGAGCGCTTGCAGCACCATTAGCAGGTGCCACTCACGCGTTGCCAACCTCGAGATATTAGTTCTTAAATCTCGTTCGCCCAGTAATTTCACTAGCGTACAATGCCCTTCAAACCGGAACACAGTAGTGCCTAAACACTACTATTTGGCGGCAGAATATTGGACACTGCGGTGGTACCTACCTAGCCTAATAGTCAGCGCTTAAGCAGTCGCCGCAACCTATGAAAGCTTGCAATACTTGAAGCATCACATGCGCGTTGCTTACCCAATGGATAGGAGTGTAAGGAATGAGAAAGGAAGAAAGGAAGGAAACAGTAGAGGTGGGAGATCCTCCGATGCTCTCACTCATCGCACAAAACGAACATTACCTACTGATACTGTGACTTTATGCGGATTTACCCGGCCCATCTGTAATGGGAAAAGCATGCACTACTACTATTTTTTGTATATGGAAAATCAACCGTCTTGTTAGAACTTTAGATCCTTTTGAAATGTAGAAGTAAACGAAAGGCCCTATTGCTTCTTTCTTCTTTCCCGTTTAGCTACCTTTATAATAAAAAAAAAACATCAAATATAATATTAAATGTCATGAAAATTAAGACAAAAAGATCTGTCCTTAATAATTACATATATCTTGTGGCGCTTGTCACCTGGCTCACGACTCTTTTCATTTCATTTTCTCAAAAGTAGCTGCTAGTATTTACCAACAAAACCTTGGCAAGTTTTGAAGATTTTACACCGACCTTGACGAGACATTTCTGTACACGAATCAGATAATAAGCGCTAATGTCAATAACATCATAAAACGAGTAATTAGGCGAGACCGAGCCGCTTTAAAATATTACCAACACGAATAAAACGTTAATCGTTGTCATTAAATACATGAACAACATTTCCTCTCTTGTGTTCGGGACTAGTATTAGCGAGTTAATAAACAATAAACGCTACACACTCAACGGCTCCCAGTAGGATAGTTATATCCTGTACCCGAAAACACATAGATGCCAGGACAAGTACACTCCGAGCGGGAATCGAACCGTGATCTGTGGCGCTTAAGGCAGGTTCGTTACCATTCCGCCACAACGTCTTTAATTTAATCTCCTTCTTATTTCCTCCTAGCATTATTAGCGGTTTCTACCCAGCTGCTTATACTATTATCCTGATTTGAGGGGTTACCAGTTTTTACACAGAGTGACTGCCTCTGACCTTTAAACCCAAACCAGTAACGCATTGTACATGAGCAAATTACCTATCAAGAGTTAAAGATTATGTCAGATGTGATAACAATCGGGTCCGACAACCGTGCTCACATATCTTTCGCGAGAACGAAGCGAAGTTAGCCTTAAACCGTTGAGCTATTGAGGTTTTGTTAATAAATTAAATGGAACGGAGCGATGTCGGCCTTTCTACCGTTGAGGTATTGAGGCTTTGTTTAATTATTAAATTATGTTAAATCCATAATTTAGACCTCACAATATTCTGATTTTGAAAATTTATATATTTGTTTTTTAATTTGGTAATAAATATAAAAAATATCATAACTTGTGTTGGTGCAATTTTTTTTCTAATGATCTTTATAGCTCCAAGCTTTAAAAACTCCAGTAGTATAAGCCCATATTACTACCTGCCTACTTAACAAAACAAGACTGCTCTACTGTGACTAGTACAATTATTATTGGGTCCAGTCGCACGAAATAGTTAACGACCTCGCCTTGCTCAGTTAAAAAGTCGCTATTTCAAATTCAACTCTTCTTTCGAAAGACCAACGCTTATACTATTAGATAAATTTTAATTAACAAAATTCAAATAGGATGTTAATAACTTAATCGTATTAATAATATGATAATTTATTTCGTGTATAACGCTGTTACTGACACCGGACCTTAGTGATTTATAAGGCTATACTTGCCTCATTTATTCGCTTACGACACACCTTACAACTACGACAGGCATCAAATTATCTCAGACAAGAATAAACATAAGCTTTACAAGTTTAGATTAGGCCTTCAGAATGTTTGATAACTAGATTTTTTGTTAATAACATTAATATAACATAAATTAATGTCAGTCAATCTTTATGCAAAGGCTAATTTATCTATGCTTACGGAAATATATATAATGTCTTTTTAGGGTTTCGTAGCCTAATGGCAAAAATGGATAATTTCGTCATGTCCGTCTGTCCGTCTGTTCGTCTGTCCGTATGTCCGTCTGTCCGTCTTTCCGTCTTTCCGTCTTTCCGTCTTTCCGTCTTTCCGTCTTTCCGTCTTTCCGTCTTTCCGTCTTTCCGTCTTTCCGTCTTTCCGTCTTTCCGTCTTTCCGTCTTTCCGTCTTTCCGTCTTTCCGTCTTTCCGTCTTTCCGTCTTTCCGTCTTTCCGTCTGTCCGTCTTTCCGTCTTTCCGTCTGTCCGTCTGTCCGTCCCTCCGTATGTCACAGTCATTTTATTTTCATTTCGTTATGAACGCTGGTGCCACCTAAAACTGCACATGCGCTTTGCCAACCCAAGGGATAGGAGGGAAGGAAGATGACAGTGGGGGTGGGAGTTTGTTCCTCAGGCGCTCTCACTCATCGCGCGAGACGTAACAGTAGTCTGTTACTTTACATCGATTTTCTGTGAGAGGGTTGTACTTCCTCAGTCAAGTCGATCCACTTGTGCCGGGAGAAGGAACCCCTTATTACTATTGATACTTATTAAAAATATTTAAAGTTAAGGATACTTGAGACAAAATTTAACGATTGGTTTTTTACACAATATGATTTATTCATTTAATATAAAATTATACAAAACGATTTTCGAAATGTTTTGACGTATTAAGTAGTATATTTATGACATGACCATACGGTTAACTCTATAATAAAATTACGTTATGAGCTAATATTATAATTTTTGACGGAGGAGGTCATTAAGAACATAAATAACTACTTCGTGAAGTACTGCGGGACATGATAGCATTACTTATTTATTCTATTCAGGAAACTAATGGGGCAACAGTCATAGTGCATCACCTTAACATTGGGTAACATTCTTCAATACTTGCAACTTATTGCTATTTGTTGAATGTTGCTCACCGTATCCACACCATGGATACATTAGCAAAGAGTAACATTCGTTGGCATGCGATTTGTTCCAAAATTTATGCAAAAATTTATGTTTTTAAAGAATATTAGCAATGCTTTTTCAAGGCATTACTATTGCCCCTCCAAATAAGCTCGAAGCTTGCGCTAGGAGTGGGTACGACAATAGGGCCAAGGGTCGAACCCTCGACTCTCGCGTTACCGGAGCGAAGTCGGCCCTTCTACCGTTGAGCTATTGAGGCTTCATGAAAATAGAATGGAAACGCCAAATGTTGTGCAATTATATTTTGTAGTCGTGTATTCGATTGCTGGCCGGAGCAGATGTTCGTTATAAATAAGTGTTTTGGTCTGGCGGTTTGTCCTTGTGGGTCTCCCCATCGAACTCGGACAGCACGTTCCCACGTCCCGGTTGTTATCATAACAGGTAGTTTGTTCTTATCCAATGAGTTACTAGTTCGCTCTTAGGGTTGCGGAGGGCAGATGGAAATCACTCTGTGTAAAAAAAGAAAGCCATTTGGTATAAAATAGTACAGAGTCAGCCTCCCCATAAACCATGGTTTGCAGACATTGATTTTAGCAGAGAGGAATTAGTTACAGTTTTTAGGATTCGGACAGGGCACGTTCCTTTGAATAAGTTTGCATTTCTTATGGGCAAAATAGTATCACCCAATTGTGAAGTTTGTGGTGTAGCAGAAGATCTTCAACATGTTCTGATGGAATGTGCTCGGTTCGATTCACTAAGAACCGACGTATTTAATAATTTAAATGTTAATATATTAGACGTAGGCTTAGTATTTAGTTTATTAAGTACGCCCCATAATGAGAATTGTAGAATATTCATTAAGTTTGTATGTAAAATTTTTAATTTAAGAAAGAATTTTAGTTAATTTTGGCGATATTAGCATAAGGTATGATGGGGCTGACATAGTTCACTGGCTAAAAGCCCTAAGCAAATAAAGAGAAAAAAAGAAAAAAAACTAGTAACCCGTCAAATCAGAGTCAGAAGAGTAAAAGAAGTTTCAAGGTAAGTCCGGAACAACGCCAGAAGAAAAAGACAATTAACATTTTGTTATCAAATGTTGAGCGCCATTTTTGAAAAGTTGCTACAGAAAAGTAACTGCGGTGTGAATGCACCATCACGATCATAAATATTATAACGATTAGCTATTTAGAATAAGACTAATAAGAAATTCCTTTTGTGAACTTTTATTAACTAATTTATATCGTACATTGTATAATAAATTGTTATGCCGTAATAAGTACTACGTTCTTTGTAATAGAGGTATTATGGCGACTGATTATAGAGTAGAAGCATTCTAATATAAACCCTTTGTGAATCTATAAGAATGAATTGATGTTCGCTACCTACATAATTTATATTATTATACTACCTTTAAACGAGCAATTCTTGTATAATATGTATGACGACACCCCCATTAGGATAGTTATATCATGTGTCGGGGTCCGGAAACATACACAATGACAAGGACAAACACACCCAGACCGGAAAACATACCTGTATGGTCAATAAAAACATCTGCTCCGAGCGGGAATCGAACCCACGACTATTGGCGCTTAAGGCAGGTCCGCTAACGCTGCGTCAAAAATAGTTTTAAAGTAAATCTTTTACCATATTTTAAAGTCTATATTAAGAGTCTAGATCTGTATGCATTAAAACGGACCGCCCTTTTATCACGACAAGCCGCTAATTACAAATGAAAATCGCTTCCTAACCCGTCACAAGATATCCACACGTCGTAACTCGTACTGTCACGTCACAGATGAAAACGTGACAAGACGTCATATCACCCATCGAAAACCAAACCGTATTCACTTAACATAAGATTTAAATTATATTGCAATAACACGGTTGGATGAGGCAAAGCATTTAGTTATGTATCTATAATCTATGCGTTAAAGATAACTTAATTACAAAGCCGCTAGTCGTATCGTGAAATAAATTTTTAATTGATCCCTTCAAGCCTTTATCTCGGGTACGAGTTGACAAATGTGCCGTGTTGTTCCTTATTTCTTGTGTAATTTAGATAAAAATAACTCGTTCCATCGATATCGATACATCGCTACCTGAGCCCGCACTAATGATGGGATGTTACCGTGTGAGTAGATTTATAGCGTTCCATGAAAGATAACGTGAATTATTTATTTTAGTTATTTTTATAGTTTAATAGTAACAACCTATTTATATCCCACAGTTAAAGAGACCTTTTCTTCAATTAATAATAATAATTCAAGTTACAAAAACTTTTTTGAAGTTTACTCCTGAAAAATCGATTTTCATAGAAGGCGCCATGTATATAAATAGTATGAAGGGTAGTATATTTGTTCTTACTATAAGAACCGAACTGAATACCAATAAATTCTTGAATGGGAAGAGGTCCCTTGTTTCGAACAGCCCGACACAACACCAACTCGCCCGCTCACCCCGGACGGTGAGCGACGCGCCGCGTACCGTCGTTAGATTGCGCCACCTCCCTCCCGATTATGTCCCAAGCCTAGGCTCGACCTTGCAGGGGCCTTGGGATGGATTCAACTTGAGGCCCGCGCGGGCTGTCTATCTTTACCGGCTAAAGTCTCCTGACCCGGCCCCCACCGGTGACGCTGTCAAGGCCACTAGGGCCAACAGTAATAGACACTCCGAAAAAAAAACACTAAATTTGACGATTATGATATACTAGCTTCGCCCGCGTGAATATTAATTTTAATACAAATTTTGAACCCCGTTACAAGCCTTCAAGGTTTGAATTTTAGAAAATAATAAGACACGTATTTTTTTTATCTTTAATTATTGGTTAAGTTTTCATGCTTGTAGTTCCAAAAATGATAGAGACATCTCATACAAATTTCAAAACCTCCTTTCTAAGTGCTCGTTTACGTTTTAAAAACAACATCTGTTCAAAATTCAGCTTTCCATGTTCAATGAAATTATTAAATTTAGGCCGGGCGTTGATAACATGTCCTCATACTTTGTATATAATATATTTTATATTATCGCTCTTAAGAGCACGCTCGTTATATAATTAAAGCTATTAATTACCTATTTTGTTGTTGGCATTTAGTAATCCCTTTTTTATGTTATATTTTTATAAATTAAAATACATTCTGAAATATCTATCTTAGCTACAAGATATTAAAGGCTACATTTAAATGAACTTATATTATATTTATATAGTTTTTATTTTTATTTAAAGGTATAACTAAAGTGGAATATTGGAGTTAAAACACTATTTTATAAAGATAATATTAATATTGTAATAAAGTATATTTTTTTTTTGTAAATTAAATAAGTCTTTCTAGTCTGTCCAGTCTATGTTTACCGAAGATTAAAATCGGTTCAGTAGTTTAAGCGTAAAAGCGTATTCGTAAAGTAATACTCTTGTTTGGTTCCTATTATAAAATAAAAACATGAAAAACGTTGTTAGACTTGTATTATCGCGATAAGAAATGTACAATTTGACATGCAAACTTTTATGACCAACGGCAATCAATCAAAGTCATCTGAGCGAACGTAAAAGTCATTTAAATTATTAGCGATACTATTACGCTTTGATAACTGCTACGTAAATCATTGTGTGAATAATGTTCGAGCAAAAAGAGCAATTAGTGTTGTGCCAGTGTCGATAGTTTGGCGGATGTCGATAAAATTCCGCACGGCACGACGTGACTGCACACCGTAATGCAACAATGCTATTATGTCAATCGTTTAAAGGAATTTGAACTTAATTGTTAAGGGGATAAAGTTATGAAGGTTGTGAATTGTATTTTGCAGGTGATCAGAGACGTGAGTTCGATTAAAAAATGTGATTTGTGGTTGCCACTCAGCGCGTGTTTTATTTTTCGTGGCGTGTACGTGACGGCTGGACGGGAGCGAAAAAGACGCCGACCAAAAGTGGTTGGACGCTTCGTATGATTTAGATGCGTGAATTTTTAGCAATTTAATTTTTTTATCGCTTTGTTTCATTTTGATTTTTATAACGGATTAAACTTCTAATGTAATAAGTTGCATTTTTCAAATATTTTTATTTTTTACTAGAACATGAATTGTTTTTAATGAGGCGTCTTTATTCCATTTTCGATAAATCGATAAAAATTGGTGTAAATAATAAGAAACCATCAAATTAAAATTCAAATCTTATAGTTCGTTTATTGTTTACTTTCGTTAACTCTTGATAAGTAAATTGCTCTTATTCAATGAGTTACTGGTTCGCCCTTAAGGTTGCGGAGGTCAGATGGCAATCGCTCCGTGTAAAAACTAGTAACCTGTCAAATCCGGATAAGAGTAATAAGCAGACCCTGGGTACATAAAATACCGGGAATAATGCTAGGATGAAAAAGAGGATAGTTCGTTTATTATTTTTCCCACGGGAACTTAATATTTTTCTGGGATAAAAAGTAACTTATGTTTTAATACAGGTAATATTCCATATCTGTTCAAGTTTTTATCCAAATCCGTTAAGCCATTTTTGCGTGATTGAGTAACAAACATCGAAAGGATTATTAGACTTGATGAATAATTCAGCATGGTTTAGGTTTATTCGGTAAACAAGAATGAAAAAAGTTGATTGATTAATTATTTCATAAGCCTGACATACGTAATGCACTATGTTTTTAAGCAAAAAATTTAGTTAAGATAATAACTAAGTTTCGTATCAATCTTATGTAATTTATTCAAAGTCTGACAATATCACCATGACAGTCATCATCAATTATAAATAATTAAAAAGACTTCTAACAGGAAGCAAAAACCAGGGGCTTACTATGAACTCTTATTGCGATTCAAATGACGGCCTAAATCGCAATTTTGTGGTTCGTACTATGACATCTTACTAGCGATTCATTAAAATTAACCAATATATAAAATTAATAGGAAGTTACAGATCATTAGGGTTTTTTAATAAATAAAAGACACACACTCAACCGTCCAGAAACAAGATAGCAAGGACAATTACACCCAGACCAACCTGTATGGTCAGTAAAAAAATCTGCACTGAGCGAGAATCGAAAGCAAGACCTGGGGCGCTTAAGAGAGGCTCGCTAGCGCTGCTCCATAATTTCGTCGTATTTTAGAATGTTACGCATTTACTAACTAAACTGCATTGCATCGCATTAGAATTGTATACTAAAAGTTCATAGTTCTTCTATTTTCTTATCGAGTGCCCAACCTAGTGTCAGGGTTGTTCAGGTCGTCCATATAGGCATCTTGACTTTTTGACAATCATCAAATTGATAGCAGCCGGGACCAGCTTTTTAAGTGTCCTTCAAAGCACAGAGACTTTCAGTTGAAATACCCCTATGCGGTCACCCATCTAGTAACTGACCGTATGTAAAGTTGCTTAACCCACCGATCGTTTACCGATGAGCGCACCCGGCTATGAGCGTAAAGTTCATGGTAGCCCCCTGGTATTGCCAGCTAGAAATTAAATCTAAATGTTCACCTTTTATCTATTCCTGTTAATGTTCGGTAACGTAACAAAAACAAGACAATTATCAAAGAGTCGGTTGTGAGCGTGATTGTGAGTCGACATGCGTCTAGGGCCATCATTCACACCTGTCACTCAGAACAGGGTAGTACGATTTGTATGGTGAGTAAATCACTTTTGAAGTAATTTATGTGTTCATACTAGGGATGGGCGATTATCGATAGTGTGTTGTGTTTTTGAATTTATCGAGAGAAAATTTTATTCAACAAAAATTACTAATATATTATTATTAATATTATAAATGCTAAAGTAACTCTATCTCTTTGTCTGTCTGTCGCGCTTTCACGCCGAAACTACAGAACCGATTTCAATGAAATTTAGTACACAGATAGTCTTAGGCCTGAGAATGGACATAGGCTAGAACATGCGAAAAAGGGTTGAAAGGGGGATGAAAAGTTGTATGGAAGTGTCGTCATGGATGGATGAAACTTGTTTTTTAGGCAGATGATACATAAATAAATATGACATTCAAAGTTTGTAAAAGGGAAGGGGTTCAGACTTTGTGTTAAAATAGTTTTTCACGCGGGCGTAACCACTGGCAGAAACTATTTTATTATAAAATTAAAATAAATGCAAGCAGAGAACATAAGAAAAAATAAATAAAAACGCTGCACACTCAACGAAGAAAGAATTATTTATTTACCTATAAAATTTTTATAGTTTAAAAAATGCAAATAAAACCGCGGAATGTCTAATATATAATTTAAAAATAAGCTTGTTTTTAAATTTATTTTGAAGAATAATTAATACAGCAAAAAACACATAAATTATACATTCCTAATTATAAATAGTCGTAAAAAAGACGCAAAAATTCGAAATCAGTTTTTAAATAATAAATTATCAGTTCATTATAATTCTTAATTTAAAACATTATTATTGATAATATAGATGCATAAAATATAAAAATAAATCAGTCACTGTCACGTCACTCATAATCGAATGCCGTCACATGTTGCTTGACAAGACCTGTTCCCGCATAAAAAGCTAACGCAGGTAATCAACCTACTATTTATCATAGCGTGTCAGTCTGACGTGACGCGATGACAGCTGACCGCTTTGACGTGTCACCCGGGGTGCTAATGACGGGATCCGGAATCGTTTGGAATTAGATGATATTGTTGACTTATGGATTCATTACTTAATACCGAAAGAAATATATTAAAATTAATGAATTGCAATAAGTATTTTATTATTTAGTAATTCATAATGTAAGAACGTTGATCTGTCATAATGTTATATTGACTGTATACATTCTAATAAAGAAAAATGATTAAATTAAATGACAAAGTTTTTTTTTAAATAAAACCGTATAAACAATTCTTCTTCCTAGCACTATCCCGGTATTTACCCAGGGTCTGCTTATTACTATTATCCGGATTTAACAGGTTACAAGTTTTTACACAGAACGATTGCCATCTGACCTCCGCAACCCCAAGGGCGAGCCAGTAACTTATTGGATAAGAGAAAATTCCCTATCAAGAGTTAACGATTAGAATCAGATGTTATGACAACAACCGGAACCAACAGCTTAACGTGCTCTCCGAAGCATGGTGGGTAGACCAACAAGGACAAACGCCCAGACCGAAACAGATATTTATAACCAAAATCTACTTCAAGTGGGAATCGAACCCGCGACCGTCTAAGCTCAAAGCAGGCTCAAACCAGCACGCCACAGTAGATCAATGTATAAAGAATTTATCAGACAAAAAATAAATTGCGATAAGTTTTTTAGAGCTACGATTTTTATTAAGAATACTTTTAGCATTTAGTAAAGGTTCGATTACATAATATCAAGCAGACGTCGATATCGTGACAAAGATACTGTCATCCCTTTTTGTGTTTGTTTGACAATTCGAGTTCGCACAAAAAGCGCCTCGCCGCAATAATCAGCCGTCTACATATCATATCGTGTCACTGTGACATGACGTGATGATGACAGCTGACCGTTTTATGTCACGGGACACGCTAATGACGGAATTCGGAATTAGATGAATTTGAAATTGGAACGGTTTATAAACTTATTGTTTGATAGATTCTAAAAAATAGTTTATAAAGTTTTCTAATTGAATTTTATTGAATAAATGGAATGTTTTAAATTTTTAAAAATTGTGCGGTCGGGAGGAACGAAGTTTATTACGTTATTGCTTCAACTCCAAATATAATTCAAAATTTTAAGAGAGACAGAGAGAAAGAGAGTTGTGCACCCGGCTGCGGACTCACTTGCTCGTGTGTTCACTTGCTTGAGCAGTACACAATACAGTTGACTCAATACACACACGTACACAAACACAACATATGGCATTTCGTTACGTGACGGTTTCTACTAAATTGCACTAGCCGTAAGTCGCGATAAGGATCTTCATTCCAAGACTTGCTTCCAAAAAAATCCGGTCACTTTCAAATTTACAAACATAACATAATTTATCAACGTTGCCGGTGAAATAACATGAATTACATTTATTACTTTTTAGACTACAAATATAAAACTGTTTCTAATCTTGTCCTTTCGCTTCTTTTCTCTGCCAAAAATTTGAATGATTACGACAAATGACTTGTTGAAAGTTCTTCATAAAAATAGACACTGAATTATTATAATATTATAATTATATTTACTAGCCATTATTTTACTTTAAAAAAAAATATCTCGGACGTTTTTTCTGCTTCCCTGAGTAACAAATTGCATATTGTTGCGGGCTGGGGTTCGCGGATTTGGAAACAAGCACCTGGTGGCTCTAAATAAGGCTTTATTTAGATCTAGATTAACAACAGAACTTCACAAATCACAGGTCAATCACAGTCCAAAAGAATAGCCGAGGTTACTAATTATCGCACTTGTTCACTGGTATCACTTGTAGTTTCTTCGCTTGTTGTTCAGAACTGAATGACTCAGTCGACGCACCGGTTATAAATTTCGGTCTGGGCGTTGTCCTTGTGGGTCACTCCACCGTGCCTCGGAGAGCACGGTTAATCAGTCGGTCGGTCGATGATAGGGAATTTGCGCTTATTCAATGAGTTACTGGTTTGCCTTTTAGATTGTGGAGGACAGATCAGTCAATCGCTCTGTGTAAAAATTAGTAACCCGTCAAATATAATAAGAGTATAAGCAGACCCTTGTTAAATATCGGGAATAATTCTAGGAAGAATAAGAAGTTATTCAGAATATTTATGAATTATAAGAGTGAAAAATTCTCAAAAGTTTTTTTTTTTAGGGTTTCTACGTCATACCTTTACGGATAGTCTGACAACATTACTCGATTCTCTATTTTTCACCGACAACCCGATTCTAATTTTAATATACCACAGAAGTTTAGTTATGGATATAATACAATTATCAAATGGTTTTCTTTGACCGTTAAATTAATCAAATCCTCGCGTTCGGACACGAATGTAAAAATATTTCTAAACAATTGGAAAAAATAAATGAAATTTACGACTAGCGGCAAATCTTTATTCTTTTGAGGGGGCAATAAAATTAAAATGCGCTTGCGTCGGAGCGCGAAGTCCATATGCAGTAAAGCAAACGGGACGCAATGGCGCGATGATTCCATTATTTTTTTTACATTTTAGAGTTCCGTAACTCTTAATGATATTAGTAGTATTGAATTAAATGATATAAAAAACTTTGCTTTAACAATGATCGTGAATGTCCGCTTCTTGAAATTAAAATAAGTCTATAATTTTATGGATGGCATTTAAAATTCGATTACCTTAAACCTACGGTCGATACGATTCGAAAAATATTTTTGCTTGTTTGCCTTTTATTGGAGAAGATTATATGTTACAGAAAATTACTCTATGACCTTGGAACGGACCAGTAACCGGCCTCCTAGTAAGTAGACGATAAGGAAGGGATGTACAAAAGTGGTGGAGAGTAGTACTCCCCCGGTTCTACTATGACTATTTTTTTTCTGATTACGTATCAATGTTAACCCTACCGGCCTTGAAGCATCATCGGGCCGGGGTTGCTGAGTATTGAGACCCAGCCGAGACAAAGGGACAGCCATCGCGGAGGCTCAAAGTTGATATCGTCCATAGGTCCCTCCTGCGAAGCCGATCCACGGCTGTGGACGTCATCGGGAATGGAGGCGAGCGTACTACAATCGATGGACTCACCCGGCGCGTGAGCGCTTCGCACGTGCGAAACAAGGGACCTCTTCCTCGCTGGGGAAAACGGTGTTGTGTGCGTGTCTGTGCTGTGTCAGGAGCTGTTATATAACGTAATCCTATCATCATCGTCTTGCAAGACATGCTTCGGACGCCTGACTTTAGTTGGTTTGTCATCTCTGTCTGTATAACTGTCTGATCAGTACTATTTAAAACCTCTAAATTAAAACTATACAGAACCATTTAGAATTAAAAACGTTAAATGCTAACTAAGTTTTTATTTCGCTATTGTACTTTGATTTATTCGT
Organism: Hestina assimilis; assembly: GCA_023373885.1. NCBI lineage: Eukaryota > Metazoa > Arthropoda > Insecta > Lepidoptera > Nymphalidae > Hestina > Hestina assimilis. The sequence continues at coordinate 15,619,560 of CM041746.1, read as the reverse complement.
CGTCACGTATATATCGGTGGACGGGGGGTCCGTCTGTGCGTTTGAAGTTGAAAAACATGACGGCCTGCCATATTAAGCGATGCAAGTTGAGATATCATTAATATAAACGCCTGCTATATTGTATTATGGAGTTGTGTGAGGGATTTTTTATCATTTTTGTTCTTACAGTTTTTGCTCACATATTACATTGTAGTATAACGTTTTTTTGTTATATCATGACGGTTGGCAAACAAGCATACGGTCCGCCTGATGATAAGCAACCTAATTACGCTTGCGGTACTTGAACTTATCACAAGCACGTTGCCAACCCAAGGAACAGGAGGGACGGGATGAGAAGGGAAAAAAAGAAGGGAACAGAGGGGGTGGGATATTGGGCCTCCGGCGCTCTCCCTCATCGCACGAACCGCAACAATACCTAATGATACTGTTACTTGAAGCCGATTTTCTATGAGAGGGTAGTCCTTCCCCTGTCGAGCCGGCTCTTTTGTGATTAGCATGGCTTTACTATGGTTAAAACGTTTATATGTTTTTATGTTTGCATTGTTTTTATACAAGGTCGGACTAGTTAGATTTTAAACGATCTTAATAGACCCTTTTTGACATTTTAGGCGTGAGTCTTATCTGATGCTGAGCGATGACCGCCTCCCATGAACATCTGCAACATCAGAGGGCATTTAGGTCCATTGCTGCCCTTTGGGATACAACTGGTAAGCTGACTGACCTCGAAAAGCGGCTGGCGAACAGTCACTTCTTCATCAACCTTTAAAGCCCATCAGCACCTTAAACCTTTTAAGCCCGTCAGCACCTTAAACCTTAACCTCATGACAGACAATACGGGACTTCGCTTATCGCTTTAAATGTTTGCGTTTGGATCTTGAAAGTTGATTATCATTTTGTTTCTAATACATAGACGAGTACTAGGGGTCTATCAAAATTCAACCCGTAATAAAGTGCAAAAAGGATTTAAATGGGTTGAAATCAGTAATTTTAAGATAGAGGCATTAATTTTTGTTTAAGACTTTACAGATGATCGGTGTTTTTAAGTTTTCTATTACTTTAAAGGTTCTTTATTACAAAACTGCTAAAAATATTAACAATAAAATTCCAATCCCATTTAATATTAAGGAACGGAACTGCCACATTACGATTGCGACTCACACTTACCGTTTTTATTAAATTTATTAATATTATTTTGCGACTCACACTTACCGTTTTTATTAAATTTATTAATATTATTTTGCGACTCACACTTACCGTTTTTATTAAATTTATTAATATTATTTTGCGACTCACACTTACCGTTTTTATTAATATCATTTTATTCATAACGCGCTTACGACATTTTAATATTTAATTAATAAGCTATTAATTTATCAAAACGGATATTATATATTTATTAAATTTATCATTTAGCATTAAATGTTTCTATCAAGGCGAATCAGTGTTAAATATATCAATGTCATTATTTGCATTTATGTGAAATAAATAAAATTATAATTCTCGAAATACATTGACATTATAAATTTAATATTCCAATTTCGCATTCAAAATTATAATGTGTATCTAATTATATAAAGATAATATTACAATATTTACGAAAATTAAATATTTATAACATTTACTATATATATCTATACAAATAAATAAAATTTAAGTGTCTTTTTGTAATTCCAAATTAAAAGCTTTTCACTGAACATTCATGCATATGAATATACAATACTATACGATACTTCTAAAAATATATTTTTTAATTGTTGTCTGTTTAACTGTTTGTTCCGGCTAATCTCTGAAATGGCTAAACTGATTTTAACGAAACTTTTACAGACTGATGTTAAAAGGAGTAACTTAGGCTTCTATCTTATTTAAAAAAGAAATAAGGTTCTGCGCAGTAACGAAAAATCGGTACACAACGCGAGCGTAGCCGCGGGTGCAGCTATAATACTTATAACTTAATAGTTCAAGAATTTGAAATAATAATTTAAATTAAGAATTGTAATTTAAAAAATTCAATTATAATTTAATGCAAATCTAACAAGAATACGTAATCTATTTAGGCAATCGCTTTTCGTAATTACGCCTGTCTAATCCGTTAATTATACGTCTAAAAATTATAATTACATTCGAATGCGTGTTAAATTCAGCAATTAACCGCCCTTGTGGTATTAAATGTTAAGCAGACAGAAAAATTAATATAATAACATTGTAATTAAAAGTCTAACGCCTTCGGTATTATGTGAGAGATAAGGGGAAAGTCAGGCGTTTTAATTAATTGCAGTCGCTTTTTATAATTCAGAAGTCGACAAGCATATTACGTCATAAGTAGTGTTAAAAATGATCTTCGCTAAAAAATTCATACAATCATATTTTATTAATTTAAATTTTAATCATTTGCTCATATTTTAAGTTTAAGTGACCTGTGAATAGGTCTACCACTACTAGACAGGACTCCGCAGAAAAAGTGGCTGATCTGCGTCCTATAATGCAAACCTTTTTTTTTTCTTGATTGGATTTATTGAGCCTATGAAGTCACGGATTTGATTCTGGGTCAGAGCAGATGCTTGTTATAATATATGTTTCAGTCAGGACGTTTGTCCTCGTGAATCTGCCGACCATGTCTCGGAGAGCACGTTAAGCTGTCGGTCCCGGTTGTTATCATAGCATCTGATAATAATTGTCAACTTCTGATAGGTAATTTTTCAATTCAATGAGTTACTGGTTCGCCCTCAGGGTTGCGGAGGTCACATGGCAATCGTTCTGTGTAAAATCTAGTAACCCGTCACAACAGGATAAGAATATAAGCAGACCCTGGGTTGATATTGGAACTAATGCTAGGAAGAGGAAGTAAGATTTATTTCAGTAACTAGTTCTTCTGCATTAGAGTTTTGAGCTACTTATTATTTTGTTAAATTTATATAGTATACTTTAAATGCATTTTTTACCTTAAAATATTGAAAATCCGAACAATATTTGCAATATAATAGTTTGCTCAACCGATTAATTATAGTTTATAATTAACTTTATAATTCACTGGCTACGATAGATTTGCTGAAATTTTTAATGCCAACAGTAATAATTAACAGACGTTTTAAATTAATTACATTTTATTATTCATTATTTGAAGTCTAATCAAACATTATCAATGCTTATTACAATAATTACTTTTACCTACAAAGATAACCGATGCCAAAAATCAAATTTAATTTAAAAAGGTAAATATTAGGGTTGTACAATAACCCAGCTTAATAAGTTAGCTAGCTTGTCTCAGCTAATAAGCTAACGGCTAAACGATTATTTTTTTAAGCTGTTCGATTTTTTTATTAATAAAAACACATCAAGGACACGTAAAAAATAATATTAATGTTGTTTTATGACATACAAATGACCACCTACGTCACACATCCATATACCGACCGTGCCTGAAGTTATTTAATCAGTCGCCCACCCATACACTATATAGCCGCTTAGCAAGTTAGCTGTTAGATTATTAGCCGAACCAAGCTAGGAGCCGCCGGATAATTAGCCAAGCCTATCTAGCTAATCGGTTAAATAAACTAGGCTGATCAGCTAGCTAGCCAAAATTATCTCGGTTGTGAGAGAAGTCATGGGAGGAGACAGTTCTCTTCTGTGAAACAGTAATGTCACAGAAAGAAGCTGCTAGGACGAAGAGAGAAATTTCTTCTCGAAACTCCGTAACGGGAGAGCTAGGTGACGGAGGAGTCGTCACATGCTTTCACCGTAACAAAGGCTTAGGTGGATTGTTCGAGGGATCTAAAACACAAAAGGTGCCATTAACTAAGTGCACTTGAATGGCTACGCTCTCGGAACTGTGGAAGAATGTAAAAGCGCACCCATAGATCTGACAAAAGGCGCCGCGCAGAATACCCTGCGGTTTTAGTCGGTCCTAGTCCGACATAGCCTCCTGTTGCCCCCGTAACAGACAGGCATCCATAAAGATCCCCGTGAAAAAAACGTCAGCTAACTAGTCAGTTAATTTCGCTAACTTTTTCATCTGGCTTAGCCGGCTTAGTTGTACAGCCTGATTAAATATATTTATCTTAATGAATTTTAAATAATTAATATATATTTTAAATATTACTACAGAAGGTTGTTCGGTGTAAGATATTGTAAAATATCATTTTTATTGCTAGACATATCTCTTGCAAGCCATCAGGTTCGCATGTTGTTTAAATACAGCAAGTAATAATTATCGTCAATAAAAATAATAAACTGTGCGTTATTAAGTTGTTAATTGTTTAACGAGCGATGCAATCAAAAATCGCTATTCACTTGAATATTACGTATACAATACACATAAAAAGATACATCTATAGTTGAACTAGCTGTGCCCGCGACCTCGTCGTGGAATAATGTGTTTGGGTAGCATTATGTATTGATTAATTAGACTAATGATTTTAATTAAGTATAAATACTTTAATGAGCTAATTGCAGTGTTAAGGTACTGACACACATGCTTATATTTAAGCATGCTTGTAAGTATGCTTAAAACTAACATGCTCTGCATCTGTCGACATCATGTAGCAATAAGCATACTAGTTTTTAGCATACACATTGATAAAATCGATACTACCTACTACTTACTAGAATTCTCATAAGCAAACCTATTCAGACGCGCTCGACGACGCCCCCTTCCACCCGCACCTCAAGTAGCATACTCGAAAATCAAATTTCGGTTGATTTTTGAGAATACCCGAAATAGGCCTTATTACGAGCAACGCCTAGACACATGCTACTAAGTTGCAATTGCTCGTAAATAGCATGCTTTCGTGCTGGTAATGAGCATGTGTGTCAGTACCTGTAGACATATTTTCCTACCAACACCGCGCTGTAGCAGAAGGTGGTGTACGTACCACCCAAAGACGACCAAATGACGATACTTACATACAACTTTTTATCACCCCTCACCACCCACATTAAAAAGTATCCTAAATCCTTTCTCAGGCTCTAGACTATCTGTGTACCAAATTTCATTTAAATTCGTTCAGTAGTTTTGACGTGAAAGCGCGACAGACAGACAGACTTTCGCATTCATAATATTAGTGAGGATATGTTATTTAAATGGTTTTAATTATTAAACGTGAATAAAGTTTTTTAAATTAAGTCTTGATTTATTATTGTAGTTTCAACCTGACGACCTTTACTTTAATTAATAACAAAGCAATTAATATTTTATGTAATTATTATGTAGAATAAATAAACGATACACTCAACGGCCCCCATTAGGATAGGAATATCCGGAGTCCGGAGACATACACAAAGAAAAGGACAAATATACCCAGACCGGAACACATGCCTGTATGGTCAATACAAATATCTGCCTGTTGCGCTTAAGGCAGTTTTGTCACCGCTGCGCCACAACGTCGTCAATTAATAAAATTTAAATAGGAAGAAAATAATATTTTACATTATAATTATTATTCAGAAACGCTTCTGTACTTCTGTTCTGTATGTATTTATAATAGTCTTACTTTGTAGCACATGGGAAAAACTCAATAGTGAAAACATTTCACGACTTGCGAGAGAGACGACTGTGATGAGCATACAGTGGAAGATCAAGTCTTTAATAGCAACAGGTCCATCTTGGCGTTGAAGTTAGTTAAGGTTTACATTAGAACATTTTTTTTTTTAATGTTACAAGTTGGCAAACAAGCATACGGCCCACATGATGGTAAGTGGTGGCCATAGCCTATGAGCGCTTGCAACACCCTTAGTAGGTGTCACTCACGCGTTGCCAACGTCGAGATATTGGTTCTTAAATCTCCTCTGCCCAGTAATTTCATTAGCCTACAGTGCCCTTCGAACCGGAGCACAGTAATGACTAAGCACTACTATTTGGCGGCAGAATATTTGACACAGCGGTGGTACCTACCTAGCCGGCCTCTTGCAACAAAAGACGTACCACCAGTGTGACACTCCACACTGTGTTAAAACCACACACTTAAGGATTTAGAAATATAAACTATCTGCGAGAGAGGAATTGTCAACTATTTCAATTGTTCAGTGGATGAAGGGGACTTTGTAATATATAAAGTATTATAATATTTTGTTTACATAACTGTTGATAGTATATAAGATTTATTATTGAAACAGTAATTTTGTTTATAGTTATAAAACAACACATTTTACACGTCAATATTTAATACTTTTAGTAAATAGATATGTTCTATATAACGAGTATTTAAATCGACAAAAATCAAATGGCCTGCGCTGACGTGACATTGCAGACGGATTGTCACGTTACATGCACGTTACATTGTTGCGTCAGTGACTCGCATAGCGGTCACGTATGCATTGTCACTTGTCACGTAACTTTATTAATTGTCCGTGTATGTAGAGGATGTCAGTCACATATTTTATGTTTTACTTTCATTTATTTAAACAAATTTAGAACATTATTTTTGGGGAACTACACTTCGCGTACAATGCATAAACATAAGATAAAAAATTACTAATTGGTGTTGTGGACCACGCACAATCGAAACTAAATGGTTCCGCAGCTTGCTGATGAACAATTTCAAGGACTTTAAATATTAATGAATTACAATCGACTGACGGACGGATGAACTGATGGACATGACGAAATTGTAGGGGTCTCTGTTTGTGCCATTTGGCTACGGAACCTTAAAAATGAGAACTTGTCGCGGTAAGCACGGTAGGAACAAACATCCTTCATTTCATTTAATTTCCCACCACACTCCACGTCACCTCATTCCACCCCACTCAACTCCAATAAAATACAATTGTAATAAAGCATATAATCGCGAGTTAACGCATTCCTGTAACGTTTTCCGATAACCTTTCTTTTCTTGTTTTTGGCACCCAAGTTTGTTTCGCCGGCTTTTCTGGGGTAGTGGTTTAAATTTGGAGCCGGTGGTAGAATCTGACTTTCAACTAATAAGTGTAATGCTTTTTTACGTTGAGACGATAAAAATATTTGAATTTGAATTTTTGGCTTTCCTGGAAGGAGTCGGGTTATGTGGGGTTCCATGACAAAGAAACGTCATGGGGACTAAAACCGCCTCGGTGGACCTCAGTGCGTTTGTCAGGTTAAGGGAAATCTAGCAGAACATATAGTTTCTTTGAAGTCAGGGTCGCTTTACGTCAAAACGGTCAAATTTAAATGACGCTAAAAGACATGCATCATTAATCACAATTATTAATAATTTTCGCAGTAATAACCGACACATGGAACGAAAAATATAGATTGAACACTTTAAGAATAATAACTTTAAATTAAAAAAAAAGAAAATGTCAATTACATTTCATATTTGTAATTCACATCCTCCACCACATGACATATTAATTGCATGTTTCCCGTCATATCCGTTATTATTTGCTTTATTATGCAACAATTCCAACTGACGTATTGAAATTTGACAGTTTGACAACGTAAATTATATAATCCGTAGACAGAGATAACAACATAGATTGAGCCATATTATTTTCAACGCGACATTCTTATCTTAGTCAATTTCTCAGAGTTGAAATTTGATTAAAAGAACTAACTAAAATATTTAATATAATTTTGGCAATATCCTTTATCCTTATCTACTTTGTCGTTTGTGTCATGACGTACTCAGTTCTATCGGTCAGTTTAGTCAGAATTTCCATTGAATAATATTAAATTTTTTTGACAAGTGACGAAATGACAAATATACATAGTTATAAAACATTGGTATGCATTTTGTAGCTATCACATTGTAAATGATGACAATTTATGCTTTTCGGTATATATGTATTTTTTATGCTACACAGTTGGCAAGGAAGCATACGGCCCACCTGATAGTAAGCCTCTGAGCGCTTGAAACGCCATTTGTCGGTATCAGTCACGCGTTGCCAACCTCGAGATATTGTTTCTTTAATCTCTTTGGCTCAGTTATTTCACTAGCCTACATTGCCCTTCCAACCAGAACACAGTAATGCCAAAGACAGTACTGCCCTGTGCTAGAATATTAAAAACTACTGTGGTACCTACCTAGCCGGCCTCTTGCAACAAAAGACTCACCACCAGTTTGACTGATTGCACTGGTGAATGCTGTGACAGAGACTACCCCAACAGCGGGCGATGGGGTCGTCACGTCCCAACGCCGAGCGCCTGCCTTTTGCGGACATACATTTGTGTCTTGATCTGGACATCGTCATTCCAGTGTTTACCAGAAGAAAATAATTTTAGGTAGTATTCGTCTTCTGTCATAATCAGAATTGTACCCGTGGCTTCACCCGTGTGAATAACGATTTTTAAAATGTCACCTTTAAATATGGAAATAATTTGATTTCTGTACAATCTCCTTACCCAAGGTCTGGTCTATCTCTGTACAAATTTTCATTAAAATTGATTCACTGCTTTAGACAAGAAAGCGTCTCAGACAGACAAAGCTACTTTCTCATTTATAATAATACTATGTAAGGTACATACTAGAACAGTCGAATAAATAAAAAACAAAACACACTCATGTCGTATCTTTATCAAGAGTAATGAAGTAATAATGACAATAAATGTATCTATTGTTTTTGACAGATGGTAATTGACAATAGCCAAAGATCAACTGGCTATTGTCAAGGTTAATAGAGAACAGCGGACGGACAAACGGATGTTGGTACACGAGTGTTAATTGACACTCATTTGGCAGTCTTTTCGGTGTATATAAATAAGCCGATCTATATTCGATGTTATATTATAATTATTAGCAATATTACAACATAGTTATAATTCAATACTAACTGCATTTACTAATAATTACAACTGTACAAATCGTGTGCATGAGGAATGGAGACAAGATTCTAGCTGTATTTCTACTTGAAAACGAATGCTAATAAGTTCTAAGTTCTTAAGGCTCAAAGCAGGTTCACTACCAGTAGCCCTCAACAGAAGGAACAAAATGATGATGACAGAGCATTTGCGATACTGAGATTGGTAAAATAAGTGCTATTTTATTATAGTATTTTCAAATTGTTTTTGGAAGGTTTTTGATTATGGTGGACTGATGGTTAAAATATACTGTCGTCATTTTAAAGCAATCCTATTATACAATATATTTAACTATCAAGTTATCCTTACAAAATAAATAATTAATTACTTAAAGTATTTGTTAGATATTCTATATATAAGTAGAATCAAAAGTAATAAAGGTTTATATTATTTAATCATACATGATTTACTTTTCATCATCGTTTCATATTGATTTTATCATAAGCCAACATATAATAAAGAGTTTTGAGAATGAAATCGTTTTTATTACAAAACAATTTCCCATCATCATAATAAAGCTTAATAAATACGTACGGAACTCTAATTCAGTTCACGAAATCAACGTTGAAAAGCAGACGGTAGCTATTTATCGCTGGATCGCGAGCCGGCGATGACGTCGGCCTTCCCGCGGAACGTGACATGATGGAATAACGAAATTTATTTGATGTGGTATATTTAAAAATAACCTTATAGGTCAAGCTGTACATTATGCGATGAAGTGGTCTATTTGGTGGTGGTGACCGTATGCTAGGAGGTGAGCTATTAGGTCACGTGTAGTGTCCACGGGAAGCAAATTTCATTTGACGATATACACAAACACAACCCCTTCACATTCTTTTTTTTTTTTTCGGAATGTGTATTGCTGTTAGCCCTACTGGCCTTGACAGCGTCACCGGGCGGGGGGCGAGTACAGAGACTCAGCCGTGATAAAGGGCAGCCCTCACGGGGGCTCAAATTTGATTCCCTCCTTAGGGTGCCTCCTGCGAAGCCGAACCACGGCTAAGGACGTCATCGGAGATGGAGGCAGCGCTCCGAGCGCATTCTATACGGAGCGAAACAAAGGACCTCGTCCTCGCCGGCGAGGACGGTGTTGTGTGCGTGTCTGTGCTGTGTAAGGGCATTTTCTAATGTAATCCTATCGTCAGAGTCTTGCAGGACGTGCTTAGGACGCCTTACTTTTGTCGGTTGGTTACATCGGTCTGTGTAGATACAAGCATGTCTAATCAAAGGATTTGGATGGAAAGTAGTTTGATCAAAATAGTTTTGCGATAAGCGCTTCAAATGTTTAGGAATCGAATCGATTTCTAAGTCTCTATGGAGATCTACGTTGCGAACGTACCACGGACAGCCCGAGGCCATGCGTAAGAAACGGTTCTGAATTATTTGTAATTGATTTATTCTTCTGGCGTGTTCACATTCTTGCAGTGTTCTTTATACATGACGCGACTTGTACACTGTAAACTTGTCAAATTCTGAAAGAAGTTTCGTTCAGTAGGAGTAACTCCATAAATAAAAGGAATAAAATAACAGTTAGATACGACGTCATTTAAAAATTTGTTTTCTCTGTCATGATATGAATTGAATTGAATTGAATTATGATATAAGGAATTAAAATTCCGAAGAAGTACATATTCTTGGAATTTCGAAATACAAAATTATTAAATTATTAATAGATTCAATAAACAATATTCTAATTTTCAAATTCGCATACATTGTAAATTGACTAAAATCAAAAGCACCGCATCCATTTACATCAAACTTATTTCGAACATCCAGCTTGTGTCACATAAATCAAGATGGAGGCGATAACAAGCCACCACTCATAAAGGCAACAACGAGAACGGTTTTACGATTCATAATTGTACTTTATTAAATAACAGCCTGCATTTTAATGGTAGAATTCTAAGCAATAAAGCCTTAGTACAGAGTAACCGGCGGAACAGAGAGATTTATCGATTTACACGAACATAGTTAGCATTTAGTGATTTATTTATACATTGGTTATAAATTATGATATGTTTCGGCATCTTAATTTGATTAAAAAGGCTTGGGAAGGCATCAACCTAAATAAAACCGGTAGTTCTTAAATCGGTATTTGTGTTTTAGTTGGAGTGAAGCATTTATGAGCATTATAATTAGGTTATATGCAGTTTAACGTGACGTCTATTAAATTGCGAAATTTTATTTTTGTCTAGAACTATACCCGGTATTTACCCAGGGTCTGCTTATACTCTTATCGTTATTTGACGGGTTACTAATTTTTACACAAAGTGATTGCCGTTGAAACTCAAAGATAGAATTAGTAAATGATAGGATAAATCACCTACCAAGAGTTAACAATAATTATCAGATATTATAATAACAACCGGGACCGTCCTCTTCAAGGCTAGATTGCCATCCGTGATGAAATAAAAAAAAACATTCCGGAATAAGTCCGTGTGCGGGCGGTTTTAGCGCGAAATGAAGCGCGCGTTTAAGGGCGTATGCCAAAACGGCCGTATACACTAGAAAGAAAACTCTAATCTGAAACCGCCCTAAGTATATAGGTATAAATTGATCGTATAAACATATACTAGCGGCCCGCTCCGGCTTCGCACGGGTATAAAATATATGGTATATGTCATTCACTGAAAAAATTATTAAAATCGATACAGTAAATAAACGCTACACACTCAACGGCCCCCATTAGGATAATTATATCCTGTGTCGGGCGTTCGGAAACATTCACAATGACAAGGACAAACACAACCAGACCGGAAAACATGCCTGTACGATTAATACAAACATCTGCTCCGAGCGGGAATCGAACCCGCAACCGTCGAGGCTTAAAGCAGACTCGCTACTCACAACGCCACAACGGCGTCAAAAGTAGTTTTGATTTATTCATTACTGCCCGTGGACCGCACGCGTTAAATGTAATTATTTACGACATCACATCAGAAAACTCAAAAAATATTTATTTCTCTACTATTTTTATACATATAAACCTTCCTCTTCAATCACTCTATCTAAAAAAACCGCATCAAAATCCGTTGCGTAGTTTTTAAGATTTAAGCATACAAAGGGACAGAAAAAGCGACTTTGTTTTATACTATGTAGTGATACACTATGGTAGTACTCGATAGTAGTATTTTCTAGACTTATAAAAAAATGTATTGTGAAACAAGCCAATGATAATATCATTTCCACATCTATAATTACTCCTATATAAAATATTTTTTACTCTGTATCATCCGACAGTTTCAAACACAATACAATAATCATAGTTCTTTATTGATGGGAGATAATTGCAAAAAAATAGTAGTTTATGTCGGCAATAAGCCGGGCCCATATGTACGTTTAGTCTTTTCCTGTGGATCGGACTTCGAAACTTCTAGAAACTTCGAAGCACATTTTTAATCACCACTATCTGTAGATTTTTCTTTGTGAATAAAATGGCAACTCAGCATACGACCCGTCTAATGATAAATAGACATTTGTAGATATAACTTGGCGTTGCCAGCTTCAAGATATTGATCCTCAAATCTCTTTTGTTCAGTAATTATAGTATTTTATTTTTTACAAGTTGGCAAACAAGCATACGGCCCACCTGATGGTAAGTGGGTGCCTATGACCTATGTGGCCTATGAGCTTTTGCAGCACCTTTAGTAGGTGCCACCCACGCGTTGCCAACCTCGAGATATTAGTTCTTAAATCTCCTTTGCCCAATAATTTCACTAGCTACAGTGTCCTTCAAACCGAAACACAGCGACTCCCGGTTTCTCGAACGTTGATCAAACTCATGTCAACTTAACATAGCAAATACTAAGCACTCATTGGTTGTCTGTTGATCATCGATTATCTTTAACCAATGAGCGTTCTATATTTGGTATGTTAACATGAATTTGATCAACGTTCGAGAAACCGGGGGTAAGTATATCGATTTTCGGTAGAATCACAGACTGCCTACCGCCAGTAAATGTATATCTGGCTTTTTGATAATCTCACAGTAACGTCTTTTGTGTTCAATCCAGGTAATAAGCTATATGATCACTTTTTCTATCCTACTTTTGAGAATAAAAAATAAAACCAATTCATTGAAAACAATAAATATATATTAATATAAAACAGTGCAGTTGTACGGTTTTATATTAACTAATATTTATTTAAAGAATTGGCACGGTTCAAAAGTTTCACATTTAAATGAATAATTCATAAAGTTATTTTAATTAAACAACTATTGTGATTTAAAAAGGAATAAATAAACGTCGTTAACTTTCAACGTTATTTTAATAATGCATAAATATAAAGATAATTTTATTATGTAAATAATTTTTTTAATAAAATAAATAAATTATATAAAATAAAATTTTTCCATCTTGGGATTATACAATGTCTAGAACAATGTAAAATAATGCAGTGTTAATACCTACGATCTAAAGAAAATTATTTCTAATATAAATATTAAATATTCTTAGTCGATGGATGGGCCATCGACTACAAAACGCATATTTGACCTAACGTAATAATTTGTGTTTTAAATTTATTTCGTGCTAAAATGTGATGAACGAAAACATCGTGAGGAAGCTTCCATATCGTAGACGAAATTTTTGGACATGTAAATATTATGTTATGATATATTATATAGTGGATAACAAATAGCAAATCGTTCTCTTCAACATTTTATGTAAGTAATTTAGGCTATTATAAAACAAAACATCGATTGGAGTTATTAATAGAAGAGGTTATTGACTTAACCTGTCTTGACCAAGTCGCTTTTGGCAATAAGTGTTTTAATAAATAGTTAACTCTAAAAATTTTAAAACTTTTTTAACCTTAAAAAAACTTTTAACCTTTGCTTGTGTGACACTAGCATAAGGCTGTAAAAATGCAAATATTACAATTTGATATGGTTGAGTTGATTGCGAAATTTTCTACGCCTCGTTGGTCATTTCGTTAATCTTAAACAAACCTGTATAATTTGTGGACGTTTTAATGCATTCTTTATGTAAGTGTAGTTTTTTGATGAGCGGAAAAATTTGTAAAATAACATTGAAAAAATCTATTTTTATTACGCAATATTTTGAAACAGTTGAATCATATCAGAGAATGAAAATTTAAATGTGTGCAGTCAAATATAATCTCTATACGATATGTGACCTTAGAATTGGCTTCAGGGAGAAATAAATCATTTGTAAGTAATTAATGTTGCTTAAGACACATCTGTACCGAATTTCGTTCTATAGCATGTTTTTGAAACCCTACAGGAATCGAATATTTTTCCGGGATAAAAAGTATAAAATGTGATAATCCAAATATATTATAGCTTATTAGCTATTATGTATATGATAGCTTATTAGCTATCTGTGTGCTGAAATTCAAACCAATCCGTTAAGCCCATTAACGAACATCTAACTATAATTACAGTATGTCCTTTGATAATTCCACGGCAACCTAACATTTTTCCCATATAAAAAGTATCCTAAGTCTTAATCCAGCTGTTTTTGCATTGAGTAACAAACTATAATGGTATATGGTAGGTCTTTTGTTGCAAAAGGTCGCAGTGTCAAATATTCTGCCGCCAAATAGTAGTGCTTAGGCATTACTGTGTTCCGGTTTGAAGGGCACTGTACGCTAGTGAAATTACTGGGCAGAGGAGATTTAAAAACCAATATCTTGGTTGGCAACGAGTGAGTGGCACCTACTAATGGTGCTGCAAGCGCTCATTGGCTACGGCAAGCAGTTACCATCAGGTGGGCCATATGCTTGTTTGCCAACTTGTAACATAAAAAAAAGCTAACATCCAAACAAACAAACTTTCACATTTATTATATTAATAGGATTATTAATATTGTTGTAAAAACTGCACGAGGAAGTCGCGGGCGAAATCTAGTAATTAGTATAAATCACTTGTCAGATTAATTACCATACTATGCATACTAAATATCATATTTAGATAAGATAGTGATCTTTAAAATTATCGTACAAAAATTTAATTATACAAAATCATTATAAATCATAATACGTACTACCGCGTTGTTTTGATGTTAAATATAATTGATGGCGTAATTTACATTAATATATATGTGTATATAAATGGGATTTTCACATAAACACATAATTCTGCTATTAAGTTCAATTTAAATTTAAAAAAATCATATGCGATATCAACATAATACCAATTATAGTTTAATCTAATAGTCGTAGAGCCACGCTTTTTCCAGCACAAATGGGCCGGCTCGACCGGGAAGTACAACCTGCTTCTAGTAAATCGGCGTAAAGTAACAGTATCAATAGGTGTTGCGTTTCGGGAGTGAGAGTGCCGGAGGCCTAATCTCCCACCCTCGCTGTTCCTATCTTTTGTTCCCTTCTGATTCCTTCCCTCATATCCATTGTCAACGTCCGTGTGATACTTCAAGTATCGCAAGCGTTCACGGGTTGCGGTGACTGCTTACCATTATGCAAATCGTATGCCTGTTTGCCAACCATGACATAAAAATAAAACAACTTTTTATGTATTAAAAATTACGTAAATGATTTTTTTGTCGACATTACACCTATTGCGGTTGCTGATTTATTTGACACAACGTCTCGTATCTTTTATTAACAACCAAAACAACAACTTATTTGCAATTCAATATCTAGTATATTATATCAATAAATAAAGAACTTAGTGTGTTGTTTAAAAAATCTATTAACATCATCAGGGGGTTAAACACTCCTTCCTATGTTTTCCTTAGAGAATGGAATGGAGTGGCCAAGAGTGATGAGTTTCAGCCTCCAGCACGAGTGGTTTCACTCATCAAGAGTCCCCCCAGGGCGATGATAGCAGCATTAGCTTTAGGGATGGGCTCAGTTGAGTGATGTGCTTGAGAGGCCTCGGATTGCGTTTCGCAAAAGATCCTGAAGTCGACCACTGAGGCAGTTTGAGGGACTCATGGTAGTCGGACACGGAGCCTCGTATAACACGGTTCTCCTCCTTACGAGGGATATCTGATTGCAGATTTCCCTACCACTAACAGAAAAGTACTGATAGTTCAAGTCCAAGAAGGCTGTCCTTCACCAACCAAGGCAGACTATTTACGAAAGTGGCAAGAAATTCAAGCCTATAAAACTTTATGTGATAACATGAAAAATATTTTTTTTTATTATTTTTTTTTTTTATGTGGCAAACAAGCATACGGCCCAGCTGATGGTAAGTGGTTGCCGTAGCCTATGAGTGCTTGCAGCACCATTAGTAGGTGCCACTCACGCGTTGCCAACCTCGAGATATTAGTTCTTAAATCTCGTTCGCCCAGTAATTTCACTAGCGTACAATGCCCTTCAAACCGGAACACAGTAGTGCCTAAGCACTACTATTTGGCGGCAGAATATTGGACACTGCGGTGGTACCTACCTAGCCGGCCTCTTGCAACAAAAAGACCTACCACCAGTGAAGTAAAATACCTATATAACAATAAAAGGTTTAACACTGCTGAATAAATTTAATAATCAATCTATAACACACTCTAAATCATAATCATAAGATACAATTTGAAATAACAAGAGTTAGCCACTTCATAAATACATCTCCAGAGGCTCATAACTTCGGGTCGCGTGTTGTGGGGTATTATTTTTAAATTATTTATGGTGTAATGAAATAATTCACGTATGCTAATGCCGCGACGAATGGCGTCTTATCACGATACATTGGCTGCGTTAATTACTAACTCGCTATTGCCGTCAGTTCGTTGGTTATAATTCATAATAAATTGAAAAGCTTAATGGCTCTGTTACACCTGCGGCTGACGATTACATTTTTGGGATATGTTTATATATAAAATATCAAAACTATTCAACAGGTATACCGGTAGGTACCGGTATATCAATAATTCGGCTTAGCAATAATATTAACTGTTTCTCCGTAAAACTCAATAAGTATTTATTAGTATAGCTTTCACCCACGTCTTCGTCCGTATGAATACCAATTTCTAATATGACACTTTTATTGCAGTAGAGTCAATGGGTTCAGCGAGTTTTATGTGAAAAGCTAAGATAGAGACAAAGTTTCTATCACATTTTAATATTATTATTATGAATAATAATTATCAATTAATTTGTCTGAATTCCATAAGACCACTGTAGTTCGATGCCTGTAAATTCCACGCAAAGCTAACTTTTTTACCGGATAAAACTGTGTCCTATTAATCTAGGTAATTGTCTTTTACTTTGTGATAATCCAAATCTGTTCAGCCGATTTTGCGTAATATAAATCTCTAATATCTAAATCTAATCTTAATATACATACTTTGAAATTAATAATATTAATAGAATTAATAGGTGCTTAAAATAAACTGTAACTAAAGCTATTATAAAGATTGAAATGTCAAAATGATCTTTTAAATCAACAGCCTTCTTATTATCAAGTCAGTATCACACAGTCACTTAATCGCATAATAACGAAGCAGCATTTTACGTCACGTCAGTTATTTGTAGCTACAATTTTTATTATTATGTTGGGATTGGGTACAAGCGTCATCTCATCAATCAAGAACCACTTTCAGTTTATACTCTCAAAAATAGCATTAACGAAAATCGCATTTTAAAAAAGCAGGATATTTATAACCTGCTATTTTTCCACTTTCTATTCCGTTTATGATCTTAAAAATAGCATCAACGAAAATCGCATTAAAAAAAGCAGCATATTTATCAACTGCTATTTTTATAATAAGACACGTTTTAGCATTTGCGTGTTAATTCTTTAAACGATAATCTTTATAAATAATTTTATACAAAGTTGCAGACTAAGGCGAAGCATTACAAAACCGCACGTTTATAAATACGCTGTCAAAACTGAACATTTTACAATTGGCTTTACAAAAGCTTGAACAAAAGACCCACCAATCATCCGCAAGTAAAACCATCAAGTGTGGGAGGCAGCGACAGTGGAACAAACGGGCCGATAAATCAGACTCGCTCGCTTGCAGGTGTTGCGCCACTACAGACCTTGTTGAAATATTGGCGCAAAGAATATTTTTGCTAATGTGCAGATGTGGAAAATATTATTACCAATGCACTCAGTGTTACTTTTCGTTTAATTTTCATTATTCGTTTTATCAAATCAATGATGACTTCTTTTTAAAATTGATCATAAATAAATGTTACAATTGCTTACAATGAAAAAACCTAAGACATGATTAAAAATATTTTATGTGAAAAGCAAGTATTTGAACAATCGATCCGTTAATTAACATGTGACACTTCGAGTATCGCCAACATTCATAAGTTGCGGTGACTGCATACCTTGCCAACCGTCATTAAATAAAAAATGTCACATTTATAACAGGTGAATATAAATCCTTTATCATATCTGCATATTGCATTTTTTAGTCTATGATAAAATATTGCCGCCATCTTGTATTGCGGATTAATTGAAACGTCTGGTATTAGGCGAGGCGATTTTAAATTTTAATTATTTATTGAATTTATACTTGTGCGATTTATCACCTTGTCAATTACACATTGATTACAATGACTCATTTGAATTTACAATTCCCTTTGAAAAATTATCAGCGATATAATGAAGCCAGTCTATTGAATTAATAGCATTTATGGCGGACGATAAAAAACTGTCTGACTCATGTTTTATATAACTTTATAAAGGTTTTATTTTGTTCATATTTATAATAGCAAGTTATTGGAAATATAGCTTGCTCGATAACTATCTGATTTAATCAAAAACAAACTCAAAACAAATTATGTTTGTGTAACTTTTTCTGTTTCAAATTCAATTTATACCAACATTGCTCAAAATTGTTATATCTATACATATACATAAAATATAACTGTCTGTTGTAATTAAACTTTTTAATTAATTAGCTTTTCACTAAAACGGAAAGGAAATATTTACATTTTATTTTGCCTGTCTGTCTGTCCGTTTGTTCCGGTGAATCTCTGAAACGTACCAATTTTAACGGGACCTAAACTGGCAGATAGCTGATGTTATAAAGAGTAACTTAGACTACTTTTATAATTGAAAAAGAATTAGGGTTCGATAAAGATATATCGATACACAACTAAAACGGAGCCGCGGGCGCAGGTTACTTATAAAATAATAACATTTCAATATTTCGTTGCCATTAAAATAACAATACCTTAATATCAAAATTACGTAAAAAATTAAAACTAAAAGCGATCAGGAAATTGTCTTAATTAATAAAGTCACTATTTAAAATGACACACAAAATGCTCAACGATTTTTCACCTCAAATATTTTTTATAAAAAAAAAAACATTAAAATTTTTCTCAGTCATAATAATATACGTCCAACTGATTTATGGGAAGGTAATTATTATCACCCACTTAAATATCGTTAATAAAATCCACTTCAATATTATAAACACGGCAATTTGAACCGTATTTTATATTAATAACGATTAGAATCGTTAAAAAATCTCGTTAATCGTTGGCACTAACGATAAATTATGTTAGAAACATTATAACCTACTGTGTTTAATAACGGAACGGCTCTCAACCTTTGGTATGTATTTATGTGTTAGGAGCAAATAAACCCAGTTGTAAAATAGTCTTTATGGGTATGATATGACCTTGTTATGGGTGTGCTGATAGATACGTGTTACGTTGGATGGTTCTACTTAGTACTTCTAAGTGATGGTTTTGTATCTTAAAATAATTTTAAATAAATTGTTGTTTCTATATGTGGTTTTCTTCAAGTTGAAATGGAAATTTGGTTGCAAAAATCCTTATGGTTCTATTGAGATATATATTCGGCAAACATTCCTATACCTATAGCCTTTCTCAAGAAATGTGCTCTCAAATGCAAAAATATGTTTGAAATCTGATCAGTAGTTCCTTCTTTTGGAATGTGTATTGCTGTTGGCCCTACTGGCCTTGACAGCGTCACCGAGCGCGGGGACCGAGTACAGAGACTCAGCCGTGATAAAGGGGCAGCCCTCACGGGGGCTCAATTTGATTCCGTCCTTGGGGTGCCTCCTGCGAAGCCGAACCACGGCTAAGGACGTCATAGGCCAGTAGTTTCTGAAGATAACGCATTCAAAGAAACAAACAAGCATACATAAAAACGAACAGACTCTTCAGCTTTATAATATTGGAATGGTATAGATAATATTGACACCGTTGTGGCGTTGTGGGTAGCGAGTATGCCTTTAGTCTCGACGGTTGCGGGTTCGATTCCTGCTCGGGCAGATGCTTGTTAAAATTTCTGTCTCGGTCTGGGCGTTTGTCCGTGTGGGTCTCCCCACCGTGCCTCGGAGAGCACGTTAAGCTGTCGGTCCCGGTTATTGACATCTGATAATAATCGCTAACTCTTGATAGTAAATTGCTCTTATCCAATGAGTTACTGGTTCGCCCTTAGGGTTGCGGAGGTCAGATGGCAATCGCTCCGTGAAAAACTAGTAACCTGTCAAATCCGGATAAGAGTAATAAGCAGACCCTGGGTACACAAAATACCGGGAATAATGCTAGGATGAAGAAGGTATAGATAATATTGGTATCGATTATTTTATGACAACAAAAAATCTAACATAACATAAAACAATAAATCTTAGCAAAATTTAATACCGTAGAACGATTCAGGATTACATTATAATTATTAAGTAACGAATAAATTTAACATTTAAAATATAATACGATTTATTACAATGTTACAAAGCGGAAAACACCAACTGTATTATTTATGTTCGGCTCTTATATGAATGATGAATTACCAACGTATTGGTAATAAAAAAAGTTTGTACAAACCAAAATACAAGAGAAAATAAACTTTATTCCAATACAATAACAATAACACGAAGTGAAAATCATAACATTGTTTTCCACATTGTCAATCAAACAACAATGCCATTGCGTTAAGGAAAAATAGACTATATTTTATAGTGTATAAGTGTGATGAGTAATGAAATTGTTATTGTTGTTTTTTTTTTTTTTTTTTTTTTTTTTTTTTTTTTTTTTTTTTTTTTTTTTTATGTTATAAGTTGGCAAACAAGCATACGGCCCACCTGATGGTAAGTGGCTGCCGCAGCCTATGAGCGCTTGCAGCACCATTAGTAGGTGCCACTCGCGCGTTGCCAACCTCGAGATATTAGTTTTTAAATCTCGTTCGCCCAGTAATTTCACTAGCGTACAATGCCCTTCAAACTGGAACACAGTAGTGCCTAAGCACTACTATTTGGCGGCAGAATATTGGACACTGCGGTGGTACCTACCTAGCCGGCCTCTTGCAACAAAAGACCTACCACCAGTGTGACTGATTGCACTGGTGGAATAATCTCTGTTGTGACAGAGGTTATCCCAACAGCGGGCGATGGGGTCGTCACATCCCGACGCCTTTTTGTTTTCCAAATCATCACTGGTACAACAATATCGAGTGTTTCCATACAGCCGTGGGCGTGTACATGTTATTAATAATATATGAAATATTCATTGAATGTAAAGAAAGAGTGTTGTTAATTAGTCTTGTTTTTAAATGCGTAATGAATATTGACTTTTAGAATAATTATGCCCACGCAACGTGTATGTTAAATTACATTGGTAATAAATAATTCGTCTTTTTATTATGTTAACTGGAAATGACTGACTACATTTAAAAGTCGTTTGTTATTTATATTAAGTTAGTCATGTGTAGAAATCACAACAACAAAACAACCACAACAAAAAACGGCCAACAACGTGTCCAACTCGCACGTAAAAATGATTCCGTACCACAATAAAATATAATTATAAGATTAACGTAACATACTACTCATCTATTATAGTTCATGAGAAAACGTCAAAAATATCAAGTTTATTTGTTGTACCGACAATTGAATTATATATTTATTGTTGTAGCGAAAATAGAATTATATATTCTGTGAAAATTTCAACGCTGTGGCAAATTCGGTTCGTGAAAAGGCAAACGTTGACATGATAACAAAAATATAATATACTATACAACGGAACCCTAAACACACTCTTATTTTATACTTATATTTGAGATCCATTTGTTTTATTAAAAAGTAAAAAACCTTATCCCATAAAGCATACGTTATAATTTATAATTAACAGAATTATCAAAATTATTGTCAATTTATACAATATAAAACAAATTGTTAAAAATTAAAAGCTTTTTTAATCGATATACACGTCCCACAATCTAAGAATCGACAATCGATTCATGGATAAACATCGAATCGTAATCGAGACTATATTGTCTCTATTTTAATATTATCGATTATTAACGCTAGCGAATAACTTTGTCTGTATTTGGGACAATGACGTCGTTCGTTCGATTAATTTATTTTATGTGTTTTTTTATAGTTAATAATTTATTTAAATTCGCTTCGATGGTATTTTATGGCGCCATGTTGTTTTTAGTTATAAAGCCATCTCTCCAATACGAACTAATCTCGTATGGAACAGCCTCAACCCTCTAATACTTAACAAGATAATATAACCATGCTCCTATCAGCACAAATGAGCCGGTTCGACCGAGGAAGTACTACCCTCTCATAGAAAATCGGCGAAAGGTAACAGAGTAGGTACTGTTTAGTTTTGTGGCCAAATCTCCCACCCTCTTTCTCCCTTCTTTTTTCTCTTCTGATCCCTTCCGTTCTATCCCTTGGGCTAGCAAAGCACATACTTCAAGTATCGCGAGCGTCCATAGGTTGCGGCGACTGCTTACCGGACCGTATGCTTGTTTGCCAATCGTCATGAAAAAAAAAGACAAGACTTTTGTTAAGCCTTGGGACTATAATTGGCATATTATGTTAGTGTATATGTTTTCTAAATGCTATTGGCGTAAAGTAAATTTTCAAAAACAGGAAGTGATCTGCCGGTGAAGTTTTAAAGGTCAGTAGAGCCAACAACAACACGTATTCAGAAAAAAAGAAAGGAATTTTAATTTAATCTTTTTTTCATGTATACTTTCACACGTTGTTTTCGAAATTTGTTAACTAATTTTAATTATTATATAGATTTTAGTACCTATTTTAAATTCAATTGCTTTTAAAAAAAGTATACTTAAATACATTTGACTTATCAAATTCGTTTCAGTGTCTATAAGTAAAAACAATTAGAAAAGGATTTTTATGACTTAGTTTCTTCTTCTTTTAATATGGTCAATACAAACACCTGCTCCGAGCGGGAATCGAACCCGAGATCTGTGACGCTTAAGGCAGGTCCGTTCGCAGCTCTTACACTTTGAGGAGTTTTGTCTTCTCTCTCTTCTTATTCCTATTGAGTGGTTAGTGGCCAACTTAGTGTTAGAGTTGTTCAAGTCGCCCGTATAGGCCTGTGACTTGACTTATCTACTGTCATCAAATTGATAACAGCCGGGGCCGACATTTTACGTGTCCTCCGAAGCACGGAGACGCTCAGTTGAAATACTACTATGCGACCCATCTAGTGACTGGCCGAGCCCAAAGTTGATTTACCCACAGATCTCTCACCGATCAGTGAGTGCACCTAGCTATGAGCGTCTCTCTCTGAAGTCTTCGATCGGTGGTCCAATGCTGACCTACTTGGGCTATTATTGTTTTATCAACTCCTAGTGTTAGGTACGAGCTTATTTGGACTTTGATAGGACTATTAGTAATTAATCACTTGAACATGCATTGCTAGTATTCTTTAGATAAAAAATGACACACGATAGCCACTACATAGGTCTGTCATAATATCGTATCGTCATATGATATGTCATGTCATGTCATGTCATATTTAATGTTACTGGGGAATAGTATTGCAATTAATTCATATCATTCATTCATGAATAGCGATTGCGTAATATATACTTAAGTAAGAGTTAATAAAAAATGCATAGATAAATGCATAAAATGTCTATTAATAAATTCATAATTATTAATTAATCAATCAAAAAATATTTATCATTAAAAATATCAAGACCAGACCCAATTAAGTATTTCTGTTTTAATAACTTTTATAATAAAAAATCCATACATTATAAAAATAATTACGTTGTTAAATGCGAAATTTATGGTAATATATCTTTGCATTAAAACCTACCCATTTACATTTATGATAAATCTTGTAATTACCATTTTTATATAGCATTATTATTTTAATAGAATAATTCAATGACTAAGTAGTCTTATACATATTTAAAGTCTATTACAATAATTAATAACTAACTTGTGAACAACAACGGCGTATAATCTAAATGAAATAAATGAATTATTTCATTTTTAAGTAACGCTAACCTTGAGATAACTAGGTAGCCTGATTATATAACTTCTTCTACTGTTCTTCTTCTATTATTCCTGTCATTTACCCAGGGTCTCCTTATACTCTTATCCTGATGTGAAGGGCTACTAGGTTTTTACACAGAGCGAATGCTATCTGACCTCCGCAACCCTAAGAGCGAACCAGTAACTCATTGGATAACTACAAATTACCGATCATGAGTTAATGATTATTATCAGATGTTATGATAACAACCAGGACCGACAGCTTAACGTGTTCTCCGAGGTACGGTGCAGAGACCTACAAGAAAAAGCGCCCAGACCGAAAAAGATGCTTATAACAAACATCATCCAAGCGGGAATCGAATCCGTGACCGTCATGGCTCAAAGCGGGCTCACTACCCGCACGCCGCAACGGTCGTCGTTATCTGGCCTCGCAGAAGGCGCTTTTATGATAGGATAAACTTTGTGCCAACGTAAACGCTCACCGCAGCCTATTAACGCCTGCAACCCCAGGGGTACCGCATGTTGTCGACCCCTTAAAAACCTTTTCAACCTTCCTTCGAAGATCCACATACTGAAGCGTGTCCGAAAAGAAGCTGTACAGACGAATACAGAAAAAAAAACTTGAGAGGTGTCAAGGGACACCCGGATGGAACGAAGTTCTTTTCGATTAATTAGTGAAGGAATTGTAATAAAATTTTATTTTTTAAAGTTATAATAATATTTTTTTTATTATTAACATTATTTATTATTTACAAAAACCTGTATACACTCAACAAAAATAATCGTCGCGACACCACACTGTTCAATGCGAAATAGAAATGAAAATATCTGGCTTGCTTTCTATAAGAGAGAGAGAGACAGACAGAGAAACATGCGACGCCGCACAGCTTACAACAGCTTACTGTAGCAAAAAGTGTCGTGACAACTTTTCGTAAGAATTTTTCCGTCTAGCCCCCTTTCACAACGCGCGATAAGGAACTTCGTTCCAAAAAAACGTAAACCACATACATATAACTTTATACATTCCTAAAATAAATATCAAAATTTTAAAAAAGATATATTATCATATTTTAATAAAAAATATCTCTATTCAAATATTTGCTAAAGTATTATAGTGTCACTAACAACAATGATAACGACATCTGACATCGTCTCTTGATTAAATATATATTTTAGTTCGTGTTTATTTAAAATAAAGTGTACAATTTTAAATTTTAAAATATATTTGACATTAAAAGTTATGTCAAATTTAATATGTTGTATTTCCATTATCAAAAAAGATAAGATCTATGATTACATTATCTGATTGAAAAAAAAAATACATTAAAATATTCGTAAATTTAACAGCAATATGTAATTTGTAAGCGTATAAATTAAGGAATAAATTTAAATTTATCAAATTTTTAACATCCGAATTAATCTCGTTATTTTTTAATTAGAAAATTAATAAAAAATTTAGCAAAAGAAAACCAACTTTGAAACTAAAAACCAAAAATATTTTTTCTACAACAGAAGTCAGTCAATTTTTTTCGAAGTGTGTCTCTAAAATTTGGAGAACTCGATTTTCTACCACCCTATCATTACATCCTGACCAGATTACAATGGGATCATCAGGAGAATATACCCTTTCAAACAAATAAAATAATTATCCAAATCAGCCTAGCCGTCTTCTAGTAATCAAGTAACAAGAGCAAAAAAAGTTGGTCGAATTGGTAACCTTTTTGAAGTTGGTTGAAATCCTGAAACTGAAACTACCTACTTACTAAATAAAATCTAATAATCTATCTTAAAACCAAGTTCTATAGCAATTTAATCCTTATCACTAAACATATCTAAACACTGTATTAATGTATAGTTTAGAGCTCGCTTCGTTTTGCCAAAAAAAAACCTTCAAAATCATACGTTCAAGTACAGCATAATCGTTGGCCCGCATCGTTAATCCGAGTAAGTAGGTGGCTGAATACATTACTGGCTGTTATCGCGCTTATATTTCACCTTCATAACACAAGATAAACATTTTTAATTCCAACATTAAATGTCATAATAAATAATGTTCGAGTCGACGTGTCGGCCCACGCGATACGTATCTATAGTATGAGCGCTGTTTTGGAAATTACTGGTGTGAATTTGTTTTCGTTATCAGATAATTTTAACTAGTTTAAGGTTGAAAACGTGAAAAGTTACGTTAATTAAAATTAACGTAGTTAACATTAAATAATACAATGCATAATAAATTATATATAATTTTTTTATTACAATATTAGCAATGCTTTTCAAGTCATTACTTATAATCCTAATGCCCCTACAAATAGGCTCATAGTTAGCACTAGGAGTGCATATGACAATAGCCCAATGAGGTCAGGATCGAGCCCGTAACTCTCGCGTTAAGAGCGCTGGCGAACATACGAATTGTTTAGCAGTGAAATATAAAAATGCGTTAACTTATCATAATTAATTAATTATAAATTTGCATTATTAACAATTAAATAATATACTTATAATTACGTGTTTCTATTTTGATATGCTTTTGTTTTTATTATAATATGTATATGTATAATGATAATTACTAACCATGCTCAGGTCAGTGGCTGCTGACGATTAACGATTCACGTCTGCTAAGGAATTATACTTAAAGAAAATTTTGTTTTTCCAAATTTTATATATATTAAAAACAATTTTTTATAAGCAACAAAAATAAAAATTAGCATTTTTATCACCGAATTATTAAAATAATAATATAAAGCAATATAATTACCCTGAATAAACTTAACTAATATTATTAAGTTGTCCAATTTAATTGTCTTATAGCGTTATTATATCTTTTTCTTTTACTTTTGCTTTTATGGTTTCTTTTTGTTCTTACCTTTTGTGTCTTCGACAAAATAGGACAGGACTTTATGACTGTCAATCTGTTTTATTTAACTATTGTTTTATTACTTTTTAACAGAATGATACACACACACACAGGATATAACTATCATAATGGGGGCCGTTGCATGTGTGGCGTTTATTTTGTTTATTCGAAACTCGAACTCTTACTAGAGCCTCAATAGTTGAACATTACATAAAATAATTCGATGGTGCAATTAGTCGCACAACACCTTCAGCGCTCCGGCCAGCCTCCTCCCCGCCTTGAGGTCCCAAGCCTCGGTTCGACCTCGCAGTAGGGGTCGCTTTTTCAACTTGAGCCCCACGCGGGCTGTCAATCTTTTACGGGCTGTGGTCTCCTGATTCAGTCCCCCAAGTGACGTGTGACGTTATCAAGGCCACTAGGGCCAACAGCAATACACAAAAAAAACGCTTAGTCCCAGTTGCAAATATTATGATCAGGTCTATAGATAGATCTCGGTACTCTTAACAATGCCTGCGAAATCTTAACAACACACGTGATCAGTTATGTTAATATATAAACATGTCTAATTGAATATGTACCGTCAGCATCAGAAGTGATTGAAGAGTCAGCAATTTATAAATAGATAATTAAAATTTTCTGATATATTATTTTGTTAGCGGTGATACAGCATTACCTTTGTCTTCTAAATAAAAATGCTTTATAATTATAAACATCCTTCTATAAACTGCTAGTTATCTACAGTGTCAGATATTGTACCCCAAGTTAGTAGTGTGTTTTGCTTTTTTTAAATGACTAAGTTGGCAAGCAAGCTTACGTCCCACTTGATGGTAAGCGCTTGTCGTAGCGTATGAGCGCTTAACGCTTACCATCAGGTGAATGTATGCTTGCTTGCCAAATAAGTCGTATAAAAATACTTATTTATAGTGACTGTTTCATTAAAATAGGCACATGGCAATACACAAACAAAACTATTATAGCTACAGGAGTTTATTTCTTTATAAACTATACCCTATCTTACAAAACAGAATCATAAAAACGAACACTGTCACAAAATATTTATTAGTGCGACTGGATAACTTCCTTTTATAATGTACTAGCTGCTGTCCTCCGGCTTCACACGGGTATAAAATATATAGCCTATTTAATTCACTGAAAAAATGATTAAAATCGATCGAGTAGTTTTGATTTATTCATTACTGCCCGTGGCCCGCAGGCGTTAAATGTAATTATTTACGACATCAAATTAGAAACCTCAAAAATAACAGTTTTTTTTCTCCACTCTTTAATGGATGTTATTATACATATAAACCTTCCTCTTCCAAAAAAAACCGCATCAAAATCCGTTGCGTAGTTTTAAAGATTTAAGCATACATAGGGACAGAGAAAGCGACTTTGTTTTATACTGTGTAGTGAAGTAAAAGTTTTAGACATCTTTTCAGATCCGTATAAGTCATGTTAGATATGATATTTAAAGGTTTCATAAAATGTAAAAATAAATTAATTTTTGTCATTTATGTTTATTAATAAATTTTTAACGATCATAGATATCAAATTACAACTTAATTTGTATATTTTATATATAATTTTTTCGCTTAAAACAATAAATAAATTTCATTTATATTGAGATTTATAAATAAATTTTATTTAATATTAGTTCCTTTGTATATAAGTTTAGAGTTTAATTCACGATCTTAGAGATAAATTATGCGGTATATTATTGCAATATCCTACCTCGTTTATTTGCATATAAATTAGTTTAATTTACGACATTGGTTATTTATTCTCTAGGGTATCGCTTTTTCATGTTAATTTAGGAAATGTGAGTAATAATAGCATGTTTAATGGCTGATTATTATTTATGGTTCATACATGAGTGGTTGGTGATGGTTTTAAGATGACTTATGTAAGAATACTAATATTAATTGTGATTTTTTTATAGAAAATTAGCAATGCAGTTTAAGTCATAAATAATACTCTTATTGCCCCTCTAAATAAGCTCGTAGCTTGCGCTAGGAGTGGAGTATAGACCAATGTTGGCAGGATCGATCCCGCAAGTCTCGCGTTATTGGACCGGAATCGGTCTTTTTACAGTTGAGCTATTGACGCTTCTAAAATTCTTCTAATATAAAAAGTGTCTTATTCCGGTATTGAAGATTCTTACAATCTCCACAACCATTTTGAATCTAAAACGAATCAGCTGTTTACTTACTCTTTCTTTCTTACCGTCTCATTTTATTTCCTCTCATTCCCCTTCTCCTCTTTGTTGTTGCTCCTCTCTGGGTTGCCAACACGTTCAAAATGCTACTGGTATTGCTAAGAAAAAATCTCAACCTCAAGAGTATAGTATAGTAATATTTTAACAACAAACAGCAAAAAAACTTTTTTGAATTTCTTGTACATGTGTCTCTCTGCCTGTCTGTTTGTTCTGGTTAATCTCTGTAACGGCTGGACCGATTTTAACAAGACCACCACGGGCAGATAGCTGATGTTATAAGAACTAACTTCGGCTGTACTTTTATTTTAGAAAAAGAATTAGGGTTCCGTGCGACACCACGCGAGCAGAGCCGCAGGTTCAGGCTAAAATATAAATGCATTTGTAACGACTCGTCACGACAGTTATTTAAGACTTCCTACTGATAAAGACACATTGATGTATCGACGATACTTTGTATGCTAGGAAGTTGTTACAACGACAGATCCGATAAGGTTAATTTATTGCTTATTATATATAAATATACTAGTACTTCACCCTGTTACTAGACCTCAATATTACTCAATTATCTATAGAAATTAATAGTAATTTTAACCGTCTTCATAAAATAAATAAACGCTACACACTCAACGGCCTCCATTAGGATAGTTGTAACCTGTGTCAGTGGTCCGGAAGCATATACAAGGACAAAGGACAAATACACCCAGACCGGAAAATATGCCTGCATGTTCAATACCAACATATATTCCGAGCGGGAATCGAACCCTCGACCTGTGTCGTTTAAGGCAGACTCCCTCTGCGCCACAACATCGTCGTCAAAAAAGAGTTATTTCGTCGATTTTTAGGTTCTTCTCCTTATCGAGTGGTTAGTGGCAAACCTAGTGTCAGAGTTGTTCTGGTCGCCCGTATAGGCCTCTGACTTGACTTATCGACTGTTATCAAATTGATAACAGCCGGGACCGACTTTTGCGTGCCCTCCGAAGCACGAAGACGCTTAGTTGAAATACCACTATGCGATCCCATCTAGTAACTGGCCGCGCCTAAAGTTGATTTACCCACCGATCCTTTACTGATCAGTAAGCGGGACCGGCTATGAGCGTCTTGATTTTTAGGTTTCTTATTACTAAGACTCCGCTGTCCGTCCGTCCGTCTGTCCGTACGGTACCGAAACGAAATAGGTAGAGAGTTGGATAAAAGACAATTACCTAGCAAGAGTCAGCTTAAAATGCTCTCCGGGGTACGGTTGGGAGAATCACAAGACCAAACTGAAAGTAATATCAGTACAAACATCTTCCCGAACGGGAATCGAACCCCCAACCGTCGAGGCTAAAGGCAGACTCACTACCAACACACCACAATGGTGTTGTATAATTGTTTTCCACTGATGTGATATAAAATAAATTTTACAAGGAGAACACTTATAACTACGTTTGTTACTGGCGTATGATTTATTATCTAGAATTTTATTACTTTAAAAATATCTCTAAAATGTTATTTTTTACGCAACCTCGGCTTATAATTGCACTGGCATTTCAATTAAGTGACTTAATTATTAATCTAACAATTAATATTTATGAAATAAATTTTATTTATTTATATATACACTAGGCGCGCATGCAACTTCGCTCGCGTGGTTTTATCGATTTTCCTTAATTACACGAAACCTTCACTCTTTTTCTAAAAAAAGTAGTCCACTGTATGCCAGTGAAAGTCCCTTAAAAATCGGCCCAGTCGTTTCAAAGATTAGCTGGAAGAAACAGACATTTTTTTTTTTTAAATCTAAATACCGTATGTACTTACATAATTATACATTTAGTGGAAAGCTGTTAATTTGGAATAACACACAGATACTTCAATTTTATTTATTTAAATAGATTTAGTAATATGATTAAGATTGAAATTTTTGCACATTTATTTTTAATAACACTTCGTTTACACAAATTAAGCATAGTAGGGCAGGATATCCTGTGTCATACAAATCTATATAATAATATGTTAAATAAGAAACTGCGAAAAATATGTGTATCACTGATATAATTCTTGTTTAATTAAAAATGACATGTTGTAGGCTAAAATGTGATACATATTCTAATAGACTTATTTCTCTGATATATACATAGCTTTACTATATAGGTATTATGTACCGACCCTTACAAGACAACAACGCAATAGAATGAAGTTAGGGCGTTTCGGTCGATCAGAGTATTTGTCCTTGTGGGTCCTTCCAGCGTGCCTCGGAGAGCACGTTAAGCTATAGGTTGTTATCACATAATATTACAATCGTTAATACTTGATAAGTAAATTGGCGACGTAAATCGTAAATTGGCAGCGATTTGAAGACGTTGTGGCACAGTGGCAGCGAACCTGCCTTAAACGCCACAGGTCCCGGGTTTAATTGCCGCTCGGAGCATAATATGTTTGTAATGACCATGCAAGCATATTTTCCGGTCTGGGTGTATTTGTCCTTGTCTTTGTATATGTTTCCGAACCCCCGACACAGGATATCACTAACCTAATGGGGGCCGTTGAGTGTGTAGCGTTTATTTATAGGTTTTAAAAAAAAAATGCTCTTATCCAATGAGTTATTTATGCGCCCTTAGCGTTGCGGAGATCAGATGGCAATCGCTCTGTGTAAAAACTAGTAACCTGTCAAATCTGGACGAGAGTAATAAACAGACCCTGGGTAGATCCTGGGTCATCCCGGTATCATATACCGGGAATAATGCTAGGAAGAAGAAGAAGAATCGTGTGTCATATAAATCAAAACACACACACACACACACAAAAAAACCTGCAAATAAATATATATAACGCTGATATATATATCTTGTTTAAATAGACTTACTATATAGGTAATATGTACCGACCCTTCAATGACAACAACGTAATGGACCAGTTACCATCAGGAGTACGGTATGCTTGTTTGCCTACCTCCATAAAACAGAAAGTCCGTGTATAAATTTTATTTCTTTCCTTTTTAACACCATTTTTAGCTATTTCGAAATGGATCTTATGTCTAAATAATAATTTTTATTGAAGGCAATTATTTTTCTCAATCAATAAAAAAATAAAAAATATGTACTATGACCTAATAATTTTAAAAACACAACTGTCTCAGTGCAAATTGTAACTGAATATAGGAAAGAGGAACAGGCGTCGGGACGTGACGACCCCATCGCCCGCTGTTGGGATAACCTCTGTCACAACAGAGATTATTCCACCAGTGCAATCAGTCACGCTGGTGGTAGGTCTTTTGTTGCAAGAGGCCGGCTAGGTAGGTACCACCGCAGCGTCCAATATTCTGCCGCCAAATAGTAGTGTTTAGGCACTACTGTGTTCCGGTTTGAAGAGCATTGTACGGTAGTGAAATTACTGGGCGAACGAGATATAAGAACTAATATCTCGAGGTTGGCAACGCGTGAGTGGCACCTACTAATGGTGCTGCAGGCGCTCATAGGCTGCGGCAGCCACTTACCATCAGGTGGGTCGTATGCTTGTTTGCCAACTTCTAACATAAAAAAATTAGTTAAAAAAACATTGTGCGGTCGGGGGACCCCCGCCAAGAATGAATTTCCTTACATTTTTTCTTCAACTCCGTAATTAGAAATGAAATCTGTATATTTCAATAGGTTATACGATAAAAAGAGACAGGGACAGTGAGAGAGAGAACGCACCCGGCTGCGCACTCACTTGCTCGTGTGCTCATTTGTTTGTACGCACGATACACACCCGCACACACACAGCATACGGCATTTCGTTACATGACGATTTCTACTAAACTTCACTACCCGTAAGCCGCCTTAAGGAACTTCGTTCCACCAAGTCATAATTATAATAATAGGCGGCGTTCAATTTATACCATAAAATTTAAGATAGCAAAATAAATAACTGTGTGTGGGCCGGGGACGATAAACAATAACTCAGAAATTAAGGCGGCAGAACTGAGATAAGCCAAAACATCGTTCAAAGAACAAATTATAAAAACCGACCGATTCTAAAAGCAGCATCGAAACTAAAATCGTGTAAAGAATTAAAAGCCAACACCACTCGCCATCGTAAAACTAGGTAACTGCCTTTTAGTAAAATTAATAACCCATATCAGTTATATAAAATCTAAATGAGTGGGGAATAAAGCGATAACTGTTAAATTACAACCGTCTTAAGCTATAAAATCTACGAAAGCCCTACTTGAATACTTCTCGATTAAGAATATTAATACACTAGTATCTGCTTTAACTTCGTCTACATGAAATTAATTTATTTGCCGTTCAGCGGATTATAGTGCAATCTCTGCTGCAGATTCGAGTTGTTATGTCGGACGTCAGCTTAAAAGATGTCTTGTTTATTCATTTGTTTTTCTTGGACCATTATTACAGGCTTGTGCACGTTGGTGGCGAGGCATGGCAAGGGTTTTTTTTTTTAATGTGACTAAGTTGGCAAGCAAATATACGGCCCACTTGATCGTTTGCAACACCATACATATGTAAGTGACACTCGCATTGCGAACCTCGAGATACTCTTGGTTCTTACGTGTCCTTTGACCTGTAATTTCACTAGATACAGTATCCTTCAAACCGAAATATAGTATACCATTTTACGGTAGAATAACTGACACTGCGATGGTACCTACCTAGCCAGCCTCATGAAAGACCTACCAACTACCAGTCCCATCGCTACCTTATGTGAGAAATATAAATAAAACTTATAACTATGATAGCAAATTTCAACATGGACATCGGAAAAAATAAAAGGCAAATGCTAGGAAGACTGATACAGCCTTAGTCAGTTTTTATCCTGAACAACCCTGGTATGTCCAATAAATAGTTAGGGAGGTCTGAATGTGGCCCGAGGTGTGGTATGTGAACAATTCAAGAGCACAAATAACGTCTTTCTGTCACTCATGTCTCTTATGGCTTAAGCGTTGACAGTATAGTGGTTTATAAGAAAGGCGTATCTACTAAAACATATTACTATTTTTATAATAAAAATTAAATTGTCTTAATTGAACCACGCCTGTGGTTTTATCAGTATTCATTTTGAATCAAACAAAGCTAAGGATAGCGTTGAGCCTTTATCAATTTTACCCAAGTGGGTTAACATTATAAACAACTTATTATAACCAATTCTTTTAATCCGTTTACTAGATAACACAATAAATTGCACAGCACTGTAACTACTACGTCGAATTTCAACGATTCGTCCTTTATGCGGTACGACTGTGATTTTCTCCACCATGAAATATTGAAGTAACTATCAAACTAGAACTATTATGACGCTTCGTTGGAATGACAGCTTTTCAAATATTGTCTTTTTAATTCAACGTAATAAATATGGTCTATACTTCACCATGCGCCAACAAATATTATATATTTGATGTATTGTTGTGTGTTGGGGGTAATTCTGGTTTGTACAATTTTTTGAGTTACAGAACCTTGTTTCCAGCATAAATGTGCCATGTGCCAAATTTGGATCAAATGGATGGATGAAAATCAAATGGATGGATGAATAGTGGTCTTTCAACGGAGATTCGAAAGACACGTAAAATGTCAGCTGCTGCTACCAATGTTATTATAGTGATAGTCGATAAGTCAACTCAGAGACCTATATGGGTGACCTGAACAGCTCGGAAACTTGGTTGGCCTAATCACGATAAAAAGAAAAGAAGTAGAAGAGCATTTCGTGAGCGACTATAAAGTCGGGAAATATCACCCAAAATCTTCTTCATTCAAATAAAAATAAAGTATAACTTTTATATACAAACAATTTGTACTCAGCGGATTTTATATAAAAAAGATATATTTTATTACCCATGTCTACATTCTATTACTACGTTTAATTCGTTTGGTAATTCTGTTTTTACCGCAATTACAACATAGCGTTACCGTTTGGAATGACTTCACTTCTAATATGGATTTTTATGTCTCACATATCCGATGTATCCGATCACTTGAGCAACAAGAACTGTATTTGGCTAAGCGATATCGTTCTATAAGTCTTTAGGAATAGAAAATATAATTGCTTACACGTTTTAATTCTGTTTCTTCGATCGAGATAAGAATATAGCAATAAAGATTCTTGGCAAGCCGCTTTGTAAATACGTAGAAATGCTGTTTCTTGCGGACACTTTCTAATCGTTATCGATCGACTTTTAATAAGGCGGCTAATTTAGTATCGATAGTGGAGAAAATGCTATTAAGAAGAAAATTTTATTTAAGCCTTCAGTTTTAATTGCAACATTCTATGTTCCATTTTATAAGAGACTATTATTCTTGTATTTAAATTGTACGTACAAAATCGCCAGTCATGACAACACTAATACAACGCACCCTTAGAACGAAAGTGCCACAATAAAAAAAAACCAAAATTTAGTCAACAGTGAAATGAAATTCTCAACGTAAGAATAGTCCAAAGATAGCCATATTTGAGCGTAAATAACTGACGTAAATAAACAAGAAAATATAATATACGAAAGTTTCTGCATGTGTCTATATTTAAAAATTTATTTTTTTGATACCCAAGAAATTGCTTTTTGAGATACATCGTTTTTGTTCTAAAGGTGCGATAAATGCCATAATAACTCTTTTTTGATAGTTTTTCATATACACATACATTTATTATAATAATCCACATATTCATATTCAATGCAATCAGTAGTGGTAGCTTTAGCCACTACCAACTTATGTTTCGGATTCCATCACGCCGTTTAGACAGCTATACATACACTCGGCAACGTATCAGTCTGGTAAAAAATCTTGCAGGAAAGTTATAAGATGTTCACTTTTAAGAAAGTTATATAATTTTTTTTTGCATTTTGTAATAATTGTATGTACATTTAGATTAGTAAGATCTAGATCTATAAAGAGAAGTAATAAATTATAATAAATTCCGTAGGAATTATAAAACTTTTCCTTATTTACTATCATAAAACCCATATACAAATATAAGAGAAAAAAAGCGCTCTTAAAATATGAGAAAGTTGCGGAGATCAGATGGCAATCGCTCTGTGTAAAAACTAGTAACCTGTCAAATCTGGACGAGAGTAATAAACAGACCCTGGGTAGATCCTGGGTCATCCCGGTATCATATACCGGGAATAATGCTAGGAAGAAGAAGAAGAATCGTGTGTCATATAAATCAAAACACACACACACACACACAAAAAAACCTGCAAATAAATATATATAACGCTGATATATATATCTTGTTTAAATAGACTTACTATATAGGTAATATGTACCGACCCTTCAATGACAACAACGTAATGGACCAGTTACCATCAGGAGTACGGTATGCTTGTTTGCCTACCTCCATAAAACAGAAAGTCCGTGTATAAATTTTATTTCTTTCCTTTTTAACACCATTTTTAGCTATTTCGAAATGGATCTTATGTCTAAATAATAATTTTTATTGAAGGCAATTATTTTTCTCAATCAATAAAAAAATAAAAAATATGTACTATGACCTAATAATTTTAAAAACACAACTGTCTCAGTGCAAATTGTAACTGAATATAGGAAAGAGGAACAGGCGTCGGGACGTGACGACCCCATCGCCCGCTGTTGGGATAACCTCTGTCACAACAGAGATTATTCCACCAGTGCAATCAGTCACGCTGGTGGTAGGTCTTTTGTTGCAAGAGGCCGGCTAGGTAGGTACCACCGCAGCGTCCAATATTCTGCCGCCAAATAGTAGTGTTTAGGCACTACTGTGTTCCGGTTTGAAGAGCATTGTACGCTAGTGAAATTACTGGGCGAACGAGATATAAGAACTAATATCTCGAGGTTGGCAACGCGTGAGTGGCACCTACTAATGGTGCTGCAGGCGCTCATAGGCTGCGGCAGCCACTTACCATCAGGTGGGTCGTATGCTTGTTTGCCAACTTCTAACATAAAAAAAAATTAGTTAAAAAAACATTGTGCGGTCGGGGACCCCGCCAAGAATGAATTTCCTTACATTTTTTCTTCAACTCCGTAATTAGAAATGAAATCTGTATATTTCAATAGGTTATACGATAAAAAGAGACAGGGACAGTGAGAGAGAGAAAGCACCCGGCTGCGCACTCACTTGCTCGTGTGCTCATTTGTTTGTACGCACGATACACACCCGCACACACACAGCATACGGCATTTCGTTACATGACGATTTCTACTAAACTTCACTACCCGTAAGCCGCCTTAAGGAACTTCGTTCCACCAAGTCATAATTATAATAATAGGCGGCGTTCAATTTATACCATAAAATTTAAGATAGCAAAATAAATAACTGTGTGTGGGCCGGGGACGATAAACAATAACTCAGAAATTAAGGCGGCAGAACTGAGATAAGCCAAAACATCGTTCAAAGAACAAATTATAAAAACCGACCGATTCTAAAAGCAGCATCGAAACTAAAATCGTGTAAAGAATTAAAAGCCAACACCACTCGCCATCGTAAAACTAGGTAACTGCCTTTTAGTAAAATTAATAACCCATATCAGTTATATAAAATCTAAATGAGTGGGGAATAAAGCGATAACTGTTAAATTACAACCGTCTTAAGCTATAAAATCTACGAAAGCCCTACTTGAATACTTCTCGATTAAGAATATTAATACACTAGTATCTGCTTTAACTTCGTCTACATGAAATTAATTTATTTGCCGTTCAGCGGATTATAGTGCAATCTCTGCTGCAGATTCGAGTTGTTATGTCGGACGTCAGCTTAAAAGATGTCTTGTTTATTCATTTGTTTTTCTTGGACCATTATTACAGGCTTGTGCACGTTGGTGGCGAGGCATGGCAAGGGATCGAGATACTCTTGGTTCTTACGTGTCCTTTGACCTGTAATTTCACTAGATACAGTATCCTTCAAACCGAAATATAGTATACCATTTTACGGTAGAATAACTGACACTGCGATGGTACCTACCTAGCCAGCCTCATGAAAGACCTACCAACTACCAGTCCCATCGCTACCTTATGTGAGAAATATAAATAAAACTTATAACTATGATAGCAAATTTCAACATGGACATCGGAAAAAATAAAAGGCAAATGCTAGGAAGACTGATACAGCCTTAGTCAGTTTTTATCCTGAACAACCCTGGTATGTCCAATAAATAGTTAGGGAGGTCTGAATGTGGCCCGAGGTGTGGTATGTGAACAATTCAAGAGCACAAATAACGTCTTTCTGTCACTCATGTCTCTTATGGCTTAAGCGTTGACAGTATAGTGGTTTATAAGAAAGGCGTATCTACTAAAACATATTACTATTTTTATAATAAAAATTAAATTGTCTTAATTGAACCACGCCTGTGGTTTTATCAGTATTCATTTTGAATCAAACAAAGCTAAGGATAGCGTTGAGCCTTTATCAATTTTACCCAAGTGGGTTAACATTATAAACAACTTATTATAACCAATTCTTTTAATCCGTTTACTAGATAACACAATAAATTGCACAGCACTGTAACTACTACGTCGAATTTCAACGATTCGTCCTTTATGCGGTACGACTGTGATTTTCTCCACCATGAAATATTGAAGTAACTATCAAACTAGAACTATTATGACGCTTCGTTGGAATGACAGCTTTTCAAATATTGTCTTTTTAATTCAACGTAATAAATATGGTCTATACTTCACCATGCGCCAACAAATATTATATATTTGATGTATTGTTGTGTGTTGGGGGTAATTCTGGTTTGTACAATTTTTTGAGTTACAGAACCTTGTTTCCAGCATAAATGTGCCATGTGCCAAATTTGGATCAAATGGATGGATGAAAATCAAATGGATGGATGAATAGTGGTCTTTCAACGGAGATTCGAAAGACACGTAAAATGTCAGCTGCTGCTACCAATGTTATTATAGTGATAGTCGATAAGTCAACTCAGAGACCTATATGGGTGACCTGAACAGCTCGGAAACTTGGTTGGCCTAATCACGATAAAAAGAAAAGAAGTAGAAGAGCATTTCGTGAGCGACTATAAAGTCGGGAAATATCACCCAAAATCTTCTTCATTCAAATAAAAATAAAGTATAACTTTTATATACAAACAATTTGTACTCAGCGGATTTTATATAAAAAAGATATATTTTATTACCCATGTCTACATTCTATTACTACGTTTAATTCGTTTGGTAATTCTGTTTTTACCGCAATTACAACATAGCGTTACCGTTTGGAATGACTTCACTTCTAATATGGATTTTTATGTCTCACATATCCGATGTATCCGATCACTTGAGCAACAAGAACTGTATTTGGCTAAGCGATATCGTTCTATAAGTCTTTAGGAATAGAAAATATAATTGCTTACACGTTTTAATTCTGTTTCTTCGATCGAGATAAGAATATAGCAATAAAGATTCTTGGCAAGCCGCTTTGTAAATACGTAGAAATGCTGTTTCTTGCGGACACTTTCTAATCGTTATCGATCGACTTTTAATAAGGCGGCTAATTTAGTATCGATAGTGGAGAAAATGCTATTAAGAAGAAAATTTTATTTAAGCCTTCAGTTTTAATTGCAACATTCTATGTTCCATTTTATAAGAGACTATTATTCTTGTATTTAAATTGTACGTACAAAATCGCCAGTCATGACAACACTAATACAACGCACCCTTAGAACGAAAGTGCCACAATAAAAAAAAACCAAAATTTAGTCAACAGTGAAATGAAATTCTCAACGTAAGAATAGTCCAAAGATAGCCATATTTGAGCGTAAATAACTGACGTAAATAAACAAGAAAATATAATATACGAAAGTTTCTGCATGTGTCTATATTTAAAAATTTATTTTTTTGATACCCAAGAAATTGCTTTTTGAGATACATCGTTTTTGTTCTAAAGGTGCGATAAATGCCATAATAACTCTTTTTTGATAGTTTTTCATATACACATACATTTATTATAATAATCCACATATTCATATTCAATGCAATCAGTAGTGGTAGCTTTAGCCACTACCAACTTATGTTTCGGATTCCATCACGCCGTTTAGACAGCTATACATACACTCGGCAACGTATCAGTCTGGTAAAAAAATCTTGCAGGAAAGTTATAAGATGTGCATTTTTGTGATAATTGTATGTACATTTAGATTAGTAAGATCTAGATCTATAAAGAGAAGTAATAAATTATAATAAATTCCGTAGGAATTATAAAACTTTTCCTTATTTACTATCATAAAACCCATATACAAATATAAGAGAAAAAAAGCGCTCTTAAAATATGAGATGAAAATACTTTAAGCCCGTATAAATAACGCGTGCAATAAAATATTAAAATATATAATAAACAAGAAACGATAAAATATTGCTCGTTGATTACATAAAATATTATATTCATGTCCATAAGCAAAATGATACAGCTGTATAGAGGCCATTAATATTGAATTAACATATTCCACTATACTGGCTGTTAAGCAACGCAATTTGCACACATTTTAGTTGCAAATAATATTTTATGGCTCTCCGCGTTTAATTGCGAATGAATTATGAAAATTTACCGGCGCCATTTTGATGTCACTGCTTTGTCTTGTGGTATAAGTGATGAAAGAATTTCAGGGTATAAAATTGAATTGTATACCAATGTTGTGGTATTTAATTTTTCTTACAATAAAGGAGGTCTGTATACTCCATTTGGGTATACACAAAAATTTGTGCTGCGGCATGATGTGATTAAATTAATAAGTACATATTATATTTCCAAAATATCATGAAAAAAGTGATGGAAAAACGTTTGGGACACGGGGGCACGACAAATCAAAGACATCTTCATAATATGGTTTCTTTATTATTAAGGTTAGATGTCGCGGATCTGCGAAACATTGTCGCCTCAACTATGACTTATGAGCCCCGAGCGGTCCAAGCATGCATTAGTATCGTTTTGTTCATTTAATATTTGAGCGATAAAAGCGCACGTAGCATGTAATGTGAAACTTACGATATCGTCATTCGTCGTGCTCTTCGTATGTATTAGTAACAAAATCGTGGGAAGGAAAATTTTTGCGCAGAGGCGGCCACATGTGTTTCGTAAGCAATAAGCGACTAAGGGAAAACGACCATAAAATATTAAAAACTGTCCCGCTTAATTTCTAATCTTGGACGTGTGTATATTTTTATTTGTAAAATATAGCTCTTAACACAATGACTAAGAGCTCAAAATTTATTGAAATTTCAATGTGTCATAAGTGACAGTGGTTCCGTTCGTTTCAATCTGTCAAATTAAGGTCCGTGCACATTAACTTGTTTGAGTTAATCAGATATCACTGTTTTAATGTAATTACAAATAATGACGTTAAAAAACTGTTCAAGTGTGTCTCGGACAGCACATATTAAACGATAATAGAGCACGCTGCTTCTAGCACAAATGGATGGGTTCAACCGCGTAAATACTAACCTCTGGTCTAAATTAGTACCACCATTTTTTCCTCCTTTTTTCCTTCTCATCACTTCACACCCACCCTTTTGGTACGCAACTCGCGACGATACATCAAGTACTACAAGCGTTCATAGGTTGCGGTGACTCCTTACCATCAGGCCGACCGTATAGTTGTTTACCAAACGTCATGACATAAAACATTTATAAAAGAATATAACTTAAACAAATGTTCATTATTTATTTTAAAAAGCAAGTCAATTAAATGTAACATTATCAGTCAACCTTAACTTAAAGCGGTAAGCCGATATTTATTGGTTCTGCGGTGAAACGTGTCGCGAATGTCGAGTTGGCTCCGCTGTAAATAGATTTATTTTGACATATTTATAGACCACGACTCAATCGACAATTAATAAGCGAGTTCCTTTGAATATTGATGATTGTAAACTAGATATTGTCCACCCAAAGTGACAACGGACCCTTATTACGAAGCCTCCGCTGTTCGTCTGTCAGGCGGCTGTACCTCAAGAACCATAATAGATACAGAGTTGAAATTTTCACAGAAAGTGTATTTTTGATGGATGTAAGTACATCATTAGTAGATACATTTTATATGGAACTTTAACTTTATAGAATAATCACCTTAATTCTCTCTTGGTTAAAGACGAAAATCCTTTGCTTATAAAAGTTATATATTATTTTTTGAAAATTGAACATTAGTCTTTATAGCGTATTATTTAAAGAGCATTTTCCAATACATTTATTGAGGTATTTGCTATAATTTTTCTTGTGCGGAGTGCTAGGTTTTATTTTCGTTACGAAATTTCACGAAATTTCGGTCGCTGCGCTCAAAGCCCGCGATATAAGCTATGCAATAGCTTAACAATTCAAAATTAAATAATTCCTCCCACAAGAAACTTTATATTTTTATTCTACTATAGCACGTTCTTGGTAGTTTTCTATTTACAACATAGTAGATATTCTGATATTTATAAAAACGTATATAAACGCTACATTATACATACTCAACGTCTCCTATTAGGTTTTGAAATCCTATTTCGAGGGTCTGCAAGCCCTCACACAAACCATAAATAGTCCAAAAACCGGAATATGTGTCTGTTAGGTTAATGCAAACAAATTCTCCGTGCGTGCTTTCGTCATATAAAATATTTTAAAGTCTCAGTCGTCGCCATTTTGGACTAATCTTAAATGGCAACAGTTGTACTCCGAGAAGATATTCCGAAACCTATTCTACCCAACGAGTCTTTTCTAAAACTACATAACTCTTCAGCATGTAAAAATCGGAAACCGTTCGCAAATCTTACTAAACTGTAGCATGATGTATGCGATATATATATGATATTTTAATCGATAAAAACAAAGGAATTTAAAGTGTTGGTAATAAAAATTCACTCAATAACTAATTTATTTGCAGGACAATAAAGATACTCTAATCTTGATTGAAAACATACATATCGTAACGACAAATCATATTTACATACAATGTCCCTTCTATCCGTTTCTGATTCTACACACATCCTATTCTACAACAAACAAAAAAACTACTCCAAATAATTACACGCTTTACATAACATTTTAATATTTAATGTAAAACCATTCATTCGACTTAGAGACGCAATGTATGTTGAAATAAATATTGCTGTCGAAATGTTATTGGGTGTTGTATTATTATGGATGTAGCGTAAGCAGGAAATAGACGCAAACCGATTACATCTGTAAATAAATGAGGTGTCAGAAATATACTTGGATTTCGTTATCAGATTAAATCACTAATCTGATGATTAAGCTGTTTGATTTATAATATATACCTATATAAATTATACTGTTTTTTTTTACAATTATTGTATATATTGTAATGACGGTTGGCAAACAAGCATACGGTCCGCTTGACGGTAAGCAGTCACCGCAACCTATGAACACGCACGGTACTTGAAGTATGCACGGTACTTGAAGTATCACATGCGCGTTGTCAAACCAAAGGATAGGAATAGTCAAGCCAAGTGTGTATCGTACTTGCACATAAAGGTATCCTTACCGTAGTAGAATAAAAATATTAAGTATCTTTATGGGAACCCTAATGACAGCGTCATCGGGTGTAGCTGAGTACTGAGACCCAGCCGAGAAAAAGGGCCAGCCTTCGCGGAGGCTCAAAGTTGATTTCGTCTGCAAGGCCGAACCACAGCTATGGACGTCATTGGATTTTTTTTAACGTATTATAAAAGATGTGATAATTCCATTGTCACATGAATTGTCACGTGGACTTCTAAAAAGGAGTTCTTCAAATTTCGACTTATGAATGTTTTTATCTAATTAATTAAATCATTTAGAGCCTTTATGACGTCATGAAAAACGAGTAAATGTCCAGTATTAAAATTTCAAATCCCTCAAGTAATCAATATAGTGACGAACATATATTTAAATATATATTTATTACGACAGATATTGTAGGTTAGTTAAAATAATGTGCTTATTATGTTAATATTTGATATATTGATTCGCAATTTACCAAAAAGTTAATCGTAATTTAATAGTCTTATATATACTAGGTGTGCCCACGACTCTGCTCGCATTATGTAGTTTTTTGACGACCACACGGGAACCCAATATTTTTCCGGGATGAAATAAAGGAATATACCCCATATTCTTCTTCTTACTAGCATTTTTCCCGGTAGTTTATCTACCCAGGGTCTGCTTAACACTCTAACGTAACGTGTCAAATCCGGATGATTTGACACGTTACTGGGTTTTTTAGAGCGATTGCCCAAACGCCCAATGGCCTCCTTAGCCTTGAGGGCAGACCGGTAACTCAACCGGGACCGGGAACGTGCTTAACGTGCTCTCTGAGGCACGATGAGGAAACCTACGAGCAAAACGCCTGCATCATCACCACCAAATGACATTTCAACCACGTTAAAAAAGCAGCAACCTTAAATAGCACAAGTTTTATTATCTCGTATTTTTTGTATAATTATTCAAAATATATTACTTGGCGATACAACTTTTTATTAAAATAGTTGTTTATTGATAAAATATCCCGATTAAGACCTCTCAAAATGGTCATTGGAATTTTTAAACACGAGATAGTCTCACCAATGTAATTTTGTTTTTGCAATATCGCTTTTAAGGCTAACAGTTGTTGCTTGTTTATTTTTTTAATAATTTAACTGTCGGATAGTGTAAAAAATATCTTGTACAAAAGAGTTTTACATAGAATTTACATCATCTTCTTTT
The DNA here is from genome assembly GCA_023373885.1 of Hestina assimilis. NCBI lineage: Eukaryota > Metazoa > Arthropoda > Insecta > Lepidoptera > Nymphalidae > Hestina > Hestina assimilis. Next base: position 15,574,933 of record CM041746.1, on the reverse strand, counting down.
TGTTATATACTAGCTGTGACCGCAGTTCCACTTGTGTAAATAAGGTTTTAAAAAATCTCCTAGGAGTTTATAATTTTTCGGCATAATTCATAGATGTCGTCGGGACGTGACTACCTCATCAGCCGGTATTGGGATAATCTTTGTCACAGCAGAGATTATTCCACCAGTGCAATTGTTAGGTTTTTTGTTGCAAGAGGCCAGCTAGGTAGATACCACCGCGTCAATAATTCTACCGCAAAGCAGTAGTGTCTTTGGCATTACTGTGTTCCGGTTTGAGGAGCACTATAGGCTAGTGAAAAAACTGGGCAAAAGAGATTTAAGAACCAATATCTCGAGGCTTGCAACGCGTGAGTGGCACCTACTACTGGTGTTGCACGCGTTTATTGCTACGGCAACCGCTTACCATCAGATGGGCCGTATGCTTGCTTGCCAACTTAGTAACATAAAAAACATGTCCCTAATAACAGTGTTTCTTAAATATCTTCCATATACTGGCATCGATAAATTTTAGTTTTATTTATAATAATAATATATTATTTAAGTAAGAAAATATAAATATCATGCCATTCGTTTCCGACACACATTTAAAATTAATGATCATTTTCGTAGCGAATAATTTATGATCATAATTATTAATTTTGGTTAACAAAAACATCTCTGAATAAAATTTTCTAATTTATCTTAGTGTTTATTATTAAGATGTCGCTATAAATTAATATAAAATTCTTTTATAGTATATCCGGTAAAGATTTTGCTATCTAGTTAAGCAAAAAAAAAAATGAAATTCTTCAAAAATAAAGAAACTTTATTTTTAAGTATAATACCTTAAAATATTGTCATATTTTTAATAATATATAATTTTTAACAAACAATAATCACTGCAAAATTTCAAGTCTTTCATAAACAAATATTTTAGTGTAATACAAAACAATAATTTAATTTTGATGATCGCTCACCCCCGGTTTCTCGTACGTTGATCAAATCCATGTCTATTAACACATCATTGGTTGAATACAGCCGATGATCAACACGCAAATAAGCATTCTGCATTTAGTATTTCCCGACGTGACGACCCTATCTATTGGGATAGTGTCTGTCACAGCAGAGATTATTCCACCAGTGCAATGAGTCTCACTTGTGGTAGGTCCTTTGTTGCAAGAGGTCAGCTAGGTAAGTACCACCGCAGTGCCAAATATTCTACCACAAATCTGTAGTTTCTTACCAAAAATAATAAATAAAGTTGAGCAACGTACAAGAAACCATAATAGGGCATATGAATACTACTAGACACTTATATCAAATCAAAATATTAAGCGGTAATTAATATTGATTGTAACCCAATAAAAATATAAAACATATTATTTCAATACATGAAAGTAATAATCAGTTTGCAAGATATGAATATTCACAAGTTCTGTATGGTTTAGTTACTAGTCACCATTTATTTAAATGTTAAGAAAAAATCCATTCATCTTCTGATTCCATTTCATCTTTCCCAATGTCTTTAGAGTTATGGACTTGTAGGCGGCTGAGAATGTGGCGATGAGTGCGTCATAGAAAATTTTGAGGGATAGCATGAATCATCTTCATTGATTCTGACCGAATTTCTATGTAAGTTTCCAAGTTCCGCTTCAAAGAATACATCATTAATAGCTTTCTTAGCATAAATACGTTGCATCGAATCTAATCTATCTAAGGTTTCAGCCCAATCTAGAATAATAGGTGTGCGTATGCTCTGTGATGGATAGCTATTTTGGTTCGTATCTTGTGTAGTTTGTTTGGAAAAGTCACTTGTATCCTGTTGGTAGATTCGAGTTATAGTATTGCTGTCATTAGTTTGAGACGGTAGTGCTGGAACAAGGACTGACGAAAATGTTTCCACTTCCGGCTTATCATCAAACTCTTGGTTGCTTAATTCGTCTGACTGTTTATGCTTCTGTAACTAAAATATTTTGGTTTATAAAAAATCATATTCAAAAATTAATTGCTGGAAAAAAAATTTGGGAAATACTTTTGATTATTTCAAGACGATGGCAAACAAGCATGTCTGATGGTAAGCGGTTATCCAAACCTATGAAATCTTTCACCACTAGTTTTGTCACTTACATATACATATACTCTTTTAGTTCTTAACTTCATTGAACAAGCAACAGGAATTTAAGTCAAATAAAAATAAAGAATTTATAGTATCTATTGATATAAGCAGTGGCTTAACTGTTTAGATATTATATATTCTTATTATGTGTTGCCATTTTTACTAATTTTTGTTTTTTTAATTTTTTTCTCCTCTTATTGTATCTTTTATTTTTATTATTATTATTATTTTTTTCATATAAACTAAATCAAACACTAAAATTTGTGAAGAGCGCTGACTTCTATGATACAGGCTAAGCCTAGTTTAGAAGTCAGAGTTCAATATAGTTTGGTGATTGTGTATTTATTTGGCTTTGGTATAAATAAATAAATAAATATACAGAAGGAAATATGCTGCCCGTCACCACTCACTATTCGCTTGCTTAAAAAAAAAACGAAAAGGAAGGATTTCGTTATACGCAAAAAGTTATGTTACGGAGGCCTCCCATCGACTTCTGTGCTGGCTTCAACACGTACAAGGTTAGTGAGAAACTAAAAAACAACATAATAAAAACAAAAATAAACTTACTATTGGTGTACCCACCCGATGAATTGGAAACCGTTCCAACTTATTCAGAAAGGTTAGATACGGAAAATACCAGATTTTTGGTGTGTATATCTCGCCTTCTTTTTCAGATGAATAAACCTTTCTTAATTCCCTTCTGTAGTTAGATCTTAAGCTATTAATTTTCTTCTTTACGTCTGCTATTGTAGCGAGCGGTTTTATTTTCTTTAAAATAGGCAACAATTCCTCCAATGCTTTCCTCCTAAAAAAATTAACGTAAACACGGTGCTATAAACGCTACACAACGGCCCCATTATGATACACTATCATATACTCCTTCGGGGTCCGGAAACATACATAAACACACAGGCCGCAAAACATGCCTGTATCTAACATCTGCTCCGAGCGGGAATCGAACCTGCGACCTGTGGCAATTAAGGTTCGCTACCGCTGCGCCACAACGTAGTCGAGGTGCAATGATCGTAGGGTAATTTGTTCAAGTATATTTTAATCTGATTATCACATAATTTATTATGATGTGATATAAAGCCATATCATCTAATAAAATATCTGAATCTGTTCGTAAGCAGCAAGAACTACTCAAAAATACCAAAGGGAGAGCAACATAAATACTAGATTTAAAAAAACAACAAACAAATTATTTTATTTGTCAAACCAGTTAATATTATTATACATTTAAAGGCGTTGGGATGTGACGACCCCATCGCCCGCTGTTGGGATAACCTCTGTCAAAACAGAGATTATTCCACCAGTGCAATCAGTCATACTTGTGGTAGGTCTTTTGTTGCAAGAGGCCGGCTAGGTAGGTACCACCGCAGTGTCCAATATTCTGCCGCCAAATAGTAGTGTTTAGGCACTACTGTGTTCCGGTTTGAAGGGCATTGTACGCTAGTGAAATTACTGGGCGAACGAGATTTAAGAACTAATATCTCGAGGTTGGCAACGCGTGAGTGGCACCTACTAATGGTGCTGCAAGCGCTCATAGGCTGCGGCAGCCACTTACCATCAGGTGGGCCGTATGCTTGTTTGCCAACTTCTAACATAAAAAAATATATATATATATATATCAAACGTACTCGGTTTTATTCAATTATTCATAACTGACAATCAACTATGTTGTATTCTAAATTTTAATCAAACATATTTCTGTCTGCAATATTTAGCTAATATAAGGTGCAAGTTAGATAAAGATAGATACATATTACAACGTATGTTAGAGTAGGACGAAAGCATTGATTGACATTGGATTGTAGCTGTGACGTACAAGGCTATTACATCAATTAATCAAAGAGCTATCAAACAGCAAAAAATATATCAAACAATACTTACAAAAAGTACTTTGACCGCTAATTTAAGTAAAACAGATTACCTTTTGAACTTGTTAGTATAATGTGCATTTTTAGTGTTCCACAATACAGGAAGTGACTCCAATTTCAATATAAATTCCTTCTCTGGTTCCAGAACATTGTAAACTTCTTGTGGTTCGTGTGCAAGTAAATCCACTTTCGGTTCAAGTGAATTGCAATCGATTTCTCGTTTTAATTTAATAATTAGGGTGGGAGGAGAGAGAGCAGACGAAGATGTAACGGACTCGTCCATTACGTACGCCGTCTGCGCGTTGACTGACGAATGTTCGAGAGAACGCCGTCACGTTCTACGCAGGTACGCACACGAGTGATTGACAGAGTGATGTAATATTAATAACAGAGATGTTCATCCTTATTGTCATTGAGTTAAAATTCAATATTCATCAATCAGTTTGTTTAATCCATCAATCAGAATACAATACTATATTAAACTAGCTTCTGCCAGCGGTTTTTTTGCCGTGGTATTTTAGTAAATTTTAAAACACGTGTTACTGCATTTTCAATTGTTTACCGAATTGCAAAGTTCAGGCTTCTAGTTTAAAAAATTGCTACCTTCTCATTGAAAGTTTCAACCTCTTTATCATTCCTTTAGGGGTAAAATTTTATTCATCTTTAAGTTTTTAATAACTAGTTTTACATTTTGTGCTACTAAATAGTTATTAAAACGTAACATTACGCACACACACAAACTACAGTCCCCTTTTTTTCAATTTATATATTAGATCATAAAACTGTTTACAATTTGTTTTTTTGTTATATATACCCACAAATAGTTTAATTGGTTTGTTTCTAATATCTTAATAGGCTTTAGTATTTTCTAATTTCACCAAAATCAACATTCCACCCCTGAAGGTTTGAAGTGGGTTTTCATGGGGGTTCGGAAACACACAGACCTGAACACATATCTATAAGAAAATAAAAACCATAAAAGAAGCCTATTATTGGCTATTATAATTACTACTAATATAAATGCGAAAAAACTGTCTGTCTGAGAAAAGACATAGGCTACTTTTTAATGTGAAAAATGGGTTGTAAAGTTGTATTGAAGCATCTTCATTTGTAGGGCTAGAAGCTTGAAACTTATTTTTCAGGCGGTTGATTCGATATAAATAAATATGACATTCAAATACATTTTGATGATTGATAGGGGCTTGGTTCAGAGTTTGTATGAAAATCGTTATTCACGCGGGAGAAAAAGCCGGCAGAAGCTAGTCATAAAAGAAATATCTTAAGAGCAATTTATTTAACAGAAACCGTAAAATGATAAAGACGTAAGTGTTAATCGGAATATTGTTAATGGTGAATGTTTGAAACGTGTTAACATCGCCGCCGGCGGCTCTCGTAATTCACTCGATCTTGGAATATGAATGAACAGAGCATAGAGGACCGTTGAGTCGCTCCTACTAATATAATAAATGTGAATGTTTGTTTCTTCGGATGTTTGTTTTTCAATCACGCGAAAACTGCTAAAAGGATAACATTTGGCACATAAATGTATTGGTACTTGGATTAAAACATAGGATACATTTTTATAAAAAAATCAATTTCCATTGCTATAAATAAAAAAAAACTACAAGATTTAAATTTCGATATCAACGGGTCTTACGGAATATTAGTAAATGTGTGTCTAATAATAATAAATTTGCAGAATTTTGTTATAATTATAATAGTACTAAAAATATAAGGAAGCCAATTGTCTGTAGGTACGTAACAATGCAATTGAATTCTAAAATATTAATAATAATAATAATAATAATAATAATAATAAGCCCCCTAAATCCAACCATACGTCCGAATCCAACATCTGATTCACGTGGGGGGCGGACACGCGATATTTTTGTTACTGGCGCGGCTAACATGGCTCTGGAAACCCATTTATGGTGATGCAACTTAGAAGTAAACGTATAGGACCGCTGCCCGGGGGTGATCGCCGGGGCGCACCTGGAGCTGACGCTGGGTGTCTCAGTATGCGAACCGTCAGCGGAGAGGAGCTGATTAGGCGGGCTCCCTCCGGGTCTCCCGAAAATACGACAGCCAACCTGACTGATAACAAACAGACTGACAGTGACAATATTAGTTTAAACTCCGTCTCAATAGCAGAACCTTTTAGTCCATCCACAATTTCTTATATCCCTACACCGGTGTCTTCCGTAGACGAAAACTCACATGAAGTACTAACACCAACCTCTAGTGCTGCGCAGGAGGTGAACTCCTTTTTACCTGCGTCCACTAAGGCTGGGAAACCCCGAGTACGTATGCGATGGAGCAAAGATGTTAATATATTTATCATGCGTACTTACTATCTTGTTACAAAGCTAGAAACAGATATGACCACATACAGAAAACACCTACACGAACATTTTTCAAGACAATATCCAGACATAAAAGTTACCGAGCAACGAGTTTCCGATCAAAGGCGAACTATAATTAGAAACAAACTCTTAACCGAAGAAATACTGAACCGATTGAAAGAAGAAATTAAAATACAAATAGAAGTAAATAAAGATAATAATATAGATGTAACACCACTTACACACAACCAAATAGGAAATAATTTACAGTCACAATCACAACCTAATACATTTCCACAGCCACAGCAACTCACACAGACATCACAAAGTATACTCTCTACATCTATATCTACACAAACAGAGTTCACAACATTGCTGCTAGAGAATGAAGTAGACACTTTAGTTAACCCCGTAACAGAAACAAATTCCCAAGAAATATTACAAAAGTTTAGAACAGCACTTACAAAGTTTTCTGGAATGGATCCTTGTGCTCGGCCGAGGCTACCAAAATTAAAGTACGGTTCCCGACTATCCCAACTAATCCAATTATTTAATCAACACATACTGCCACAATTTATTACTCCCGATATACAACTAATTGACTTACACACTATTACATATTGCACAGCTGTAGTGATTATAGAGGAATTTAATTATAAAATAATACAAAATCATATCCCACAATCAAAGAATGATAAACCTCCCTGGCAAATACGATTAGAAAAAGATATAGAAAAACTCAGGGCAGACTGTGGCAGACTAACACAATATATAAATAACAATAGGTCAAATAAAGTAGTTAAGAGAGTAGAAGAAATATTCAAGTCAAGAATCACACATACTAGACACGAAAATAACAATAGAACACCCGAAGAATTTCTTGATACACTTAAACAAAAACTAGCTTTAAAGGTACATAGACTTAGAAGATACAAAAAGGCACACCAAAGAAAACACGAAAACACTTTATTTAGTTCAAATGAAAAAATATTCTATCGAAATTTAGGTAAATCATCCAATAAAACACATTCAACACAAAACACAGATTTACCTACAAAAACACAACTTGAAACATTTTGGTCTAATATATGGGAACAGCAAGTAAAGCACAACGATAAAGCGGAATGGATAACAAAAGAAGAAACCAAGTGGAGTACGATAGAGGAGATGGAATTTGACAAAATCTCAGAATCGGATATAACAAGCATAACAAACAGACTACATAATTGGAAATCACCCGGTATAGATAAAGTACATAACTTCTGGTACAAAAAGCTAACTTCACTACACAACCCCATAGCACAAACATTAACAAAAATAATTTTAGGACATCATAACATACCTGAGTTTATTGCCACAGGTTTAACTTATATGATACCAAAAACCTCACAAACATCACAACCATCCCAATACAGACCCATCACTTGCCTACCCACCATATATAAAATTCTTACTGCAGCAATATCTAGAAAAATAACGTCACACATTGAACACAATAAAATAATAGCAGAAGAGCAGAAGGGATGTAGACGGGCCCATATGGGGTGCAAGGAACAGTTAATTATAGACTCTACTATACACAAACATGCCATTTCTAAAAATAAAAACCTACATTGCACCTACATCGATTACCAAAAAGCTTTTGATAGCATTCCGCACACGTGGTTATTAAGAATACTGCAAATTTACAAAATCAACCCAAAAATAACTAGTTTCTTGCGTAATATAATGCCTTTTTGGAAAACTACTTTGAAATTAAATAACTGCTCCGAAAATATCACAACCCGTCAATTATTAATACGAAAAGGTATGTATCAAGGTGATTCCTTGAGCCCGTTATGGTTCTGTCTTGCCATGAACCCCCTATCACATCTACTGCATAATTGCCGAGCTGGATTTAGCCTTAAGAATGGAACAGAAGAAACAGTTATTTCACACCTAATATATATGGACGACATTAAATTATACTCAAAATCAGAAAAGGAAATGAAAAAACTTATAGAAACGACTACACAATTCAGTAAAGACATTAATATGCAATTCGGTCTGGATAAGTGCAAAACCTTACATATAATAAGAGGAAAGGTACGGCCGGGAGACTATGCAGTAGATGACAACAGCACCATATCAGCAATGGAACCGAATGATTTATATAAATATTTAGGATATAAACAGTTAAAAGGACTAGACCACACTACAATTAAACACACATTAAATACAGAATATATAAAGAGAACTAATGCTATCTGTAAAACACAACTATCGGGAAAACACTTGATAAAAGCATTGAATACATATGCAATACCCATTTTAACATACTCATTTGGAATCATCAAATGGTCAAAAACTGATATAGAACAAATAGAACGAACCACGCGTACTACTCTTACAAAACATAACCACCTACATCCTAAATCTGCAATAGAAAGACTCACCATCAAACGACAGAACGGAGGCAGAGGCCTTATAGATATATATCAGCTTTGGCTAAAACAAATCCATACACTCAGATCATTCTTTCATACAAAATCCCTCACAAGCTCTATCCACAAAGCCATAACTCAAACTGACAGTAATTACACTCCACTAAACCTTAAGGAACACACAAATACACAAAACCATAATAGCTTTAATTCACAAACACAAAAAATTGATGATTGGAAAAAGAAAGTGCTGCATGGACGACACCCACATGATTTAGAACAACCACACATAGATTCAATAGCATCAAACAAATGGCTTCAAATAGGTAGCTTATTCCCTGAAACAGAAGGATTCATAATTGCGATACAAGACCAAATAATAAAAACAAAAAATTATAGAAAATACATAGTTAAAGACCCGTCCGTTACTAATGATAAATGTCGTAAGTGTCACACCCAATCAGAAACAATCCAACACATAACAGGAGCATGCACAAATCTTGCACAGACGGACTACACATATAGACATAATCAGATATCGAATATCATTCACCAAAATCTAGCACTCAAATTTAAACTTATACAGAACACAAACACTCCGTACTATAAACATTCACCTCAAACGATATTAGAAAACACTACACATAAATTATACTATGATCGCGCTATTCTCACCGACAAAACTATACATTATAACAGACCAGACATAACACTGCAGGATAAAATTAATAAAATAACCTACTTAATAGACATTGCCGTTCCCAATACACACAACCTGAAAAAGACCATCGCTGAAAAAATCAGTAAATATGCTGATCTTAAAGACGAGGTTGCAAGGATCTGGAGGCAGGAAAAGGTTTACGTAGTGCCAATAGTTATTTCCACGACAGGTATAATCCCCAAACACCTGCACCATAGCCTTAAACTAATAGCCCTGAAAGAATCTCTATACATAACTCTTCAGAAAGCTGTCATTCTAAACACATGTAGAATCGTTAGGAAGTTTATGCAAATAGAAGAAAACCCAACAACAACACCACATACCGCAAATCCAACCTAATGACACCACACGCTGCGTTTACTTGGCTGATGCCCGTAAATGCAGTTAAAACCAGCTCATGAGCTGAGATAATTAAAAATAAAAAAAATAATAATAATAATAATAATTCTTTATTTGCTTTATTGTAGATACTGCACAAATAAAACTTTTTTATTCACTATATTATCTGTTTTAGTCTTCTTACTACTCTATATTTTTCCATATTCTTTCTTGGTAGATTTATGCAGCGTTTAACTTGACGTTGGTTCAGATTAGCGGTTCAAAGGGCGCTTTCCGCTGACCTCAGCGACTTTGAAGCGCCTTTGTGGTCAAAGAGCACTTGCTTAGAAACTTCATTTTATTTTATAAAGCGCAATTTTAACTATATTTATTCTGCGGAAGAATATCTTTTATTGAATAGTAGGACATATAGGTATTTTTAATAAATAAATTGTTATCAATTATTTATTAAGGCACTAACATCTGCCCACGACTTCTTCCGTGGTAACCTTAGCATTGGTTCCAGGAATAAATTATTAATTTGTAAGTAATTATGGTTCTATAAAACACATTTATACCGATTTTAAAGCCATTTATAAGTAATTGAATAACAAACATCTAAACATAATTTGCAGTACGTTTTTTGATAATCCCACAAGAACTTAACATTTTTCCGGATTAAAAAGTAATCTAAGTCATAATCCAGGTAACAATGAATATCTGTATCAAATTTCATCCAAATCCGTTCAGCCGTTTTAACGTGAATGAGTAACAAACAAACATGCAAACGTACAACCTTTCACATTTATTATATAAGTATGATTAAGTTTACGGCATTATTAATTCTCTAAGTATGGTTTAGTGTAAAGTTATGCATTAGTATGATAACTATAATAATTTATTCGTTGAACACTATTTTAACAGCGATGTATAAATAAATTTATCGTTACAATATAGATATAGATAAAGTTAAAATAAATTCCCGACCACTTTAAAAGATTAGTTAGATAAAATTCAAAACGATAAATTCGAGTACCTTTGACGCCACACTAAATCTACAGTGAGGAAGCCTAAGTCCTTTATTTCGGAGGACAGTACCACACGAAACGCTTGTACCAGCATTTTTTATACAGGGCAGCATTCGATTAATCTTTTTTATCTACAATCGCTGGCCGCTTGAATAATCGCGTTTCAGACGAGTTTAACATAAATTAAGTTTTCCTCAACACCTGAGGTACACCACACATGACAAGTCAATTCAAGTTTATCAAGGTATTTTGAACTCTGTGCTGTGTTATTAAGGGTTTTGATGTATGTGTTTGTAAGTTTGTTCTGGTTAATAATGAGGCGTATTCCAACGATGTATATCATGGACACGAAAGAAAGGTTAAGTGTGAACATTTGTTTGTTAATGCGCTCTTGTAATGGATTTCTGGTTTTTGTCGGGGGAATGATAAGTTGTTTAAGTTCCTTTGATAGATGGCGCGCTTTTTGTTAAAGATGTTTTTTTTTTAATAATTTAACGATTGTATTTATTTGTTAAAAGGTTATCTTTTCTACATTTATAGTCAAAGCGATTTAATTTTCAATTGAATGTATAAATTTATGTCAATTATATGATAAGGAAAAAGATATTTTATTTATTTTTATATGTAATAATTATATATTTACATTATACTTTTTTTTGCCACTTAATTCCGACGTCTATATTACTCATTGATTTTAATAACAAAATACCTTCTGTCAGCGGCTTTACCCGAGTGCATAACGATTTTCATGCTCACGTTGGGGCGTTCGACACCTTCGGGGATTGAATAGTAGAAAACGTTAAAACACGCGTTTCTCTTCGAATCTGTGTTCAACTAAAAACAAAATTTCTTGCTTCTAAATTCAAAGTTGTCGAACTTCCATAAAAATTTACAACCCATTTTTCACCTCCCTAAGGGATAATTTACGAAAAATCCTTTCTTAGTCCTAATTTACGTTTTAAAAACAACAATTGTGAAAAAAAGGGTTTATCATGGGCGTTGCCATGGAGGTGGTTGATATATAGATTATCAAATTTTTGTGTTCACACTACATTTACACGATCATCAAATCCACTAAGGTCATTAATTGTGGATAATTTAAAGTATACAGACAATGGCAACGATTAAAAAAACCTATAACAATAAAATTTGGACATAAATACATACGTATGACGTTCGACAATAAACGGATGGGCCCACGTTATTGTAAATACCGAGTGCCGTATAAATTTTTCATTTGCTTCGAAATATTGGTTGATGAACGTACACATATGCGTTTGATATAAATATAATTTTTATTATAGTAGAGCCTTCCTAATTCCAACGCAAATGGGCCGCTTCGACCGGAGAAGTACTACCCTCTCATGCAAAATCGGTGTAACGTTACTGTGTGCTGTTGCGTTAGGAGTGAGAGCGCCGGAAACCCATTCCCCCACTGTTACCTGCTTTTTCCCTTCGTCATCCCTCTCCTCATATCCCTTGGGTTGTGTGACATGTGATACTTCAAGTATCGCAAGCGTTCATAGGATGCGTCTGCTGCTTACAATCAGGCGGACCGGAAAAACACACAGATAAACAGAAGTACAACAATACTTACAAGATCGAAACTTTGAAGCGCTGACTTAGAAAGAATAAAGATAACAAGTTAAAAGGCGAGAGATCCGCAGAGGAGCAGAATTATAGTAATTGATTAGAATAGTATTTAAAGGTTGTTAATTATGTTTATTTATTAGCAAGTAATGTAATTGTATCTGTCGGCGCGAATACGAATTATTTGATCATGTCACTGGCAGCCTTTAATTGTATTTTCGAAAGATTATTAAAAATCGAAGCAATTTTAAAGTATTGTTTTTGTAATGAGATTTGATTCAAAAACGAATGTAACAAATAGTATTAGATATTTTTAAAATATGTTGTAACATCAACTTCCGTTGAATGCTTTATAAAGCAAGTCATTTGTGTTGTTATCTCACTTTGCTCCTTCGTCTTCAGCCACAAACTCTGTAAGTAGTCTGTATTGCAGTTTTATTAAAAATTGTAATATTATTTTACTTGTTTTTCATTCCTAAAATTTTCTTGTTTAAATATGTGTGAATTTAGTATCAAATTACCTTACTTAATCTCATAATAATTAAAATCAAAATGTGATACGCAGCGTATTGCTATTATTTTGTTTAAAAGCATAGCAGAACCGATGACTTACATAGGTTCAGCAGCTCTGCATATTTATTTTAAATAACCTCACTTCTGGTATGCGACATATCGTATTAGATTTCAGCAGAGCAAAATATGAGAAAATAAATAATGACATTCATTAAAAATCGAACGAAGTTCCTTGCGCTTTTTCGAATGTAATTCGAAATGAAATCTGTATATCTCAATTTCTCAATAGGTTATATAATAAAAAAAAACAGGGGAAGAGTGAGAGAGAGAGAGAGAGTCATACTGAATTTCGTTACATGACTATTTCTACTAAACCCGTAAGCCGCGTTAAGGACTTTGCTCCAATAATGGCATAATTTAAAAAAAGTCACGTTATAAAGGGACACCATAATAATTAATTTAAAAAATACTAACATGAAATTTTATGAAGTATTACATCTGAACGTACATCAGAATAAAGTGAAAAACGGCCGAGCTGCCAATTACGTACACTAAAAAATGTCCGCAGCTACCAATTAAAATGATTTACATAACGATAAATCGTTGATACAAGCCTCGGCTTAAATATGGGTTTATGGCGGCCGTGATGGTGTCGCGTTACGGGCGTGGGAGGTTTATGGCACATCGAATTACAGCTGTATGGCTTTTTAAATTTATCGATGGTATCTTTTGTTTTCTAATCCGATCTAAAAAATATGTTTTGTTTCATTTTTATACGTTTTTGTTTTATTTGCATAAAAATGTCTGAAGTGTCTGATATCGTTTGTGGATTTTGTGAATTATTTACTGCATAATAATCAAATCGTATAGCATTTTATAGATATTGGTGAATATTTCCGTTACAAAATCCTTTGCTCACTCAACTTACCTATGGCTCTGTGACTTCGGTGCTCAGCAAAAAGGATAAGAACCGTTTACTTAAATGGACGCAAATGAGCAATACCATGTCAACCCACAAAATTGAAAAAACTGAGTTATAAATGCAGAAGTGTTGGTAAATGGCTGAAGAACATTTTTCTTTAATATTTGTAAGGTTTTAAGCTTTAAAACTTCTAAAAAAGCCATTTTTTCATCATGCAATTTTTGTATTATGTTTTGGGTTATATTATATACGAAAAATGAAGTTTGTATACTTATTTTTTGTGAAAATAAGTAAAATAACTTACATAAATCTGGAATTACCAACAAACTTGACCAATACATCAAAAAAATTCATATAAAGCAAGTTGTTCAAATTTTCAAACGCGTTTTTCTCGAAATGACATTCGTGTGGGTTGACATGGTATTGCTTATTTGCTTCCAAATAGTCTTAGGTTCGAGCCAAGACAAAACAAGCATGTAATACTACTGGTACTGGTTTATAGTTTTTGATGGCGCTTGTTGTTATTAATGTAATCACTATTATCATAGCAAAATAGTATTATGACATAAATACAGATTCCTTTTTATTTCCTGAGGCTTGGCAAACAAGCGTACGGTTCGTCTGATGTTAAGCAGTCACCGCAACCTAGGAACGCTTGCAATACTTGAAGTATCACATACACGTTGCCAACCCAAAGGATAGGAGGGGAAAAAAGAAGAGGAAAATTGGGGCTCCAGCGTTCTCACTCATCGAACGAAACGCAGAACGAACAAACAGTACCTACAGATTAGGTTACGCCAATTTTCTGTCAGAGGGTAGTACTTCCTACCCCATTTGTGTTGGGAAAAGCATGGCACTACTTCTACTATTTTTAATTATTGACGAGCAGTTAGACAGCGTTGGCTTTATGCCTATCTAGCATAGCATTGATTACGAAACCCTAAAAATGAAATCGTGGCAATTATACAAGAGATAACACAATTTATGATTCTTATATTAGTAGGAATAAATAAATAAAATTCAAATGAATCGTTAAATTTTCATTCGGCTGTCAAACGAGTTGAGTGATTTAAACATCGGGTCAATTTTATTGATACACCATTTAACACAAATCATTCATTAATTATAGTTGCGTGCGAAACGACGTCGGCCATTAATCGTCTGTCGAATGTGTTTACACGATTCTCGTTGCACGCAACGTGCTACACTAAAATTGTACACGTCTTTTTATAAACCAAAACAACCCAACGGAAAGTTTCCTTCTAGAACGTTTAACGATTTAAAAATCTTAGTAGTATTAAGAATGTGAATAGGTTTGCGTTCGTCGACGAGCATGAGCAAACTCACTTAAATCACACAAACTCACTCAACTTACCTATGGCTCAGAGACTTAGGTACAAGGGTTTGCGTTCGTCGACAAGCATGAGCACACTCACTTAAATCACTCAAACTCACTCAACTTACCTATGGCTCAGAGACTTAGGTACAAGGGTTTGCGTTCGTCGACGAGCATGAGCAAACTCACTTAAATCACTCAAACTCACTCAACTTACCTATGGCTTAGAGACTTAGGTACAAGGGTTTGCGTTCGTCGACGAGCATGAGCAAACTCACTTAAATCACTCAAACTCACTCAACTTACCTATGGCTCAGAGACTTAAGTACAAGGGTTTGCGTTCGTCGACAAGCATGAGCACACTCACTTAAATCAGTCAAACTCACTCAACTTACCTATGGCTCAGAGACTTAGGTACAAGGGTTTGCGTTCGTCGACGAGCATGAGCAAACTCACTTAAATCACTCAAACTCACTCAACTTACTTATGGCTCAGAGACTAACGGCCGTTTTCAATAACCTATCTAAGATTACGGATAGATTGATATCGCCGGTTACCGATAAGATATTATCTATCCCTAACCTACGTTTCACAATAAAGGATAAGTGCTATCTATCTGTAGTCAACTAGAGATAACTTTTTTCCTCCCGTCTATCCAAGCCACTTGAAACGTTTCGTTCCTTGCACTAAACAATGCGAATCTCAAAATAAAAAAGTTTTTTATCATTTATTTTATTATATATTTGTTTTAAAATATATATTTTTATTATATATATTTTTTCTTGGTTAAGTATCGCCACATTTTTTCATTAAGTCAATAGCTAAGGTTTTACAGCGCTCCGAAGTGAGTACTATTTTTTAGTTCTCTTAACTATTCATATACGTGTGTACTAATAATGAGTCATCAGTTATTGTTTTTTTTGTTATTATAATTTTTTAATTATTAATTTTGCAATATTATTAATAATTAATTATTGACTCTTTTCCACTCCATTATATAATTTTACAATTATTGATTTTTAAAAATAATTTTATATCGGATGGCCGTTACCGAGAATACTGTCCAGGTAGAAAATACCCAAGTGACCATTAGGGAACAAAAGAACATCTGTCTGCTATTATTATGCCAAAGCAGTGACAAAAAGTACATTTAACTTATCTTCACTTCCGCCAACACAAGACACAGCTCGCTTTCATACTTTCCGAGTCTACCATCAGGTCCAGTCGTGGCTTGGTAATAATAATAATCCTGAAGACTGGGGCTGGAAATTAATTTCTTCTGCAACGGTATGTTTCCGGGATTACTATCGCTGTCGTCATCACAATCTATTTTAATTTGAAATAATTCCATATCGCTATCATCACTGCTAAAATATCCCATAACAAAAATAAATATTTTTATTATAATAGCGTCGAAAGTCAGGCTATCCGTCCTATTATCGGCCGATTATGACCGATAAGTAAAATGATGTTCCGAGAGCTAGCTCTGTCTATCGGAGAGTAAGAAAAACTTATATTGAAAAGCAAGTAAGGACGATTTGTATGACCGTTCCTATCCTTAGTAGGTTATCCGTCCTCTCAACGATAGATACATAGCATCGGTAGGAAACACTTATCTTGAGTGGGTTATTGAAAAGCAAGTAAGGACAAAACGATAGATTTGTTTATCTTTAGTAGCTTAAACTAGCGATAGATAGGTTATTGAAAACGGCCGTAAGTTTGACTGCGTTTGTCCAGAAGATGTATATTTACTGATATTTGCTTGGATTTGAATTTTGGTGTAATTTGATTTCATTGTCTGTATTTATGTTGCTTTGGAAGCGTCAAAAAAAGAACTACATGATGTATCGAAATGACTTTTAGTAAGTCTATCGAGAGTTAAGGTTTATTCGGGATCGAGATCGTTACAGTATAAATAAATGGTATACGATTTGTAAATAGATAAATAAATGCTATACACTTAAGGCATACATATAAAAATATGGATTGTTGACAGTGTTGGGGCTCCGGATACAGGCAAAATGCACTAACACATAAACCGAAACGGTCAATACAAACATCTATCCCGAGTAGTGGTGAACCCGTGACTGGTGTTCAAGCCAGAATCGCTACCACTGCATTTAAACGGTCGTCTTTTTCTTTGCCAATATTTCTTTGCCAACCACCAACCAGATTGTAAGCGGTTACCGAAGCTTCGAGATATAGGTTGTTAAATCTCTTTTGCCCAGTAATTTAACTAGCTACAGTGGTCGAACTCCTCCAAAGAGAAACACAGTGCGCTGGTACCTACCTAGCCGACCTCTTGCGATAAAAGATCTACCAGTATAAAAATATTAAAATTAATTTGAAATGTCACTAAGTCTGTGTTTTTTATAAATCGTTTGACAATTAAACTTCGCCTTTTATACGTATATCGAGTCAAACGAACTCCGATATTCTGTGGTAAGGTAGTACTTTCCCAGTTAAAACCATAATATTATCATATTAAGCACATGAACAGAACACTTTGTCTCACCATTAATATGTAAAATGGGTATATTACTTTTTAAAATCAATTAATCATCAACGTGCTTCCATGTTATTATGGCCGACAGCTAATTTAATTGATGGTCGTAATTTCTCAACGTATTGACTAAGCATGCGATGTAATTATTATTTTTTTGCTTTGATTATATACGCAGTTATTTGTACTATAGATATAATAATAGATAATATCACTTACTAGCTGTGCCTGCGGCTTCGTCAGCGTGAAATAGTATGTTTGAGTAGTAATTATTTAGGCTTATTGTTTTACCAATAAGACATAATATGCGTTTAAATACTTGAATGAGATATGTACAGTATGTCATACGAACTTTCATCCACTATTCTATATTGTTATATTATTTTATACCATTGATTTATATCGAATCAACAGCCCAAAAAATTAGTTTCAAGATCCTAGCTCTAAACATGACGATACTCCCATACAACTTTTCACTCCCCCTTTACGGGGTTGTTCTTGTATGTCCTTAGCCTAAGTCTTTTCTCAGGCTCTATTTATTATTATTTTATTATTTTTTTATTTATTATTTTATGTGGGTACATTATAACTTACACGGTAACTTAGAACTATAATAACTATAACAAGAGATTTTGTAGCGACGTATATAAGTTATAACTTGGCTAGTAAGTGTAGTATTTATGATTCCTAACTAAGTATGGATTACTTGTATTTAGGATAGCATAATTTATATTTCGAGCAGACGAACTCCACCTGACATCGTACGTTTATTATTATTTGACTGAACTAATGCATGCTGATGGTTGATACCGGCACCATAATAACAATACTAGATACTAACAAAACAATCTGTAACAAAATTTAAACGATAACAGAAAGAAAAATAAAAGGTTTCACTTTAAAAAGTTGTAAAAAAATAAAAAAATCTAGATGGTCTGTTTAACTAATTTCATTTAAATCGATTCAGTAGTGTAGGCGTGAAAGACAGAGACAGACAGACAGAGTTGCTTTCGCATTTATAATATTATGTTTTTCATTATAAAGAATATTTACAAGTAAAATTGATTTTTGATAAAATTAAACGGCTAAACCACGACCTTTGTGGCACTGTGGTAATGAATCTTGCACTTAAATGCCAATTACCACGGGTATAATTACCATTCGGGGAAACTGCCCGAGTTTGTATTCGCTATACAGTCATGTGTTCCGGTGAGGTGGTTGTGCTTGTGATCGTGTTTGTTTCTGGACTCCCGACACAGAATGTTACTAAAACCATTATTATTATCTAAAACATGTGTTTCTTTAACCTTCAAACCCTTAACGAAGCCCTTGAGGGTTGAATTTCAAAAAATCCTTTCTTAGTGCTGCTTTACGGTTTATACACAACAAAAAAATCAGCTTTCTAACGGTTTAGGCTGGGTGCTGATATGTAGGTTAGGTCTAGGTCTAGGTCTAGGGTTCTTCTTATAGATAAATATTCCTATTAGGCAGGCCGTTTAACGTAAACCTCTTCGCGCTTGGCAAACAGAAGATATATTTGGACGCAAATAAGCAATACCATGTCAACCCACACGAATGTCATTTCGGGAAAAACACTTTTGAAAATTTTGAACAACTTGCTTTATATGATTTTTTTTTTTGTGTATTGGTCAAGTTTTTTTGTAATTTCAAGATGAATGTAAGTTATTTTACTTATTTTCACAAAAAATTAGCATACAAATTGCAAATTTGTATATAATACAGACAAAACGTTTAAAATAATACATAAATTGCATGATTAAAAAATTGCATGAAAATAAATACCCCACAAATATTAAAGAAAAATGTTCTTCAGCCATTTACCAACACCTCTGTATATATAACTCAGTTTTTTTCAATTTTGTGGATTAACATGGTATTGCTTATTTCCGTCCATTTATGGTTATTACAAATAATCCGTGTGGGTTACCGAATGTGTGTCGGCAACAGTCATACGTAATTGACACCTCATTACACCGTGTGTTCAAGTGAAATTCTTTCAAAAGCCCATTATCATTATAGCTAAATCAAATATGGCAAGACGTTGTTAATGTGGTCAAATTGAAACCACTATTGTTATATGAATTGATCAAATAAAACAGCACGAGGGTTTCTGCTTCACTAATGTGTATAATTGATTTGGCAAATTTTCATAAGAATGCCAATGATCACTGAATAATGGAAGTGGCATCGTATATAATTCTTACTCAATTCAGTATCATAAGAAATGAAATTATGAGGTAGAGTAATACAGTTGAGAATCTTGCTGGTTATTCTGTGGAAAAATTAAAGTAAGCCGACGCCAGAAATTCTGACGTTATTTTTTATTAGAACTAATAATTTCAATTTTTTGACCTTAGATTTAGATTCGTTCGAAGATACAGATGTTTTGAATTACATAAAAAAATTCTAATATTTTAACCACCACTATTGCCACCAAACTGTTATACTGCTCTTACACTTAACCCCGGATGTTGACGACGATTAAAATTTTTTTATTAGTTTCTTATAAGCAACTTTAGGCACGGTTAATCAAAAGATGGGTACTGGTGTTTCAACAAATCGTCTCCGTGCTTCGGAGGGCACGTAAAAAGTCAGTCCCGGCTGTTATCAATTTGATAATAGTCGAAACGCCAAGTTAGAGGCCTATACGAGCGATTTGAACAACTCTGACACTAACCACTCGATAAGATGAATATTATAACTATAGAAATCATCTTCATCGATTTAGACTTATCTAGTAGGTTCATGGTATAGCGCGATTATCCAAAAACTTTTCTAAGTGACCTAAGTAACCAAAAAAAAGAAAAGTAATGTAAGATGCCATTTCCGTGTTCCTTTTTTGGCCAAGTACATTATACATAGATAAATAATATCGCTATCACGAAACTCACGTAACAATTGAATGATTAACTTTTAAGTGGTTCTAATTAAATAAACATACTTGAATGGAAACATACAAATTGATGATATCTCAAAATACCAATATGTATGAGATACCACCAATTTGTAAATTCTATTTTCATATGACGGACAGCGATGCTAATAATAAAATTGACGAAAATATGTTCTATGTAATAAGCAAATATAATAAAATTTGACGACGTCGTGGCGCTGCAGTAGCAAACATGCCTCAAGGGCCACGGATCTAGGGTTCGATTCCCACTCGGAGCAATGTTTGTATTGTATACAGGCATGTTTTCCGGTGTAGGTGTGTATGTTCTTGTTATTGTGACTGTTTCCGGACCCCCGACAATGGATCACTATCTTAATAGGGGTCGTTAAGTGTATAGCGTTTATTATTTATTTATTTTGTTATTAAATCGTAAACAGGTATTTTATATGATCTTTTCTTTGTTCGAATATCTACGAGCACAATAATAAAACCATGGTAGGATCAAATGACATAATTTTGATTAATATAACACGCAAATGACCGCTCATATTTACCTTTTAATTTATTTTAATCAGGCTTCGAAATAAAACAACAAATCGATTTTAATCCAGAGATTATACAAAGATACAATTATTCTACACGGATAAACGTCTCACAGAAAGATTTATCAAAAATTTAACAAAAATAAATTTGTGATAAAAATAAATTATTATATCACGATAAATATAAAATCACATGAATCTTTTACTCAAATAGTACTCGTATTATTATTTACAATATTATTATAGCGTGTTATATTTTGGGCTTTATTATTCTAATCAGTTGTTCATATTTAACATAAATGTTTTGGCGTACTGTAAATAGATATGAATCTATTTTTGGCAACACCAATTGGAAAATCACGACAATACATATTAGCACAATTAGTACGTTTACTTATATTTTTCTAATCATTTCTAGCCCCGATGCGACGAACGCGCCCGATACTTAAAGTATTTTTTATGTTACAAGTTGGCAAACAAGCATACGGCCCACCTGATGGTAAGTGGGTGCCGTAGCCTATGAGCACTTGCAGCACCATTAGTAGGTGCCACTCACGCGTTGCCAAGCTCGAGATATTAGTTCTTAAATCTCCTCTGCCCAGTAATTTCACTAGCGTACAGTGCCCTTCAAACCGGAACACAGTAATGCCTAAGCACTACTATTTGGCGGCAGAATATTTGACACTGCGGTGGTACCTACCTAGCCGGCCTCTTGCAACAAAAGACCCACCACCAGTGTGACTGATTGTGCTGGTGGAATAATCTTGAAGTATCACATGCGTTGTCAATCTAAGGGAAAAAGGAAGGGTACAAAGGGGGTGGGAGATTAGGTCACCAGCACTCTCACTCATCTCACGAAACGCAACAGTACCCACTGATACTATTACTATAGGATTTTCTGTGAGACTTCTTCCGCAATCGAGTCTGGCTATCTTTATCTGAATTTTACTACAAACAATTTAATCAAAAACTTGTACTATTTAGATAGCACACACAGCTTATCTATCCCGAAGTCAAGTCTTTGACACGAGCTAGGTTCTAACACAAATAATAGGTGAATGCGATCAGATTTAACGTTAACACTACACCTGGAATGTCTTATATATGTATGATTTGTTCACACTAGACGGAACGAAAAAGACACGACAATTTACAGGCTTCCTGTCCTATGAATAACAATTGTGTATATTTTATGTACAGGGAATAATATAATATATGCATATTAATTATAAGTTTCTCTTTCAATGGCATTGAAAGAAGTGGAGATTACAGAAATAAAAAACACTGTTCTTACCAAAATCTGTGCATATAACAACATAAATTTCTTCCAATGTTACCATTGTGACTTTGAACTACTCATATAGTGATCTTTATGATAATATTACCGCCATAGAGTATCTGTTAATAATAACTTACATTTTCTTTAGCATATGAAATTTATAATCAACAAATAATCTAATATATAAAATTCTCGTGTCACAATGTTCGTTCCCATACTCCTCCGAAACGGCTTGACCGATTCTTATGAATTTTTATGCATATTCAGTAAGTCTGAGAATCAGCTACTATCTATTTTTCAAACCCCTCAGTAACAAGGGGTGTCCACTCCAAAATTTTTATTTTTATTTTTGGATAAAAATTTTATTTTTATTTTTTATTATGTGGCATTGAAAAATACATACGACCCTAAATTTTCACTTTTTTATCACAAACCCCTGCTTTTTAATAGCCTTATTAGTCAATCAAAAACTTTCACCGGGTAGAGGGCGCTACTATCGGGTCCCAGATTTTTTCGGGGCAGGACAACGTCTGCAGGGCCCGCTAGTAATCTATTTATTAAAAAAGTATATATTGCAAAGCAGCAAAGTACTGTTGCATTTCGGGCGAAGAGTGAAAGCGCTGGAACCCCAATCTATCACCCCCTCTTCACCCTTCCTTTTTACCTTCTCATCCCTTCCCTCTTATCCCTTGGGTTGGCAACGTGAATGTGATACTTCTAGTATCGCAAGCGCTTATAGGTGCCGGTGACTGCATACCGTCTGGCGGACCGTATGCTAAAAATGAAAAAAAAAAACAAATCGTTACGTCCTCGGCCCGCAAGGTATAAAGTGCAGACGACAAACTCCAATTTACTCGCATTCGGGTCGGGTCACGTTGCGGCACTGACTTTATGGCTGAAGGGTTTTGTGTTAGTGGATATTGCAATTATATGAGGTTAATATCTGTGTATTATCATGTTACTGGGATTAGGTAATCTCTATGTATTATATAGTTAACATCCACGCATATATTGTAAGTGTTAGGAATCTTTGGAGGTTTGATCAATCGCGCAATAACGGTTGGAAGGATTTAAATGTTTAGTGCATACAAGTAGCTAGTTGTAAAACGTAGGACACTTATTATTCTAGTAAAAGAGGCTCAATACTTACACACTCAGAGGTTTTAATACACACACGGCTTACATTATCCACTAAGAATAAATATATATAGCAATATTTATTATATTTTTTGACAAACTACCTACGACACCACTTGCGTAGTGTACCGTTTTTTCTTTATTGCACGGAACCCTAATTCAGTTTCTAAAATAAAATTAGCCTTAGTTACAACTTATATCATCAGCTATCTGCCAGTGAAATTCCCGTTAAGTAAAAGTAAAGTAACTCTGTCTCCCTGTCTGTCCGTCTGTCGCGCTTTCACGCCAAAACTACTCAACAGATATAACCTGGCTGAAGTTTGTATTTAAATAGTTAACGATGCTGGCGAATCCGCTGGCAGAAAATAGAAGAAGTACTTACATACTTATGCATTTAGTGAGAAGCTGTTAATTTGGAATTACAAATTTAGAATTAAAAAAATTGATGTAGTGAGAGCTTCAACATTTAAATGCATTGAAGTAGTTTTAAGATGAAACTATATTTTTAAAATGTATATATATTTTGTATTTTTAAAACTAACTTATGCATGCAAAAAGTAGAACAAATATACTATAACTGAGCATAATTTTCCCGCGGCACCTTTGTCATCCCTTGCATATTATCGAGTCGATACGAAATGACCCAACCCTTTCGCCGTGACGAACCGATACCTCGAGTTTGTCCAAGAAATACATTCGGACAAATATAGTATATTGACAGACAGACCTTCTGGGAACATTATATAAGGGCCGCCATTTTAACGTGTTTACGCTAAATCGTGGACGGTTGACGACGGGTAAAGCAATGCAAATGTTTAAGCACGACGTGTCTAATTATTTTGTAATTCTTGGGAAACAGCGGAATGGCTACCTGTTTTTGTTTGTTTTTTTAGATATTTGGTGTTAACTGACTGATTCTTTATTTTCGTATTATGAACATAATGTATTATAATTATTGTTGTATCTAGAAGCTGACTTTTTGGTGAGACATTTCTTAAATAGTGAATGCTTACTAAAGCATGTCATTCGTGATCGTAAGATCTACATACTTGTAGCATATTACTTATTATAAATATCCCATGTCCTGACCTGCGTCACATCTGATAGCATGTTAAACTTTTTAGCTATGATCTCTTAATTGGTTGCTCAAAGGATCTGCTAATAATCTCTTCTTTTATTATTAATGATGCCGTGTCTCTTGAAGTATTTTAAAAATAGAAAAACTCTGATTATTTGTAAAAATATTAGCCTTACAAATCTTATTTAGATTCTAGATAATATAAGAAAGAACCATAGACCTAATTCTGGTATTTGTAGAATAAACTCTTTTAAAAATGAAAAAAGAAAAATATATATATTTATACATAAATATTATGTAGCAAGCACAATCCTAATACAAGCAACGTACCTCGACTATGTTTGTATACAACTTAGCGTCAAGTTTCTACTCTTATTAACGCAAGTACACTAAAATATGTGAGCAAATAGTGTTGGCTCGATAATTTATTAATATGACTAAACGCGATGTTTGTCGAAACACTTGACGGAGTTAAGGAATTATTTTCATGTTTCAACAACAAGAAAACTTTAGTACGTGTATTTCACAAATGTTTAACTGCTGAGGCGACATGAGAAAATCTAAAAGAGCCCCTGTGGAAATATTATTATATATGTTCCAAGAAATGGATAGAAAATTGTCACTTGCCCTAGAGACATATTACAGATTCTAAGAAGTCGATGGTTGCTAGTTGGAATACTGACTACCTACTGATGAAAGCCTTCATCTCAAAGAAAGGCTGAACAGTAAACAGATACTTATGGAATTAATCGTATCTTCGAGCAGAGAGAGTGATTATTTTACATTTTACTTACTTAGCGAAGAGGATATGACCGTGTTCAAAAAATGGTGGGTTCAAAATTTCAAAAAGATTGAAGAATCTTGGGACTAAAGATCAGCGTATTTCGAGAAAACAGATGGTAAGCTAGGTATCTTAAAGTTTCATCATCAGAAAGATTGGTAGTGACGTGCCCGTACAAACGCAGGAATTTATTGATGGGATGGCAAAACATAGATTTTTGTTGAAGACAATGTGACAGGTTTCGGTATCACTACTTATATTACCTGGGTATGGATGAAAGCAGCATTTATGCAAAGAAAAATTACTTTGTGCATGAAGAAGAAAAAGTAATGTTCCTGGAAGAAATATTGCAATGGCCTACATACAACTGAACATACGGAAGACGAAAAATATGAGTAATTCTTAAACGAATATTAATTAATGTAATATCTAATATTATGAATTACTCGAACAAATTGAACTTTGATTATAAAAACACAGCTTGTACACGAATTGTAAAATCCACTTCATCACAAAACTTTTAAAAACAGTTTTATTTATCTTAAGGCTTACTACAATAAACTGAAACTACTGAATAAAATAAATCAATAGTAATCCCCATATTGTCGACAAATAGCGGTTCCTACGAGATTGGAGGCCTATCGTATTTCTACAGGCTGTAAACGGTTGAAGTTCGATAGTTTTAACAAGGTCCAAAAACGAGCCCGCAGGGTATCATAATAAAGAAACATGGAGCTCCCATAGCGATTAAACTTGTCCTCCGCGTTTTATTTTCGGACATCGTAAAAAAAACTCACTTTATTGTACTTTTGAGTCCTCTGGTGATTGCGATTTTCTTCATTTCGAAATAAATTTCACGTTTTTTAATACAATGGGGTAAACTTTTCACAATTTGTTTGACTTTTGAATTAAAAAAATAATTTTAAACAACTTTTGACATCAAGAAAACAGCCATCAAAGTATATTTATTTTAAGTTATGAATTTTAAATTAATGTAGCTCAAAGCCGGGATATACCTAAATATTACTAAAGTATATATATCCTTTGTCGGAGGTCCGGAAACACACATAAGGACAAGGACAAACACACCCAGACCGTATTCCTGTATGGTTCATACAGACATCTGTTCCATGCCAAATCGAACCCGTAACCTGTGACCATCTTTCCCCCTGGGACCGAGCTCTGCCAGCACAATGCTCGAGATGTTCCGGTATTGAGTTCTCCAAGAGATCCCGGAGCCTCTCTCATTCACTGAGGTTCACCACCTTGGGGGGAGATTTAAGTGGGTCCCCATGACTAGCTGTCATGGAGATGCATGCCACATAACCTTGTTCTCCTCCCCAGGGGGGCAGGTATTTGTGAACAGATTTCCTCCCTGGCAAAAATGAATAAATAAATGGTTACCCCTGCGCCACAACGTCGTATTACACGTAATATTTTATTCTTTACAGATTTGTTCAGAGTACGTCTATTAAAAATATTGTACATGTAATTTTTATGAAATTATAAAGATAAAGATATTATTTGTGAAGCATGAGTGTTACTAAATTTAATTGTTACCTGCATCTTTATATTTTACCAGTAAGGTATGCAAATTATATTATTTATTAATTAATAATAATTAAAAATAATTAATAAATAAAAATAATAACCGAAAATTGTATTAGTTACAGAGTTCCAAGTAGTTTACGGTAGTTATATAAAGAAGCAGAAAACCTCATTCAGTAACTACAAAAACATCAAATATACACAAAGTTTAAACATACAAATTGTGTGACAAGAAACTCATATAAAAGATATTACCAAAAAAATCCAAAAAACGCGTCTCAAAAATCCAATATTCGAAACAATTTTCGGACAAACAACGCCCGCTACCAAAAACAATGCCATTTCGCCTCAGGTGTCAGTTTTTAATAAAGACCCAATCAGTCGGCCGCCGGATGCGCCGCCATGTCCCCATCCGACCGGAAATGGAGCTCGTGTTTGCGGCGCCCTCTGTCGACGCCGGAAACGCTGCGAGGAACGATGCGAATGAAAATTCTTTTGCAATGAACTACACTGAATGAACTTTTTGTTCTTTGATTACGTGTCTCGTGAATACTGTTATTATTTTAATGTAAAATGTTTGTCTTCTAAAAGTTATATTAGAGTCGCGTTTGGGGTGTCCTCTTTTATGTTATGACGGTTGGCAAACAAGCATGCGGTCCTCCTGATGGCACACCTTTTTGGGACACAGCAGTTTTTAGAAAAGACATCATAAATTCTATTTATTTATGTATTTACTTTTTTTTGTTAGGTAATTTTTTGTTTCCCATAATTGTCTTTTTTTATTTATTGAGTTATTTCTTTTTTTCTTTATAGTTATAGGTACTTTTGTAAGTTATTGTTAAGTTTAATTGTTTTTTTTATTTTCTTTTATTCTACGTCTGTATTTTCTTTTAACAACCATGTATTGTCACAAATAAATTACTTCTTTCTTTCTTTCTTTCTTTCTGATGGTAAGCAGTCACTACAACCTATGAACAGGCACGATACTTGAAATATCACATGCGCGTTGCTAACCCAAGGGATAGGTGGGTATAAGAAGGGAAAAGGGAAGATAGCTGAGGGAGTGTGAGATTGGGCCTTCTGTGCAAAAAACGGAACTGTACTCTTTACGCTGATTTTCTATGAGGGTAGTACTTCCCCGGTCAATCATATCAATAATGTGCAAATAATTATCGCGGGTTGTTAATTAGCTCTTATATTTCAAGAAATTAAGTTATATATTTCTGAAGTATTGTATGCGATCATGGCAATATTATTAGTAGAACTACCCCACTTTGGCGACCTTATGGGAAAAGAACCGTCATCATATTGCACTGAATGCGGAGTAATAGAAGAAGTGTTTCACATAATTATGGATTGTGTACGAAACGAAGCAGAAAGGGTTCAGGTAAAATGAAAGCTGAACATTTTTGATTTTACATCATGCACCAGTATCTTGGCTTTGCCTATTTTTTTTTTTTTATGTTACAAGTTGGCAAACAAGCATTCGGCCCACCAGATGGTAAGTGGACGCCGTAGCCTATGAGCGCTTGCAGCACCATTAGTAGCTGCCACTCGCACGTTTCCAACCTCGAGATATTAGTTCTTAAATCTCCTCTGCCCAGTAATTTCACTAGCGTACAGTGCCCTTCAAATCGGAACACAGTAATGCCTAAACACTACTATTTGGAGGCAGAATATTTGACACTGCGGTGGTACCTACCTAGCCCGCCTCTTGCAACAAAATACCTACCACCAGTGTTCTGAAGAAGCAAGTATACTGTATAATTTATTAGATAGGAATTAAGCGCCTTTTGTAATTTAGTGTAAGAGTCACTATGGGGGTGACATATACTATAATAGAATAAACCCATTGAAATAATAAATAAAAAAAAAGCAAACCCTATCAGTTAAAATGGCTATCGCGTAGCATACACAAAAATAACAGAAAAATAGGTATCTTTCTCCTCTTCGAAGTTAATTAAATTAAATTAAACGCTACACACTCAACGGCCCCCATTAGGATAGTAATATCCTGTGTCGGGGTCCGGAAACATTCACAATGACAAGGACAAATACACACAGACCGGAAAATATGCTTGCATGGTCAATACAAACATATTATGCTCCGAGCAGGAATCGAACCCGCGACCTGTGGCGTTTAAGGCAGTTTCGCTACCGCTGCGCCACAACGTCGTCGTCGTCGTCGTCGTCGTGGTTAAAAACTTGCCACACACACACGCAGATTCAATATAAAATAAACGTAGTCATGTTTTTAATATTCAAAATTAATTTTACGACTTACTGGAAGTTATACATATTAAACACAAATATATTTATTATGAACTGAATAAACAATCATTTAAAATTTTAGTAGCTTATTTTCTAATTGGAGATCCGTCGTAAAAGTCCATAAACCAAAGCTGTAGTTTGTGTTTGATAAGTTTTTTTAATTACGAAGGTGTTGAATACCTGATGCATTTACCATAATTATTTTACCATTTAATTAAAACTAGTCTATTATACTGCACTTTGATATCGATATAAACCCAAGAATTTGGAGAGGAGGAGGAAAAAAAAGGTGTGCGTGCGATTCACACACGATAGAAGTGAAACCTCAGTAAAACAAAAGAATGAGATGAATATATATAACAAGATATAAAAATATTCACAAACACTGTTAAATAATAACACACCACGCTGACTTCTTGCTAAAAAGCTGTAATATACAGCCGCATATATATATATACATACACACCGACATTTGCTCTCTCGCTCCGGCTCACTAAAGCATGGCGCAAAGAGGAGAAACCGATAATATAAAATAGTATGTATATTTCTGTCTCATTCTTCCTACACATTTTTGTATTTGTGTCTCTTGCATGTCGTTTTTCCGTTGCACGATTTCAAATCACAACGATTCTAAAGAAGTTTCACTTCAAAAATCTTATAGGTTAACAAAAAAAAAAACTACAATTCAATTACACTTTAATTTCAAGATGAGTCCGCAGACAAGAGATTGTATGTAAAATTACATATGATAAAAAAAATTGGGTATTTACAAAGAATTATATGTATTATTTGTTTACTTTTTCCCATTTACTTTAAGTGCCATTTCTTAAAAATGAATTATAAAAATTGTGTTTATTAGGCGAATGATCTTTAGATTCGATGGTTTATAAATTAAAAAAAAAATGTAATGTAGTAATTAATATAATAAATATAAAAGTGACGTCAAAATTTTATGTTTTACGATAATTAAGTTTTTATCTGTATATATTATACATATATAGTTGTTTATATATAAATATATGTAACGATCTAAACATTGAGCTCTAAATAAAATCTTTTCTGTTTGGTAAAATAGTTTTTAAACATTTCAAAAGTCAAGTTTGCTTCTTGTTCTTATCGAGTGGTTAGTGGCCAACCTAGTGCCAGAGTTGTTCAGGTCGCCCGTATAGGCGTCTGACTTGACTTATCGTCTATTATCAAATTGATAACAGCCGGGAACAACTTTTTACGTGCTCTTCTATGCATTCACCCATCTAGTGACTCACCGGCAATACCCACTAAAACTCAGCGGAACCCTCATCGCCATATTGGGACGTCATAGGGTCGCTTACGCAAACAACCATGACACTCCGGTGAATCGGTCCGCCTATGAAAGCTACCGACGCCAAAAGAGTGCCCTGGGTAACGCAGACCACCCTCTCTCGTCCTGATGACTTGGAGAGGAGCTAAATGCACCCTCCGCCGTAGCTCCTCTAGGGTGGAGGTAGCAGGCGCGCAAAGTGACGCCTCCTGCCTCCAGGCCTCCGTCTTCGCATTGAGTCCGCGTGGGGCTCTCCCCGGTCTCCTTAAGCGAAAAAACGGTCTCGCAGAAGGAGACCATGGCAGACCAGGACCTCTGGTCCGGGAGCATGGATCTAGTGACTGACCAGACCTAAAGTTGCTTAACCC
Organism: Hestina assimilis; assembly: GCA_023373885.1. Taxonomy (NCBI): domain Eukaryota; kingdom Metazoa; phylum Arthropoda; class Insecta; order Lepidoptera; family Nymphalidae; genus Hestina; species Hestina assimilis. The sequence continues at coordinate 15,544,044 of CM041746.1, read as the reverse complement.
ACCGATGGTTTAACGATCAGTGAGCGCACCCGGCTATGAGCCTCTCGTTAAATTAACTTTAACTTTTGGTATCTTTACTGTAATCCATATTTTGTACATACCCTGATTCTAGACAAGATTAGATACAGAATCTATTATAATTCAATATATTACCAGTTAATTGAGACATCAGTTATCGCTCCGTGTATACATATGCAAGTCTTATGTCTTAGTTGTAATAAACTAATAATAATCTCAATATAACTGTATTACTGTGAAAAAAGTGATTTTTAATTTTTATTAATTTTCAAATATAAATGCTTATCTTGATTCTACTTATTTTTGTTGTTGTATTGTATTAAAAATTTAAGTCACTTTTATACTATTATTAATTTTAATTTCTTAAGATTTGTAACTATTATTATGAGTTTACCACTTTTTTGACTTCGGCTGTAAAACTCTAATTCAATCTTAATTGACGTCTTATTATTTCTGTTTTATTTCTTTTATCCTCTGCCTTTACAATATACACTTTGTATGGACTATACTCGTATAATTTTGTTAATGTTGCAACAGTGACATGTAACCAGTCCGTTAACTTTTCCCCATAAACATCCTATAAAAAATAGAATTTAAAATAGCTCAACTTGTCCGAGCAAAAACACAAAACACAGCGAGTGCTATAAAACTCAAAGACATTAAGGCCGCTTTGACACATATCGATAAAATATCAATTCGAGAATCGGCACCGGCTTCACGATACAATCGTAAAGTTTTATGACGTATTTAATGCAAATAGACGCCTCGCGATAAAACCGTACAAGGCCTTTAGGCGGCGCTCACATTAGCAGAATAACATAACAATACAAGTATTATATCTAATACATTTTAAGCCACTCCTGACCACGATAGGAACAACCTTATCAAAGTATTATTAAAGTATTATTAAAGTATTTTTAAGCGACGGGATGTAACTACCCCATCGCCCGCTGTTGAGATAACCTCTGTCACAGCAGAGGTTATTCCACCAGTGCAATCAGTCCCACTGGTGGTAGGCGTTTTGTTGGAAGAGGCCAGTTAGGTACCACCGCATATATTCTACTGCATATATTTGGCATTACTGTGTTTCAGTTTAAAGGGCACTGTAGGCTTGTGAAATTATTAAGCAAAGGAGATTTAAGAACCAATATCTCAACATTAGAAACGCGTGAGTACAGCAATACACATTCCCAAAGACGCCTTCAAATGGATGATATTGCAAGCTACGAAGCTCATAGGCTACGACAACCGCTTACCATCAGGTGGGTCTTATGCTTGCTTGCCGGCTTAGGCACAAAAAAATGTCTTAATTTTTTTATATCATGTCGGTTGGCAAACAAGCATACGGTTCGCCTGATGGTAAGCAGTGACCGCAACCTATCAATGCTTGCATTACTTGAAGTATCACAAGCGCATTGCCATAGCAAGGACATAGGGACGGGATGAGAAGGAAAAAAAAGGAACGGAACCGAGGGGGTGGGAGATTGGGCCTCCGGCGCTCCCGCTCGTGGCGCAAAACGCAACAGACTGTTACATACTTGACGCCGATTTTCTGTGAGAGGGTAGTACTTCCCCGATCGAACCGGCTCTTTTGTGCTGAGAGAAGCATGTCTCTACCGTACAATTTAACGCTTTATATAAACGCAGCTTTACATAAATGTATGTCGTAACGCATTAATAATCATATCTTAGTGGCGAGTTTCCATAACATTCAGTTTTTATAGTTATAACTCAGTTCGTAATCTTAATTGTGTCGACGGACTGTTTTACGTATTTTATGTTAATTTACCTTCATATGGAATTAACTATTTTATTAACATGAATGGCGAATATTTCACTTTCATTTTCGTGATAAACAAAATTGAAATGTCCTTCAGTTTCTACATTCGTTTATTAAATATTAAATAATGAATCTTTTTATACCGTGACACCGTTGTTGCGTTGTGGTTAGCGAGTCTGCCTTTAGCCGCGATGGTTGCGGGTTCGATTCCCGCTCGTGCAGATGTTTGCAATGATCTTACAATTATCTGTTTCGGTCTTGGAGTTTTTCCTAATCGTTAACTCTTGATAAGTGTATTGCTCTTATCCAATGAGTTACTAATTCGCCCTTAGGGTTGCTGAGGTCAGATTGCAATCGCTCTGTGTAAAAACTAGTAACCTGTCAAAGTCGGTTAAGAGTAATAAATGGACGCAAATAAGCAATACCATATCAACCCACACGAATGTCATTTCGAGAAAAACAGGTTTCAAAATTTTGGACAACTTCCTTTATAATAATATAAATAATAAATAAATAAATAAACGCTACACACTCAACGGCCCCCATTAGGATAATTATATCCTGTGTCGGGGTCCGGAAACATTCACAATGACAAGGACAAACACAACCAGACCGGAAAACATGCCTGTACGAATAATACAAACATCTACTCCGAGCGGGAATCGAACCCGCAACCGTCGAGGCTTAAGGCAGACTCGCTACCCACAACGCCACAACGGTGACTTTATCTTTGAATATGAATTTTTTTAATGTATTGGTCAAGTTTTTGCAATTTCAGATTTATGTAAGTTATTTTACGTATTTTCACAAAAAAATAAGTATACAAACTGCATATTTCGTATATAATATAACCCAAAACATTTAACATAATACATAAATTGCATGATTAAAAAAGCCTTTTTAAAAGTTTTAAAGCTCAAAAACCCTAAAAATATTAAAGAAAAATGTTCTTCAGCCATTTACCAACACTTTGCATATATATAACTCAGTTTTTTCAATTTTGTGGGTTGACATGGTATTGCTTATTTGCGTCCAAATATAACCTGGGTAATACTCGTATTATACCGGGAATAATGCTAGGAAGAAGAAGAAGATTGAATCGTTTTTATAAAATATATATTTTATTGTGATACTTATATTTAATTTATGTGTAGTTATAATTTATGTGTTTTGAATAAAACTTGAATTTATCTACAACATTTAAAAACTTGTCTTTTTCATTATTACAAACGATGCATTTAAAATTGAGAGAACTCTATACCTCCAAAGGCACCGCAAACCTGGTAAATGCAAACCCTACACTTTATACTAACATACATGTAGAGTATGTATCTATGCGAGTATGACGCCTCAATAGCTCAATGGTAGAAGGGCCGTTAACGCGAAAGTCGCGGGTTCGACCCTGACCTCCTTGGGCTATTTTCGTAACCCCTCCTAGCGTAAACTTCGAACTTATTTGGAGGGGTAAAAGGAATGTTTGTAATGCCTGGAAAAAAAAATTGTTAATATTCTTTAAAAAAAAAACGAATCCTTTTAATACTCTTTGAACCCTAAAAAAATAAATAATAAAATAAAATAAACGCTGCACACTCAACGGCGCCCTTTAGGATAGTTATATCCTATGTCGGGGGTCTAGAAACACATACAAAGGACACATACAAGGAAAAATACACCCAGACCCGAAAATATGCTCGCATGGCCAATACAAACATACTATGCTCCGAGCGGGAATCAAGCCCGCGACTTGTGGCGTTTAAGGCGGGTTCGCCACCGCTGCGCCACAACGTCGTCAAATAAAGATGAATTGTAAAAGTTTTTCTTTTTGACTTCAGAAAAATATTTCACTGTCATATCAATAAGGTGGCAAGCATTGCTTATGCAGGTGGCTAGCAGTCATCGTAACCTATACTTACTTGTTGTAGTGTTGGGAAAAAAATAAACGATATATCGAAATGTCGGTAAAATTGATAAAAATCGTCGAATATATTTAATTCCCATACATCTTTTCTAGTATCGAATTTGATATGTTTTTAGCACCAAATGCAAACCTTTGATATTTATCATAATATTTTTCACTTGCCCATCCGTCATGTAACAAGCAGTAGTGTACGTTACCTAAGGCTATAACTGGAATGAGAAAGAAAAGGACAAAAGGAACGAGATAGATGATTTGGAACCTTTGTCCTGTTTTGGCAATTTTTATATAATTTTTTCAAGAATCACAATTTTTTTTTTATGTTAGATGTTGGCAAACAAGCATACGGCCCACCTGATGGTAAGTGGCTGCCGCAGCCTATGAGCGCTTGCAGCACTATTAGTAGGTGCCACTCGCGCGTTGCCAACCTCGAGATATTAGTTCTTAAATCTCGTTCACCCAGTAATTTCACTAGCGTACAATGCCCTTCAAACCGGAACACAGTAGTGCCTAAGCACTACTATTTGGCAACAGAGTATTGGACACTGCGGTGGTACCTACCTAGTCGGCCTCTTGCAACAAAAGACCTACCACCAGTGTGACTGATTGCACTGGTGGAATAATCTCTGTTGTGACAGAGGTTATCCCAACAGCGGGCGATGGGGTCGTCACATCCCGACGCCTAGAAATATTACAATATTACACAAGTATCAAGAATACAATGTCGCAGTGTAAAATATATTTTTTAGTATTTTTACGATAATGACTACTATTAATAGACGAGATATATTAACAAGTCTATTATCGTTTATTCAAAAGTGCACATTAAATTATTACTCGGCCTTGACGGTGTTTTCATGTGATATGTGCTAATCTTTATTCTTTGGTACGGAATATTTTCAAAAGAAATATATATTTACATAATTATCTATCAAGACTTTACTATCATTATATACGCTATATAATTTTAGTATTTTTACGATAATGACTACTATTAATTGACAAATTAACAAGTCAATTCATCGTACGAGTTATCGTTGTGCTTATTTAAAAGTGAATATAACAGTTTACTGGCTTTTAGCAAGCATACGGCCCAGCTGATGCTAAGCGATTGCCGTAGCCTATGAGCGCTTGCAGCACTATTAGTAGGTGCCACTCACGCGTTGCCAACCTCGAGATATTAGTTCTTAAATCTCCTCTGCTCAGTAATTTCACTAGCGTATAGTGCCCTTCAAACTGAAACACAGTAATGCCTAAGCACTACTATTTGACGGCAGAATATTTGACACTGCGGTGGTACCTACCTCTCCGGCCTCTGCAACAAAAGACCTGCCACCAGTATGACTGACTGCACTGGTGGAATAATCTCTGCTGTGACAGAGATTATCTCAACAGGCTATGGGGTCATCATTTTGACGCATAAGACGACGCGTTCTATGGCTCTAATCATTAAACAATAGTACTAAATATTTTCACAGAAACATAATATAATTACGTATGTATCAAGATTATTTTGTCGCTATATAAACAGTATAATTTTCGTATTAATTGACGAGACAAATTAACAAGTCAATCTATAATCATAAAAGTTATCATGTTGCTTATTCAAAAGCGAACATAACATATATTATAATGCTATCAAACGTAGACTATTTTTTGTTTAAGTGTACAATTTGAATAATTCGTTTTATTATTTTTTAATGATTAGAAGAAACGCGACCCGCTCGCTGTGTTATTTATTTAATTAGACATCGTTTATTTATGGTGGTCGTAATGATTTCTAAAAATATTTTTTTAATGATAATAGAAAAATATATAGATTTTGTTTTTTTTTTATGACGGTTGGCAAACAAGCATACGGTCCGCCTGATCGCAGGCAGCCACCGCAACCTATGAACGCTTGTGATACTTCAAGTACAGTGAAGTACATAAGCGCGTTGCCAACCCAAGGAACAAGAGGGACGGGATGGGATGGGAAAAAAAGGAAGGGAACAGAGTGGGTGGGAGATTGCGCCTCCGGTGCTCTCACAGTACGTAATGGTACTGTTATTTGACGCTGATTTTCTGTAAGAGGGTAGTACTTCCTCGGTCGAGCTGGTGTCTTTGGGCCAAGAGAAGCATGGGTCTAATACCGTTAGTCTAGTTACTACATTTGATACATCCAAATGTAATACAATAAATAGACCATCAGGATAATTATAATCTGCGTCAGGATTTTAAGAAAGTGATATTTCGTTAATTCATTTCATTTTTTGGGTTCTTGGGAACCAAATGGTATATTATTCTGCCGCCAAATAGTAGTTCTTAGGCATTACTGAACCGGAACCGGTTTGAAGGGCCCTGTACGCTAGTAAAATTACTGGGCAGAGGAGATTTAAGAATCAATATCTCGAGGTTGGCAAAGCGTGAGTAGGCTACGGAAACCGCTTACCATCAGGTGGGCCGTATGCTTGTTTGCCAACTTATGACATTAAAAAAATGGTAAAAACGAAACCCTTATAATTTCGTCATTTCCATCTGTCCGTCCGTATGTCACAGTCATTTTACTTCGAGACAATGGGTTCTATCTATACGAAATATAGTAAATAAGTTTAAATTAGAACTTATTCTCGATATTACATTTGTTAACAACTAGTTGTGCCCGCTCCGCTTGCGTTGTATAGTTTTTTGATAATCCCACAGAAACACAACATTTTACCGGGATAAAAAGTATCCTACACGTCAATCCAGGTAATATGTGCACCAAATCTGTCCTGTAGTTTTTACGTAAAAGAGTAACAGACATCCAAACTTTCAAATTTGTAATATTATTTTTAAAAAAACATCACAACACCCGTATATGGTATTTTATGTATGAAACCATCCAATTCACGTAATTTTTTTTTTTTTGAACTTTAATTTATTTATTTATTAATTAACAGCAAAAACAGCAAAACAAAAAAAAACAAGACAATTTTCCTTTTTTGATATAACATGCAAGATGCAATGTATAGCCTGTCTGCTGAATCGACTCCATGAATAGTCTTACGATGGCATCCACACTAAGCAAGCTTGTATCGTGGATACCCTCTTACGTATTACAGAGAGCTTTGCACCTACGGTCATAGACGTGTATAAAATAAAAAACAAAAAGTGAACTAATAACAGTAAAAAAAATAGAATTAAAATAAAACTTAAAACTAAATTATTTAATTGGGTAATGTAAAAATTTATTTATGAGTACTGGTAAAAATATAGATAAGTAAATAAAATATATAAAAATAATAAAATTTAAAAACAAACTTGATAATAAACAAGAAAAACAGTTTAATTATACAAAATTACAATCCCAAACATAAAATGTAAAATAAAAAAAACAAATAAAGACATGACCTCAGATGATGAATATATCAAATTTATCAAAATTATACATCTTTACCGTTTCGTTCCAACAAATTTTATTACTCATAAATTATCATAGGTTTATTATCAATCATTAATATAATAACAGCATCCCGCGTTGTCTGCCCAAACACCTTCAGGCGACAGACGGAATATACATTTATAACTTAACTTAAAACTCTTTAAATTATCTGGGTGATTACCATAAACCATTAACTCTTATAGAGATTCAATTCAATTCTGACATTCAGATTTTATATGAGCATGACGTATAAATATGTATTGGTCGTTATTTAAATCGTAGTAAGTGTTAACGGTAAGCCCACAGTGGGCTGTATAAAAGAATTGAGACTTCTCTCAGCATAAACGGGCTGACTCGACCAGGGTTATACTTCACTCTCACGGAATATTGGCCTAAAGTAACAGAGTAATGTTACGTTTGTGCGATGATTGAGATTACCGAAGGCCTAATCTCCCACCCCCGCTGCTCGCTCCTCATCCCTTCCTTCTTTTGCGCATGTATACATATACACATATTTCCTTCAAGTATCATGCGCAATCATAGGTTTGTGACTGCTTACACTCAGGGGGACCGTATGGTTGCTTGGCAACCAAAAAAAAATAAAGCATAAGTTTATTTATTTATTTATTAAGGTCTACCAACAATTGTTTACACATAATCACTCTCATTACAACTCTCATTACATCAATATATTAGCTTAGTGCAACAACTACTTATAGGTAAACACCACATGCATATTAAAATGAAGAAAGTACAATATTATTTGTGATTTTGCTGCCTACTACATCTAAAATTTTAGTTAATAGTTTAAATTTGTATTCTCGTTAATTAGCAATAAAATCAAATTTATACTCTATGGAGATGATAAACGGATTCAATTTTTTTTTAATAGATGTAGAGAAAAAAGTTAAGTTGCCTCGGGTGCGGTTAGAATGTGGATGGGTGATCAATTACAGAATTTCACAGTTTTGACCTAAGATAAAGTGAAACCCTAACACACAAACACTGTTAACATTGTCAATCATTAAAAATCTCTCTAATATTTTCGGTTACATTTATTTCAGTCTAAGATTTTTATATAACGTCTTTTTGCCAAAAATTCTATCAAAAAGTTTTGTTTTTTTCTTCTTCTTAATTTTTGATATTATCAAAAGTACAAAAAAAGTCTTGTCTGTAACTATCCGTTTCTGTAAATTTGATTACTATGGTATTGTAAAGGCTAAAATAAAGTATACCATTATCTTTATTTATTTTATTTTTATTTATTTATTAAGTCAATATTTATTAACGATATGTTTTATACTAAAGTCTTACAAAGCCTGACAATTGGTCTGACTGTAAGATCAGTTAAAGTTATACTACTAAGTCAAATAAATATACTAATAACAACAACATTTTATACATTTAACATAACAATAAAATATAACGTACCTTGATAAGTTATACATCTAAATTTGCACGCGCTAGGTTCAAAATATATTATATTCGTGCAACCGACTGACCTATTAAAAGACTATTAAGGCATTTGCATAGATGATAAATAATCCATAAATGTCTGAGCGGTATAACTTACGAGCCATTACACTACGAATACGTAACATTTTTAAAATGGTCTTATTAACCGCATCCTAGATATGAATCTACGCTCGTGCTCATTAATTGAGATAAAATATGATCAACTTTTTAATTAAAAGGAAGGAATATTTCTATTAGCTCTTCCTAAGTTAACAAAATCCTATAAGAGATTAATACCTTTGTTACCAACGTAATGTTAGGAGAGGGTGAGAAAGAGATTAAAAATAAGAGAAAGAAGAAGTAGTAAGAGACGGTAGTAATATAAGTAGAATCGAGTCACTGGCATCTAGACTCATCCAATAAAACGCAATAGTATCAATAACATAAAAGATTGACGTAGTTACAAAAATGCTATACGAATGAAGCCATCGCATTTGATACCTGGAATTGGTCCTTCTTTTTTTTTCGGAATGTGTATTGCTGTTGGCCCTACTGGCCTTGACAGCGTCACCGGGTGGGGGGGCCGAGTACAGAGACTCAGCCGTGATAAAGGGACAGCCCTCACGGGGGCTCAAATTTGATTCCGTCCTTAGGGTGCCTCCTGCGAAGCCGAACCACGGCTAAGGACGTCATCGGAGATGGAGGCAGCGCTCCGAGCGCATTCTATATGATAGACTCACCCGACGGTGTGAGCGCGACGCGACGTGCGAAACAAAGGACCTCGTCCTCGCCGGCGAGGACGGTGTTGTGTGCGTGTCTGTGCTGTGTAAGGGCATTTTCTAATGTAATGCTATCGTCAGGGTCTTGCAGGACGTGCTTAGGACGCCTTACTTTTGTCGGTTGGTTACATCCGTCTGTGTAGATACAAGCATGTCTAATCAAAGGATTTGGATGGAAAGTAGTTTGATCGAAATAGTTTTGCGATAAGCGCTTCAAATGTTTGGGGATCGAATTGATTTCAAAGTCTCTATGGAGTACGTTGCGAACGTACCACGGACAGCCCGAGGCCATGCGTAAGAAACGGTTCTGAATTATTTGTAATTGATTAATTCTTCTGGCGTGGACATGCGAAAAACAGGGCTCGCGTAGGTCAGTATGGGACGTATACAAGCTTTGTATAATGTCACCTTATTTCTAAGGGACAGTTTACTCCGCCTGCCCAACATCGCATACAATCTTCCCAAAACGAACGCTGCTTTATCGCGTGCCTTGCGGATATGAGCTTCAAAGGTGAGTCTGTTGTCGAGTATGAGGCCTAAATATTTGGTTTTATCTTTCCATTGGATGGGTTGATCGAACAAGGTGTGGTCCTTCTTAACTTCATTTACTGTATAAGTTACTCCTACTGGAAAGAAAGCGTCACACATGATTTGTTAAATGCTATTTAATATTTAGACCGTAGAGTTAAAAAGACAAAATTATTGGACAAATCGAAAACCTCCTTCGCATAAAAACGCCAAAAAGATCAAATATAAATAAATATTCAAAAGAAACTGTGAACGTGGTAAAAATTAGGTACCATCAAAGCAAAGTGCCGTTTTCATTTAATTCAAAACATATATCGCTTTCAAATGTAAAAATCGCTAACATCTCTTATTAAAAGAAATAAAAGTCGACTAATATAGTATTTTCGATGATTTGACGTCCATTGTGCAAAACATTAAAAAAAATCGAAGCAATGTTTATGGACGATCGTAAAAGTTTAATTGTCAACGCGTTTCTTTTAAACGACAACAAAATTGTCGAAGACGTCAGTTGATTTTATTTTATGCGATATGCCGCTGGCTTTTGATTTCGCGTTTCGTTTTGATATATTTATGATAATATATTTCATTAAAAAAAACTAAGAATATAGCTCCGGATATGCTTGAAAGTTTTATTCTTTTTGACACCAAAATTGCTTATGGAAAGCTACTTAGATACTCTAACTTATTCAGCAGTTTCCGTCAATTCATAAAAGGGGAGGTGAGAAGAGGAGGAAAAGGAATGAAAGAAAATAAGGAGTTTTGACCTTTGAATCTTCTATTTATCAACTTTGACTTATATCAGCTTATTTATACTTCTAAATAACCAAAGAAAAACACAGCGTTGAAGGTGACGCATACACCACTCACCATGACAGTGGCTTAGGTGACGGATTCGTCTGAGATCGTCGTCTGCATAACTCGTAGGTTCGAGCTGAAAAGGCTAAACAAAAGCAATGTTATGATGGGATATGTCATGCTCAGGGTAAACGCCATCGAGATCCAGGAAGAATGCAATTGCGCATCCATAATCATAAGGCGTCCCGAAGAACATTGTGGAATTTTAGCAGGTAAGAGCGTTTGGTAACCAGAGTATTACCAAACATATAAAGCTTATTCCCTCTGAAAACATTCACTACGTTTCTAAATAGATTTTGTCATCTTCTTCTTCGTCCTAGCATTATTCCCGGTATTTTATTTACCCAGTGTCTCTTTATTACTCTTATCCAGATTTGACAGGTTATTATTTTATTCACAGACCGCTTGTCATCTGACCTCCGCAAACCTAAGGGCGAACCAGTAACTCATTGAATGACACCAAATTACTTATCAAGAGTTAACGATGAATATCAGATGTTATGTGATAACAACCGGAACCGACAGCTGAACGTGCTCTCCGAGGCACGATGGAAAGACCCAAAAAGACAAACACCAAGACCGAAACAGATATTTATAACACATATCTGCCCCAGCTTAAATCGAACCCACAATCGTCGAGACTAAATTCAGACTCGCTACCCACAACGCCACAACGTTTTGTCATCATCTTTGCCCTTATATGTAGTCGGTTTCGTGTGATGAGTGAGATTGCCGCAGACCCAATTTCCAACTCCCTCTGTTCCCCTCTCATTCCTTCTTGGGCTGACAACGACAATGTGATGCGAAAGTATCGCTAGCCTTCATAGGTGACTGCTTACCATCAGGCGGGCCGTATGATTGTTTGCAAACTGACGTGTGATAAAAAAAAAGATAAATTTTACATATTATGATACGATCATTTTAAACACTGCGAATGTCACTATTAATATATTAAAATGAACCAAACGTATGTAAGATATTATTATGACTCTATAATGAATATTTACGTCAATATTATTTATTGTACAATCAGGAATGGAAAATAAAACGTTTAATAATATAAGCTTTTATAATCGGAGTTGCATCATAATCGTAAATTATAAAATTACGATCATCTGACTCGTTACCGATCGATAACTTAAGCGTGTTATTAGTGAATAAATATTTTGGAAATGATATCAATAACATTCTTTTTTCATGACTGTCCGCCTGATGGCAGTCTCCGCAACCTATGAATGCGATAATTGGAGTATCATATGCGCGTTGCCAACATGAGGGTTAGGAAGAAAGGGGTGAGAAGGCAAAAACAGGAAGGAAACAGAGAGGAAATTAAGCCCCTGGCGCTCTCAGCCATCGCACGAAACGCAACAGTACCTACTGATACTGTTACTTTTCGCCGATTTTCTGTGATAGGGTAGTACATTCCCAGTCGAGCCGGCCTACGTGTGCTGGGAGAAGCATGGCTCAACTACGAAATATTACACTATTTACGCGGGCGAAGCCGTAGTCAGATGCTGATTTGTAAGTAATTATAGTATGACATAAGACACTTCTAACGAATTTTATTCTAAGTATTATCTAGCTATTAAGGGGTATAACCGTAAAACTTGAAACGTAAAACGTTCAAGTTTGCGCTCCCGGATTTAGTTATTGGGTTAAGATAACATTACGACTTGGCAGTATTATAGATAATTTGATGACTTTAACATTCCTCTTATTTATTATGTCATAGAGAATTTAATTGATTCGATTCTGAATTAGAACTACAATTACACAGTCTTGAATTTCGTTATTATTATTTATGATGATGATGAGATTTGTGATGAGAAGCCGACATGGCCCAATGGATCGAAAGACGTAGACTGTAACCGAAGGTCACGATTCCAAATCTGAGCAAGCACCTCTGAGTTTTTAAGTGTTTTGTGTTTTAAATTTATCTCTTGAAAAACTGTGAACGAAAACATTGTGAGGAAATCTACATTTAGTGAAAGAAACTCTAAGACATGTACATGCAGGTGGTATCTAATAAGGCCTGCCTGGTTAACCTGCGCGCCTACCACTTGTAGTATCCTAATTGGGCTATTGTCCAAGGCGGTCAGGATCGAACTCACAGTTTTCGCGCTAACGGAGTGAAGTCGGCATTTTACTCGCTCACTATTAAGATTTGTATGTTCGTTACTCAATCACGCAAAACAGCTTAATAGATTTGGATGAAATTTAGCACGCAGATCTGAAATAACACAGGATACTTTTTAACTAGAAAAATGTAAAGTTCCTGTGGGATTATCATAATACGTAATAATACGGCATAAACAGCTTAAAACAGCAAATAAGGCACAAGTTGGAATGATGATTCTCAATCATGCAAGAACGGCTCAACGGTTTTAGCTGAAGTTATTACGCAAATAGTTTATTACCAGGATTAAAAAATAGCATATTTTTATCCCCAGGGCAATTCTGAGGTCATCACGAACGAGGTCGCAGGCAGATGCTAGCATTCTAAATGGCAATTCAATATAGGCTAACAAACAGCTATCTACAGTATGTTCACTTACTAGGTGGTATAAAAAAGTTATCGAATGCTGGATCAGACCAGTATACATATGGCCTTACAAACGTAAATGGAGTCACCACTAAGGTTAACATTTTATGACGTCATTAATTTTATTTTTATGTATCGAGTTTTTACTACCGGTCGTTGTAGCGCGTATCAAGTATTGTGGCTGTTGATGTGTTAACTAAATTATTATTGTTGTTGGAATATTGATGGTATTTACATTTGGTTTTAGACAGCGTAATATTTTTGTTATCTTTCGAGATAAAAACTTATGTTGGTGTTAGATTTGGATACTATAAATTATATTTATCTTTGTGTGTGTAGATTTTGCGCCGCAATCTTATATTATGTTCTTTTGTATATTACTACCAGCGTCTGTGACTTCGCTGGTGTTGATGTACTTGGTTGTTATGTTGGACAAGTCTTTCAATTATTTTTTATTCCATATGAAATATATATCACCTATCGCGTTATTTCCGATGACGTCCTTAGCAGTGGTTCGGTCTCGCAGAAGGCACCCTTAGGACGATATCAACTTTGAGCCCTGCGAGGGCTGTTCCTTGCTCACGCCCGGGTTTCTGTAATCAGCCACCTCCTGCCTTCTACGAGGGCAATCAATCACACTGGTGGTAAGTCTTTTGTTACAAGAGGCATGCTAGGTAGGTAGAAGCGCAGACTCAAATATTTTACCGCAAAGCAGTAGTGTCATGGGCATTATTGTGTTCTGGTTTGAAGGGCAATGTAGGCTAGTGAAATTACTGTGCAAAGGAGATTTAAGAACCAATATCTAGAAGTTGGCAACGCGTGAGTGGAACCTACTAATAGTTTTGCGCGCGCTCATAGGCTACGGCAACCATTACGGTGAGCCGTATACTGGCTTGCCAACTTAGTAACATAAAAAAAGAACTAAAAGTAAAAATACTATGTTAACTCAATATTCGTGGTAGTTGTCAACTTATTCAAAACTTGAACTTTATTATGTGCTGAACTGTTCTTTCTATTCGATATTTATGCGCTTGTTTAAAGTTTAACGACTTTTTAATAGCAATACTTTTCAGAAATTGCTTTAAATTACAAAACGGACTTCTGATAATGCATATTAATTTTTATCTTAATCGTCCGGGCGTTGGAGTGAATTTTATTGCTGTCTTACGACAGAGAGGGGTCCACACCATGCAAATCAAGTTAGTTTGATGTTCTACTAACTCAAATTTTTTAACAATTTCTAATCCCTTATTTTAAAGTTTAGCAGACAAAAATACGAAACATGTTCACAATTTTTTGTTTTTCTTCCTTCAATATATGGGCCTTTAATTTTTATGTTTTTCATTATTTCACTAAAAAATATGTATCTTTTATAAAATACACCTTTTCACTAAATTCCGTATTGTGTCCGAGTAAAATGACTGAGACAAAGAGACGGACACACATTACGGAATTAAAAAAGAAAAACGGGTTATTTAATATTTGGCTACGGAACCCTAAAAATAATGTAAATTTAACAAATGTTTTGAAAGTTTAAAGATAGACCAAGAGACGCTAGATTTTGTAATAAATAATGACAAGGATGACACACCTCATATTGCCAACTTATTACGTATTCCCAGACAAGAGTCGTCAATGCATTTGCGGAGGCAGCTTGTCAGAACCGGGACGAGCATGAAATATTAATGTTTTCAACTTGACAAATGATCTAGTCGCTGCATTTTAGCACATTGGGACAAAATAACTTTATATACAAGCAATACCAAACCTTTTTTTTAGTCTTTTAGTCTTTAGCATGAAATTAAATTGGATTGAGTTATCACTGATTCATATGGCTTTTTTATATCTCGGACCACGTCATCATATCGAGATGAAAGATAAACCAGATATAATATCTTTTTTTTAGGTTACTAAGTTGGCAAACAAGCATACGACCTTCCAGATGGTAAGTGCTAACCGTTGCCTAGGAGCGCTTGCAACAGCTTTAGTGGATGCCAACCTCGAGGTATTGGTTCTTAGATCTCCTCTGCCCAGTAATTTCAAATTGTAACACAGTAATATCTAGGACAATAATGCTTGGCAGTAGAATATTTGACACTATGGTGGTACTTACTTAGATGGCCTCTTGCAACAAAATGCTCACCAACAGTGTGACTGACTACACTGGTGAAATATCTCTGCTGTTACAGAGATTGTCCCAAAAGCTGGCAATGGGGTCGTTACGTCCGACGCCATGACACAAAAAGCTGTTATCAAAAGAACCTTACCTTACCTTATCCTTAAATATAACAGTGTCCAAGGCTCACTTATTTGTAGCATTTCATCCTTGGTTGTCGAAATATTGCGACCGAAAATACAGCCAATAATGAATTTATGAGATACCAGACAATATGAATAATTCAAAAGTGCATTGCTAGTGATGTATCTATAATTTTATATTTTTATCAGCATTAAAGAAGAAGTGAAATAAATAAGATAACGGATAAGCAGTTAACATCCGTAATTAATGTAGGTAGTATGCAAAAGTGTTTTAGCTATTGTGAAATCACTATCCGAAAGAGCATTTAAAACAGTCTCAATTCCTGTCGAAAATTATAAAACTGTTATTTTGATTGAAATGGCTTATCGACAAGAAATAATTTAGAATCGAGATTAGTAGCGAATATAGAAGATAGAAAGAACTATATTAAACTTGATGAAAAAATGCAGAAACATTAATTTATAAGAAGAAAAACAATAGAGGTAACAACTGTATCCTCTATCATAACAAACTCATCCTCACTTGGAAGTCCATATTATCCACTTACATAAGTTTATGAAGCGTCGTCATTTCTCAATCTGTAAAAATAATTTAGAGTCAAAAAGCAAAATGTAAGGCTAAAAAATAGTAGTATAAGGTAAATACCGTCACGGTTGTTTGCGCAAGCGACACCATGACATCTCACACTAGAACTGCCTAGTGTACTTGACGAGTACACTAGTGTAGTGTGCGTAAATGCATATCTCTGCGAAAACAAAAAAAGGCTATAAGGTAAAAAATATACACTCCAATACTGTGAAATGACGCTCATAGCCGAGTGCATCCACTGGTCGGTAAACGATCGGTGGATCAAGCAACATTAGGCGTCACTAGATAGGTGATCGCATAGTAGTATTTCAATTGAGCGTCTCAATGTCGCTCCGTTTAGTCCGGGCTGTTATCAATTTAACAAAAGTCGAAGTCAAGTCAGAGGCCTACGGTCGACCTGAACAACAACTAGGTTGGCAACTAACCACTCGATAAGAATGAAAATACACATATTTAGCATGCAAAAACATTTAAAGAGGTAAGTAATTAAAATGTAAAATTAAGAAAAGAAAAAACGTCATAAGTTGGTTACATCATACCAACACTATTGGCCACTTTTAGATTAATATTAATATTATACTTCACGGAGGAACATCAAGAAGATACATGATTCATGAGCGACAAAAATTGATGCCGCTCGCTCTTGATAAATGACCGGTATTATATGCAGTTGTTTGCAGTTCGATGCCGTATAATTTGGACATTTGGCTGTCCAGGTCGTTACTGAATAATTGAACCAGCTGACCTTGTAACTAAGTGACGATAGAAACACAAAAAATGCACCAACAAAGGACAAATTTGTCTTGATGGAAATTTTGGGAAACTGAATTTTTGCTTTTTCACAAAATAAAAACCAGCCACAAGTTTTTTTTTTTAATGTTATTGTAAACCGTTTTATCATTTTTAGATTTAAATTTTTGAAATACTCCCAAAAAACTATTTTTTTATTTTTGGACAATGTTTTTTTATTTTCTAATGATGTGGCATTAAAAATACATACAACCCTAAATTTTTACCGATGTATTATCATCAACCCCCATTTTTAATCAATGTTAGTTTTTCAATAATTTTCACCGGTGTCACTTCTGTTCACAATTAGACTCAATTAGGGAGCGTTGCCATTGAGTCCCAGATATTTTTCGGGGCAGGACAACGTCTGCCGGGTCCGCTAGCATTTTATATAGTCCTTTATTATCGTATGAATCATAAATACAGACATTATTAACGAATACTGTGCAAGGCAGCAGATAATATTGCTAGCTGCTTCTTTTCTTATTACACAACCTTTGGCGGCCAGGTAAATTTACATAATGAAATTTAATTTTTATCAGTTTGCTTTTTGTGTCTTATATACTTTCTTATGACTGTTCTTTTTTCCTTAGAAGGCCAGGCCATCTTTAGTGAAAGGCTCTAGAATGTATTGTTTCATAGGAATTTATGTGGTTACTTTTTACAAAGCAAGGGAGGTATTGTTGGGTTTCGTGCGATGAGTGAGAGCGGTGGAGTTCACTTCCTTTTTTCCCTTCTCATTCCTCCCATCCTGTTCCTTGGCAACGCGCACGTGATACTTGACTGCTTACAGGCGGACCGAATGCTTGTTTGCCACCCGTCACGAAATAATAATATATACACGGCAACATATATAGCATAATTATGTTCCCGTGTTAAGTAACGTTGTCCAACATTTGGAAACGACAAGTAGTAACGAATATAAACATTTTCAAAAAGTGATCATAACGCCGTACAGATAATAAGAAAGGCTACACACTCAACGGCCTCCATTAGGATAATTGTATCCTATGTTAGGGGAAACATACACAAGGACAAAACACCCAGACTGGAAAGCATGCCTGTATGCTCAACACCAACATCTCTCCTAAGCGGGAATCAAGCCCACCTGTGGCGCTAAGGCAGGATCGCTACCGCTGCGCCAAAACTTCGTCAAAAACATTTGTTATTAATTTTTAATCTCTGTTATATTTTGTTAATTTGTGTTATGCGGTATGTACACGGTGATCAACACTCAACAAATGGAAACAAACGCCTCAACTAGAGATTTATCATCTTTTGAGAAATACAGTATGGGATTTCCAAACCTAGCCTACACATAGCTTTTACTTTCAATTGTGAGTCCTACCTCAAACTATATCTGAAACCTTTCAACTTTATCAATAACCCTAATCTATTCGTAGAACAAGTAAAAAAACCTGTAAATGAATTCATAAGAACAGAATTTCCACCATCTGTGCTAAAGCTATATAAAAAATTGTAGACAGAATTTGATTTAAATTGACACCCATTTGTTTAAGCTCCTAAAATATCATAGCAACCAAAATTTAGTACTTTTTTGGTAAAAAACCCAATAGCATATGCAGTTGATACATTATTCAATCAGTTTTTATTTCGTCTAGACTAGGTCATTGTTGCATTATGCATGCATTTATGTATAATTTATATTTGACTACATTTCTATTAATATATTTAAGTAAGATTTATTACTTTATTTGAAGTTATTACATTTCCTCCAGTTGCTTTAAGCATTATAATGTACTTACAAAGATATTATATCAATTCTTAACAATATCCCTCCCGATGACGTCCCAAGCCTAGGCTCGACCTCGCAGGAGAGGCCCTTGGGACGGATTCAACTTGTGCCCCGCGCGAGCAGTCCATCTCTTACCAGCTGAGGTCTCCAGACCCGGCCCTCCCACCGGTGCCGCTGTCAAGGCCACTAGGGCCAACAGTAATAGACACTCCGAAAAAAAAAAAATTCTTAACATTTTAGCGGAGTAGATTTTTAATCCTACTTGGATAATAAATGTAAGTTTGTATGTTTATAATTATGTTAGAAAAGGTTGAGTCGATTTGGATGGAATTTAGCCTATGGTCTAGAGAAACAAATAGGATATTTTTTATCTCGAAAAATGTCAGGTTCCTGTAGGATTATCAAAGACCGGACCGGACGATTTCACTTAAATTTTTGCATGGATGTGTCTTATGTAACATTATTTACAAAGAAATGTTTCATTTCTTTCTGGAGCCAATTCTAAGTTCATCGTGGACAAAGTCACAGGCAGATAGATGGTAGTTTTAAACTGTATAAAACCTAAAAACTTAATCGCAACTATTGAGTTAGTTGACAGATTCGCTATCATTTTCCAAAAAGATCGCCAAAACAATGCCCATAGTTCCAATATAAGTTATTTCCTTTTTTGTTCATAGTAAACCGCCATAATCGGCGTCGTGATGTGACGACCCCATCGCCCGCTGTTGGGATAACCTCTGTCACAGCAGAGATTATTCCACCAGTGCAATCAGTCACACTGGTGGTAGGCCTTTTGTTGCAAGAGGCCGGCTAGGTAGGTACTACCACAATGTCAAATATTCTGCTGCAAAATAGTAGTGCTTAGGCATTACTGTGTTCCGGTTTGAAGGGCACTGTACGCTAGAGAAATTACTGGGCAGATGAGTTTTAAGAACCAATATCTCGAGGTTGGCAATGCGTGAGTCACTCCTACTAATGGTGCTGCAAGCGCTCATTGGCTACGGCAACCACTTACCATCAGGTGGCCGTATGCTTGTTTGCCAACTTGTAACATAAAAAAATACGGTTAGGATTTTGGGCTCTAATAGGGTATAGCTACATTTACATAAATCGCACAAAACTCAATAAAAGTCTCAATACTGTCATTTTTACATAATTATTATGTGTGGTCAAGTTGCCTTAAAACTCTTTAACGACTGTTGTAGAGTTTCCGGTTGGTTCCCGGGTTGTTGTGCTTATTTGTGTTTCCTGATCCCGACACACGATGTTATCATTCTAATGAGGATTGAGTGTAACGTTTTTTTATGGACTCAAACAGAAATATATTTTCATACTAGCTACGTCTGCGGCTCTGCTCGCGTGGTGTGCCGATTATTCTTTATTGCACGGAACCATAATTCTTTTTCTTGGTTCAGAGATTAGCCGTAACAGAAAGACAGCACAGACACAAAAAAAAAAAAACTTTTTATGTAAATTGGACCTTCAGAATTTACTTTCATAAACCTAGTGAAAAGCCGTTAATTTGGTATTACGAACAGACTTTTCAATTTTATTTATTTATATACATAATAAAAATATAAAGTTTCTTACCTTAATACTTTATATATACATATGTGTACAACGACTTCAACGTTTTCACTGGTGGTAGGTCTTTTGTTGCAAGAGGCCGGCTAGGTAGGTACCACCGCAGTGTCCAATATTCTGCCGCCAAATAGTATTGCTTAGGCACTACTGTGTTCCGGTTTGAAGGGCATTGTACGCTAGTGAAATTACTGGGCGAACGAGATTTAAGAACTAATATCTCGAGGTTGGCAACGCGTGAGTGGCACCTACTAATGGTGCTGCAAGCGTTCATAGGCTACGGCAACCACTTACCATCAGGTGGGCCGTATGCTTGTTTGCCAACTTCTAACATAAAAAAAAAAAAAAAAAAAAAAAAAAAAAAAAAAAAACGATACCATAAAACCGTAGTCCCCCTCCTACCGAAAACTAATTTTACTAGAAGAGATCGATTTCCCTGCAATAAAGTGAGAAGTAAATTTGGGCAGCAACAATATACCAGTCTTGCCCCAAAATTTTATAAAAAATTAAATCTAATCTCAAGAATAAAAAATATTAATAACTACCAATTAAAAGATAAAACTAAAACATGGTTAAAACAACTCAATTATGAAGACGTTGAAAAACTATTAACTACCTGATAAAATAAAATAAAAGAAGTAATAAATAAATAAATAAATATTGATCATAAATAAACATCTACACCACACTTACTATAAAAAAGCATACACATAAACGTACACACAAACACACACATACATAAACACACACAAACGCATACACACGTAAACACAAGGTTTGGATTAGCTTTTATTAACTAGTAATGAGATAACTTACTTTGTAATACTTTAAATTAATTTAATGGGAAGGAACTGACTTCTGACACACAGGGTGACACCAGTTCAGGAGTCAGGGCTACTTTTAATATTTGTATGTATTGGAGAAAATAAAGTATTATTATTATTATTATTATTAATACACATAATCATTTTTTATCAATTTTATAAATATTTTGAAATAACAGAGATAACGTGAATACACAGTATGTACATATATGGTAATTTAACGCAGGTGATACTCTATAACAGATCATAAATGGTATCTATATAAATTGCCCTCAATTTGCATTTACCTTCGAGATAAGATGCAGCATCGTATTCCATACTGGCGACATCTTAATTACGCCGCTTAATGCGTTCGGATGCTCAGATACATCGGCGGTCTGATAACAGTTATTTATTAACATGATATTTTAATTATACAGTTGGTCTACTAATGTGTTTTAATTATTTATGACGATTAAAATAGTTAATTTAAAATCCTTTCGATATATTATAACAGGACTTTTGTACAGGTATGTAGTTTAGGAACAAAAAAAGAACGTCGGGACGCGACGACCCCATCGCCCGCTGTTGGGATAATCTCATGTTGGGATGTCGCAGTGCATTCAGTTACACTGGTGGTAGATCTTTTATTGCAAGAGGCGGGCTAGGTAGGTACCATCCCAGTGTCAAATATTCTACCGCAAAGCAGTAGTGTATTTAACATTACTGTGTCCGGTTTGAAGGGCATTGTAGGCTAGTGAAATTACTGGGCAGAGGAGATTTAAGAACTAATATCTCGAGGTTGGCAACGTGTGAGTTGCACCTACTAATTGTGTTGCAAGCGTTAATAGGCTATGGCAACCGCTTACCATCAGGTGAGGCGTAAGCTTGCTTGCCAACTAGTAACAGAAAAACCTCGTTTATAGCTTATAAAGTATTGTGTTTTAAATAATAATATCATAATTACACAATAATTATTTTATAAAAATAAAATATTGTGCAGTTATGATATTATTTATTAAAACTAGCACCTGCCCACGACGTTGTCTGAGATCATTTGGTAATAATGTTCCTTTCTCTGAAAGATTGAATCACAGTTTCTGTACTTTGGCATCATGCTCAATTTCTTTTGTTAGTAGACCGGCTGAAAAAGTCTACAAGTTTTATTGCAAGCGGTCGGCTAGGTAGGTACCAGCGCAATGTCAGATATTCCACTGCAAATCAGTAATGTCTTTGGCTTTAAATTTTTTTATTTGAAGGACACTGTAGCTAGTGAAATTATTGGAGGACATTTAAGAACCAATATCTTCAGGTTCGCAATGAATGTCGCGTGAATGACACCAACAAATGTATGGTGTTGCCAGCATGGGTTACGACAACCGCTTACCATCAGATGGGTATACTTGGGTGTAAATATAGATTTACCGTTCACAATTATAAATTTGATTTCTCTATCACTTATAAGGGTATAATAAATAACTACATCGACATAACACACCTTTTCCTAGAGTTGCAAAACAAGAAACGCAATATACGAGTGCTTTCCGCCATAAAAACCGTTATTTTACTGTGTAAATATTACCTTTCCATATATTTATGGTAAAATTCTTTATATTAACATATTTCATAGGTTTTTACATCGAATACATTCATTGATCGTTATCATTTAAATATTTTTTGTTGTAGCTAAAAACTCTTCACTTAACTTACTTCTCCGCTAGATCCTACTACTAAACTACTTTTTAAAAACAAAGAAAAAATATTTGTTGATGAATTGTGTGGACCATAAGATTACTTAATAAATAAAAAAAATTATGACGGTTGCAGAAATTGCGCAATTTAAAAAACTTTATAAAATGACTATGATAATAAGAATGCTTGACCAATAACCCCTAAGTGTTCCATTGGCTTAGTAATAAATACAGCAATTATCTTGGCACACTTAAAAGTTAATTAGTAAATATGAACAGCAAAAACATTCAGCGAGACTTGGATAAATATCGTAAAAGGTTAAAGAGGAAATGCCTTTTTTGTTTCACAGAATAACGGTTAGGGGAAATGGTAACTGTTTCCACCATAAAATAATATTACTGGGGTCAGTTAATTTTAGTTTTAATTGTCAAAATTAGTAAAATCAAAAAGTTCATATGGAACTCACATATAAAGTTCCTAACCACCGTAGAATAAGAATTACAATTTTCTTATACGTCCCTGGTTAAAAAAAAAATTGAAATTTTAAGCTGGACTCTGAAAATTTTCAAGACCTCTTCTAATGTATTAAAAATATCAGTATACATATTGAGGACTAATCTCTGTCTTCTTCGTCTTAGCATTATTCCCGGTATTTTATTTACCCTGCTTATTACTCATATCCGGATTTGACAGTTTACTAGTTTTTACACGGAGCGATTGCCATCTGACCTCCGCAACCCTAAGGGCGAACCAGTAACTCATTGGATAAGAGCAATTTACTAATCAAGAGTTAACGGTTATTATCAGACGTTACGTGATCACAACCGGGACCGACAGCTGAACGTGCTCTCCGAGGCGGGGACCAACACGGACAAACGCCCAGACCGAAACAGAAATTTGAACAAACATCTGCCCGAGCGGGAATCGAACCCGCAACCGACGAGACTAAAGGCAGATTCGCTACCCACAACGCCACAACAGTGTCGAGGACTAGTCTCTGTAACATCTTAAATAATTTGTACGAATAATTTTGTCTTCAAGATCTTGTAATAAGATTTTTAAAAATATTGTATTTTTAATATTTTTTGACGTAGCGGCAACAAATACATTTTGTATGAACATTTACTTCTTGATTTAATTTAATCATAGTAACATAATTCAGAATTCTATACTAATATAGACATACTGAACATTATAAATTGTATGTCAAAGGCTTATTGATTTATTTAGTAAGACCCAGTTTCGACGCTTGTCATAATTATTTAGCCACAACTGACATTTATATGCTATCCAATAAATTAGACTCAACATAAACTTTGCGACCTGTATAGAAACGTTTTAAACCAATATTATAAAGCTAAAGATTTTGTTTCTAAGCAATTAGGCTTCAAGTAGTTTTGAAGGCTCAATAGCTCAATGGCGGAAGTACTGACTCCGCTCCGTAAACGCAAGAGTCGTGGGTTCGACCCTGACCCCATTGTTTTACCCACTCCTAGCGCAAGCTTCGAGAATTAGTAATGCCTTGAAACAGCATTGCTAATATTCTTTATAAAAAAAAAGTACATGCCACTTCCACGCCCTTTCATCTTAGTAATATTTACAGTGCAAATAATTATAGGTGCTAAAGCGAACGTACCTATTAGCATCCTAAAGACGCGTTCACACCCGTACGACTTGGTATTTACAAGACGTGACGCAAGACCGTCAATATAATGTTAATCGAGTGGAGTCGGGTGCATGAATAATGCAAGTACACGAAGTTGGTGATAAATAACGATTATAATATTATCTTGTCTGATAAATCGGTTCGGTGTACGACGCCTTAGCACTGTAGGCTGTGAGTAGGTGTTTGTAATTCTGTTTTATATCGCGACACATGGCTGTGGGAAAGAGTGAATTTTTTTTCGGAATGTGTATTGCTATTGGACCGGTACTAGCCTGCATCACCGATACAGATACACCGGTTCGAGTACAGAGACTCAGCCGTGAAAAAGAGCAGCCCTCACGGTGGCTCAAGTGCTGGGCGGAAGAGTGAATCGTGCACTACGTCAGACTTTAGAATTAAACTGAGAACATCCTATTTTTGAAGTCGGTTAAAGGGTTATCGTTGCCTACGAGCTCTTGCAACACTACATTTGTAGGTGCCACTCACGCGTTGCCAGCATCGAAATGTTAGTTTTTAATTAATCTCTTTTGCGCAGTTATTTTACTGTGTACAGTATCCGTCAAACCGAAGCACAGTATAGTGCTTTACGGTTACGCTGCGGTGGTATCTAACTTACGGGCCTTTTTCAATAAAAGGACTACCACAAAAAAACAATTACATACTATATGTACTTTGAGATATCTTTCCAAAGTCCTTATAGAGTCGAGAAATAATATAATTTAATATTAGAGGTAATTTTTGAGCGATGTAAGTCAATCACAGTTGTCACCAATGACAGATAGAATTTTAAAACTATAAAAAACACTTCACAAATCTTAATAACTTTGAAAACAAGGAAAATATTTTAATTTTTAAAATATTCGTTCGAAATCCAATCAATATATTTTTATTTTAAAACCATTCAATTTAATAGGTCCATAAACAACAATATGAACGCTGATTTGTGATTCAGAAACGTCCGTGTGTCCCAAATACCATGTATATCGGAAGGTAGAAGTTTTTGCACAATTCTCAACGGATTTATGTCGTCGGCTCATAGATTTATGACTCCTCGTACTGACAATATAAGTTAGTGCCACGTCTAGAGATACAGGATTGTAAAGTAAGGAAATAACGTCGTCCGATTATCTATCCTCATTATGTATTGCGCAGACGCAATAATTATGATTTATTAAGTTTGTTCACGACGGAAATGTTTTGATCTATGGATCGTTTGCGTTAAGCCACTTGATATCTTGATGGCGATGGCGAGAAATGTTACACGTTCCGCTAATTGATTTCAATTATAATTAATACCTATCTGATTTTCTATAAGTGTTATCTCAATGTAAGCAACAGTTTTCTCTTTAACAAGTTGTTTAATAGATTGTTTCCTTGTTTATTTTAAGTAATGTTAAAAACCAACTCCCAACTTAGCAATTTCTTGGGTATGCTTAATGATATGATTGCTACTTATGAACATTTGGTGTTATTTTAATTCCATATTCATATAACCAAGCTGAGATAACAAGACTAGATTTAGTTCGTAAATTTTGCTGCTTTTATTACAAAGCCAAACCGTAACTAACAGAAAAAAAAAAGAAAGAAAAATTGTTTATTTGGTATCAAATTAATCAATTATTAAAATTTAGGAAGTATAATTTTAGTTAGAAAAGTACCAAAAAGGTCACCACTCAGTGTATGACAGTATATGTCACAGTGACCGCGACGCTGGTTTTTTGCGGAAGCCTATAATTAGTAATACATAATCAAGAAATACCCCAGTGTATTCCAACTTATATGTATGCTAAGGAATAAAACTACTAGGTCTTAAATGCCCACCTGGTTACTACTGAACGTTGACAGCTAATAAGGCGGGAATTTAAACCATAAAACTAGTTTCAAGTCAGGCAGTGCATAATCAGCATCAGGTCTGTTCGCTGAAGCAAGAGTAGATGACTTTTATGCTATAATGCGGAAGCGATCTGCCTCCATGTTACAGCGGTTCAGGGGCGGAACTAACAGCTTTCGGAAGATGGCCCATTTCATGGCGGATGTGCACGTATATGGAGGTGTGCAATTAGTATTAAGTAGTTTTATTGTATTATTATAATTATACTAACATTACAGTAATTTCTTACTAACAAATTATTATGGATCTTGGTCTGATATAAATAAATAATAATCAGTTGCATCTCTCAAGATAAGAATGGCTAGTTCAATTCGCCTTCTACTGTATTAGCTGGCTTGTCGTTTAGACAATATTTCCACTTACCATCCGATGGAATAGAATCATTTGCCACTTGGACTGAATAAAAAAATTAAACATTTGTTCTTATAATCAGGAATTTTTTTGCCACATTGATGTAAAAAAATGACAACTGAAACTGCGGTCTAACAAGTTGCTAGTAAATAATAAATTACATGACAATGTAGTAAACGAACGTACTTTAAAACAATTATCGTCATCAAAAAATTCCTTCAGTATCTAAAGATCAAATTTTTCATTTTTTCCATATTAAAAATTACGCCTTAGAGAGTTGTCAAGATGTTTGCGAGTTTTTTTTTGTCGAGTCACAAGTCAATGTCAAAAGCAATGGCAGATGGTGGTAAAATGTCTAAAAATACATTTCTTCATCACCGTCGAAAGGAAAACGTTTTCAAAACATCTAATTATTTATATGTATGTATGTATATAATATTGGATAAATATTTTCGTGACGATCTGATCCTTTGTTTTCGGAATGTGTATTACTGTTTGCCCTACTGGTCTTTACAGCGTCACTGAGCGGGGAGGGAGAGGGGCGAGTACAGAGACCCGGCCGTGAATAAAGGGGCAGCCCTCACGGGCTTGATCTGATCAAGAGCTTTCGAAATATAGAACGAAACTCCACAATGTATTACAGCCAATAAGAACGCATTTAATGTAATTTTATTTATTTGAATAGTTAAAAGTGATTCACCTACACTAAAAATAATCAAATATTATATCATAAGCGTCAGTAGTAGTACTCTGTACTACCCTCTCCGCGTAATCCGCGTAAAGTAACATTATCAGTACCTTTTATCCTTCTCAATCCTTTCCTCTTATCACTTGGGTTGGCAACGCGCATGTGATACTTCAAGTTTCGTTCATAGGTTGCGCTGACTACTTAACATCAGGCGGACCGTATGCTTGTTTGCCAACCGTCATGACGTAAAAAACGAAGAGAAATAAACATGATATTATATCGATATATTCTATTTATGGTCATAAACGAATAATGAGTTTTAATACCTCGATCGTTGAATAAATTCATTAGTGTTAACCAAATATGTACTCCGAGGAAATTCCACGCTATTTACAAATTGCTAATGACTTTAAACACGCTACGATATGTTGAGTTTTTATAAGAAACAGGGTTCCTCAAGAAAATCTATGAAACACTAACTACAATATTTACCTCATAGGAGCTAAATATGTAATTGATAAATAATTGTATGCTTAGAATGTCAAGAGTATGAAAATGATTTTTATATACACTGGTGGGCAAATGACTTCACTGCTTCGGATGGTAAGTGGTATTAAAGTTGAAACTCGAATACGGCTAATGCAGTTGTAGAAGGCAGACTGCACTAACCACCCTCGCTCTGCCTTCATGCAAGATGCCTCATCACAGATGACCCCCACATTGTAAGAAGGAGGGACCGCGTTTGCTGATTAATTTATAAAATATTTTTTATGATGCAACGGAATACGTGATACAATTAAATACTCATATATGAGTAGAGGAAGAGGAAGTTGACAATTAGCAATTTCCTTCGACCTCTAGCTTGCAAAAGGCGACACGAGGTGGCAGGATCAGCCCTTCCCAGGCCCACAGCACCAGACCAGCCTCTACTTGAGCGATCGCTGCTCGGAATTCTCAAAGAATCCAAGGCCTCTACATAATATGTACATTGACAAAATTCGTATTACAACTGTAAATAATCTACGGAACTTAATTGATAAAAATAAATTCAAGTATGAGTGTTTTTACATAGATAATTATGTTAAACTATTAACAAGTAAGATGTTATCATCGTTAATCATGGTTAATTAAAGAGCAATGAACTGTGACAAACATCTTTAGGTAGAAATATAATAAATAATAATAAACGTTGCACACTCAACGGCTCCCATTAGGATAGTGATATCCTGTGTCGGTGGTCCGGAAACATTCACAATGACAAGGACAAATACAACCAGACCGGAAAATATGCTTGCATGGTCAATACAAACATATTATGCTCCCTGCGGGAATCGAACCCGCGACCTGTGGCGTTTAAGGCAGGTTCGCTACCGCTGCGCCACAACGTCGTCATGTCTAACTGCTGGGAAAGGATACTGACTACGACAATTAAATTAAATTTTATTGATTCTTATAGCGCATAAAGGTTGCAAGTTTTTAAAATTGTAACTAATATGATAAATATGTAAAAGTGACTTTATTTGTTTATGACGTTTCAAAATCAAAATTATTTTTTTTATTCAACGTAAAAAACATTACACTTATTTAATGAACGTCAGAGTCTACTACTGGTTCCAAACTTACATCTACACGTATCACATTGTATTGTCTCAGGATCTTTATGACGAGTACCCGCCTCCAGAATCCTTTTTATATCTATTGGCGTGGATTTAATCACTGTAATCGTTGACGGCTTAAAAATTGTAACAAGATTTCCAATAAATAAATAAATAAACACTACACAATCAATGGCCCCCATTAGGATAGTTATATCCTGTGTCGGGGCACCGGAAACATACACAATGACTAGGAAAAAGAAATCCAGACGCTCCCGCTGCGCCACAACCTCGTCAATTAATGGCATGTATGTTAACTATAAATTGTAATTTGTATATTACAAATACGTTAAATATTAACAAACATGGGTTAAATTGCACAAAACAACTCACGAGATATTTTAAATCGCTCACATGTCTTACCGCATAACATAAAAGTCCTTATAACCTTTAAGTGCGGCACTCATTAATTACAAAATAAATTGTTCTTACAGTAATTAGCTTAAGTGTTAAGTTAAATAAAATTCCACTCATACTTAATTGTCTCTTGTTATGCGAAGATCATTTTAATTGCGTCTACGAGAGTGTATCGAGACAAAAAATTAAACTTATATCGTGGTAAAAATTTAAGATGCGCGCTGTTGAAGAATTTTTCTCTGTAAAATTATTAGTCCAATGTAATGCATTTAATTGTATATAGTTAGGGTTGTTTTGAGCCGGTTCCCGCTGTTTCGGTCTGGACGTTTGTCCTTCTTCCCACCATGCCTCGGAGAGCACGATAAGCTATTGGTCTCGGTTGTTATCATAACATCTGACATTAATCGTTAAGTCTTGATAATATCAATTATGTAAGTTGCTCTTGTTTAATGAGTTACTGGTTCGCTCCTCGGGTTGCGGAGGACAGATGGCAATCGCTATGTGCAAAACCTATTAACCTGTCAAATCCGGACAAGAGTGACAAGCAGACCTTGGGTATTCATTAAGTACCGGGAATAATGCAAGGAAGATAAAGAAGAAGTTAGGGTTGGACCATTGCAATAATGTAATAAGCACCATTATAACTTAAAGGTATGAATTCAAGATTTATTCCTCTATGCATTATAGGAATTTAGTGTGTGACAGCGACATTAGCACAAAAACCAGTCAAGTACACCAAGTATCACTGTAGAATAAAAATTGTGTGTGTCAGCTCCGACGCGCGATTGGAAATTACTCCTTAACCTAAAGAACGGTTGTCTTTGAATATGCCACAGGCGATAGGGTCAGAAATATATAAATAAAATTTAAATAAATGATGACAAAACAGACATGCAAATATGTAGACGAAAAAACATAGATACATATATGAGTGACCAGACCAGTTCAGTGTCTTTCAAACAGAAACAAAATAATGCCAAAGAAACTACTGCTTTGCGGCAGAATATTTGACACTGCGGTCGTACCTACCTTGCTGCCTCTTGCAACAAAAGTCCTACCACCAATATGCCTCGTTGTACTGGTCAAATCTCTGCTTTGACGGAGATTCCATTTATTATCATTCTCTTACAAAGTAACCAGAAAACTAAGTTTCTCTGTATCAGCATAAGTTCATAAGAACTCAAACTATTTTTTTTTCATTATTAGGTTTTTTTTTATTGCAATATTCATAAATCGCTGTGGACAAGAATTTCGCAAAATTGTATTTCTTTTTGGTTTTTATATTGAGTTTTGGTCATTAAAACACATAAATTTAAATTAATAGGTGTCGAAACTATATTTATGTACATTTTATATAATATTTTTATTTAATTTAAATTTCAAAACAACAAATTATCATTTACCTATAACATTTATTTATGCTATAAAATACCGAATATTTATTTATTATAATTATGAACTTTGAAAAGTTGTTTGGATTGGTAGCTAAGAACTGTTAGTTATTTTGACAATTATACTTCACTAGCTTCTGCTAGCGGCTTCGCCCGCGTGCATAATGATTTTAATACAAACTGTGACCCCCCAACTACAACTTTTAAACACCTTACAACCCTTTTTCGCATCAAAAAGTAGCCTATGTCTTTCTCAGGCTCTAGACTATCTGTGTACCAAATTTCATTTCAATCGGTTCAGTAGCTAAGCGTGTAAGCGTGACAGACAGACACACTAAAGACTAACAGACAGAGCTAATTTCGCATTTATAATATTGGTACATAATTGAAAACACCATTACATATAATAATACAAGCGAAAATTTCCTTTATACATATAAAAATAAAAACTATTTTTATTTAAAAAAAAATACTCTATGAATTTAATTGGTGCACTGTTCATTCCATAAAATTATAAGTATTTTAAACTCGTATACAAAAGAATCCTGCTCTGTTTTAATTGTTCGAAATAATGAGAATAATTTTCCTCCTGGCTACATTGTTGACAAATATATATTTATAGTATTTTTCATCGCTACGCTTATAGTCATAAAGCTTAAATTACGCTTTATTAAGATAATAATAAATAATACGAGAAATTGTTAAAATTTAGGAAAATACGTGGTGTCATGTGAGCTATGATAATCACTATCATTACATAGTATAAAATAAAGTCGCTTTCTCTGTCTCTATGTATGCTTAAATCTTTAAAACTACGCAACGGATTTTGATGCGGTTTTTTTAATAGATTGAGTGATTGAAGAGGAAGGTTTATATGTATAATAACTAGTGACCGACCGAAATTTCGGTTTCGGTTTCGGTTTCGGCCAGTTTCGGCCAAAAAATCTAGTTTTGCTTTAGTTTCGGTTTCGGCCAAAATATAGTTGAAACTTTCGGTTCGCCGAAACTCGAGTGTTCGTGAGTTTTCGTGCGTTGTTCGGTAAACTTCGCAGCTAACTCGTGACCGCTCGCTGACGTGGCCAAAAATCTCCAGAAATAAGTATTTAGATTGATCTTTAAAATATTGTGAACACAACATATTACTAATTAGTTATGTACCTAGTATATCTAACTACAAATTGTGTTTTTAAGTTTACTCCTAATAGTAAGACCTGTATTTTCATGACAAAAAAATGGTTATAACTTTAATGAATTTTTAGTTTTTATTTTATTTAACTGTCTATATTATATACAGTTGTGGTCAACTAATTAGGGACATTGGTATAATATAAGTAACATTTATTTATATTTTCCGTAATTTCAGTTTACATGAAGTCTTCATTACGTTTTTTTTAATGTTGATCTGATCTTGATCATTTAACCAATGTTTCCGTAATAGAATAAATAATTATTGGAATGGATTGTAATTAAAAATAACAACTATTAAAATTCAACTTTACTTCTCCTTCGTGCTAATATAACTCTGACAAGTAATTAGGACACTTAAGAAAAGTGTAGATTTATATTAAATTCATTTAAAAAGTAACGCTTTCTATTAAAAATTAACATCAAATAATGACACGTTTCGTTAGTTGGTAAATGGCTGAAGAACATTTTTCTTTAATATTTGTAGGATTTTAAGCTTTAAACTCCTAAAAACCATTTTTAATCATACAATTTATGTATTATGTTAAACGTTTTGGGTTATATTTTAAACGAAATATGCAGTTTGTATACTTATTTTTTGTGAAAATAAGCAAATAACTTACATAAATCTGAAATTGCCAAAAACTTGACCAATACATAAAAAAATCATATAAAGCAAGTTGTTAAAAATTTTCAAACGCGTTTTTCTTGAAATTACATTCGTGTGGGTTGACATGGTATTGCTTATTTGCGTCCAAATGATCCAAAGAATTCATGTCTAGGCTATTGGCAGGCCAATCTAAAACTGACGTAGTTCACCGGCTAGGAATCGTTTAATAAACAGTGAAGTATATTTTGGATCGTTTTCGTGTTAAAGCGCCACTAATGTTACTTCGCCACTAAGTTCTAGTCCAAATATTTGTCTTTTAATAATTACAGAGCCTACAAGGGAACTTTTTAAAGCTATTACCAGTCTGCGATCTAAATTTCTTTCTAGGTACACAGTTTCAGTAGTTTTATAGGTTTGAAAATATTGCAAAGCGTTGAAAACCATACTTTTGGAGCAAATCAAATGATAAGCTATTTTACGGTATGGCCATTTACGTTGAGATAAAATTGTTTTCGCTTTGTCGTTTCACAACTTAAATAAGAGACCCATGTTTAAATAATAAATTGTGATATTAATTAAAACTATAAACTAAAGAATGACGTTAAATAAAAATACAAAAGCTTTACGCCTTTGTATTTCAGGTTTATTTATTAAAAATCGAATATAAACACTAACTCTGCTGTCCCTAATGAGATGGTCAGTCAGTAAATGAGCAATTTCGATGCAAGAGATTTATTTTTAAATAAACTATATTAAAATATTCTTAGCTTCGAAAAAGTACACACCATTGAATAGTATACTTTACAACAAACAGTATCTCATAAAATAAACCTTTTTAACATATATTTTTTTAAATTGTTCTTTTTAAAAATTTTTTAACCAAATTATTTTCCGTTCCTAATTAGTTGACTACGAATGTATACATGCAAATAAATGTTAAAAAACTTGAAATTAAAATTTCAGTAAAAAAAACGTAATTTCAAATATTTTTTAAAAAGTTTCGGTTTCGGTTTTGGTTTCGGCCGAAACTGAGAGGGAGGCCGAAAGTTCGGTTTCGGTTTCGGTTTCGGCTGAAAAACCAGTTTCGGTCGGACCCTAATAATAACATCCATTAAATAGTGGAGATTTTTTTTTTTTTTTGAGGTTTCTAATGTGATTTCCTAAATAATTACATTTAACGCGTGCGCCACGGGCAGTAATAATTAAATCAAAACTACTGGATCGATTTTAATCATTTTTTCAGTGAATGACATATGCTATATATTTTATACCCATGCGAAGCCGGAGCGGGCCGCTAGTGTTTTATAATTTGCTCCAAATTGTATATGTAGCTAACATTCATATATGCACTATAGTAACTGGATGCCCAAGCTTTGTTCGATATTTTTTTGGTAAATAATAGTTTTTCTTACAAAAGATCTTGATAAAGGCCAAAAATAATCGGACTGGAGAAAGACAAACCGGAACGGTCATGAAATGGCAGTCACTGTATAATTATATGAAATGATTTTATACAATGAACTGTTTCATTTTCCCCGAATTATTGCAAAATTTTAATTTGGACAACCCTCACAATAAATTTCACACTTTAACACACACTTTAAAATCTAAATCGATTCATAATCGGTAAAAAATCGAGTAACTTCTAAAACAAAATAGAGCTAAGAAAACCTATTCGAAGGCACTTTTAAAACGTGTATAGGACATTAATAGTAATCATTTTATAACTGTTTGCCGATTGATAGTGAGTTACTTATTTCCAGATGGCTGTCAAAGAACGGTGATTAAATTCCCAGCGGCGGCACCAAATCGTTGTCGGCGGTCGCTTTGCAATTAGACATCTTCACGCCGACGCTGACATATCACAGGGCTGCCAAAAAAAGTAGCATCATCTATTTAATATAAATTTATTAATACTCATAAAAATATAGCAGATAAATTAAATAAAAGCTTTGTTGAAGATATTTTACTTTGTTATAATAAAAAATTGGGCAAAGGCCTCCTCTCCTGTCAAGGAGAACGATTTAAAGCTTAATACACCACGCTGCTCCACTGCAGATTGGCGGATATACATGTCTCAGAATTGCCACCAAAACATGCAGGTTTTGCTCGCGATGTTCTTACTTACTTAAAATATTTAAATTACTTCATTTTGTTTTCAGTTCAGGTTAAAGTATTATTTCAATTCAGACGGCTACACTTAATTATATCATGGTTAGTAAAATGTATTCAAAAAATTGGCTAAAAAAAACACAAATAAGTTAATCTTAACCATGGATGCACTAAAAACAGAAAAATAATACTTTAATTTTCTATCTTCGTATACATCTGTTAAATAACTTAGTAAAATAAAATTATTAAATTTCCAGATCAATAATGAGATGTTGGCAGCCCTGCGTCATGGGTGGCGGGCCGGTCTCATCTCAAACGGATCGAGTCTAAAAGGGTTTGACGTGATACGTCGCTCCCAAAAGAAATTAGTCGCGGCTTTGAAGGCGGATCGCGTTGCGTCTAATTGCATCAACTTTGATCTCATCGATGCGTTGTTTATGTTGATCTTCGATGTGAAACAGATGGCGAGCGATGGACGAGCTATAAATCCTCTTTTGTACAAAACAAAGCTAGCGAAATTATTTGTAAATAAAAATATAAATTATTTGTTTCTGTGTTCTTCCAGAATAGTTACTGCCTTCTTAAATATCAACATGAATAAATTGTTTTGTTTTTATTTTGAACTAGAACCGCCCGTGGCTTTGCTCGTGTTACTGCAGTTCCTATAATGGTCGACCATCTTAAAGTTGTTTTACTATTCAGTAGTATACATAATATACTATATACGGTACTTCACGCCTGGACAGCTTCTGACACTGTATAAAGCTCAAGTCCGGTCCTGCATGGAGTACTGTAGCCACCTGTTGGCTGGTTCAACTAAATACCAGCTTGGCGCACTTGACTCGGTGGAACGCAGAGCCAAACGACTGATTGGTGACAAAAGGCTAGTTGAAACCGCTCTGCATAGTCTTTGTCACCATCGTAAAGTCGCTTGTCTGTCGGTGTTCTACAGACTCTACTTCGGGGAGTGTGCTGATGAGCTCCATGAACTCATACCGCCATCGCCGTTTTTCTACCGGGATACCAGGCGCACTGCGGGGTACCACCCGTATCTGGTCGATATACCTAATATCTGAACTATGCGCTTTCGTTCGTCATTCATAATGCGCACGGCCAGGGATTGGAATGCTCTTCCGGCGTCTGTATTTCCGAATGCATACAACCTGAAATTACATAGGCTTCTCTTGAGTAAGCTCGTTCCAACGTAGACCTCATCTATGCTTTCACGCTCGATGGAGGTCAAGAGCTTACCCATTTATGAATAAAAAAATAAAAAAATAAAAATGTGCATTTATACTATGTTCCAAGTTAATACGTTGTGTAATTTATTTATTGATAATCCACAGAAACCTTAAATTTTTCTGGATAAAATTTATCCTATGTATTAATCTAGGTAACAATCTATCTGTGTGCCAAGTCTGTGTAAATGTCACATTTATAATGTTAGTAGAGTAGCAGAATAATCACGCACAATAATATAATTAAAACACAAGCAAAAACAACACGAAATATAATTAAGATATTAAATTTTTAGGAAGGCATAATTCATTTTACACACATATCCAAAAGATGATCATGACTTAATAAATCAGTACCTGCATGACTGAGCTTTGCTCAGTTTTTTTCTGTAAATCGCGTTTTTTTAATTATTATTATTTTGATACGAATTACATCATTATGAAATATGAATGACATTTTACAATGCCATCTACTGAAGTAACTTTAGTTTCATTGCTAGGTCAATAATAGTATTGTCACTCGCAAATAGATGTCAGATTTCATATTTTTTCAAATTGGAGTTTTCATTACCTGAAAACACTGATAAAATGACATTTTCTAAAAATGAATCTTAGCTAGAACGATTTATCGTCCCCGAAACCTGTATACTAAATTTCATGAAAATCGTTAGAGCCGTTTCCGAGATCCAATTCATATATATATATAAATAAATAAATAAATAAATAAATAAATGCTGCACACTCAAAGAAATTGCGCTTTAATTATGAAATTAGTAATACATCTAATATCTTTAAACGAGCAATTCTTGCCTATATATATATATATTACTAATTTCATAATTAAAGCGCAATTTCCTTGAGTGTGCAGCGTTTATTTATTTATTTATTTATTTGTAGCAAATATATTACAAAACATACCACATCTACCATCAACCTGCGTCGGGATGTGACGACCCCATCGCCCGCTGTTGGGATAACCTCTGTCACAGCAGAGATTGTTGCACCAGTGCAAACAGTCACACTGGTGGTAGGTCTTTTGTTGCAAGAGGCCAGCTAGGTAGGTACCACCGCAGTGTCAAATATTCTGCCACCAAATAGTAGTGCTTAGGGATTACTGTGTTCCGGTTTGAAGGGGACTGTACGCTAGTGAAATTACTGGGCAGAGGAGATTGAAGAACTAATATCTCGAGGTTGGCAACGCGTGAGTGGCACCTACCATTGGTGCTGCAAGCGCTCATAGGCTACGGCAACCACCTACCGACAGGTGGGTCGTATGCTCGTTTGCCAACTTGTAACATAAAAAAAAACAAAACATAGCACATCTTTCGCATCGCTTTATATGTGAAGAATGTGCATCATAATTCCCCATTAGCTCCTGTCATGGATCGGATGCGTCTGAGTGATTCGTTGAATCATGGCGTCTGCCTTCAATATGCCGCTTTACACAACACTTCACATGATAGCCTTTTACTGCTATTAATGATTGCTAGCTGTGGGCCGCGGATCTATCTTGAAATTCTTATCATTTGACAATTGGACGCAAATAAGCAATACCATGTCAACCCACAAAATTGAAAAAACTGAGTTAAATATGGAGAAGTGTTGGTAAATGGCCGAAGAACATTTTTTTTTAATATTTGCAGTGTTTTAAGCTTTAAAACTTCTAAAAAAACCATTTTTTAATCATGCAATTTATGCATTATGTTCAACGTTTTTGGTTTGTATTATATACGAAATATGCAGTTTGTACGCTTATTTTTTTGGTAAAAATGAGTAAAATAACTTACATACATCTGAAATTGCCAAACACTTGATCAATACATAAAAAAATCATATAAAGCAGGTTGTTCAAAATTTTCAAACGCGTTTTTCTCGAAATGACATTCGTGTGGGTTGACATGGTATTGCTTATTTGGGTCCAATTATAAGCATTACGCTACGTCTAAAGTGTCAACGCTTTAATAAGAGATAATTTTATTAGGTTCTGTATAATTTACGTTTAGTAGTAGTAGATCCATGAATCACGCAGCACAAATGGGCCGGCTCGATCGGGCATATAAAGTAATAGAGTAGGTACTAGAGGTAGGTAAAGGAAAAATGAAATGAAAATGAAAAAATGTTTATTAACAAAAACAAAATAATACATATTTTCGATAAACAGATGGTACCCACACTAGGTATTCCTGTATCGTGGGTGCCAATTACGGATTTACAATTTCATTATTGTCGCTCGGTTTACATTGTAAAAGGGGTTGAACCTATATACTACTAAAAACAAATAAACACTAAAAAAAATAAAAACAATACTTCAAGATATTATGCTAGAGTCACACTGGTGATAGGTCTTTTGTTTCAAGAGGTCGACTAGGTAGGTACCACTGCAGTGTCAAATATTCCGCCGCCAAATAGTAGTGCTTAAGCACTACTGTGTGCCGGTTTGAAGGGCACTGTACACTAGTGAAATTACTGAGCGGACGAGATTTAAGAACTAATATCTCGAGGTTGGCAACGCGTGAGTGGCACCTACTAATGGTGCTGCAAGCGTTCATAGGCTACGGCAACCACTTACCATCAGGTGGGCCGTATGCTTGTTTGCCAACTTCTAACATAAAAAAATATATATATGATGCCTGAGTAATATTCAAGTTAGTTAAAATCTTTTTGTCTCATTATAAATTATATAAATCGAAGTTGAAAGTAAGAAAGTAATTAAAACACTGATAAATATTTAAACCGGCTCAGGGCTCGAGCGCCAAATATTTTCAATTTGAATAATATTATTTTATTTTGTCAGATAATTAAATATAATAAAATTACTGCAATTCTTTATTTAATCTTAAAAGAAAAGGGCGTCATCATCGCATTGCTGAAAGTAAAATATTAAAAATATCTGAAACTTCAAAAAATATCATTTTTGAAAATTAAAAATATAATTTTTATTAAATTTAATATTAGTAGTAATACAGCCATGCTTCTCTAGTATAAATGCCATCATGAAGTAATACCTTCTTACAGAAAATTGGCGTTAAGTAACTAGAGTAGGTACTGTTGCGTTTTGTGCGATGAGTGAGAGCGTCAGAGGTGAAATCTCCCATCTACTCTGTTCCCTTCCTTTTTTCCCTTCTCAACCTTTCCTTCCCCTGGGTTGGCAACGTGAATGTGATATTTCAAATATCACGCGCACTTATAGGTTGCAGTGACTGCTTACCATCAGGCGGACAGTATATTATTCGCCAACCGTCATGAAATGAAAAAAAATTAAAAATATGGTGAAATCCATTATCATTAAAAACAAATAAACATTTTCACTTCAAATTATTAGCGAATACCTTCATAGATATATAAGATGTTTAACGCTAACAAACAAGAATTTAAACAGTAATAAATTAAATGTTATTTATTATTTGTTTTATAAAACCAAGAAGCAAAATACGGCCATCATTATTTATCCTTATCGAGAAATGATTAAGCGCACGATCAACAGTCAGACTGACAACTTTATTTATGTGTAAAACTCACGCGATGAGTGAATATTGAACATTGTTTTTATGTTTTTCAATTTTAATTTCAATTAGCCCGTATTCTAGTTTTTATTTCCAGTTTACAATGTAATACTTACTTAAACTATTAAGTCCTTGTTTTAGTTGAAAGTACTACGTTTTTGCTTGATAAGTTTTTTCCTGTAAATAAATTGCGTGGTAAATATTTTAACGGATTTTAAAAGGACAATGTTCCCGCGCTGACTTCATATATTAGTCGATGATTTGATTATATCAATAGTAAAAAGAATCAATATATCCAGGCGAGTAAATTAGCCGAGTACTGAGATCAGGCCGTGGAAAAAGCTTTCACTTTTGCACAGTTGTCCCGCTGTCACTTCGGGAAGACTAAAGGGTGATTTCAGCTACACCTCTTGTAAGGCCAAACCACGGCTCAGGACGGTATTGGGAATGGAGGCAGCGCTCGGAGCACATTCTAATCAATCGTCTCACTCCAAAGCGTGAACGTGTCGTGACGTGCGAAACAAAGGACCTGGTTTTAGCCAGCAAAGGTGGTTCTGTGTGCGTGTCGGTGCTGTGTATGGGTCACTGCTTTACACAATTGTGTCATCGGAGTCGACAAGGAGCTTTATAGATACTTGAGTAAGAATACGTAATACCATATAAACTTGAGTAGAACTAAGTATGGTTCTTGTTACTTAGGTCTCAGTTTAATCAGGTGATTGGGATGGGAGATTGATCTTGATCGAAGCTATCCGTTACTTTGGTAGAAAGCCATTGCTTTAGTCCTCTCTCAATCGTCTGCTGAGTGACTACAATCTTTCTTATGAGGCCAACTACAACCATTATGTTGTATTGCCTATTATTAATTAGATACAGCTAGTATCTAATGTTGAAAAATATGAA
The DNA here is from genome assembly GCA_023373885.1 of Hestina assimilis. Classification (NCBI taxonomy): domain Eukaryota; kingdom Metazoa; phylum Arthropoda; class Insecta; order Lepidoptera; family Nymphalidae; genus Hestina; species Hestina assimilis. Next base: position 15,503,750 of record CM041746.1, on the reverse strand, counting down.
TCAAAATTAAATAGATAATACCTAATAGTTTTATATAAGCGCTACACTCTATATTCATTAGGATAGTTGTATCCTGTGTCAGACGTCCGGAAACATACACATTGACGAAGACGACGACACCCAGACCGGAAGACATGCCTATATGGTCAATACAAATACTTGAGCCATGGAGCGTTAGTGGAAACAATTTCTAAATGATATTACACCCCGACTCATTGCCTCCACAGGTGACAGGAGGACTGGTTTGTTTTGCACCCAAAGAATCGGGATTGCGATTCAGCGGGGAAATGCAGCTAGCATTCTTGCCACCATTACCCGTGGACATGACAAACATGATTTGTACAGTTTTAATTATTTGGACGTAAATTAGCAATACCATGTCAACCAACAAAAATGTCATTTCGAGAAAAACGTGTTTGAAAATTTTGAACAACTTGCTTTATATGATTTTTTTATGTATTGGTCAAGTTTTTGGCAAGATTTATGTAATGTTTGTTTCAGATTTATGTGTTATTTTACTTATTTCCACAAAAATAAGTATACAAACTGCATATTTCGTATTTAATATAACCCAAAACGTTTAACATAATACATAAATTACATGATTAAAAATGGCTTTTTTAGAAGTTTTAAAGCTTAAAACCCTACAAGTATTAAAGAAAAATGATCTTCAGCCATTTACCAACACTTCTACATATATAACTCAGTTTTTTCAATTTTGTGGGTTGACATGGTATTGCTTATTTGCGTCCATTTGTTAATATAGTTTGTATTGAATTGTAAATATGTTGTAATATTTGTTTTATAAATTAAAATATATGTTTATGTAGCAATATTTTATCTTGTACAAGAAAAGTAGGCAATTCACAAATCATAAGTCCAAACGAAAAATATATTTTGTTTGTCGGCATCTCAAACGGCACATCGTAAAAATCAACACATTAAAAAAATCAAAACACCCATCAATCTTTCATGCCAATTTCGTGCCAATTGGTTTTTTTCACCGGAAACCGGCACTTATGAGATATTACGATACGAAAATCATAAGCAGATCAAAAAAACCACCGCTCGGCGTAACCTTTGATGTTCGGGCGCCATTTAATTGATAGTTTTCGTCCACTCGTAAATTAACCACAGGTAAATATTGTATTTCTGACAAATTACTGTAGGGCATAAAACTGTTCCGACTGTGAGGCGTCGGAAATAGAATGAGGATAATGAGGTAGGGATTCGAAGTTTTCAATTTGCTCTGATTTATTCAATAACGAGCTATGTAGCTTTTAGACTTACCAAAAGCTACATTAAAACACACATACATACCTACATATATACATTAGTAAGTAGGCTGTCTGTGTGCTAAAAGGATTTTTCTCAAATATATTAGATAAGTTATAGTTTTATTATTAATATATTATGCTTATGTAATAAATAAAGATGGTATTGAATTTTTAAAAATCATAAATAATAGTTCAGCTTACAAGCTTCTTATATAAATTTAAGTGCCGCCCAAGATTATTTTTTGTCTTACTTATTTAACACTTAACTATTATTATGACTTAAGAATTCAATTCTTAGTCTTTACTCGAAATATTTTAAATTAAATAATAAATAATCGAAGGCGGTGCTAAGTTAAACATTGGCTCATGAGGCACCTACTTCTGTTGTTAAGCTGTTCCATTTCCTTAAAATATTTATTTCCTATCTTCTAGTGACGGCGAATACAACTAAAAATTCCCAGGAAAAAATAAATAAAACCGAATTGAAAACGTCCTTTTTAAGTCGGTTAAAAATAAATAACGCTAATATTGTTAAGGGTGTTTGGCATGAAATAGAAAGACCTCTCCAAAATACAAATTTATTTTAATATTTTGCTGACTATTAAATAATTCAGAGTATTACATATTTCGATTTTGTCCACTGTAAACATTACTGTAACATCAAAAATCATTACTAAAACATATCTTATAATTAATAAAAATATTAAAATCCAATTTTGTAAAAACGTTGAAAAACTAAACGAAAAAAGCTCACTCCCGTTTAACCTCGAACCGGCGTCTTTGATGTAGCGGTATGTTTACACTAAGCTAACTGAGAAACAAGTCATTTCATCGGGCGTCTGTGCCTTCTTTGATCTCGCCGCTCGCCCGCCATCTTGAATTATTGCCGACATCTTGACTGTGACGAGACACGGCCGCCGTGTTACGCCGAATTTCTGTAGTCATTCGAGTAAATAGCTTATCAGTTTCCCATTAGTGATGGTATTTAATTGTAACTAGTTTCGTTTTAATATTCGTGGTTACAAATGTGTCTATAGCTTTATGTATAACTAGCTTTTGACCGCGGCTACGCCCTTGTCATTTTTAATAAGGCATTTTTTCTTTTTTTATTACAAGTTGGCAAACAGGGGAGACGCAAAATGACAAACGCTCAGACTAAAAGACATATTTATACCAAACATAATATGCCCCGAACGGGAATCGAACCCGCAACCGTCGAGATTCTAATAATTTATTTATTTGTTTTGTAATAGGTATACCTTCAATACACCGTCTTCATCTAGATGCAATTAATTTTTTTTTGCGAACCCTAAAATAAATAAAAAGACCTCATCACAAAACTTCGAGCAATCCCACAGACAGCTGTTACGAATATGTTTCACGATCTCCGATGACGTCCTTAGCAGTGGTTCAGCTTCGCAGAAGGCACCCTACGGACGGAATCAAATTTGAGCCCCCGTGAGGGCTGCCCCTTTATCACGGCTGAGTCTCTGTACTCGGCCCCCGCCCGGTGACGCTGTCAAGGCCAGTAGGGCCAACAGCAATACAAATTCCGAAAAAAAATAAAAATATGTTTGAGACGCTCTCGTGTAAGCTTTCATAAACTTGTGAACACGTGTCTGTGCGGGCGTAGGGCGGGGCGTTGTTATGCCACTCCCCACGCAACATGGCCGACTGCAAGCTACGTTGCAATTGCATTGCTTTTCGATTGATATGCGATTAATATATGATTAGAATTTTAATTTGTTATGTTTGTGTTTTTGAATTTTTATTTTTCGACATACATGTGAAGGGTTTTTAGTTCAAATTTGGGTGCATATAAAAATATGTCTATTTACAAATCAAATATTTATGACTTTTATTATATGATAAAGAGCTAAAAACTTTTATGAGAAATAATTTAAATTTCAATTTGAGATTTACTTGAGAAGGTAATATGGTATAACGATAAATATTAAGTAATAAAAATCAAACCTTCTATCTCTTAACAAAACAGGTTTTTTATATTAAAATGTTTTTAGTACTTACCTATTTGTTTTTTAACGGCAATAGAAATATAGATTCCGTAAAAAATACAACTCTCTACCTATTACAGTTCGTGAGATACAGCCTACTGAGAGACGGGTGGAACTAGATCTTGGAATCCTTTCGGCACGGAATACCTACAAACCATACTTTAAATAAGAGTTAACTAAAGCTTAGGACGTAAATCCTGAACTTAGTCACAAGTTTGCAACATAACTGAATAAGGTTTCCATGTGACTAACTTGGTTACGTTGCATTAGTGTTGAATTAACAAAGGAACACCTCTTCTTTTTTTGTGTAGAAGGTGGGTGTCTATAATATATAGTAAGTCTATAGATCTAGGACATTTCTAAATATTGTCACTTACATTTTTACGAAGGAATGAGAGAACGTATATAAATTCGTTTCAATGAAATGTACCTACTCTGAAACACATAACGACATCTATCGTTCAATTCTCGTACTATTGATTACTCAGCCTCATAATAACAAGTCGAAGTCTATATTTATCTAAGTTATAATCAGCGGCGAATCAACGATAAGTGGCGATCATTAACTTCGGTCTAAGCTCTTAGTAAAAATACTATACGGTCTCTAATAGTATAATTCCTGTTATTACAGTCTTCGATAAAATACAGGGACGTATTTTGCTTATATTAAATTTTTCGAAATTCAAACTATGAATAGATAAAAACAGGTTATCTAAACTGCAAATCAAATCCGGCTTACTTATAAATTCGTTTTGTACTTACTTATTGACTTTTCTACTAGTTAATATTAAGTACGTACGCATGCGTTCTCTTTAATATTACATATAAATCAAATTATGACAAAACTTAATATATTTGCGACTATCCAATTAAAAAAATATTCTTAAAACCCTGACTTGAGGCGGCACTAAAAAAAAATATTTTTATGAAATAATTTACAAAACATGTTTTATATAATGGACCAATAGATCCATTGGCGATCAGCGTTATCACCAAAAAAAAAATTAAGTAGTTTATACAATATCACTTTTTAAAATAATAACATATAATTTGTAGCGTCTTTAAATATTTATTAACATGAAAATTTATTGCCTCGCGTCTCAAAGTCCAGCCCTGTCTCAGTCACGGTCCCGTGCCCTTCAATAAAGCAACCAGTACAAACGAGGCGCCAACTCGGTTTTCGGCTTCGACAAAATAATATATAATTTGCCGAAATCACCGACGGACAATTACTCTGACATTTACAAGACGAAGAACACTATTTGATAGGTTATTGTCGGGTACCGGTATATAATAGAATCGATCATTAAGTGTATAAAGCGATATTTAACTGATCTTACAAGACTTTTAAGTCGATTTTAATTGTTTTTCACAACCGCTTATGAATGAATTTGTATTTCAATAGTAGTAATATAGAAGAAGTAATATAAAACACTCTTATTTGATTTGACGGATTACTAGTTTTTACGCAGAGCGATTGACATCTGACTTCCGCAACCCAAAAGGCGAACCAGTAAATCATTGGATAAGCGCAAATTAAGTACTTATCAAGAGTTAACGATTATTATCAGATGCTATGATATGATATGCCGACTCGACCGTGGAGGTACTCACAGAAAATCCTTGCGGTTCGTGCAGTGAGCGAGCGCCGGAGATCCAATTTCCCACCACCTCTGTTCCCTTCCTTTTCCCCTTCTTATCCCTTTCCTCCTGTTTCTTGGGCTGGCAACGCGCATATGAGATTTCTAGTATCGCAACCGTTCATAGATTGCGGTGATCACTTACCATCAGGCGGACCGTATGCTTGTTTGTCAACCGTCATGTTTTAAAAAAATAACAATAATAATACTCATGACTGTCAAAACCATGCGGAAGACGAAATTACAGACGAGAATCAAAATCACTCTACGAGCCAACCTAGTTTCTCTAACCCAATCATTAGCCGATTATTAACGCATCCAAACATAAACCAAATATGACGAATGGAAATTTAGATGGCGCCAATTTTTTTCAAATCCCTCAAGGCTTAACCCACTAAATTATTTTACCTGAATTGTAAATTAAAAGTTACATCCTGGGTGGGCGCCGAATGGCTTAAATTAGCTTTTTTATGGGTAATTTAACGAACAATGGATAATTAAAGGTGTGATGAGATAAGATTTCAGTGCAGTTACTGTGAAGGTGTAAGAATGGTTAGATAAGGATTTAAAATTTTAGTTATTCTTCAAACAATCAGTCTTTATTATTCGTAAAAAGTGTAAAAAAGGTTTCAAAGAATTCATTCATAGTTTTATGAAAAGACCAGAAAAAAATGTACAATAAGGCTTTCATGTATTTGTATTATTCACTCTTTAAAAAGTACTTGTCGTCTCAAAATATTCAGTTCCAAAATCATTCAATAAATATCAGCTCTCAGTGTCCTCTCACTTCTCTCCTCCGACCACTTCCATTTCCTTCTTTCCCCCTTACCTCACCGTAGTTATAGAATTGCGCGTTTTTTTTATATCTTCCATAAAATATATCTTATTGATATTAAATCCTTACTTTAGATTTATTTTTACGGTCATTGTACTTTTTGATAGATCATATAGTATTAAACCCAGAATACTGTAGTTAGGTTAGCCAGACGGTTATGATGCTACTGGTGTTACAAGCGTTCACCTACGGTAAATGCGTAACATCAGGCACTCCTTATACTCGTTTGCGAAAAAAACACCTGTTTCTTTCGAAAGCAGCATTTTTGTGGTATTAATTATTTTTGAAATAAGGTAAAGTAAGGTAGCATTTTCTTTTTATTTGTTTATTGCTACAATTAGGAAAAAGGACATGGTGAAGCATACGTAAAATAGTACATTTAAAAGAAAAACATTTAATATGCATTCGACATAATATCGAAAAATACCAACGATAAGTACTAATAAAAAAATATGGTGAATAATTAAATTCTTAGACGAATTGAGTCACTGCGAAAATTAATCAACGCACTTTGTCAATGCCATCTTCACTCCAACTGAATTCAATGGGGAAATTTTTACGAACGACAGAAAGACCAAGCGGCACTCCATATTCGGGGCACAATACAGCTTGAAGCGAACAATAAATTTAATTAAAAGTCAATAACAGACGAGTGTTCTTCACTATTATCTCCAGCATCCAGGCGTGTTTTCTTCGGTCTAGGTCACAGCATCTCAATCTTTTTATTGTTTCCTAAAAAAGAAAGCAAATTAATTAATAAACGCTACACACTCAACGGCCCCCAATAGGATAGTCATATCCTGTGTCGGGAAACATACACAACAACAAAGACCAACACACCCAGACCGAAACACATGCCTGTATGGTCAATACAAACACCTACTCCGAGTGGAAACCCAAGACCTGTGGCGCTTAAGGCAGGTTCACTGCTGCATTACATGTGATAACAATTGCTAACTCTTGATAAGTAATTTGTTCTTATCCAAAGAGTTACTGGGTCGCCTTTTGGGTTGCGGAAGTGAGATGGCAATGGCTCTTTGTAAAAACTGGTAACCCAATTCAGGATAAAACTATAAGGAAATAATTCTAGGAAGAATTACAATGAAGCAACTTAAATGGAAAAGTATTGCTACTACTTATTTGCGTCAATATTCTGACAGAGTGAGTGGAAATATGAAGAAAGGACGCCCGATAAAGACGTGGATGAAATGTGTGGAAGAGGATATGCGTAGAAAGGAAGTGAGTGCAGAGATTACGAATTATAGAACATAATGGAAGAAGAACCCGTGCTGTGCCGACCCCACTCACGGTGGATAGCGGCTAGAAGAGGGAAGAAAGATTCTAAAGAAAGACAAAGACCCATTGCAATAACAGAAACACTACGACGGTAATGAAAATAATTCTAAATAGTTTCAAAGTTTTAGCATTAAGAGAACCAGTTCGATCTCTAAATTGAACATAAATCATAAAAATTAAACAGTTAATGGAATCGATAAATTGTGTAACGATTTTTAAATTAATCAATTAGATAAAACCTTCATAATTACTGTTAATCGATATTAATAAACGAAGCACGTTAAAATCAAACGCGCCGATCTCGATAACTAGGCAACGCCACAGCGACAAGTGCCCAATTATCTCTGATTGAAATAATAATACGACAAGAGCGTAGTCCGCATACGAAATGTACCTTGGAGTGTAACTTTTTATGGACACCCACCCGTGAAGTTTGATGCGGTCGGAGTCGACATATTTGAACGTGCCGAGCGTTCTGTCGGCGGAATTCCAAAATATTTTCATCGTGTTTTGCGATAAATATATTCCGTCTGAGGTTTTCACGAAATCGATTCGTCGGAATCAGACGGTGTTTTGGTAAGGTATTCGTTTATATCTTGTCTATTTCTTTTGTCTCAATCATTCGCTGCCAGATATCTGGATTTATTGACGGTGCGTAAGTTATGTAAATTGTTCGCTGCCATTTTAAATTCTTTTGATATTTTAAAGTTTAGACACGCATCAATCCTACTTAATTATGGCTGAGTGTTTTTATTGACCATCACATTTATTTATATGTGTGAGAGTTTAATTTAGTAATAAATTGATAAGCTTCGGATACTATTTATTACAATTTACAGGTGTCGGAGAAAACAGAATTTACTTATTAAGTTATTACAAGAGTACCTTCTAACAAGTAAGATAGTATTGTATTGTACAGAAATATATTGTTAGCCGTTTTATAATAAGTATTTAATTAACACTATTTATACAATATCTACACACATGAAGCATTTTAAACACTACCAACTATTATCATTTTAGTCATGGTTTTGACCATTCTTTTACTAATTACGTCACCGTGACTTCGTTCCCGGCGGGTGAGAACATCTTGGGGCTTACCATTAACTCTTATAGCGATTCAAATAACGACAAATTCAATTCTATCATATTTTATATAAGCATGACTTATAAATATATATCTCATGACACGTTATAGCGATGTACCTCAGCTTAGGTCGTCATTCATGGTAAACCCTGTTCCATGAACTAACTGCATCTTATCACCCGCCCGCACTTTCTTTCTTATTGTTCGGCTCCCAAGTATCATATCGTGATGTTTTATAGCCTATAGCCTACCTCAAGAAATGTGGTATCAAACGCAAATATAATTTTTCAAATCCGTTAAGTAGTTTCAGAGGGTAGCGCGTTCAAACATACAAACTCTTCAGCTTTACAATATTTGTATAGATAGATGAAAAACTATATTTAATATAACATTATTGTAGCTTACAATATAATGTAAATTTAGTTCGTGATAAACATCAAAAGCTTGCCGACAATCGATACGGATTTCGTATTCGTTGCGGATGCAAATACGATTGCATTTGCATGCATATTTCATAGCGTTCTGTGCTGCACTTTAATTAGTCTAGAAGCGAGACCGCCCACAGAGCCTAGCATTAACTTATCTAGGGTAAATTACAAGGATTACCATTATTCTTTACTTATAATGGTAATATCTATACACAGGAACAAATAAATAAAATTGAAGTGTCTATTTGTAATTTCAAATGAATAGCTTTTCACTAAATGTTTATGAAACGGCTGGACCGATTTTAACGGGGCAGATAGGTGATGTTATAAGGAGTAACGTAGTCTACTATTATTTTAGAAAAAGATTTAGGATCCCATGGAATAAAGAAAAATCGGTACACCACATGAGCGGAGCTGCGGGCGCCGCTAAATATAATGTATGAATGTAAATTACGCATTCAGTTTAAGGTATAGTATAAAATCAACTGATTTTAAAATTGGAAAATTGTAATATACTAGGGACCTGCCCTCGCTTTGCTCTGGGTACTTTTAGATACTCGTATACAAACCTTCCTTGAATATTATTCTAACTGATGGTAAAAACCGCATCAAAATCAGTCGCGTGGTATAGGATTTAGTGCAAATACAGACAGAAGTCGAAAGAGATTTTAGAAAGAAAGAAAGAAAGAAAGAACAAGTTTATTGGAAGCACAGCGAGTACAATTAAGACAAAAAAAAAAAAAAAAAAATTTATTGTATACTAGCTGTGCCCGCAGCTCCACTCGCGTTATGTAGTTTTTTGATGATTTCACAGGCACCCAACATTTTTCCGGCATAAAAAGTATCTTATATATTTTGCCGAGAAATAGTAACAAACATCCATCCATCCAGACTTTCACATTTATAATATATTGTTTAGTAGAGCCATGCTTCTCTCAGCACAAAAGGGTCGGCTCGATCGGGGAAGTACTACCCTCTCACAGAAAATCGGCGTAAAGTAACAGTATCATTAGATACTGTTGCGTTTCGTGCAATGAGTGAGAGCGCCGGAGGCGTAATATCCCACCCCCTCTGTTCCCTTCCCTTTTTCCATCTCATCTCATCCCTCCTTGGGTTGCCAACGCGCATTTGATACTTCAAGTATCGCAAGCGTTCATAGGTTGAGGTGACTGCTTACCATCAGGTGGACCGTATGTTTGTTTGCCAACCGTCATGACATATCAAAAAAATGAGTAAGTAAATTTGTACAGTATAAGATATAAAGTAAAAGGCCTACTCCATATCCTAAATCCAATATCAGTTCCAAGTATTCCATTGCAGTCCTTAAAAACAAGTGAAAAATGCAACACGCAATCTAACTCCTTTCTCGCAAGTTCTTAATGTTATTCAGGGTACCATTTTGCAAATAAATGTAACACAAAACGCAGACAGCTGTTTTCATTCTTCAAAGAATTTCGAATGACATTGACACACTTGTGCGAAAAATCTTATATGTCATTTAATCTAATACCTTTAAACGAGGAATTCTTGTATATATATATATAATTGGGATCTCAGAAACGGCTGCACCGATTATCATGAAATTTAGTATGCATGGGTTTTTGGGGACGATAAATCCATCTAGCTAGGATTTATTTTTAGAAAATGTGGCTTTGTCCGTGTTTTCAGGCCGTTGTCGACACGCCATCTATTATCAACAAAATAAATTAAAAATGTCAAAATATATAAATAAATTTACAGCGCACTTGAGCGACCACGCGTTGCTATGGCAACAAGGATTTATTGAATTGAATCGAATCACAAACATTTCTACAATGACAGTTGACGTTTTCTTTAATTTTTTATGTCACTGACTGACAGCGATGCGTCCATTAGAATTTAACAAAATACTCAGCAATCTCAATTTTTGCGGATATAACTTGTTGTCGAAATCATTATTTTATTATCCAGGTAAGGTTTCAATCGAGTCTACCGTACCCTTCACGACTTTCGATTTACCAAAACCAAAAAAAACCGAGCATAGCTCGGTCAACTAGGTACTTTTATATTAAGTATGTTAACTTGTAAAGTAAATGTTTTATAGTATCGTGATTTTAATTAATTAAGATTACTCAAAGTGGCTCTTAGTGTTAAAAGTGGAAATCATTGCTGGCACCTGTGTTACCTCCTTCCTTCAAACGGGGTGTGAAGAGGAATCCTGCGGGTAGTCAGGACGAGGGTGACTGTCGCGGTTGCCTTCCGCAACTTTATTAGCCGTTTTTTTTTTTATGTTAGAAGTTGGCAAACAAGCATACGGCCCACCTGATGGTAAGTGGGTGCCGCAGCCTATGAGCGCTTGCAGCACCATTAGTAGGTGCCACTCACGCGTTGCCAACCTCGAGATATTAGTTCTTAAATCTCGTTCGCCCAGTAATTTCACTAGCGTACAATGCCCTTCAAACCGGAACACAGTAGTGCCTAAACACTACTATTTGGCGGCAGAATATTGGACACTGCGGTGGTACCTACCTAGCCGGCCTCTTGCAATAAAAGACCTACCACCAGTGTGACTGACTGACCGTCTTAGCCTTTTGGGCTTTACTTCCACTTACCATCAGAAGGAGTAGTCATTTGTCCTCTTTTTAAATAAAAGACCATCTTCTTTCTATTCAATGCAATTGTTTATCAAATAATTTAATATTAATTTGACACCGTTGTGGCGTTGTGGGTAGCGAGTCTGCCTTAAGCCTCGACGGTTGCGGGTTCGATTCCCGCTCGGAGCAGATGCTTGTACTAATCGTACAGGCATGTTTTCCGGTCTGGTTGTGTTTGTCCTTGTCATTGTGAATGTTTTTGGACCCCCGACACAGGATATAATTATCCTAATGGGGGCCGTTGAGTGCGTAGCGTTTATTTATTATTATTATTATTATTATTATTAATTTTAGTGCATAGCTATATTTTCTGTTTCTTATTTTTCTTTTGTCTAAAGTGAACCATTACATCCAGTCTACTGACACCGCCTAGAAAATTGCTTCCCAAAAGATTTGTTTGTATTATATATTCAAAGCCTTTCCAATTAAAATCGACGAGGATCGCATTTATCTTCATCACGAATGCGGTATTAGCATCAGCTCAATATCCAGCGAAAAAACCTCCTGCGCCAAGCCTTACATTGTGTGCAAAGTGTGCTATAAATGACCTCTTAACGTCTACTATCGAATCAAAAATCAACTCTAGCAACTAAATCGTAAAGTCCATTCTCACTTACTTAATGTCACATTTCAACTGTGGCAAGATTCATTGCAAATGAAGCTTTATATATTTAGGATTGAGTTCATTTTAGGTCAAATGGGGTTTATTTAAGGCGAATATTCAAGGGCTAGCGTTTGAAAAAGTATTATCAATCATCTGTGACGATGATGGACGACAGTGAGGCGTAAAGGTGGGTGCAGACGGGTGAATGAATTGCGAGTTTATTAACGCAGTGACGTGAGATTTTAAGGATATATTTATGACAACGGATCTTCTTAATTTTATTTCAACGGAACTTAATTTTACATTGCAACATTTATTTCGCAGAAAAATGAATTTACGCACACCATTGCACGTAATGTAATGTTGCATCAAGTATACTAGGCAATGGTAGTGTGGGACTCATCCGTCTGTAAGTCAAGCGGCAATACCCACTACAACTTAGCGGAACCCTTATCGCCATAGTGGGATGTCATGGGGTTGCTTGCGCAACAAAACTATGACGAAGAAGAGTGGAATCCTAACATATTTTAAAAAGCAATATGGTATGATAAACAGTTGTCGTAGTCTATGAGCGCTTGCAACACCATACATTTATAGGTGTTAATCACGTACTGCCAACCTCGAGATATTATATATATAGATAGCTTCCTATATCTCTTTTGCCCAGTAATTTCACTAGCTACAGTACCGTTCAAACCGTAAAACAAAACACAGTAATGCAAAATACACTGCTGCTTTGCCGTAGGATATCTAACAGCGCGGTGGTACGTACCTACCGTACGTCTGTTGCAATAAAAGACTCCACCAGTTTTACAAGTACTTAATCAAATCAAATCAAATATTTTTATTCAACACAAAAAGCATTACACTTATTTGTTGAAAGTCAGATTCTACCACCGACTCCAAAGTTAAGAAGAAAGAAAGTTAGGGGTTATATCTTTTCATTTTAATGTATTTTTTAAAGTGATATTGGTTTACATATTATAATCACTGAAAAGCCTGGAGTAGCTGTCTCATTCCCAAGGCGTGGTGTCCTCAATTCTTTACTTATCCATCAATACATAGATGAATAAGCGCCATCTCCTTGAAGAAGAGAAGGCATTTGCTTTGTAGTGGTACATTAACATTGCTTTTGTAGAATATTCTTAAAAACCAGAAAAAAATTCAAATATTTAACACATCTGCAAGTTGTCAAAAAGGTTTCGAGAATGCGGTACAGACGTACGTACAGATATATTAAAGTTAAACGTTCCTAAGATCAAAGTGCCGCCGAAGTGTCGACAGATCGATAAAAATCCAACTTGCCGCCACATGAGATAACCGAAGTGCCCTTATAAAATAAAAAACAGCGATAAAGAAGTTTTAAATTGAAATAATGTATACGTTTCCGTTTTGTTCAGATTAAGTTTCTTAACATTCGATAATTGTTTTTTAAAGATTTTTAATAATTTGTTTAGATTACAGAAGAATTACGATTTAAATAGCTCCTTATTTAAAAATCAGCCAATGACCTTTAAAAAAATACGATGTCATGTAATATATTATTTTATTTACTATGTATATGACCACGAGGCCTTCGGTTATGTTTTACGATTTCTATTCACTGTGTCATTTCAGTTATGTTTATGAGATACTAGCTCCTTCCCGCACCTTAAATATAACATAGAAATAATTTGTTTCCCATAAATATTTCATCCAATGTCCTTTTCCAATGTGGCGCCGTTGGACACCGTTGTGGCGTCGTGGGTAGCGAGTCTGCCTTTAGTCTCGACGGTTGCGGGTTCGATTCCCGCTCGGGCAGATGTTTGTTAAAATTTCTGTCTCGGTCTGGGCGTTTGTCCGTGTGGGTCTCCCCACCGTGCCTCGGAGAGCACGTTAAGTTGTCGGTCCCGGTTATTATCAATAACATCTGATAATAATCGTTAACTCTTGATAAGTAAATTGCTCTTATCCAATGAGTTACTGGTTCGCCCTTAGGGTTGCGGAGGTCAGATGGCAATCGCTCTGTGTTAAAACTAGTAACCTGTCAAATCGGGATAAGAGTAATAAGCAGACCCTGGGTACATAAAAATACCGGGAATAATGCTAGGATGAAGTCCTTTTCCAATGTCTGGTCTATCTGTGGACCAAATATCATCTAAATCGATTAAGTGGTTTAGTCGTGAAAGCGTGACACAGTTACTTTCGTATTAATAATATTAATAGGAATTGTTATTATGTCTCTATTCACGAACATGAGAAATTTTATTGAAAAAGAAACCGCTTCTAAAATTTTAGTAAGTCATGGACCACCGAGACAATTGCGAAATGACTCAGCAAATAACGAAGCAAACAATTCAACCAATTGCTCAAGATCAGTAGTCAAAGAACATCTTTATTCTATTACTTACATTATTTTTTTAATTCTCAAAATAGAACCTTAGAGAAGAAAAATAATCTTAAATAAATCATTTTAAATTCTACTGAAGCTTTGAATAAGGTACAATTTTAAATAGAATACAATTTTTAAAGTCGCAATATAAAGTTTAAAAATATTCAAACATCCATCAAAAACTTGCAAGCCAATTTCAACTCACTATTTAAATGTATAAAACTCAATTTTCCTCAACACGATCGATACCAATTTGAAGGACCGTTCAAATCGTAGGCGAAATGCAAACAGTAGCCGGCCACCCGCGGGTTTTGAAAATTGTTGGCATTGAGTGTGAACTATGTAAACACGATTAGTCTGAGCGAGGATGATCGATCATACAAACTCTCGACTGTAGTGTTTGCTTTGCTTAGTGATGTTGCAGACGGTTTCTCAAAATTATGTCAATGAGGAATAGATTTTTTTTAATAATAACCGCTACACACTCAACGGCCCCCGTTATGACAGTAATAACCTGTGTCACAAGTCCAAAAACACAGACAATGACAAGGACATGGCACACCCAGACTGGAACACGTGACTGTGTGGTGGTTTTATATTCTTACTTACTACTAGCTTTTTATAGCACAGAGATGGTATCGAAGAAAGAATACGGTCTAATGGAAGACAAAACATGATCAAATTGATGTTAGGGTCTCTGGTGCTTTCGTTAACAGAAAGAAATGTAACGCGTTAATGGGTACTGCTACTTTAATTTTGTGAAAGTATTTCCAAACCACGATTAAAATAATTAAAAAAAACAACTAATTAGCGAAATAAGTTATTACTGCAAAAATATTTTTCAACTTAATATTAATATGCCGTTAAACCAATACAGCCTTTATAACACGCATATATAAAATTAACAAGTCAATCTAACGTCAAAAGCTATTATCTAATTTCAAGTACACTTATTTACCAATAGTTTATACAGTCAAGACGCTAATAATACATACAAAATATCGTCACCTACACACCTGACACACAACTCTATGCCCGCTTGTCAACAATGGCTTACAATTATGCCGTTGCTTTCAACAATTCTATTTGTTCAGCAGCTTGTCAAAACATTACTACCGTGGCGCGGTCGAGTGACTGGCTCAAGTACACTCCGCAGAGCAAATACTCCACGGCATTTTTAAGCCCGAAAATTTTGTCAATGTTATTATCAATAGACAATGTTTTTTTAACGATATGCTTAATCCACTTAAACATTAAAAGCACAAGGTGTATTTAGATTCAGTTAAGTATTGTTTTAGAAGTACATGTTTTTATTAATTTACAAGGTTATGCATGTTTTAAATATAATACTAGCTAATGATGACTGACCGTGATCGTTGTGACCTGGTAGCTTGCCTCGTCGAGACTATCAGCGGTCGAGGATTCGATTCCCGCTTGGGGCAAATATTTGTGTTGGTTTTACCATTTGTCTGTTTCGGTTTTTGACTCCCCACGCTGCCTCGGATAGCACGATGAGCTCTCGGTCCCGATTATTATCAAATAACATTTGATAGTAATACTTAGCACCTTATAAGTAATTTGCTCTTATCCAATAAGTTATTGGTTTGCCTAAGGGTTACGGAAATAAGATAAGATCGCGTTTACTCATTATTATAAGAACTCAAAAATCGATTTAAAAACTAATTACGTCCCCTTAATAACCGACAATACGATAATATCATTATATTTATTTCAACAGCGCATACCTACCGGCATCCAATTACGAATCGAGCGAATAATCGATCCACGAACAAAGAAAAATCGATTTCTTTTATCTGTCAATCAAAAGCAACGATTGTGATCCAATCGATACGAGCACAAAGATAATTGTACACTCACTGAAATAAATTAATTGGCGTACTGACCTTTATTACAATGAGGATAAATGCTATAGTTTGATGATTTTGTTTCATTTGGTTGTGTTTTGTTTTTGTAATGTCAGAGCTGTGTCGTGGCTTGATTGATTGACGGTAGAACGATAATTTTCTTTGTGGCTTAAGCGCTACTGATGCTACCACAATGCGGTATGTACGAAAGGTTAAGAGCGATTCGGATATAAATTTTAGTTTATTTTGTTTTTTATTTTATAAAACACTATTTGCGTCCGCGGCTTTACACTCCTGGTGTACCGATTTTCTTTTATTGCACGGAAACCTAATTCTTTTTCTAAAATAAAAGACCAGCCGTTGCAGAAGTTAGCCGGAACCAACCGATAGCCCGAAAGAAATAAAAAAAAAGATTTTATGTAAGTATATACTTCCATATGCATTTAGTGGAAAGCTGTTAATTTAGAATTACAAACAGACACTTCAATTTTATTAATTTGCATATTCAGCAATAGATAGATATTCATTATTAAAAAATCGAATTTCTTTAATCTTAACACTGTTATTACAAGAAAAGGTCTAGATACAAATCCTGTGGTAATTTTAAGACACTTTTTTTAATATATTTTAGTAGACTCCGTATTATTTCGTTTTCGTTCCTTTATCACATTTTTATTTTCTGACAACGTCACTCAAATTAGTCAGTCTGGAGTGCACCATATTTTTCATCAACGCTTAATTTAAAGTAACATCATAATCGCCATGTATTTGGTCAAGTCTTTTAGAAAAAACATGTACATGTTGTGTATACATGTACATTTTCCTTAATATCAATTTGTGATTATTATAAATTTCTTCATTCAAAGCACAAAACTTTGAGGAGCGATCAATGAGAGAAAGATCAAGAGAATCAATGCGAAATTTATGGAAATTACCTGGACTTTGTAACATATTTGGAACGGATTCTGCTGAGAAGAATCGGCAAGAAACTCAACAGCTCTTCTTTTAAAATATATTCTTTACACAGCAATCAGAGTTACAACAAAATACAATTTAAATACGATGAATTACAAATAATCAAGTATTTATCTTAAGACACCAGTAGAGATTTATCTTAACACACTTAGATTTACCAGTATTGCAAATAATAAAATAGTTGTCATTTACAATGCCGGAGAGTTTGCACTATGGCCGAATGATAATTGAGAACTGTCTTTTCTAACCATACATCATCCTTTTTATTGTCAAGATATACAAATAAACATGTAGGTAAAAAACTAAAAAAGAAAGTTATACAACTTTAAACAATATTCAATACAATTCTATATTCAAAATACGAAATTTAACATAGAAAACCACTTAATAAAATTATTGAATCTAGCAAGCGCCATAAACTAAGCTTCGTATACAAAAAATCCCGGTGCTGTTACGTCGCAATTAACCTCTCATTTTCCGACCCACGCTTCACATCTAGATGTTATCTATCAAAACTTGATATAGCTAAATAATAGCTCCCGAAATAACTTTGTAATGAATACTTTAGCATTACATTAGTCTGAAGTCGGCCGCTGTCAATGCTATCGGGTACATCTCGCCTGTCAAAAGTATATCATTGTGACTGTACCGGCCATCTGATAAATGTACAGACAGAATGAAAAATGTTCATGACGATATTATACAAATTTATATGCGTATTTTTAGCTGATTTACAAGAATGAAAGGAAGAATTTAACATGCGAGAATGTTTTTTTTACTATGCTACGTATCAGTCCTTATTATTTTAACCGACTTCAAAAAAGTAAGAGTTATCAACCAATAATCAACTTGGGATTTTTATTATAAGAGTATACGGCGCGGTCGGTTCAGTTAAAATTTCAAGAAAACCACCACCCCAAAGATAGCACCCCAAAGATTGAAGAAATACGTGATAATATTTTTATGGGCTCGAATTTTTAAATTTTTTCTATCTCAGAGCAATTAACCGATTTGTAAATATTTTTTTGAAAGGTGTACATCCTTCTGATTGGTCTCAAAATTGTTTGTTTGTATTTTGTTTATTATTCAGCGGTGGTAGACCTTTTATTGCAAGAGCCCGGCTAGATGGGTACCCGCAGTGTCCGTTTTTCCTACCGCATTGCAATATACAGTGTTTCGGTTTGAAGGAAACTGAAACCAATATCTCAATATCTCTCTGTATGGCGTTACAAGCGCTCTACTACGACAACTGCTTACCGTCAGGTGGGTCGTACGCTTATTTTCAACTTAGTCATAAAAAGTGTTATTTGTAAAAAAGTGGTTACCTAATTGTTATTCAGAAAGGACATTTAACGACACAAATTCTCTTCTTGTAATTGTCTATTTGGGTAAAAGTAATCGGATTTCTATTTAGAAGTGACTTAATCTACATATAAAATCTACCAAACTTTCGAAACGTAGTTTTCATTATCATAATGTAGTTGTATTATGAATGAATCCTCTATATCGTGAGAATTGAAAGGAGTATTATTTGCATACATATTACGAGTCTTTGTTTTGAAAACCGTTGTGGCTTGCTGGTAGCGAACTTACGTTGAGCCTTAACGGCCGCGGGTTCGATTCCCGCTCGGAGCAGATATTATAAATATCTGTTTCGGTCTGGACATTTGTCCTTGTAGGTCTCCCCACCGTGCTTTGGAGAGCAAGTTAAGCTGTCGCACCAGGTTATTATTAAAACATCTGATAATAATCGTTAACTATTGATAGGTAATTTGCTCTTATCAAACGAGTTACTGGTACGTTCTTAGGGTAGTGGAGATCATATGGCAATCTGGCTTTATTAGAAAATTTGTAACATGATGATAAGAGTATATATAAAACCCTGAGTAAATACCGGGAATGCTAGCAAGAAGTAAGTATATATGGACGCGAATAAGCAATACCATGTCAACCCACACGAATGTCATTTCGAGAAAAACGCGTTTGAAAATTTTGAACAACTTGTTTTATATGCATTTTTTATGTAGTGGTCAAGTTTTTGGCAATTTTAGATTTATGTAAGTTATGTTACTTATTTTCACAAAAAAATAAGTATACAAACTGCACATTTCGAATATAATAGAACCTAAAAAAGTTTAATATAATACATAAATTGCATTATTAAAAAATTGCGTTTTTAGAAGATTTAAAGCTTAAAACCCTACAAATATTAAAGAAAAATGTTCTTCAGCCTGTTCCCAACACTTCTGCATATATAACTCAGTTTTTTCAATTTTGTGGGTTGACATGGTATTGCTTATTTGGGTCCATATAATATACACTTATGTCAAAATTTTTTCTGCTGACGCTACAACTGTCGATCCACAATCAGCTACCGGATAAAACATAACGAATCACCCGCTATAATCATAATGAACTTAATAAATGACCGGGTTTTATCACTCCGGCCTGTCTCGGAGCGTTTTTATCAATTTCCAAAGCAACAACTGACAATCAAACCGGACCCGACTTGCCATTGCTACTGTGAAATTTTATCATTAATCTGAACTAATTTATCAAATGTAATTGTCGGTTTGTCTTATCGCATTTCATTCGAACGATGACGAGGTATTGTCTGTATCAATCGATTTCTAGTCAGTTATAATATTTTATCAAGGAATAATTAGAATTACTATCGCTTGAGAATTCGACCGATTGGTACATTTTATTACATAACTTTTTCGCTAATATTCTACATTGCATGTAATGGTAAGTTATATTAAGTTAGGTTAATATTTGTTAATATATTAAAGAACTAGCATTTTCCAGCGACTTTTGCATGCACAGATACTAGTTTTAACATAAAGTAATAACATTTATTATATCATCTTATTTACCGGGATAAAAAGTATGTAAGCGTTAAACATTCAACGCTACTATTATTTGTGTTAATTCATATATCTATGTCCCAAAATTTCATTTATATCTATTTAGCCTTTTTTGCGTGATTGTATAGAAACCATCCAAACATACATCATGAAATGCATTATTTAATTGCACAATTATATTGGTGTATAGTATCTTTATTCGACTATACACAACGAATTATAACAAAAACTATTTTTTTACTAATATTCGTTGAGAAGTTCCGCTACTTTTATGTCATGAACTAAATAAGGTGGTCAAAAAATATATACACGGCTCTCTTGGTAAAAACTGGCTAGACCAGCCTACTGATGGTTTTAAAAACCACATTCTTGTTATTACCTAAATAAGACTAAATGGAAAGGAGTCTTTTTATCCAAAAACGACATATAATACGTTTTCTTATTTAAGTCATGACGGTAGGCGTCATGACTTAAATGAATGACCACATCTCATCGCCCGCTGTTGGGATAATCTCTGTCACAGCAGACCAGTCTTTTATTATTGCAAGTGTCCGGCTGGGTACCACCACAGTGTTAAATATTCTACTGCAGAGCAGTAGTATTTTTTGGCATTACTGTGCTTCGGTTTGAAGGGCACTATAGGTTAGTGAAATTACTGGGCAGAGGAAATTTTAGAACCAATATCTCGAGGTTGGCAACACTTGAGTGGCACCCATTAATAGTATTGCAAGCGGTCATAGTCTACGGCAACCGCTTACCATCGGGTGAGCTGCATGTTTGCTTGCCAACTTAGTAACATAAAAAAAGCATACGGTTCGCCTGATGGCAAGAAGTCAAAGCTACCTATAATATAAGGGAGCAAGGATGAAAAGGAAAAAATTAAGGAGGTGGAGGTAAAAATAGAGGGGTGGGGATTGGTCCTCCGGCGCTCTCGATCATCGCACGGAACGCAAAATCTACTGAAACTGTTACTTTACGCCGATTTTCTGTCAGAGGTTCAGGCGGCCCATTATTATTATTTATCACGAAATACTATTTTATTTATAACTTTATTTCCAACATCCGCAACACGTTCTTACACGTTCGTTAGCGTGCTATATTTTATTATAATCCTTAACATAAATCACGCTTTAGATCAAATGCGCAGGAGTCACTTACGCATTTATCGCGCTCCATAAATCGATTTCATCTAAATCTCCGATATTATTTATAGCTGCAATTTCAACGCTTTCATTTTATTTATTTACAGCAGATTTATTTATCCTTTGTATATTTATTTTGATCTATTTTATTTAAAATTTATCTATTTTATTTTATTTAATATGTTTTTGAATATCGATGTTTATCGATTTTAGCTTTAACATAACATTAAATTGAAAGCTATATTTACTTTACTTTATTACAGGTAATAGATATGCTTAGTCAGATGAGCTGTGAAGTTGAATATTTATAAGAATATTGTAAAATAAAACAACGTGTCTCTATTGTCTGTCTGTAATTTTGTGTTCTTGAAATTTTACTTCGATTCACATAATTTAATCCCTACTTAGTAACTCTGTCTGTCATATTTTCAAATCTGTCATGTTTTCGCCTATTCTCCTGCAATGCAATTTTAATTGGATTTTGATTTGATTTGAAATTTGCCACAAATACAGGACATAGGCTACCTTTTATCGCTAAAAAAGTCTTGAAAGATTGTACCATTTATTTCTACATATTATAATTGCGTTAAAGGTGCCCCATTGAAAAGGTTATTTAGGCAGGAGATGCCGCGGGCACTAGCTAGTATTATATATAATACATTAGGAATAACTTATTTGCCCAAGGCTTAGCATACATTTGGTTGTAATTTGGATTATATACAGTAATATTTTGGTCTGTCTTATGGAAAAAGATATCGCTATACACCTAAACAATAACAAATAGTAAAAAGTACACCAATTTTTAGTTAACTTTTTACTGAATCCTATATATATATATTCTACCCAGAGTTTGACTATACTCTTATCCGAATTTGATAGGTAGCTTTCTTTTCACAAAGCCATTGCCATCTGACCGCGTCAACCGTAAGGGCGAACCAGTAACTCATTACATATTATCAACAACCAAACAATCGAGTTAACGATTATTATTAGATGTTTGTAACAAACATCTGCCTCAAACAGGAATCGTCCGCGACCGTCGAATCTCAATGAAGGCTCGCTACCAATGCTCGCTACTTTTTATTGAGTAATATAGTATGAATAGCGAAATTAGACAATTCCAAAACGTATGGAATTGTCATAAGCTTTCGAAACACTAGATGATTTTCCAAATGGAATCTCCTAGCTACTAAGACCATAGAAATATAAATGAAAAATATACAATTTTATAAACACAAAAACCTATAGCAGACATAAATATGTCTATTTTTAGTAACAGTAAATTAAAGTCAACCTATAAACCGAATGCCGCTAGACCGCAAGTATATGTCAACGTCAGGGCATAAAGCAACCGTTGACAGCGACGGAGCCGCCGTCAATACAGCCTTAAAAAGCAATAAGATTTATTTCTTATTCAATTTAAAATCTACGTCAGTCGACGTGATGTGTAGACCAGGCTTTATTATGGCAAAATTATTATACACACATTGATTTAACGACGCGAGATTTTTTATAATCGACCTCAAAACGGAGATGATTTTCAATTCGGCTGAGACGCTATTTTTCACACGTTGCGCAGTTTCTTTGCCAGTTTTTTGTACTTTAAAAAATAATTAAAATTAGAAGCTGAACGGTTAAAAATCCGACTTCACTCCGTTATCGCGTTGCAGGTTCGATCCTGACCGCTGAGCTATTGTCGTACCCACTCGTAGCACAAGCGTCAAGCTTATTTGGGGCAATAGAATTATTATTAGAAATGACTTGGAAAAAAAGTTTATCCACCTCAAACTATTTCTGAGTCATAATAAAAGAAAAATAGAAAAACAACAACACCACAAAACTTATTTTCTTATTGCGATTCAAATTACGACCCAAACTGAGTTATATCACTATATCGTACCGTATACAAATATTTATATGTTATACTCATATAAAATCTGAATCGTTTTACTGTCACAATTGAATTTGATCGAAATAGAATTGTTACTATAAGTTAATGATAGGTCCTCTGTTAATCTGAATATGGCACGATTTAAAAGAAAATTGTTTTTTTTTTGAGATAATTACTTTTATTCACTGCAGTCATTGTGTATTCAGAATGTGATGGATTTACTATGGTTATAAATTTCTGTATTTCTGCTTGCTTTCTATCTGAGCCCTCATTCTGTGGCTAGCCCGCAGTTCGCTCAGGTTGAGTTGACTTGGAATAATAAATTTTAAAGAATGAAGCTATTCATTTTTATAATAAACTATCTGTGGCCGTGGGTCCACTTTGTCAAACTGTGAACAAGCCCGAACCGTCTGACGATTTGATTTCATAGAAGATCATGGACTCTTGTAACACATGACACATGCGTGATTTGGAACCAAAGGGTAGGAAAGGAGTAAAAGCAGAGGTGAAAACTCATCAATCGAAGCTCAACAATACGGACTAGTATCGGAAATATGTTGGTCCCTGTTCACATGTGCCGGTTGCCAGGTAGCCGGCGCCGGGTATCCGGTACCGAAGATTATGGGCATGTATGGCAGCTCTTACACTTACCAGCGTAATTTTGTTCGGCAAGCGGTCGCCGGGTACACGCCGGATTCATCACTGTACGAGTTACTAGACTCAATATTGGTGTGTACCCTGCTACCGGCACGTGTGAAAAGGCATTTATGGTCGAAAAGGTCCATTCATGTCGAAAAGTTCCTATTAAATTTAAGCGTTCTTATAAGTAAGTCATATAAGCGTCAGTCTTGAGCGTACAGCCATGCTCGTAAGTTGATAGAAAATGAATGATGCAATTATAATTTGAAATGTAAAGATACATGCCATGTTTCAGTCGCGAAATTAAGGTTTCAACAAGTACAAAGTATCCCAGGAAGCTAATGTAACAGCTGTCAAAAGACTATCGTAGTGTGACCATCAATAATTTAAAAAAATGTCTTTAAATTTTAGTTACAATTTATTATATTACTCTGCATTTTTATTCTTAAAAAGTTGATTTGTTATCAACGTAAAATAAATTATTCTACTAATATTATATATTTATCTTACTAAGACGACTAAATAAAATATAAACTTATAAGCTAATTAATTAATTACATTTATTTAAATAATTAAAACGTTTAATTCATGATTATTTGATTAGAAACTTTGAAAAGTATAAAATGAAGTAAGCACTATTTTATAAACTTTTACTTATGTCAAGTTCCATATAAATACTTTTCATCTAATTGACGACCGTTGTAACGTACTGATAGCGAACATGCTTTGAGCCGTAACGGTCGCGGGCTCGATGTCCACTCGGAACAGATGTTTGCTATGAATATCTGTTTCGGTCTGGGTGTTTGTTTTTGTGGGTCCTCCCATCGTACCTGGAAGAGCACGTTAAGCTGTCGGTTCCAGTTGTTATCATAACTTCTGATAATAATTCTATCAACAATTATCAAAGATTTACTCTTAATAGGTAATCTTACTCTTATCCAATGAGTTTTATTAGGATTGCGGAAATGGTAATCGTTGTGCTAAGAACGAGAAGAGTTTTCCTACAATTCTTTTCATCCCATAAATAGTTAGATTTCGTAAACATTTTCTCAAGAACTTATCAGTTAAATGACAATCAAATTACCAAACACAAAAGACATCATACATAAAACACACTTGTCCTAACATTAACAAAAAGCATGGTCACCGTACCACAGCAACTTTTTGCCTGTTGTCTGCTACCGCCACCTCTCTACAGACAGACTTGATCTATTCTCCTTTGGGTCCACATTTTTATCTTACAAAGTGCTCAGATAGACACGGGGAGAACTTTGTGGAAAATTCATCTCCACCACACCTTCAAACGTCCTAACTCTCATTACCAAGACCTTCGATCTTCAACCTTCTTTCAAAGTACTAAAGTCTAAAACTGATCAAACTATTGTGTTACTTATTACGTAATTGATCACCAGAATTGAGGAGTAGGGTATAAATATATGAAAGTACATTAATCTAAGCAGACGTGCATTCCTTTGTGGGGGGGTAGAGTTGAAACGGCGTGAAAATATGACTCGTTATTTATGTCTTACGTCAAGCTCGGGATGAGTATTTGAGAAATCTTCTTTACTTAACCATGTCAAGTCGAAGTAAAATGGTTTGCAGCTATTTATTTTAACACACAACCTAATATATTTTGTTTGAAATCTCATAACGACTTTGTGTTTATTGAATCCTATTTGATTCAGACTACAGACTGCAGGGATATTGTTTAGTTTTTTTTTTGCACAGAACCGTAATTCTATTTCTTAAATAATAGTAGCCTAAGTGAATTCTTATAATATCCGCTATTTGCTAGTGAAAATCCCGTTTAAAGCGGTCCAGCCAGACAGAAAGAAAGACAGCCAAAAAGTATAAAAAAATACTTTTATGTAAGTTTCTACCGTATATACTTTCATATTATGCAGTCAGTGAAAAGCTGTCAATTTGGAATTACAAACAGATGTTTCAATTTAATTTATTTGTATAGATTTTTAAATATCATACATGCTACTTATGATTTAATTTATAGATATAAATATAAATATAGCTTGTACGAACAACATAAAAAGCTACTAATTCTTCACTAGAGCGTTACAAATGGATTATTCACTGTTATATTAATGAGTAATCGTAAAAGAATCCCATATCATATCCAGAACTACATTATAAAATGTCCTATTTCTAATAACACACCCCTTCCTAAGCCCACATCTAGCTAACGTAGACTTAAGCTGGAGCCACTTTTTCTCACCTCGACCGCTGAAACTTTATGACGTCATTACATTCACACCGCGCTCTAAGCTACACCACTTTTTCCCCAAATTTATTTGACAATTATTAAGGTGTCCGCATTAAGGCGGTATTATACCGACGGTTCTAGAGGAAAATCATGTTTTTCTTGGGATGTTTTCGACCGTAAGTCAGCGTAAAGACCGGCACGTGCGAACTATTAGCCTCCCGACTGCGGATTAGAAAATAATTCAGCGCTCTGAATGTTATTATGGAGCCGAGTCGGATTTATTTTATTGCTTCGCGAGATATATGCTAGTCTTTCGGCTTTATCCTCTCTTCCGCAGTTTGTTTATCGAGTGAGCTGGAGATAAACGTGTGTAGCAAATTTTATAGTCGCCCGGGACTGTTACGGGCTCACAGTTTTCGTGTAAATCTTCTTTATGCGCAGTTCTATGTAATTATAGCGTTATTCGCTTGAGTAACTCCCGTCGTTGATGTTATTGAATGTACCTATAAAATATTATTGATCGTCGTAATAAAATATGCTTTATGTTGCTTGTGCCATTTTTTTATTGGCCTCTTTTATTATGGCGTCGTTATTCATTGGTATATCTGTTTTTGCGGGGCGTTGTCTATTTCGGTTTTTGTATATCGATATATTTTATGAGTTACGGGAAACGGTGTTGAAGGATATATATCCTAAAAAGACTCTTAAAATAATGTTGTTAGGCTAAAATTACGAAGCACATGACACAAACGGGTATCTTAATAATGCATAAGAGGGGGAAGGAGTTGAGGAAAACATAAGGAGAACCTAATAGTGTGTGAAGTGTAGTAGTGGAGCCATTCTTCTCCCAACACAAATGGGCTCGACCGGGGAAGTACTACCCTCTCACAGAGAATCAGATAAAGTAACAGTATCAGTAGGTACTTTTGCGTTTTTTTTTTTATGAGTGAGAGCGCCGGAGGCCCAATCTCCCACCCCCTTCTCATTCCTTCCTTCATATCCCTTCGGTTGGCGATGCACATATTATGCTACTTCAAGTATCGCGTTCATATGTTACGGCGACTGCTTACCATCAGGCGGACCGTACGCTTGTTTGCCAACCGTCATGATATAAAAAACACTCCTCATTTGACTTCAATAATCTTTGATAACAGTTCCTTGTGTACAATATAGAAAAGTTCTATTACTAAGTTACAGACGTATATATAGAGATATATCGCATCTTTAGAACGAAAACGATATAACTCAAAAAGCAATTTTTTAGTCGTCAACATAATAAGTTTTAAAATATTGATTGATACCTGCACAATCTTTCGTATATTATAGTATATTATTGGTTGTTTACGTCAGCTATTTACGCTCGAATATGGCTACGTTTGGACTATTGTTACATTGATAATTTCGTTTATAAGTCATTTTACGCGGACAACTAAATTTAAATCGTGGCGTTTTCGTTCTAACGGTGCGATATAATGTGTGACTTTAATACGTCCAAGTAAAATACACTTACAAAACTTTCAGGCGTGCTAATAAAAATTTGCTTAGTAAATCGAGTTTTAAATGTTCATGAAAATTGCAAAAATTTCACCATAATATTTCTAAACGGATAACGCTTTGTAGACTTGCAATTTTTCCATCTTCGCCAGTAATATTTCCTGTTGCCACATTAGTGGCTGTAATTGCCACAGCCAGGTGCTCGTAAATAACGTAAAGTGGCAACGAGGCAATGCTTTGTGTTGTTTTAACTTATTACTGAGCTGGACGTGACTCGGGGCTAATGGCTGCTGCAGTTTTATTTTTCATGTTTGTTGCACATTAGTTTTGTTAAATTATAAAACTTTTACATATAATTCTAAACTTGTATTTTCTTTGTTAACTAATTTCTCAATTCGGTTGATTTTTTTTATGTTTGTTACCTTAGATCTTCGACATTTATGAAGCACTTGTTTTTTTTGCTTTTGGCTTGCTGGGGAAAAGAATATTTTCTACAACAAAAGAAAGTGCCTTGTGTGCTAATGCTTTTCTTAGAATGGACTACTGTTTTAGTAAATATTAATTTATTGCTTTTCATTTCTAAAGTCACACCGTTGTGGCGTTGTGGGTAGCGAGTCTGTCTTAAGCCTCGACGGTTGCGGGTTCGATTCCCGCTCGGAGCAGATGTTTGTATTATTCGTACAGGCATGTTTTCCGGTCTGGTTGTGTTTGTCCTTGTCATTGTGAATGTTGCCGGACCCCCGACACAGGATATAATTATCCTAATGGGGCCGCTGAGTTTGTAGCGTTTATTTATTTATTTAAGTCAGTATTTTTTTTGTTTTTATTATTTTATACATATCGTTAACTAAATACGCTCATAACCGGCTGTGCTCACTGATCGGTAAGCGATCGGTGGGCTAGCCAACTTTAGCCGCAGTCAGTCAATAGATGGGTGATCACATAGTGGTATTTCAACTGAGCGTCTCCATGCTTCAGAGGGCACTTAAAAAGTCGTTCCCGGCTGTTATCAATTTGAGACGAAAAGTCAAATCAGAAGACTATACGGGCGACCTGGACAAATCTGACACTAGGTTGGCCACTAACTACGAAGAAGAAGAAGAACTAACGTACTTATTTATGTAGACGACTGTACTACAAAGAATAGCTTTATCATATTCATAGATTTAAAGGGACGATAAAATAAACAAGTACACTCGAAGAAACATAAAAGATTCACTCGATCAACAATCCCCAGTTAGCAGGTATCGGGTAATCACGGCGCAACTTTATCAACGCTTGTAGCAACAAATGAGCGAGGCGAGCGATTTATTGACGCGATAAGCGCTAAGTGCCGCTCGCGCAAATATTTCGCGTCGGCGTCTTCCTCGCGTTAGTTAGCGCTTACTTACATTCGCTTACGTTTCGCTCGCGTGATACTTGTTTACGTGTGTCACAAAGTTTCATGTTAAGCGAGACGCTTACATATTTAAATTAGTTTTACAATGTACAAAAATAAAACCGGGTTACGTATTAACGTAACGTCATGTCATTTCGACTCAATTTGATCGATAAATTAAAACTTTATACAAATTTTGAATTGTTTTCTTTTTCTTTTGTGTGGCAAAGTTGGCAAGCAAGCATACGACCTACCTGATAAGTTATAAGTGGTTATAAGTATATAAGCGGTTGTCGTAGCCTATGAGCGCTTGCAACAACATACGATTTCACTAGTTAGCTAGCTAGTGTCCTTCGGACCAAAACACGGTATATTGTTTTATGGTATGTAAGATCGAATGAACTTTATAACTTGTTATATTTTTTTACTACCCCGGGGGCCAAAGGACTTTATCCCACCTGGTAATGGGAAGTGGAGTTCACATGGCTAATATGGTTGCAGAAGGCGAACTGCACTAGCCACCGTTGCCCTGCGTAGCTACAAGATGTCTCTTCATCTATGTTTTGAAGTACCCCAGGTTGCGAGCACCGGTAATCCCATTCCAAGAAGTTCCATTTTTTTACGCGTTACAAAGGATTTTACAAAATATCAAATCGTCTTTATAATGTTCTAAAGACAAAACATCGCTTTAGATATAATACAGACAGACAAATATAAACAAAACTAACAATTAACAAAAATCGCTATAAGCTTGTGACTTAAGCTAATTTACATCAGGGCTGTCAGTCTCTAACTAGGTTGTCTACAATTTACGTTTCGCGTTATTTGACTAGCGTACCTACCAGCTCACTTTAGAATACTGTCCGAAGTTAATTTACAACTTACTACAAAGTAAATCATTGGTAATACTTTAACATTAACAAGTTACATAAAGACTTTGTTACTAAACTGTACTTTCATGATTTCCGCTATTTTGTATTACTGTTGTATAATTTATCGTCTGAATATTTATATATTCCGCCCGCGATTCTACTCGCTTGGTTTAGTGATTTTTCTTTATTGCACGGAACCTTTTTTTGGCGTCGGGATGTGACGACCCCATCGCCCGCTGTTGGGATAACCTCTGTCACAACAGAGATTATTCCACCAGTGCAATCAGTCACACTGGTGGTAGGTCTTTTGTTGCAAGAGGCCGGCTAGGTAGGTACCACCGCAGTGTCCAATATTCTGCCGCCAAATAGTAGTGTTTAGGCACTACTGTGTTCCGGTATGAAGGGCATTGTACGCTAGTGAAATTACTGGGCGAACGAGATTTAAGAACTAATATCTCGAGGTTGGCAACGCGTGAGTGGCACCTACTAATGGTGCTGCAAGCGCTCATAGGCTGCGGCAGCCACTTACCATCAGGTGGGCCGTATGCTTGTTTGCCAACTTCTAACATAAAAAAAAAAAA
This sequence comes from Hestina assimilis, assembly GCA_023373885.1. Classification (NCBI taxonomy): domain Eukaryota; kingdom Metazoa; phylum Arthropoda; class Insecta; order Lepidoptera; family Nymphalidae; genus Hestina; species Hestina assimilis. The sequence continues at coordinate 15,473,642 of CM041746.1, read as the reverse complement.
AAAACCCTAATTATTTTTCATAATATCAAATATTGACGTGACAATTTACCATACCGAATCGTATGCTTGTTTGAAACCATCATGAAATTAAAAAAAAATAATAATAATAACGATCACTTGATTCTAATTGAATTAATAATTGAAGCCTCAATAGCTCCACGATATAAAGGCGCCTTCGCTCCGTTTACGCGAGAGTCGTGGGTTCGATCCTGACCCCCTTGGGCTATTGCCGTACTTACTCCTAGCGCTAGCTTTGAGCTTATTTGAGGGGCGCAATAGGAATATTAGAATGTTCTTGCGTTGGGGTGAATCAGATTACAGCAACACTATCCATTTAATCTAAGTTATTAAATAAATAAATAAACGCTACACAGTCAACGGCCTCCAATAGGATATTGCTATCCTGTGTCGGGTCTCCGGAAACAGACACAAGGACAAATACAAGCACATCGAAACCGGAGCACATGCATTGGTTAATACAAACTTCTACCCCGATCGGGAATCGAACCCACGACGTATGGTGCTCAAGGCCGGTTCGCTAACGCTGCACCACAGCGTCGTCGAATTTAACACTTATTAAATCTAAACTATAACATTCATATTTATAAGCTGTCAATTACTATTAAACTTCTCATCAACAATATCGTTATCATTTCTATATTTAATACGTAATTGCAACAACTCAATAGAATCCCTCTACAACAACCCTCGGATTGTCTTATCTTTATCACTGATACGGGATAGTGCTAACACTGCACGCCTAACATCACTACGCAAATCCATACAACATGAACAACATTCAATTTAAAACCTTATTCATTTAATCTTAAAGTTCTAAATTGAAATATCTCAACTTACAAAGACAAGGTCGTAACAAAAGTTAACAAGATTGCAAATAAGAACCCTGTGGCAATAAACGTAGAGGAATCGCATAGGATTCAAAGAGCTGCCACAACGACCATTCAGGCTTTGATATCGATAGAGATAATATTGAAATAGTTAGAATTGAATAAACTATCGATTGTTGAACAGATATTCCTTACTGGGGATTTTAAATTAACTCGGATGCAGCGTTTCTCGATTGTCGTGGATAATACGGAACGAAATTGAGATTTCTTGAGAGGATTTTGTTGAATTATTGTAGATATTGTATTTTGAAATATAGGAAGTATAATTTAAACAAGGTTACTTGGCTTATGCAGTCCGGTGGTTACTTTTGCAATTTTAGTATGATATTGACAGACTAGATAACATTATATTTGGGTAAATGTCATGGGAGTGTGTGTACTTTTTTTTTTTTGAGAAACTCTTCTACAATTTATTACATATGTTTGTGTATATATCCTGAAGGTGGTTTATTAGAAATTTTAGTATACCTTTATTTATTACACATGCCAGTTGAAAATGTACATATTTTTTTTTTTTTTTTTTTTTTATTTTGGCCTTTGGTACTGCGGTTATTAGCCCGCCGTAATTCTGCCAATGTCAACGTATAGTGGAAAAGACATCGTGGAATAAATGGTTGAGTTTCTTTAACGTATGCAGCAACTTTTTGTGGAGATGGTTCAGTAACATCGAATACCTAAAATGTTAAGGACAACACAGTTAGTAATAATATATAATAATGAAACATAATATATAATTATAAACAATTAATACTTAGGTATAAAAAACAGAAGTTATTAAAATGTACATATTAAAAAAAAACTTATGTAGCTAGTCTTATTAATACGAAATAATGTCTCCAATATTAAAAACCAGCTATTGAAGAGTTCCAATATCCACCTTTTGGCTTCATTATTAGATCAGCTCGATGGTACCTAATTATTGGTAGCTCGATGGTTAATGGTTTTCCTAGCCTATGAGCACCATATATTTGTATGTGTCACTCAGCGGTGCCAAACTCGAGGTATTGGTAGTAGCTACAGTGACCTTCAAACACAGTTTTGCAAAACACAGTACTGCTTTGCATTAGAATATCTGAAGTTTTAGAGAAGATACTTACTTCAAAAAAGTGGAACTCATTGCCGGCTCAAGGATTCCCTATATTATGGGCTCATCGAACGAGACGTGAAGATGTATCTTGCGGGTATTAGTAGCCTTCTTCATGTTTGGACTTCACTGCCACTTACCATCAGGTGGAGTCATTTGCCCTACTTTTCAAATAAAATAAATAAATAATAATAAAAGCATGTTAAAAATATTGCTAAGTCGTCTAAGCTGTTGTATTCATCTCGTAACAAACGGTAATGCGCCATCTTGTTACGTTCCTCAAGTACTGAGTAAGCCTTTTTTATCTCGCCTCGCTAACTTTGCAATGCACATACTTGTACTTGCCAAACTATCAGCGAATCTTTATAGCAAATTTGTTACAGGGTTGTGAAAATACTTTAAATAAATTTTATTTTAAAATAATAATAAATCTAGATTTCCGAGCTAATATTATAAATTCGAAAGTATGTCTGACTGTATATTACGTTTTCACCCCTTTCAAGTAATGGGAATTTGAAAAAGGATACAGACTACTTTTGTTGCGAAAATAAAATTTTACAAACAGGTACCACACCTACCTAACCGCCTGTTGCATAAATTATTGTATTGTAGTGTCAGATATTCTACCGCATAGCAGTTCGAAGTGCACCGAAGCTAGTGCAATAACTGGGTGAAGGAGACTTAAGAACCAATATCTCAAGGTTGTCAACGCGTGAATGACACCTTAAATTCAAGGATATTGCAAGCGTTCATAAGCTACGGAAACCGCTTACCAGTTGAACCGTATGCTCGCTTGCCATGTAAATCACATAAAACTATTTTGAGGAGGAATGTTAGGAGATGAAACACAATTAAGTTAAAATAAATAAATAAACGCTACACACTCAACGACCCAAATATATCCGTTGTAAGGGATCCGTCAGAAAGGTCAATACCTACATCTGTTCCGATTAGAAACCCACAAGCTATGACGCTTCAGGTAGGTTCACTACCACGTAGTTAACGTTATATTGCGTTAAAGTCGTCAAAAATCAATTATAAAATATGACGTAAATAATAGAATAATATTTATTTCATTATTAATACAAATTTTCGTATTGAAGTACATATATATTTTTTATTTATTCTTTTACTAACGGCCCGCTCCGGCTTTGCACGGGTATAAAATATATAGCATGTGTCATTACTATTAAATTTATATACGATGTATATTACTTGTCATTATTATTTACGACATCACATTAGAAACCTCAAAAATAACAGTATTTCTCCACTATTTAATGGATGTTATTGTACATATAAACCTTCCTCTTCAATCACTCTATGCGTAGTTGTGTAGTTTTAAAGATTTAAGCATACATAGGGATATAGGGACAGAGAAAGCGACTTTGTTTTATACTATGTAGTGATAGTGTGAAGTATCAACCCTAGCTCGGTTAAGCGAGATACACGCCCGTTTAAGCAAAGCACAGGATTAAACGGATGCCCCAATAAAATTTACATAGAAATGGCATTTTACTCGAGCACATTTTTACTGACCCGATTCTACCTACGCGCTTTTTAGAATTACGTGCCACGTTTAAAGAGGTTTACTATATTTTCTACGGTACGGTCTTTATAAATAAAAATTCACAATTAAATTTAAAAAGCTATATATATTTTTATAATATAATATCAAAATGTTAGTATCTAAACGTTAATTTTTTTGATTGACTTCAAGAAAAGGAGTATTCAGATTTTACATTACCATGACGTTTAAATATATATAATAAGAAATAAGCCTCTTAATTTATTCCTTGGCCTTTTTATTAAAAAAAGAATGGCTCTGCATCAATTGGCGCGAAAACTAGAATGTCAGTTTAAGCTCGAAAGGTCGATATACTTGGTTCGGTCGTGAACCATTTTATTCATTTATGTTTGTTATTTACTAGTTATGTACTAGAAAGTCCAATAATTACATCCGCTCACCGATTTACTTGTATTACGATTATTTATAATGAACCAATATTCAAATTGTTACTTTTAAAAAGTCTACTCATTTCTGATTCCTGAAAATATATATTTAAGTCATGGTAGTTAACAGCGATCCAGCTCAGTTTAGGTCGTCATTTCAATCACAATAAAAGTTCATGGTAAGCCGCCTGTTCTATTTCGTTTGATAAAAGAGTGCACCGAGAATTTTCTCTATCATCTCTCTCTCTCTTTCTTTCTTTCTCTCTCTCTCTTTTTCCTTTTGTTTATTTGAAACTACGGTCTTACCACGATGTTGAACGTAGGCTTGCTTACCGTTTAACGTTTATAAAAAGTCGTTTATAATTTCACGTTTTTATATCTAGTTGAATACAATAAACGGACCAACACGTGACTTCAAAGATAATATAATACAGATTAAATCCAACCTGAGTAATCCCGGGACATTGCGGTTCTCAATTTACGTCCTCGTCCCGGACAACGGGAATCACGGGACTGAATTACACGGGACGGCATTAGAGAGATTTTCCCTGGATTGTGAGATTGTAACTTCGTCCCGAATTGGCTACCTTTTGACGTGATTGTTATCGATGCTGACTACGGATTTAACGTTACACGTTACAAGTTCTTAATGTCATTTAGGACAAACGATTTTGTAGTTGATATAACAATTATGTCTCATCGTCGGTCCTTGAGCTACTTAGGTAATAATAATATTCACTTTTATCAATTGCTATGAAATACATGTATATTATGTAATAAGATTGTTTTAATTAAAGTCTTAGTAAAGGTATCGAATTTTATTTCGTGTCGTATGACCGTAGCTCATGTGGTCTACATTGTTATTGTTTAGTTAAACAAAGAAACGAAATATGCTTTCGCTTATTGTTGTGTTACTGATCCACCAACTCACCGTATCGCATCGCCCGCTCGCGCTTTTTTTCCTATTGCTCGGCTTCTATATATCGTATCGTGATTTTATCGTATAACCTTTCTCAAGATAATTATGTAATATCAAATGCAAAAAGAATTTTTCAAATTCGATGATTAGTTTCAGAGATTAGCGTCTTCAACCAAATTATTTTGGTATGGATATACATATATTGTCTATTTAATATATTATGTCAGTGAGACAACATCTAGACGAAGAATGATACTGCGTCTGTTGTATCTGCACGTATGTGGGTTTATACAACAAAAATCTTAATAATAAGCTACTACAATTGGTAAAATTCGTTTATTACTACGAAACACGTGTGGCCGCTTTGTCGCTAAATTTCTCCCACTGACACTACTACATACGCAGATCACGACGAAATCGTAAGTTTCACATTACATTGCAACGTGCGCTTGTACCGCTTCGAATATTGAATAACTTTTACAGTAATGATAAGCGAAGTGAACAAACGACAGTAATGCCTACTCGAACTGCTTGTGGCTCATAAGTCACAATTGCAGCGACAAGGTCACTTGGATATAGAACTTTTACCAATATAAATTGTTTTAATATTCTATTGAATGTAATATTTAATACTAGGTCATTGTCAAAAGCAAGTTTACTATCACTCTCGCGTTCGTCATAATTGTATATTTGTAAAACAACAATTTTTGTTTCACTTTAATTGCTCATACTTTATTATTATTTTTTCATGACAATTGGCAAACAAGCATACGGTCTGTCTTATGGTTCGCAATCACCGCAACCTATGAACGTTTGCGATACTTGAAGTATCACTGCCAACACAAGGGATGGAAAACAAGGTTATGAAAAGAGATAAAAAGTATGGATGAGAGGGTACCTACTGATACTGTTGCTCTACACCGCATTTCTGTGAGAGGGTAGTACTTCCCCGGTCTAACTAGTCCATTGTGGAAACCGCATGGCTCAACTAAATTTCGTATTGACCTTTAGAAATAACCTATTCAAAATCAAACAAACATTACCCCATTAAGACAACAGGCAATAAATAAAACTTATCCCAAATAATTGGCAACATAAAGACCAAAATCGCTCGCCCCTCTTAATAGACCTGACCAGAAGATTTACTGTTTCAATAGTTCGCAATATGGCCGTGGTCAGGGTCTGCGATTTATCAGACGACTAAATTAAAAGCTTTGTTCAGTAATAAAAGCGGTAGACCAACACCCAGGATTGGGGTATTTCATTTAATAGTCTTCTCCTATCATTGTGGTGTGATTTTAAATCGGCTGAATAAGAACACATTATTAAAACTTATACAGTTTTAATAAATATATGATGACTTTGTGCCGATGTTTGTATTGACCGTACAGGCATATGTTCCGGTCTGGGTGTGTTTGTTGACATGCTCTTGTGTGTGTTTCCAGACCCCTGGCACAGGATATTACTTACAGAGGGTATGCTTGTACTCTTATCCAGATTTGACAGATAACTTTTTACATAGAGCGATTGCCATCTGACCTCCGCAACCCTAATAGCGAACCAGCAACTCATTGGGTAAGAGCAAATTAACGAAAGAGTTAACGACTAGTGTCAGATGTTTTCACAACAACTGGTACAGTTTAACGTGGGGAGACCCACAAGAACAAACATCAGACCGAAACAGATATTTATAAAACCCGCGACCGTCGAGGATTAAAGCAGGCTCGCTAACAGCATGCCACAATGGTCGTCATCAGCTTTCCATCAGATAGGACGTATCATTTTATGGCGATCGATAGTGTTTTTTAAAGAGTAAATTCGTAGTTTTATACATTTTTTTTTTAAAGAATAATGGCAATGCTTTTTTGTGGCATTACTAATATTCCTATTGCTCTCCAAATAAGCTCCTAGCTTGGGCTAGAAGTGGCTACGACAATAGCCCAAGAGTCAGGATCGAACCCGCGACTCTGTTGTTAGCGGAGCGAAGTCGGCCCTTCGACCGTTGAGCTATTAAGGCTTCGAATTAAGTAATATCTATTGAATCTTCACATTGAATAGACAAATACAACATCTTAAACACATCCCTATACAAACGGGACATAACAATTAAGGGGTCTACGACACTGGCTATTACACCTCCCTGGAATCAATTAATGATATCGTCTATCCCTTTCTTACATGTAGATAAAGTTGCTTCTATCTCTTTCGAATACCATCTTGCGGTGGCCTGGGTTAGTTAACACGCTGAGTATTGCTTACCGGATTTCTGATTGTCGCTCATTTGTCTTGGTTTCTGTGTATGTACGATAATTGATTACTCTCTACATATATATATGATATTTCTTAACTAATTTAATATCTTGCTACGAAGATTATTTTATTTTTAAAGATTTTATAAAGATTTTAATACTAACTTTGAACCCTAAAAAAGGGGAGGGGGTTGTCTTATACAATCTTTGAATGTCCTATTTATTTATATCGAATCAACAGCCTAAAAAATAAGTTTCAAGCTTTTAACTCTAAAAATAACGATACTTCTATACAACTTTTCACCCCCCGCTTTCAACCTTTTATAACCCTTTTTCCGCATTAAAAAGTAGGCTATGACCTTTCTCAGGCTCTAGGCTATCTGTGTACCAAATTTCATTTAAATGGGTTCAGTAATTTTGGCGTGAAAGCGCGACAGACAGACAGAGAGACAGAGCTACTTTCCCATTTACATATAATTAAGTTTAAGTATATTTAGTAATGAATAAGTTGAAAAAACTATTACTTTTTTTTTATTTTATGTTAGAAGTTGGCAAACAAGCATACGGCCCACCTGATGGTAAGTGGCTGCCGCAGCCTATGAGCGCTTACAGCACCATTAGTAGGTGCCACTCGCGCGTTGCCAACCTCGAGATATTAGTTCTTAAATCTCGTTCGCCCAGTAATTTCACTAGCGTACAATGCCCTTCAAACCGGAACACAGTAGTGCCTAAGCACTATTATTTGGCGACAGAATATTGGACACTGCGGTGGTACCTACCTAGCCGGCCTCTTGCAACAAAAGACCTTCCACCAGTGTGACTGATTGCACTGGTGGAATAATCTCTGTTGTGACAGAGGTTATCCCAACAGCGGGCGATGGGGTCGTCACATCCCGACGCCTGATAAACATACTTACTATATTAATTACTGTAACAAACGCTGCATAGCTGCTATGTTATTTCCAATTACCAATTTCACAACTTTGTGGCATATATAAAAATTCGTAAAATATTTTATGCTCCAAAAAATAAAGTACAGTTTTATTTAACACACTTTTAATAAATAAAACCCAACCGGATATATCAATAACATTTCAAACTATTATTTCACAAACATTTGTAAATATACGATATTTTAGTCGGGACTGCCTAACTTAGCAGTAAATTAGTCAGAGCATCAAAGGAATCGGCTGGGCGATGAAAATCTTTTATCTTCATAGTAAATATTTACAACGCGATCCGTACACGCCACTTTATACTAATAGATACTTCGGCGAAACAAACACATTTTTAAATGTCTGAGTTTTAAAATAAAATAGCCGTATTTATTATAATAAACTGGGTTATATTTTTTTAAAACATGATGGTTGGCAAACACGCATACGGTCCGCCTGATGGTAACCAGTTACCATAACCTATGAATCTTGCGAAACTTGAAGTAACACATGCGCGTTGCCAATCCTAAGGATAGGAGTGAGGGATGAGAAGGAAAAAAAGAAGGAAATCGAGCGGATGCCAGACCTTAGACGCTATCACTCAACGCTCGAAAGCAGTTATGTTACGCCAAGTTTTAGAAAGAAAATGGCAAATAAGGGTATGATCCTCTTGATGGTAAGCAACATTCGTAGACAAATTGACGTACAATATTGAGAATAAATCGTTAATACCTAGTGGTCTGCAACAAGGGAACGGATATCTATACTCGCAAACACAATCGCCCAAACCGGAACACATGCCTGTATGGTCAATACAAACATCAACTTCGAGGCGTGAGGGCTGCCCCTTTAACACGGCTGAGTCTCTGTACTCGCCCCCCCACCGCTCGGTGACGCTGTCAAGGCCAGTAGAGCCAACAGCAATACACATTCCGAAAAAAAAAATCAACTTCGAGCGTGAATAGAAAAGTTTCAGGCTAAATTTTAAAACACGCGTTTCTCTTCGAATCTTCTAACTATTCGCAAAAGAAAAGTTTCATGCTTCTAGTTTCAAAAATAATGGCCATCCCATACAAACTTTCGACCCCCTTTTCACCCGTTTAAGGATTGAATTCCGAAAAATCCTTTCTTAGTGTTTGTTTACGTTTTAAAAACGGCACCAGTGAAAATGTTCAGTTTTTTATGTCCAATAGCTTGCTTGGCGAAGGGCTGGGCGTTGAAATGACACTCATGTCTCCTCCTTTTATATAAATATTAATTATAACCTAAGATTTTTATACTCTAAAATTGTATACCGTCAACAACTATTCATCAAGAAACGTCTCCCAATAACGTCAAAGTAATTACCTTCTTCATACATAATGTTTGCGATTACAATTTTAAGCCAATAAATAACACCCCGCGTAATACAGACGGAAATATGGTGACTCGTTTATTATACATCCCGGCCTAATGGCGGCCGAGGTGGGAAATATATAGAGCTGTTGTACATGTCATAGAAATTATTTTTAGACTTATTGCTTAATGACAAGATATTTTCATTTATTATTCATTACTATGAAAATTTTCATAGTAATGAATAATAAAGGTAATGATAACTTGGTTATTTTTTAATAGCATGTAAAAACCTTAAGTTCAATTTGATGCGAATGAGTTGGTCACACAAATACATACATCAAACGCTCATCAAAGATCTTGCTTCGCTCAGAAAATAAACCTAATTTTGAATAGAAATACCATGCCCTTTTCTTGTATTTTCTATATGCTAGAAACGTGAATAGAATTTAAGAGGCTTCTATCTTTAATTCAAATAAAAGCTGTTACAAGTTTTTATACAAAGTAATGGTTACCAAAGCCTATCGACTTGACGGGAGACCTATTTATATATATATATTTCAAATATTAAAATAATTATAATAATAAAATAATTTAAAAAAGGAGGAGGTTCTCAATTTGTCGGTATTTTTTTGTATGTTTCCTCATAATTTTCATCTGGATGAACTGATTTTGATGATTCTTTTTTTATTTGAAAGCTGATGCTTCGCATATGGCCCCATTTCAATTTGGTCTAGTTCTGACAGTGGTATCCATGAGAAAACCATATAAGTCTTATATTTGCATTAATCGTGAAGTGCATTAAGTAGATCATTCGTAACTAAAAATTATGAAATAAAATATTTTTAGAAAAAAACACCGACTTCAAAACTAAAACTAAAAACAAAACTAAAACTTCTCCCGGCGTCGGAATGTGACGATCCCATCGCCCGCTGTTGGGATAATCTCTGTCACAGCAGAGATTATTCGACCAATGCAATCAGTCACACTTCAGTCTTTTGTTGCAAGAGGCCGGCTAGGTAGGTACCACTGCAGTGTCAAATATTCTGCCGCCAAATAGTAGTGCTTAGGCATTACTGTGTTCCGGTTTGATGAGCACTGTATGCTAGGGAAATTACTGGGCAGAGGAGATTTAAGAACCAATATCTCGAGGTTGGCAACGCGTGAGTGGCACCTACTTATGGTGCTGCAAGCGCTCATAGGCTACGGCAACCACTGACCATCAGGTGGGCCGTATGCTTGTTTGCCAACTTATAACATTAAAAAAAAAACAAATATTGTCTACAATAAAAGTCAGTGCTATATGTGGCGATATTTAACTTTGCACCGAATATTTTTATTAGTTTTAAGTTTTATTTTTCTAATAATTTTCAATATCCGTTTTGTTTTTGTTAAATAAAAACGTCTACATTATCAACTCTATATGATATATTTTATAATTTAGAGAGTTACCCTACAATATTATCACCCCAGCCCCGGGGCTTGTTTGTGAAATAATGGATTCATTCCATATTCATTTACATCCTTAATAAGATCGGTGTGACAGCGCCTCTGTCGCCAAATTACCCTGTCAAATATAATAATCTCACTCGCGCTAAAAGTCGTGTAATTCATTTATGTTAGAATGAGACAACTGTGTGTAGGGCGTTTCGTCTTTTATTGACGGGATCCAATTTGAATTTTCGCCTATCAAACTTTGTTATGTCAAACCGTTTGTAATGAGTTAAAATAACATCAAGAAATATTTTTAAAAACTATAATAATAATATATAATAATAATAAGATTATGTATTGTTTTGGTTTCTTATTCCCTATATTAATTTACAATAAAAAATCGAACATGAAATTCAGAGTGAATAATGAGATCTAAAATTTCAAAATAATGTCGGGGCATAGACTTACGATAATGTAAAATTCAATAAAATTAATGAAAAACATTATTACTTTTAATAATTACTATGAAATTGCCAAATTATTTTTACTTTCTACTGTGCGTAGTCCACAACGCACTTGACTGTTTATTTTCAAATTGTAATCCTTTGTTATGTACGTCGTAAATATATCATTATATTCATACATCAAAAATAATTCAATTAGACAACACTCCCTATTACTGAAATATCACATAAATATAACAGATGCGTTACTGTATCGCATGATCTAGTTAAAATATCCATTGAATTTAATCGTCCGAGTCCATAGCAGTAGATTGTAATAATATATTGCCGTATAAATTAGATTATATTGTCTGTTTAATAAATTAGCTCTATGTTCTCTCTAGCATTCATAAAATTTTATAAACTCACACCGATTGTGTCTCAGTGATTATATCATACATTAAATGTACTCACCCTCTAACTTTATCTGTCTCAAATACACACACAAACACAAAGAGAGAATGAGAGAGAAAGAAAGAGAGAGAGAGACTTGAGTTCATACAAATTCCTTTTTTAATTTTGTAACCGCTAATTTTAAATATTTTATACCCAAATTAGACCATATAATACTGCTAATCACAATAGAATTAAAAATAAACATAAAATTGTACGATTTAGTACGTATAATTAAATGTTTTATTTTCCATAACGTTTGGCAAACAAGCATACGGTCCGCCCGATGTTAGGCCGTCGCCACAACCTGCGAACGCTTGTGATACTTGAAGTATCACATGCGTATTGCCAACCCGAGGTATAGGAGGGATAAGACGTGAAAAAAGGAAGGAAGTGTAGGAAGTCATCGCACGAAACACAACAGTTTCTACTGATACTGTTACTTTACGCCGACTTATGTGAGAGGATAGAACTTCCCTGGTCGGAAAAGCATGGCCCTGCTATTAATAGATTTATGTTAATATTAAAAATATATATAGATAAAGGAATAACAATTCTTTCCAATAGTACTTTAGTAATCGTAAAAATATTAAGAGAAATTTATGAAAAAACCACTAAAATATGACAATAAAAATAATAACAATCACAAGCTATACATTACTAGTTCTATAGGATCCATACAATTCAATTCAGCAAAACTATCAAGTTTCATTCACATAAATCTATCTTTATCACACGGAATGGCCGCTGAAAACCGTGTACACGATCATATATTACAATATTAGCATAGATATGGATGTGGTAGGGTGGTAAGTGCATTTAAACGTAAAAATACGCGGGGGTGAGTCGTTACGAGGGGCACTTTGTCATCGGACAGCAGTTTTATATTCGCTGCGGTCATTTCGCAGCCGCTTATCTCCTCTCCAGGCTTGGGGTGGCCATGTTAAATAATTTCATAGAGTATTTGTGAACATCGAACACATATAAGTTATAAGATAACCAAATACCGAAAAAGAGGCTAGCTCTGCTCTGTTAACGCGAGAGTTGCGGGTTCGATCCTTATCCCCGGGACCGAGCTCCGCTAGCTGACGAACAGTGCTTGTCAGGTTGCGTTGGTTAGTTCTGTGAGAGTTCCCGTAACCTGTTAAACGCACTGAGGTCGGCCACCGAGAAGGTTTTAGTTGGTCCCCATGACGTTACCATTTTGTCATGGAACCCCACATAAACCACCAAGAAAAGGAGACAAATAATTATAAGATAACCAAATACCTAAATAGCTCACTCTGGCTAAAGGCTAACTCTATTCCGTTAGTGCGAGAGTTGCGGGTTTGATCCTTACCAACTTGGGCTATTGTTGTACCCACTCCTAGCGCAAGCTACGCGCTTATTTGGAGGGGCAATAGGAATATTAGTCATGCCTTGAAAAGGCATAACTTTTTACTACAGTTAATATATTTAATTAATGAAATTATCATTACGAAGATTTAGTAGTAGTAGACGTATATTCCTCTCAGCCAAATGGGCCACCTAGACCACTTTTACAGAAAATCGGCGTAATATAAGAGTATCAGTACTTTTGCCTTGGGTGAGATGTTTTATGAGAGCGCCGGAGACCCAATCTCCCACACTCTCACTTCCCTTCCTTTCCCCCTCCTATCCCTTGGATTCGAAAGGCACATGTGATACTTCAAGTATCATAATCGCAAGCGTTCATAGTTTGCGGTGACTGCTTACAACCAGGTGGACCGTATGTATTCCAACCTATGATGCGACACATGACAAAACGTGGTCTTATTCAAAGGATTGTAATACAATTTCCGTTAAGAAAAAAATATCATTACCGTACATGTACGGTGACAATACATCACAGGACCCGGTCCTGTCACAGTGGGACAGTCATTTTTCATTACGTACGATTCATTAGCATGCGGGGGCCAAGCAATTATGTCCGCTCAATCAATCATGTCACCCTACCATTTCACATTTTATGTACCGTGTCGAATAAGAAGTGTTCTATTTCATAATGTTACCAGTAAATCAAATCTTTGTACTATCTTTGTGACGAATATTTAGTGCTATGCGTTTTACATTTTAAAAAAGTTAATTTTTACCATGTTAGATTTTGAATCTTAACAGGTTCCCTGTCCCAAGAATCATAAATGAAAATTTAATTTTTTTAACAATTGTGTTTTTCTACGGACAGGGAATAGGTTATGGTTCCAGATTTGCAATGATGAATATGTATATAAAATTAGATAATATATGTATATTATATTTGATTTATAATAATTTTATATTTCACTTAAGATGGCCTCTTTAGCGAAGTCTTAGTGAACCTGGCTTAAATAGACATTGAATAATATCCCAATTGAGTTTTGACTATAACGCGTGTATATATCAAAATATAGCTTAAAGTAAAATTGTATAATTTCTGCACCTAATATTAATGTTCAAAATAAAATACACCATGATAATAAACTTTATAACATTAATCAAATAATAATAAAACTTGGACCCGTAACCTTTATAAACATATTATATATTTATAAACTTTTCATCCTAAATCCCGGACACTTTCAATAACAACTGATTCGACACACAAACGCTCATCGCGTTGTGTAACGACTGTTTTTATACCGGCTATTACCATTATTTATAACGTCACAGACACAAATCGGGCAAATTTATGTTTATGTGTACTTTATGTGTCAGGTTTAATGGCACGCACTTCTATCGCTGTTATTATAATTGTGATTTATTATATTTTTAATCCCCCGACAATAGACTGGGGCGTTTAATCTTTATGACGTGAACGATCATTACTGTATTGAAACAAGAACAATGGGAGATCGTTGGAGACTTTATCATTTTTTTATATCACACTGGTAACAAACAAGAGTACAGCCTGGTGGTAGGACACTGTAGCCTTTTATAGACGCATCAACAGCCACATTATAGGTCTGTTGATGAACCACCATTTAAAGGCGTCGGGATGTGACGACCCCATCGCCCGCTGTTGGGATAACCTCTGTCACAACAGAGATTATTCCACCAGTGCAATCAGTCACACTGGTGGTAGGTCTTTTGTTGCAAGAGGCCGGCTAGGTAGGTACCACCGCAGTGTCCAATATTCTGCCGCCAAATAGTAGTGCTTAGTCACTACTGTGTTCCGGTTTGAAGGGCATTGTACGCTAGTGAAATTACTGGGCGAACGAGATTTAAGAACTAATATCTCGAGGTTGGCAACGCGTGAGTGGCACCTACTAATGGTGCTGCAAGCGCTCATAGGCTGCGGCAGCCACTTACCATCAGGTGGGCCGTATGCTTGTTTGTCAACTTCTAACATAAAAAAAAAAAAAAAGCCATGCGAAAGGTGGCATAGAGAGAGAAACAGAAGGAAAAGATAAGATGGCGTGGGAGGTTTGCGCCTCCTGCGCTCCCACTCATCGAAAGAAACGCAGTAGTAAAGATACTTAGCGTCAATAGTGAGAGGGTTGTATAACAGAGTCGGTCGGCGGTCGGTCGAGATGGCCTAATATTGCTGAGAGCAGAATGCTCTACTTTTTTTTAAAAATACATGCGTTTGACTGTTATCACACAGGACGTGAAGTCACAGCCCAAAGTGGAGCGCGCTGGCCTAGAAGATGCCTATTCACTCTTAATTAGAAGGTACCATATGGCAAGCCTTTGCGGTGCGTATCAGGAAGAATGCCAAGCGCTTCGTACGTGTCTTGGGTATACTACTATATAAAATCTCTTTTTTAAACCAAAATTTATTAAATTAGTTAATATTTTTAATTCTATATTGTATTAATTTCATCAGATATTAGAAATAAACGCTTTCAACAGTAATTCAAATTTCATTGAAGTACAATATATCACGGAATCATAGGGGGTTGGTGTCACTGGGATAAATTGAAATGATGCAGCATCGGTTTGGCTACAATGATTTGTGTGGCGTGCCAATTTAATGGCGACCATACATCTTGTGAAGGGAGGGAGGATGAGCCATTTTTCAATACGCCACCCCGCTACGTTTGCGAAAGTAAACCGACGCGTCCTGACGGTAAAGATTTCGACAACTTTAAATTTATTGGAAGCTTTTATTGACTATTCGTGAATATTTGACGTCTTCTTGCATTAATATTACAAATCTGACAACAATTTATCTACTCATTACGTCCGCTGTTCCGCGTTAATTTAGTTTTTGACCTACCTAAAATTCCCGTACCCGTAGCTACCTAAGGTTCCCGTACCTAAGGTCCCTGTACCTAAGGTTTCCGTGCCTAAAATTTTCCTTAATATAAAATGTCCTATGTTTTAATCCAGATAATAAGCTATTGTGTTCGAAATTTTTCCTACTTCGTAATTTCATTCAACCATGAAAACATACATTGACTCTTTTTACTTACAGACTCACTTTCACTTTTTTAAATTTTTTCTGTCTCTTTATTCTATTGAAAAAATCGAGAGACCTGAAAAACAATTTGATTAATTAATAGCTAATGCCATTTCTAAAATAGCAATATCGTCCTATCATTAATGCTTTAATGCTATCAACTAAAACGGTAGTTACGATATTTAACTTCTAAAGCTGTGCTTGGGGCGAAGTTCTGAAGTGTTTATAGTCCCTGAGGAATGAATGTCGCGTCAGTACCATTTTATATTTACTGAGATAAAACGTATGTATTTTGTGATATTTCTAGTATGAAATACAATATGACTTATTTTAAATTACGTTGGATTAGTAAGACAATATTTGAAAAGCTGTCAACGAAGCGTCACATTGATGGCATTGCGATGGTTGCTTCAATATACCATGATGCAGAAAATCATCGTCGTACCGCATAAAGGACGAATCGTTGAATCCGACGCAGTAGTTAAAGTGCTGTGCAATTTATTGCGTTATTTATTAAAGTGATTAAAAACGTAGTTGATTATAATAAGTTGTTCAAAAAGTTGGATGAGATTGATAAAAGCTCAAGGCTATCCTCAACTTAGTTTGATTTAAAATTAATTCTGATAAAACCACAGGTGCGGTTTTACATATTATACAGAAAATAGCTTTATTATTGCATGTTTTGCACAGTTCAGCAGTAGCCTGCAATGCCTAAAATATTTAATTTTTTCGCGATCATAATCCTTACTCTTCATTTGTTATTATACTAGAATTAGTTCATTTTAATTAACGAGAAAATTACAATCATTCATATATATACCCGTCATAAAACTTCAATGGACAAACAAACAATCTACACAAAAAGGATTTATATATTATATTTTCTCGTAAGTGTAAGTTATTATTCTGTCATAATCTATTTTCCAATTGTCTGATCCAAACATACAATACAATTTCAAATAATTCCGGCTCACGTCATCAAGTAATTTATACAATTCGGGGTGAAACGTAATAAAAAAACTGTATAAATAACAAAACGCATAACGCAGCGTTACATGCGATTTGAGAGTGGGTACATTAGTTATTATAACACGGCAAAATATGTGTAATAAAATGTAATTTATGGGGCAAATAAAATATAACAGTGGTTAGGGCGGCAGATGGGGCGAGTACTGCTCTGTGTGGGATAAGTAACAAGCGTCTGCATGGTTACTATTCCTATATAAATGGTGTTTTAAAATATATATAATACAAAAATGCACTTACTTTTACAATAGTATTGTAAAATATACCCATGCTTTAACTAAGGTTTTTAAAGAAATAAAGGAAGGAAGCAAAAAGAAATGATCAAGAAATTAAAAGGCAGAATAGCACACTCGTGATTACTACGCTGCGTATAAAAATACAAAAATAGCATGAAATTTTTAACCATGTTATTAACGGCTTTTTTAAATATTAATTCGAAAAACGCTATCGTCTATAAATAGCGGACTTCCCACAGCTATATTGACAGAGTCCTCGGTTACGGATGCTGGAGAAAAATAGCGGTCATTTGTTGGCGTCGCCGTTTTGTTCTGTTGCCATCGAGAGCGAGATAATGGCTGATTTATATCTACGATTACGTGTGATGTGACGCCCACTGACGGCTTTTGTGTGACTGTTGCTACGTTATGGATTATAACAGTGAGGTGTTAATAATTTTAGTGTAGCTATCTTTGTGTTGTTATGTTGTTGATTTTGTAGTTTTGTATCTCTGTGTTTTGGATTTTCCCTTAAGAGCTTTCGTTAAACTGTTGTTGTAAATATATCTGTTGTTGTAAACATTCTATGGTGATACAGTTTTGACTCTATCGGTACCTAATTATACATATTTATCGTGAACATCTTCTTCAAAATTTGGAAAATATTAAAAGCACAAATATTATTTTTTTTTTTATGTTAGAAGTTGGCAAACAAGCATACGGCCCACCTTATGGTAAGTAGCTGCCGCAGCCTATGAGCGCTTGCAGCACCATTAGTAGGTGCCACTCACGCGTTGCCAACCTCGAGATATTAGTTCTTAAATCTCGTCGCCCAGTAATTTCACAAGCGTACAATGCCCTTCAAACCGGAACACAGTAGTGCCTAAGCACTACTATTTGGCGGCAGAATATTGGACACTGCGGTGGTACCTACCTAGCCGGCCTCTTGCAACAAAAGACCTACCACCAGTGTGACTGATTGCACTGGTGGAATAATCTCTGTTGTGACAGAGGTTATCCCAACAGCGGGCGATGGGGTCGTCACATCCCGACGCCTTAAACAACAAAATATTATATTTTATCTTATTCTTCTTCTTATCGAGTGGTTAGTGGCCAACCTGACAGCATTGTTCAGGTCGACACGTAGGCCTCTGACGTAACTTATCGACTATTATCAAATTGATATCAGCCGTGCCCTCCGAAGCACGGAGACGTTCAGTTGAAAGACCACTATGCGATCACCCATCTACTGATTGACCGCGCCTAAAGTTGCTTAACCCACCGATCGTTTACCGATCAGTGATAGCACTCGGCTATGAGCATCTCAATGTTATCTTGTTTTCAGTCAGTACTTATACAATTGATGAATACTTCAATGAGTACCATTTATTACCTACGGAGTAAAATATTGCATACACAGTGTACTAAAATGTAGCATGTTTCCTTGACACTAACATCTTAGTGTTTATAATTGGAAAGCAGCTGCAAAAGAACAGGAGACACACAAGGGAACATCAATACCGATACTTCAAAACCATTACTGACGTCAAACTAACATGTGAAGAATGAAAGATGTAGAGTAGATATATTCTTTAAATTATTTTTTCCGACACGTAATTGGCGAGCAAGCATACTGTCAACTACTTATGTACCTGATGGTTAGCGGTAATTGAGCCTATGAGCGCTTGCAAATTGGAAGGTGTATATTTTATCCTTAACTTAGGCTTAAGTTATTTTTAACCACCCGCCAGTGCCACTAGCTAATAACTAAAATAAAAACAAATAAAATACCTTTGAAATCATTACCTCATACCTCATAAATCATTTGTCTATCTTGTATCACAATTATATTATTACTAAAAAATTATAGATAATTATAAAAAAATATATAAAATCATAAAAATTAAAATTCAACAAATATCTAAAATAACGAAAAAGGTAATAAAAATTTATATTGTTTATAATTTCCTAGACGGACGTTCATAACAATATATTTTATAAAAAATAAATGTACTAGCAAACTACTCCATCCCACTTTTATTCTAAAACAAGCATGTCACGGCATCGCAAAATCTGAGCGTCGACAATATTTACCGGCTCGGTTAATTACCTTTCATTTGTTATTCTAAACAGACAAGCCAGTTGTATCTACGAACTTTTATATTCACGGGAATCTGTTTCCTAGTTCAAGGATATAAGAGCCATTTTCGCTTGGACGTTTATTCTGTTATGCTGCACTGTACGAAACAGCAAAACCGTACAAATAAATATGACACCTAATGCTTTTGAATAAGGTAGAAGTTTACATGAAATATTTGCTTTAAATATAAAGGAATGTATATGGGGTTCTTTTATAGATTTTACATATCAAATTTCACATCAAATTATCATCTTATATTCATAGTAACTTTTTTATTCCTATGAAATATCACTTATATCTAGTATCAAAAAGTAGCCTAGTCAGTGCATTTAAGATCAGTTAGAGCAGTGTCGATAATGCGTCTACAACTGCGTCGCGAGATTGCCGCTCTCAGCGCTTTCTATAGACTATACCACGGCGAGTGTTCAGATGAATTATTTTCCCTTATCCCTCCTCCCCCTTCCATTCAAGAACTACGCGTGCCGGTCTCCGATGTCACCGACTAACTGTGGCATCAATTCCGTCGCGGACAAAGAAGTTTACCAACTCTTTTCTTTGTCGCACGTCAAAAAAATGGAATTCTTTACCGGCACACGTGTTCCCTCATTCTTACAACCTGGGGTCCTTCAAACGAGGCGTGAAGAGGCACCTTGCGGGTAGGCAGAGCGAGAAGGGCTAGTACAGTTCGCCTTCCGCAACCGTATTAGCCACCTTCGCGTGTGGACTCTACTTCCACTTACCATCAGGTGGAGTAGAGTCATTTGCCCACCGGCGTTATTAAAAAAAAAAATGTTAATATACGAATATTAAAGTTTTCATTATCTTTCTATCTACGATGACATCCTTAACTGACATGACATCCTTACCCTCTTCGGCCTCGAAGGAAGCACCCTAAGGAAGGGATCAAATTTTGAATTTGAGTCCTCGTGAGGGCTGTCCCTTTTTCACTCTGTAATCGGCTGCCCGCTCAATGACGCTGTCAAGGCCATTAGGACCAACAGCAATACTCATTCTGAAAAGAAAAATACTAACTGCGTAACGCGTAAACGGACCGAGAGACTGATGAAGACTTAGTGTTTTATAATATTTCGATATAATTTATCATCGTGAACATTAAACATTTTCCCATTTCCCTTTTATTCAAGTTATTTTTTACCCTGGACACCGACAGGGTTATTTAAGTTTGACGTGTCTGTGTGTGTGTGTGGCATCGTAACTCCCGAACGAATGAATCGATTTTGATTATGTTTTTTTTTTGAATGGTGAATTAGGCGGGAGTATTCGTAGCTATGTTTTATGAAAATCGGTCCAAGATGGCCGCCACAAAATGCCGGATTACATATTTTTAACAACTCCTCAATATGCGTATAAACTGAAAGGGCCGATATCAATACCTATATGACCGCCACCACAAAAGTCGAAATACATTTTTTTGTTAGCGGTTACGAAGATTTTTTTAACAAAAATCCGTGTCAAATGTCGTTCATATCATTTACGTATTCAAGCGTCAGTACCGTGAAAAATAACCTTAATGTAGTGACCATTGATGTGTCATCTCTTTAAAAGATTTGCTATCCGAATACCCTTTAGTGATGTTATTGAGAATGTAGAGAGACGGGGGTAATGACGCGCGAAAGATTAATCGTTGAAGCCTTGCTATAGTTTATGTATTGTATACTTGTGCCACGGTAATGTTATTAACATTAGCGTTCTTGGGCTTGAAATTATTTAATTTTCACGAATAAATTATTATAAGTGACGACCGTTGAGACATGTTAGTACAATAACGAATTCAATGGTAGTGATATTAAAAATATCCATGTCCTTTGTGGGTGTCCCCACCGTGCCTCGGAGAGCACTTTAAGCTGTTGGTCTGCATTATTGATATTGTTAATATTCGTTTACTTTTGATACGAAACTTGTTCTTATCCAATGAGTTATTTTGAGGTTCGTCTTTAGAATTACGGAGGTTAGATAGGAATCGTTCTGTGTAAAAAATAGTAACCTGTCAAATCCGGATATAATAATCCGGAGAATAATAAGCAGAAGATATAAATTATTATAATAAATATTTAAGAAAACGCCTTTAATTAATGTACAAAAATAAATTTTTTTTTCAGCTTCATTAAACTCATATGAAAGTATATACAGTAGTTAAATAAAAAAAACTGTCTGTCTGTTTGTTCCAGCTATCTCTGAAACGGCTAGACAAATTTTTACTGGTAGATAGCCGATGTTATAAGGAGTAACTTAGGCTTCTTTTAGTTTAGAAAAAGTCGGTACACGCTAACGGAACCGCGGGCGCAACTAGTCTAAGATAGAAAAGACCGCCTGAAGCGATTTAGTAAAATGATCACATTTACTTAAAGCATTAAACAATATATTCAACCTAAAGAGTTTCGAACGACAAATACTTTAGTTTTACAGTCACATAAATCGCGTGAATACAGAACATTAACAAATTATATTGTAAGTCATTTATGTCGGCGCTGAGATGTTTATGACATCGGTATCGAGACGGAATTATTTAAAGATTCTGATTAATATAAGTGGTTGTTGCTGATTTGATGTTTTATTATGACTGAACTTTTTTGCCCAGCGTAGGGATGTGACGGCCCCATCGCCCGCTGTTGGGATAACCTCTGTCACAGCAGAGATTATTCCATCAGTGCAATCAGTCACACTGGTGTTAGGTCTTTTGTTGCAAGAGGCCGGCTAGGTAGCCGTTAGGCATTACTGTGTTCCGGTTTGAACCGCACTGTAGCCTAGTGAAATAACTGGGCAGAGGAGATTTACGAACCAATATCTCAAGGTTGGCAAAGCGTGAGTGGCACCTACTAATGGTGCTGCACGCGCTCATAGGCTACGGCAACCACTTACCATCAGGTGGGCAGTATGCTTGTTTGCCAACTTGTAACATAAAAAAAATTAAGAAAAACGTAGTGGTTGCGGCTGATTTGATGTTTTGTTATGACTGACTTAACTGGACTTTAAAAGGCCTTCTTACAAAAGATGTTTTAATCTTAGTCCGGAGCGTTTAGTAAGACACTCTAGTTTAACGTGGGTTTATCTTCGTATAATTTCTCCTGTTAATTAAATTCTTTCCTGATATTTTAAATAGGGTCTGCTTATGTTTCATCATTTCTTCTTTATTTATCAACGGTAATGGATTATCTTCCCTAATTAGGTCCTAAGCTGTGGTTACATTTGCACGTAGGACCCTAAGGATGGAACTAACTTTTAGCAACCGTGAGGACTGTTGATTCTCACGGATCTCATCAAACGTAATAAGCTCCTCGCCCTAGGCCGCTGTAAAGGCCAGTAAGGCCAACAATACACATAAGAAGGGATTATTCTCTTTATTCGTAGCAGTAAACTGTTTCTTTTACTCTACGATAAGCGGTATCATTTGTGTGTTGCTAATACAATGGATAGGAAGAAATTGTGGAGAAAGAGGAATATAAAGGAGACATAATAGTTGGACTTGACTATACAGTCAATATAGTCATCCGTGATTTATTTAACTATAGCTAATGTCTTGCTAAAAATGGCTAAAAACTTGTTAATACAAGTGATTTATAATGATTCACTTAGACAGAAAAGATGAGCATTTTTTATGTACACTTACGATACTTGAAGTATCAGATGCGCGTTGCCAACCTATGGGATAGGCGGCTAGGAATAAGAAGGGTAAATAGGAAGGGATGAGAGGGGGTAGGAGATTGGGCCTCAGGCATTCTCACTTATAGCATCAAGCGCAACAGCACTGTTACTGTTACTTTCCCCATTTTTTAATTCCAATTTACTAAGTGTGTTCTTGTTTAGGGTTTGTATTTCATACACATATCACGAAGAGTTTAGTCGTAGTTTAGAGTTGGTAAAAGTCATTATCCCATTAAAAACATTAAAATGTAAAAATCCCAAGTCTCGCAAAGCCCTTCTTCTACTACAAAAAGTGGTGAGATCTCATGTATCACTACGCCTAAAACTTGGCAGTTGTACGGCAACTTATTCTAATCATATAAATACTTTAGTGTCTGCCAGAAGTGCCTTAGAGTTTTGATGATCGGTCAGTCAGTGAGTGACAAAATTAAGAAATTTGACTAATTATAATTCTAAAACTACTGGTTCAAATTGAATGAAATTTAAAATATATCGTGTTTATACAATGCCTACTTGGTTACTGAAAATTCAAGCTTATAGCTCTATCTACAACGAAGTTAAAGAGCGTCGAAAATGGCCTGAAGTACTTCGAGAATTTCAATTTTCTATTAAAAAAGTACAGGAAAACTTTAATTGTGAATAATTTGAAGAAGTCCAGACGAATGACGGTGTCAGTCATTCCTCGCGTTCCGGTAATAGCTGACCTTCCGACGCGTCATAATTACCGGACAGTTATTTATTGTACAGCTCATTAGCACGTCAGCTTTAGCTAATGGCTTAGCTGCATTCTGTCAACCTTACAAAACGTGCATTTCCACTTTGCTGTGCCGCTTTGTAATTTTTTACTTATAGATTACAAAGTTTCTTATTTTACTTAGTTATTTATATATCCATATACAAGCTTCTACCAACGGCTTTGCCCGCATGAATTAATATTTTAATACATACTTTGAACCCCTAGTTAACTCCTTCAAGGGTGGAAATTAAATTAAATGTTAAAACACGTGTTTCTTTATATTTAAAAATTTCATGCTTCTAATTTCAATTAAATGATGGATCAACAACCTTTATCTCATACAAAAAGCTATAGAATTTCCTAAGCTTTCCAGCCGTTTAATCAGCCAACCCCACCCCCGGGAACAAGCTGCACTACCCATCGGAGCACAGTGATTGTCAGGTGGCGTTCGGTCGTTCTGTGAGAGTTGGGCATCCTGACGAACGCACTGCGGGCCGACCTGCGGCCTCCGGGGTGGTTCTAGTGGGTCTCCATTGTCACCACCTTGTCATGGAACCCCACGTAACTCGGTTCTCCTACCTAGAAAGCCGGGTATCTGATAGTAGATTTCCTCCACTTAACAAAAAAATATTCTCAGTCCATACTCGAACTTGGCTGTTTTATGTTCTTTGGAACGTTATTTACAGCGGATAATTTAAACGATTACTGTAATAGCATTTTTATCAATTATATATAATTTCTTATGCCATCGTTAACAGTATCCAATTAAAATATTGCCACTAAATAAAGTAAATGTGCATTAATTATACGTATTTATAATGAAATGTTTTATCCTTTTGAATATTTAGAGTGCGAAATTACCAGTCAAGTTGTGGACCACGCACAGTCGAAACTATTGGGTTCCGGAGCTTAAAAGGAAGAAACTTAAGGATTTTAAATATTAACAAATTAGTATTCTTCAAAATAAAAGTAGTTAAAAGTTCTTTTGATGTTATACAACCTCAAATTTTTCCAGAATTTTAAATCGTTAAGTTCAAAAGTTAGAGGTTACACATTGATTCTGACTTTAGGAGCTAATATCTCATGAACTATTGACTTAATCAGAAAATCAAAATTAAACCTTATCATGTTAAGACACCCATCCAAAGATTTTTTTCAAACCTCAGTTACCTTTAATTTTTATATATTTTAGGATTTCACTATAAAATAAACTAAATTTTCAATTTTCTATGGAAAATGTCTATAGATAGAGTCAATAGTCTCCAAGTGAAATGGCTGTGACATGTGAAGGGTTCCGCTCTTACAGTTTTGTCATGTCCGTCAGTCCGTCCAATTGTTGTGTTTTCACAATTTGGCTAAGGAACCCTATAACGAATTTTCGTGGCTTTACAAAAATTAATTTCATTTAAAATATGTGAAATATTTTAAATTCAGAGCGACATTTAAAAGAGTATTTAATTAAATTGAACACACGGCATTCTTTTGTTTATATTTGTAGCTCTATGTCGCTTTTAGTGTTAATTAAATATGAATTAATATTATGTTAGCTTCAGTGTGATACTTAGCACCGTCGGGTGAGTCTATCGTATAGATTGCGCTCGGAGCGTTGCCTCCATCTCCGATGACGTCCTTAGCCGTCGTTCGGCTTCGCAGGAGGCACCCTAAAGACGGAATCAAATTTGAGCCCCCGTGAGGGCTGCCCCTTTATCACGACCCCCCCGTTCGGTGACGCTGTCAAGGCCAGTAGGGCCAAAAGCAATAAACATTCCGAAAAAAGTGTGATACTTTTATAATAATCGTAAAAGCAACACTTGTATATAAAACTTGATCAAGCTAGTGAGTAATCCTTACTAATATTATAAATGCGAAAGTAACTTTGTCTCTCTGTCTGTCTCTCACGCCAAAACGATTACGAAACCGATTTAAATAAAATTTGGTACACAGATAGTCTAAAGCCTGAAAACATAAGTGACGAAAAAAGGGTTGTAAGGGGTTGAAAGTGGGCATGCAAAGTTGTATGGAAGTCGTCATTTATAGAGCTAGAAGCTTGAAATCTATTTTTAGGCTGTTGATTCGATATAAATAAATATGACATTCAAAATATGTAAAGGGGTATAAGAGGTTTTCAAGGTTCGTTTTAAATAAGCTAGTGATACAATTTTTGAAGGATGTTTTGTTATTTTTAACCCCGACCGAAGAAGAGACTTGTTATGACATCATATTTCTTAAGCAACTGAACCGATTTTGATGACAGTTTTCAGGGTATTTTTTTTTATAATAGTCCGCTTAGTGGTAACCAGTCACCAAAACCTATGAACGATACCCAAAGTATCACATACACGTTGCCAACTTAAAGGATAGTAGGGAAAGGTAGTGGGAGATTGGGCCTCCGGAGCACTTTGCACGAAATGGAAAAGTACTCACTGATACTTTTTTTTTTTAATTAAGAATATTAGCAATGCTTTGTCAAGGCATTACTAATATTCCTATTGCCCGTCCAAATAAGCTCGAAGCTTGTGCTAGGAGTGGATACGACAATAGCCCAAGGGGGTCAGGTTCGAACCCTCGACTCTCGCGTTAACGGAGCGAATTCGGCCCTTCTACCGTTGAGCTATTGAGGCCTCAAATACTCTTATACTACATGGCTTTATTACATTTTATATTGTCGTATTCGCAAAAGTAGAACGTAAAATTAAATTTTCAATGGCTACTAAACGGCTATTATAAGACTAAAATACCAATAAAATCCGAAGAAAATCCATTGTGTATTCGGAATTCGCATAAGAAGCGACACAATACCCTAATAATTTACACAAATAAATTATTAGCGTAGTGACTCAATAAATCTAGGTCGCTTGCTGCCAAATTTTGTTATTTATTGAGAGCGGAAAATCCACAATTATTTGCAGTCTAAGGATGCCTACAGACAGACAAGAAGAAGACCTTTTTTTAGAGCCGCCTTCACAGACAAGAGTATTATAACTGTTTATATATCAACTGTTGTCTTAACCGATTTTATAACATATTTTGTTGGAACAAAATCACTCATAAAGAGAGCTAATTATTGGCTAATATTGCATCAGTCAGATAAACTATAACAAAATGTTGTCATAGTTTATCTGACTGACTTTCTCATGCTACTAGGTTGGCTAGCAAGAATATGACCCACCTGATGGCAAGTGGCTATAGTGGCCTATGATCGCTTGCACCTGTAGGTGTGTGCCCTTCAGAGCAAAATACAATCATCTACTGCTTTGCGATGGAATATCTGGCACTGCGGTAGTAGCTGTTTTTCGTCCCTTGGAGAGTGTAGCGTTTTAAAATAGGAATTAAAAAGTATGGAAAGACGAAAACAAAATGTACATTAAAATTCCGGAATCGTATTAATAGTAAATAACATTGGATAGCTTCGCTTTTTCCAAGAAAGCTATATATGACTTTCATTTAAAAGACACTGACACACATATGATATTTATATTTCATCAAAACAATGTACACACATATACAAACACACACTTAAATCAGACTCGATAAATAAACACCCACGACAGGTCGCTAGTTGTCAGCTGACGACTTCAACGACAATGTTGAACGACGTATTTTAGGATTAAAGTAACAAAACATGCAATGAAATGAAAACAATTTTATAGCAACGTTTATTACATTCGTGACAGCGCATTGAAAGATTATATTTAATTTATTACCATAATAAGATTTTATATATTGTTGTAAGCAGACTTCAAAGGTTTCTGACACAATTTTGTCCACGTTTATGTGAGGCGAACTTATATTTTGTTGAATTGGCTTGATGTAGAGGATAATCCCATTTTGGTGTATGGTCAAGAATATAGAATTTATACAGAAAGAGTTGACAAACCCACTAAAGTCAGGCGACCTAAGCACGTCCTGCAAGACCCTGACAATATGATTACGTTACATAATGTCCCTTGCACTGCACAGACACACACAACACCGTCTTCGCCGGCGAGGACAAGGTCCATTCTTTCGCACGTCGCGACGCGCTCACATCGCCAGGTGAGTCCATCTATTAGAATGCGCTCGAAGTGTCGCCTACATTCTCGATGACGTCCATAACTATGTTTCGGCCTCGCAGGAGGCAACCTTTGGTCGAAATCAACTATGAGCTACCGCAAAAGCTGCCCTGTTTCAAGGCTAAGCCTCAGTACTCCGCCATCCTCACCTGGTGACGCTGTTAAGGCTAGAAGGGCCAACAACAATATACATTCCGGAAAAAATATTGATATTCATGCGATATTCATGCTCATAAATATGAGGTCTAAACCTTAAATTTCATTGTAGGAATACACAAAATAGAATACTGGAAAATCTCACCCTTTATTACCCTTTCCGGATATAATTATTTTTTGATTTATTTTAAACTTCTGCACTTTAAAAAAAAAATTCTAGCTATAAAATTTTTCCAACCTAACGAACTTTTTGCAAAAATCCTGTTTGACTTTTATATCAGCAGCATTCTTTTTTTAAATTCAAAATGTGTAAGCACTTGATATGTATCAAGCGGCGCGAGTTTACTCCTAGAAGCCTGTGTACTCACACCTAACAACAATGTTGACTACATCATCAATTAACTACTCTGGTACCCGAAACACGGAATAAAAAGTAATAATTTACATATAATGTTTTATTAATCATTCAAAAATAGCTTTTAATAAATAACTCATTCGGTTTACGCTAGAAGAGAGTCATTCTCAATCCAAATACTAAATCAAACAATGAATCCAACAAAATGGCAGACATAACGACGTTGTAAATTTAAATTATTTATTTCCCGTTGTTAATCACTCAACAGCTGCGCATTTGCATCACTAAGCGCTATCCAATTAATTTCGACGCTATTGTTCGAGAGACATAACTGAATTAGCCAGTTATTATTGAAACTGTATACCGTAGGTCATGTTGACCTCACTTGATAGATGTATTACTTCCTAAAGTTTCAATAATCAAGTCAACAAATCAACAAATATCTTTATTCAACACAAAAAGCATAAAACTTATTTGTTGAAAGTCAGATTCTACCACTGGCTCCAAAATGAAACCTCTACCTGTGAAGAGCCGGCGAAACAAACTCAGGGGTTATATCTTTTTTAATGTATTTTTTTTTCCGGAATGTGTTTGCTGTTGGCCCTACTGGCCTTGACAGCGTCACCGGGCGGGGGGCCGAGTACAGGAGTATTCCGTCCTTATTCCGTACGGGTGCCTCCTGCGAAGCCGAACCACGGCTAAGGACGTCATCGGAGATGGAGGCATCTATACGATAGACTCATCCGACGGTTTGAGCGCGACGCGACTTGCGAAACAAAGGACCTCGTCCTCGCCGGCGAGGACGGTGTTGTGTGCGTGTCTGTGCTGTGTAAGGGACATTTTCTAATGTAATCCTTGCACATCGTTGTTGCGCAGGATTCTTTCCAGCTCAAGTGGCGTCCTGAGAGCATTTGTTAATAGAAGTTGTTTGTATGTGAACCACTGCTATCGCATTCACGTGCTGACAAATTAATCCTGTCTTAGGTTAAATAAGTTTTAGAAATTACTAACAAATAGGCTTAAGATACTTGTATTACTAACAACATATGATCCATTGTTGGTCGAAATAAAGCTATTATTATATATATTATTATATAACCATGCTGCGGAACCCTTTAGATTCAACTGTGCGTGGTCCACAACGCACTTGACTAGTAATTTTTTTTAATGTATGTGAAATTAGTTTACATCTTGTGATCACTGAAAAGCCTGGAGTGACTGTATCATTCCCAAGGCGTAGTGACCTCAAGGTATTCACTAATTTTGTAATAGCTTTTACCACAGTGACGTTTCTTGACCTTTTTAAATTTATTTATAGAAAGTTTCTGAACGCTTTCATTGATCCTTTATTCCGCAGGTAAAACAATTAGTATTTAACTTACAAAATAAATAATTCAGTTGATATTGCTTTGGACATATAAAAAAATATCGCATACCAAACATCCGTTATTTATTCTATAACATCCATAAATACGCCTAAAAGTGCACAACGGCATAATAATTTTAAAGCAAATTCCGTCAAGCCATTTACTCTGACCCATCTTGGCGTTAGATTGTATAAATAAATAATATACTTTTGAAGATGCTATCCTAAAAGATAGGCCAACTTAAGCTGGTCTTAAAGTAAGCTTTGTAAAAAGTCTACAGTCTGGTTAAGCTTTCTCTTGAGCTTAAAGTTTTAGAATAACAAAGAGAACTTTCAGCCAAGTACTTTACAGTATACAATCTAGTACTTGGATATTAAGATATGAATACCAAGTTGCATGTAAATAGCCTTAAATTTTCAACTAGCGTATATCCCAACTTCGCTCTTTTGTCTACATTATTTTAACTTTGACCCGCACCTCCGCCTGCATGACGTTTTATTTAAACTAAGCTTTTGCTTGTGAGACAAACTAAAATTTTGATCTACACAAAACTAAACTAAATGTTACTCGAGAATATGCATTGTCATTTTAACCGACTTCAAAAACGCAGGTTTAAAAAAATTAAAGCAATGCTTATTAGTAAGTTATGTCTCTGACTGTACGTTGGTTTCTTTTTTTTATGTTCACCGATTTTCTTGTTGACTTTTTAGTTAAAAATTTGTGATTTCGCATCATCAGCTCAAAAAACAAAAAAGACGTTTTTAAAAATGATAAAAAGAATTATTTTTATAGATATTTGTATATGGAATAAAATAAAACCAATAAAATAAAACCTATTATAATACTTAAAATCAAAGCAAGCTTCTTTAACCAAAGTTTAATTAACGTACATAACGTTTTAGTCGTCTATGATTCTCAAACAATCGCTAAGTACAATGACAAACAAAAGCCGATCCGATAAAATCTCAGAGTATCATCGAGAGCGCGTCTTACGACCAATTACCGAGATAAAACCTTTGAAAGACAACTTGTTACTTACAAATGCTTTGAGTGAAGTTCGAACCTACGAAAGTGGTTCTTATTTTGTTCAGATAAATCGTTTAATAAAATTTTATTAGATTTTATTGTGTACAAGAGACTTTTTTTCTATTAATTGTCAAAAAAAGTACGTAAAGATCGAAAATCTATGTAAAGATCCAAGTCAATTTTGGGGTGAATTATAAAAAAATACCATACAAGTGCCAAAAAACGACTTATTCGTCTGATGGTAAGGTATCGGCGCTATAAATTTTTAATGCACCCGAATTATCACAAGTGCGTCTCCAAATCATGGGAAGGACTTGAGAGATAAGGGGGGAAAAGGACGGGAGGAATGGGGAATAAACTTGTACCTCCAGTGCTCACACTCATCAAATGCAACGCATCAGTACGAACACTGCTACTTCTAGTGGGTATTATTTAATGGGGTAGTACTTCCCTAGCCGAGTTATATCTATATAATATTGTGGCGTTGTGACACCGTTGTGGCGTTGTGGGTAGCGAGTCTGCCTTAAGCCTCGACGGTTGCGGGTTCGATTCCCGCTCGGAGCAGATGTTTGTATTAATCGTACAGGCATGTTTTCCGGTCTGGTTGTGTTTGTCCTTGTCATTGTGAATGTTTCCGGACCCCCGACACAGGATATAATTATCCTAATGGGGGCCGTTGAGTGTGTAGCGTTTATTATTATTATTATTAATATTTGATTTATCACTTTCAGTTTTTATATAATTATTATGGATTCTATTATTATTGTGACAAGTTGGTAAGTTAATAAAGTAAAATATAAAAACATCGAATTAAATGATAAAATTCCGCATGGCTATTTGATATAAAACTAAGAGGGTATAAGAGTAGCTGTGTTTATTATATCTGTAAATCATATCGAAGTCAATTTAAACTTCCAATTGAACGGAAACGTATAGTGGCACTCGGTAACATCCTGTCAATATAGAAAATAAATCCATAAATCAATTGTACGACTTGTAGAAGCAACTGAACCCAAAAAAGCGTATCAGTGTGCCATCGAGTGCACTCTACCGTCTCACGGGTCGTAACGTTACAATTTTACGACCACTTTTATTACCAGACGCTTTCGTGCGCGATTACCCCCGAGAGTGAGTTTCGCTGTTAGATGCCCCCTAACACGAAATTATACTCCACTACTCGCGTAACTTTAATGCTACTTGAAGCAACCATTGCCGTTTCGATTCAATTAAAAACTTTTAACATCCCTCACTAACAAGACATGGACGTAGCAATTTATTTGTGATGCGTCTCAGTCGGAGGAGTTGTCAGCAATTACGCTTTAATGCGTGTTTTATTATCACGGTCTAATGTACTGGGGCATTAATTTATCACCTCCTCTGTTTACGAGTAAGGCTTGACAATTGAAATGACGGTGTATTCGAAATTCAAAGGCGGGTATTGCGTTACCAGATAGTCTTGATCTTCCGTGATGCTCTCGACGCTTTGCTCGTAAAACTGAAGGGAGATGTTGTTAATAGGATAGTAGGTCTCGTTCGATTGGTCGTTTGCTACAATCGTTTGGACAGACAAGCGATGGACGTATCAAAGGCCTTGCAGCTTGAAATGCAGTTGCAGTTTCGATTGTATCGAGACGTCTGCGGCGTGCTTGTGAAGCGAAGGTTGATTGGAACATGTCGGTAGTGATGCGATGTTTGGTTTTGAGAACGCTTCTTCGTATCTGATTGTTAGTTGCCTTGATTTACGATAGCTACGTAATTTGTGTTGCGTTTGATTTTCTATGTTCGATAAAATAGTGGATTTAGTAATTGGAAACGTTTCATTTATTACTGATTCACTAACTGGCTATTTGCTATTGCGATTAGGGCCAAAATAAATAAACATTTAAAAAAAAGAACTGAGTGTTATAATTTTTTAAGTACAATAATTAAGTACGAATAAATTATTAAAGGAAATTTGAAAAAAATATAGCTGAGTAGTAAAACGTATTTCTATTGTTAGAAGAAGAAAACGCTTGTCAAATAACTTGATTCCCATCTAATTTTAAACACTACTATAGTTTTATTTATTTATTTATTTATGTACCAAAAAACAGCAGTACAGTAAAAATACAAGTATAAGACAAGTGTACATAGGATAACTTATCTCTAATAAGAGATCTCTACCAGAAACCCCAGGAACATAGAAGAAGATTTATATCGTCGTGTAGGTACAAGGAAACAAAAAACAAACAAAAAAAGATAACTACATACTTAATTATACTAAAATATATACAATACATATTATACATACAATACATATATAAATCATCAAATATGTAATATTAGATAAAATACATATTCATATATACAAATACATACATATATATATACAATAATACATACATATTCGGTTACATCGATAAGTTTGTTAAGAGTTTTGTTTCGTTGTAATATAAAAATCTTTATCACATATTTTCTTTTACTTCATTTTGTATTTCAAATATCATTGTAGACTTGCATATTTAAGACAACGGTTTAAAGAAATAAATCATAACCATTTCAACTGAATTCAAGTGTAATGTGTATGTTTTTTTCATGGCGGTTGGCAAACAAGCATACAACGCAACCGCTTGCGATACTTAGAGTATCACATGCGCGTTGCCAACCCGAGCAGTAGGCGGGGAAGTTTGAGAGGGACAAAAGGGTGGGAGATCATCTAGCGCTCTCACTCATCGCAGAAATGCAAACGGTACCTACTCTCTACTAATCTACACTACTACTAGAGCAGTGTTACTAACTAACTAGATTAGTCTTTATTGTGTCTACTAAATAGAGTTCAGCTTCCTCCAAAACTTGTCATCAGTAGTCACAAAATTTATCATAACATTCTGTCAGTAATAAATAAATCGAAACATACAGCAACATAATCAATATTATATATAATTAATATATAATTAATAATAAATGGTTTATTTGTTTATGTTATTATGTATTAGTCATTTCACTTTTGTTTGTATTGTATAATTAATTATATAATCATCCACAGTAGCACATTTGTAATTATCATGTAACGATCAATAAATATTTACTATCTGATAACTAATAAGTACGGCGATTAGGTGCTGGTTACATAATTACGTAATCATTTAAGCTGATTTTTTTTTATAATATTCTTATTATTAAATTATATGTTACTTTGTTATTTTTTAGTTGTTAGTCTGGGAGCCAGGTTATTGTACTCCACCTGATGGTAAGTAGAAGTAGAGGGCTAATGCGAAGGCGGCTAGCCCTGCCGGCTTTACCCTACCCATACCGTAGAACTGGTTAGACTGTGGAGCTTTTCACAAGAGTAGGTGTAACCTAACCAGGTGGGAATTTACCCCACGCACCACTAGCAGATATAATAAGAAGGATATTACTTTCTCAGTCGGATTATTCACAAAAGAAAAGCAAGTCAACTCCTTCTGAAACTTATATTTTTTTGTTCGTAATGTAAAGCTATTTAACCTTATTTGTCTTCAACGGATTGTACAATTAGGCTATTATTCAATCAAAGCAATTGTTACGTCAACTTCGCATGTCCCGTTGCATCATTACCATAAAATGACATTGTGGTGACATGGTAATCGCTCAGGAATCTAGGGATGAGTTGGTAACATGCTATTTCATTTGTAAAATCATTACCATATTTTTATGATAAACATAAAGTAGTTCGAAGCACTAATATTTTAATAGTAAACTGGAACACAAGAGTCACAAATCTCAGTGTCTGAGCATTCGGTGCTCACACAGTGAAATATACGGAAACTGATATCCCATGACGTCCGTAGCCGAGGGCCAGACTTACAGGACGCATTTTTATTTAATGGGTTTCTGTTGGCCCTACTGGCCTTGACAGCATCACCGGGTGGGGAGCCGAGTACTGAGACCCAAGTAAGTAAGGCCAACAGCAACACGCAATAAATAAATGTTACTGGTACTCCACAAACACTTTCCAGATTGAAAGTTAGACAGCTTAAGTCTATATTCTAAATCTATTACTTCTTCTTATCGAGTTGTTAGTGGCCTACCTAGGGTCAGAATTGTTCAGGTCGCCCGTATAGGCCTATGACTTGACTTTTCGACTATTGTCAAATTGATAACAGCCGGGACCGACTTTTTACGTGTCCTCCGAAACACTCAGTTCAGGAGGTGCTCAGTTGAAATACCACTATGCGATCACTCATCTAGTGATTGGCGGCGCCTAAATTGGCTAAACCCACCGATCAGTGACCGCACCGGGCCATGAGCGTCTAAAAATATTATTAAAATAGCAAAACAGTAATCCTTAACATATATCAAAACCTGAACAGACAGACAGACATATATCACGTGTATTAGCAGTTGAAAGATGTTCGCGTGTTTATTGGGAATGAATCAATCTACCATTCTAATGGATAGTCTGATATAAATCTATTTATGCAAAGTTTTCAATGCACATTTCGCATGCTATTCCACCATTCACAACGATGTTGCTTTGGATATAAGGTTTTCTCGCTTATTGCTTGAGATTGTTGAATCTTTATAACACCATTGTGGCGTTGTGGGTACCTAATCTGCCTTTAGGATCGACGATTCCTGGTTCGATTCCAGGTCGGAGATATGTTTGTATTTATCTTACTAATGTCTGTTTCAGTCTGGGCGTTTGTCTTTGTGAGTCCCCCCCATGAGTCCTCGGAGAGGAAGCTAAGCTGTCGGTCCCGGTTGCTATCACATTATATCTGATAATAATCGTTTATTCTTGATAAGAAAATTGCTCTTATTTAATGAGTTACTGTTCACCATTAGGGCTACGGAGGTCAGATGGCAATCGCTCTGTGTAAAAACTTGTAACCTCTCATACCTGGACAAGAGTAATAAGCAGACCTTGGGTAAATATTCATATAGTACCGGGAATAATGCTAGGAAAGAAGAAGATTACTGAATCAATTTAGGAATTCAATGTGCCTGTTAGTCAATAGCTTCAATTTCAGTGATATTGGGTATGTAATTGTGTATGCTTCCGTGCTAGACCCATATAAGCTTAGTGATGATCTGATTGAGTATCTGGGTCATATATAAGTCTTGCCAATTCTAACGACTAAATACCTGCTACTATTGTTACACTGTTTCTTGTGTAGCTCAATCTTAACTGAAGCTGGTTTTCTTTTGTGATAAACTAACAAGCATACAACCTGTCCAGTGATGATGGTAGCTAATGGACACCTCCAACTGCACTCCACCGCCAGTAAAATTAAGAGAGCAAAAGATGAGGGACCTTAACCCTGCTGTGCTCGTTTTTCTATATTCGAAAACCCCGATAGTCCCTTTTTTATATAATAGTTTGATATCTCGGACTATTTGCGATGAACTTAAGAAAGACACTGGAGCTAATTATTAAAAATCTTGAAAGAGTAAGAGCTAGTTAAACGCTTACACTGCATGATTGAAATCGGTTGTCGTATTTTTAAAAGTTAATTAAAATATTTTGAAGTCCATTTATAAACGTGCGTGTTTGTGTCCCTCTTTACTACGTTTTATTAATTATTTATTTAGTCCTGTTTTGGCGGTCAATTTAATTAAGTTGTTTGATTTTATCGTGACAGAAATTGTTTCACTTTTCCCTTTATAACCCTTTGTCTGTGTTAAATTATTCGGAATAAATGTTGATAAGATCAACCATAATATTATAAACATACTAACTATTTAGCGTCCTAAAACTTCCTTTCATATTTAATATAACTACTTCTTTTTTATTTTTTGTTACAATCTTTATAAAATCTATCAAGATTTTGTTACGTTATTTATTAATAACACAATAAATTGTCATAATAATTATAACAATATGCCGTAATATTATTACAAGAAGGCATCAGCTTAGAACTTTTAATGAAAATGACTCTATTTCTGATTTTGGTTTAACTTTAATATTTTATTATAAATCTGAATAAAAAATGCTACGTAGTGTCTTTAACTGTAAAAATAATTTGTATATTTCAATAGGTTATATGATGAAAAAGAAACAGGGGCAGAGAGAGAGAGACAGCGAAACTCACTCACTTGTTCGTTTGCTCATTTGCTTGTAGTAGGCTCGATAAACACACGCACACACACAGCATACGGAATTTTGTTACGTGACGATTTCTACTAAATCGTAATACCCGTAAGCCGCGTTTAGGAACTTCGTTCCAAAATTGAGAAGTGTAATTTAAAAGAGTATCAATTTTAATAATCAAATATTTTTATGATGACAATAAATTCCACTTAAAACTTTATTTGTCAATTACCTACGGCCGTTAGAGCGACGGGGACTTAGTGAAGATTAAAGGAGTGCGTTATTTTAGTCCATTTGTGTTTACGAAGAGATGCTTTATGAGAGACAGGTGCGATCAAGGGATGGTAATAGTATCGATAATATTTTTAAATACGTTATTGTTGAGTTTAAATTTTAAAAAGTTAGTTAATAATATGTTTTTTACATTTATTATTAGTTTCTAATTAGTCTGCGATACCAATTTTCATTACTCGAATTAAGAATGAGTAACTGTATAATTCTCTCAGTTCCTTGTGTTGTGAGACTTGTGAGGAGCCTCAATATAATATAATATTGGAGGGTAATAAGGGGATTGTTGCTGGTTGTTTGTATTATGACAGGACGTCATTCACTCTGAATACGTGGACCAAAGAAGTCGTA
The DNA here is from genome assembly GCA_023373885.1 of Hestina assimilis. Classification (NCBI taxonomy): domain Eukaryota; kingdom Metazoa; phylum Arthropoda; class Insecta; order Lepidoptera; family Nymphalidae; genus Hestina; species Hestina assimilis. Next base: position 15,436,103 of record CM041746.1, on the reverse strand, counting down.
TACTTTATTTATTCAATTTTATACTTTATAAATACAGTGAGCAATAAATGTATATGTATTTTAAGAATAGTTTCTTCTGAGCCGTCCTATTACTTGTATGTTATTTTCATATCCTATTAAAGTAATGCAATAACAACACCATTATATAAAAAACAAACCATCAAATTAATAGATTTGGGATAAGAACATTTCAAGTTATAATTTTATAATGAGTAAGCCAATACAAATTACCGATATATTTTTATCGATATATTTTGTCCATCACTATCATCTATTTTCACATATCATAATTCATACTTCACGCCCCTTATTAATGCGTTTGAATCAAAGGACGACGACATATTTACAGCAATTACTCACAACTGTACTATGAAAATTTACTTTCAAAGCAAGACCACAGATTAAACTCGACAAGGTTTAAAAAGAAATAAACCGCCATTTTGCTGGCTAATTGGGTACCTATATTTATATCCATGGCCTGTAGTTTTTGTCATACTATACGAAGTCTTACACGAAAAGTTCAGTTTAATCCTCTCGTGAATATATCGTGAATATTTAACATTTCTTACGGGCGTTTGTTGGCCCTACTGGCCTTGATAGCGTCACCTAGCAGGGGCCGAGTACAGAGTACCCGTGAAAAAGCGATAGCCCTCACGGGGGTTCAAATTCGAAATCTGATTCCGTCCTTAGGGTGCCTCTTGCGACAAACCACGGTTAAAGTCGCCATCGGGGATGGAAGCAGCCCTTCGAGTGCATTCTACACGATGGACTTCTCCGACGGTTTAAGCGCAACGCGACGTGTGAAACAAAAGAACCTGTTCGTCGTGGGCGTGTTAAACTAGGAACATAATTAACAAACAATATTAAATTTGTAGATTGTTGTATGTGTCTGTGTCTGTCTGTGAATTTGAATGAAACGATTACGGTGAAATCTGAAATATTTTGAAATGTGATTCCATTCTTTATAGCCAGAATTCCTAATCATATCATCACAAAATAAGAATAGAATCACACCTTAATATACAGCATTGAGGATTATCCATAGACTAGCTATATACTATAGACAGGCTTTTCTATACAGACAAAATATCCAAAGACTCGTTGGTGCTCCTTTTTAAACTCCACATCAACGCAACGAAATGAATATAGTCACACGCTAACTTCACTTCGATAATGTTGCAACCTTAAATCTATTTTTTACGTCAGCTAATCGAACTAACGAACATAAAGCGACGCCTGTGGTGTTATCAGTATTCATTTTTAATCAAAGCCACGAGCCTCTATCAATTTCATCAAAGTGGGTTAACATTGAGTGTGTAGCGTTTATTTATTTATTTATTTATTATAAACAACTTATTATAACTAACAATTTTTTAAACCCTTTACTAGATAACACAATAAATTACACACCACTGTAACTACTACATCGGATTTCAACGATTCGGCTTATTATGTGAAACGACAACGATTTTTCTGTATGATGAAAATATTGAAGTTACCATCAATGTAACGCTTAGAATGACACATTTTCAAATATTGTTATTCCAATCCAACATATTAAGTAGATTCTATATTTCGCCATGCGCCAACAAACAAATCATCACTGTCTTGTATCAACCTTACATAATGTCTAATGCAAGCTTTGATCTCTATGGTTGCTTCAAAGTAGTAATTAAAGCAAGCGAGCCGAACAAACGCAACAGTAATTAATTAACAGTAATAATGAACCATTATGAAATGCTTAACCGCTTGGAAGTAAACAGCGGTTCGCCATTATCGGTGCTTGTGAACGGGACGGTTTTCGGTAATTGCTTGCTTTTGATACTTGATTGTTGCATTCAATTACTTTGCTTCGTTTTGTACTATAGTACAAAAGGATTTTAATAAAAGGTAACTTAAATATTTAATTATATTTACTACAAGTCCACATGGACTGGTGGCAAAAATGCTAGTTGTATCCGCTGAATCGCAATCCTGATTCTTTTTATGCGATCAATTACCCAGCCTTCCTTTGACCTTTAGAGGCAAAGTTTTTGTTGAATTTCAGATAATAATAATTAACAGTCTAACTCTTAGTTTTACAGTTTTATAATAGTACAGATTAAAGTTAAGTTCACTAGTCGTAACACCTAACTGCAAATACAGAAGTACTCCGTAATTTTATCCAAAGCCAATTAGCTGTTTCAATGCATCCAAACGTAAAAAACTTCATTTAATAAAGCTTAAAATTTAACAGTTTTTTTATGTTACTAAGTTAGTAATTAAGTAAGCACTACTACTAAGTCAGTAATTAAGTAAGTAGCCAATGAGCGCGCGCAACATCATTCGTAGGTGCCACTCACAACCTCGAGATATTAGTTCTTAAATCTATCTGCCCAGTAATTTATCTCGCCTACAATGCCTTTCAAACCGGAACTCAGTAACGCCAAAGACACTACTGCTTTGCGGTAGAATACGTGACACAGCGGTGGTACCTACATAGCCGGCCTCTTGCAACAAAACCTACCACCAGTATGACTCCTTGCACTATTAGAATAATCTCTGCTATAACAGAGATTATACCATTAACTTTATTTAATAAACCACATCCCGACGCCGATAAGTTACGCTTAAATATTTTATGTAAATAAAGCTATTGATCAACATATTATTTAGTAATTCGTTAAAGCGCCTTGAACAAATACCATTCACACCAGTCCCTTCAATCTCACTTAACTTATTTAACTGAAATAAAAAGAACCTGTTTTAATAAATTTCATAAACAGGTATTCGATAACGAGTTTCATATCTCATCACATCTCATAAATACATCTTAAAGTCTCGAATAAACTGAGCAGGCAGTTTTATTCAACAGCCGTATTAACACTAAAATATCATTTTTAAAATCAGCCGCGAACGAACGCCCGGGGTCGGACGGACCACCTTGTCAGCCAACGCGTAAATTAACATGAAAACGTCATACAAAGAGTTAACCCTTCGCCGCCGCATAATAAACTATTCCAACTGCTTCTCTCCCGCAGAGAGCCTCCGAGCCGCCTATTCAAACGACCGGACATTATCGTAAATATTGTGGTATTTATTCAGATTTCGGGCACAAACAATTCAATTCACGCACCGGCTGCTAATTGGGCATAAATCGTGGTAAAAATATTCAATAAACTTCTCGCATCGATTAATATTATAAACGGTGAATGCCTTCATTTCGATTCGTGTTAAACCATGCATAGATAATGGGGTACGTCGATATGTCGTTGATTATTGAAAGGATTTATGTTTTTGTTCGTTAGCGATTATTTCGTAATTATTCACCACATCGCCACGTGATGCAATTCTTATGTTTATTTGGTTTCGATTAATTTGTTTGTTGTTATTTGAACGATCTTGAATTGCCAACAGACGTTTATTCCTCGGTGAACTTACTCATTATTCATACCACGATTAAATAGATTTAATACTAAAATAAACAATAAAAACGTGTAGAAAATAAGCGACCGTTAACAAATAAAGGAGGATAATTTACAACGAGAAGAAACCACGTCAGAAGGTAACATGAAAAATGTCGAGTTGAGCACTTTATAATAGAAATAATAACGAAACAGCCGCCATGAATTATTGCCCACATTTCATGTTAAATTGTATGTAAATGCGGGCCGCAGCGACACGGCTCCCACAATAACATAATAATGGTGGATTTGTGACTCACGTCAGGTTGTTAGTGTGTACTTAACCCTTTATCGGGACACGCACGCGGGACGTGAGATCATTACTCGGGTCGCGGCGGCCCGATACAATGAGAATTTTCGCTTTTGAATCCTTCAAATTTTGAGGGTTAGCATGCTCTTTTAAATTCGTGAGCGAACAGTTAAATGTGTGACGTGTAACGACATTGTGCTATGTTGATCTTTTCTCTAAATAGATACCGGTTTTTTATGCAGTCGTTATAGTGACAATGTAATTTCTTGTTATTTTTTAAACGGAACTCACCTTGAAATACACTGAAATAACTTTGACATATTTATTTGGTTTTTAAATTTAAAATGTTAATTTGTTATTTTGTCGTTGTGATTATAAAATATAAATGGCTGGGCTCATTTGAAAAATTAAAACTGATGATAAATGATCTAAATTAAATAAATTAATAAACGCTTCACACTCAAGCTACTTAGTTACTAGTATTACAACTATCCATTTATGAATGTGACTATCTATTGTTATTTAGATAAATAAATAAATGCTATGATTTTTTGAACTTAGTTAGACTACTTAATGTTGATTATTTATTTTTATAATAATAATATTTCAGAATTATGTACCGAAATAAATAATAATTAATACCCTTATGCGAGTGTAAAATTTTTTCCACTTCTTGTGAATAGTTCTTTTCTTCTGGATGAGAGGTGCCCTATGTCCATTTCGGTACCTCTGACAAAGGTTACGCAAAATGTCGAGATGGTCGGTAGTTAGGACAAACGTAATTTATTATTATAATGTTAGTTAGGATAACCATATGCCTATTTGAATATAATTGACTAATACATCGCAAGCGACAATCAGTTTTACATAAAATTATACCATAAAACGATTATATGCAACAAAATTGGTTTGATGGATACTAAACAACGTTAGGTCCACCAAAGAGGTATTAATATGAAAGCACGCCCACTACATAACAACGACGCGACGGCAACAGTCGCCTAAGGCTCGGAAATTGCTTTTCGGTTCCCTGCAAATCCCCCAAAAATTATCTCAAAATAACCCCGAGGCATGCACGTATTTCAACGAGCGCCGCGGGCGCATAAATAATTCAATTTTGGAACTGTTTACAAATTGTCTAGTTTTTTATGTGTGGGGTTTATTAGACCGAAGTTATATTGGAGTGTTAAAAACATGAATCTATTATTTCGCTTTGTATGTTTTGGGGTTATTTTAAAATACGACGTCTCTTCTAATGGTGAAGGGCAGATGGCATTTTCTCGTCGGAAACTACAACGAATGAACAATTAATACAAATAAACCCTTTTATTCTAGTTTTATATATTTATGTCGTACACTTTATTAAAGGCGATGTGCCCATATTATTTGATAAACTTTTTACTTTATATGTTTACTTTTAATACTTTTTTCTACTACTAACATACTAACCCTAGCTACTTTTCTTTCATGTCAACGGAGAATGGTGACAAGAATGTTACCTGCATTTCCCTGCTCAATCACAGCTAATAATAGTACAATAAATGGTTTTACTTTAAACCTGTTATACTTATATTTAGATAGCATTTCAATAGTTTAGGTAGTAGACACCGTTTCCATTTTTGGCATGAATTAATTTCCTAACAGCTACGTTTCATGTATATGTGAGCGTCCTTAATATAGCACCCTTTCCTTACTTCTACTTCCCTCTTCTCATACGTTGTATAACGTGGCAATGTCTGGTATTTCTAGATAATGCCACTGTGGTAACTATCATGAAACAAATACAATACTACCAGGCCAATATTTATAGCAACTTTCATGATATAAGAAAAACTGAAGTTGAATATTTATATAAGATTTTCATATATCTAATACCTGCCAACGAGCAATTCTTTTATATGTAATTATAGTATGCAGGTGGTTTCGGGGCTATAATTCGATCTAGTATTTAGAAAATGTTATTTTGTACGTGTTTTCAGGTAATGCAAACCCCTATTCGAGTTTAGATGTCTGCAATCCGATTATATTTTCCCTTTTTTTTCAAGTGCCTTCCGTAAGAAAAATCAATAATTTCCAAAAACACGATTTACCAAAAAAAATATCAAGCAATACTCGGTCACCCTACCTGTGGTGTTTTAAATTATCTAATTGTCTTAGACAGAACCAAGTTCCACATAGGTAATCAGGTGAGGTAACAAAGTCACACGAACACGTCTGATTAGTCGTGGGACAGCCATCAAAGTCGGACGTGAAATGCGAACGTGACCACAGAACCGAGTTTAATAACTATTGGTGTGACTTCGGAGCATCGACTGTATACATAGACTACATTATATATAATATATATTATAAATAATACTTGAAATAATTGAAATAATTGAATATATTTGGAACTAGGGATTCGAAAGAGGCATAAATGAAAGAGTGGGGAGGCATAAACATTTGGGCCAGTATATTTTTCCCTTATCTTAACTTAACTCAAACTCAAACACTTTGAATCGTCAAATATACAGTCTGTAGTGTCCGTCTAAGTGAAACTACCACCGATTTGGAAGCATGTAGCTTTTGCAGAGAAGAACTTTTCAAATATAATCAGTTATATTTGTCAGCTTTCTTTAGACAATTTATTTAGAAAATTTAAACAATGTTTATTATAAGATTTAAATTTCTGAGGTTGCAGATTCAAAATTGTCCGCGGAATATTATTATAACAGAGAATACCTTTCCCCAAAAAAATCGTATTCACATTATGAAGTCGAAAACTTGGTGTTGCAAGTTTATGTTTTTCACTATTAAAATGCTATAATTATAAACCGCTACGTCACAGCAATTTCTATTTGCTACTATTATTTTGATCATACATTTTCAAAACCATTAAAATATTCACTTTCGAAATATTTTTATAGATACAATTTTTAATAACAAATCTCCCCCTAAATTGACCCATCTTAATACCAATACAAATAGCTGTTTGTAAAAAGATAATATTTCAAACGTTCTGAAGAAAACCGCTCCGTGCCAGCATCCCCATCCCGGGGATTAGTTTATCTTAAGCGACTAGATGTGAAAACAAAACAACCCAAGAACCGCGAGTTTATAACTTTGTTAATTTCAGAAATAAAATATTTACACTTTACGTGTCGCATTACGTGTATGATAAAGTCGGGATGGTTGGGAATTCTAATATCGTAAAGTCTAAATCGTGAAGGTTTTTTGTCATAAGAAATTATGATAAAAAATATTAAATTATTTTCTCTTTTTTGAAACTTCACCGTTGAGTGTGTAGTGTTTATTTATTTAACTTTAATAAAGCTGTGCTTAGATTAAAATATCCGGCAGTAAAGGCTCCATATTTTCAGGTTCGATGTCGTAACAAACAAAATTTTAAAAAATTTAAGGTCTGAGACTTCTCAATAGTCGACTTTAATAGGTATAGTTCCAAAAATATTGTCAATGTTCTGTCTGTCATAACTGTTACAATTTGTTAATTATTTAGATAGATTTCATACATCTAGCTTTTTTGAGTTACCAAGTTGGCTAACAAGCATTTTTTATGTTAAAAGTTGGCAAACAAGCATACGGCCCACCTGATGGTAAGTGGTTGCCGTAGCATAAAAGCGCTTGCAGCACCATTAGTAGGTGCCACTCACGCGTTGCCAACATCGAGATATTGGTTCATTAATCTCCTCTGCCCAGTAATTTCACTAGCGTACAGTGCCCTTCAAACCGGAACACAGTAAGCCTAAGCACTACTATTTGGCGGCAGAATATTTGACACTGCGGTGGTACCTACCTAGCCGGCCTCTTGCAACAAAAGACCTACCACCAGTATGACTGATTGCACTGGCGGAATAATCTCTGCTGTGACAGAGGTTATACCAACAGCGGGTGATGGGGTCGTCACATCCCGACGCCGGTAAAACATATGGGCCATCTGACGGCAAGCGGTGGCTGTAGCCTATAAGCGCTTGCAATACCATTTGTATGTATCACCCATGCCTTGCCAACTTCGAGATATTGGTTCTCTTTTTCCCTGTAGTTTTACTAACTACAGTGTCCTTAAAACCAAAACATAGTAATACCATGAACATTACTACTTTATGGTAGAATATCAGGACACTGCGTTGGTACCTACCTAGCCGGCTTCTTGCAATAAAAGGCCGACCCGAGTGTCTCACATTAATACAGCTATTAAAAATTATTGTTATTTGGAAACACTACACATTTTTTAAATCAAAAAAATGAAACGAAAAATTTAAATTGTACAAATCGGTTGTTTGTACCTCAGGTATTTTTTAGGCAAGGCATCGCTGCATTATGTTCGTCAAAAACACTTTTTTTTTACATAATTACGTCGTGACATTTAAATTCAAACATCAAAAGCATCGTTACCGATCAATCAAACGAGTCTTCAGCGCGAACCGGTTAACAAAGCATCTAATCGGTTCACGCATCATAAAATTTCGTGAATACCGTTATTCTTAGTCAAATTAATGTAAAAATATAAAGCTAAACTAATTTCAATTCTATTACCAATGTAATAGAGTTAGGATTAACTTTTAATGATTTTCCATCTGTTTGTTAACTAAAAACTGGATCATTTCCTCCAGACAATCAGCGTGTTGAAGAAGCCCATCCGTCTCTGTCAAACCATTACGTAGAAGTCGTTGCCAGTTGCAAATGATTAAAAGAAATTAATGTTTTTCAAAACAATTTCGAATTACTATGAATCCTCCTGAATAATAAAAAGGGGTTATGAGTCTTTATATTTACAGAGTCTTTTTAAAAACGACAATTGTCTTACATAAGTGATATTTTACAAAGGCCTAAAAGTACTTAATTAATAAGAGATCTACTCGACTGACACTGTTTCCCTGGAAAAGAAGATGGGCTTTTTTGTAGGACGCCATTTACGTTGGTACATTGGCTCCGTCTCATGCAAATAAACGCTACACACTCAACGGCCCCCATTAGGATAATTATATCCTGTGTCGGGGTCCGGAAACATTCACAATGACAAGGACAAACACAACCAGACCGGAAAACATGCCTGTACGATTAATACAAACATCTGCTCCGAGCGGGAATCGAACCCGCAACCGTTGAGGCTTAAGGCAGACTCGCTACCCACTACGCCACAACGGTGTCAAAACACAAAACACAAAAAGGAAACTGTGCTCCGGGTGGGAAAAAGCCGAATTTTGTAATTGGCGTAAGTAATCGTCACTTATTACAAATTACATCTTTATGTCTTTTGAAGTAAATATACTTGGGCAATTTTAAAAAGTAAAAATTATGAATTAAAAATTTTCTCATGCCTGAAACACCAACGCAAAACTACTCGTACAAAACAAGAAGCAAAAGTTTTACCATGAAACTATTCTTAGTTATTTATTATATACGTCCCCTTATTACACGTCTTTCTTATTGCAAACAAGACATTATACCATTAGAATACAAGACAAACCGACCATGAAATGATATGTTTCTCAAAACAAATTACGAACATTGAGCGCTGTTGATGGATTATACGCATTATGCTTCTGTGACGAGCCAGCGAGGGTCAATTTCTGTGCATTTACCCTTTACGATACTTAGTGTAGAGACACCATGAATGTTGAATATAATGGGACATTCCTAATAAAGAATAAAAGGGACGAACAATATATAAAAAATAAGTAAAGAAATTAATTTGGCTTTGCTTTTTTTAATTTAAGAAAGAATAAAGTAAAAAAACGATACGAGATGGTACAGGACTGTGGAAAGTATAATATTATAGTAAGCATTATTACATTCTGACGTGAAGATTCTGATAATTAAAAATAATTAAAAAATATCCACTTACACGTTTTGTAGCTACAGTGTTAAATGTTTTTACAATTCGATCAGTACGTCAATATCTAGTCAAAAAATACTATATTATATACCAGTTGTAAAAACCATTCCATATCCTTGTGTAACAAAACACATAGTCACCTTATTCTATTGTCAACATATCTATACGATTATAGTACTTAAATTCCTTAGCATAAGAATTATTATAGCATACTTACTTTATGTCGTGACTTTGGTACTATTATACTGCTGACAGGTATTAATTTTCAATATTTTGTGTTTTGGAACTAGTTCTTTAGCTGGTTAACGGTTTTATTGTATGTTGACATCGTGTGATTACTGAATACAATTGCTGCATACATATTTCAATAATATATGTAATTCACCCGTAATCGTATACTTTCTTTTTTATAATATCGTACAGCGGTTTTCTTTTTAGAACTGTGCTAACACAAAACTTTTAAATTTCTTTTTATTTATATAAAGCACACAATATAAAAGAAATACAACATTACATAACATTATTATGTATGGATAAGGTAACACTAATTGTTGCAGTTCCAATAGTAAGTGTATGTAACATGCAAAGCTAAGTTTAAGCCTAGATTTGTAAAAAATAGCCTCAAACTTCAACTATGATTAGCTCTTTCATAACAGATTTTAGTAGGAGTAGAGCTGTTCTCCTCGCAGCAAAAATGGGCTCGCTCGATCGGGAAGTTTTAGGCTCTCAGAGAAAATCGGCGTGAAGTAACAATATTTTAAGTTTGACACCGTTGTGGCGTTGTGGGTAGCAAGTCTGCCTTTAGCCTCGATGGTTGTGGGTTCGATTCCCGCTCGGAGCTGATGTTTGTATTAATCGTACAGGCATATTTTCCGGTCTGGGTGTGTTTGTCCTTGTCATTGTGAATGTTTCCGGGCCCCCGACACAGGATATAATTATCCTAATGGGGGCCGTTGAGTATGTAGCGTTTATTATTATTTATTTATAATATCAGTAGGTACTATTGCGTTTCGTGCGATGAGTGAGAGCGCCAGGGGCCCAATCTCCCTCTGTTCCCTTCTTTCTCTCTTATCCGTTGGGTTGGCAACGTGCATGTAATATTTCAAGTATCGTAAGCGTGCATAGGTTTCGGTAACTGCTTACCATCGGTGGACTGTAGGTTGATTTACCAGCCATAATTAAAAACTGCTTAGGAAACAAATTGAATTTGCTGACGAAAATCACACTATTTTATAGTTGTAATTATATTCATAGATCTAGTAATTAAATAACTGACTTCAAACTACTAATTTGCCTGCACGTAAACTTTAATTAATTTTCTCATTTTGTAAACTCATACGAAGTAAACAAAGACGCTCATATCTACCCTACATAGACAAAGATAACATGTCACTTATTACGTATACATTAAAGATAGCAATTACTAAATACTATTTTTCTTTTCAAAATTTTAATTTCGCTATTATAAATTCGTATCCACGCTTATATCTTTCAACCTTTCGTTACATCGTAAATGCGTCGTAAATGGGTATAAATGGACATCTGCTGCGCTGCTATTGAAAACCATTTTAATATTTTAATTACGTCCGCGTAATTTGTCAAATCTTAGCCCCTAATATTTAGAATTTTAACAATATAATGTTCTAGTTTGTTAATAAACAAATACTTATTTCGTTCACGTAATGAGGTCCACTCGCTGTCATTTACCGCACGCTTGTCCGCAGATTCTCAATTAGTTGGTCAATTGTTTCATTATGTGTCGAAACAACGCCATATTGCTACCATATTTGACCCTGTAATTGGGGAGATGTCACGTGTATCTGATATTAGTGCAGAACTTTGGGTATATCTGGTTGTGTATGTTAATTTATCTTTAGGACTTTTATTTATATTAGTGATTAATTAAGGTTCTTTATTTATAGGTACATTATAAACATCAGATCATAATAAGATTGTTCTTAGCTACTTGTGGTAGGCCTTTTATTTTAAATGGCCTGCTGGGTAGGTACCGTAGTATCAAATATTCTACCGCAAAGCAGCGATGTGTTTCGGTTTGAATGACACTGTGAAATTAGCTTGGTTGCAACAACAGCTTACTATAAATTGGGCTGTATGCTTGTTTGTCAATTTAGCAAAATTAAAAAAAATCTCTAATTTCAGACAAATATTTTATAATCACACTTATTTTTCGTCAACATAGATATCAGAATGAGGTTCAGAGAGAAAATAAAAATGAGCTTAATAAAGATCTTTACATTTTTTTCAAATAAACACAGAGCCAAAGCCATCCATTTACTGAGATAAAAAGTAACACAGTAACACAGGCTTTAAACTATAAATTGATTGAACTTTACAAACAACATTCCCATTAATAATCTGTATAAGTTTAAAAAACAAATAATCAGTAATAAATAAAAATACAGTGACTTTTTCATTTCGAAAATTAATGACTAAATCGTGTTATTGTGTAGTAAATTGTATCCAATGTGTGTTATAGTAAGTTGAGTGTGGGCAGCCTTTCGGGCGCGTTAATTCACTATGATTGATTATCTTTCGCCTAATGAGCTTCAGAGCCATCTTATAATAAATAAACAAGCTACTGGCTTTAGCGTTTAGCTCTTCTAACTTACTGAACAAAATATTAGGATATGTTTATAAAAAATATATCTATTCTTTTGTTATTTTTTAAACATGTTAAACCCCTCGGGTAAATATTTGTATTGACCATACAGATATTCTTTTGATCTGGGCGGTGGTGGTTGTTGTTGTTTTTAGCATTCTGACATGAAATATTTTGTTCAGAGATTCTGGACTCCATTACGTTTATTTACAAATTTAAAATGACGCTGACATATAAACAAATATTTAGTGTAAATAAAAAAACAAGATATCAAATAATCATCGGCAGATATTAGGTAAGGCTTAAGAAAAAAAGTTACAAATAACTTTGTGACTCTTGATCAAGTTCTTTGACCTTTAATTTTGATTCAGTTAACCAAAAATAGTGACAAAAAGACAAGGTACATTTTCACATGAACGAGCTGTCGCTACCTCTCACCCTTTGAGCCGTTGGCGTTATGAATTATGATCGCTTTTCCTTCACAATAAGTGCATAAATAGGGCCGGGCTGATGGCTCGAATAAATCATTCACAGTCATCTATCATCCAGTCAGCAGGAAGTGTTGCTAACCACGTAAGGAGACTTCAGGGCCGAATGTTATTATGGATTTATTGAAAAAATACTACTATTTATGGTGAACGATGTTGGTATTGACTTATTAATATGACTTGTAATGTTTCAGGGTCAAATGTTATAAATAAATAAATAAATAAACGCTACACACTCAACGGCCCCCATTAGGATAGTAATATTCTGTGTCGGGGGTCCGGAAACATTCACAATGACAAGGACAAATACACCCAGACCAGAAGAAAATATGCTTGCATGGTCAATACAAACATATTATGCTCCGAGCAGGAATCGAACCCGCGACCTGTGGCGTTTAAGGCAGGTTCGCTACCGCTGCGCCACAACGTCGTCGAATTTGGAGTGATTGTTTTTTTTACAATTACAGAGATTGTGTTGATGACGAAGCATATGTATTGACCATACGGGCATATGTTCCGTTCTGGGTGTTAGTTCTTCTCCTGGTATATATTTCCGCACCCACGACACAGGATATCACTATCCTAATGGGGGCCGTTGTTTGGTTGTTTGTTTGGCCTTTGGTTCAGTAGTAAGAAAAACAGTGTTTTGTTTATAGAGCCCAAAACGGGGATGGTTTTGGTCAGTAGTATGAATATTGATACCTCACTTCAATTTTCTGTATTAGGATCTCACTTTCCGGTCAATCTAGCTACTTTCATTTATTCATTTTTGATTATTATCATTTATGACGAAAGTTGACCCTAAGTGGCCAAGCCATTCAAAAATATGATTGCGTCCTGTGACTTTTGCAACCACCAAATGTATCTTTTCAATGGACTATCAACAAAAAATTTCAAGCTCCATTTCAAAAAGAGGTCAAACGTCCATTTCGAAAAGGTAAAGAGGTAACGCGTCCTCTAAACTGTGACACAGATAGCCGTCGTGAGAGCCTGAGTGCAGTCTAAGGAGCTGTGGAATTATTCTATCTGGAGCGAAGCAAACAGTCGCAGACAGCGCGACACGCTATCTAGACGTTCCGGTGAGCCAATGCTTCTCAAAGTGCTGAGTAGATTTTTTAAAGTGTGACCAAGCTTTCTGAAGAATTGTTTTTACAGTAAATGTTCACAGTAACACCAATAGTCTCGCCATGTTATCTGATATGACGATAAGAGGATGGGGACCGATGAAGAAACTGGTTTTGATTTCTGATACCCCTCCATGAAACAAAAGCAAGTAGAATATTTTACGTTCATATTCTAGAGAGAGTAATATATATTTTAAATTTACACCAGTTAGTTATCCGTGTACCACGAGCATTGTATCTCACAAATGCTATGGCAAGAAAGAAAGTGCGGTCCGAGAAGAAATGTATTCCTTTAGATAAAATATTCTTTGTTAAGAAATAATCTTTTATAAATAATTAATAACTAAAAAATACATACAAACAGATTACCTAAATAAATGTTACTTTTTTATACTTAAAATTACTAAACTCATCTCTAACAAAACTTTAATATTAACCTACTTAAGAGAAACATGTAATGTTAATCCTCAGAATGTACCAGAGATCATTAAAGTATTCTAAGAAGCCTTGTGTTTACAAAAGTTTTACTCCGATACTTATAAGAAAAAAGTATTTTTATGTCAATTCTACAGATTCATCTAAGATTGAGTAACGATGTTCTTAGCAAATACATCGCAGAAGCGATTCAAGCGGGCGTCGGCCGACAACCACTTAGTGGCTTCATTGTGCTCCCCGTTCTAACAACACGACTTGAGAACATTTAGACATGCCATTTTCACCGAACTCTTAAACTACTTTACAACTACTGTATTACGCTAAGTATAGTTTAACTGTAGACAGAAAGCCTGTTCATATTTATTAATTATAAAACATTATTTGGCTTAATCATTAATGAGTATGGTGTCCAAAGTATGCGTAAGTATAATTCAGAAAAAGTAATTTTTAATTCAAAAAAGTTATTTTTGTTGTTTTTTGTTTGTATGTTTTGTCTTAAAACAAATACAATTTAGTTCGATCGCGTTACGGGATGATGTATTCCTGATACATTCTCGACTAAGCTATTTACATCGGAAAAAAAACACAAAACACAAGCCCATATACGTAGAATTGAATAAACCGTATTGCGAATATATATCCGAAAAAAAAAACGCTCATCGGCGATATCTACTACGCCAAGCCATAGAGAGACAAATACATTAAAACCACATAGCTAAATGTTCCTCTGTGATTATTCGTATGTCTACGTTCCAAGAGATCACTGAAAACAAGTCACCGTGTGACTTCCGTAGATAGCGCCCGCTTGACACGAACACCCACCTACTCGTCTGTGAACTATTCTGTTATACATGACATACATATGAGTAATCCTCAAGTTTAAATATGACGAGTTCATTCAAAAGATTCGTCATAGTGTTTGTTAATGAATGATAACTAACTAACTAAAAGAAAGGATGAATGAACGAAAAGTATAACAATTAAATCTTCAACAGTCACCCATTCTATTGGCAGCCAAAATCAGTGCTACTTAACTTTAATAGCTCATGCAATTTTGACGATTAAGACGACGACTGACGATTATGGCGGAGTGGTAGTGGCCCTCTCATAATTATTATTTCTATTCAAATTTACTCGTGAGTGTTTTGAAATCATCAAGTGTAATAATCTATGGGAAAATTATACTGTGAATATTACAGTTTAATTTTATATAAGGCAAAAATGTCGATCTCTTATTCATATTTCAATATAAATAATATATAATTAAATAATATAGTTATACGTTTTTAAGATCCAGCACTTATAAAATTTATAACATTAGCATATTACAATTTATAAAATAGGATTTAAATATTTAATTAACAAATAATATACATTTTTCTCAGCTTTCTTCCTAGAATTCGAAGATGTTTCAGAATTCTTCTAATTTCAATATATCTAAATAAATATATGTATAAGTGCAATTCATGCCTTAACTAATACAATTCAATATATGCAAATTGTTACATTCGCATTCTTATCGAACTGCTTGGATTAGCTGAAACTCGCTGGAAGTAATCAAAGGAGACAGTTGTGCCAAAAGCGTGGAAAAGGAACTTTTTTGTAATACAAAGTATTATGTTTTCTTATTACGTAGTATAATATTAATAAGGTGTAAAAGGTTTGTGTGTATATAACTAAATAAAATATCTAATAACGAAATGATACAAAACCCGTCATAATTATCACTGTTTTATAACGCTAAGGTGACAAACAACCTTAGGACGTGATCTGATGATACGAGGTTTTGCGAAGTCCATGTTCACTGTAGAGGTATTACGACGCAAAAGGTTACCGAAAAAGGGGAAATTAGAAAGTAGAGAGGTGGAAGTCAACTTCCGTTTCAATAGACAAGGTTATTGTAGACTATTCTAATAAAACAGATTTATTTCTAAATCTCTTTCTTTGGTTACTTTGAAATCAATCAATCTCAACATCAAAATCAATTATCTAATTCTTAATACGTTTGTAAAATAAATATTACAGAAGTAATCAGAGAGAACGGAAAACCCGTATTTAAGATTCTCGAATCTCGTGAAGTTAGCCTACACAGTTCTAATCCACAGCTTCGTCGGATTAACGTTTCGTATGTCTAGTTTAGTTCATTGGAACGATCTCGGAAAGAGATAACGCGAGATGTTATCTCGGCGCTGAAGTGTTCTCGCTGCTAGACAGAAAATTGTGTTAGAGATAAGAGGCAGCTTTGATACTATTTAAATGAATAGAACTTTTAAACTGTGTTTATGTTGCGAACATATTGGTTTAAATAATAAATATGGTTTTCGTTTTGTAGTGAAACATTTTAAGGTTTAAGTATTTCGAGACGCTCATAGCCGTTAAGCAACTTTAGGCACGGTCAGTCACTAGACGAGTGATCGCATAGTGGTATTTCAACTGAGTTCCCGTGGTTCGGTGGGCACGTAAAAAGTCGGTCCCGGCTACAAAAAATTTGATAATTGTAGAAAAGTCATGTCAGAGGCCTGTACGGACGACCTGAACTCTGATACTAGATTGGCCACTAACCGATAAGAAGAAGAATCAATTCGGTACTTTTATATAAATAATAGTTTTAATACTAAAATATAAAAGATATTTTCCTATTGAAGGTTTGTGGAAAATAGCTACCTTACCCTATTTCCACAGTGATGAAAGTAGTATCACTGTGTTGCTTCATCATGTACGGACATAGTGAGAAGACTTAAAAGAACAAAACCTTTTGAGTTAGTGTATTGAATTAGTGTAAATGATAGTTGAGTGAGTGCTACATATATATAAAGACGCAAAAACAAAGTGCCTTCCCCTTAATAGAGACAGTAAGAAAAGTGTTGATGGACACATTCTCAGTTTTACTCTACTTAGCAATTTATGTTAGATTTAAATTACTTATTAGTCTTTCTAGGCTAGATCGTAGTATAAATGAAGTGTCTTTAAATAACTAAAGGACACGTCATTAAAAGCAAAAAAAAAACTGTGTTGCTACCTGAGTGAGGGAAAAGAAAAGGAAGGAAAGGGGTATACCCTCTAGGGTTTTGAATCATGTGGTAGATCAAGATTTAGAAGCTATCATGTGAAGTAAAATTTGAGAGCATGTAATTTCTTAAGCCGCATTTACTTTTTGACTACTTACCATTTTTTTAGGATTATCTTTTATTTACTGATGGCTCTAAAGGGCTCGCTAGCAGTATCGGCGAGGTTTTTAGACTATAAAGATACAATAATAATTAAACGCTATAGACTTAACAGAGGGCCTGTAGGATAGTGATATCCCTGGTCCGGAAACACACACAACGACGGGAACAAACAAACCTAAACTAGAACATATGCTTACAGGGTTAATACAAACATCTGATTCGAGCTGGAATCAACCCAGCGACCTGTAACGCCAAAAGCAGGTTCGCTACCACTACGCTACAATGTCGTATGAGTAAATTAAAATGACACGCATTCAAAAAGCAATCAATGATAATTAACCCTTAAAGCAACGAAACTATCAAAGGGACCCGTCCTAATTATTTAACACAAGTTAACAGGCAATATGAGGATGACAGTGCGAATAACTAAAAGCCGACGTCGTCGGACAAACCTTTGAAGGGAGCAGTAGCCGAGCGTGACAGTGAGGCGACGGCGGCTTGTTTGAAAACGTAGGGCTGTTACCTATACGTAATTACTTATTTCGAATAAGAAAAAAACTGTTTGAAACTATGTTGTATGTATGCTTAATAAAGTATTTTCTCTGTTAAGATAGTTTTATATTATATTACAATTTTATTTCACGACATTGTCGCGGGTTCGATTTCCGCTCGGAGCATATGTTTGTATTGACCATGCAGGCATATTTTCCGGTCTGAGTGTATTTGTCTTTGTCCTTGTATGTGTTTCCGGACCCGCAGCACATGATATTACTATCATAATGAGGGCCGTTGAGTGTTTAGCGTTTTATCATTTGATAACTTATCTTCTCCAAATGAAAAATAAGAAAAAATAACTACGTGATTACAAATATTTTCGATTTTCATGTCATTGATCTTAATACTTCCTTAGATCATGAAATCATGGGAAAGCCATGCAAAGATAACACATGTAAAGGAAATTATATCACTTGTCTACACAAGAGCCATTAGACCTTCCTATAGTCATTGTAAATAAAATGATAAAATCTCAAAAGACCTTTTTCAAATCCCCACAAATTATTCATAGCCTGTTGTTTTTGCTCAACCCTAAGATAATATTGTCAATGTATATAATGTAGGCGATTACAGCCGACAGGAATTGAACCGCAACACGACCGACTCTAACTGATTGATCGGCTTTCAACAATTATTGGGTTTTTAAATTTATAAAAACTACATTGTTTAATCATAGCTTTTATGTAGCTCTGGTGTGTCTTACACTTGATGGTAAGCTTTTATAGTCACCAATGACCGCTTACAAAAAACACCATTCGTTTGTAGGTGTCACTTACGCGTTGCTAACTTCGAGATGGTAGGTACCAAGCCAATCTCTTGCAATAAAAGGCCTACCATCAGTAAAAAGTAATAAACAAAAAAATCATATCATTGATTAAATACATATAAAAACAAATCACTTAGAAATTATGTAGATTTTAATTTTGGTAAGATTTATTCTAAGATTGCCTCTTACAAAGTAACAAATTGGCCAAAGTTAGCGTCTACATAATACAGATATTATTATGCAATCCCTACTTCACTACTAAATATCATAAATGCGAAGGTAACTAACTGTCTGTCACTCTTTCACGGCTCAACAACTCAACCGATTTTGATGGAATTTAAGAGATAAAGTTGACCTTGAGAAAAAACTAATTTTATTATTTTAAAAGCTACTTTAAAAAAGACTTCAAAGGGTTGATTGGGATGAAACTTTGTATTGGAATCATTTATTAATATTGTAATAAAGATGGCGCATTAAATGTCAATGGTGATGGTGAATACAAACATTTGCTCCCAGCGGGAATGTCGTCAAGGTAGTAATAATATACATAATAAAATCTTAACTAAGATTTATAGCTAATTAAAAACGAATTTATTAAAAGATATTTGTTAAGGATACGGCATCGTAACGGAGACTCGTAATACTTGTAAGTTAACTTTCAACACCTGTTGACCACAAGCTGACCGCTATGAACTAATGTCTTACAAAGTCTCAAGCCAGAATGCTGAGGTTTGTGGTTTAACTATTATAATTATAATATTCACAGACTTGACACAAAATGGAAATAGAAAATGAAATATTTTATTCAACTTATAAAGTGCTACTCTTGTTTGTTAAATGTCAGTCAAAATCTAACACCGTTTTCAAAATGAAATCTCAACTTGAGGAGAACGGCGCAACTAATTCAAAGGCGAAACTTCATTGACCTTTTTGAACTCTAAAACTTTTTTTGAAACAAGTTAGTAATTTGCTTGAACCTTAAGCAAAACTTAAATGTCTCTCGGCTTCGCAGGAGCCACCCTAAGGACGGAATCAAAGTTGAGCCCCGTGAGGGCTGTCCCTTTATCACGGCTGAGTCTCAGTACTCGCAGGTGACGCTGTCAAGGCCAGTAAGGCCAACAGCAATACACAAAAAGGAAAAAAAGAAGAAAAAATGTCCCTTGTATTTGCTTATGATCGTAGAACATTTAAAACATTCTTGCTAAGAATATAAGGGGATATAGCAATACAACTGTACATTAATCTAATTAACGTGATTTACACCCACTACCTATATTAAAATCTTAACACCATTATAATAAAATAGTAGCGACTTTTCATTTACGGTATAAATAGGTTGGATCAACAGAAATACTTACATGCAAAATATCTTCATATTATTATCCTGTGGTTACTGGCCAACCTAGAGTCAGAATTGTTCAAGTCACCTCTGACATAATTCAATCACTTTTAACATATATTACTGCTATTAATATTTATAATACTATTTATTATTATATTATTAGTTATAATAATTATTTTTTGGATTTACTTATGTTATATGATCTACGTTGATCGAAATAAACAAATTATTATTATCATCAAATTCATAACCGGACTGACATATACCTACCCCTCCCCTATACAGTTTAAATATCACTATGTGGTCACCCATCTATAAACTGAAAGTGCGTTCTAACCAGCAGATCGTGAAGTGGCGTTTGACGTGAACGCCATTTGACGTGAAGTGGTAGCATTCGAATTGCTAAGTTTTGTTCAATGATTGAAGGCGGGATGCCGAAACCTTATTGTTTCTATCCTATTATTGTTTATCTTCTTCTTCTTTGTCCTTCTTTTTCCTCTCTTATCTAAATGGAGTTTTTTTTTATGTCAGGGGACAAACGGGCAGGAGGCTCACCTGATGATAAGCGATTACCGCCGCCCATGAACTTCTGAAATACCAGAGGACATGCAGGTGCGTTGCCGACCTTTTTTGGGATACAATTGGTTATACGCTGGCTGACTTTGGAACGCGGTTGACGAGATGTCACTTCACGAGTTTTTCACCAACTTACGGTGGTAGTTAACCAGGCGGACCTTTTTTTAAGCCTAGTAAATAGTATTGTATATAATAATAAATAGTATAGTGATGGCTCACGTAATATTGTCCACTGAGCTGGTACCTGCTACGGTACTTACTTTCCATAATCCCATATTCTTGTTAACTTCATTTATAATATCAGTTGTGATAAACTTAAATATATTATCTATTACTTCAAAGTTATTAAAAGCGGATTAGCCGTGATTAAACATGTCCGTATTCGGTTGAGATAAGGCTTCGAATAAATTGCTTTTAATTAAAAATAATATTCGTTATCTGGATCTTTTACGGGTTCTTAGTTACTGAGATATTCCGTTGCGATATCGCGTATCGGATGAGAGACAGATGCACACATTTAAGGCGGGACTGAGGTTTTAATTAATAATTTCGACTCTTATAAAGATAAGATGTTACGTATTTGGGTATAATAATTTGACTTTAAGTACACCGCTTAAACCCACGAAATTCAGGTTAGGTTTTAAAAACCTTATTTTTATTATTTCTTTATACAGCAATAATACTAATAAACTGCGCAATGGAAAGTAATTAACGCTTATTTTTCCAAAACATCGACGTACGATGAAGTGGAGGAGAAGGGTGGTGAAGGAAAGGAAGAAGGTCAAGGCCTCCAAGGCCCACACTTGTAACTAACTAACGCTACAGTACGGGTACTAGCACAACTGAAACCATCAATCGAAGAAATAAATTGTACTAAACGTTGATAATTTATGAAAAGGCAAAGCTCTGCTACTACTGAAATAATTTAACCTCTAATTATATTCCCAAACAACACAGATTACAATACTATTGTTAACCTTTTGTTTCTTTATTAATTAAAGAAAGGTCGCTGGGCAACTACACCATCCCGTAAGGACTTATATAAACCTAGATAATAAATAAACTCTACCATTAGGCTAGTTATATCCTGTGTCAGGGGTCCGGAAACATACACATTGACATGGACAAACACACCCAGACCGGAAAACCTGCTTGTATGTTCAATACAAACAGCTGCTCTGAGCGGGAATCAAACCCACACCCTGTGGCGCTTAAGGCAGGTTCGTCACCGCTGCGCTACGACGTCGTCAAGTCAAATTAAATATTAAATGATTGATACACGATTCCGCCAACTTGTACAATATTTTCACCTCTATAGATTCTTAAACCTTAAAGTAAACAAAAGCTTAAAATTCAAATTTTTTGTAATTTTATAACGACTCTATCATCCTTTACAATTAATGATAAACTTGTTTAACACCATCGACCAAGTACTTCTGTACATTTTTGAAATATTAATAAGCCAAGATGACAACAACTCAATAAAACTATTTTAAGCAAGTTTTTTTTTTCGGAATGTGTATTGCTGTTGGCCCTACTGGCCTTGGCAGCGTCACAGGGCGGGGGCAAGTAAGAAATAAATATTGTTATATACCCATTCATAGCTACAACAACAAACAAATCAATTGAACATTTTAGGGTTAAGTCAAATGAAATACAAACAGTCAAAGCCCTCTTTTAAAAGGGGTTAGAAGTTATTAAAAGTCGCCATTGAAATATTTAACAATAAAAGTAAAAACGATAGTCATCATTACTTAAACAAGTTGGTTATTAACCGAGGGTTTGTTTGTTAAGTAAACAATGAACTGGCATTTTTTACCCCACGCCGGTGGTCTGAAAGACCCACAAATCTACCTGAGCGGGTTACGCAATTCCACAGAAAAATTTGCATATAGCTTTAATTAACTACGTAATGTTATTTAAGGATATTTTTTTAATTTACATTATGAGTATAATATGGAGCTTTATATTTATTAATAAGCAAGTATTTTATGAAGATGAAAAACAAATTAATCAATTAGAGTGTGGATGAAATTGCCACAAGAATAAAAAAGTAATTTTCCGGCGTCAGGATGTGACGACCCCATCGCCCGCTGTTGGGATAACCTCTGTTACAGCAGTGATTATTCCACCAGTGCAATCAGTCACACTGGTGGTAGGTCTTTTGTTGTAAGATGCCGGCTAGGTAGGTACCACCGCAGTGTCAAATATTCTGCCGCCAAATAGTAGTGCTTAGGCATTACTGTGTTCCGGTTTGAAGGGCACTGTACGCTAGTGAAATTACTGGGCAGAGGAGATTTAAGAACCTACCTTAATATCTGGGCCGTATGCTTGTTTGCCAACTTCTAACATAAAAAAAAAAAAAAAAAAAAAAAAACAAGAACCTACTATACGTATATAATACTTAATGAAACATTTAAGTATGGCTTATTTTAAATTACCCGATTCGAGAACAAAAATAAATATGATATCAATTAATTATAATTTATATGTGACGCTATACATAATTATTTCATTTACAAAGAATGTAGAGATAGAGTGACAATAGAGGGTACGAGATTGGGCCTCTGGTGCTGTCACTCATCGCACGAAACACAATAATAGGTACTGATAAAGTTACTTTACGTAGATTTTTTACGAGAGAGTAGTTATACTGGCTCTACTATTACAATAAGTTAGTTTAATGAAATGAGAAAGAAAATTTAAGAAACAAAACAATCACTCAATTTACAAACAAACAATATGTAGATTACTACAGAGACGGATAACACTACTAGCGACATCTCTGCTACTTATAAGTAAACTAGAAGGTTTTAAAAGACAACACAATACTCATCAAAGAAAAAATGAATAATTAAGTTAATATAAATTTAATCATACAAAGTAATTCATAAGAACTTGGCTCTACAATAGAATTTTAAATTAATTAGATGTTTAAAACTGAAAGTAAATATTATCCACAAAGATATAAAAATCCATTTAAAATGTTTTACTCCACGAAACTTAATTATTCGTTCTGTTTCTAAAATAATTTTAAATCCAAACTCATTAGCGTTCAAACGCTCTAAACAGAACGAATCTCACTCGTTGGACGTCAATATAAAACGCTAAGCGGACACAGAAAGATGACGCTTAAACTAAATTATTACTCAGCCACCGTTTACCCGCTCGGTGGCTATTCAATTTCCCGAGCTATGCATCTCTGTCGCCGCATCGCCTTTGACTGCGCTCTGCATATTTTATATAATCCTTTCATCAAAACGCCGCGGCTGGCGCTGTGGTAATTTTTCCCGAGCGAGCGAGACGCCTAACAAACGGGGTGTCAAACAGCGGTGGGGATAAGACGGCAAAGCTCCCGCAAAGTACACAAAATGCAAAAATGGCGCGGCGACGAGTGACAACGTGTCAGAGAGGGGGGTGTCAGAAACTGGCTCAGTTCGACACCGACCGTCGTGTGAGCTACATGTGTCCGTTGTTTATTTAAACGCGTCCGCGGCTGTGTTGTGAGTGATGTGCTGACACAGAGCTTTGTTTGTGAAGTGTTTGTGAAACGTTTTTAAACTGGAGAAGGATAATATATTGTGGAGCACCATGCTCACATCTAGTAATCAGTATTTGCGACCGGATTACCTGTCGCCTCTACCGACAACGGTAAGCATTTTTTTAAATATTTTATTTGTTTATATTTATAGTTCTATTTTAATATAATCATCTTGTTTTCATTTGAAATTAATCGAAAATGTATTCCAAGAAAGTTTTCATAATAGCTCACGTAGAGCTTTTTGTAGAGCTTTCATTTTATATATTGTATCGAAATATTTTTAATATTTAATGCGAATGTATCGTTAGTAATAAACTGTATATTATTAAAATACAAAAAACTTACATCAAAAATACTTTATTATAAAAATTAATCCGATCTCTATTATTTAGAGCGTAGCTTTAAAATTTAAATATACTTTAATTATTTGACAACAAACTACATAAATTCACATAAAGAAATGCAAAACATTTTACGAATAAACGTTTGCTAAGCGTTTTGTCATCATTAACCGTACAATGTCACGAGAACCGCAATAAATTCAGACAAATGAATCATTAATAGCACTGGAAATAATCCGGTGGATTTAATCAAGCGGCATTATTAAATGAATTATACTTTTTCAAGCCGATAAACAAGGCTATAAACCACGCAATGTTCCAAGTAAGACATTCAATTTAAAATGATTGATCGTAGAGCGCAGCGTTCTTTGAAATATAAATTATGTTGACGGCGATATAAATTAAACGTTTTCAACATTTACAGAACTAATTTTATTTATTTTGAAACAACGAAGTAAGATTTTTATCGATGTTTATGTATAAAGTTATATGAAACCTATATGTTCGACATATCATGTATAAAAACAGATTACACTTGCCTAAAGTTTAGAAACGCGCGATTCTAAAAAAGTATAATAAAATAAATATAATAATAATAATAATATGCTTTATTTGTACACCAATACAGAAATTAAAAACAAAGAAAGTATAAACATAAAATTATATTATAAATATTCAAATTTTCATACATTATTGTTAGATTTTTATTACTTCTATATTTACTCTATCACCTGTCGTATTATCCAACTTATTACATTATTTATTTTTAATTACAATTACTTATAGGCTTCTACAACATATTTGTTTTAAATGCATCATCAATCGTTTATTTTTGTTAAAATAGACTAAAAGTAGATAAAGACGCAATTAAAATAGCAAGGTTACTTTAATCTGCAATAATATGCTTAATGCATTTTCACCCAATGTAAAAAAATTGTAGTAAATAATAAAATTATTTTTTTGTTATCATGATTTAATATCCAAACCTTGAAATTATACCAAAGTACCATTTAATAAATCATAAACAGAATTAAACTGTAATTAACATCACTTAAAGAAATAATAATACAAGGAAATTTAAATCAACTTGGATTTCTTTTGCCAAGTTTAAACTGAAATTACGTAATTTATCGTCTCCGAAACATAAAACAAAATCCAACCCCAAAACGTTCGCTCAAACTAACGCCGTTCCGTGATAATAGACGTGACAGCCCGGCAAGTACAGGCGCGCCGCAAATTCAGCGGCACAAATTGGCCTTTTCACTGCGAGATTACATCATGCGGGAGCCGAGTGAAATGTCAAGCGGGGCCGACGGCTGCCAGACGCGCGGATAATGGCGCGTCGGCCGCGTGATTGGACTCCCTCTCCCTCCCGCCCCGGGCACCCTCGTTCCCTTTGTGCCGTCACTCGCATCCCGACGTTTCATTTCATAAACCTCTTTGTTACAGCTCGACGCGAAAAAGAGCCCGCTGGCGCTACTAGCGCAGACCTGCAGTGCAATCGGCGCTGACACACCGAACCCCAAACTCATCTCCGCTGCTGAAAAAGCAAGTAAAAAATACGACGATAAACCAATGCACGTGGATAATAAACCAAGTTTTAAGCCTTACGAATCGTGCCTGACATCGAGAGAAAAGACTAGAACGCCTGAGGATAGAGCTTCGTCAGTTAACGCGCATTCTAAAACGCCGTCATCAAAAGGCAGCGCTTCGACAACTCCAGTTCAAGCGCGGTGCAATAGCAACCAAAGTTCGTCATCACAAAGAACATCGCCACCGGCTCATCGCAAAACACCTTCAGAGAAGTCTGACGACAGGACGAGTCCTCTACACTCACCCGCTCAGACCAAATCAAGTTCAGATTCCTCTAACTCAACATCCAAGTTACCATACCCGCCAAGCAGCATGCCGTCCTCGGATACCAAAGAACCATCCAGCTTCAAGCCTAGTGTACCTGTCACTTCTTCAGCTTTTCTTGGCGGGTTACCCCCGACTGGATTTCCGCTACATATGGATCTTATGACAAGCAGTCTAATGGCAGCGCAACATCAAGCCTTAAAAAATGGTTTGAACCCATATCTAGCATACGCAAGAATGAAAGCACCTGGCAGCGAACTTGGTATTTGTAGAGACCCTTATTGTACTGGATGCTCTCTTAGTTCACATTTGCTCAAATCTGCTGTTTGTCCAGCCGGATGCGCTCAATGTGATCACGCCAAAACACCATTTTCACTGCCATCAGGACACCCAGCAGCTGCTGCTTACGCTCATGCCCAATTGGCGGCCTTGGCTGCAGCATCTCAGTTACCATTCGTATGCAGCTGGATGGCTGGAGATTCCGCATACTGTGGCAAGAGGTTCGCAACATCAGAAGAACTTCTCCAGCATTTGCGATCACACACTGCTAGCGGTGAATCAAGCCCAAGTTTATCAATGCTAAGCGCGACTCACCCTCTTCTTCAGCGAACATACCCCACACCACCATTGTCGCCACTGACACCACGGTTCCATCCATATAGCAAGCCGTCTCACTTGGTATCGTCGCCGCCCCTGCCGTTTCCTCTACCGCCACACCCATCTTTGGCAGCGTACTTCCCATCATACCCATTATTCGGACCGAGGCCGCTTCACCCTTGAGGACCATCGGCGCTCCACGCACACAAGAAGGGGGGCGCCGATCATTAACGCCCATGCCAAAAGGACATTCGAAACTAAAGACAGTGTATATATAAGTTAAAGTTCTTCTAGTTTCTAGTCGGCTCATATCATCGACGGACTTGAACCCCAGCGGGGTGCGACAGCTGTGATCTCTAACTTGTAATATTCGTGTTGTTATAGTGCACTGACTCTAAGCCCGCTATCGCTTCATCCCGCGAGCGCGGTTTTAATTTTCTAGTTAGACTAACGGAATTTTTATGTACCAAATCTATAGTGACGTAATTAGTTTCTAACTTAAGTTGTTACAAATAATTAGTGAGGATTGTTAATTGTGTTTGTATTTCTTAATCGATATAATATTTCAAATGTAATTTTTCACATATCTTTTAATGGTATGCGTTAAAAGATATAAATGTTAATGTTATTATGTGAAAATCTTTTTTAATTTTTGCACACACTTTCTAAATGTGATAAGATCTTAATTATCCAGAACACATTGTAATTCAAACATTAAAGGCTTAATAAAATGGCACCATATTTATAAAACAGAAATAATGTTACTAAGTAAATTAAAGCATTATCAACATTATTATTCGCTGAATAGTGAAAAACATTGACGTGTACTAGAATAATGAATCTCTGTAATAGCTGCAAGAAATATCTGTTAACAAATATTTGTTGTTAAAAAGTACATAAAAATTGAAAATATACATAAATATTTAATTTCATACTTTTGTTTTAATACATCCTTACGATTATAAATAATGACGAGCAATTAAAGCATACAAAACAGATTTAATTATTCAATACCTTTTCACAAATATCAAGTGAATACGCACAAAATTTATATTACTGGTCTTTTGTTGCAAGGGGCCGGCTAGGTAGGTACCAATGCAGTGTCAAACATTCTGCCGCCAAATAGTTGTGCTTAGGCATTACTGTGTTCCAGTTTGAAGGGCACTGTAGGCTAGTAAAATTACTGGGCAGAGGAAATATAACAACCAATATCTCTTTTTTTATTCTTTATTTGACTAATATCTCGCGGTTGGCAACGCGTGAGTAGCACCTACTAATCGTGCTGCAAGAACTTTTAGGCAACCACTTACCATCAGGTGGGCCGTATGATTGTTTGCCAACTTGTAACATAAAAAAATACAGCTTCAACTTTAATGAAATATATTGTATTAGGATATAATCTAAATCATCCAGGTATATTTAACAGTAATGATTTAGCCGCGAGCTAAACTGAATGCTTTCATAATATATCCTGAGATAATAATCACAAATCATTTTTCTCACAGCTAGCGTGAGTCAACTTTGCAACAGCCGTAATTAGGCGCGCCGCGACTTCCATACAATAAATTATGAGCAATTTATCTGTCGGTCTGTCAACATATATCATAGTATGCGGTGCATTCGCTAGCGTTGAAATATTATGACTAAAGTACGTACATACGTTCCAAGCAATACGTTGACGCCTCAATATCTTCTTTCAGATTAATATGATTACAACGTGAATTTATGATCACAATATCTTACAAATAATTATGATTATGATTACTCTTATTGCTGATTTGAATAGTTGTCGCTGTGTTTTATGTATACATTTATTTTAGTCGGCATTAATTTGACATTGGATATTCTAATACAAGTTTCGAGTTTGATAATGTATTTTTAGTAGTAGAAAATAGGCTATTTTAAGATATTCCACGAAATCTCTTGAAATATCTCAGATTTTATGACTTCGGTATTTATTTTTGCTTATTTAACTTTTCACAGTTTAATTAATTAAAAAAGCATCGTTTTGAATTGAAACGAAAACATATCTCATTAAAAATATGTTCAGAAGAATTATGAATTTGAGTTTAAAGGGCTCAAGCAATTTATTAATCATATTAACAATTAGATAAAAGACGATTTAATTTAAGGTTCTTATTTATAAACGTGAATCTAAAGCTATAATTATATGATTTAGCTGTTGATACTGGTATTTGCTTTAATTTACAATATTCATAATAAAACATATGAACTTGATAGTTTATATACAGGTATAATTTTTCTGACTGTCTCGTGACAAAATTTGACCGCTGTCTATCTACCTGTCTTTTTTTTTTTTTCTTTTTTTATGTTTGAAGTTGGCAAACAAGCATACGGACCACCACCTGATGGTAAGTGGTTGCCGTAGCCTATGAGCGCTTGCAGCACCATTAGTAGGTGCCACTCACGTTTTGCCAACCTCGAGATATTAGTTCTTAAATCTCGTCCACCCAGTAATTTCACTAGCGTACAGTGCCCTTCAAACCGGAACACAGTAATATCTAAGCATTACTATTTGGCGGCAGAATATTTGACACCGCAGTGGTACCTACCTAGCCGGCCTCTTGCAACAAAGACCTACCACCAGTGTGACTGATTGCACTGGTGGAATAATCTCTGCTGTGACAGAGGTTATCCCAACAGCTGGCGATGGGGTCGTCACATCCCGACGCCGGCTGTCCATTTGAGAATATACATACAGCAACAATTGGTACAATAACATCATAAGTAAGTTTATTTTTTAAGGTTTTAGTATACGTTCGATGAATTAATGAATGATGAATCGATGAAGTTATGAATGATAAAAGTATATTAGAAGTATATATATAATTTTAGTAAATAGGGCACTGACGACGTTTTTTTAGCCTTTAATAAAATCATGTATAATTTTTTTTTTTTCATAATGTTTGGCAAACAAATTTACGGTCCGCCTGATGGTAAGCAGTCACTGACACCTATGAAAGCTGGCGATACTTGAAGTATCAAATGGTCGTTGCCAACCCAAGGGATTGGGGAAAAGGAAGAGAAGGGAAAAAAGGAAGGGAACAGAGAGGATAGGAGATTGGCAGGTATCAGTAGTACCTACTGATTGTGTTACTTAACGCAGATTTTCTGTGATAGGGCAGTACTTTGGCGGTCGAGTGGGCCCAAACTTATGGCTCTACTACTAATTCCGCAATCCTCGTGATCAGAGCTGCGGTTCATAATGGTGATAAATTAATTAATTATTAACTAAAAAATTTCTCTTCATTTAAATATTTAATTTTTTTCGGCACATATATAAAGAAAATTTAGTTTGTCGTTAAAATCTATGGGCTAGTTTCATATTAAATTATAAATATTTAAATTAATTCACATAAATACTATCCATCTAGAATATGCTAAGGATATGGACCATAAAGTTTAGAAACTTGTAATTAATTAGGCAGAAATTCGCAGTTTAAATTCACATAATTATACATAAAAAGATAAAGATATTAATGAAACGAAACATATAATCTTAATTAGTCATTTATTTATGATTTATCCTACTGTATGAAATATAGCTAATGATTATAGATTCTTAATTATAACTTTATAATAATCAAAACACTGAATTAGGAGTTTGGACTTCCAGTACTAAAAATGCATCGCAAAAATAAAAACATATTAAGACATATATTTTTAGGGTTCCGTAGCCAAATGGCAAAAACGGAACCCTTATAGTTTCGTCATGTCCGTCTGTCCGTCCGTCCGTCTGTCCGTCCGTCCGTATGTCACAGTCGTTTTACTCGGAGACCATTGGCTCTATCTATACGAAATTTACTAAATAGGCGTGTTCTTTGAACCGCACAACAATTCCGTAATGAAATCTTAAAATATATAAGAATTAAGGGTAGCAGTCAATACATGTTAACTGAGTGTTGAAAAAGGTTCCGTAGCCAAATGGCAAAAACGGAACCCTTATAGTTTCGTCATGTCCGTCTGTCCGTCTCTCCGTATATCACAGTCATTTTACTCGGAGACCATTGGCTCTGTCTATACGAAATTTACTAAATAGGTGTATTATATGAACCGCACAACGATTCTGTAATGAAATCCTAAAATATATAATAATTAAGGGTAGCAGTCCATATATGTAACTGAAAGTTGAAAAAAAAATTCAACGTATGTCAACGTGTGAGATATCTTTGGATAGGTCTTTCAAAATGGTAATGAGGTTTCATTTTGACTTTTTTCATTAAGTCAGCAGTTGTTGAGATATTAGCTCCTAAAGTCATAAAAATTGTGTCATATATATTGAAACCTAACGCTAAATAGCTTAGCACGTATCATGAGGATTGGATCCACGGCATCAGCAACGGATTGGCGGTTATCATCATAGAATAAACACACATGCATACTAAAGCCGAACTGACCGACTCTCTTCTGAGACCACGCTGCAGACTCGTGAATAAATGTTATTTTTTCGTAGTGCTTATAACTGTTAGGCCTGCGAGCCTTCACAGCGTCATCCGGGGGAATCCGAGTATTGAGACCAACCCATGTCCTCCTTTGCGGGGCCTCAGATTGGATTCCTCTTACTCAGCAGAAACCCGAGTTAGGAAGTCTTCGGGAATTTAGGAAGCGCACAGAGCATCGGCATTCTAGCCGATGGGCGCATTGAATAAATGTTTGAAAAGAAATAATGTATCGATGAATAACCTTTAACTTTACTACTTTTGTACCACATATGTTTTATGTGATAACAACCGGGACTTAAAGTTTAACGTGCTCTCAGAGGCACGTTGGAGGGACCCACAAGGACAAACGCCTAGACCGAAATAGACATTTGAGTGGGAATCGAACCCGCAACCGTCGAGGCTAAAGGCGAACGCGCTATCAATACGCCACAACGGTGTTCATTATTCTAATTAAAAATAGATAAAGATGTGAGCGATCAGTATAAGTAATTATATTTAATCCTAGGCTTGACAAAAAATGCCTCATTCATAAAGGTTCTAACACTAAAAAATGAATACATCATCTGTACACAAGAGTTTTATAAACACAGAATGTCACATCCCGACTCCCGGCTCACGCTCCTTGATACCCGAGAACACATCAAAGGCACCGCGTCTTTGATGCGCCGCCATAACAGTACAGACGAGAGAAAAACTGCCATGCCCATTTCCGAGTCGTTTTATTTATGTTTCACTTTATGCGTGTTACGGGGTAATCGTTATTAAAGTCTCGAGAATTGTTTGGACGTGTTGAATTGTGTTTTTTTTTATTTTTAACTCAACATTTTTGATGTGAACAATTTAACTGTCATAATTATAAATGTTATAATAATTCCGTTTAAAATGAATGTTGTGTGTTATTTTATGTCATGACGGTTGGCATACGGATCGCCTGGTAAGCAGTCACAACAACTTATGAACGTTTGCGGATACTTGAAGTATATCACGCGCGCCAACTCAGATAAGAGGAAAGGGATGAGTTGGAAGACTGGGCCTGGTATGAAACGCAGCAGTACTGATACTGCCGTACAGACGCACTAGTAAGTATTTCTATTGTCTCCAGGCGCATAAACAAATTCACTATATTCCAGAACATTAAATTATTTAACATGCACGGAGTTTCATATTTTTTATTACTCGACGTACAACAATAAAAAATATAATCAGTTAACCGATCTAAAGTACCTACAGTAAAAATCCATGCAATTGTTAAAATAATAGCGTATGCAACCAACCCAAATGTTAATACTTTGTTTAGATGAGTGTATGTAATAATATATGAGGGGCCGTCAAAGTCAATATAATTTGAAGTGTAGCAGGCGGGCAGATAAGTATCGTACAGTGATGTGGAAGAGTGATTAAAGTGGCTTCTCGCCGCTTTGAAGGCGCCGGGGCGGTGCACGACGACCGTTGAATGAGGATTTTCCTCATTTACTTTTAAGTATTTTGTACGTGATTACACATATATTATTAACTTTAATTTTTATACAAATAAAAAATCAAAATTTAACGATTATTATAATGTACAACCGGTTGCAAATGTTACCAGAAACCTCATTTATTCAGAAGCTTACAGCTTTAAAGCCGACACTGACTTTTCTTTTATTTGATTTTTAAAATATATTTACATAACACACCTAACGATAAAATGTCATAAGGAGTTGGCAATAAAGCAGCTATCATGATACATATAAATGTACATAAAGTAGGCTATAAGACCTCGTTTGGCTCATTAAAAACTCAAAGAATACGCAGAACAACGTCCGACAAATCAAGAATTTATAAATTCTAATTTAAAAAACCACAAACAAAATCCAAACAACGAAATTACAAATGGAAATACAAGAGCGAACATTAAAATTTTTAAAAGTCCTCAATTCGATTTCAAAGAAACTTCAGATATTATGTAAACATTTCAGCGTCCGGATCCATTAGATGAAGACGAACATTAATGTGGACGGACAGGCCGACAAACAATCATGTCAACAGGACAGGCTGTTGTGACGAGGTATAATGTAAAATATATTCAGACATTATTACGTCATTTTGGTGGGTTATATGATCTTGTTTTGCTAGTAGAGCTTTGCTTTTTAGGTTTCGTACCTCAAAAGCAAAAAAGGAACCCTAATAAGATCACAGTCTTGTCCGGCGGTCCCTCCGTGTGTCACCATCGATTTTCTCAGGAACAGGTGGACCTAGCAAGTTTAAATTTACCAGATATTAGTCCCAATTAGACAAATTTAATTTTCATTTTAAAACTTGCAAGTACCAAAATGTATCTTAATTTTAAAACCTTTTACTATTTCGAATTTTCCTTTTTAATAAAAAAAACGGTAAAAATTAAAATCATACATTAAGAGGTCTAGCTTGATTGGCGCCAGCCTCCAGTAAAGTAAATAAATAAAATTGTGCTATTGTGTAAAAGAAAATATTTGTTATGGATGTTACAGGACCCTTGGTGCGCGAATCCGACTCGCACTTGCCTGATTTTTTAGCTCGAGTATAGTAGCCCTTTCCCAAAAAAGACGTGTAGGAATTATATTCATGAATTAATCACATAGGAAATACATCTACAATTATTATAATAGTAGTAGAGCTCAGTTCCTCACAGCACAAATGAACCGACTCGACTAGGGAAGTGCTCTGTAATACCCTTGAACAGAAAATCGTCGTAAAATAACAGTATCAGTACTCTTGCGTTTCGTGCGATGAGTGAGACCGCTGGAGACCCAATCTCACAAACCCTCTGTTCCCCACCTTTTTTCCTTTTCATCCCTTCCCTAGGAATCCTTTGGATTGACAAAGTGCATGTGATTCTTCAGGTATTCCGCGTTCATTGGTTGCGGTGCCTGCTTACCATCAGGCGGAACGTATGCTTGTTTGCCAACCGTCATGACATTAAAAAGCTGACTGTAGCGACATCTACTCGCAACATGACGTAACGAAATAAAAAGACAAGATTGTCACAATGTCGCATCAAGCTACAACGACACCTACAGGGCATACTACGCTACGATATGGACGATCAACGTACGTCACGATCCTAAATCGCGCTATCAAAGTTTCCTACGCTCTTGAGATATATATACAGCTTTCCAACGTAAGTCGTCGGGCTTCGGCCCAGGGCTTCGACCCGCCAGGCAAAATCACCAGCCTGGTCGGAGGATCTTTCCATAGTGTTGGAGGGACATTCCACACGTCGTCATACCTCCACACTGACGATAAATTGAATTTACATACGCTAAATAAATAAAAATTATCAGTCAAGTTCGTTGTGGATCAGGCACAGTCGAAAATAAAGAGTTCCGCAGCCTGATGATGAAGGATCATAGGTACTTTAAAAATAATAACGAGTTAAAATCGACCGCTAAGTAAACTAAATAAGTTGCTAAGTCAATAGTAATTATCAATCGACTTTTTTTCCTACCCTCAGTTACATGTATATCAGCTACCTTTAATTTTTATACATTTTAAGATTTCATTACAAAATTGTGTATGTAGCAGTTAATAGAATACACCTATTTACTAAATTTCGTATAGATATCGTCAATAGTCTTCTAGTAAAATTACTTTGTTGTACGGACAGACGGACATGACGAAATTATAAGGGCTTCGTTTTTGCCATTTATCTATGGAACCCTAAAAAGGAATACAACCAAAATACGCCGTCTCCGTTTCTCTAAAATAAAAGTATAAAATAAACCCGTCTTATAAAAAGCTCACTTAACTTTTAAACAAACGCCTTATCGCTGACAGCAAATAAAGAGGGAAAAAAGCGAAACAAAGCGGTACAAAGTACCCTATACAGGGTGACGCACAAAGGAAGTCGGAAGCGCATAAAGCTCCCTGTTTACGAGCTACGCTGATAAGAACATCCTTTATAGTGAGCCATGATAGCGCCTAAGTTAAGTCTTTCAGGGAAGGTGCAGGGTTAAATGGTACCTTTAGAAGGTTATTCGCTACGTTTGTGTATATACAAAGGCCAGTGAAAGGGTTAAGTTTTGGTATTTCGTTTCATGGCTTTTGATCTCCTAAGACTGTTTATCTATATTAATATTGTATTACCTGGATGACTGAGCTTTAAACGTTATATATATTTTTGGTGAATCGTGTGTTTTGGAATTATAATTATTTACATACAATTTAATGATCCGTGCCTCGGAGAGCACGCTAAGCTGTCGGTCCGGGTTGTTATCACATAACATCTGATAATAATCGTCAACTCTTGATAAGTAAATTGCTCCTATCCAATGAGTTACTGGTTCGCCCTTAGGGTTGCGGAGGTCAGATGGCAATCGCTCCGTGTCAAAAATAGTAACCTGTGAAATCCGGATAAGAGTAATAAGACCCTGGGTAAATAAAAATAATAGAATTAATGCTAGGACGAAGAAGGAGACGATTTACATAATGATGAAATCTAAATAATATTTTACAGCGCCATCTACTGAATTAGCTTAATTTAGCTTGCTAATTTACTTACTGGGTCGTTAAAGCAATAATAGTATTATTACTCGCCAATAGATGTCAGGAATTGTATATATATATATATATATTTTCAAAATAGGTGTTTCACAGTCTCAAAGCACGGATATGATAATAAATAAAAAGAAATCCTAGCTAGGTCGATTTATCGAAGACCTCAGCATACTTAATTTCATGGAAAGGCATTAGAGTCGTTTTCGAGATATACATATATATGTATATACAAGAATTGGTTGTTTAAAAGTATTAGTTATAGCGTGTTATTGTATATGTTGTTTAATATTTTTTGTATAGGTATATAAGATCATTATATGATATATAGGCGCAAAGACAGGCCGCCATCTATTGGCATTAAATATTAACAAATTTAATAAAGTAAACGATAATTTTTTTTTCTACCCACAGTTATGTAAGTTTTGTAGCACCATCTGTTGATGAACTTTTAAATCACTACATAGTATAAAAGAAAGTCGCTTTCTATGTCCCTATATCCCTATGTATGCTTAAATCTTTATGACTACGCAACGGATTTTGATGCGGTTTTTAATAGATAGAGTGATTGAAGAGAAAGGTTTATATGTATAATAACATCCGTTAAATAATGGAGAAATACTGTTATTTTTGGGGTTTCTAATGTGATGTCGTAAATAATTACATTTTTTCCGGTAACATTGCAACAAACGCAGGCTGAACCCTACGAGATTTATCAAAATATCAGTAATGAATAAATCAAAACTACTGGATCGATTTTAATCATTTTTTCAGTGAATGACATAGGCTATATATTTTATACCCGTGCGAAGCCGGGGCGGGCTGCTAGTTATAATATAATTAAAAGTAATTAAACTATTATTTGTATGATATAATGCATGTAAATTTATGATATTTAATATTTTGAATATTAAATTTAGAGAGTGAGTGTAATCTGTTTTTATATTATTTGTAAAAATAGAAAGAATTATGACCACTGGTATAAAAGGCGTTGATTGTAATATAGTCGACAGTTTCGATTCTGTTCTTGAAGAGGAATAAAGTATTTAAAACAAATAAGCTATTTTGATTTTATTATGGAGTTTTCAAGCGACAACCCCGGCATAGCGCCGACATATATATTACATCAAATACAATAAATACTATATTGTACTGACACCGTTGTGGCGTTGTGGGTAGCGAGTCTGCCTTTAGTCTCGACGGTTGCGGGTTCGATTCCCGCTCGGGCAGATAATTGCTTTCATTGATCTTAAAAATATTTGTTTCGGTCTGGGCGTTGGTACATGTGGGTATGTGGGTCGCCCGACATGTGGGTCGCCCTACCGTGTCTCCGAGAGCACGTTAAGCTGTCGGTCCCGGATGTTATCACATAACATCTGATAATAATCGTTAACTCTTGATAAGTAAATCATCCAATGAGTTACTGGTTCGCCTTTAGGGTTGAGGAGGTCAGATGGCAATCGCTCTCTGTAATTGTGTGCATTGTGCCCCGCTTGCGGTTTGGGGTTACTTTGCTTAAATTCTCTGTCAAAAAAAATCATAATGCGAGCAGCAAATAGTTATAAGCAGACCTACACATTTATGTGCATTCGTATAAGATTAGTCGAGAGTTACAATTACGGGTAAGTTCATCGGGTAGCATACACTTGAAGTGCCCCGACCATTCCCTATTTTTAAATTTTCTATTTCATGACTGTTGGCAAACAACCATACGGTCCGCCTGGTCCGGATCACAGTCACCGCAACCTACAAACCCTTGCGATTCTTGTAGTATCATGCGCGTTGCCAACCCAAGGAATAGTTGGGAAGGCATGAGAAGGGAAAAAAGGAGGGATAATAGGGGTTAGAGATTGGGCCTCCGGCGCTCCCACTCATCGCTTCTCACGCAACAGTACCTACTGATACTGTTACTTTATGCCGATTTACTGTGTGAGGATAGTACTGGCCCGGTCGAGTTAATAGAACCAATAACAAGCAATACACATTCAGAAAAAAAACTGGATGTATTTCTTAACCTTAAATCTGGTCTTTTACATAACATATCCTTTTAAAGATCTCACGAGAGGCGTTAAGAAAACGTCTATAGACGCAATTTAAATACCTTTTACCAACTACATCTTTTCCGTAATAACAAACAATCGAGTCAAAAATAGTCACGGCCAATGAAAACAAAATGTATATAGAGGTCGTTACTTCGTAAGTTTTACTGTTAATAAGCTAGCACCCTAATTGGTCTCATAAACTCCGTATGTAAAACAAACAGCCTGTCCGTCCGATCCTAAGAGTAGCTCATTAACAGATGCGAGAACGCAGCTGGTTGGTGCAACTATGTTGTTTGAATTTAAATTTCTTATTATGGTTTTGTTTTATATGAATATAAAAACGTAACACATAGTTTAAATTCAAAAGTTTGTATAATATTTGGAACGAAGATCCTTAACACGGCTTACACCCGTAAGTTTAAGTGCGATTTACTAGAAATCGTCACGTAACGATATGGCGTATGCTGTGTGTGTGTGTGTGTGTGTGTGTGTGTGTGTGTGTGTGTGTGTGTGTGTGTGTGTGTGTGTGTATAGCAGCAAGTGAATACTGAGCCGCGTGTGGAACTCTCTCTCTCTGTCCTCGTCTCTTTTTATCAAACCTATTGAAATATACAGATGTCATTTAGAATTACATTTAGAGTTGAAGAAAAACGTAAAAAACTTGGTTTGTTTTTTTATTTATTT
Organism: Hestina assimilis; assembly: GCA_023373885.1. Taxonomy (NCBI): domain Eukaryota; kingdom Metazoa; phylum Arthropoda; class Insecta; order Lepidoptera; family Nymphalidae; genus Hestina; species Hestina assimilis. The sequence goes on along the minus strand of CM041746.1, from coordinate 15,397,461 downwards.
AAAACCATTACAACAACTCAAAACGAAGTCTAGCAAATAAATATAACTACAAATCATCTCCACGGGAATGGTGGCAAGAATGCTGGCTTCACTTTACTTCTCAATCGAAATCCTCTCACTTTAAGCAAGTTTTTTCAAGCGGGAGCAAAAGGGCATAGACTCATCTAATGTTAAGCGATAACCGGGGCCCATAAGCACCTCCAACGCCAGAGGTCATGAAGGTACTTGGCGCCCTTTAGGGTTATACGCTGATGAAAGAAGTACTGAAAGTATGCTAATAATAATAATAATAATAATAATTTATTTCAATCAACGTAGATCATAACATAACACGTACAAAAATCCTATCTAATAATAATAATAATTTAATAGTAATAATAATAATAATAGCAATAATATATGTTAAAAGTGATTGAATTATATGAAAAATAAAAATATTAAAAAAGTAAATTAAAATTTTAAAATACCAATTTATTTAATGAGCTTCAAAAAGTAAATAATATATAATGTAATAATTTATTTTGACAATGCTTAGAAATTACCTATTTGATTCAATCACAATTAACAAATATCAAAAGCTTTATATATTATGTTACTTATGTAGTCAATAAATGAATCCTATTACAGTTATTCATATATTCACAATCAAACCGGTCTGAAAACATCTTTAGAAAATTTATTTGTATTTGTCTAAAGAAGCCTTTGAGCTTCAATAGCTCAACAGTACAAGGGCCGACATCGTTTCGTTAATGCGAGAATCGCAGGTTCGACTAGCACTAGGTTCACTCCTAGCGCAAGTTACGAGCTTATTTAGAGGGGCAATATGAATATTGGTAATGCCTTGAAGAAGCACTGCAAATATTCTAACGACGACGTAGTGGCGTAGTGGAACGATTCCTGCTTGTACCATAATAATTATGTTTGTATTAACCATATTATCCGGTCTGGGTGTATTTGTCCTTGTTTTTGTATATGTTTTCGGAGCCCCGACGTAGGATATCACTATCCTAATGGCCCACCATTGAGTGTGCAGCGTTTATTATTTATTATTCTTTAAAAAAACAGTAACTATTAATTTAGTGCATCTGTAGTTAAATTAATCTTTGTCAAAAGCAAAACGTTGACGAAATATACTCTCTTTTACGATAATCATAAACATGTGATGTGATGACGGCTTTGTATTGGTCTTGTACTCGCGTTGTTTAGGTTGAAAATATTTTGATGTTGTAAGTGACGAGTCGATCGTTGTCGGTATTTATATTCACCACGTGTAGTTGTTATATTAATGGCGTGTTTAGTTCACCATCCCCATAGCCTGTTATTAATTACTTCGATATGTTCTTTAGGGAATATTTCAATCCATTTTGTAATAAATTTGTAAAGTTATGAGATGATAAGTTAAATATACACAAACAAATCCGCCATTACAGAACACTTCATAAGCTTCATAAATCCAAGGTTTTCTTCATGGCTAGGACTTATAATAGATGAGAGCCTGGATGACCGAGCTTGGAACGGATTTTTTTTTGTGAATCGTGTTTTTTGGAAAATACTAACAAGGAACTTGAACAAAAGGTAAAAATAATCTGGAGATATCTAGACTCGAACCGGTGCCATTACCAAAATAACACGAATAAAACGACATTTTCGACACGAGATCGATTTATCGCCCCCGAAATGTAAATAGAACTTTCAAGAAAATAATGTATATAACGCAGGTACGGTCTTGCGTTGAATAATGCTCGCACCTTTGGGATGGCTCCAGTAAGTACTTGCTTGATGCCCTGGATCGGTTGCAGCGACGCGCCGTCCGAATTATTGGCGATGTGGAGGTTCTAACACCCTCGAACCCCTACAACTGCTTCGTGAGATTGCCGCCCTTAACGCTTTCTACAGACTCTTTTTACTGCGAGTGTACAGAGAAATTATTATCCCTTATCCCTCTATCCTCCTTTCGTTCAACAACTACGCGTGCCGGTCTCCGATGACACCGATTAACTGTGGCATCGATTCCATCGCGAACAAAGATGTTTGCCAACTATTTTCTTTGTCGCACGTCAAAAAAATGGTGTTCATTACCGGCACATGTGCTCCCTCCTTCTTACAACCTGGGGTCCTTTAAATGAGGTGTGAAGAGGCATCTTGCGGGTAGGCAGGGTGAGGGTCGTTAGTGCAGATCGCCTTCCGCAACCATATGAGCCACCTTCGCGTATGGACTCCACTTCCTCTTACCATCAGGTGGAGTGGAGACATGTGCCCCTGGCGTTATTAAAAAAATTACAAACAACTTCAACTACCTAATGAATATGTTCATTCGACACAATACAAGTTACATATTATAGCTAGATGGATGTGATGAAGACATTTAAATCTTAATTTAAAATAAAACTATAATTGAATCAATTTTTAGGGTTCGTAACTACATGACAAAAACGGAGCCCTTACAATTTCATCATGTCTCTCTGGCCGTCTGTCCGTCTGTCTGAGATTATTGGCTCTATCTACACAAAATTTAGTAAGAAGGTGTATTCTATGAACGGCTACACGATTTTGTAATGAAATCCTAAAATATATAAAAATTATGGGTAGCTTTCCATATATGTAACTAAGGGCTAAAAAAAATTCAATACATAGCAACGTGTGAGATATCTTTGGATAGGTGGATTTTAAAATAATAAGGAGGTTTGATTTTGAATTTTTCATTAAGTCAGTCAGTCAGATTAAAAAATAAACAAAATGAAAATGTATGCATTGAACGCTACTATAAATACACGTAAATAACGAGGAATTTATATAAATAAGAAATTTATTTAATTTAAAAAATTAAAATATTTCTAGTTTCGTAGTCATTACGTAAAACTTAAAAACATCAATGTTTATTCTGTCTGAAACCGAATATTGACAAAAAATAAACAAAAAGAAAATTTACTTTTTTAAATTTGTAATTTAAGCACTTTTATCGCCGCAACAGAAATATTTATTTCTTGAAAAATTGCTTTCCCGAAGATAGAAAAATCAGTCTATTAAGACAGTATCTGGCATAAAAGCCTTTAAGTATGTCTGTGCTTACATTTACAAGCATTAAATTATTGGTAAGAGTGTTATAATTTCAACAAATTGCATGGAAAGTGGTCTGTTTCCAGCTCGTGATAGACACACGGTCGTTTATTAGTTAATAACGATCCCACCGAGCGTTAAATCAACGATTTAATGAGCTAATGTTGTTATCTTTAAACGAAAGATTCTTTTAAATAAAAATTCAAAAATATATAATATATAAATAGCTTGCAAAGTAGGTATAGATTTATATATGTAACTAGGTTATGCCCGCAGCTTCGTGACCAGTATATAGAATAATGGAAGAAAAACCTTCCCAGATATCAATAAGATGGTAGAGTGAAACCGCAGGATTTCAACTAATTGCAGTTTTGCCGTCATATTCTTAGGCATGACCCGACGTCCCTAGGCAAGTAGCGACATACAAAGGAACCCCCAAGAGCTGTTAATATGGACTCGAGAACGGTGGCATGCTTGAAATGCTTCGATAGTCTTCGCGATTCTAAGAGATATCGAGGCATTCCGATAAGTACCAACATGACATGACATGCCGTACCATGTTTCTCTTTTGCTTACTCGTGTTTTACTGAGCGTCTACATACTTCTCCTCTACAGGCGACCTGAACAGCTCTGACACGAGTTTGACCACTAACAACACGATAATAATAAGAAGAATTACCCTCGTTCCCCCACATTCTGTGTCATATTTTGAATCCTAGATGAAGTGTAAGATAGAAGGGAGAAGGAGGTACGTATAGTAAGTAAAAGAGGGAGAAGGAGATACGTATAGTAAGTATTAGAAATCAGTGAATACTGAAACTGTACGAAAGCAAACCATACTAATACAAAATTATAAATCTAGGTATCACCGCAATAGACAAGCCGGCCCTTTGAAGCTGGAACTAGGAAGGCCCATGTGATTATGGCAGTCTATAAATTACGTTAATTTACTTATTATAGGTACATTTTAATTTAAAAATGGGTAAGCTCGTGACGTCCACCGAGCACGAAGGCATACGAAGTCTACGGTAGAGAGTACCGTACTCATAAGAAGCCTGTGTCTTCCCACCTTGAAGAATTTCAGGTAGAATGTATTCGGCAAAAAGACGCCGAAAGAGCCGATAATAATAATACATAAAAAAATTAAAAAAATTTAGTCTCATCATTTTTCCCTAACGCGCCAAAAGAAGTATAACTTCAAAAGATAGAACCCCTAAGTATTAAAAAAGTGTAATTAGCACAAAAATAAAACAATTTTTACGTGACGTTAATACGGTCTGACAAACAGTTTTATCGTGTAACTTTTTACATCTGTTCTCATCATCTATGATGTTTATTAATTGTTTGCACTTTATAATACGACCGTCCAGGGCTGGATTTTAAAATACAGAGGGTCAAATTTTAAGCGACAGGTCCAAAAAGTTTTAAAACATAGCGGAAACATATAACATTTAAAGGCGTCGGGATGTGACGACCCCATCGCCCGCTGTTGGGATAACCTCTGTTACAACAGAGATTATTCCACCAGTGCAATCAGTCACACTGGTGGTAGGTCTTTTTGTTGCAAGAGGCCGGCTAGGTAGGTACCACCGCAGTGTCCAATATTCTGCCGCCAAATAGTAGTGGTTAGGCACTACTGTGTTCCGGTTTGAAGGGCACTGTACGCTAGTGAAATTACTGGGCGAACGAGATTTAAGAACTAATATCTCGAGGTTGGCAACGCGCGAGTGGCACCTACTAATGGTGCTGCAACTGCTCATAGGCTGCAGCAGCCACTTACCATCAGGTGGGCCGTATGCTTGTTTGCCAACTTCTAACATAAAAAAAAAAAAATAACAATTCAATAACGAGTGTAAATGATATTTATTTAAAGACAGAAGTAAAATACGTGAATATTTATGGAAATATAAAAAAATTAGGTTTTTTTAAATACCTCCGCAGCCTTTTGCGGTAGGCACCTCAAAGTAAGTTTTAATTATCGTGATACTATATAATAAAATACCGGTCAAGTGCGGGGTGAACCATGCATAGTGGAAACTAAAGGGTAATCTTTATGGTAAATAGTCTTTAAATATTATCTAAGTAATTATATAAAAACGGACACACGGAAAAGACGTAATTGTAAGGGTTCCATTTTTGCCATTTGGCTACTCAACCCTAAAACTTGTGATGGCCCCATATTGCCGTCCCCTAAGTCCGGCTCTGGTCATGTTTCGAAAAGTCTGTGTGTCATATTAAGTGTGTTGAAATGATGAGTATCTAATTGGAATAAGGTTGACAAACTAAAATAGAACAACTGACCTTAATAGTAGTCAAACAAATCAATAAACTAATTGAAGCTCGACTGTATGTCTCATTAATTACAGTTACAAATATTCGTCCTCTTCGTCCTAGCCCGGTATTTTATTTTACCCAGGGTCTGCTTATTACTCTTATCCGAATTTGACGTGTTACTAGTTTGTACACGGAGCGATTGCCATCTGACCTGCGCAACCCTAAGGGCGAACCAGTAACTCATTGGATAAGAGCAATCTACTTATCAAGAGTTAACGATTATTGTCAGATGTTATGTGATAACAACCGGGACCGACAGCTTAACGTGCTCTCTGAGGCACGGTGGGGAGACCCACATGGACAAACGCCCAGACCGAGACAGAAAATTTAACAAACATCTGCCCGAGCGGGAATCGAACCTGCACCCGTTGAGGCTAAAGCACTCTCTACCCACAACGCCACAACGGTGTCAAATTTTAAATTCGTCCGCTATATATTTTTATGTCTCATATCAAATATGATAGTCTCTCTTTTTTTTTAAATAATATTAGCAATTTTTTATGATAGTAGAGCCATGCTAGACCGGGGCAGTACCTTCTCACAGAAAATCGACATCAAGTAACAGTATCATTAGGTACTGTTGCGTTTCGTGCGATGAGTGAGAGCACCGGAGGCCCAACCTCCCAACCCCCTCTTCCCTTCCTTTTTTCTCGCCTCATCCCATTCTTCCTGTTCATTGGGTTGGCAATGTGCTTGTGATAATTCAAGTATCACAAGCGTTCATAGGTTGCGGTGACTGTTTACCATGAGGCGGACTGTATACTTGTTTGCCAATCGTCATGACATAAAAATACTTTTTCTAGGGCATTACTAATATTCCTATTGCCCCTCCAAATAAGCTCGTAGCTTGCACCAGGAGTGGGTATGACATCGAAATTGTTTTGCCTCCACAGTTGAAAGGAAGGAAGGCTGGTGCTTTTTTCGCCCAAAAATTGCGATTCAGGGGAGAAATGCAGCTAGCATTCTTGCCACCATTCGTGGACCATGGACATGATTTATACAGATTTAATTATTTGTAAATATAGCTAATATTGAATTGTAAATATCATATAATTATGTTTGTTTGTATACAATTACAGCGTTATGATTATTATTCAATTATATCAATAAAATCCGGGTTATAGGTTATTATATCTACATGTAACTATTAAAGCAAAGAAAACGGACTAATAAAAAACGTTTTAACTTATCCGCAAACATCAAATGTACGTGTTATCTTGAAAACATACCATTTTTTAAACAAGCAAAACATTAACATCAGGCATATATCGCTTGATATGTGCAATTCGTACATAAAACTCCTGTTTTACGATCGGACATTACCGACTTTAGTTTATAACAATGTTTTCATTCAACTACTCAGTATATCCTACGGTTATTCATAAATCTTTGGTTAAAATGTGTTTATGAACATCGCGCCGTCGTATATCAGATGTCTATTTTCATTTCACGTTCTCAACAGACAAATTTTTCTAGTCATTATCAAAGAATATTACATTGAAACAGATGCTTTATCACAATTAGACAATCAATTTAAAGGCATCCAGCTAGGATGACATTATATTTTTTTTTTGTAAATCGTTTTATTTTTGGAAATTATACTTAGTATGAATTACATAATGATAAAATATAAATAATATTTTACAACGCCATCTACTGAAGTAGCTTTAGTGTTGATCGGTCGTTAAAGCAATAATAGTATTATTACTCGCCAATAGATGTCAGTGGTTTTCATTGCCTGAAAACACAGATAAAACGACATTTCCTCAAAATTAATCCTAAAAATTAGGAGCGTCAATAATTTAGGACCATATGTTGACCTTTTCTTGAAAAAAGACAGGCCATCGAGAGGGCTCAAAATTGATTGTGATTTAATTACGCCTTCTAATTTGAGTCTTAGGACGTCATAAAAAATACAACGAATATTTGGAGCGTGCTAGTCAATAGATACATCCAAAGATACGATGTCAAACGTAGCGAGGTTTGAGAGTCTTCTTTGACATGCCAACCTTCTTATATATGTGCTTGGGTTTGTTGATTAAGAACTATCGGATAAAAAATATCGAATGTAAATCACATTCCACTGTCTGTAAAAGCATAACACTTCCTCAATTGAACTGATGGATTAATGCTAAAAAAACAATGCTTTTTTAAATGTGTATTGCTGTTAGCCTTACTGGCCTTGACAGCGTCACCGGGGCCTGAGTACAGAGACCCGGCCGTAAAAAGGGATACCCCTCACGGCGTTCAAATTTTATTTCGCCCTCACGGTGCTTCCTGCGAAGTCAACCTACGGCTAAGAACGCAATCGGAGATAAAAAAACAATGCTGTACTACTCAACATCCAAATAGCATTTTCGTATCTGTGTTAATATTCTCATCTTTGTCCCAAACATCTCAAGTAGCCGTAATCCCGACCCGGTTCCGATAAATCGTCGTATCTCGATCGCAGCTCGAACGTAAAACACCGAGTGGTAGCGGCTATCGACGCGATCAGGCGATATTTACGCGGCTGCCTCCACGATTATTATCGACTGTTTGTTACTGTGACGGGGTCGTACTCAACACTTTGGAAACCTTAGATGACTTTTCTTTTTTTATGTAAGACGCAAGACGCGAGGCAAACGGGCAGGAGTCTCACCTGTTAAGAGATCACCGCCGCCCATGAACATCTAAAACACCAGAGGGCTTCTTCTTCATCCTAGCATTATTCCCGGTATTTTTATGTACCCAGGGTCTGCTTATTACTCTTATCCGGATTTGACAGGTTACTAGTTTTTACACAGAGCGATTGCCATCTGACCTCCGCAACCCTAAGGGCGAACCAGTAACTCATTGGATAAGAGCAATTTACTTATCAAGAGTTAACGATTATTATCAGATGTTATTGATAATAACCGGGACCGACAGCTTAACGTGCTCTCCGAGGCACGGTGGGGAGACCCACACGGACAAACGCCCAGACCGAGACAGAAATTTTAACAAACATCTGCCCGAGTGGGAATCGAACCCGCAACCGTCGAGACTAAAGGCAGACTCGCTACCCACAACGCCACAACGGTGGAAACACCAGAGGGCATGCCGACTTTTAGGGAAAGAATACGCTCTTCTCTTGAAGGTTCCTAGGTCGTATCGGTTCGGAAAGACCGCCAGCGGATGTTGGTTCCACAGAGTAGTTGTGCGAGGAAGAAAATATCTTCTAAACCACACTGTTGTGGATTTCCAGACATCGAGGTGGTAAGAATGGAATTTGTAGTTTTCTTTTTAATTTTGTGATTTTATTGAAAACCAAATTTCAACATTGATCATGTGATTTCGATTATTCTAAGTATTATTCCCGTTATTTACCCAACACAAAGAGATTGCCATCTGACCTCCACAGCCCAAAGGGCGAACCAGTTACTCCCAATGAGTTAGATAAGAGTAAGAAGAGGACCTACTTCGTGGCAAGAAGATCAAACGACCACACTAGGGTTTTTTTTTCGGAATGTGTATTGCTGTTGGGCCTACTGGCCTTGACAGCGTCATCGAGCGTGGGTCCGCGTAGAGAGACTCAGCCGTGATAAAGGGGTAGCCTTCACCGGGGCTCAAATTTGATTCCGTCCTAAATCTACACTACTAAATCAACAAATACGGTGTCCATCCAGGGTTTTAATGTACAGCTACGAAAAACCAGCTAAAACCAGAGGCAAAACTAAATGGGACTAAACCACATAAATATCAAAGATAACTCAGCGCTTCGAGAATCCATAACTTATAATCGAGGTGTCAGGTTACACGACGAACTTAGTAGTTACCTAACTTTTTACTGTGAGAAAATAAACGCCGATACGATCTTATGCATCGCCTTTTAATTTTATCGATAACGATACAACACTAGCAGCTACCTTTGATGTAACATTAACATTATTTGATTTTAGATCTTTTTGACTTATTTTATGGTGTAATTTTGTTTGTAACTTTTTGGAAATAAAATAGTTGTGCAATAAAATTAATAGTGTGTTAAGTGACAGGAATTTCGTATAATAAATGGTATTCAACTGTCAAAATGTTTATTTTCAGACTAACATACCTGTAACTTAAGCCGGGACATTTTTTTAAAGAATTTGTTGAATTACTGCCACTGTAATTTTTATTAATATCATGATGACCCATTCATAAATAAGTAAGCAATAAAAATTGATATATTAAATTCCGCTATCATTAATTTTGGCTTGACTTCCTTAAATTTTCTCTATACAATTTCTGGCTGAGAAAATTGGATTTTTGCCGTGCCAGAATTTGGAAGACTCTGGAAAAACTGGTACTTGAAATTCTTAGTTCTGCTAGAACTTAAAACTTTTGACATTGGTTTTCTTTATTACGAAAACTTACTCAGTGATAGAAAATTGGAATCAATTTCATCTAATATAATATAGTTCCTAAAATAACTTTAAACTGTAACAGATAAACGAAAAAAAAAATATACAACTCATTATTAAAATTTGGATAAAGTTATAATCATTTTCAAGCAAGTCAGTTATAGGAAAAATTAGGCAAATTAAACCATTTTAATTTAAAATAGAGCTTAACTCTTTGCATAAACCTACTCAACGGAGAATGTTATTCTCTCTTACAACTAAGTAGCAGGACGTGAATTTCCTATTACAAGAGAGATCATCAGTGGCCTGAACTCCCTTCTATTTCCTTCCTTTTCCTCCTCTCTTCCCTCTTAGCCCTACCATAGGTGAGCCGTATAGTTGTTTATCGCTATTGCGGTATAAAATGCATCTGTTTATGATCAAATCTGGTTATAACAATAATTGTTTTTGTATTTATCATTACTAATATTACAAATGCGAAAGTAACTCTCTTTCTCGTCTTTCTGTCTGTTTGTCACGCCAAAACTACTCAACCGATATAAATGAAATTGGACGATAGTCCGCCTGAGAAAGGATATAGTCTACTTTTTAATGCGAAAAAAGGGCTAAAAAGGGGATTAAAAGTTGTATGGTAGTGTCGTCATTTTTAGAGCTAGAAGCTTAAAACTTAGTGTTTAGGTTTTTGATTCGATATAAATAAATATGACGCTCAAACTTTGTAAAAAGGTAAATATGAAAGGATAGCTTATTAACAATTGCTTCTTTAAAAAATCTTATTTTAAAGGATTTCAACGTGAAATAAGTCACGGGCAAATGTCGCTTAAAATTTAAATAGCTCTCAAATCGTAAAACCCGACTTAAAGATAACGCCAGCATTAAACAATTCATAGCAATAAAAACTTCAATGCCAGAGAGCCTGAAACAAAACGGTCCAATCAAGTGGAAATTAAATAGAACACTATCTTTAAGCGCAATTAGGTATCGACTCAATTTTATGAGCAAAACATTGACTACGCTACCCGAGCGATACAATCATAAAGAAAAGCTCTAAAAATTAAAAACATTTAAAACTCAACCTTATTCTTCTAATCATAAGTAATCTTACAGACTTTCTCAACTGCAAATTGAACATTGGCTTCCTGTTTGACGATATAAAAATTAACATGCAGCTACAAAATATATTGCTAAGCTAATTTCAGCTCTATTTTAAGTTAATAGAATGTTGTGTAATAGACGTGGGTGTATATATAAATTTGTCAACAAGCTAAGGAGAGGTTGACACGGTCGTATAAAACAGTTGATATGAGGACATAAAAATTCTCGAAGCGCTGTCAGCGGCCCCTCTATCGCCATTACATTTGTCAACTGTCAAGTCGTAACGCGGTGGGTACAATTTAAATGATAATTATAACGTGCCCAGTCCAGACGGTTGGTTTCTGAGACGCCATTTTATGTGAGTTTTTTTCGAAGATTGATGTTGCTTGTAAAATTCAACCGGCTGTTAATGTCAAATGTAGAGTAACTTGTAAAGGGTAACAAGTATGGATTACAAAAAAAATATATAAAACTATTTACGTATTACCAAAAAGGTTGAAAGTTAAACAGAAAATTGAAACTGTAACGATCTTAAATATTTGTCATTAAATTCGAATATATCTAAAACGTTCTTCAAAAACCATAAACACCTACGAAAAATCGTTAAAACTAAACACGATCTTAATCATGAACGATATTCCACTAAACTTTATAGCCCTTAAACTTTGACACGGAAAAAATGTCACTACATCCGGTAAAATATTCGACGCATCTAATGTATACGAGACCTAAGCACGAAGACAGCACATTAATACCGCTGACACATTACATTGACAATAAACAGAGATACAATCAGATTATTTAGTCGGCGGCTCGTAAAGATGGTAGCTCCTTAAAATAAATAACCGGCCAAGATTAGATCGACGCTCGAACCACTCAAATGTACACCACAACCAACATCGGCGTTTTTTGATACGTCTATAAGGTACAATTTCAAACCAGTAGCGAATTATTCTGATTAACTTAAATATTCCTTTGAAAATTGAAATTGTACCCTATGGTCGTTACATGATGCGAGTATTAAGGATTGTAAATGCTAAATTTATTATATTCAATTAGGTGCTGTTTCGTTTATACGATGCCGATTTTTAAATCGATTCACGACACAATATATAAATGCCATAAACACGCGAAATGATTCTTCTTAATTTGATTGGTTATTTTCAAATCGAATCGTTTGGAAAATTTGAAAGTTGTCAAGGCAAATATTCTCCAACGTACACCTGCAACAGACTCTCCAATAACTTCGCCAACCCTTGTACGCTGCGATAAGCATTATCGAATTTCTCCCGACATCGACATGATATGTCGGACAAGCGTTACGCCTAATTGGTATTGGCTGTGAAAAGCCGAGACATATCAATTAAAATAGCGGCAGTTGCTCGCAGGGCACAGCCATGTCAGGAACTTGCTAGTGCCGGTCGTTACATCGATGTACTAAAAGATGGAGAAGATATATTTAATTTTTAACATGACGGTTGGCAAACAAGCATACGGTCGGCCTGATGGTAAGCAGTCACCGCAACCTATGAAAACAGGCAATACTTCGGGCTCAGATGCGCGTTGCCAACCCAAGAGATAGGGCGTAAGGTAGGTGGTGAAGCCAATTTTCTGTGAGAGGGTAGTACTTCCCCGGTCAAAGTGACCAGAGCTGAAAGAAGCATGTCCCTACTACTACTAATAATACTTATATTCTGAAAGCAACTTAAGACTACAGCCATGCTACTGGCGGAGTAAGTAACCACAGTAAGGTGGCTGCAGTTCCAAGTTAGACCGTACACTGTTAACACTTTTAGCACATATGGTACACGCGTTTTTTTTTTTTTTTTTGAATGTGTATTGCTGTTGGCCCTACTGGCCTTGACAGCGTCACCGGGCGGGGGCCGAGTACAGAGACTCAGCCGTGATAAAGGGACAGCCCTCACGGGGGCTCAAATTTGATTCCGTCCTTAGGGTGCCTCCTGCGAAGCCGAACCACGGCTAAGGACTTCATCGGAGATGGAGGCAGCGCTCCCAGCGCATTGGTACACGCGTGTTGCTCACGAAACAAAAGGCAGCTTACTGAGACAATTGCCTTATTTTGATAATTATTGTAAGAATACCCTCCCAAACGAGCTGACTCATTCATGCCAAGCAAAGCTTTCATATCTGTAATATCTACGAAAACTTGGATCCGATAGCTGGTAATCCTGCTCGGAGAATATGTTTGTATTGACAGGCATGTTTTCCAAACACAGGGTGTATTTGTCCTTGTTGTTTTGTATGTTTCCGGACCCCCGACACGGGATATAACTATCCTAATGGGGGCCGTTCAGTGTGTAGCGTTTATTTATTTATTTAATAAAGATTTAATTTCGTATAAATAATAATTATTAATTATATTCGCTAAGCGAATTATATGCCGCATCCAAATTACATTCATCTTTATACTAATCGACAATGTATGACCAACATTCCCCATTTAAGGTGCGTTTAGCATTTATAAATATTCCGTAATGCCTTCAGGAACGTAATGGGCCGTGGGGCTGTTTGTATGATAATATATATCGTGCCTAGCATGCCGCTGATAACGGGATATAACAAATAAACTGTCCATATCACTTTTTGTTCACGTTTCATCTTTGTAGCTTTAATTGAATAAGGTAATGAATGGTATAAATTAGTTTTAAGAAATGTTAACATTTATATTTACCTAGAAATGGCAAACTGTAAATATTGACATCGTAATAATAAAAAGCGATATAAGACGGTCAATTTGTTCACTTTATATGATGTACTAAGCCGTAGTTAAGCCTCGCAGAAGGAACGTAACTTGAAAATGCAACAGAAAAAATATCACAACTTAAGACAAAAATTCGCAAAAGTTTAGTTCGTCTTCTGTCGATTTTCATACAAAAATATTTTACAGGTTGGTTTTTTTTTTGCAGCAAAGCTTTTCCAAGTTATTATTAACACTCTTATTGCTCGTAAATAAGCCCGTCGTAAGCGCTTAGGAGTGGGTACGACAATAGCCCAAGGGGGTTAGGAGCGGACCCTCAACTCTCACGTTAACCTCCATGACGTCGTAGCGGCCCTGTAACTGTTGAGCTATTAAGGCCAAATTTTTGTTGATTAGAAAAGAATCTTCTTCTTCTTACCCTGATCTCACCTAAGTGGGGTCGGCACAGACCACTACCTACCATTATTTTCTACCATTCGTCGTCTCTGCACTCACTCCCTTTCTAAGCATATTTAAAAAAATATTAATTTCAAAAAGAATATTTTATATTATATTATTTAAATATTTATTTAACATAATGCTGTCACATAGAAACAGACAAGTGGTCATAATCGTAAAGCAATTTTGCAAACTGTGGGAAAGTGTACATAGTAGGCACACCGACAGACGGCGCGAATGTGACGTCAGTATTTCATGTTGTAACTTATTACCGGCATGTGCAATTAAAATTAACTGGTAATGAAACCTTGGGGCACAGCTAGTGCTTTTGAAATAAATAGAGTATTCAGCACACGACAAAACCTTATATATGTATTTAACATAAAAGGTTACTGAAACATAAAATATAATAATAACCAGTCAAGTGCGTGGTGGATCACACACAGGGAATCTGAAGGAAATGTGTTTTTTATATAAACGACATAGTCTAATACAGTACTATTAGAGTCATGCTTGAAGCCTCAATAGCTCAACGGTACAAGGGCCGACCCCACTCCGTTAACGCGAGAGTTGCGGGTAGGATCCTGACCCTCTTGGCTCATCAAGCTTATTTGGAGGGGCAATAGGAATATTAGTAATACCTTGAAAAAAGCCTCTCAACATAAATACTGTTGCGTTTTACTCATGAGATGAGTGAGAGTGCTTGAGGTCCAATCTTCCACCCCCTCTGCTCTTTTACACTTCTATCTCTTCCCTCCTATCCCGTGGGTTGGCAACGCGTATACCATACTTTGAGTATCGCAAGCGTTCATAGGTGGCGTTGACTTACAACAGGCGGACCGTATTTATTGGCCAACTGTCATTATATAAAAAAGCCTACTGTCATAAATGATATCAAAGCAAGATCACACCTCTACATCAGTCGAGGTCAAAGCAACACAAACGGCAAACCGGCGCACTATTTCCCGAAGTAAATCATAAAACGCCATAAACGTATCGTCCGTACGTCCATAAATCAGTGACTGTAAATTCAATTTTATTCCACAATTAAACCGGCGGGCTTTCTCGACGCCCGTAAATAAACGTAAATACACATAAATAGTCGTAAATGCGTATTATCGTTAAAACGTCAGCCGTGTTGTAAATCTAACGGAATGGCTCTGCGGCTGTCTTACTTCGTCCATAGACTGAGTAACCTATGTAGATATGTCATATAAATAGCGTACGTGATCTTCCTATTTATTATTTTCAATTAATTTATTATATACTAGCGGCCCGCTTCGGCTTCGCACGGGTACAAAATATATAGCCTATGTCATTCACTGAAAAAATAATTTAAATCGATCCCGTAGTTTTGATTTATTTATTACTGCCCGTGGCCCGCACGCATTAAATGTAATTATTAACGACATCACATTAGAAACCTCAAAAAAAATTTTTATTTCTTTAATATTTTTATACATATAAACCTTCCTCTTCAATTACTCTATCTATTAAAAACCACATCAAAATCCGTTGCGTAGTTTTAAAGATTTAAGCATACATAGGGACAGAGAAAGCGACTTTGTTTTATACTATGTAGTGATACTGGATCAATTAATTAAATTATGAATTTCCGTGATTACTTTATTATCATCAAAAATAATATTTAAAAACATTTATTTTTCTTAAGTAAACTGTTATTACAGATGGCAACAGAATAAACACTGGCAAATATTATTTCTAAAAATAACATTAGACGTTCAAGAAATGAGTCACTTTAAAAATACGTTGACATTTTAACGCTGCTACATTATCAATGCCCACGTTTTCATTGTTAACTCTCAAAACACTTTTTTGACAGTATCGGAGAAGACACTTAGGACTTCCTATTTTATACATTTAACCTTTGACATACATAATTACAAATTTCAGAGGCTATAGCTAAGAATGTGTTTATTCGATCACGCTACTGATTTTTTTTTTTCGGAATGTGTATTGCTGTTGGCCCTACTGGCCTTGACAACGTCACCGGGCGGGGGCCGAGTACTGAGACTCAGCCGTGATAAAGGGACAGCCCTCACGGGGGCCCAAATTTGATTCCGTCCTTAGGGTGCCTCCAGTGAAGCCAGGACGCTACTGACTTTCCATTACTTCAGTCGGCAGTTATGATTAATACTCGTATTATCGCAGCATAAAATGTAACTTCAGTAGTGAGAATTTATTGAGCACTTAAACACTGATCTACATTAAAAACTTCATACAGAAGCTCCAGTCCTTAGTTTGAACCTTGATGGACTAATGATCTTCATGTTACCTCTTTTTATTTCCAACAAAGTACCGTATCGCTGGGAATACCATAAACGCTTTGCTGACCCAGGACAGGAAGAGACGAAGGTATAAAATAAATAATAAATAAATAAACGCTGCACACTCAACGGCCCTCATTAGGATATTGATATCCTGTGTCGGGGGTCCGGAAACACATACAAGACAAGGACCGGAAAATATGCTTGCATGGTCAATACAAACATATTATGCTCCGAGCGGGAATCGAACCCGCGACCTGTGGCGCTTAAGGCATTCACTACCGCTGCGCCACAACGTCGTCAAAAAAAAACGTCAACAACAACAATACAACGTCGTTAAAAGGGGAGATAAAGTTGGTAGAGTTGGTAGAGCTGGTAGAGTTTAGGCGTCCCGCTTCCACTCTCATCGAACAAATAGGTACTGCTACATCACATCTGAATTTCATCTCATTTTTGCTGTAAGCACTGGGCCAGATTAAGAGGTCTGGAGGCCTCGGGGCATCAAAGGATTGGAGGAGGAGTAGTAGGGAAACACGAATTATCTTAAATTAAATTTTAGTAGGTAAAGATAAAACAGCGAAAAAATATACAGCAAAAAAATTGTTTACTAGTTTTTTAGGCATTTGAAAAGGCTATTTTCTCCGGTCTCTATTGTGTCCCCACAAAAGAGGAGCCACTCTTGTGTAGGCCCCGGGGCTGTCGCCTCAGTTGCCCTTCCTAAATCCGGCTGTGTTTAAGCAGTAAAACGTTAGTTCACTAGAAAACTTCTTTGTTTTTTTTAAATCTATTCAGGGGTAAAGAGACGGGAAAATATTTCAATTTTTATATATATTTCCATAAGTAGATTGTACAATTGTATCAAGCACTACAGAAGCAAAGAAAGGACTTTACAGTGGACTCTACATAATTCAAAAAGAATGTGGTTACTTAAGAAACGAAGTTTGTGGAATACGCAGCTGAATTAACAATACATATTTAACCCGGGATTAGTTAAACCAAGGTTTATCCTCGTTTACACAGAAACAGGACAATACAAGGATCACTGTCAGTCTGTCACCCATAATCTTGTAATTACGAATAAGATGAAAGATTACACTGAGCCTTTAGTTGACTTACAAAGTATTTAATTCCTAGCATTAACAAGTTTGATAATAAAGTCTTTAAGAATATAGCATATAGCTATGATTGGACATTGATCATCTTGCTATCTCTATCTCTCTTGTCATCTTTTCCTTTCTTTCTGTTTCTATTGATGACATATAATATATATTTTTTATTTTTCGGAATGTGTATTGCTGTTGGCTCTACTGGCCTTGACAGTGTCACCGAGCGGGGGGGCCGAGTACAGAGACTCAGCCGTGATCAAGGGGCAGCCCTCACGGGGGCTCAAAATTCCGTTCTTAGACGGTGCCTCCTGCGAAGCCGAAGCACGGCGGCGGACACGTCATCGGAGATGGAGGCAGCGCTCCGACGGCATTCTATATGATAGACTCACCCGACGGTGTGAGCGCGACGCGACGTGCGAAACAAAGGTAAGAAACGGTTCTGAATTATTTGCAATTCATGTGTGAAATCTTATATCTAAGACGAATAGATCTTACTAAACGCATTTTCAATACAGGTTTTTTTGAAACATTATTTAAGACTCGTTGGACAAATTTAAACAAAATTGCGCTCTCAAGTGGGCAGAGCATAAACGGGAAATATGACGTTTGTATTTTGAGAGGATTAAAGTGTTCCATAATTGTATCCTACAATTGCTCTGTTAAAATAAGTTAAATCTAAAGAAGATTAATATACATATCCTTATAAAAATAGTAGAATGAAAGAGACGAAGAATCTGATGCGCGTGTTAAAATAATCTTCGTTTCAAACGAATAGGGGCTGACGATTTTAATTGTCACTACAAACTATCTAGTATTTTCAGTAAAAACAACATATCGTTTTAACTAGCTCAATATTATAAGCCAAAAAAAGGAGTTTTTATTCATGAATAGAAAATATGAAAACACTAAAAATCGCTTTTTAGGCAAACAGTATCACATTATCTAATTTTTTTTTCATATTTCAGACATTGAATTGAATCGAATAAACAATTAGAAACAAAAAACGAAATTTGACATAAATAATAAAAAATAATCTGTCTGATCTGAATCTGTACAATTTTTCTTTGACAAACTCATATCCTGCACCGACCTTAAGCCTGTAACTATTGACTATTACCAATAACTTTACCTTTACTTATGATTTTACGTCTTTAGCACGCTATAAACTAATAGTCAAATTTAGTAAGTTAAATCTAATACCTTTAAACGAGGAATTCTTGTATATATATATATATATAATTGGGATCTCGGAACGGCTGCACCGATTATCATGAAATTTAGTATGCAGGGGTTTTCGGGAACGATAAATCGATCTTGCTAGGATTTATTTTTAGGAAATGTGGCTTTGTCCGTGTTTTCAGGCCGTTGTCGACACGCTATCTATTATCAACAAAATAAATTAAAAATGTCAAAATATATAAATAAATTCACAGCGCACTTGAGCGACCACGCGTTGCTATGGCAACAAGGATTTATTGAATTGAATCGAATGACAAACATTTCTACAATGACAATTGACAGCGATGCGTCCATTAGAGTTTAACAAAATACTCAACAATCCCAATTTTCGCGGATATAACTTGTTGTCGAAATCGTTATTTTATTATCCAGGTAAGGTTTCAATCGAGTCTACCGTAAACTTTTTAACGACTTTCGATTTACCAAAAACAAAAAAAAAACCGAGCATAGCTCGGTCAACCAGGTACTTTAGTTTAAAAATCAACTATTTTTGCTTAGATACATTAAAAATATTTTTTAGGAATGACGAAAAAGAGTTAAATGCAGTAAGAATATTTGAGAATGTAATGCAAATAAATCGCGATCCTTAAAAAAATGCAAAATTAAATTATATTTGACGACGTTGTGGCGTTGCGGTAGCGCACCTGCCTTAAGCGCCACAGGACGCGAGTTCGAATCCCGCTCAGAGCATATGTTTGTATTGACCATACAGGCATGTTTTCCGGTCTGGGTGTATTTGTCCTTGTCCTTGTCATTGTGTATGTTTCCGGTCCCCCGAAACAGGATAAAACTCCTAATGGGGGCCGTTGATTGTGTAGAGTTTATTTATTTATTTATTATATTTTTTGATAAGTGATAGTTTCAGTCTAAACTCCAAATTTAACCACGAATAACTTTTGAAGCAGTAGGCTTATCGAACAATGTAAGTTTCTATACTAAATAGAATAAACATAATAACATAATAAACAACTAGCGCCATCTATTGGCCACTTTCACAAACACCACTTTCACTTAACCGATTGTGCAATTTTCAATAATTATTGTTATTCAAAATGACATCTTCAATAACAACTGTTATTCTAAATTACAACAAATAAGTTACAATTAATTAAACGAATAATTTATTTACAATATCATAAAGTTACATAATTTCTTCTTTCTAGCATTATTCCCGGTACTATACGAGCGTTTACCCAGGGTCTGCTTATTACCAATGTCCGGATTTGACTGATTACTAGTTTTTGCACAAAGCGATTGCCATTTCACCTCTGTAATTTTAGTTTTCAAGAGTTAATGATTATTATCAGATGTTTTATGTAATAACAACCGGGACCAACAGCTTAACGTGCTCACCGAAGCACGGTATCCCGAGACACACAAGAACGAAACAGATGTTTGAAAGATCAATTAAACATCAAGTTTGAGAGGGAATCGAACACGCAACCATCGAGGCTAAAGGCAGACTCTCTACCCACAAAGCCACAAAGGTGACAAGACATTAAGTTACATAATTTATTGTTAATTTATTAATTTTAAATTGTAATACGCGTTATATATTCAATAGCTTTAACATTAACTGACGCAGGTGTTTACGTTCGTGTATTTATACTATGACATTTCATTTAGCAAATACAACAGTATTTTAAATTGTTAGTAACAAATTAAATAAATCGCACCTTTAGAACGAAAACGCCACAATTAAAAAATAAATGAAATTGATGTCTGTTTATAATTCCAAATTAACAAACTATTCACTAAATGAAAGAGAACGTATTTACGGTGCTTAAAGAAAAAAAAAAAACCGAAAAGTTGGCTATAGTTAAATTCAGGGTGACGGATTTTTGTGACGGTGTGCGCGCGCATCGTAAAAATTTTACTCTCATCATTTTTCCCTAACGCGCCAAAAGAAGTATAACTTCAAAAACTAAATTCTAGTTATCAGTTATAAAGTGATTTAAAATGAAATTCTCAATGTAACAATAGCCCAAACATAGCTATATTCGAGCGTAAATAACAAAGAAAATATAATATAAGAAAGATCCTATTTTGTTGATTCCCAAAAAATTGCTTTTTGAGTTACGTCGTATTCATCGTTCAGCTGTAATCTTTATAACTAAAACTGGACGCAGAAGTTTTGAAATATTTATCTAATTATGCATAATTAATACAACATTGTATAAATAGCACCTTTTAAAATATTAAATCTTAAATCATGAAACATAAACAACATTTATTTGTATTAAGAAAGAGACTAACGAAACGTTCATTAATAATGATAAAATCTAATCTGATTTTCATAAATAACATTTCATATTATATTTTTCTATGTCACATAATTGCCGTAATCCGTGAGGCGGTGTTCGGATTTGTGACGTGAAACGTGAGCATGTCACTGCAAACATTGTTAGTGCGCGTTAGTGGCAATGTTTGAACTATCCGACTCGCAATATGTCTTGAGTAAAATGTTTTGCTTCGATTTTTTTCCTCACACTTCCGTTTTCTGCTAATTTGGTAAGAACTATTTGATTTTTAAATAAGTAATACTATCCAAAAATCGTTGTAGCGTAATAAAACTTGTTTAAGTTACACATAAGTTTATATTTCATCTTTTTTTCTTTATGCTACTTAGTTGGCAAGCCAACATAAGACCCTCCTGATGGTAAGCGGTTGCCGTAGCCGTAGCGATTTCCATTTCTAGGTGTAACTCGCCCGTTGCCAACCTCGAGATATTTGTTCTTAAATCTTCTTTGCCCAGTAATTTCACTAGCCTATACCCCCTTCAAACCGAAACACAGTAATGCCAAAGACACTATTGCTTTGCGGTAGAATATTTCTTACTGTGGTGGTAGCTGCCCTCTTGGAACAAAAGACCTACCACCAGTGTGACTGATTGTACTGGAGGTAAAAGGGGAAAAGTGCCCGATTCTCCACTAATAATTAACTCACTTTACCTACCGGTAACCCAGCAACCGAATTTTTATTCCTCATGCCAGTGACTAGAAGCGAAGTTTTCATCGTAGAAAAAAATCGTAAACGCAGCACGATTGTCGTGACTTTCAAAAATCCGCGGGTGAGAATGTCCCACTTTTCTCCCTAGGTGCAGGATATATTAATTACTAGTTTTGTTTTGACATGTTGTTGAAAAGCTTCGACACATTTCATAGTAATAATTGAAACAACAATTGATTTGTACACCAATTTGACACATAACACATGTGATATCAAACGTTTCTTTACAAATGTGATCCCATTGTTGAGGAATCACAAACATTGTCCAGATCCGGGGGCATGTTGACAGTACGATGCGGATTGAATGCAAACTTCGAGACACCTCTGTAACAAGCGTCTTGGTGAGATGGGAATGTATGGAAAGGGACTACGTAATAAATAATTAGTTTTCTTTGCTCTATATTGTGAAATTAACCTACTTTCAAGAATACTCAAATATATAGTAATATTCCATTATCATTCTTATTTCATAACACAATTATTGCTCAGAAAAATTTAGCATGTCATAAGAATGCATCATTAGTATCATAAGCATGTTTTTTTTATGTTAGAAGTTGGCAAACAAGCATACGGCTCACCTGATGGTAAGTGGCTGCCGCAGCCTATGAGCGCTTGCAGCACCATTAGCAGGTGCCACTCGCGCGTTGCCAACCTCGAGATATTAGTTCTTAAATCTCGTTCGCCCAGTAATTTCACCAGCGTACAATGCCCTTCAAACCGGAACACAGTAGTGCCTAAACACTACTATTTGGCGGCAGAATATTGGACACTGCGGTGGTACCTCCCTAGCCGGTCTCTTGCAACAAAAGACCTACCACCAGTGTGACTTGTAGAAATCCCAAAAGATAGAGAAAAATTGAAACGCTTAGCTGGATGAGCGGAGGAACAGAGTTCCTTTATTTTATTTCATATCCCACCCCATGTCACAACATGCCAGTCTTCAGCGCAACACACCTTTCCACCCCATGCCACACATGCCACCTCACGCTGATTTTTCTAATAACGTTTAATTTTTAGACCGTCTTTCCTTAGCCACCCCACGATAAGGAACTTCTTTCTAAAAGTTAAACAGAGAAAGAAGTAGAAAAAAATAGGTAAAAGATGATCAACCCATCAGTGGAAATCGCCCCATGTTATAAAATACTAGCGGGGCCCCGCAGATTGCCCCGAAAAAAATCTGGGACGATAGCAGTGCCCGCTAACTGAGTCTAATTGTGAACCGAAGTGACACCGGTGAAGATTATTGAAATACTAATATCGCTATTAAATAATCGAGGTTGATGGTAGAAGGATGAAAATTTAGGGTAGTATGTATTTTTTAATAACACTTCATAAAAAAATAACAATTAAAAATTTTGAGTGGTATCGGAGGAGTTTTCAGTTTAGTAACAAATGCCACGACACGAGAGTTTTATGTATTAGATATAAAATAAAAGTTCTTTCTCCACACTAAGCGAGCATTTGACACATCGGCTGCTTGTTAACGCTGTAGCAAGTGACGCGTGTCGCCGGCAGTCTGAAACACGCCAATAGGAACGGAGGACACCGACAACGAAATACTATATTTTATCTACAATAAAAAATATGCTGATAAACGAAATAAAAATGTTTCCGCAATCTATTTTCATAATTATACTTGTAAATGTACTGTTAAAAAAACCGGGCAAGGTGAGTGTCAATAAAAGCGTAGGGTACTTTTTATTGATAAATAATTTGATTAAAAAATACGAGTAGAAGGATTATCATTTTGATAATGTCTTAAAAATACTTTTAAAAAAATAATTAAAAATGTCTTAGAAGGCGTCGGGATGTGACGACCCCATCGCCCGCTGTTGGGATAACCTCTGTCACAACAGAGATTATTCCACCAGTGCAATCAGTCACACTGGTGGTAGGTCTTTGTTGCAAGAGGCCGGCTAGGTAGGTACCACCGCAGTGTCCAATATTCTGTTGCCAAATAGTAGTGCTTAGGCACTACTGTGTTCCGGTTTGAAGGGCATTGTACGCTAGTGAAATTACTGGGCGAACGAGATTTAAGAACTAATATCTCGAGGTTGGCAACGCGTGAGTGGCATCTACTAATGGTGCTGCAAGCGCTCATAGGCTGCGGCAGCTACTTACCATCAGGTGGGCCGTATGCTTTTTTGCCAACTTCTAACATAAAAAAATACATTCTTTCTTTTTACATTTTTTTTTTTTTGGTTTTTTAACTAATATATATATGCTTTTTATTTTTCATTGATTTTTAAATTTATTAATCGTTATCGTTATGTATTATTATGTATAAGTATGCAGTACAAGCAAACTTCTTCTTATCGAATGGTAAGTGGCCAACCTAGTGTCAGAGTAGTTCAGGTCGCCCGTATAGGCTTATGACTTGACTTTTCGACTGTCATCAAATTGATAACAGCCGGGACCGACTTTTTACGTGCCCTTCGAAACACACAGACACTGAGTTAAAATAACACTATGCGATCAACCATCTAGTGACTGACCGCGCCTAAAGTTGCTTTACCCACCGATCTCTTACCAATCAGTGAGCACACCCGGCTATGAGCAAAGTATAAATATATAACAACATACAGGTATGTGTTCTGGTCTGCATGTTTCTTACTTGTTCTTGTACATATTTCCCGACCTCCGACACTTTTTTGATTACTATCCTAATAGCTGTTGAATGTGTAGGGTTTTTTGTTTTATTATTGTTAACACATACAAGGCTGTCCCATACAGCTCAATTATTTGCTGACCGCTTCGTTATACCGATTTCGCCTCAAAAAATCACTGCCTTTTTAATGTGTTTTACTATTGGCCGTACTGGCCTTAAGAGGGTCTGTTTATTACTCTTATGCAGATTTGACTAGTAGGTTACTAGTTTTTACACGGAGTGATTGCCACCTGACCTCTGCAACCCTAAGGAAGCAGTAACTCATTGAAAAAGAGCAATTTACTTATCGAGAGTTAACGATTATTATTAGATATTATGTGATGGCAACCGGGACCGATAGCTTAACGTGCTCTCCATGGCACGGTGGGGAGACCCACACGCACAAGCGCCCAGACCGAAACAGACATTTTAACAAACATCTGTCCGAGCGGGAACCGGCAACCATTGAGACTAAAGGCAGACTCACTACCCACAATACCACAATGTCCCATGTCGAGTCATCTAATACTTATAAAAGTATTATATCGTTTTAATTATAGTCACACAGATTTATCACCGTATTTCAAGCCAACGTGAATCAAGCAAAGTTTATTTATATGTGACAAAAGACAAAAAAACACAACTAGGTATCCCTGTAATCCGCTCTCACTTGTCCCTTTCACTCGTCAGACCAATAAATTAGTCAGAAAGGGGCAGCAATAATTCACTCGGCGCGATCGTGACGCGATATTTTCATCGTCACGATCGTAAACGTGTCACGTCAGAGCGTCACGTCACGATGTATTCGCGACAGATGTTCGCGACAAATGGCGTGACAGCTCTGATTGGGTTATGTTTTTCGCGTTTAATATATTCGTATGACAAACTACGATGCGTGTAATGATTGACGTTTATTGGAAGGGTTAAAAGCTATTTAATATTCATGTAGTTTTATTGACTTATAAATCAGTGCTATTTGAATAATTGGGTTTTAGGAAAAATATAATTTAATTGTCATGGGTTAAACGCGATACAAGTAATAAAGAAATGGCTTATATTAGAAGTTAGAACAATTTATATTGAAATAGAAACAACAAAAAACTTCAACATTTTATGCAGTCGCCAACGTTGTTTTGAGACCTAATCAACATTTTTATAATAATATTTTAGTATAGTCGCTACTTGACTCAAATATAAATAATTTGCAATCAAAACTCGCAAGCAATAATATCTCATTAATCTATAATTAATTAATAATCTTTGTAAATGCTTATAATTTGTATTGTTACTAGTTGGCAAGCAAGCGTACGACCCACCAGATGGTAAGCGGTTGCCGTAGCCTATGAGGTTATATATAGGTGCCACTCACGCGTTGCGAACCTCGAGATATTGGTTTTTAAATCTTCTTAGCTCAGTCATTTCACTAGCCTACAGTGCGCTTCAAACCGAAACACAGTAACGGCTAAGCACTACTGTTTGGCGGTAGAATATTTGACACTGCGGTGGTACCTACCTATCCGGCCTCTTGCAACAAAAGACCTACCAATGGAATGGAATACCTATGAATGGAATAATCTACGTTGTGACAGAGGCTATCCCAACAGCGGGCGATGGGATCGTGTCGTCCCAACGCCGGATAGTTTGGACTTGAGAATAGCGTCCTAGTACTTACGTTTTTCTTACCATTTATAAGTTTATTTTAACATTTTACAAGCAAAATATCTCTGCGTTAAAACTCGAAAATATCTTGTACGATTTACGCGATACTTTTTATTATATATTATTAATTATGTGAGTTCTCCAAGTTTAATATACATTTATTTAATAATTATTATAATAATTTAAGCAAATTGTAACGTTACACTGCACTGAAAATAAAATATTAATGTTAATATAAATTAGCAATAAGTACGCATTCAACGCCAAATGATTCTGTGGGAAATACAAGTTTTTAATATAATATACTGGTTTCAAAGAAAGTCATAAAAATGTGATCTCATTACTTTATTTATATTTTTGAGAAAGTATGTTTTATTAAATACTGACTTCCTTTTAACAAAATAAGTATTTAGTTCAAAATATAATGATTTAAAAAGCAATTTCGGATTCGGAATTAAAAGGAAACGTTTAAGTTTCACTCTAGCAAAAAAATAACGACAGAATTTTAAAAATAGAATGTAATTTATCTTCAAAAGCCGGCCATTTTCTACATATTCTACTGATCGCAGGTCTGTTATTGCAAGAGTCCGGCTAGTTACATACCACCGCAGTGTCAATTATTCTCTGTAGCTAGTAAAATTACTAAGCAAAGAAGATCTAAGAGGCAATATATTGAGGTTGGTAATACATTTTTTTTTTTCGGAATGTGTATTGCTGTTGGCCCTACTGGCCTTGACAGCGTCACCGGGCGGGGGCCGAGTACAGAGACTCAGCCGTGATAAAGGGACAGCCCTCACGGGGCTCAAATTTGATTCCGTCCTTAGGGTGCCTCCTGCGAAGCCGAACCACGGCTAAGGACGTCATCGGAGATGGAGGCAGCGCTCCGAGCGCATTCTATACGATAGACTCACCCGACGGTGTGAGCGCGACGCGACGTGCGAAACAAAGGACCTCGTCCTCGCCGGCGAGGACAGTGTTGTGTGCGTGTCTGTGCTGTGTAAGGGCATTTTCTAATGTAATCCTATCGTCAGGGTCTTGCAGGACATGCTTAGGACGCCTTACTTTTGTCGGTTGGTTACATCGGTCTGTGTAGATACAAGCATGTCTAATCAAAGGATTTGGATGGAAAGTAGTTTGATCGAAATAGTTTTGCGATAAGCGCTTCAAATGTTTGGGGATCGAATCGATTTCAAAGTCTCTATGGAGGTCTACGTTGCGAACGTACCATGGACAGCCCGAGGCCATGCGTAAGAAACGGTTCTGAATTATTTGTAAATGATTAATTCTTCTGGCGTGGACGTGTGAAAAACAGGGCAGGTAATACATGACACCTACAAATGTATGGTTCTGCAAGCGCTGGTAGGCTTCGACAACCGCTTACCATCAAGTGGGTCTTATACTTCTTCACATAAAAAACATGCCTAAAAGTACTGTACTGTACGATAGTACATATTTATTACGTCATTCCCCATCTGAAAACGAGTCATATTTCTACTAGAGATCCAAAACGGTCTCATTGTGTACGCAATAAAGAATACAGTCATATGCCTTTGTATCTGCATCTCGGTGGCCAAACAAAACACGAAATGTTAGTGATTAGACTGTAGCCCACAAATCCGGTCTCGGGATTCGCACTTCAGTTTCTCAGCAGTCGTCGCTTAGCGAATGACTGCAACAAATAACATTGATGTACGTTAATAGCAACGTTTAAGTGTGTGGTACAAGTGTCAAGTGACAGCGGGGATTAGGTTAGAATTTATATAAAAATGTATGCTTTTAAGCTGGCTGTCCAATGGAAAATGATTGTTTAGAGAATGTTATTTTTTTAGAATATTAGCCATACTTTTTCAAGCCTTTTCTTATACTTCTCTTAGCCCTAGGAGCGACTACGACAATCTAAAAAGAGTAGTCTATCCTGACCCCCTTGGGCCGCGACTCTCGCGTTGACGGAGTGGAGTAGGACCTTTAACCGTTGAGCTATTAAGGCTTTAATAAGTTAATAGTTAAATACTAATTGAGGTACATGGATTTCTTTACTTTGAACAAATTTCTAGAAAACAATTTGTTAAAAAACTAACAAGCCTAAATTCTACACCAACTGCCTCCGTAAGCTACCGATGCTTGTAATATAAGAAGTATAAAACGTATTTTGACAACATTATTTGACGACAATAGCAATACAGAAATATTTTTATACATTTTAGCTAAATATGCTAATTAAAGTCTAATATTTTTATTAACAGGAACAAAGGATTTGATTTTGGCGAATGAAGATAATGTTATTTTGAAAATTAAAGGTATTTCTTTTTTTTTTAATGATAGTAACCAAAGTACTTCTATCAGATTTCTTGATATCTGAAAAAAGTACTTTACATAAGAAGCCTTAAAAATTACTTCCTTAAAAATATTTACTGAAATGAGTTAATTAAAAATAAATTATCGCAAATAGCTTATAACTTGTGTCAATAAAACGAATCGTACGGGGTCAAACACACGCGCCTCGCAAAATAAACACCTATATATCCTAAAGTAATTGTATTTAATGCGACTTTATTGTTCGCCGAATGTATTTACACGGTCGTATGTTACGAATTGCTCCTAAATTACATCTCTGTTTACTTTAAACGCGGATACGGGACGTTAAAATGTAAGAAATGCTTTTTACTTGAATCGCTTGTTTTAAATCTTGACGATGCTGATTTTTTTGATTTTCCGTTTGATATGTTAAGACTTTATATTTACATATATGTCGGCGCGAATACGAATTATTTGATCATGGCACTGGCAGCCTTTAATTGTATTTTCGAAAAAAATATTAAAAATCGAAGCAATTTTGAAATATTGTTTTTGTAATGAGATTATTCAAAAATATGTTGTAACATCTTCCTTCATCAACCTTCCGTTGAACGCTTTATAAAGCAAATGATTTGTGTTGTGAAATCACTTTTGCTCCTGCCTCTCCGGCCACAAGCTCTGTAAGTAGTCTGTATGGCACTTTTATTAAAAATTGTAATATTATTTTACTTGCTTTTCATTCCTAAAATTATCTTGTTTAAATATGTGTGATTTTAGTATCAAATTATACTTAATCTCATAATTATTAAAATCAAAATGTGATACGCAGCATATCGCTATTATTGTGCTTAAAAGCATAGCAGAACCGATGACTTACATAGGTTCACGTCAGCGGTTCTGCATATTTATTTTAAATAACCTCACTTCTGGTATGCGACATATACATTTTATTTTAGTTACGCTTATCTCGCTCTATCATCAAAGTTACTTTAGAACAATCATACATACCTTTTAATAGTTATCAAAATCATATAATATGTAAGAGTGGCTGATACTCTACCAACGCCCTCTTATATTATTTATTACAAACTATATCTAGAATAAATTGTGATCTTCGATTACCTTCAGGTGAGCCTCCTGCCCGTTTGCCTCTTCTGACATGAAATGAAAACTTTTCAGAACTTCAAGCTGTTATGAGGATTCGATCCATGTGAACATAAGCAGACTTACTGTATACTACAGACAAAGTCATCACAACTACTAAAAGTCTAGAGCCTGAGAAAGGACAGGCTACTTTTTAGTACGAAAAAAGGTCGTAGGAGAATGAAAGAGGGGGGAGAAAAGTTTTAAGGAAGTATCGTCATTTTTAGAGCTAGAAGCTTGAAACTTATTTTTTAGGTTGTTGATTCTATTTTACCAGCGTCGGGATGTGATGACCCCTTCGCCCGCTTTTGGGATAACCTCTCTCACAGCAGAGATTACACCACCAGTGCAAACAGTCACACTGGTGGTAGGTCTTTTGTTGCAAGAGGCTGGCTAGGTAGGTACGACTGCAGTGTCAAATATTCTGCCGCCAAATAGTAGTGCTTAGGCATTACTGTGTTCTGGTTTGAAGGGCACTGTACGCTAGTGAAATTACGCGGCAGACGAGATTTAAGAACCAATATCTCGAGGTTGGCAACGCATGAGTTGCACCTACTAATGGTACTGCAAGTGCTCATAGGCTACGGCAACCACTTACTATCAGATGGGCCGTATGCTTGTTTGCCAACTTTTAACATAAAAAAATAAAATAAAATATCAATAAATATAACATTCATTCAGAGTATGTATTAAATTCGTTATTCACGTGGGCGAAGCTGCTGTCAGAAGCAAGTAAATAATACTTTTAAAAACCATACGTTTGTATAACTTCTTATACGACCCTGAACTACAATAAAGATTATGTACACTATTAATGAAACAGTAATAAAACTGTTTATTTATACAGCATTACATTAGATGTGATTAACACGAAAATCTTTTATAGCAAAGCAATCTTTAAAACAAGGATTATAAAGGTGGTTATCGCGTAAAGGAATAAGTTTAAAATTGTTATAACTGTGTCGTTCGTCTTAAGTTTATACATCTGTAACCCGATAGCAAGGGAACATTGAGTAATTAAAGTTTTTATTATCCAGTGCGGGTTTTTATATATCAATAAATTTAAATAATCTGTTTGTCTGTTTAAACGTAATAAACCTCTAAACTGGTATATGGCGTGTTTTTAATGTTGAATAAATACAAATCATTTGTACATTAATTTATGTCGATAAAACTTCATCAAGGTCGATAAAGGATAATTAATTTAAAGTACATAGAACGGAATGGTAGCTGTGCGAAAAATAATAGCTTTTTAGGGTTCCTTAGCCAAATGGCAAAAACGGAACCCTTATAATATCGTCATGTCCGTCTGTCTGTCCGTCCGTTTAAAAGTCCTTAAGATTCTTCATCATCAAGCTGCGGAATCCTTTAGTTTCAGCTGTGCGTGGTCCACAACGCACTTGACTGATTTTTTTATGTGACTAAGATGGCAAGCAAGCAAATGGGCAACCTGATGGTGACTTGTCGTAGCCTAGGAAAGGGTTGCCAACCACTATCCCACCAGCAAAGGCATCTTCTCTGTTTAAGGTTCCCAAAATGTATATGCCTGTATGGTCATAAAAACATCTACTCCATGCGGCAATCGAACCCGCGATCTTTGGCGCTTAAAACAGATTCGCTACCGCTGCTCCACAACGTCGTCATAAATTAAATTTTAAGATTAAATTCATAAAATATTTATAACAAACTCAACTTTTTTTACAACGCTCCATTCATCAAAGTCGAGACGTTATGAATGCGCTGTCAAATTACAATGAGAAAGTTAATAGAAAAAGTTTGACAGTGCCAGGGTTCGTGACAGTTTAAAATTTAATATTCATCATCCTGTGAACAATACGAAGGCTTGATGAGCGTCTTTGGATGAACGAGGACTCAATTTTGCTGGTATGAATTAAGTTGTAGTTTCCAAAATCAAAATCAAAATTATTTTTATTCAAGTAGACTTTTAAAAAGTACTTTTGACTCGGCAAGCGCTACCACCGGTTTGGAAAGCTGATTCTACCAAGAAGAACTGGCAAGAAACTCGACAGCTATGGCCTAGCAATACACATTCCGAAAAAAAAAAAAAAAAAACACTCGACAGTTATTCTTTTCAAATATAGATTGGTTAACAATTCTATTATAAGGCGTAAATTCTATTATATTTAGGCGTCGGGATGTGACGACCCCATCGCCCGCTGTTTGGATAACCTCTGTCACAACAGAGATTATTCCACCAGTGCAATCAGTCACACTGGTGGTAGGCCTTTTGTTGCAAGAGGCCGGCTAGGTAGGTACCACCGCAGTGTCCAATATTCTGCCGCCAAATAGTAGTGTTTAGGCACTACTGTGTTCCGGTTTGAAGGCCATTGTACGCTAGTGAAATTACTGGGTGAACGAGATTTAAGAACTAATATCTCGAGGTTGGCAACGCGTGAGTGGCACCTACTAATGGTGCTGCAAGCGCTCATAGGCTGCGGCAGCCACTTACCATCAGGTGGGCCGTATGCTTGTTTGCCAACTTCTAACATAAAAAAATATATATATAAATATTACAAAATTTTAATCCTGTGTAAGATCTAGCAAATTAATAGCCCCAAACACTTTTATCGGAAATATATTCATCTGAGTAAAATATTTTTTTATTTGAATTTTAAACTTGTTTAAAACCTTACCTTTTGAAATAGGTTATGTCTTCCAGGGGCGTAGCTATTTCTAAGTTGGGTGAGGTGGTTTTCTACGAGCTAATATAATAATAATAATGAATTAATTATTATTCTTAAAATAGATTAACGAAAAAAGAATTACTAGTCAAGTGCGTTGTGGACTCAGCAAATCGGAAACTAAAGGGTTCCGCAGTTTGATGATGAAAAATCTTTACGATTCAAAACATTGATCAATTAAAATCTATCGTAAAATTAAGTTGTTATTTATTGAAAATAATATGGAAAACAAACTTATTGGAAAAACGTATATGAATGTCAAAATAGTTATTATGGAAAGTTCTTTTAATGTTGTAAAACCTCAAAGTTTACCAGAATTTTAAATTCTTGAATTAAGGAGTTAATATTTCAACAACTACTGACTTAGTCAAAATCAAACCTCCTTATCAATTTTAAAGTTACCTTACATGTTGCCATACACTTCGATTTTTTCAACCCTCAGTTACATGCCTGATCAGGCTATCCTAACTGCTATGCTTAATTTTTATATATTTCATTATTGTACAACAAAATCCTGCAGTCACCGAGTAAAATGACTGTGACATACGGACGGACGGACAACGGGACGGGCGAGCAGACGGACATGACGGATTCTGTTTTTGCATTCGGCTACGGAGCACTAAAATGAAATCAGAACCATTTCAGAAATAAAATCATATTTGCAAATTCGTTGAGTTCAGAAACATATTGATTTTATTTTCAGTTCAATCGATTCACGTTTTTTTTATTTGTAAGCAATACAGTCTATTTGGAAAGCCGTCAATCAAAGAGAGCGTTATAATTTTACGCGCAGGCGCATACGAACCAATGATCGGAAATCAGTCATAAATCAGTGTTGTAACAATAAACTTGCAATTCATGAGATATTAAGTCTGAAATATATTTTCTTAAAAATTTATACGGCAGGAAATACGTAAACACATACAACTTTTTATGGATTTTTTCATTGATGGTATTGACGGCCAAAATATATAATGTATATTTAAAAAAGGAGAAGACCTGACTGACTTATAAATGCCCAGTCTATACCTTTAGACATAGAAAGCTGATTTTTTTCACAGGTGTTGTTATTAAAACGTAAATGCACTAAGGGTTTTTTGAAATTCAACACTTAAGAGGATGAAAAAGGGGTTGTGTCAGGGAAGTGGAAACATTGATAAGGACACACATCCAACCTGGAAACCTTGCTTGTGTGGTCAATACACACATCTGCTCCGAGCGGGAATCGAATCCACGACCTGTGTTGCTTAGCGTCGTCAAAATATCTGAGCCGAAATAATCGTAAATCATTACCTCTTATACCTACTTTGGGGAGAAGTCTAGAGTCCTTGACCAGAATTACAATTTTTTACTATACAACAAAAGAAGAATTATCATCAATCGGTTCACAGGTAACGAAGCTATTGCAAAATAAAACGACTATCAACCTAGTAAGCTATTTTTGAAGTCGGTTAGTCAATAACGTGTAAAAATATCCGATAATGTAATAGCACGTTCAATAATAAAATAATCAATCAAAATAAATTATTCAATTTATACATAAATTAGCCGTTAAGGTGATACAGTTTATCGCGTATAATAAAACATAAAAATGTCATTTCGACCCTCATTTATCAGAATTATTAATGATACATATCAAGGTTAATATTATTTACGATGATGTTTCATTTTAATTATTTTTTCATGTGAAAGAAAATTAATTTAAAATGTAATGGGATGGTGAAAACTGGATTCCATATCATATTATATCAGCTGTCCAAACTTTATCTAATTATTGTTGGTTGTTTGTTCCGTCAATATTACTTTAAGTTTAAGGTCGTCTTTATTTTTGTCCTAGTCACAGAAACCTTATTATTTTTTTATGTTATAAGTTGGCAAACAAGCATACGGCCCACCTGGTGGTAAGTGGTTGCTGTAGCCTATGAGCGCTTGCAGCACCATTAGTAGGTGCCACTCACGTGTTGCCAACCTCGAGATATTGGTTCTTAAATCTCCTCTGCCCAGTAATTTCACTAGCGTACAGTGCCCTTCAAACCGGAACACAGTAATGCCTAAGCACTACTATTTGGCGGCAGAATATTTGACACTGCGGTGGTGCCTACCTAGCCGGCCGCTTGCAACAAAAGGCCTACCAACAGTGTGACTGATTGCACTGGTGGAATAATCTCTGCTATGACAGAGGTTATCCCAACAGCGGTCGATGGGGTCGTCACATCCCGACGCCGGTGACGTTAATAACAATGTGTTAGAAATGTTGCTAAATTAGCAAGCAAGCATACGGCCCACCTGATGGTAAACGGTTGCCGTAGTAGTTCTATGAGCGCTTGCAACACCATTTGTAAGTGTCACTCACGCGTTGTTAACCCCGAAATATTAGTTCTTAAATCTCTTTTGCCCTGTAATTTTACTAGCTACAGTGTCAAAGACACTATTTCTTTGCGGTAGAATATCTGACACTGCTGTGGTACCCACCCACAGGTTCACCCTTAGGCTTGGAGCTAGGAGGTCAGATGGCAATCGCTCTGTGTAAAAACCAGTAACCTATCAGATCCGGATAAAAGTAATAAGCAGACTCTGGGCAAAATACCAAGACAATGCTAGGAAGAAGTCGATGCTTTTAGATTATAATGATTTCTATAGCCCCACTTCCCCCTACGTCATCTAAGTTACCAACCAATTAAACTGGCGAAAACTACACAGCTGTAATAAAATCAATACAAATAAACACTCAAACGAATATAGTACAGTCAGAACATGAGTTATTCTCTCTCATACCCACCTCCCTTTCCATACAAGAACTTTGCGTGCCGGTTTCCGGTGCCACCGACTTACTGTGGCATCAAATACTTCGCGAACAAAGATGTTTGCCAATTCTTTTCCTTAATGTACTTCTAAAAAGTGGAACTAATTGGCAGCTACCCTGTTCCCTCCTTACTATGATCTGGGCTCTTTCAAACGAAGCGTGAAAACGTGCGGATAGGACGTTCGCGTTTAGACTTTACTGCCACTCACCATCAGCTCCTTGGACTTTTTCCACCGCTTCTTCTTGAGTGGACCCCGTAGCTATTATAGCTGTGTCATCTGCAAATGTGGCAAAGGTGTTTTTCTCTAGTTCTGGGATATCGCAAGTATAGAGTAAATACAGGACTGGACCCAGTACACTTCCTTGTGGTACTCCAGCTTTAATATGCTTGAGCTCTGAATAGGCATCATCTTGCCTTACCTGGAACATTCTCTGTGTTAGGTAAGATTCTAAGATATCTGCAAACTGCTTTGGGAGCATATTTCTAATCTTATGCATAAGCCCTATATGCCAAACCTTGTCGAATGCCTGTGCTACGTCTAAGAAAACCGTTGAACAAACTTTCTTTTCTTCTAATGATTTTTCTATTATATTAGTGATTCTATGTACTTGGTCAATTGTTGAGTGTTTTTCTCTAAAACCAAATTGATGGTCTGGAATAAGAGAAAGGAGAAAAAGTCCAAGGAGCTGTTAATGCCATTTATGACTGGACAAAAAAGTGGTGAATTAAATTGAATGAGGATAAATAAGTTCACATAGATTTTACAAACAAAAGAGGCAACTATCATCCGGTGTTCATAAACAATATCGTGACACCGTACGAAAATACAGCCAAATATCTTGGCATGACACTAGACGCAAAGCTTCGCTGGAAGGCTCATGTAAAAAAAAAACGCGATGAATTAGAGCTTCGCTACAAGAAGATGTACTGGCTACTCGGAAAGTATTCTGCGTTATCAGTGCACAACAAAATACTTTTGTATAAACAAGTCCTTATGCCCGTATGGACTTATGGAATTCAGCTTTGGGGCTGCACCAAACAAAGTAATACAAAAATTATTCAAAGATTCCAGAACAAAGTTCTTCGGGGCATTGTAAATGCTCCCTGGTACATAAGAAATGACGACCTTCATAGAGACCTCAATATAGACCCGGTCGCAAATATAGTGAAAAAATATGCAGAAGCTCATCAACAAAGACTTCATCATCATGTGAACGTCGAGGCTATCCAGCTCCTCGACAACACGGACATAGTGAGAAGACTTAAAAGAACAAAGCCTTTTGAGTTAGTGTATTGAATTAGTGTAAATGATAGTCGAGTGAGTGCTACATAAATATAAAGACGCAAGAACAAAGTGCCTTCCCCTTAATAGAGACAGTAAGAAAAGTGTTGATGGACAGATTATTAGTTTTACTCTACTTAGTAATTTATGTTAGATTTAAATTACTTATTAGTCTTTCTAGGCTAGATCGTAGTATAAATGAAGTGTCTTTAAATAGCTAAAGAACACGTCATTAAAAGCAAAAAAAAAACTCACCATTTGAAAAAGAAAAAGCCTTTCTCAGCCGGTGTGGTAAAAAAAACATTTCCGCAACAATTATATTAATATTTATAATTAATTATTAATACTAGCGAATATAACAAACTGTTCCACAAAAGCATGTGCGAAATGAACACTTGACAAAACGTTTATTTCTCGATTATATCGAGGCGTAAACATTTCTAAAGCCTTAATACCAAAAGTCTTTGAACAGAATTATCTCAAAGGCCATAACGTTAAACGCATTGCCCACAGAAAGCCATGGAATCAATTGGAAGTTACGACCGACCATTACTACGTCTTATGCAACATCGTGAATTTCATGGAGCTAAGAAGATTTTGTTACATTATTTTTTTTTTATTTCATGACAGTGGGCAAACAAGCATACGGTCCCCTTGATGGTAAGCAGTTATCGAAATCTATGAACGCGGGCGATACTTCAATCACATGTGCGTTGCCAACCCAAGGGAGGAAGAGAAGGGAAGGGATTAAAAGGGAAAACGGAAGGGAGTAGAAGATTAGCCTCCGGCGCTCTCACGAAATCCAACGTAGAATACGTTACTTTACGACCGTTCAATTTCCCCGGACGAACCGGCCCATTTGTGTTTGGGAAGCATGGCTCTACTACTACTTCTATCTTTGACATTTTGTGTCTATGTAAGAGCCGGTCCATAGTATGTAGTAAGTCTATGGTCATAAGTGTCGACAAGTTAGTATACAACAAAAATAATTTTCGCAACACTTGTACTTCGTACTCCGAACCACCTATTGACAGTTCACAATAAAACGTCATAAATCACGATGACGTTCAAAATGGCGTCGCCCGTTTGACAGTTATCGCATGTTGCGCGGGAACATTAAACTCATTGAAATTTATTGCTCAATCGCATTTGCCTTCTAGAATTTGATTTATTGTTAATAGATTCCCGCTCTATTGTTTATTTTATGTGGATTGTTAATAAAATGACATTGACAATTGAATAATCGGAAATCGTTACACGAAATGACATCTCTCAATGAAGCAATATTTATAATTTATTTTTATTTTTAAATTACATAACGAACCTTTGTCCATTCATGTATATAAATTGACGTATTTTATTGCTCTATAGCGGATCTAGAGTGTCGTTTCTTTAGACATAAATAATATCTAAATGCAGAAATGTTGTAAAACAATAAATGTCTCGTTGGCCTTATTTCACAATAAAAAAAAAACAAATATGTATAGCATACCTTCAATATACTGGTCCCAAAAGCAAAACATACATACACATACTTTAAGATATTGACTACCCTTAAAACGGTAATACGAAAAGGCTAAAAGTCAATACATAAGGACAGAGTGGTCATAACATTTTATACGCACCATTACCCCCGCCTAACAGCAACGTAAATTCTTATAACTCGAGTAAGTATTCAAAATATGAAAAATGACGTCGTTAAGGCGCTGGGGACCTAAGACCATGCTATGTATATTTAGTGGTCGTTTGTGCTGTCCGTTCTGAGACGACTTTTGTAACCAAGAAATGTGTCTTATCTATGTAAATATACGTTTGAGATAAAATTGTCCTTGTTTGAAGGATAAAACAATAGTTTTATACAGAAAACAGTAAAAGACAATTCTATTGTGCGAAGATAAAGGCTATAAAGAGGTAGAACAAAAACTGAATTATGGAGTTAAAAGCTGAAGTGAGTATAATTTATTTAACGACGCTCTTCAGAAAATTAATTAAATTAAAAATTAAAAAATTAATTAATAATTTAATCGATAAAAATATTTTTTAAAAACCATCATTAAAAGTAATTATAAAGGTAAGCAACTTTGATTTATCCCTAATTTTGCACCCAGTAATTTAAAATTAAGAGAGGATCAGACACTTTTATGATTTTCGAAGTAACTAAGTAAAAGATAAAGTATTAAAGAAAATATAGATAAAGTAATATAAAAATCTGTCAAAATTGTTTTAGAGCAGTGGCGTAACAATTGGGTGGCAAAATGGCAAAACGCCACGGGCCCTCAACCGGTAGGTGGCCCCCTGGTTAGATGGCCGTGAGTACAGTAGGATCCTAACATTTAAAAATAAGTCAGCAAAAAGGAATTTTAATATTATTAAATTTGATACTAAAACCAAAATTATGACAGTTCAATACGCTCTGAATTAAAGGTTACTAGAATATCAAATATCAAAAAGCGCTTACATACCTAGCCTACTTCACGTAGTGGTTTATTATACAATTAAAATACTATGCAATGGTTGAGTAGCTCTATATTAAAAAAAGGAGGACCCCATCCGATGAATTTGCCACAATATAGTTAAGCCTCTGTTTTTGAGGTAAGGTAAGTTAACCACTGAGTAAATTAGAATGTAAGAAAAAAAACATTACATTTAATTTATAAAACACTGCTGCAACTCGCAAATTGCCCGACGCGGCGACTGTCGCCTGTCGGGACTGTCGGCGTGACAGCTAGGTGTCAGGCTGACAGCCGCCGAGCGATTTATATAAAACTGGAGTGTCACAATTAAAACTGCTCGTTTTCTGTCACGTCCTATAAAATGAACTTAATTATGGATATTATGTAATATTCTACTTCACTATCGATTTTATATTGCGATAAAACTTTAATTTATTCAAGTAAAAGTCGTACCTTCAACAACACAACATAAACTAACATTATTGCTTAATTCCTTATTTAGTAATTTTAATGTTTTTTACATGATTTTATATACTTGAACTTTGGAGTCGAGATGAATTTTACCTTAATTTTTGTCATTATGATTGTAAAAAATTCTATGGTCTACCTGATGATAATGGTCGTTAATCTTTACCTATGTTCAGGGATAAAAAAATAATAAATAACAAACGCTGCACACTCAACGGCCCCCATTAAGAGAGTGAGTGCAAAAACACACACATAAGGACAAGGACAAATACACCCAGACCCGAAAATATGCTTCCATGGTCACACATGGTACAAACATATTACGCTCCGTGCGAGAATCGAACCCGCGACCACAACGTCGTCACAAAGGGATGATGTGATTTTACTCAAGATGAGAGTAATGAGGACAATTAGAGCGAGCAGTAGAAAAATGAAGTGAACAAGAGTATTTGAGCCTTAGGAACCCGCAATTATGTAATGAAAACCAACAGTGCTAATTACTGTATTGAATGAAAATTATCTATCGGAAAAGGACCAGTGTTTTGTGACTGAGGTGAGCCATTGATGCCAAAAACATTAAGGCTCACGATTTCTGGCTAAAATGTATGATTCCGTATGAAAGCTTGCATGACAAACACAAGCTTGTTGTTTTTATGTTGTAAATTTATTTACATCGACTTGCAAATTGGCCGACGGATGTTATACGTCGGGCAACGTCGGCTGTCACGATTGTCGGCGTGTCAGCTCGCTGTCGGAGCGACACCCAAGCGATTTACATAAAGCCAGTAAGTGACAATTAAAACTGTCCATTACGAAGCATGATTAACGAATGTGACTGACGTTCATTATATTATGTTTTTATGACGTCAATTATGTGCAATATTTTATTATAATTAACAACCCTAAATTAGAAACTACTTTGTACAATAAATAGTACAAAAAGTTTGAGTAATGTCAACGTGTATTTCTTAGATTTAGGGTTTTGCAAAATTGAAATTAATAAATTACACTGAACCGAGATCACGCGATGAAAAATTTTTAGGGGTGCGTATATTACTTGGTCATTTATTTAATT
Organism: Hestina assimilis; assembly: GCA_023373885.1. Classification (NCBI taxonomy): domain Eukaryota; kingdom Metazoa; phylum Arthropoda; class Insecta; order Lepidoptera; family Nymphalidae; genus Hestina; species Hestina assimilis. The sequence goes on along the minus strand of CM041746.1, from coordinate 15,357,287 downwards.
TTTAAAGTGAAACTTTTGTGTGAGTATATATGTCAAGAGATGGCATTATTAATGTCATTGAACATTTCTGAATCGCGCTGGCCAGAATCGCGGCTAGAAGTATAAGTTCTTTTTTAATTTAAATATGTTTTGGTCTTTCAATACAGTGGCTTACTTTGAAGTGGTGTTTTATTTTATAAAAAGTTTTTTAATAACCAATTATTGGGTATTTATTTATTAATCGCCTCAAAATTTTTCGTTTATCTTTAGCATGTCGGATAACTATTTTTATGTATGTATGTTCATTTGTATGGTTGTTTACATACGTGTTTGCGTGTTTGTTTATTGTAAACACAATCATTCACAATCAAAGTCACAATAGGAAAATATACCCCGTAATGAAGACCTTATGTAACAACATAACTTTTAACCAGTTATAAAATACCTATAAACAACGATAAACCGAATACCGTATATAAAATTTATCGGCAACTTAACTCCTAAACAGGGCATACATAAAGGCAAACGAGCACTGCGGGCGCCGGCAGACTATCTCGATGATACGCTATTAATACGCCTCATACGCCGTTAATGCGACGGTGGCTTATGTCCTGTCACACTGACAGCGATAACGCAGCCGAAAAGTGAAATAAAATATTGTTTTTACAATAAAATGTCTTTAGAATTTAGTCTTAGTGTAATCAATCGGTTTTCTCACTTAAATACTTTACACTTAGATTATAATAAGATTTAGACTTAGATGTAAATGAAGAATCTGACATAACTTTTTTTCAAGTTATGTTTTTGCTAAACATAAACATTGAATAATCCAACTTTCATATTTGAAGACAAAATCATATTTAAAATATTCATAACATTTATACATAGTTATATATCATAGTCATGTCTTGGGTCCGGAAACATACAAATACAAAACAAACAAACCTGCTCCAAATGGGAATTGGACCCGCGACCTGTGGCGCTCAAGACGGATTTGCCGTCGCTGCGCCACGTCGCCATCGTCTCGAAGCAATCGAACAATGCCCAAAATCTCCAATCTTCTAAACGCAGCGATTTCGTCAACAGTATGACAATACCTTTACCAACCCGACCCTTCCCCGTACAGCGTATTAATATACCACTTACCACTTTATGTTATGTTACGGCCAAAGTTAGCTGCAGTAATTGTTTAGGGTTGTATCAGGTTATAGCTTTGAGTTTAGGCGAATTTAATCCTCCGATTATGGATCGCGACTAATAACAGTAAATTGTGTTAATTAACTTTGATTTAAGTTATATAATATTTTATTTGACAGTTTCATTCTGACGGTGACAAAACTAAACTGGTTTTCATCATATTGGGCATAAACTTCAGTTCTTTTTAAAATATTATTAGGAGGCAACCTGATGCAGAAAATCGTGCCGAAGTGTATTTGAAAATTACTCTGAAAACACTGATCTTCAAAATTTCTTAATAAGCCCGAACGTTTGAGACGACTAGGAAGAAGAAGAAGAATGAATTTTGAAAGCCTCAACTCTACGGTAGAAGGGCTGACTTCACTCCGTTAACGCGAAATTTGCGGGTTCGATCCTGACCCCTATATAATAGCCCAACTATTTTCGGTGCCCACTCCTAACGCAAGGTACGCCCTTTTTTGGAGGGGCAATAGAAATATTAGTAATGAATTGAAGAAGCATTTAGAAGAAATATTATTACAATAGAAAATCCAATTCAAGTAGGTATATTTAAGGAAACAAATAACAAATGCACAAAATGTTACCAAACGTGTCATCAAATACGGGTACTAAAAATCCACTGGCTCGAAAAAGCTCCGAATAACTCACTTGCACGGCCCACGGTGCGGTGCTAAATTTTTATTTCGCAAAGGAAACTGTTATGTCCGAAGTGAATTTCGCGGAAATGAGACCCTGTTACGATTTCAAGTGTCCCAAAACGCATCGTAAATTTGATATGGTTTTACATTCTACAGTCGCGGCGTTATAGCTAAACTTGTACTTAAACTTTAATTCGATACAATTTTCAATTAAATTTTCAGTAGTAGCAGAGCCTCCCAACTCCAATCTGCCGGTTTTACCGAAGAAGAACTACCCTCTTACATAAAAACGGCGTAAAGTAACAGTATCAATACCGTTACGTGTCGTGCGCTGACTGAGAACACCGGTGGTCCAATCTCTGATGCCTTCTTTTTCCCTATCTCATTCTTTCCCTCTTATCCCTTAAGTTGGCAAAAGTTATAAAATTCAACAAAACAAAGTCATCAGAAAAACAACATCAAAATCAACAGAAAAAAATCAGAAATCCGATCTGGCAAAATGCATGTTGTAAATCGAAACCGACTCACAAACTAACGCAACTCACTCGACTCACTTTCCCATTAATCAATCAAACTGTTTACTGTCAATGCGAGCGGTGACATGTCGCTTGTCGATACCGCCGCGGCTAATTTACTTCTATTCGTAGATAAATATTAATGATCGTTATAAATTGTTGTTTTGTTGTTGAATGTTTTGTACAATTGAGTCTTTGTGTCAATCAAGCATGCGATAGTGTAGCGTTTATTGTGTAACGGCACGTAATGTTATGTAATTCGTGTTGTTAAACTTGTTCTTGTTCTATGTAGATAAATTGATTTTTAGATAAGCATCAAGAATAAATTCGTGTTTTTATATAATTTGTGTTCGTATTAATATCCAAAACATGTTGAAACTATTTATCGTAAAACAAATGATTGTGGATCATAATTAATTAGATCAAAACACAACAAAACAATCAAAAATGACGACGACGAGGTCGCGTGTTCGATTCCCACTCGGAGTAGATTTTTGTATTGACCATACAGATATGTGTTCCGGTCTGGGTGTATTTCCTCTTTCGTGTCTTTATATTTCCGGGCCCCTGACACAGGATATAACTATTCTAATGGGACCGTTGAGTGTGTAGCGTTTATTTATTATAAAAAAAAATGATTTCCATTTTTGAATCCCCAAACCCTTCGTCGCGTCATGATAAAAGTACATCTTAGGAAAAAAATCAAATCCGGTTATAAAATGACTATATTGTATAATGTACCAAAAAATTAAAAATCACCTATTAAATTTTCAAATCACGAAATGTGTATTCCGAACTGAAAAGAGTCTTTAAAAATGGTCCAAAAGCCAAACCCAATTATATTCTTTATTTGTAATTTTAAAAGCATTTTATCAATTTTTGGCTTTCGTATGAAAGGCACCAAAAAAGAACCACTTTCATTCAATTCTTGTCATTCCAATTGATATAACCTGATGATTTTCACATGAAACTTAAAAGTATTTATTTCGCGAGCATACTAATCTGCGGTCCCGCTGTGGTCAATTTATATGGACAGCGTTGGAGCAGATGCTCTGAATTCTTTATAGCTGGCCTGTGATTAATTGTGTTCATTGTTTTATGGTTCAAAAATTTGAAATACATGTTTCCTCTTTTTAAGTTATACTAAACTATATTAATTTTAAATTTCATCCCCATTATAAATGCGAAAGTAACTCTATTTCTCTGTCTGTCTGTCACGCTTTCACGGCGAAACTACTGAACCGATTTAAATGAAATTTTGTACACAGATAGTCTAGAGCATGAGAAAAGACATAGGCTACTTTTTAATGCGAAAAAAGGGTTGCAAAGAGTTGAAAAGGGGGCACAAAAGTTGCATGAAAATATCGTCAGTCTTAGAGCTAGTAGGTTGAAACTTAATTTTAGGCTGTTAATTCGATATAAATAAATATGACATTCAAAATTTGGTAAAAAGTTTGTTCAGAGTTTGTATTAAATTTTGCTGTTTGGATAACCTCTGCCACAATTACTGGGCAAAGGAGATTTAAGATCTAATATCTCGAGGTTGGAAACGCGTGAGTGACACCTACAAATGGTGTTTCAAGCGCTTATAGGCTACTGCATCCACTTACCATCAAGTGGACCGTATACTTACTTGCCAGTTTAGTAAAATAATAAATAAATACACAACGGAATTATCTTGGAAATAAAATGTCAAATGCTAAAATATAATTCCATAAAATGCAATTGTTTTAAAAGTGAAGATCATCAAGCGGAGGGCTATGTCCATTATGTAAATCGGGGTCTACAATAAATTATTTATGGGCCAACTCAGAAATTGTGAGGGGAGTGACTCGGCATTACACACAAAGCATGAAAAATGATCGTGTGCTTACATTAACAGTAATGTTGCTGTCAGAACTTAGACGCATGAATACTGTTACCGACCTTCTGGTGTACTTGAGCATGATATACAAATATTAAAGGTGCCCTAAATAAGCTAACACTTCATTTTGGCTTAGCTAAAAATATAAACCTTAATTTTAAAGAATTTTTTCTTTCATTTAGGATGAAAATAAAAACAATATGTCTTAGATTGTTAACTTTTTTTATGCCTTTTAAAGTACACGTAGATAATATTGAATTTTGTTTGCCTTAATATAGTAATTTGACACCGTTGTGGCGTTGTGGGTAGCGAGTCTGCCTTAAGCCTCGACGGTTGCGGGTTCGATTCCCGCTCGGAGCAGATGTTTGTATTATTCGTACAGGCATGTTTTCCGGTCTGGTTGTGTTTGTCCTTGTCATTGTGAATGTTTCCGGACCCCGACACAGGATATAATTATCCTAATGGGGGCCGTTGAGTGTGTAGCGTTTATTTATTTATTTAGTAATACATTTAGATCCTTTATAATTATTGCAAAAAGTTTTACCATTATAACATTGTAATAACTCAATTTATTTAATAAATAAATAACTTAGAATTTGTTTGTTATTTCCATTTCCTGCAATTTCTTTTATATTTTCGTCATAACGTTGTCGATTGACGACTGATTTTAACTTTTTAAACTTGATAACCTAACAAAAACAAATTAATTAGTTTTATTGATTACATGTTATACATTGAGCAAGCAAATATAAACAGGTTATAAATTTTCAATGCGAAAAATAATATTGTAACTTTCGTGTAATATTTATAAAGGAAATGAATAAATTGCACACACTCAACACTTTAAGTCTTAAATTATTTCGAAAACAGCAGCTGCAGAACTTCTTATGTCGTCGACTCTTAAGAACATTACGCTAATCGAAAATAAATAAACATCACTTGACAGCTTCAAAATTATCCCAAAACCACGAGCAATAAAACCGTTAGCAGAAACAATTCGCCACTTGTTGGTAGTTATTTATCGCTTCCTTAGCACTGACAGGATGGTCAGGAAATCGGCACTTAGGTTTACAGTCTCGCGAAACATCTAACCTGGCGAAATCGTTTCATGGAATTTTACCCCTTATGCCCCATTACCTATGATATAAATTTGCCTGAAGGCTTTATGTCTTGCAAAATTTCCGCCTATTGTTATCAAGTTGAAAAGCCCATTTGCGTCTGCGGAAACCGTCGAAAGCTATTCAAAATCGTTTAATTTATATGATGCATATGTTCTTAAGATGTCTTTAAATGTAGGCGCCTATGTATATGGGGATTTATGATAAGATAAAATCAAATATCAAATTTCATTAAATGTAATACTAGCTTCTGCCAGCAGTTTCGCCCGCGTGGATTAAAAACGTTATAATACAAACTCTGAACACCTGACCTGACTTATCAACGCCCAATCTAAACTCTTTTAACTAGAAAGCTGAATTTTATCACAGGATGTGTTGTTTTGACATAGATAAGGAATAGAAATCAAATAAAATCCTTTGATCAATCAAAAATCAATGAAAAATCCTTTTTAGAAATTAAAACTTAAGGCAGTCAAAGAGGGATTAAAACTTTTTATTGAAGCGCTTCATTGCAGCTAGAAGATTTTATAGAAAAAATAAACACATGTAAACGTTTTTTAAAATTCCACTGTTGAAGGGGAAAACGGGAAATCAAAGTTTATATGAATTAAGATAAGGTTGATTGGCATCGTAAACTGTCACCATCACAGGCAGCGCCGAGCGCATTTTCTGTTACGATAGTACTTCCTCTGTCGAGCCGACTCAATTGTGCTGGTAGGACCAGGGCTCTACTACCGTCAAAATTTATTTCTAATATATTACGTAGATACCACCGTAGTGTCAAATATTGTACCGTTAAATAGTAGTGCTTAGGCAAGGGCACTGTAGGCTAGTGTAATTACTGGGCAAAGGAGATTTAAGATCCAATATCTCGAGGTTGACAATTACTAGGTGCTACCTAGTAATTGTGCTGCAAGGGCTCATAGGCTACGGCAACCACTTACCATCAGGTGGGCCGTATGCTTTTTGCCAACTTGTAACATAAAAAAAAAACATGCGGCATGGCGCCAGGGCATCTACAATAGAAATAGACACCATTTAATTTAACACAAGAAAAAACGCAGGCAGAACCTTGTTAACAAAAATAAATAACCACTAACTGGTACAATTCAAAAAAGCAAATAATTCAACCGCAAAGCTAATTGACAGCGTCCTCACTGACAGATAGACGGACGGACAGCTGAAGGACGGATGCGTCAATACGCTGTGTCGTTAGTGGATTTACCTAAGGAATCCACAATTGACTCGTACGCAGAACAGTTGTAACATTTATAAATGCTTATATACAAGCAATACTGATGAGACTAACGAGGTGGATGTTTTACTTTTTACACACAAGTTGTAATGATACTGATAATATTTTCATATAATCAATAAATATTATGTAGACTTTGTAAAGGTTATGTTTAAATTGGTTGAAATGTGACAATTATTGTTAAAAATGTCAAGCCGAATACTTTATTGCCGCGGCAATGAGAATGTGCAAAACTTATTCCAATCTCAATTTTTATAGTCATGTTAATATTTAAATAAATATAAATAAATGGTACACACTTAACTACCCCCATTTAGGACAGTTATATCCTGTGTCGGGGGTCCGGAAAGATACACAATGACAAGGAAAATTATATTATTATTTCAATTTAATATTTAAATTCCAAATATAAAATATTAAATAAGTTTTTTTTTAATCAATTAAAATATTTTTTGATTTACATTTAAGTTAAAAAATTTTTAGCAACATGTTGTATATATTCATTTTAATTTTTATTATGTTGTTATAATTTTGGTAATATAACAATCCGAATAAAAATTCAAATATTGTTAGTAAATTTAATAAGAACAGTATATGACTTGATTAAAAATAAATAAACTTAAACTGGTTCGAAATTATAAAAAACGCCTTGCTGACCACTTATGCAGTACATTATTAAAATTGATAACGGTCAAAAATCGAGCCAAATATTTTTCGAAAATACTGATAAAATATAAATAAAAAACACGTCCTCGTTTCAATTAATATAATTGACATTTCAAAAGTACTAAAAGACCAATTAAAGAAACGTTTTGGATTTCGTAAACCGGCTTATAATCTCCAAATCTATGCTTTCCAAAATTCAATTTATACTTTGCAAAAGAGTTTTTTAATTAAATAACAAATACACGTATATAATGGTCTGAATTCAGCAATAATTGACAGCAACGTACAGACCGACAGATCGATACATAACAGAGAAATGTCGAGTATCGTTCAGTTTTAAATCGACAATTAATTTAAAAGCATTTTCATTGTAACCGTTGTAACTTTGCGTATAATTAGTTTTGTATTTAATCACTGCATTGAATTAATTGTATCGGATTTAAATGGTCATTTATTATTAAAAAAGAACTAAAGTATCGTTACTTGTTATGTCAATCTTCATCAATCAATGTTAAAAGTAAGTGAAACTTTGGTTTTTGTACCTTTACTCCCAAATTATCTTCAGTTAAATTTATTTTAATTAAAGGAATAACAGTTTTAAATTATAAATTCGCTAAATTTATTTCTTTTTCTACTTACATACTACTCCAACTTCCTTATTAAATTATATCCTTTTTATAAAGAAAATTAAATGCGTAATTTTATATGTGTAATTTTTGTAAAGGAAAAATTCAGCGGAAATTCATTCGTAAAAAATGAAAGGTAATAGAAATCAAACGGAAACATCCGTAAGATAATCCCAACATATATCACGGTGATCCCGAATAAATAGCTACAAGCCAATCCCACACTAACAAGACTGCAAACAGCCTGTACAAACACTCGCCGAAACGTAGGACCCTTAACGTAAGTACCTCTAGGGCTGTCATATTAAAATATTCAAAGCTTCGAAATCAGAAAAATGGTTTCTCATATTCTTCCCTGTTTGTAAATTTACATAATAAATAACTACAACTGATACTGAAATTCCAAATGAATTCCTGCACTAAATGGTCGTATAATTATGCGTTTTGAAGTGCTAGAAGTGATAAATATAAATGAGAAGATAGATGGCAACCCTATAAACCGCTAACTGCTGCACAAATTACGCCTTTATACCGTAAACTATCGTTTCATATCAACAAAGAGAACATAACACAGATAGGTTTTAAGTTTAGACTCTATTTTGTTATAGATAAGGCGATACCTGTAGCAAATTTAAAATTGTGACGAAATTCCTCCAAATTAAATTTTCTATTCGTTCCCGCTGAATTTTACCCTTATTTCATTAGTAATAACGATGACAATAAAAGCAATGTAAATTTTGTTTTTGAATATCCGTTGTAGTTTATTATTATAAGCTTAATCACAAAGGAAGTTTGGATTCATCGTGGGCTTAGTTCGCGGTAATGTATTGTTATTGCACTTGTGGATTTAGCAATCATTAAAAAAGGAAATTACCTCATTCCAAATTTAGCTTCTATTCCAAACTAAATTTATAATAGCAAATATCAGAACTTTTTAATTTTTTTTAACCGACTTTGAAACTGACTTCGGTTGTATTTTTGTGTTTGTTAAAACAGAATTCCGATATTTAAAAACCGATTTGGAAAATTTTTTTAAGGGTATAGTGACCTGATTTTTGACTTCTGTCGTAGAAAACATATTTTTTTGTTTTTAGTTTTAAAGTCTATATTTTTTTTCAGTCTATACGTCCAAAAAAAAGATTATTACTTTCACGATAACCGAAATCCTGAACGCTGGATGTTCAAACCGAGGTATGGTTTCCTCTTTTTTTCTTCTCCTTATATAACATCACATCTCAAGTGTCAGTAAGTCACACAACTGTTGTTGGTAGTAGAATGCAAGGCACGGTAATTGTTTTCCAATGAGCCTTTGTATACTTAACTTACTTAGGTAGGACTTTTATTGCAAGAGGTTGGCTAAGTAGGTACCACCACAGTATCTGTTAATGTACAATAAAGCTTACTTACTGTTTTATCATTTGAAGGACACTGTAGCTAGTGAAATTACTGGGCAAAGGAAATTTAAGAACCAATATCTTGAACCAATGCGTGAGTGACACTTACAAATGTCTGGTGTTCCAAGCGCTCATGGGCTACAACAACCGCTTAGCATCAGGTTAGTCACAAAAAATCACAGTCAGGACATTACATACAATAGTTAAACAATTGAACTGAGCCGTAAGTTGTTCAGCAGACAGGGATCCAGTGAGTAGCCTATAATGGCTTGTATAAAAATAAATTATTTAACGGCGTCGGGATGTGACGACCCCATCGCCCGCTGTTGGGATAACCTCTGTGACAACAGAGATTATTCCACCAGTGCAATCAGTCACACTGGTGGTAGGTCTTTTGTTGCAAGAGGCCGGCTAGGTAGGTACCACCGCAGTGTCCAATATTCTGCCGCCAAATAGTAGTGCTTAGGCACTACTGTGTTCCAGTTTGAAGGGCATTGTACGCTAGTGAAATTACTGGGCGAACGAGATTTCAGAACTAATATCTCGAGGTTGGCAACGCGTGAGTGGCACCTACTAATGGTGCTGCAAGCGCTCATAGGCTGCGGCAGCCACTTACCATCAGGTGGGCCGTATGTTTGTTTGCCAACTTCTAACATAAAAAAAAAAAAAAAAACAAATAAAAAAATAAGATTCTAGTGAGTGGTACTGCCACGTGCAGTGGAAAGTAAAGGGTTCCACAGCATGAAGATGAAGAATCTTTAGGATATTAACGAATTAAAAGTGACTGTAAATATAAATTTGTAATTTCATAGTAATTGTTATAAATAATATGAAAAACAAAGTTATGGGAACAACCTATATATTATCTCTGAAATTTCTTAACCTATCTTCTTCAAAATAATTATTGTTGAAAGTTCTTATGATGTTCTATTATCCCAAAATTTTCCAGAATTTTAATCCCATAGTTTAAAGTGACAATTTTTATGACTTTAGGAGCTAATATGACGAAACTATACGGGTTCCGGTTTTACCATTTGACTAAAGAACCATAAAAATTAGTGTTATAAGATTGATATTATTATAGAAACTACTGCATTAACTATAATCCAAAAACGAATTAATTAACATTGGAATACCTCATGCTGTATTCACACATGTGCATATCATTATTTTCATTAAATATTTTTGTGTAATCTTTCAATTTAATGGACATGTAGAAACATGTCAATGCATTTAATTAAGAATAAAGATTAAACGTACCAGATACGTGTTCGTAACATGGCTCGGTGTTGAATCGTCGGTTAATTTAGCAGCGAGCGGCTAAACAGCCGCAAGAGTGGCGGAAATGATCCGAATAAATCAGGGCTAACTCCACCCTCGGGGAATGAGGTATGGTATGCAAAAAAAAATTCATTGATGTATATTATATATATATATATATATATATATATATATATATATATAATTTTAGTTTTTATTGTAAAGCTTTTCTGGGCTCTTAATTTAGATCCATTTATGTTGATTTAACGCAATATTTATTTAATTGAACTAAAATTATGTGGAATTTTTTGTAGACAAATTCAATTACAAGAATGTTCAATAAAAAGTCACAGACCGACTACCGGACTTATTTAATAAGAGAAGTAAATTAGTAATAAGCATTTATCATATGAAATTTACATCAAATATTTCTCGCTCACCAGGGATTTACTTAGCCAGAATTTTTTGCAATTTCATTAAGATAAACGAGGATCTAAAGTTTGTATAGGCATGAATAACTTTCAATATACAATTTTCAATTGTTCTTGTAGACTTTTCTTAAATAAAAATATAAATATAAAAAAATGTGATTTCGGGGACACCTGTCAGGAACGAAGTTCGATTTTCTTCTTTAAATTTAATTTAATTTAGTAAAATCTGTATATTTCAGTAGGTTATATGATAAAAAGAGGCAGGGGCAGAGAGAAAGAGAGAGTTGCGCACCCGGCTCCACACTCACTCACTTACTTGTGTGCTCAGTTACTTGTAGGCTTGATACACACATGCACACATAGCATGCAGCATTTCGATACGTGACGATTTCTATTAAATCGCACTACACGTAAGCCTCGTTAAGAGAGAAATGTAACGTAGAGCAAAAATTATTTTCAATGCCTTTTTATTTCTTTGCGAACGCTACCCGGAGTTCTGTAAACTCTGCGTATTCATTAGTCGGGCAATTAATTATTTTTTGTTAATTCCCGAGCGACGTGCCGCTCGCCACTGTTTTATCTGCGACGCGTCACGCTGCCTCTCTGTTCACTGTCAGTTTTGTCACGCTCACAATTAGACAGACGGACCTGAGTGAATTAGTGCAGTACTTATCGATAGCTTGTTCAATTTTATTTTTAGAATATTTATTTTTAGTTTTTGAGTGTAATTCACATTACTAATATTATAAATTGGAAAGTAACTCTGCCTCTCTCTATGTCTGTCTGTCTGTTGCACTTTCACGCCAAAAGTTCTGAACCGATTTAAATGAAATTTGGTACAAAGATAATCTAGACATAATCACAGAAAGAACATGGCCTGCTTTTAATGTGAAAAAGGGTTGTAATGGGTTAAAAGCGGGGGTGAAAATTTGTAAGGAAGTATCCTCCTTTTTAGAGCTAGAAACTTGAAACTTATTTTTAAGGGTGTTGATTCGATATAAATAAATATGACAATCAAAGCTTGTAAATGGGGACGGGAGGTCTAGAGTTTGTATTAAAATCGTTATTCACGCGGGTGAAGCCGAGTTAGACCCTTGCACGATACATCAATAATTAGCTATGTAGTCTTTGTATGTTAGCCTTGACTAATTAAATAATTATTAATTGTCAATTACGGTGTGAATTTTCAAGGTTTTTTACTCAATAAATTTGAATCATTGTACTGTAATAATATAATATTGACACTATAAATATTTTTCATTCATTATTGCCACAGGTGATACGGAGTTTATTTTATTTTTATAATAAGCTTTTTATTGAATAATGTTTATACAATAATGTAATACATATTGGTATTTTATATAAATGTAATATACTATCTTATGCCTACGGTTTTACCCGTACCTATGTACATAACTATGATCCCATTATGTAACCAACAACCATCCAACAATGTCTTTTTTAATAGTAATTTTTAGTTAACAATAATATTTAAATACATTTAGGACTTTCTCGTCTTTTAGGACAGATTTTACCTGTGCTTAATAATAATAATAATACTTTATTGCACACCACATACAAAAACATATAGACATGAAAATATAGGAAGCAAAAATTATGCACAAACGGTCTTATTGCTTACAAGCAATCTCTTCCAGACAACCTTTATTGTTGTGAAAAAGTCATAACTGCTAGGAGATAGGGTGGTAGGACGATGTACATAGAAATATATAAGTTATATAACCAAATACTTATATTAATTAAATAAATGCTTAGTGAGAGTCTTCTTTTTTATGTTAGAAGTTGGCAAACAAGCATACGGCCCACCTGATGGTAAGTGGCTGCCGCAGCCTATGAGCGCTTGCAGCACCATTAGTAGGTGCCAATCACGCGTTGCCAACCTCGAGATATTAGTTCTTAAATCACGCTCGCCCAGTAATTTCACTAGCGTACAATGCCCTTCAAACCGGAACACAGTAGTGCCTAAGCACTACTATTTGGCGGTAGAATATTGGACACTGCGGTGGTACCTACCTAGCCGGCCTCTTGCAACAAAAGACCTACCACCAGTGTGACTGATTGCACTGGTGGAATAATCTCTGTTGTGACAGAGGTTATCCCAACAGCGGGCGATGGGGTCGTCACATCCCGACGCCTTCATCGCAAATAGAGTCATTCAGTAATATTACACGTCAAACAAGCGTATATAAGTTACTTTACTGATAACTGTACTGATTATTATATATATATAAGTAAGCCATTAGGAAATAGTACATTGTTTGTTTCCCCAGAAAAAAAAAATGTACAGATAGAAGGAATGAAAAGGGAATAGAGGAGGCGGGAGATTGGGCCCCCAGCGCTCTCACTCATCGCACGAAACGCAAAACTACCTACTGATACTGTTACATTACGCTGATTCATTCATTGTGTTCATAGAAGCATGGCTCTACTACCAATAACAAGATCCCGTATAACTTCGTTTCATTGTGTTGGTGCTTAATTTACGAAAAAACACCAGCGAGTCTATAACATATAGTATGTGTGGATTCGGTTCATAGTATATAGTAAGACGTAAGTCTACAAATATGAATACTAATATATGCGAAAAATCTGAGTGGAAAATTTTAATATATACATAGTTTTATATAATAATAATATCGTTTTTTGTCCTTTTGGGTCCCCACCTTGCCTTGGATAGCACGTTAATCTGTCGGGCCCGGTTGTTATCACATAACATCTGGTAATAATCATTAACTCTTGATAAGTAAATTGCTCTTATTCAATGAGTTACTTTTCGCCCTTAGGGTTGCGGAGATCAGGCGGCAATCGCCTGTGTAAAAACTAGTAACCGGTCAAATCCGGATAAGAGTAATAAGCAAACCTATACTGGGAAAAACGCTAGAAAGAAGAAGAAGTTTTATATAATAACTATTGATTTTATATTTGCATAGGCTAACATATAAAAGGCGATTTAATACGCTCTATGTTTCAATAAAAGGTACTATAGAACGGTAGAAGTAACTGTTATCTACAATCAGTTAAAGGTCGTTAAAATTTAATGAACTTAACCCGGTATAATTAAGTAATATAATAGCAAATAACAATGCCTACAATGTTACATTCGTGATCGTAACGATTCATAAAACAATTTGCGTTAATAACTTTATTTCTTAGCGTTTATACGTTTCCTGTTATACACAATTGTTGGGGATTATATACGTTTATTATAGCAAAGCTTGACATTTAAGATTGTTAACTATTACACAATTTATAAAGTGGTTTTCAACCCTTTTTTATTTAAAACCAGAAATACATAATCGTGTGAAACGGAAGGTGGGTCAGGATAGCGAAAGAAGCAAATGATACTTGATTCACAATCTTTATTCGATGGACAGAGCTACCGCCCGGCTCGAGCATCACAATAATTATGACAGTTTATTTAAAACTAGCGGCCTGCTCCGCCTTTCAACGGTTATAAAATATATAGCCTATGTCATTCACTGAAAAATTATTAAAATCGATCCAGTAGTTTTGATTTATTCATAACTGCCCGTGGCCCGCACGATTATTTACGACATCACATTAGAAACCTCAAAAATAACTGTATTACTCCACTATTTAATGGAGGCTATTATACATATAAACCTTCCTCATCAATCACTCTATCTATTAAAAAAACCGCATCAAAATCCGTTGTGTAGTTTTAAAGATTTAAGCATACATCCCTATATCCCTATATAGGGACAGAGAAAGCGACTTTGTCTTATACTATGTAGTGATGCATCACTATCTTCTTTATCCTAGCATTATTCCCGGTATTTTTATGTACCCAGGGTCTGCTTATTACTCTTATCCGGATTTGACAGGTTACTAGTTTTTACACAGAGCGATTGCCCTCTGACCTCCGCAACCCTAAGGGCGAACCAGTAACTCGTTAGATAAGAGCAATTTACTTATTAAGAGTTAACGATTATTATCAGATGTTATTGATAATAACCGGGACCGACAGCTTAACGTGCTCTCCGAGGCACGGTGGGGAGACCCACACGGACAAACGCCCAGACCGAGACAGAAATTTTTAACAAACATCTGCCCGAGCGGGAATCGAACCCGCAACCGTCGAGCCTAGGCTTGGGACGTCATCGGGATCGGTTTATTTAAAATGCATCACTATTTATAACAAAATCAAATATTAATGTAGGTAGTTATACAAATCATTTTACGACACTAAATAACATTGAAACAAAATTAACAATAATCAAAATAAGCTTCATTAATATTATACAGATACTATGTTATTCTAAGTTATACACGCGATGGTCGTAGCGCTGAGTTTAACACGTGCTTACAAATGCTGACACTTACTCCTCAATAGCTCAACGGTAGAAGGGCCGACTTCGCTCCATTAACGCGAGAGTCGAGGGTTCGATCCTTACCCCCTTGGCCTATTGTCGTACCCACTCCTAGCGCAAGCTTCGAGCTTATTTGGAGGGCAATAGGAATATTAGTAATGCCTTGAAAAAGCATTGCTAATATTCTTTAAAAAAAAATGTATCTACATATTTGACGTCTTTGTGGCGCATCGGTTGCGGTTCCACGCACGGTATACAGGCACGTTTTCAGGTCGGGATGTGTTTGTCCTCATTATTTTGTATATTTCAGGACACTCGACAAAGGATATATCTATCCTTATGAGGGCCGTTGAGTGTGTAGCGCTTATTATTTATTATTTAACAAAGTAGTCGGATAGATAGCGAGTCTGGTTTGAGTCTCGACGAAATGTTTGGTATGAATATTAATTCTAGGAAGAAGAAGAAGATTATGAAATACAAATGGAGGATCAAAAAGTACAGGGACGTATACTTTTAAAAGCACTGCATTATCTTATCACACAAAACTGATTGCGATTCAAATGACAACTACATCAATCCAATTCAATTCTGACAATAAATCGATTCAGATTTTACATGAGCATAATTATATATTATTATTATCTAGTATATAAAATTCTCGTGTCACAATGTTCGTTCCCATAGTGATCCGAAACAGCTTGACTGATTCTTATGAAATTTTTTATACATATTCAGTAAGTCTGAGAATCGGCTATTATCTATTTTTGAAACCCGTAAGTGATAAGGGTGTCCACCCCAAAAATAGTTTTTTATTTTTGGATAAAATTATTTATTTTTATTTTTCTATTATGTGGCATTAAAAAATACATACGACCCTAAATTTTCAGTTTTTTATCACCAAACCCTGCTTTTTAATAGCCATATTAGTCAATCAAGAACTTTCACCGGTGTCGCTTCTAGACTCAGGTAGAGGGCGTTGCTATCGGGTC
Source organism: Hestina assimilis (assembly GCA_023373885.1). Lineage (NCBI taxonomy): Eukaryota > Metazoa > Arthropoda > Insecta > Lepidoptera > Nymphalidae > Hestina > Hestina assimilis. The sequence goes on along the minus strand of CM041746.1, from coordinate 15,341,003 downwards.
CCAAATTGTTTTCGGGGCACGACAACGTCTGCCGGGCCCGCTAGTATATATATAAATGAAATGTTAACTAAATATCCCCGATGACGTCCCAAGCCTAGGCTCGACCTCGCAGGAGGGCCCTTGGGACGGATTCAACTTGTGCCCCGCGCGGGCAGTCCATCTCTTACCGGCTGAGGTCTCCAGACCCGGCCCCCACCGGTGACGCTGTCAAGGCCACTAGGGCCAACAATAAATAATGATAATAATGAAAAAAAAAATGGTATTATTACTAACAATATGGTTATAACAATATTGTATTTCCAGACATCTTTACTAAATATTCGTTAATAAGAGCAACTAAAAAGCAAAATAAGACCGAAAGCGTTCGTGCATTACAAAAGCATTAATCTCTTAGCGGGAAAACTTGAAGTAGGTACAACACTTTTATAATTAGAATAGTAACAAATCACCGCTCCATTAGCGATGTACCGACAAGATTAACGACTGTCCGGGATAAGGTAACAATTATCCCGCGTATCCCGGGATCGGGATCGGAGACGTCCCGTGGGACCGGGACTGATGGTCGCCCTACGATCGATGGTCTTCGTCAAAATGAAAAATGGTTTTGAGCACACATCTTTTGATGTTGTGTGTATAAAAAAAATAATTTATTTTTATTATCAGTGTGTTTATTTATGATCTTAAATATATGTTTATGCACTTAACAACTTTCGGCGTCTTTTAAAACAAAATTAGTCATATAAGTATTTTTATTTTTTGTATGTTACAGTCATCATTACACTAATATTCTATTCACACTAACATAGACTACAAATAAAATAAATAACTAAAGTACTAACATAACATTAGGTTACTTATTAACATAACATATTCTACTAACATATAACTAAAACCTAACATAACACAATTACATCTAGAAACAAATAAGTAATCATGCAAACAAAATCTGTAAAAGGAATAAAGACAGTATATATTGATACGTCATGCTCATATAAATGCTTTCGAATAGGTCATGCTTTACCGGCGTCGGGACGTGATGACCCCATCGCCCGCTATTGCGATAACCTCTGTCACAGCAGAGATTATTCCACCAGCGCAATCAGTCACACTGGTGGTACGTCTTTTGTTGCAAGAGCTTTTTGCGGCTAGGTAGGCACCACCGCAGTGTCAAATATTCTGCCGCCAAATAGTAGTGCTTAGTGTTACGGTTTGAAAGGCACTGTAGACTAATGAAATTACTGGGCAGAGGAGATTTAAGAACTAATATCTCGAGGTTAGCAACGCGTGAGTGGCACATGCTAATGGTGCTGCAAGCGCTCCATAGGCTACGGCAACCACTTACCATAAGTCTCTTATTTGCCAACTTATAACATAAAAGAAATAATAAAATAAAATAGAATTTTTATTAAAGTTTATAGTAAGCCCGCAGAAAAGATAATCTTAAAATATTGTAACTGGGCAAAATTCCGGCAAATAATATCAACCAATAAATAACAGTCCGAAACAAACTTTACTACTAAAATATTGTAAATTAAAATACCTCTAAATTCCGTTATTTATTGCGACCATCTCAATCCGCACGCATCCTCCAACATCGTCGAATAACTTAAATAAATTTATGTGACGCGGAGATCAAAAGAATTAATATAAAAGAATAACACATATTGAAGATGAAACATTTCAACTTTATAATTTTATGACGAATTTTTTTTTACTTACAAATTCACCGTAATTCATATATAAATAAATTTTATCTTAAATTATGTGCGAAAAATATTCAACATTTATTCTTGTAGCTTATAATAACGTATAAAGTTTTTAATTTTTTTAAACATACAGTGACATTATTATTATTTTTATTAACTCAGTTACATACATATGGAATAAGCATATAACATTATGCTACCTAAACTTACTTATCCAACTTCCGCCGGCGGTCTTTCCGAACCGATACGACTTGGGAACCTTCAAGAGAAGAACGTATTCTTTCCTTAAAGGTCGGCAACGCGCCTGCATGCCTTCTGGTGTTGCAGATGTTCATGGGCGGCGGTGATCGCTTAACATCAGGTCTCATGCCCGTTTGCCCCCTCACATAAAAAAACCTTACCTTTTAACTTTCCATAACTTACCTAACTACCATGTTAGTCTTCTTCCCAGCATCATTCCCGCTATTTACCCAGGTTCTGGCGATTATTCTTATCTGGATATGACAGGTTACTAGTTTTTACACAGAACGATTGCCATCTGACCTCCGCAACCCTCACCAGACACCCATTGGATTCTTATTATTTTGCATATTACCTCTTCAGAGTTAACGATTATTATCAGATGTTATGATAATAATAGACCGACAGCTTAACGTGCTATCCGAAGTATGGTGGGGAGACCCGCAAGAACAAAATCCCAGCCAAAATAGATGTTTGTAAGGTGAACACAAACATCTAAAGGCAACCTCGCTAAGCACCATCATCAACGGCCGTCATTACCATATCATGTCAAATGTTTTTAAATAAAAATGTCACCTATTCTTATTACCAAAAGAAACAATGTATAAACTATACCTTACCTTGTAACATACAAACTAAAATGCATACGGATAAGTGGTTCTCTATTAATCACATCAACGGATGGCAAGACGTTTTTATTATACGTAGGAAAGCTGCCAACGAAATGTAATTAATACGAAAATCCAGAAATAAACCGCCATACGCCCCGACGTGAATCGCTCCATCGAATTAATCCACCATTTCCTAAATTATGTGACAATAACAGATTGTCTGTACGAGTCTAAAAGCGATTAACCTAGCTAAGGAATCTTTATTTATTGACGTAACATACGCATCCATTTTACAAAACCATACACACAATTCAAACCTTTATCTTAATAGCGTTAGATATATAATCGCTTGCACTTTTGTTCTTCGCTGTTAGTTGTCAACATCCATAGTCAATATCAACTAACATTTTTATAGCTAGCCGTCAGTAATATATATGTAATATAATAATAATAATAATAATAGGTAATATTTCAGGCTCAAAGCGCGTATTATTGAAAATGTTTCAATGTGTTTCGTTTGCCCCACAAACAGGCGGGCCTAACCGCTGATACATTAAGATATATGCGAGGCAATTAAGAGACTGAAAAAAAAAACCAAACGACCGTCAGAGGCGCACAAATGTCGCGAACTATCATCGCATGAGAGCTGGGAGATCAAAAATAACGATTCTTTTATGTGGGATATCTCTAACGAGCTGCTAAAACCCACACCGGAATGTTGAATTAACCTTTGAAATACATATATTTATTTTTAAACATTATTTAAGTTACTAAAGTATAATAATAATTAATTATAATTTAATTATGACCCTACAAATTAAATAACTATGATTATATCATATAGATTAGTATAGACGCCTCAATTAAATATTTTTAATTTTTTATATATAAAAATCATAGGCCAATTCTAAAAAAGTATACAAATATAATAATTTATATTAAAATATTTAATAATAAAATGAATAGTGTAAGCAGCTCTACACAGATCCACGATAGTGACGTGACATATCGACAAACAGATGGTCGGCGAGCACCGCGGCGTCACAACATCGACTAATTTATGCCCTCCTTAACGCCCGTCCCACCTATTAGCCGCACACAGTATATTTCATGCGGCTAATGTCACCATGATAATTAATGTTGAGGGTATAATTATTCATAGAATTATAATTTCAAATTTTATTTGATATGATATGTATTAATGGTCGGATTTGTTATTGTTGAGACGGTCTGACGTTTTATTGAATTTTTAAGCGGAATTTTAAGAATCAAACTACATGTCATTTTATGTCTCGTACATATTTTTCATAATAGATTAAAGAATTAATATATAAAAATGTCAGACTTAAAATAAAAATTTCGAAAACAATATTTGCCGTCATTCATTGAAAGTAAAATGAAAAACATATTAAAAATTGGTATAAATTTTGACATATATGATTATTTATAATAATGCAATTACTTAAAAAATATATTGAAAATATAACAGAGTAACTTTAAATCAAATATATGAAAACTAAACAATATCCCATATCAAAGGCACGTCACTGTCACCCCAGTTTCCCCAGCTGAGTTATCGAATAAAGCTGCTTTTTATTTCTGGAGCGCATCGCGACTAACATCCCGACGGCTTTCATCTTGTAAATGTTATTAATCGACATGGCTCCCGGACACGTCGGTACAGCACTACTATTTCATAAAACGACTTTATCTATTTATTCGTCATACATCGCTGAATATTATAAAACGACTAATTTATTTGTACACAGAAAACTGAAATGTACAATGTTAAACTGTAAATTTTGCTATATAGTTTATACGCTCCGTTATTGAATGTTTAAGTTCGCTTTGTCCGAACAATACGCAATCAGTCATGTTCATACAAAAAGGCGTATTGTATCTCAACAATACGAATAATAACCGTATAAAATGCTACTTATATAAAATAGTTATTGCTTTTTGTTATTTGACAATAATACTCAGTGACTTGAACAATTTATTTTAATTTATTTGTAATTTAATGGATCGGAAAATGTGTTTATATTTATTTATAAAAGCAAGCAGATACTTTGAAGTATAAAGCAATAAATCTACGAAGCATCTAATGTAAATTAATATATTTTCGTACTAAGCATTAGTCACGGTATATAAAATAAGTTAATGGGCACTGGTAATATAATTTATTGTAAGTATTTTGTGAATCTCTATAAACCCACTCGGATCTGCTTGATGCCGGCCTAATTGACAGAAATGTGAACGTAAAACTTATCGTCTCTATAATTTTATATTTACAACCCTACTGAGAAATAGGGAATATAAATAAATGTAGCTATGCCTGTCGTATATCCGAGCAAATCGCAGCGGTTAAAGGTTTATAATAAAAACAATATTATATACATGAGAATTTAACACATTATTATTTCCCGGATAAAATGGCGGTCAGAAACTCGTGATAAAGCAGTAAACTAGTAGTTCTTCTTCTTCATCTTAAGCGTTGTTTCTTAGTATCATATAGGAGCTCTATTTTAAAGTAACCATAATATTGTCAAAGAAAAAGACGAATTAATTAATCATTTAAATTAATAAACATTTTATTTCAAAACGGAGAACTAATTTGTAGTAGCCTTGCTGTCACGAAAACTAATCTCACATGAAAATGTTTCGTTTTTTTTTTCATGACGGTTGGCAAAACAGGCATACCTTCCTTATGGTAAGCAGTCACCGCAACTTCAAACGCTTGTGATTCTTCACATGCGCGTTGCCAACCCAAGGTATAGGAGGAAAGGGAATAGAGGGGCTGGGAGATTGGGTCTCCGGTGCTCTCACTCATCGCACGAAATGCAACAGAATTCTGTTCAAACTCCAATTTCTCGTTTTTTTTTATGTTAGAAGTTGGCAAACAAGCATACGGCCCACCTGATGGTAAGTGGCTGCCGCAGCCTATGAGCGCTTGCAGCACCATTAGTAGGTGCCACTCACGCGTTGTCAACCTCGAGATATTAGTTCTTAAATCTCGTTCGCCCAGTAATTTCACTAGCGTACAATGCCCTTCAGACCGGAACACAGTAGTGCCTAAGCACTACTATTTGGCTGCAGAATATTGGACACTGCGGTGGTACCTACCTAGCCGGCCTCTTGCAACAATAGACCTACCACCAGTGTGACTGATTGCACTGGTGGAATAATCTCTGTTGTGACAGAGGTTATCCCAACAGTTCCCTTTTTTCGCTTCTTTTCTTCATCACCGTCTTTCCTCGTGTTCATCTCAGGGGGAAACAGAAGTTTCTTCTTTTCATCAGGCACTCAATATGCTTTTTTATCATTTTTGATTAGATGGGCAGTATGCTTATTTATTTTTTCACCCACGAAGAGTCACCCACGCGTTGCCAACGCGTTTTTCTAAGTCCTTAAGTCATTTCACTAGTGTCCTTTAAACCGATACACAGTAATGCCAAAGACACTACTACTATGCATTTGCTAGCCGGTCTCTTGCAATAAAAGGCCTACCATCAGTTTTACCCAAAGATTACCTTATCCATACCTGTAAAGGTAACTCGCATCAAGTTTACCCTATCTAAAGGTAATGGGTAAGGTATGTTAACATCGGATATCTGGCCCCGACGTGGAGTGGCGTTCTTAATTGACAGTAATCAATTCCGTGGCCCGCTTTCAATATTCCTTCATCTAGGATTTTTCTCTCGTTCGTTTTTACACCGCCTCCCGTCTGAAATTTATCGCTCAATTAGTCTTGTTTAATAGCCGCCTGCCGCGTTGATGTCTACGTCTCGCGATTTACAGGGCTGTCCAAAATATATATTTATATATATCGCAGCTTTAAGATGAAAACGACGTCGCAAAAGCAGTTTTTTGGGAATCAACAAAATAAGTTTTAAAGTATTGACATCTGCACAATCTTTCCCATATTATATTTTTACTTATTTACGCACGAATATGGCAATGTATTTTACGCTGTTTCATTTTCATTCTAAATATGTGATTAATCGATTATTTATATATATTTATTATAGTACAGTATAGTTATGTATATAAAAATTTAATACTTTTCTAACTGCGTAAATTATGATGTACAAAGATAAATATGGGTAAAAATTGCCAATATATTACATTTCATAGGGTTGCGGTTAAAACCCTGGTGTTTACTTGTAGTCTATGACATATCTTATGTTACTCTGTATAATAAAATTTAAGAAAATTATGTTTGGCTGTACACAATCTGAAGCAAGTAATTTTATTAAAAATGTATTTAATTAGACATCGGATTGTTTGTTTTTAATATTAAGAGTTGTACTTACTTAATGTTACTGAAAACTTCTAATGGGAAGTCCCATTAGAAGTTTCCAGTAACACTAAGTTGCCAGCCCTAAACGCTTAGAAGACGCAGAGAAATGGGATTAAATTAATTGTCGCATCAGTCAGGAGGGCGTTGGGGTGTTTTTTATTAGTCGAGTGCTTCCCCCCGCCGCCCGCACACCCGCCCTCTCCGCGCGAGAGTAAATCACGATATACCGTGAAGTAAGAATATTGGATGCGGTATTTATCTATACAAATACATAAAATCGAAGTGTCTCATTGTAATTCCAAAAATTCAAAATTCCATTTCACTATATTTGAAAAGAAATATAAAAAAATGTCTGTCTCTCTCTCTGTTTGTATCGGCTTATCTCTTAAACGGATGGACAGATTTTAATTTTTAAACAATTTTACACGTTTACTTTGTTTAAAATTGTTTCATGACATTGTAACATATAACACGACTGTACACATAAAAACAGTCCATAAACATTGTTTCACATATTGATAGCATGTTATATAACTTAAATTACTAACAGATAGCGTCCACACATGCGAAATAACATTGTTTTATAACTAATTTTATAATTAACATACTCAAGACTCGCTCTTACACTCAAATCACAGAGCAACCTTTGTAATATATATTGCATATTCTTATATGTAGAAATTGCGATTTTTATATTTTAAATATTCCTCTATTTAGAATGATATTTAAATGAATATAGATATAAAAGAAATCAGTGGCTAAATATTGGGCAACTAGCTCGTTAATATACCTACTCAAAATACATTATTAATAAGTAAAAATTTTAATGGCGATGGAAATCCGGTTATTATCATAACTAACTGCAAAACAAACAGAAAACCGATTAACATACAAACAGCCTTATTATTAATTTATACATCATTCTTAATTAGTAAAAATTTAATATTAATAGCGGAAGACGATGTATTTTATTAGTCAATTAATTTTATTTATGTTGAGATGTTAAATAAAATATTAATTATTCATTAATTATGAAACACCTTGTCGGCTACTTTAGCTACACATAGTTTTTTTGCCAACATTATTTTTGTTATTAAGTTTTTCCGTGTTTCAATACGACGCTATAATAATAAATTACCTTAGATCTTAATAATAGCATAGGATCGATTCTGCTAGAAGCATGTTTATGTTTTGACTAAACGTTTGCTTCGATTGGTACTTGGCTGGGTCTCACTCCGTGACGCTGTCAGGGCCAATAGGCCCAATATACATTTAAAATAAGATTTTGTCCATGTTTATCAATTAATTCCAGAGTGAAAGAATAATAATGCTTATCGGCACCATTTCAATTTGTTTCTTTCCCGATTTTACAGTGTTAAAATGTTACGTAATAGTTACGTAATAATATAATTTGTTGCAATGTTGTTGTTGCAATACTATATTCCGGTTTGAAATTACTGGGCAAAGGAGATTCCAGAACCAATGTCTCAAGTTTGACATATGCTATGGCAACCGCTTGCCATCATGTGGGCCGTATGCTTGCTTGCCAAATTGTAAAATCAAAAAAAATAATAAATAATAAAGGGTTTTTTTTTACCGCATCCATAGTAAGAGTTTCGTAAGTAACAAACTCGCCCGCCCGATTTGTTCACGCTTTGATCTCTGACTCGATTTATCGGGATTATTTTTAACGTCGATCGTCCCATCACTAGCCGGCTAGCGTTCGATGCACAGATTGGATGTGATTTATTGTTTTAGCCTTGTTTTAGAACAACCGCGAAAATGTTTAACGATTTTATTGTGGTTACAAATTGTTAAAACAATACAATGTATTTACAATTGTACTATTTTGTTTTTGTTTTAAATTAACACACTATTGTGATTGGTGGAGTTATTAAGAGTATTTCGTAGTATTGTTTTATACTAATGCTTTTGTGGTTAAATAAGTTTGAAAAACGGAACCGTTATAATTTCGTCCCGTCCGCCCCTCTGTTATCTGTCTGTGTCTCGGAGTCTATTTTCTCTATTTATACCTTCATTATTATTATTAATAATAAGTGAGTGTAGCTGATGCTATAAGGAGAATATTACTTTTAGAAAACGAATTATGGTGTGTGCAATGAAGAAAAATCGGTACACCTCGTGATCGGAGCAGTGAGCAGCAGCTAGTTAAAGATTTAATAACGCTATACATATCAATGACAAAATTACCTAACAAAGATTGCTCTTGTGATTTATATATGTTTACATCTTCGTTTAAACTTCTTAATTACTAATATTATAAATGCGAAAATAACTCTGTTTCTCTGTCTGTGTATGGCGCTTTGTGTATGTGTATGCCACAACTACTGAACCGATTTTAATGAAATTTACACACAGGTACACAGATAGTCTATAGCCTGAGAAAGTATGTAGGCTACTTATTAATGCGAAAACAGGTTTGAAAGGGGGCATGAAAAGTTGTATGGGAGTATCATCATTTTTGAAGTTGTTTATTCTATATAAATAAATATGACATTCAAATTTTGTAAAAGGTGGGGGGGAGTATACACTGGTGGTAGGTCTTTTGTTGCAAGAGGCCGGCTAGGTAGGTACCACCGCAGTGTCCAATATTCTGCCGCCAAATAGTAGTGCTTAGGCACTACTGTGTTCCGGTTTGAAGGGCACTGTACGCTAGTGAAATTACTGGGCGAACGAGATATAAGAACTAATATCTCGAGGTTGGCAACGCGTGAGTGGCACCTACTAATGGTGCTGCAAGCGCTCATAGGCTGCGGCAGCCACTTACCATCAGGTGGGCCGTATGCTTGTTTGCCAACTTCTAACAAAAAAAAAAAAAAAGAGTGTCAGACCTTGTATTAAAATCGCTATTCAAGCGGACGAAGCCGCTGGCAGAAGCTAGTGGGAAATAAATCAATAGTTCCTTGACTCAGTTAAGCGTTGTCGTTGTTTACAGCGCATCAATCACTTATCGCGCGGGAATCACTCACCGTCCAAGGTTCTGAACATTTTGTTGTTACAATGTATATGTTTTCCTTAGTTATTTGTTTATTAGTGAATGAATTAGAGTTTTAGTGAGTACTTAGGTTACAGCCTTTATATGTATGAGTGTAATTGTCGGACTAAAAAATAAGCAAAGATGTGAGGTTAGGTTGTAGCATATGGCTTCTATGTCCTTAAAAAAAGTAAGAAAGTATTACAAATAGTCAAAGAAAAAAATAAAAATTTAGGTATTACCGTAAAATTACTTAAAACGAAATTCTCAATGTAACCATAGTCCATATTTGAGCGTAAATAACTGACGTGAATAACCAAGAAAATATAATATACGAAAGATTGTGCAGGTGCCAGTATTTTTAAAACCTATTTTTGTTAATTCCCATATAAATGCTTTTTGAGTTGCGTCGTTTTCGTTCTAAAGATGCAATTAGTGATCTAAGATTTCTAAAACAATATATTATATATATTGACGACGTTGTGTCGCAGCGGTACCGAACCTGCCTTAAACGCCACAGGTCGCGGGTTGTGTATTGTCCATGCAAGCATATTTTCCGGTCTGGGTGTGTTTGTCCTTGTCCATGTGTATGTTTTCGGACCCCCGACACAGGATATAGCTATCCTAATGGGGGCCGTTGAGTGTGTAGCGTTTATTATTATTAACATACAAACAATAAAATAAACTATTTTGTTTTGACATTGACTAACATTTGCATAAATATTCAGTAACAGAAATAAATCAATTGTTCAAGATCGATGCTTCAATATCAACTCGAAAATCAACAATTCAGTCCGGCACGTTGTGTCACACTAACAAGTACATATTATAAACTCCGTCACACGAAGTAATGATTTTCCGTTCCCATTGCGAGATGCTCGTATACAATCACGTCACGGAATGATTTGCAGACTGACATATGTCACACACTGACGTAAAAATGTCACAGCTTTTGTCATACTTATCATACATATATCACGGAGAGTGTTCTGAGGAATTGTTTGGATTGATCCCGCCGGTAGAATTTCAACATCGGACATCGCGACAAAACTCTAAGTTCCATCCATACCACCTCGATGTCTGGAAATCCACAACAGCACGATTTAGAAGACATTTTCTTCCTCGCACAACCACTCTGTGGAATCAACTTCCGCCGGCAACCGATACGACTTGGGAACCTTCAAGAGAAGAGCCTATTCTTTCCTTAAAGGTCGGCAACGCGCCTGCATGCCTTCTGGTGTTGCAGATGTTCATGGGCGGCGGTGATCACTTAACATCAGGTGAGCCTCCTGCCCGTTTGCCCCTCTTACATAAAAAAAAAAAAAAACTTATAAATTATCTGACATATTACATGCAGACCTGATTGATATATAAACGCCCAGTTTAATGTCTTGGCTCTAGAAAGCTATTTTTTCAAAGGTGTTGCTTGTTTTCTTTATTTAAGGAGTTTTAGCCCAACAGGTATATGTCACTCCATAGAAACAACGCACTATACAACACTGAAATAAATAAACTCAACAAAAAAATATGTTTTTAAATCGTACACGCCCTAAGCAAGGATTTTTCAAAATTCGACCCTTAAGAGAGATTGAAAAAAGGGGTTGAAAGTTTGTTTGAACTTTAAAGAACAATTAAAAATAGAGAAACATATGTTTCAAGATTTTTTAAAACACTAATCCGGAAGGGGTGAAATGGGGGTTGGTATTGAAATCGTTATTCATTCGGGCGAAGCCGCTGCCGAAGACGTCACGACACGCTCACACTGTCGGCTGAGTCCATCGACTAGAAGAGCGTTTCCTCCATTCCCGATGACGTCTTTAGCCGTGGTTCGGCCTCCCAGGAGGCACCGTAAGGACGGAATCAAATTTGAGCCCCCGCGAGTCTCTTTTTACGCCTGGGTCTCAGTACTCGGCTCCACCACCCGTAGGCGCTGTCAAGGCCAGTAGGGCCAACAGCAATACACATTCAAAAAAAATGTTCAAAACAAATCATGAATTTATCTTTAAAAAAAAACAATACGCAACGTATTCACCAAACGCAATACCCGTGTGTATCAAAACTATTTCAACAAGAAGCAGTTAAATAAAGTACACAAACGAACTCAGCATATAAAGGGTTCAATATGTCTCCGCTTTGCCTAATGAACTATTTGAATGTAGGCCTTATTGGCCACGAATAAATAAAGAAATAAATGTGACTGCCGCGGAACACTCGCGCGCAACTTAATCTGATATTTATACAGGTATTTATAGTGTAGCCTTTTACGTAGATTTATTTTATTGGCATTGTGTAATATTCAATGAATTTATATTGATTATTTCGTCCTGTTGATAAATTTTTATGTTCCAATTATACATTATATTGTATGCGTTGTAACTCTTGTTTTTATAAATGTTATTAAAATTCAAGTAGCAACGTTTGAATTATATAATAGGAAATTTAGCTTGAAAGAATAGCTACCGAATGTGGAATGACATTCATTTTCGAAACACATGATAAGGTTATGAATTGACAGTTAATGAAAAAAGACAATACAAATACGAATTTATTAATTGACACCGGTTTAGAGTTGTGGGTTTTTTAACAGTAGTGGGCTCGATTCCCGCTAGGGTAAATGTTTGCATTGATCTCACAATTACCTGTTTCGGTCTGGGTTAGTCCTTGTAGGTCTCCCCACCGTGCCTCGGAGAGAACGTTAATCTGTCGGTCCCGTTTGTTATCACATACATATGATAATATTTGTTAACTCTTGATAAGTAAATTGCTCTTATGAATTCCAATGAGTTACTGGTTCGTTACTTAGGGTTGCGGATGTCAGATGGCAATCGTTCCGTGTAAAAACTAGTAACCTGTCAAATCCGGATAAGAGTAATAAGCAGACCCTTGGTCAATACTCGTGTAGTACTGGGAATAATGCTAAGAAAAAAAAAAGAATTTCATAATACAATTCGCATTTCATTTTTAGGGTTGCGTACCCAAAAAGTAAAACTTGCTAAAATATAATTAAAAATCGGCAACGCTCCTCTTGGTGTTGCGGATGTTCATGGGCGGCGGTGATCGCTTGATATCGGGTGAGCTCCTGCCCGTTTGCCCCTCTGGTAAAAAAAAAAACGGGACCCTATTACAAAGACTCCGCTGTCCTTCCGTCTGTCTGACTGTCCGTCTGTCACCAGGCTGTATCTCATGAACCGCGATAGTTAGACAGTTGAAATTTTTACAGACCATGTATTTCTGTTGCCGCTATAACAACGAATACTAACAACAGAATAAAATAAATATTTAAGGGCTACCATACAACAAACGTGATTTTTTTACTCGTTATTACTAACAGCAACAGGTAGATGCTTGCAATATTTAGTTATATATTCACATTAAAAATAAATAATGAAATATAAACAAAGGGAACATGCAAACACAGCTCCCGTACAACAGACATGATTATTATGCCTTTTTTTATAGATGGCACGGAACCCCACGTGAGCGAGTCCGACTCGCACTTGGCCGGTTTTGAATTTAGAATACACTTAGTAAGATGCAGTAGGATTTCTAAAATCGTCGATTCTCAATTTCGAATAATGAATGAATCTTTGAAATCCGGCTTACAAGCAAAAGACCGTACTATGAATAGACCTCGATATCGCAAAGGAAGTCTGATTGAATGGGAGAATTATGCAGTAACACGATTACACCGTGTGGACTGCCCTTTACGTGTAAGAGACTTTCTGATAAGTTCCTTCGCACTGTGAATACCTTAACGATTAACGAGGTCAGATTCTTAATGTGGTATTGTGAATAATGTTCACACAGTACCTACTAAGCCTTTTAGGCCGCCTTTTAGGCGTCGGGATGTGACGACTCCATCGCCCGCTGTTGGGATAACCTCTGTCACAACAGAGATTATTCCACCAGTGCAATCAGTCACACTGGTGGTAGGTCTTTTGTTGCAACAGGCCGGCTAGGTAGGTACCGCCGCAGTGTCCAATATTCTGCCGCCAAATAGTAGTGTTTAGGCACTGCTGTGTTCCGGTTTGAAGGGCATTGTACGCTAGTGAAATTACTGGGCGAACGAGATTTAAGAACTAATATCTCGAGGTTGGCAACGCGTGAGTGGCACCTACTACTAATGGTGCTGCAAGCGCTCATAGGTTGCGGCAGCCACTTACCATCAGGTGGGCCGTATGCTTGTTTGCCAACTTCTAACATAAAAAAAAAAAAATTATAAATGCGACAGTATCTCTGTCTTTCTGTCTCTCTGTCGCGCTTTCACGCTAAAACGACTGAACTGATTTAAATAAAATTTGGTACACAGATTGTCCAGAGCCTGAGAAAGGAGATTACTTTTTAATGCTAACCCCTTATTGTACGGCGTACATTAATAGATATGATAATCTTCATCCTAGCATTATTCCCGGTATTTTTATTTACCCAGGGTCTACTTATTACTCTTATCCGGATTTGACAGGTTACTATTTTTACACGGAGCGATTGCCATCTGACCTCCGCAACCCCAAGGGCGAACCAGTAATTCATTGGATAAGAGCAATTATAATACTTATCAAGAGTTAACGATTATTATTATCAGATGTTATTGATAATAACCGGGACCGACAGCTTAACGTGCTCTCCGAGGCATGGTGGGGAGACCCACACGGACAAACGCCCAGATCGAGACAGAAATTTTAACAAACATCTGCCCGAACGAACCCGCAACCGTCGAGACTACAGGCAGACTCGCTACCCACAACGCCACAACGGTGTCGATTAATAGATATGACAATCAAAGTTTGTTAAAAGGAGGGGGGAGGGGTGTTCAGAGTTTGAATTAAAATTGTTGCTTGCAGAAGCTATTATATAAATATTTTATTAATTATATAAACGTTTTCTCCTATTATTGAAGATAATAGGTTTATAAGGTATAGAAATATAATTGAGTTGATTGATTTTTAAGGATCGATAAGGCGAGAAGATTATTGCAAGAATGACCGGAAAATGCAAGAAAGATAAATCATAAATTTCAGTTTATAAAACAAATCTAAAAGACTCACTCTAAGAATGCGCAGCCGGCTGCGCATCTCTCTCTCTCTCTCTCTCTCTCTCTCTCTCTCTCTCTCTATCTCTGTCTCTTTTTATCACATAATCTATTTATGTATACAGATTTCCTTTCGAATTACAATCTCGAGTTAAAGAAAAAACGTAAGGAACTTCGTACAGCACAATTATTTTTTATTCTTAATTTTATCATTTCTTTTACCATTAATAAGGCAAGCCAAAAATATAATAATCTGTGCAGCCATTAAGCTATTTATATCAAAGATTGACTCAACCTTTACCAATCTACCTAATATTATATTGAAGTAATAAAATTATAATTTTACAAGCGAACGCCCGCAATGAAAGTCGATGAAGCGTTATTTGTTTGTAGATTAAGTACTTTCACAACACTTGCGTAAGGTAACCAATATAGTGATTGTACATCTGATTGCAATGAACTATGGTTGTAAGATTAGGAAAAACTTTCTTTTTTTATGTGAAAAGTTGTCAAGCAAGCATGCAAACCACTTGATGATAAGCGGTTTTTTTATGTTACAAGTTGGCAAACAAGCATACGGCCCACCTGTTGGTAAGTGGTTGCCGTAGCCTATGGGCGCTTGCAGCACCATTAGTAGGTGCCACTCACGCATTGCCAACCTCGGGATATTGGTGGATGTCCTGTGTCGGGGGTCCGGAACCACATACAAGGAAAATACGCTTGCATGGTCAATACAAACATATTATGCTCCGAGCGAGAATCGAAACCATGACACAGAACGTCGTCAATATATTTCAAGTATGGAGCGTTCATAGGTTTCGGTGACTACTTACCATCAGGCGAAATGTATGTTTGTCAACCATCAGGAAATGAAATATACACACAACACACACAAACTGTCCATAAACTAAATTAAATTTTTCATTATCTTTAGTGATGTTAGTCTGAAGAATAAAATTAAAAATTCAATTCAATTTCACCCACATTTGAGCTCAAACGACCAACGATTTGAGTTCATAAAATAGCAATAATACGGCCGTTAAGATTTTACGCGCTATTTGAGCGACATAAGCAACTGTCTGTCTGTTCGATCGTAACTCGGAAATTTATACCTCTCGAAAGATTACGCCTAGTATTACATTTTAATGTTTCTCCTTAACCGTGCGTTTATAACTTTATTGATAATAAAACTCGGTTATTTTATTATTCACCTTAACACAGCTTAATGGTTTTATAAACAATATTATATAAATATGACAAAACAACATTATGTAAGTAGCAGTTAGTTATAATAAAGCAGGACCGGTAGTTATTTGAAATTTAAATCAAAAGTCTCTGGTTCAGCTGCTATGTAAAAATTGCACGCCATTTCATGGCTAATTGTAAAGAACTTTTTATAAATTAATTATTAACACCTCATGACTGTAATTACAATTATGCAATAAAATGATTATTATTATTATTATTATTATAAGCTATCTATTACAGGTTTTAATAACACTAAGATCCTGTATAGTCAATCCAAACGTCAGAGCGGGATTTCGCATTAGCAACATTAACGCGACCGAAGCAGCGGGCATTCCTAGTATAAAAAACTACATTTTAATTACAAGCCTCAAGAGCTCAACGGTAGAAGGGCCGACTCCGCTCCGTTAACGCGAGAGTCACGGGCTCGATCCTGACCTCATTGAGCTATTGTCGTAGCCACTCCTAGCGCAAGATTCGAGCTTATTTGGAGGGGCAATAGGAATATTAGTAATGCCTTGAAAGCCTTGAAAAAGAATTGCTAATATTATTATTTTTTTAATGTTAGTAACTTAATGAGTGCCAAATGTCGGTAATAAAAGGGTGCAAAACGCAAAAAACTCAAATAAAAATCCACTAAATTATAATCTTTGTCAATAAAGAATATAGGTATTCAAAATGCGTCCAACGAGACCATATAACAACGAAATCCGACATGCAACCCTTACCCTGTCCCCGGTCACGGAGACCAGCAGTAAAAATTCACCGAGCGTCAGCTAGAATGACCCACCTACTGTTATGGGGTCCTTAAGACCCCGTCCGAATGGTAACTGTTTGATTATCTCGCAACGCTCAAGTCCGGTCCGAGTCTGATTGCATTTCAGTTTTACACTTTCCTCTAACTCAACGCTATAAAAATAGTAGTTTCTTTAATTTATTTTTAACCAACTTCATATAACGGAGATTCTCAATTCATTTCAATATTTTGATTACTCCGAGACGGCTAGACCGATTAGGATAATTCTTTTTTTTCTTTTAATGGGTCCCATTGTCATTCGTTTTAAAGTACCTTGTCCATTTTCTCTTGACCACCGTGATGTGGAGCTTCTGATGATGAAGTGGTTCTACTATTACATTTTGTGCACTATTAATATGTCTCTATTATTTCTCACCCACAGGAGGATAGAAGAAAAGAAGGACGTGGGGTAGAAAAATTGCCCTCAAACATTCACATGCATCGCACAGCTATGGAACTACTTAAGCAAAGCCTTAGCGTAAAGAAGATATTTAATGGAACAACTCAACGTCCTAATTGACATGTTGTTAGACGACAAAATCGGTTGTTCGCATTGCCTTGAACCCAAAATCAGTTGGTCATGTAATTTTGACCCATCATCAGTCGGTTTGACCGACCGACTGACAACGGGTTAACGACTTGTATGTTGTTGTGTATCTTTATACTATTTTTTACAGAATATTAACAATGCTTTTAATGCATTACTAATATTCCTATTGCCCGTCCAAATGAGCTCGAAACTTGCGCTTGGAGTGGGTACGGCAATAGCCCAAGGGGGTCAGGATCGAATTCGCGACTTTCGCGTTAACGGAGTTAAGTAGATCTTGCTACTGTAGAGCTATTGAGATTTCAATTGATTATTGGTCTACTAACAACATACAAGTTTGAGCCTCATTAAGTCATTTCATATGACCCTAAACTTGGTTAACTAACTCACTTACAAGTTATTATGAACTCAGAGTCACATTGATAAATAGTAATACAGATTATAGTATAGAAAACACCATCTTCTTCTTCTCTATAGCATTAATCCCGGTACTTACCCAGGTTCTGCTTATACTCTTATCTTGATTTGATAGGGTTACCAGTTTTTATACAGAGCGATTACCATGTGGCCTTCGTAACCCAAGGGCCAACCAGTAACTCATTGGATAAGAGCAAATTACTTATCAAGAATTAACGATTATTAGAAAATGTTATGATAACATCTGGGAGCGCCAGCTTAACATGCTCTCCAAGACACAGAAGAATGCCTAGACTGAAACAAATATATACAACAAACATCTCTGAACGGTAGTCGAATCCGCAAACGTCGAGGTAGGCTAACTACCAGCACGCGACAACGGTAGAGACCACCATGTTAAAAATGATACCACCCTAGAAAAAGTACTAAATCATTAACAAATAATATTTGTTTAATCGTCCACGTCCATACAAATCGTCAACCGACAAACATCATCGAAACGACCTGAATAACAATCGCTTAGACCACCGACTGAGAACGCCTTTCAGAATTTTAACTATAATTGTTTTTTGCGTCACCTACTGACGACTGTGGCAGCCGTATATAGCGCCTTGGAGATTTAATATGCGGTGCACTACATGATATTTGTGATGTTTTTATTGGGTACGTTATGTCAAGAAAAGATATATGGTCAAGATTTTGGGGAAGTGCTCATAATATTGCGTATTACAAATTCAACATGCTCACAAACATGCGCTTTAAAAATTCTTTGTTCAAGGTGACATACCATCATTAACATACTATCAACTAAGGACTGGACCTTCATAACTTTGACAATAAACGAAGCTAGTCACATGCTAACTTTATTCGATTATGTTGCAAGCTTGTGGCTAACTTACACATTACACATACACACACACACACATACACACACACACGCACACAGACACACAGACACACCCACACACACACACACGCACGCAGACATAGCGCATAGTAATTAAACTTTCTTATTGTTACAATTTAGATTCACCATTTTACAATAATCAACATTTATTGTGAAATCTGCATGTATGTATCATATAATACTTTCAATAGGGGATGGCATATTAACCTTAACACAGGTTATCTAAGTAACCCGCAAAGGTTAATAAGTTTTACCAATTATGTATGTTTAACTAAACATAGCATGTAAGCTTAATGACATGTAACTTGTAACATGTAAAATTTTCAGAAATAAACTTATTCTTATTCTTATTCTTAACTTCATTTTGTTGTGGTAAAGCGAATTTAATAAGACTAGCCACACAATAGTGTTTTTATATGTAAATGAAAGTAACGCAGGAAAGTAGATGGTCCGTCTGATGAGTCACTAACTATACTTAAGCAATGGTAGGCACCTACTATTTACCTATTGAGAATGTACTGTCAACGTCAAATGAAGAATTATTCACTAGTCCTCGTACGGGTTAAAACTCCGAAGAGAGAAGACTCGAATAACATAGGTATCCACTGCCGTGCTGCTCGCCAGCACGAGGCGGCACTAGGGACAATGCCATCACTTCCCCAAGGTGAGGGCAACACCATCAGCTCTCCCCGGGAAGGGCTCAGTTGGGCTATGTGCTTGAGAGGCCCCGGAGTGCGTTCCACAGGAGTTCCTGGAACTTCTCGCAGTCACTTTTAGTGGGACGCCATGGTTAAATATGGAACCCCACATAACCCGGTTCTCTTCCCCAAGAGGCCAGGTATTTGGTTGCAGATTTTCTCGCCGTACACAAAAAAAATGTACTTTATAAAAAGTATCTCTTGTAAAATTTACAATTTATAAAATTTATCTATCATTAAGTATTTAAAAGTAGAAATTAAAATTAAAATATATAGATTTTAGATACTATCGAAATTATTTTGGCACAATATTTAATTAGTTCTTTGCTACTTAATTATATTTTAACTATCTGATTGAACTTTAACCTCATTCATCCTCCCATTCCATTCATACAAAAATCAACATTCAAGCAACTTTGTATGATGAAAGAACTAACAACGATGATCATAACTAACAATGCCAATAAAAAACAAAAGAAAGTCTTCATTTATAGATAATTGCCTTAAGTCGTGTTTGATAAGTCTTTATGAATGTACGCATTGAAACGGACCACACAGCTCGCCGGAACTGATACTGATAGGGATCAGCGTGAGCGCCACCTCGCCTCGACACCTCCAGGGATAGTATTGTTAATACGTGTTCTTAATTGGTAATGTATATCACAAGAACCGAACCTTTAAGTTAGAACTATACAGTAACATAGGGACACGTATTTGATTTGAATTATGAAAGATTAGAATCGTTTATGGCGTCAGAAATCTTGGTAGTGTGTTTTGTATAAAAAACGAGAATAGATAGTAGGATATTTGAAAATGATTTATAGATATTTAGATTATTGTTGCATGTGATAACAACAAGGACAAACACCCAACTGTGGACTCCAAGGTACGGTGAGGGGAACTAAAAGAACACTAACCCTGACTGAAATAGGTACCGGAACATTTCTTTCAAGCAGGACTCAAATCCCGTGACCATTGTCTTAAAGGCTCACCACACCACTGCACCAGCAATTAACAGCCGCAATAGATTTTTTGTCTTTATGTTATTAAGTTGGCAAGCACGCATACGGTGCACCTGATGGTAAGCGGTTGCCGTAGCCTATTAGCGCTTAGAACACCATTAGTAGGTGATTACTCTCACTCAAATCTTACTATTATGATTTTGAAAAGGATCAACGGCATCTTTTACATTATTATCAAAATGAAAATGTATTTTACAGAGTTCTCATGGGCATTTGGTCTAGGGAGGGTAATATCGTAATATACGGTCCAGAGGGGCAAAATGCCTATTTTTTCAAGCATTATTAGTTTAATTGTTCAAAATACCTTATATTCGTGTATTTCTCATTTTTAGCAAGGCCCAAGCGGGTGGCAGGTGTCTCCCTTGCTCCTAACTCACTACGCCCATGACAGTTCTCTTAAAAATATATGTTATTTATATGCATAAAAACATTAAAAAAATTAAGAACCAAAGGTTATAAAAAACTATGTTTTAGTTTTTTATAACCTTTGGAGTTGAAAACTAAAGTAAACTCATCCCACGCAGTCAATAAACCCAGTAATATAAAACAATCTGAAACACAACAATATACAGAGCATTCTAATTTAGGCAATTTGACCACTGAGGGCGTCTCAACACCGACATCAAAGGTGCCGCGCCCCACCACAATTTAGTTGACGTGTAAATCGCCATCGAGACAATGGGATAAATCCGTCGGCGAAGATTCAATGGCACTTAAACATGTTTGAATGGGATAATCGTGTGCGACTTATGATTAAGGTGACCATTTATTTTTAAAGTGGAAACGGGATATTTTTTTGTGCCGTAAAGTTGTAAAACAAGTTGAGACGTTTGTAATATGACTAGTATTAGAAACGTTAAACTGACTCAGAAGAAAAGAGGACAAGGGGGATATAAATGGTAGTAGAGCCATGCTCTCTCCCACTGAAAATCGGCGTAAAGTAATTGTATCAGTAGATACTGTTGCGTTTCGTGCGATGTGTGAGAGCACCAGAGGTCCAATCTCCAACCCTCTCTGTTCCCTTCCTTTTTTCCCTTCTCATTCCTTCCCTCCTGTTCCATGGGCTGGCAATACACATTTGATACTTCAAGTATCGCAAGTTTTCATAGGTTGCGGCGACTGCTCTCTACCATCAGGCGGACCGTATGCTTGTTTGACAACCATCATGAAATGAAAGAAGGAAAAGGCTGAATATGATTTGCTCCCCACTTTTGTAGGAACAACTAGAAGAATCATATAGAAACGGAATTGTCCAATTTACACCAGGACGTGTGGTCATGTTGCTTGTGTATCAGTTTTGCATGTTCCTTTTCAATGTGTGAAAAAACCACAGATATAATATAGCACTATTTAAATTTTTATTCTATAAGTAATAAAAATAAATTGAAAAATAATGTAATCAATGTGGTAATTTAAACTCTTTATCAAAAATTTATGGTTTTGACATTTAAAAAAGCAATTAAATGGGCAATTTGTAATATTGTGTTATCTCCTAAAAGATACTATTGCAAATTTATAACTCTTTTAATCATCGCGCCATATTACAAATAAAACTTGAAATCTATTTATAGGCTTGCAAGTACTGAACAGTT
The DNA here is from genome assembly GCA_023373885.1 of Hestina assimilis. Taxonomy (NCBI): domain Eukaryota; kingdom Metazoa; phylum Arthropoda; class Insecta; order Lepidoptera; family Nymphalidae; genus Hestina; species Hestina assimilis. Next base: position 15,318,898 of record CM041746.1, on the reverse strand, counting down.
GCGAAAATATTATCCGAATTTAATTTCTTTTTCTTTATGTTACTAAGTTGGCCGGCAAGCATACGGCCCACCTGATGGTAAGCGGTTACGTAGCCTATGAGCGCTTACAGCACCTTGCTTAGTAGGTGCCACTCGCGCGTCGCCAACCTCGAGATATTGGTTCTTAAATCTCTTTTGCCTAGTAATTTCACTAACTTACAGTGCCCTTCAAACCGAAACACAGTAATGCCAAACATACTACAGCATTGCGGTAGAATATTTGACACGGCGATGGTACCTAGCTGGCCTCTTGCAACAAAAAATCTACCACCAGTGTAACTGATTGCACTGGTAGAATAATCTCTGCTGTGACAACAGCGGGCGATGTGGTCGTCACGTCTCGACTCCTTATTAACATATTTATAGTGTAAAATAGAAAAGATTTAAATATTTATTCCCGTGGGCTTGGGACCTGAAAATCTGACGACTGCTGTTGCATTTAAGTGAACCTGCCTTTAGTGAAAATATCCATCTCGGTCTGGGCGTTTGTCTTTGTTTGATAGATAATTTGATGTTATCCAATGAGTTACTGGTTCGCCCTCAGGGCTATGGAGGTCAGATGGCTATCGCTCTGTGTAAAATTTATAAGCAGACCCTATGCAAATACTAGGAAAAAAGAAGATTCTGGCAGTCGAAAACTGAAATTTTGTATTTAGGATTTTGAATTATCTTTGTTCTTCAAAATTTTATAGACAAGCAGTACCTAATAAAATAGGCCTATTTTGAGCCTTATCACAAATAAAAATAAAAATAAATTTTATATAACAAACATATAAATATACTTAGCATTAAGCACAGTTATCTTATCAATGACTATGTAAATAAGTCATTATTGTTAATGCCATCGTAAATTTGTCACGAGAACACTTACAACTTGTGGTAATAGTTTTTATCTCAACTAATAATTCTTTGATAATGTCCGACAGCGCTACAGATAAATAATCAGCTGATAATGGATGTCATAACCCCTATTAGTTCGCACCTTATCTTGAACTTGAGATGCGTTTTATAGTTACAATATTTTTCATGTTAAGCAGTCTTTAGGTAATTGGTATTTTTAACTAAACTGATAAATTCTGACGTCTATATTTAATAGTATTTTCATAAATAAAACTAAGAGAATGTATAGACAATGATTAATGAAGTGGAAACAGTCTGTTGGTGATACAAACGAATGAAGATTAACACATTTTTAAGAAATATATTTGTCATAAATTTTTAACTTTTCGATGACGAATATTTAAGTTTGATGTTTTAAAGGTTACGTTTATAGTATATGAATAAAGAATGAAAAGATTATACATTAGAATAAATAAAACGAACACCGATAACTTGACGTTCTCATAAATAAATTAGTATTCATTAAAGTCCAAGGGCAAATACAATGTTATCCCAAAAAACATCCACCAAGAAAATAAATTACTACTATAAAATCTAATCAATAACATCCTTTAAATTATTTCCTTTAGTTTCAGGCAAAACGTAACATACAATTGCTGCAATAAACGAGATAACACCAAATACGGTCGATGGTATCCACATAGGTTTGATAGTCGCTATAAACGGAGCTACCATAGCGCCTGCTTTAGCAGCAGAAGATAACATTCCAAATGCCATAGTCCTCAGCGTTGTTGGAAATAATTCAGCAGCGTATATATAGAGTATTAAAAAACCACCAGAACTCGCAGCCAATCCAATAATGCCGATCAGCAAAGTTGTCCAGTGACCTTTCGGTATAAATATCAAAATTATCATTGAGATACCGGTAACTAGAAAACTTACAGTAACTGACAATTTTCTGCTAACGGCTTTCATTACGACGATTTCGAGAAAACATAGTGGGACCTGAAATAAAATTAACATACCTACGTTAAGCTTTATCTGTGAAGTATGAAATCAATATTGATATTTCTTTCATTCATATTAATTATGATTCTCATCTAATTTTTAATACAGTGAAGGCATGGTAGCGAAAAGAAAACTTTGATACTTAGTCTACATAACTATGTTTGTTTAAAACTTAGAAAAAAAAAACAAAAAGAGGATGAATGAAACAAGCAAAAATAGGTTTTCAAACTAATATCTCACAATGGTACATTGACAAATTTAATCTAAGTATGATAGTGCATAGGACATACTAGAACAAAAAAAAATGTAATTCTTACTTGTATAAGTCCTAGGAGTGCAACAGTCATAAAAACATTGACGTCCAGCAACGTCATGTACTGATTTATGCCGAAGTAAGTCGTGCCAATAACTGTCCATAAAACTAAACTGACTGTTGTTATTATTGTGATATATTTTGTTCTGAAGAAATCTAAATAGTTGACAGTTATCTTTTTATTTTCCTTTATTTTCATTGCCTCTACACTTTTTATAACAGTGTCACGAATATGGCTTGTTTTCAATTTATTGCTGTAAAATATGCAAAATAATGTTTTAAACTTTATAAGTCACAATTTTGCTTCAAATGAAATAATTACTTACAATTTTGCAGCTCTCGTGAGGATGTCAACAGCTTGATCTACTTTACCATTGGATATTAACCATCTTGGTGATTCTGGTACAAAGCAGGCCAGAATAAGAAATATCGTACAAGCTATACTGAATCCCAGTAAATAAGTATTCCATTTAGTTAAAAAGTAAGCATATAAAGGCAATGTAGTTTCAGAAATACCGTCCGGTAAGAAACATAGGCAACCTACTAATTCTCTATATTTCTTTCCAGTTATTTCCAAGATAATTGTAACGCTAGTGATCAAAGACCCTCCACATGCGACGCCCGTTATGAATCTCAAAGCGTTAAAGGCCCAGTAGTAAGGTGCAAATGAGGCAGGTATCATGGATATTATGTTGAGAATTGATGAGGTTATTAAAGCTACACGACGGCCAAACCTAAAAAATACAAAATATAAGTCTCAACTAATTTTGTTTTGGTTATACCTAACACATGATATGTACCTGTCCGATATCCAACCAAATATGGATGTACCGATCACAACACCAAACATTGTAACAGTTTGTGTAAAGCTCCCCAACCACGCTCTTTCACATATCAATCCAAAATGTGATATTAAAGTCGTTTCCATAACGTCCGAATGATAAACATAATTCTTACAACTCTCATAACACGTACTATTTTGTGCATCTATGATAATGTTATCTTCAAATTCAGAACAAATAAAGTGTGTTACCGGTGTTAAAAACATTATAGCCGTCATGTTCCCAAGAGCCGTGTATCTGGTTAATGCTGCAATCATTGATATTATAACTTGCCATACACCTATAGCTCCTATAGTTTCTTCAAGATAATCACTTTCAAACTTATCCTTATCTCCATTTATTTCCGATGCACCACTAATAGTGAAAACATTTGATTGCTTCATTTTAACTTTCATTTTATATTCTTAATTAATTTAAATGAAGTCGTTAAGTTGAATAGCAGAAGTTAGTGAATATTTAATTAAATTATTAAAATTTTATAAAGAGAAACCGCCTATGTCAAGAACTAACGAAATAAAACTAAAAATGTGTTCAGACATGTGGATATTTTCTTAAGTATCTACAGTAATCATAAAAAAGACTTTATTGTATTGAAATGCTGAGTTAAATGCATTTTAAAAAGGTATTTTCAAAGAAAAACCTTGAAACATTGACATGATTATATTAACACAGCTATAATTATGTACAAAAGGTACATAAAATAAATGGCTTTGAACGCAATGTTTTACGTAGATTATCTGTAACCTTATTCTAATTTGAATTATAACACAAAAATAATCTACCAAAAAAATAAAGGCAAGACAAAGACATTTAACTCAGATTCGTAAATTTTCGAATGTTTTTTGTAAGTGAAGTGATGATGCTATTTAAATATTTTTAACAGATCACTGTGCAAGCTTCCTTAATGATATACGGGCAACAGCCGGCCGTCATGTATTTTATTAATGACGGACCATTCCCACCACTCAGTCGTTTTCGACTTTAATGCTAGAGTAATTTGTAATTTCGTCTCATTTTGAAGCAGTCAATAATTTTCTGTGAAGATTTTTATTACTTACGATATCTTTATAAAATCTTCTGATCTTATTTTTGATAACACACTTTATTTTATTATTTAGTACTTTTAAAATTTGAAGATACAAAATTTAAAATTGGTGTCATTAATATTCGGCGCTTGAATTAAGGACTTCTATATTAACTTATCTCCATTGAACAAATCTGTGAAGGTAAATCACTTTTTATATTTAGTCATATCAATAGTCTTTTTTATTATCAATAGTCTTTTTTATTTTTAGGCGACTAAGTTAGCTAAGCAAGCATATCTGATGGCAAGTGTTTTCCACAACCCTTGAGCGCTTGCGACACCATTTGCTGGTGTTACTCACATTTGCCAACCTCGAGATATTGGTTCCTAAATCTTCACTGTCCTGTAATTTCACTACCTACCTACGAGTGGAACTGAAACAATGTAATGCAAAATACACTACTACACTGCTTTGCGGTAGAATATCTGACACTGTAGTGGTATCTGCCTAGCTGGCCTCTTGCAATAAAAGTCATAAACAAACGCTGCACACTCCACTTATTAGAATAGTGGTATCCTGTGTCGAGGGTCCGGAAATTCATACAAGGACAAGAACAAATACACCTACACCGGAAAATATACTTGCATGGTCAATACAAATATACTATGCTCCGCTTAAGGCAGGTCACAAAGTCACATGGCCATTTTCCTATTCATATGATCAGACATGTCAAGACATCTTATCGTGCACGTGTCGTATCGTTTAAGTTGCTCTTAGACCGTCTAAAGTCAATCGTCCGACGGCCAAGCTCGTTACGTCGAGCACGACAGCCAACATGTAATCACACGTCAGAGGCCCCCAACCTGTAATTTGCAGTACTTTTAACCCTCTCAATCAAGTAAACGCCGACCGGTGTCGTTTTTGTTTTAACTTAATGTGACTCCATCATGCACTTTTTGTGGCAATCTTATCTCGTTAAGTATAGGTGATTTTTTAGTGTTTTATGTGAGATATTTATTCAAGTGTTCTTTCGTATACAATCAATATTAATTGGGAAGTAAAAAGTTTCACTCAACGCGAGAAATCCTTTGACTCCATTTATTATTTCGGACAAAATGATATTAAGACATCTAGTTTTTGGCTTTAATCGATAATTTTAAGTAACTCTCTTTGTCTGCATGTCGTGCTGTCACGCCAAAACTACTGAACCGATGTAAATGAAAATTGGTACACATATAGTCTAGAGCCTGAGAAAGGACGTAGCTTACTTTTTAATGCGAAAAAAGGGTTGTAAGAGATTGAAAGGGGGGATGAAAAGTGATATAGAAGTATCGTCATTTTTAGAGCCAGAAGCTTGAAATTAATTTTTTAGGCTGTTGGTTCGATATAAATAAATATGAGATTCAAAGTTCGTAAAAGATTTGTGATTCAGAGTTTTCATTAAAATCGTTATTCATGCGGATGAGGCCGCTGGCAGAAGTGACACAGGTACACAATCCACAATTATTTCCGTTCAGAGATCCTTTTTAAAATGAGGTAGAGACATAATTAAATTATATAATAATATATAATAAACGCTACACACTCAACGGCCCCCATTAGGATAATTATATCCTGTGTCGGGGGTCCGGAAACATTCACAATGACAAGGACAAACACAACCAGACCGGAAAACATGCCTGTACGATTAATACAAACATCTGCTCCGAGCGGGAATCGAACCCGCAACCGTCGAGGCTTAAGGCAGACTCGTTACCCACAACGCCACAACGGTGTCATTAAAATTAAAACGAACAGACCACAATCGCCAAAGGATTAGAAGAAATAGATGCCTTAATCGTCCGTCAGTCCTGAATCAGAACATTAAAAATTTGGAACTACCCTAGAAGCACACGCTATCTGCTAACAAATAATTATAAAATCATTTCACAACAACCGAAAATAATCATAAATCCTACAAACTCAACGGCCTTCATTAGGATATGGACAAGGACAAACACACTGACCAGATCACATGCCTGAGTGATTAATACTAAATCTTTTTCTCTAATTCTAATAATTTTTTGTTAGCTAAGTGAAAGTCTCATTAAAATCAGTTCAGCTATTTCAAAGATTAGCCGGAACAAACAGACTGACCGATAAAAATTGTCAACATAGGTACATACTTTCATATGCATTTATATATATAACCAAAATACCATATACTTCTAGTATAGCTAATATTGAACAAAAAATAGCTAAGTTCGAAACAATATAGAGCCTACTTCCAGAAAGAGACCATCATTTCTTCGATGGAAGCTAATAACCAGAATTACGCCTCATGCTGCACTTATCTGAGGATTTATTACCCCCTGAGGCCACCTCCAACTGCCTATTACCACCATTTCGACTTGATCATAATTTGTCCGGGAAAATTGACCATCATATCTGATCCTACAGTTTTAGATGCCTCTTGGAAGGGTTTTCGTCTGTGATTTTGACTCATTGAATCTTTTTATAAATTATACGTTTCGTTGAAATTAATCTGTTATCAATCATCAATGATCAAATAAAAACCGGTCAAGTGCGTGTCGGACTCGAACATAAAGGGTTCCGTAGAGTTTAAATTAAATATTTTCTTATTATAGCGGCCATAAAAATACACGTTATGTGAAAATTTGCAGCTCTCTGATGCTCTACGTTTGTGTAATAGTTCGTGAGATACAGCCCCCTTACACGCGGACGGACTGACGGAAAGTGATAGGGTTCCGTGAACAGCTTTACTCAAGGAAATATACGCATAAGACGTCTTTATTAAAATTCCCTCAAAGATGTCTTTCACAAATTCCCGCTTGGGACACATGTTTGTATTGAACATACAACACAATAAATATTGTAAAGTTTATTATTACTTATTATTTTCTTTAACGGATGCGAAGGCATTTTTTTTTTTTTTGATTATATGTTTCTGTTGCCCTGGCCTTCTCAGCGTGACCAGACTGGAGTACTGAGATTTAGCCCAGAACAAGGGAATGCCTTCACGGAGGCTCAAAGTCGATTGGTTGCATCTTGCGAAACCGAAAAAAGAAATTATCCACTAAACTCAATAATAAAATGAAGCCTCAATAGCTCAACGGTAGAACTTCGCTCCCCTAGAGGAGAGTGTCGTGGGTTCGATCCTGACCCCCTTGGGCTATTGTCGAACCTTTAATTGGAGGGGCAGTAGGAATGTTATTAATGCCTTGAAAAATCATTGATTATATTCTTAAAAATAAATTAAGATCCTTTTAATGTACTATATTACCTTATAATAATAGCTATATCATTTAATTAATATCTTCAAAGGTCTAAGTAAATTGGTAATCAAACAAATAATAAAATAAATCGAATCACTTAAAGAGCCGAAGATACACAAGAATGATCACCCTCGAAAAATTCTTTCACATCAACAATAATCTAATTTCGTGAAGAGCCAATCCAATCGTTCGAAATTTAAAATTTTATTTTTTTTTTTAAATTTTCCCGACGAAATAATTCGGGATGCGAGTGACGAGCCGTCTTCGAGTGCGCCTGTCGTAAATTTTTCAAAAGAGTTTTTAATCAGTCGTGAAGCGATTTATAAATTAAACAGGGGCTCTGTTATGAAGAAATACCGTGAAAGCAAATGCGAGTGTCCATTTGTATTGCTTATATTACTTTAAAAAAATATTTTAATTAATTTTATGCTACATTACTTATAAGTTAGAGGAATTTTAAAGGCGTCGGGATGTGACGACCCCATCGCCCGTTGTTGGGATAACCTCTGTCACAACAGAGATTATTCCACCAGGGCAATCAGTCACACTGGTGGTAGGTCTTTTGTTGCAAGAGGCCGGCTAGGTAGGTACCACCGCAGTGTCCAATATTCTGCCGCCAAATAGTAGTGCTTAGGCACTACTGTGTTCCGGTTTGAAGGGCATTGTACGCTAGTGAAATTACTGGGCGAACGAGATTTAAGAACTAATATCTCGAGGTTGGCAACGCGTGAGTGACACCTACTAATGGTGCTGCAAGCGCTCATAGGCTGCGGCAGCCACTTACCATCAGGTGGGCCGTATGCTTGTTTGCCAACTTCTAACATAAAAAAATAAATAAAAATAATTGTAAATAAGGCTTAGGCTACTTACAGTTATAGACATGTTAAACTGCTGTCTTTTCTCTATCATCCTATCAAAGCAAGAACTATCAAAAATATAGTATTAATCCACCTATTTTAAAAATTAAAATTACCTTTGGCATTTCAGCTTTGATCTATTTAAAAAAAAAATACGGGATAAGCACGCATCGCATTAGACAACGGAAACGCGACGTCTACAAGAAATATAGGCGGATCTTTCTCTCCGCGAAGCTGCAAATTTCGTCATCAATTATCATTATTAGGGAGCACGCCGACGGCGGTAATTGAGTTTTATAAATGGCGGCGATGACGTCACATACCTTGACGAGTCACATGATGCACTGAAATAGATCGCGAGTTTAGAAGTTGGGAAATGTACTAAATTAAGTTAGTTAATTCTTGTTAATTTTTGTTTTGCAATCGCATGGATCAATTTTTATTTTCCTCTGAACTTGTATATTGCAAAATGGTTATTAAAGTTATTAACGTAATAACTAGCTGTGTTACAATTATTTCCCAAACATCTAGAAGCAAGAAATCTAAGTGATAATTTAATGGCTAATCAGTTTAGCTATCAACTAGTTTCGGACTAATCGGAAGATGTCCGTGAAGGTACCATACATGAATCTTTCAAAACTTTTAGCATTTACCTACACTATCAAAACTACATTCGCCATTAGTATCAAAGTTCTTTTTCCTAGAATTATTCCCGGTACTATTATTTTACCCAGGGTCTGCTTATTACTCTTGTCCGAATTTAACAGGTTACTAGTTTTTACACAGAGCGATTGCCATCTGACCTCCACAACCCTAAGGACGAACCAGTAACTTATTGGATAAGAGCAAATTACTTATCAAGAGTTAATGATTATCAGGTGTTGTGTGAGAACAAACGGGACCGACAGCTTAACTTGCTCTCCGCTAACTTTAGGGAGAACCACATGGACAAGAGCGGGAATCAAATCCGCAACCGATGAGGCTAAAGGCAGACTCGCTACCCACAACGCCACAACCGCTATAAGAATCAAAGTTCTTCAGTACCATTCTTCACACTAACTTTAAAATGCCCTAATGACAGTAATTACTCACAGCAACCACACAAACGATGGGGTCATTTCGTTAAGGTGTTATTATTGTTTCCGTAATCACTCACACTTGGAAACAAAGAGTTACGTTTAACAGAAACGCATCGCCTTCTTATATAATGACCGACAATCAGTCATGTATCCTGTAATGAGAGCATTTGTTCAATGCTACAAACAGACATTTGTAATGGTAAATTTTACTTGAACTTGTATTCTATTTTAGTGTTAATTGACACCGTTGTGGCGTTGTGGGTAGCGTGTCTGCTTTTAGTCTCGACGGTTGCGGGTTCGACTCTCGCTTGGGCAGATGTTTGTTAAAATTTCTGTCTCAGTCTGGGTTTCACCACGGTGGATCGGAGACCACCTTAAGCTGTCGGTCCCGGTTGTTATTACATAACATCTGATAATAATGGTTAACTCTTGATAAGTAAATTGCTCTTATCCAATGAGTTACTGGTTCGCCCTTAGGGTTGCGGAGGTCAGATGGCAATCGCTCTGTGTATAAACTAGTAACCCGTCAAATCCGGATAAGAGTAATAAGCAGACCCTGGAAAAATAAAATACCGGGAATAATGCTAGGACGTAGAAGATTCTATTTTAGTGTTAGAGTTTATCTGTTTTGTTAGTGTAATCTATACATTGATGCATGGCGAAGTGTCATGAGACTACAGCTATAGAACCTATTTAATACGTATGATTAGAACGACAATATTTGAAAAGCTGTCATTCTAACGAAGCATCACATTGATGGTAGCACGATGGTTACTTCAATATTTCATCGTGCAGAAAATCATCGTCGTACCGCATAAAAGACGAATCATTGAAATCCAACGCAGTAGTTAAAGTGCTGTGCAATTTCTAATAAGATCTTTTAAAGTTTACGTACTCAAACCTACAGAAATGATGGATGAAAATTGAAATTCATAAAGGCTATCCTTAGCGTAGTTTGACTCAAAATGAATACTGATAAAACTGATTTTATATATAAAATGAGAAGACCTAACCGATAGAGCTGTTCGGGCGATTTATAATTTGCAAGCTAGAGACTCTCTTCGGGATGTGTTTACTAAGGCAGGCATACTGACGGTTGCTTCGCAGTATATCCTTAGCAATATCCTTTATATTCATAAAAATGTTGATTTGTTTGACACAAACAGTGACAGACACTGCTTTAATACAAGAAGAAAAGATAAACTTGTTACACCAAGTTTTCGGCTTCACAAAGTGAGTATGTCTTTTTTGGGGCAAGGTGTTCGCTTCTATAATAAAATTCCGCAGACAATTTTGAATCTACCACTTATGAAATTTAAATCTTATATCAAGCGGTGTTTACTAAATAAAGCTTATTATTCCGTTAATGAATATATTGCAGATAATGTGGCATGGAATTAATATACGTTGAGTTTCATGCGGGATATATATCTTAATTGTACATTTGACAAATGTAATGTGATTATTTTTGAAAAGAGTAACTGTAGAGTTTCTTGCCGTTTCTTCTCTGCAGAATCTGCCTTCCGAATCGGCGGTAGCTTCACTTAGGCGGACGTGACAGACTGTGTGTTTGACGATTCAAAGGCGCTTGAAGGCCTGTTTGAATAAAGAATATTTTGAGTTTGAGTTTGAGTTTGATATAGTATACTAGCGGCCCGCTCCGGCTTCGCACTGGTATAAAATATATAGCCTATGTCATTCACTGAAAAAATGATTAAAATCGATCCAGTAGTTTTGATTTATTCATTACTGCCCGCACGCGTTAAATGTAATTATTTACGACATCACATTAGAAACCTCAATTTTTTCTCCACTATTTTTATACATATAAACCTTCCTCTTCAATCACTCTATCTTTAAAAAAAACCGCCGCCTGTACGCACAGAAATATACATAGCGTAAAATATAGTCCAGTAATTTAGAACTGACTATAATTTAGTCGTTTATTTCATTAGCACTAGCCGTTCATGCGGCTTCACTCCCGTCGGGTAAGATCACCCTTTTTCACCAACTAACGGCATATTATCGTCCGCCCACTTTTTCTTTCTTATTCCTCGGCTTCCATGTATCATATCGTGATATTATATAGCCTATAACCTCCCCCAAAGAAATGTGCTCTCTAATGCAAAAAGAATTTCCAAAATTTTCATCAGTGTGTTCAAAAACAAACAAACTCTTCAGCTTTATAGATGCTATGGTATAGATTCAAATATCTCAATATGATAAACAATGTGTATATACGACTTTTTTATTAGTTCCGATCGATTCGTAAACAATGCCCGTCTACCGGCACTATTATGGGCCATAACTTTCCCTTATCTGAGGTCGTTTTCTTTGAATCTTCCTACATAGGCATTTCATAAATCTTAAGCATGCGCCATTATATTGGATGCGGTATATTACATAGTAAACATAATTTAATAAAAATATATAAATAAAGCATATAATTCTAATATATAAAATTCTCCTGTCACAATGTTCGTTCCCATACTCCTCCGAAACGGATTGACCGATTCTTATGATTTTTTATGCATATTCAGTAAGTCTGAGAATCGGCTACTATCTATTTTTCAAACCCCTAAAAGATAAAGGGTATCCACCGCAATTTATTTTTTTATTCTTTGCATAAAATTTTATTTTTATTTTTTATTGTGTACCATTGAAAAATACATACGACCCTAAATTTTCATTTTTTTATCACCAACCCCTGCTTTTTAATAGCCATATTAGTCAATCAAAAACTTTAATCGGGTAGACGGCGCTGCTATCGGGTCGCAGATTTTTTTCGGGGCAGGACAACCTCTGCCGGGCCCGCTAGTATGTATATAAATAAAGCATTTTTCCGATAAAAATGCTTGGGACTCTTAATATTGTTAGATCTCATTCAACGGATCTCATTCAATAACGGAGACGGGTCGTTATCAGGTTGACCAGAAATGGTGGAGATCAAAATAACAAACTGCACTTTAAAAAAACGTCCATTTAATGAACAATACAAATGATTGTAAACTATCGTAAAGATAATAACCTGATATTGAAAACGCCGTGAGTTCAATGCCACGTGATGAATACGACCGTTCGCTTTGCCCACACTGATCAGAGTGTACTCATTATTATTAACTTCCAATCACGTGACAGCCGAACACAGACACTGTCAAACGTCAGCATAGGCGTAGACCTCAGCCAAGCAATTGCTTAACGTTTTCAATAGATGGCGCTGACGCTGCGACACATTGAAAAGAGTAACTATCGAGTTTCTTGTCGGTTCTTCTCGGTAGAATCAACCATCCGAACCGTCGACAGCGTTTGACTATTCAAAAGTATTCTTTGAAATTCTACTTCAATAAAAATAATATTGTATTTATTTTATAAAATGAATCTAACATAACATAAAATTTAATACGTAACGAATAACTTTTAAGTATACATTTTTATGATAGTATCCCAGAAAGTGTTGAGGAGCTTTGCATTAATAAATTAAAAAAAAAAACTGAAAAGGAGCGCTTGTGTGGTAAAGGTTATAGAATTAGTAAGTTTATTAAGAACACCAGGCCTTGGGAGTGAAATGATCACGAAAGTACGTACGTACTATTACGTAGTATTACGTTCTTTGTGATGAGTAAGCGCCGGAGGCCTAATCTCCCACCCCCTCTGTTGTTCTTCCCTTCCCTTCTCCCAAGGGGGTTGGCAACGCGCATTTGTTACTTCAAGTGTCGCAAGCGTTCATTGCTTGCGTTGACGTTTACCATCAGTTGAACCGTATGCTTATTTGCCAACCGCCATGATATGAAAAAAAAAATTATAACCTCTTCTCGTAACAAACTATTGTCGACGTTGTGGCGCAGCGGTAGCGAACCTGCCTTAAACGCCACAGGTCATCACAGGAGTTCGATTCCTGCTCGGAGCATAACATGTTTGTATTGACCATGTCAGCATATTTTCTGGTCTGGGTGTATTTATCGTTATCATTGTGTATGTTTCCGGACCCCTGACACACGATATAACTATCCTAATGGGGGTCGTTGAGTGTGTAGCGTTTATTTATTTACTACGATTTTCAGTTCTAGCAATGGTAATATATATCCTAAAATCTCAAATTACCACATCCAAACATTCAACACTCGCAGTTTTTACCATATCAGTTGTAACATGTCTGTAACAATAATCGTTAAAATTAACGACAAACAATAACTGAATTTACAACGGGACTGTCATTATTATAGAAGGACGAGGTGTCTCCGAGGGAGTAAATTGTGATAAGCCGTACTTGACGAGTGTTATGACACTATTAATTAAGTTACTATCGAATTATTGTCTCCGTGATAATTATATAAGGAAATAATTTTAGTAAGGACTGATAACATTAAATATTGTCTAACATGTAAATAATAAACGCTACACACTCAACGACCCCCATTAAGATAGTTATATCTGTGTGGGGGTCCGAAAATATACACAATTACAAGACCAAAAACACCAAAGGAATCAAAGTCGCGACCTGTGGCGCTTAAGGCAGGTTCGCTGCCACTGTGTAATATAACAACTTACACAATGTAATAAATAAATAAAAAATAAATATATAATATTTCATATTTTACTAAGCTTAAAAGAGGAGACTTTGGGATTAATAACGTTAAATATTCATGTTAAAAATTCAAGGATTGCATACAATATCATAATATTATATTAAATTTTTGATTATGAAGGCGTCGGGATGTGACGACCCCATCGCCCGCTGTTGGGATAACCTCTGTCACAACAGAGATTATTCCACCAGTGCAATCAGTCATACTGGTGGTAGGTCTTTTGTTGCAAGAGGCCGGCTAGATAGGTACCACCGCAGTGTCCAATATTCTGCCGCCAAATAGTAGTGTTTAGGCACTACTGTGTTCCGGTTTGAAGGGCATTGTACGCTAGTGAAATTACTGGGCGAACGAGATTTAAGAACTAATATCTCGAGGTTGGCAACGCGTGAATGGCACCAACTAATGGTGCTGCAAGCGCTCATAGGCTGCGGCAGCCACTTACCATCAGGTGGGCCGTATGCTTGTTTGCCAACTTCTAACATAAAAATAAAAATAAAAAATTATGACATAATTTTTTTTTTTTCAAAGCACACTAGCAATGCTTTTTCAAGTAATTACTAATACTTCTATTGCCCTCCAAAGCAGCTTGTGGCTTGCGTTAAGAATGACACTTTTTACTTGAGGAAATGCGTTTATGCACTTCCGTGCTGGGACAGATGATAAAAGTGCCACGGGGAATGTGAGACTCGAAGCCATGTGCAATGGTCTTTATAAGACCACCAACTCAAACCACAAGGTCTTTACAAGACGGGATCTGACGCGCATATGAGGCCGGCGTGGTACCAGCGTTAACCACAACCCAACATTAAGAGTAACACTTGCTAACTTTCCACCTTTAAGGTGGCTCTGGTTAAAGCATGCTTCTAAGTATGCTTAAAACTAGCATGCTCAGCATCTGTTCACATTATCTAGCGATAAACATTTTTTTTTTATATAAAATAGGTAAACTCTTGAACTTCATCGAACCCGGAGGCATAGTTAAGGTCTAAGATGGAGCAAGCAAACCTATTCAGACACGCTCGAAGAACGCCCCCTTCCACCCGCACATCAAGTAGCATGATCGAAAATCAAACGACTGTTGATTTTTGAGCAAGCTTGAAATAAGCGTGCTCATTACTAGCTACGCTAAGACACACATGACACATGCTACTAAGTAGCAATTGCTCATAAATAACACGCTTTCGTACTAGTAATGAGCATGTGTGCCAGTACCCTTATGCTATCAGAGAATATTATCTAAGACTATCTTTCAATCACTTACATGACTTTATAACCATTTGAAAGCCGACTATAAAACTTCATATAGTAATTAACCAATTAACCTAAAAATAAAATCAGAGCCAACGAACATTACAAACAAAGCGGCCAATTAATCAAATCAACAATAAATCAAAGAAATTCATAAGCGAACAGACATCACCGACTCAAAAACATCAAACGCTAATTACGGAACGTTATTAAGGAAATGAAAAAAAACAATATGACAATGAAAAACGAGCTGAAGGGCGTATTCTTTCAAATTAATTCCTAAGAGGCAACAATTTGTCTTCCCGTTACAAGATTAAGAGAGCTCGTGAAAGAACCGACGAAAAATATACGTGTCAGGCTAGTTCTACATTGACCATATAGCGCTATAACAAGCTAGTTTTTTGCGCTATAAATATGTTCAAGAACTTCATTTCCAAAAATATACATATAACTTTGTATCTAATTTAAATTATAGTTCCTGTAGAAATAAATAATATACGCTTATACGTTTCGCGCGGGCATACTAGCAGGCACGTATTCTGTCCCAAAAAAAATCTGGGACCCGATAGCAGCGCCCCGTACTGGGTCCAAATTTCCATATGCGTCTAAACTTTTGTCAAATCTACTAGAACACAAAAAAAACATCAAAATCGGTCCAGCCGTTTAGAAGTGCGGTCACATATCGGTACTATTGTCGGTACACACGGACAGAAGAATTATGTATGTTATATTATATCAATAATTTCATATGACAAAATCGAAAACCTAAACCCCATTCTATGGAAAAAGAGGCAAATTGAGAAATATGAAAATATCATTGGCACTATGTAAAAAGTAACTTTTTCAATCCTCGTGTTACATGTGTATTACAGTAAGCAAAAATCTTTAATCGCAAATAAAACTCACTTTAGAGTACTATTTTAAAGTAGAAACTTGATCTGTCAACATACAAAAATGATTATTTTTGTATCGCGCTATATAATGCTATATCTAGTGAAGATTGGACTTAAAAGAGCTGTTGAAAAAACCGACAAGAAATATTCGGCTTAATAGCTTAACTTTTCATCTGCTAACGAATTAACAAGCGGCCCTCAGCGCAAATAAACACTGATTAATAGCGGACATTAATTTTGAAAAAAGGTTTTTATAAGCACGCGAACGCTTTTATATTTTAATGTAAATATTATGCATTGAAGCTATATAATGTAGGTCAGCAGTTTCTTTAATTGGCTGAAGTTTTGGAAAAGAGTTTTTGGCTATAAATTAAATAATATTAAATGAATCAATAAATAAACGCTACACACTCAACGGCGCCTATTATAATAATAATAATAATAATAATAATAATAATAAACTTTATTGATGACTATTTACACTGCTAACAATAAGAGAACAAAAAAACAACAGAAAAAGTACATAAAATAAACAAAACACTGAATTAACACATACAAATAAAAATAAAAAAATAAAAATAAAAACCTAGTAATAATCCTAAAATTAAAAGCAAAAAAATAATATAAATATATACGTAGTGCAGCAGTGTAAACGCCACCAAACGGAGCCTCGCTCAGTGAAAGATGAGACGTCAACGCCTCAACACTGATTCTCAGCGAGCGCCGAGACAGTTGTTAGCGCAGCACAAACAATAACCATATTAACAAATATTAAGATAGTTATTTCCAGTATCGGGGATTCGGAAACATACACAATGACAAGGACAAACACACCCAGACCGGAAAACATGCATGTATGTTCAATACGAGTACAAACTTCTGCTCCGGCCGGGAATCGAAATATTTAAGTTTAATAACAAAGACTTTACAAATAAGCCTTCTCGTCCGACGAAGTACTACCATATAAATGAGAGAGATGGAAGTCCCAACCGGTCTCCATTCTCGCCTTTCTTTTATTCTCCTCTTTTCACTTTCCAATAATTAGATTCACAACAGGCCTGTGACATCAGTAGCTTCTATAAGGAGCCATTCATAAGCACGTCACACCGAATTTCATAATTTTTGGACCCCTCTCCCATCTTGTTCAAAGCTTATCACATTGTTGAGACGTCAAATATTTTTTTCAATTTTAAATTAAAAATTATAAAATAAAAAAAACTCGTGCTACCATTTTTCAAACTTATTTTTAACTCGACAATCAAATAAGCACAAATATGTTATTTATGGGATAGTTTAAAACCAAATTTAAAACTAAAGCACCTCATAACTTACACTCAATAAAATCTCTCCGAAAATTCAACATTTAGCCAAAATTCAAGGAAATATGACAGGCCGCTGAAAGTATGAGGGCATTCAAGATAGGAGATAAGTTCTGAGTCGTATCTGTGTAATGCGATCGTAAATTACGAATATCGCCGGCGAACGCTCCATTTAACTTGACTAACGGCCTACGTAGAGTAAAAAGGCGTATGGAGGCGTTTTCGTCTGTACAGTCGATCGCTGAAGTTAATAACTTGAGCTTTGACATAATTATACCTCGTAAATCTACTGTATGCATCGGCGTTTTTGATGTTTAAAGACGTTTCGCTATAACTGTACTATATGCATAAAATTTATTGGTATTTTAATTATGACCGCATCTCCCTTACTTCATTAAAACATTTTACCATAATTTATTTATAAATTCTAAATAGATCTTCAAGCGTCGAGTATTTAGTCACCTTTTCCCCAAAGACCGGCAACGCATTCTCGACCCCCATGGTGTTCTGGATGTTCATGGTCGATAGTTACCACTTACCATCAGGTGAAGCAATCTGCTCGTTTGCCCCTATATAATATAATATAAAAAAAAAAAAAGTTAGACACTCAACAACCACTATTAGGATAGCAATATCCTGTGTCGGAGGTCCAGAAACACCTACAAACCCAAACACAACCAATCAACCAACCAACAAATCCCGGGACCAAAAGAGGTTTTACGCTTGCTATTGCACCACAAAACAATATCTCAAACGTTCAAAGCTTTCACTTTCATTTCTTTGTAATACTCATTTTATAACTCAACAACATAAAAAATGGCTAAATCCATTCGTCACGCGAATCCGCTGAAAAATTCAACAAAGCAAATAAATAACATGTAATAACAAAACAAATCATGTACTTACACAGGACGCCATGTTTCACGCAAAGCCTTAACTTTTATGAAAACTGTCTCCCGCCACAGTATTTCACGTTAAATGGCCTAGCTTTTTGTCGTTAAATTTGTAACTTATCGCCTGTGGATTAGGGCGACCATATTTTAACTGAACGAAAACATAATTATAAATAGTTTATTTAAGACGTCTGAAATATGGTTTTAGGGCGTTCAAAAATAAAAAAACGCAATTTGTAGGGCTAAAATATCCAATATTTGGGTATTAGCCTTATCAATTTTATTTGAAAGTGATAGGTTATGCGTATTTATACGGTCAATGAATTTGTAGTCGTAAATCACCGTCGTCCAACAATATTTTTACGTTTTCGGCTTTATCTTAAGGTTCTATGATGCATCTGAAACTATAATAACGTGTCATTCATAATATTACAAAAAACCATTACTTAGTTTAAAAACTTCCCTCCTAAATATGGCTCTAAGCCTTGGGTAATAGTTGATAGTTGAACCGAAACTGGAAGAATACCCAAAAATGGTTAATGAGCTTAGAATCAATAATATTCAATGTAAATTAATTTAATTACTTATTATTCTTAAATACAATCGCTATTTAGCCATTGTTTTAGTTTATCTAATATATAAAATTCTCGTGTCACAATGTTCGTTCCCATACTCCTCCGAAACGGCTTGACCGATTCTTATGAATTTTTTATGCATATTCAGTAAGTCTGAGAATCGGCTACTATCTATTTTTCAAACCCCTAAGTGATAAGGGTGTCCACCCCAAATTTTTATTTTTATTTTTTGTATAAAATTTTTATTTTTATTTTTTATTATATGTCATTGAAAAATACATACGACCCTAAATTTTCACTTTGTTATCACCAACCCCTGCTGTTTAATAGCCTTATTAGTCAATCAAAATCTTTCACCGGGTAGAGGGCGCTACTATCGGGTCCCAGATTTTTTCGAGGCAGGACAACGTCTGCCGGGCCCGCTAGTAATATATAAAAAAGACTATCTCTTCCTATCAAAACTGATAGTCACTCTAGTAGAATGTAAGGTAGCCAGTATTTTTCCGAGACAAATATTATTTATGTTACCGTTTGTATCGAATAAAGGGTTAGTTACGCTCCTTTGTGTGCTTGTTATTACTTATTCTATTAACCTCTAATACAGGACCGCTTTAACTTGTATTATATGGAAAAATTAGCGCAAAAGAAACTTGTACATAATTTCTTTGTGAAAATAAAAGTGTTAGTACCAACAAGCATAATGTTATATTATTCACCCTGACGTATTACATTTGTCATGTCAACATCTAATTTTGTAAATGGAGAGAGCCTGTAAAATGCATGTCAATCTTTTAGAAGTCATTGTCAAAAGGAAATATTTTACTGAAATGGTGAACGAAAACTCAGTGCAGGCCCGATCTCCCACCTCATCTGATCCGTTCCTTTTTTCCCTTCTTATTCCTTTCCTCCTATCCCTTGGCTGGTAACGGGTACGTGATACTTTAAGTTGGTATCACTAGTGTGCTTTTGCATGTGTGTATCGAGCCTACTACAAGCAAATAAGCACACGAGCAAGTGAGTGAGCAACTCTCTCTCTCTCTCTCTATCCTTGTCTCTTTTTACTATTTAATCTATTGAAAAATACACATTTAATTTCGAATTACATTCTACAGTTGAAAAAAAGTAAGAAACTTCCAGGTAGGGGTTCCCCGACCGCACATTTTAAAAATTTCAATTCTCATAATGCAGTCTGAAATATAACGCTTCAATAGGCCATCGAAACTAATTGCGGAATGATAGGTAGTGGGGTGATTTTTTGCAAGTCAAATAGGTTATCTAGTGGATTCGAGTGAGTTTATGCTAATACCACCGCATCCGTTATTATGCAAAGCTGAACTTTAGTGCTGTTACCGATAGATCGATAGTTATTAAATAATAAAATTTTAATTTGACATAATGAAATTTGAAGCCGCAACAGCTCAACGGTAGAAGGGCTGACTCCGCTCTGTTAACGCGACAGTCGAGGGTTCGACTGACCCCATTGGGCTATTGTCGTACCCACTACTAGCGCAAGTTTCGAGCTTATTTGGAGGGGTAATAGGAATATTAGTAATGCCTTGAATAAGCATTGCTAACATTATTTAAAAAAATGTTAATATCGATACGATTGTTTTTTGTATCAATTATCAATTTACGGTAGTACAGCCCTACTTCCCCCAGCACAAATGATCCGGCTCAACCGATAAAGTACTACCCTTTCACAAAAAATAGGCGTAATGTAAATGTATTGTTGCGTTTCGTGCGATGAGCGAGAGCGGCGATGGCTCAAACCCCACCCCTCTGTTCCCTTCCTTTTTCCCTCTTCTCAAACCTACCCTCCTATCCTTTAGACTAGCAACGTGAAAGTGACACTTTAAGTATCGCAAGCATTCATAGGTTTACCGCAACCTTACCATGAGGTGGACCGTATACTTGTTTGCCAACCGTCCTGAAATAAAAAGACAAACCTGCTAAGCGATAGATGCAGGGAATGGTTAGCATTCCCTGCATCTATCATTTTTATATCGATAAATTGGACTAGTAACTGTTCCCATCACTAAGCTCTCCCTTCATCTACGAGGGTCGCGGTCACCAATTTGCGTTTTAATTAACTATACGGTCTAACGATTTGTTTTTGTTGCAAATTGTTTCCACCGATTCTGCGGCCGATTGTGTTTAAACTGATCCCCGTGTTAGTGTGTTGTTTTAATTAACAGCTGTCATTTACTTCTATATTTAGGTAGGTCTTTTTGTTGCAAGAGGCCGGCTAGGTAGGTACCACCGCAGTGTCCAATATTCTGCCGCCAAATAGTAGTGCTTAGGCACTACTGTGTTCCGGTCTGAAGGGCATTGTACGCTAGTGAAATTACTGGGCGAACGAGATTTAAGAACTAATATCTCGAGGTTGGCAACGCGCGAGTGGCACCTACTAATGGTGCTGCAAGCGCTCATAGGCTGCGGCAGCCACTTACCATCAGGTGGGCCGTATGCTTGTTTGCCAACTTCTAACATAAAAAAAAAAAAATATCTCGATAATTATTAACCCTGTAGCGAAACTATTTAATAGGCATTGGGACGTGACGACCCCATCGCCCGCTGTTGAGACTATCTTCGTCACAGCAGAGATTATTCCACCAGTGCAATTAGTCACACTGGTGGTGAGTCTTTTGTTGCAAGAGGCCAGCTAGGTAGGTACCACCGCCATGTCACATATTCTACCGCAAAGCAGTAGTGTCTTTGGCATTACTGTGTTTATGTTTGAAAGGCACTGTAGGTTAGTAAAATTACTGGGCAAAGTCGATTTATGAAATTCGTTTAAATACATAGCTGAATCATAGTAATAAAAATGGCAAAAAATAAACAAGACATATCAAATCTAATTTATATTTTAACGGTATATAGTTGGGTAACTGAAAAAAACATAAATACATAATCTCTATACAAGGCTTTGTCCTGAATGACTGACGGATCAACGCATAGCCTAAGCTGCTGATCGTAGAGACCTGAAATTTGGAGGGTTTGTTCTTTGTATTATTTAGGCATCGTATAAGAAAGGATTTTCCGAAATTCTATTTCTAACGGGTTGAAAAAGGGGAGCAAAGTTTGTATGGGACAACGCGATTCCTTGGTTCAATCTACTTCAAATTTAGAATAAGCCTTTTTAAAAAGTCATGGGAAATGTGTTTTGTATTTTATTTAAATTCATTAAACGGGGTGAAAAACGGGTTTTAGTACTTTTTAATTTAAATTACATTTTATTTTGACACATGTTTGTAATAATATTTTAATCATTAATATCGCATTTACGCGGGCGAGGACGCTGGCAGAAGCTTGTAAAATCAAAATCAAAATCAAAATTATTTTTATTCAAGTAGACTTTTAAAAGTACTTTTGAATAGTCAAGCGCTACCGACGGTTCGGAAGGTTGATTCTATCGAGAAGAACCGACAAGAAACTCGACAGTTACTCTTTTCAAATATATGTTTTTACAATTGTATTTTTAATATAAAATTTGGTTCTTGAATGAGATCCAGCAATATTAAGAGTCCCAAGCATTTTTATCAGAAAAATATTCTTCTAACGAGTAATAGGCTTTATTGATAAGTTTATTTTTATGTACATTTGGAACTTGCTTACTGGCAGTTCCAATAAGCAATCCGGAATTTTGTTAAAAATGCGAATACCTAGCTCCTTAAAAGAATTACTGTATCGAATAAAGAAGCTTCTCCTTATTATAAATCGTGCAGCCATTACTGGACTTAAGATATTACAAAACACAAAGGTCGTTTCGCGCTTGAAATAACTATCCAAGATATTTAGCTTTCATCAACTGTATTCTGTTATTTGTATCTATTGTTACGTTCTTTAGATCCGAGTCTGTCCCATTGTTGACGGGACGCGAGATAACGTGAATAAATATAATAGCGGTCGGAACAATGTCGCCACTTTA
Organism: Hestina assimilis; assembly: GCA_023373885.1. Lineage (NCBI taxonomy): Eukaryota > Metazoa > Arthropoda > Insecta > Lepidoptera > Nymphalidae > Hestina > Hestina assimilis. The sequence goes on along the minus strand of CM041746.1, from coordinate 15,296,178 downwards.
AAATATTGTCTCGGGGAAACTGTGCTGAGAGTTTGGACACTAGCGGTTATATTCTGACTGGATTGTAGATTGAAGTGTTTGTTTTGGTTTGACGATGTTTATTTTGTTTTTAAAACGAGTTATAAATATTGATATAACGGAAGACTTAAAACCGTATGTTGTACTCGGCAACTGCTTAAATATTGAGTCTACTATAGGGATTGCGAATGTATTAACTTTTGGTCTATCTGTTGCTTAATAAGGCTCTTATTTTAGTTTAAATTACCATTACTTGCGGTGCTAATATTTATTGACACCAAAGTATTTATTCGATGTATTGCGCGCCAGTCTCAATTCCATTCATGCCTATATTACCTGTGTCAATTCAATTAAATTCTGTGCTGGTATTTACAAACAAGATACTGCTACCTTACCCTAAATTAGAATATATTTTTGATTGAAAATTTTAAAGGCCTTGGGACCCAATCCAGGTCCTCGGGACCCAGTTCCAGCAGTCACGAGCAGGACACAGAGCTTTGCAGGTTGCGCGCTAGCACGTTCTGCGAGAGACCCCGTAACCTGTCAGATGCACTGAGCCCTTTCTCTTTTAGAAATCACTTTGCATATAATTTCAATTTCCCACAGCTATTTAAATAATTGAAAGATATATTTTGCTTCTTATTATTTTTGTTATTCAGAAAAATATTTTAGTTTGAACAATTGTTTTTTCACACATCTGCAAAATTGTATGTATAATCACTACATAGTATAAAACAAAGTCTTTAAAAAAATTTTTAAAACTACGCAACGGATTTTGATGCGGTTTTTTTAATAGATAGAGTGCTTGAAGAGGAAGGTTTATATGTATAATAGCATCCATTAAATAGTGGAGAAAAAAAATATTTTTGAGGTTTCTAATGTGATGTCATAATTAATTACATTTAACGCGTGCGGGCCACGGGCAGTAATGAATAAATCAAAACTACTGGATCGATTTTAATCATTTTTTCAGTGAATGACATAGGCTATATATTTTATACCCGTGCGAAGCCGGAGCGGGCCGCTAGTCAATAATAAAGTGAACGCTAGTGTGTACAATTTTAAGTGATTGTCACAACTCAGGCTCAAATAAAACATCAGTTGGCAGGTAACGTCCAGTCACATATATTATTCAGCGGTGGCCCGCCATGTTGTCGACTATTGTCACTTTATCGTCGCTTACATCTAACAATATACTTCTTTTAAACTAAATACAATTATTATCACTGACGACCGATTTAGTTTGCTTTGAGCCTCGCCGGTCGTGGGTTCGATTCCTGCTCTGGCAAATATTTGTATTGTCCTTACAAATATCTGTTTGATTTGTCGATGTGGGCTTCCCCACCGTGCCTCGGAGAGTACCCTAAGCTGTCGGTCCCCGTTATTATCATAACGTTTGCTAGTAATCGTTACCTCTTGATAGGGAACTTTCTTATCCAATGAGTTACAGCTTCGCTCTTAAAGTTGTGGAGGTCAGATGACAACTGCTCTGTGTAAAAATTAGCAACTTATCAAATCTGGATAAGAGTAAAGAAAATGAATTTTATCATGACAGTGGCTGAGAGCTTAAAAATACTTTAATGTCTACAAAAGGTTTTAAACATTTTGTATCATTATCAAAATTCTAAATTATCTTATTGACGGATTTTGAAAAAACTTTATATGGTTGAAATAAGTTTATCCCGAAATAGTTCCACTTCAATTTGATCACAATCGGTGCGTGCAGTTGTTTAGTTTTATATCAAAATAATCGAAATTTTACCTTTAGAAAAATTAAGCTATACGAGAAAACGAAATTTCGTATTTTACCTTCTTAATTATTATCAACGTCAAAGAATACAAAAAAGAAAAAACGACTTCAAAACTAAAAAACAATATTTCAATATTTTCTACAGAATGTTTCAATGACTCTTTTCGATATAATTATATTCTGGATGTCTTGCTAACACTAGAAGATGCACGTCATCAGGTTTTGGCATGGCATAAAAGTTGGGATTTGCTTAATGCACACCGCAAAAAATATTCCTGTTTTAAATATAACATATAATTTATAAGCACTTAGCAAACTCGAGCAATCCATCGCAGCATAAAATTAGCTGTACAAAGCTAATTGCTCCTTGTCAAACCTAATTGCTCCTTGTTTTATTGCTATACTTATACATAAAAATAGTGTGTGTGTACTTATGTACACGCGTTAGAAGTTATACTTCTTTGGCGTAACAAGATAAAAATCTTTTCAAAAATTTTATCTTTCGTGTTATTCTTCGTTTGTAGAAAAAACGACACTAACAATAGAAAAAAGGTATTAAATACATTGAAAGTTTTATTATAACGCATTATATAGTTAAATAAAGATTATTTAAATATCACAAAAAAATGTTGAATATAGCTAACTTCAGGGTGTCGGTTTTTTGTGACGCTGTGATCGTAAAAATGTATAAAATCGTAAACGCGCCAAAAGAAGTATAACTTCAATAATTTCAATACCTCATTATTCTGACATAAGGTCCATTAAAATGTCACTGACATTTACCTTTGTTCCACCACCGACCACAATCCCTCAACCACCATACCCTGCAATCTTACCATCACAAATTACTTACCACATGTTATTATTTGTGAACGGTGAACATTAACCGTTATTAAATCGAACGTAATAACACGCTTGGTGTCTAATAGGGCGTTGTACGTAATATGCGGGTAGAGTCGCGTGAATTGCCATAACTCGATTCTCGTTACGAATTAATTGACGGTAAGCTATTTAATAGCTTTGTCGAAATTTTGAGATGATTACCTGTTATTTTGTTAGGGATACAAGTTTCAACTGACTATAACAAGGATATTATTCTTTTCTTTGAATAACTTTTGTTGAATAGGATATGTCTCGATCGATTGGCCTTATATAAGCTCTAAATAAATTGATCAACTATAAAAGTAATATACATAGAATTGTGGGCTTACCATTAACTCTTATTGCCATTCAATTGACGACCAATATTATATATATAATGACATAATTATATATATTTTTTAAATAAATAAACGCTACACACTCAACGGCCCCCATTAGGATAGTCATATCCTGTGTCGGGGGTCCGGAAACATTCACAATGACAAGGACAAATACACCCAGACCGGAAAATATGCTTGCATGGTCAATACAAACATATTATGCTCCGAGCGGGAATCGAACCCGCGACCTGTGGCGTTTAAGGCAGGTTCGCTACCGCTGCGCCACAACGTCGTCACAATATTTATACGTCATGCTCAAATAAAATCTGAATGTCATTTTGAATAACTATAACAGTTAATGGTAAGTTCCTCCTGAACTCTGAAAAGTAGTGATCGAATAACTGTTTTGTTGAAAATTGTGCCTTTTTTATACTTCATAGAGACAATTTATCTTTAACTAAAAATTTTTGGGGTCGTCTAGCAAACAGTTGTGCCAGAAATGATGCCAGACTTACATTTTGCATTTGTACTGATCGTAAGCTATCAAAAAATAAAACAAAACAATATCGCCGTTAAACGTCTAATTTTTTTTTTTTTAATTTTCTATGTCATCAGCTATAACGTAAAATTAAATATTATAAGTAGTAGTTATTTAGCCCTCCAACCTACCGATCAAATCGTGACGTTGAATAAAATACTTGTGTGAAAATTTTACTGACAAATGACCATATCAAATTACCTATACCATAATAACATTTTGATAAATAGGAAACGTCCCAAATACACATATTACGACGCCCCCAAACATCCGGCTCCAATTACTATAGCCCATTACTATAGCCCCCAGATATGAAAAAAAAGCCGCAAAATTGTACAATATACGTCACGAGTGCATCACATATAAGACAGATGTCGTCAACTGCAACAAAAAAATAAGAGCTCTGTTCCTGTGACATTGCTGGGCGAAAGCTATAATAGACTAAAAAGATTACTTATGGAAATACAATGTCATTCTTCTAAAAGTGACCCAGTAATTGTACATTTGACACAACGTATTCTTAAATATACGAATTATTATAATACGTCGAAATACCCAAGTTTTTTTCAAATGTACCAAGAATTTTACGTATTTAATATACATTATATAGTAAATGGTTACAAAGAAAATTTGTATATATACGAAGGTAACAACATGAAATGCACCTCATGACTAACAATTCTAGGATATAATAATTATAATAGGAGTCGAGACTTGTATAAAATAATTGTAAAATTCGAAATATACCGTGTTTATACAATGTCGGCTTGGTTACTGAAAATTCAGGCTTGTAGCTTTATCCACAACAAAGTTATAGGGTGTCGAAAGTGGCCTGAAGTGCTTCGAGAAAAAGATAGTACGGGCGTGCCGCTTTTTTGCTCGACTTGGTGGGGGCACTGCCGTGCCCCCAGATTTTAAGTAGTAGTATCTTTTTTCTTTAGAAGCTACATTCGATTGGAAATAGAACAAAACTGAAATAACAAGCACATAATTGTTTGTGAACATCGTTTTGTGTATTGACATGAAAAGTCGACGGTAGCACAATTTATCTTCCTACTTACACGGTATACCAGATATCCATGTGTTCCGGTCCGAGTGTGTTTATCCTTGTCTTTTTTTTATGTTAGAAGTTGACAAACAAGCATACGGCCCACCTGATGCTAAGTGGTTGCCGCGGCCTATGAGCGCGCGCAACACTATTAGTAGGTGCCAATCACGCGGTGACAACTTCGGGATATTGGTTCTTAAATCTCCTTTGCCCAGTAATTTCATTAGCCTACAGTGCCCTTCAAACCGGACCACAGTAATGCCTAAGCACTACTATTGGGCGGCAGAATAATTGACACTGCGGTGGTACCTACCTAGCCGGCCTCTTGCAACAAAAGACCTACCACCAGTGTGACTGATTGCACTGGTGCAATAATCTCTGCTGTGACAGAGGTTATCCCAACAGTGGGCGATGGGGTCGTCACATCCCCACGCCGAATTTCGTGTGTCGCATTTATTTATTTAGTATATACCAAATATATTTTCCATCGCTTCACAAATGCACTGGTCAACAATCACTCCATTTAAAATAAGTAACATCAGATTATTAGGTTCAGTACATTTCATACGTCAACAATACGTCTAATCCGATACAAAGAGTCCTATTCTATAAGCACCCTCAATATGTCATTCGACTCGACCAAACATGACAACGTTGAACAAGGGCTCGTAAAGTTTCCAATCCGGCGTCGGATGACGGAATTTGTTATCAGAAGTGACAGTGGATGGCGGATCAGATATTGTGCAGAAATATTGTAAGTACTGTGATTTATTGCGTCAATTATTTCATTCAATTTTTTTTTAATTTTATGTCAGTTGGCAAATAAAATGGTTAGTAGTTACTACAACCTATGAACGCTTGCAATACTTGATAAATCACATGAGCATTGCCAACTCAAAGATGAGAAGGGAAAAAAGGAACAGGGGCGTTCCCACCCCCTTTTTTTACTGGCCCCCGGTGCTCTGAATCATCTTACGAAACGCAACAGTACTGTTACTTTACGCCGATTTTCTGTGCGAGGGTAATTCTTTCCCGTTCGAGCTGGCCTATTTGCGCTTGGAGGAGCATGACTATACTGAATTTTTGTTTTTTTTTAATATTTTTATTTTGATTCATAAAAACCTTTGGAAGTATTTTTTGGAAAATTCAGTGAAAGATATTATGTAAGAGTTTTGGGATGACGGATGTAAACACATGAATTGTACATAAACAATATGGTAACAGTAATATTCTTTGTTCATAAAGTAGTTTATACATTCTTTGTTGCGAATTTGAACTATTTTAAATGAATGAATGATAATGGTTCGTGACGGTCATTTGATTCCTTGGGGTGACGAGTCCACCCCACGCATTTCTGTGTTGCTAATAAATATACTTTAATAAGCTTTGTATAGGGATTGCCATCTGAATTAAAATTATAGTAACACAGTATCTGGTCATTAATATTATGAAATGTTTAAAAACGGAAACATCATTAAAATTTATTTACGATTCACAAGCTAAATACATTAAGGTAATTTAAGTTACGCTTATCATTATAAAAATATGCTATAAGTAACACAATGAATTTTTAATCTATAATTTACAAATGGGTACAAAATATTTTCATAATTTTTTAATCAACACACAACAGCCACGCAAACTAGCAATATTTCATCGAAACTAGCTGGTAAAATATAAATCAGTCTTATGAGTTATTACGATTACCGAAAGATCGAAATCGATAAGGAAACAAGCCTATTTATTTTAATACCACATACAATTCTGTCACGAAAAAAGAACACAAACAAAAATGTAACCAATTCCATTATAATAAAGTCTACTCTCTATTTTCTAAATGATATAAGTAGTCTTTTATGTCGTTATCACAAATCCGTCCGGAGCCGTCAAAAGGCATCCATTCGCGCGAGTAATTAGCGCTCGACGCGCGACAATGCGATTTCTTTGACAATAGAGCGTGTTGAGAATAGGTCCCCTAATCGCCCTTTTATAGGGTCGTGTATTAAAATATAACATTGCAGTACATTGTGTAGCTAATTATTTTTGACTATGGAAAAACTGTGTTTTTTGTGTGTTAGATTTAATAAATTTTGAGTATTTTAATTGGAACCTCTAGATAAGCATCAAAATACCATGAAAATAGAGAAATTTTTAGTTGAAAATTCAAACGATGTAAATGGTCTCATAAATCTTTTTAATAATAACTTTATTATTAGAAATTTTATTCGGTATTTTTTTCTTGAAGTGTTCTGTTATATACATTGGTGTTTAGTTAGAGTTACTTATTATGAGGTTATTACTATCTTGGAGACTACTGTTGAACTTTAGTTGAAACTTGCTGCGCCGGCGGCTCCGCTCCTGTGGTGTACAGATTTTACTTTAAATCAAATCAAATCAAATATTTTTATTCAACATAAAAAGCATTACACTTATTTGTTAAAAATCAGATTCTACCACCGGCTCCAAAATTAAACCTCTACCTGAGAAGAACCGGAAGAAACAAACTCAAGGGGTTTTATCTTTTTTTATATGTATTTTTTTAAAACTGATATTAGTTTACATATTATAATCACTGAAAAGCCTGGAGTGACTGTCTCATTCCCAAGGCGTGGTTTCCTCAAGGTATTCACCAATTTTATAATAGCCTTTACCACACAAACGTTCTTTGACCTTTTTTTAAATTTATTTATAGAAAGTTTCTGAACGCTTTCTGGGATCTTATTGTAAAACCGTATACAGTTACCCTTAAAAGAATATTATAGAATATTTATTTTATTTCATATTATATAACTTTATTCTTATTTTTAAAACATTTAATTATGGATAATTATACTGCTAGTTCAGATGATGACAGCTTTTATCAATGTGTCTCCACTTCATCGAATGACAGTTTCCATAGTACTTCTATGACCCTTTAAATTCTGTTCTAGAATCAACTTTATCAAATTTTTCTAAAAATTTTAATATTATGCATATTAATGCGCAAAGCGTACCCGCACACTATCCTGACCTGTTAGCTTCTTTCGACGTAAAGAATATCCACGCTATCCTTGTTTCCGAAACATTTTTAAAGCCGTGTCTACCTTCCACGTCATACGCCTTACCTGGATTTCATCTAATTAGAAATGATAGGACAGGCAAAGGAGGTGGGGGAGTTGCTATATATTTGCGTAGTCATATTCCTTTTTCCATTCTTGACAAATCTCCTTCAATATACACTGAATCTTCTGAACATTTATTCATCCAACTTCTCTTTGGCACAACTAAATTATTACTAGGCGTAGTATATAGTCCTTCCTCTCATATAAATTATTTCCAAACGTTTGAGGAACTATTAGAGAAACATGTGCCAAATGTAGATCATACTCTGATAATGGGTGATTTTAATACGTGTTTACTAAAATGTGACCATCGTGCCGACCGGTTAAAAAACATTGTCAGTGGTTCTAATCTTAATATTCTACCATCTAACGCTACACATTACTTTCCTAATTGTATGCCGTCTTTACTAGATTTAATTATCGTATCATCTTCCGAACGAGTTATCGAACATGGGCAATTGAGTGCTGAGGCTTTTTCTTATCATGACCTTATTTACTTGTCTTATAAAATACGACCACCGAAATTAAAACCTACGGTTGTGATGCGGAGAAGTTTTCGAAATTTCAATAATGAAAGGTTCTTACGTGATCTGAACCTGATTAATTGGGATGACATTTTCTGTGCCCAAGCTATAAATGAGAAAATCAATATTTTCAATTCTGTTTTGACTGAACTATTTGATACTCATGCTCCACTCCGTCCGATAAAAATTAAACACCTTCCGGCGCCTTGGCTAACACATGATATCAAAGCACTTATGGCTAAGCGCAACTCTGCCAAGTCTAAATATAAATTACACCCAACTGATGAAAATCTTATCAAGTACAAAACTCTGCGGAACCGATGCAGTAAGACTTGCAGAGATGCTCAACGAAGATACATACATACAGCAGTTTCTGGTGACAACCCGGCCAAGATTTGGAAATTTCTAGACGCCATGGGTATAGGTAGTCAGCGTAAAACTACACAGTTAAAGCCTAACATTGACATAAACTCACTTAATAAACATTTTACCACAATTAATGTCTTGGAGGACAATGTTAAAAGTTCTACTCTAATTTCTCTTTCCTCACTTCCTAGACCTACTTCTTTACCATTTTCATTTAGTGCTATTACTACTGAGGATATAAAAAACCATATACAAACAATAAAATCTGATTCGATCGGTAGTGACGGCATCAGTCGTAAAATGATTATCCTAGCGCTTGACGATATCCTTCCTGTTCTCGCCCATATCTTTAACTATTCTCTTTCCAGTAATACTTTTCCTAACATCTGGAGTCGGGCAGTTGTCATTCCGTTACCAAAAATTAGTAATCCTTCCTCTGTATCTCACTTTCGTCCAATATCTATCCTTCCTTTCTTATCTAAGGTTTTAGAGCGTATAATTCATCAGCAACTTTCTATATTTCTTAATCAAAATAATATCCTTTCTACTTTCCAGTCTGGATTTCGCACAGGACACAGTACGACGACCGCGCTCATCAAAGTTTGTGACGACATTCGATTTGGAATAGAAAACCAGCAAATTACAATTCTTGCCCTACTCGACTTCTCTAACGCATTCAATACCGTTGATTTTGACATCCTTCTAGCCATTTTAAAATCTATAAACATTTCTCTTAATGCTACTGAATGGTTTAGATCCTATCTACATGATCGTGAACAACGCATTTGCGTTGATGGCAAATACTCGTCGTGCTGTCGTCTTGTTGCTGGAGTTCCGCAAGGCGGTGTACTCTCTCCCTTGCTTTTTTCTATATTTATTAACTCTCTTACCGAACTTCTCTCGATCCCTTTTCATTTGTATGCTGATGACTTGCAGATTTATATTACGACAACCGTCAATGACATCTCTCGAGCTATACAACTGATCAATTCTAATCTCTTCACTATAAGTAGCTGGAGCAAGTCGTATGGGTTGACTATAAATCCTAGCAAGTCTCAGTTTTCTCTTTTTGGTAATCAAAGTCAACTTAACAAATTAGATCCTAATATCCTTTCTTCCATAATATTTGATAGCGCTGTTGTGCAATTTAGCGGTTCCGTGAAGAATCTGGGTATCATAATGGACAGTAGTCTGTCCTGGGGTCCTCAAGTTGCTGAAGTTAGCCGAAAGGTATTTAATACATTTGGTAGGCTAAAGAGGTGGAAGAATTTTCTGCCAATCAAAACTAAAATAAATCTTTCACAATCACTTCTTCTTCCACTTCTGGACTATGGGGACTCATGTTATCTGGATTTGTCACAGGGACTGCTAAATAAACTTGAACGCCTGCAAAATCTCTGCATAAGATTCATTTTCGGTCTTCGGAAGTTTGACCATATCTCACAGCATCGCATTAAACTACAATGGCTTACTGTACAACAACGCCCTAATCTTCATGCTCTTGTTCTTTTATATTCTATTCTTTTCCTTCCCCATACCTAAAAGAACGCTTTTCTTTTCTTGGCTCGAATTCTCAAATCTCTATGAACCTTCGCTCTCAAACTGACAACCTGCTTGAGGTGCCTCTTTGCCGTACTCATTGTTATAGTTAACTCTTTCACCAGCAAAGCTGTAAAGTTGTGGAATGAATTACCTCGTCATATTAGAACATCTAAATCACTTGGCATGTTTAAAAGCCGTCTTAAGAAATATTATCTGGCAGTGTAATATAAAGTCTATGTATGTCTATTAAAGTAATTTATAATATTTTATGTGTTCATATTTGAATATGTATGTATCTATGTATTTGTGTATTTTAATATTTATGTATTAATATGTAAGTCTATATATGATAAATAATATGTTTAATGTAATTACAAATATTAAATATATGTTAAGTATTTACGTTACCTTTTTGTGCACGAGTAGCCCTTCCAACAATAAGATATGTCATAAATAAAGGTTGCCTGTAAGAGATCACTTTAAGTGATAAGGCCGCCCTTGTACCATCTTTGTCAAATTAATATATGTATTATGTTGTATTTTCTCTTGTGTGTACAATAAAGAATTTAAATAAATAAATAAATAAATAAAAGAGTTACTTTATTGAACGGAAATCAAATCATTTTTCTAAAATAAAAGTAGCCAAAGTTACTCCTTGTAACGTCGGATATTTGCCACTGAAAGTCCCGTTAAAATCGGTCCAGCCGTTTCAGAGATTAGCCGGAACAGACAGACAGACAACAATTTTAAAAATCGATTTATTAATTTAAGTCCCTTATATACTTTCATATGCATTTAGTGAAAGGCTGTTAATTTGGAATTTATAAACAGACACTTAAGTTTTTTTTTGTATAGATTATATGATTCACAAATTTTATATTTCTATGAATTTTAATACATAATATAATTTTAGTGTTTAATTTTTACAATACAACCGTGTTATACATAAAAATATCTTGTCAAAAAGACCCCAAAATGTTGATGTAATAGTAACCTAAGTCTAATCCGATGCGATCGCACAAACCGAGCTTACGATAAATCCATTGTGCCCGTAATCCGAGAACTTGTTACGCTATTGTCGTCGACAGCGTACAAGCTGACGGGAAACAAAATGTTGGATTGGTTTCGTTTGTTCAGTGACATTCCCGGGTAATATTTCACAATAGTAACGCCCCACGATTTCATCCGCCTATGATATTTTTTTATTCTTTGTTTTTGTTACAAGTTGACAAACAAGCATACGGCCCACTTGATGGTAAGTGGTTGCCGTAGCCTATGAGCGCTTGCAGCACAAATAGTGGGTGCCACTCACGCGTTGCCTACCTCGAGAATTGGTTCTTAAATCTCGTCCGCCGAGTAATTTCACTAGCCTACAGTTCCCTTTATACCGGAACACAGTAATGCCTAAGCACTACTATTTGGCGGCAGAATATTTGACACTGCAGTGGTACCTACCTAGCCGACCTCTTGTAACAAAAGACCTACCACCAGATTGCACTGGTGGAATAATCTCTGCTATGACAGAGGCTATCCCAACAGCAGACGACGGGTCGTCACACTCCGATGCCGATTCACTTATAATATTTCGCCGTAAAACACGAGATATATTTCAAACACATAAATAAACATTTGCTCTGAAATTGAACAGCTTGCAAGTTTGGAGTATCAATTAGTTTTTAACTAAACTTCAATTAAGAAAGACGTCTAGTTAGATTTGAAACTCTTCCGTCTTGAAAATAAGACTTAAAAATCATATCTAGTCTTTGTCATACTTTTGAAGCCAAGCTAACTAAAATGATCTTAAATTGAAACTAAAGAACTAACCCACGCTCTTATCCCTTGAAATCTCAAAGAATAAAATGTTAGAACGGATTTTGCTCGACAATTCCCAACGCATAAAATCTTACCTACACTTATGCCTTACGAATTACTGCACTAAAAGTGCACTACGGCGTCATATGAGTTCTCAAAAGCCTCATTAAGCTTTTTTTAGTAACAGCTTTCTACAGGCGAGTTTTCAGAGGAATTATTTTCCCTTATCCCTCCCTCCCCCTTCCATACAAGAACTACGCGTGCCAGCCTCCAATGTCACTGACTAACTGTCGCATCGATTGCATCGCGAACAAAGAAGTTTGCCAATTCTTTTCTTTGTCGCGCGTCAAGAAATGGAATTCCTTACCGGCACACGTTCTCTCCTTCTTACAACCTGGGGTCTCACGCCTTCATGTTCCCTCCTTCTTACAACCTTCAACCGAGAGTGAAGAGGCATCTTGCAGGTAGGCAGGGCGAGGGTGGTTAGTGCAGTTTGCCTTCTGCAACCATATTACCCACCTCCGCGTGTGGACTCCACTTCCACTTACCATAACGTGGAGTAGAGTAATTTGTCCCCGGAGTTTTAAAAAACACCAGTACTTTAGTTAATTAAGTGTACTTAATATCATTTATCAAATAGGTAATTCGACAAAACAAAATGTGGTTTTATCAGTTAATTATTTACAATCGAGAACGGTAGTTTACTTAACTTTTAATAACACTGTATCGACTTTTTGACGAAACTATGAATATTACATGGAGCAATTAAAACTGGGCAACTATATCGTTAAACATGTACTTTATACATTACTGTCGATGTCAATTACACGGACTAGTGGCGGTTTACACGAAATGGCTCTTAATAGCGTGCCCATAAATTATTGTACTTATCTATACCAATATTATAAAGCTGGAGAGTTTGTTTGTTTGGTTGAACAACCTAATCTCGGGAACTTCTGGTTTGAATTTTTTTTTGTTTTGTGAATACGAACAGAGCATTAATAAAAAATGTGGCAAAAACGGAAAAAAATATTTTGAGCTCAGAAAGAAAGCTCCACTGCGTGCGCTACGTAAACAGTTAAAGTTACGCAAAAATTATGTACAATGGACTTGTTGTTTAAAAGTTATAAAAAAAAGTCTGCGATAGCATATCTATCTATCTATCTATCTTTTAAGATTAACTTACTATAGTCTTTTTTTATATAAGAGTATAACATCACGCTACGACATACGCTACGACACAAACGTGGGTAAAACCGCGGGCAGCTAGTGTATAACCATATAACCTAACCAGCTAGTGTGTGTATACAGTAACTTGTTATATAGCTTTAGACATTAACAATGACGTCTTGTTCTGAAGTCAATTAGAAGACAAGACTAGGCTGGCGTCTACAAAAAGTCGATGTACTAAACAGAGCGACAATACCAGTATCACCTCGGGGCCTCCACCTCACGATTGCAATTGAAAAGTGCGGTTTCAAAAGAAGAAAGGTTTTTCTAATAGTTTATGAGTTTCTACAAAAGAGGAGTGAAGAGATTTTTAAATTTTTGACATAGTTCAAGCAGTAATTTAAATGTGTGTGCGAATAAGATTAAACAGAAGTAATTGAATTTTTTTTTTTTTTTTTATGTTAGAAGTTGGCAAACAAGCATACGGCCCACCTGATGGTAAGTGGCTGCCGCAGCCTATGAGCGCTTGCAGCACCATTAGTAGGTGCCACTCGCGCGTTGCCAACCTCAAGATATTAGTTCTTAAATCTCGTTCGCCCAGTAATTTCACTAGCGTACAATGCCCTTCAATCCAGAACACAGTAGTGCCTAAGCACTACTATTTGGCGGTAGAATATTGGACACTGCGGTGGTACCTACCTAGCCGGCCTCTTGCAACAAAAGACCTACCACCAGTGTGACTGATTGCACTGGTGGAATAATCTCTGTTGTGACAGAGGTTATCCCAACAGCGGGCGATGGGGTCGTCACATCCCGACGCCTAGAAACCTACCTAATTAGAAGACAAGACTAGGCTGGCGTCTACAAAAAGTCGATGTACTAAACAGAGCCACAATACCAGTATCACCTCGGGGCCTCCACCTCACGATTGCAATTGAAAAGTGCGGTTTCAAAAGAAGAAAGGTTTTTCTAATAGTTTATGAGTTTCTACAAAAGAGGAGTGAAGAGATTTTTAAATTTTTGACATAGTTCAAGCAGTCATTTAAATGTGTGTGCGAATAAGATTAAACAGAAATAATTGATTTTGCAAGGCAGGTCTCACTACTGCTTACCGAAGTTTGCGGCATGATTGAACTTTCGGAACGTGTAATTAATGAATATGAAATAGAATTACTAATATTATACATACGAAATTAAATCACTAACTTAAAAATAATACCAGTCAGGTAAGTTGTAGCCCACGCACAGTGGAATCTAAAGGGTTCCCCAGCTTGATGATGGAGAATCTTTTGGATATTAACGAATTAAAAACCAAATGTTACGGGACCCTTGGATATAGTCTTTTTAAAAAAAGGATTCGGTGACTAAAACGAAGAGATTGAATTTTAAAATGACCGTCGCTGGTGGATTATGTATGGGGACTGGCTGAGTTGCATAGGCGACTGAGGCGTTAGGAGAAGGAAATGATGAGTAGGCGGAATAGGAGAGGAGTCAGCAATAACGGATACATGGAATGTATCTACACACCGCAAACATAAGTTTGTAACTTCATAGTAATTATTAAAAATAATATGTAAAAACAAAGTTATGGGAAAACACTCTCTATCTCTTTATCAAATTTCTCAATATCTCTTCTTCTAAATAATTATCTTTGAAAGTTCTCTTGATGTTGATGTATGTAAGTAGTTTTCAATTCATTAACATTTCTAAAAATAATAAGTTTGTAAAATAATTATTACAAAGCATTTAATTTAAGCAATTTACATAATAAATAAAAATTTCCGTAACATTTTCCCGCTTGCTAATTATTCAATTAATTATTTAAAGACTTAGAAGTATTTAATTGAACACAAAAAGTATCATTTTATACCAATTAAAATAATTTCAAAGAACCTCGCGAAGAACGCGACACGTGTCCTATCATTGTGGTTCTAATTATCACGTTAACTACTATTGATTTATAGTTCCCTAGTACATCGTCAGGTTTCTATTGCTTATTATTATCAGCCCCCGACCTAAAAGGAGGGTTTATGAAATTTAACGTGGTTCCCAAACGACTGATACCTATTTTTGATTTAGTTTTTTTATGTTGAAAAGTAACATCCGTTTAATTTCCTTTCTTCTTCATTCTAGCTTTTTCGTCAAGTGGCAACGCAAGCAACGCACGCCACTCATATCTCAGTTGGCACTTTATTTTCGGAATGTGTATTGCTGTTGGCCTTACTGGCCTTGACAGCGTCACCGAGCGGAGGCCGAGTACAGAAGCCTGGCCCGAGAAAAGAGACATCCATCACGGGGTCTCAAATTTGAACTCATTTGGAAATTATACATCTGTTATTATTGTAAATATAGGCTAGGTACGATACTTAAGGAAGCCACTAGTTTGCCACCCCTTTGATAGAACAAATTGTTACCTTAATTTAAAAATTCAACTCAATTGATATGTTGCACGAACGTATACGATTATTACGGACTTATAACATCATTACAATAAAACAAGTAATCAATAAAGTGTAATGACAGAGCGAGGCACGAATCGACCTCCACCTTACTTGTAGCGTATAATTTTACCATTTCAAAATGAGACGTTATAGTCCAGTTCAATGCAAGAATGATATCTTAATTAGCTGACGTGTACTTTCCTGAGAGGTCATGTCGACGTGGTGACGTGGACGAATGCTCTTTGAAAATTCATTATTTATTAATGGAACACTTGAAAGAAGCGTCCTTTCCCACTGTAGTGCATTTTTTATTAATTTCATTGACAAAGATAATTTTTTTTTTTTTTTTTTTCACAATAATTTGTATCTAATTTTATCAATTATTTCTATAATATTAATTCAATATAATAATTCAAAGGCAATTTTACTAATAAATGAAATTGCTATTATAAAATATTCAGGCGCTTTTTATAAAAACATCAAGGAACTCAATTTAGCATTGCATAATATAATAATACAATATTTCCCAGCAAGCATTACTTTGTTCATTACACTTTGTAGACAGGTGTGATAGATATTGTAAATCAAAGAACCAAATTTGTACGAATTTAACTGGAATATATTTTACAAATCCGTGCATCATTAAAAAGACATCAGATTAACGTAACCTGTTTCAAAACGGGACAGGACATTTTCATCAGGTAATAAAACATTCGGTTGGGGTTACTTCTCAGGGTGAGATATGGGGTTAGGTCGGGTGAAGGCGGCCGGGTCGGCCATTCATCACCCTCGCAAGGATTACCCCGACATCGACTTTGGCTTGTTAATGCGGTAACTTTTATGGTTTTTGCTGATTTAAATTTCAAATTACCGTTTGATTGTAAACGTTGGGACCTTTATTAATAGCTTACAGTGTTCATTGTTCATTGTTTACAGTGTTTTTACATATTATTTTTTCATTGTAGCTGATATTGTATAACATGAAATGTATAAACATAAAATAATATATATGGACTTAATTTAATTTTAATATTAAAATTACAAAAGATCAAGAACTTTTTTATCTAACAAAGCCCAGTAATGCTATAAATTTTGTGCAAAATGAATATTTCATAAACTAATTATAGAAAGGCAGCTTAAAAACTAAAAAAATCGGGTAGTTTAATTTTGGAGCCGGTGGTAGAATCTAACTTTCAACATATAAGTTATATACTTTTTACGTTGAATACAAATATTTGAATTTGAATTGAATTTGAACTTGTGGATCAAATAAAATCACTTAAAATTAAATGTTTTAGAGATTGATAGATTTTATATATAATTCGTTTAATATACGATTGATTTCTCTGTAAACAGATAAACATATAGTATAATAAGTTAAATGTGCAGAATCTATTTTATCCTTTATCACAGGAACATCAAGATAATTAAAAACTGTATAAATCTAGTAATGCATTAGTCTAGTTAATAAAATAGCTTTCTTACATTACTACAGACATAATTTTATTGTATGCTAGGTAATATAAGTTGATCTGTAATATTAAAATCTAGAAGAGTCAACTTAACTATACTATCAAGTAGATTATATTTTAAAAATATAGCCCATTGGTGTAATAAAATAAATTGGAGCTTGGAATTTATGTACGAATGAATTTCATGTAAAATCCTTACTAAATAATAAATGCGAAAGTAACTCTGTTTCTCTGTCTGTCGAGCGTTTAAAACTACTGAACCATGTTAAATGAAATTTGGTACACAGATATATCTTAAGCCTAAGAATTCTTAGGCTTATAAGAAGGCCCCTGCCTTCTTAAACCAACCCTTTTAATGCAAAAAAGGGTTGTAAAGGGTTGAAAGGGGGTGATGACATTTGTATAGAACTTTTGTATAGATCTTGAAACTTAATTTTAGGCTGTTGTTTCAATATAAATAAATATGATATTCAAAGTTTGTTTAGGGTGGGAGGGTCTTCAGAGGGTATTAAAACCGTATTCACTCGGGCAAAGCCGCTGGCGGAAGCTACTATAAAATAAAATTGTAAAGTTTCAAAAACATCATCAATTATATTTGAAAAGATAAACTGTAGAGTTGTTGCCGATTCTTACCTACAGAAATGACTTTTACAACAGCAGACAGTTAGTTTAATGGTGCAAGTACTTACTGGCCTGCTTAAAAAATTAATATTTTTGGTTTGATTTCAAATATAAATCTCGAAATAAACGTTAACAAAAATACAACATGGTTGACGTCAATGCGGAACATTATACGAAATTCACTCGAAATAAAAAGCAACAAGCACCGTCTGACTGCATTTAACAACTCTCTGAATATTCATAAAGATAAACCAAATTTATGCGCTCGTAAAGTCGGTGATAAAGAAAGTTGTTTCATAGTATGTTTCGTCGCCATTTTTATTCAGCTCTTTTATGTAGGACACCGGGACAATCAATAACTTTAATGTCGTGTCGCATTTAGCTGATAACGTATTGCTGTTGTGTAATGTACCTAAAATTAGATGACTGTGGGTGTATCACGTATTCTGCTAGTATACGATATATAGACCGAACGAAGCTTATTTAAAGGCAACTTGCACATTTATGTTACATCATAGTTGCTAAAACCGGGATCCATTCTTTATGAAATTTAGCAAGGCTCGATTGGGGAAGTACTACCCTCTTAGTAAAGTAACGTACTGTTGCGTTTAGTGCGATGAGTGAGAGTACCGATAACTCTATCCCCCACCTCCTCTGTTTCCTTCTCATCCCTTACCTTCTATGCCTTGAGTTGACCACGAGCATGTGATACTAAAAGTATCGCAAGCGTTCATAAGTTGCGTTGACTACTTACCACCATCATTATTGTGCAAAAGAGATTTAAGAATCAATATCTTGATGTAGGCAATACGTAAGTGACCATCTAATTAACGGAAATGCAAACGCTCATAGGCTACGACATCCGTCACCTGGAGCGTATGCTTGGTTGCCAACTTAGTCACATAAAAAAAAGAAGAATGTGAACCAGTCTCAATCTATGTCCCTATACTAATTATAAAGTATCTTAATCATTGTGCATATCATCATTACTGTGCAAAGGAAATTAAAGAACCAATATCTCGAGGTGGGCAATGCTTCAGTGACACACTATCTAATTAACTATGCAAGTGCTCATAGGCTACTACAACCATCACGTGAGGAATATGATTGCTTGCCAACTTAGTGAAACAAAAAAAGACCAGTCATGATCTATTTCCCTGTACTATTTATAAAGTATTATTATAATCGCAATATATATAAAGTGTGATCTCGACAAGTATTCGTGTCAGTATAAAAGTATGTAACAGATTAGCGGCCCGACCACAGCGGGGGCGCTGAGGTGTCAAGTGGGGAATGAATTTGTCAGCTTGTGATTCTTTGTGGCGCGCCCCACAATATATCACCCGGCGGGATGTTACAAGGCACATGAAATACGGCTTTGACAGAGGTTTTACATTTAATGTTTTGTTGTATTATATACATTTAGAGTTTACCTTCACTCTTATCAAGATTAAAATGAGTATTAATTTTTTTATCTACATTGATGGTGGCAAACAATTTGACAGTATACGTATCCAACGAATGTTTGGAATATGAAAAACTTAAAAAGAGACGATACCACAGCTCCCGGCGGAGGAGAATAGAAATAATTATCAGGCAAGTGCGTTGTGGACCACGCACTGTCAATACTAAAGGGTTCCGCAACTTGATGAAAAAATCACTTTAAAAAATTTTAAGAACTTTTAAAATAATAACGAATTTAAACATACCGCAAAATTAAGTTGGTAATTTTATAGTAACTATTAAAAGTAATATGAAAAACAAAGTTATAGGAACAACTTATATATCTCTAAAATTCGTAGACCTATCTTCTTCAAACCATATGTAGCTGAAAGTTCATTTGATGTTCTATAGCTCAATTTTTTCTAGAATTTGAAATCTCGTATTTCAAAAGTTAGAGGAGGGACAATTTTTACGACTTTAGGAGCTTATATCTCAACCACTACTGAATTAATGAAAAAAGTTGAAATTAAACCTCATTTTCATTTTAAAAGACCTTTCCAAAGATATTTCACTCGTTGTCATACGATGAATGTTTTTTTTCAATCCTCAGTTACATGTATGTACCCTTTTTTTTATATTTTAGGATTTTATTAGAAAATCGTGTAGCGGTTTGTATTATACACCTATGTACCAAATTTCGTATGGATAGAGCGAACAGTCTCCGAGTAAAATGACTGTGACATACGGACGGACAGACAGGGAGACGGACAGACGGACATGACGAAATTATAAGGGTTCCGTTTTTGCCATTTGGCTACGGAACCCTAAAAAGAATACAACTAAGTCTATATTATTTGTAAGAATTATACTTCCTCAAAAGAGTCATTTGATAGTCGCAAAGACTTAATGAAAAGTGCCAAGTTGTCTCCGATGTCGATCTCAAGGACTCATAGTTTTGTACCGGGTTGGCTGGTAGCCTCGTCCGAGAGATTTATCGCGTGATGTATAACTTCCTTCATAAAACACGCCCGCGGCCGCTCCGCTCTCACTGCAATGCCGTCTCAGGACAGCTTTATTTTACTTCGGCCATTACATTTCACCACGCTGAATAACTTTTAAAACATTTTCGAATGTGCCGGCCAAATTGGGTGGTCGTGCTTTGAGGTTTTATTTATTTAAGAGGATGTCATTTCGAACTTTTCATTTGATAATTTAACTTAGTTTATTTCTATTTAGTTTTCAAACTGGTGTATTTAAATTCTATTTTTGTCAGCTATATTTAAGTAAAGAATGAAATTCACATTGACATCGGAAAATCAAAGTAGCTTTTTTTTTCTTGGCAAACAAGCATACAGTCTACCTGATAGTAAGCCATCACGACCTATGAACACAGCTGATACTTGAAGTATCACATGCACATTGCCGATTTAAGGGATAAGAGGAAGCGGTGAGGAGGGAAAAAAATTAGGCAACATAGGGGTGGAAGACTGGGCCTCCGACGCTCTCACTCATTGCACTAGAAAGAAAAAAAGAAAGAAGTAATTTATTTGGGACAATACATGGTTGTTAAAAGAAAAGACAGACGTAGAATAAAAGAAAATAAAAAAACAATTAAACTTAACAATAACTTACAAAAGTACCTATAACTATAAAAGAAAAAAAAGAAATAACTTAATAATTAAAAAAAAAGACAATTATGGGAAAAAAAAATAACCAAACAAAAAAAAAAAAAGTAAATACATAAATAAATAGAATTTATGATGTCTTTTCTAAAAACAATGCTGTGTCCCAAAAAGGTGTGCCATTCAGCATGCAGTGGGTGACCCGAGTTCACCCAATACTTTCAATACTGAACTTTCAATCAATTTACAAGTTCATTATGGCGCAGCAGTAGCGAAACTGCCTTAAGGGCCACTGGTTGAGGGTTCGATACCCTCTTGGAGTAGATATTTCTATTGACCATACAGGCTTGTGCTTCGGTCTGGGTGTGTTTGTCTTTATCGTCCTAAAGGGGCCGTTGAGTGTGTAGCGTTTATTTATTTAGAAAATATTTAAATATATTCCAAAGAATATATTCTACATTAGTAATGCTCTATTTAAAAATAGACAGTAGGTATCTCTTTAGACATGACATGACACCGTTGTGTCGTTGTGGGTAGCGTGTCTGTCTTTAGTCTCGACGGTTGCGGGTTCGATTCCCGCTCGGGCAGAAGTTTGAAAAATTTCGGTTTCGGTTTGGGCGTTTGTCCGTGTGGGTCTCCCCACCGTGCCTCGGAGAGCACGTTAAGCTGTCTGTCCCCGTTATTATCAATAACATCTGATAATAATCGTTACCTCTTGATAAGTAAATTGCTCTAATTCAATGAGTTACTGATTTCTCCCTTAGGGTTGCGGAGGTCAGATGGCAATCGCTCAGTGTAAAAACTAGTAACCTGTCAAATCCGGATAAGAGTAATAAACAGACATAATAATGCTAGGATGAAGAAGTAGGTATATCATAGTGTCTTGTGTAAATAAAAAAACTCTTTACACCCATTCAATGGAAGCGAAGGGTAAGCTAAATCGTTTCAGTTACATACTCGTAAATTCGAAAGTCGACGCTTACGTCATTTCCTCCGAGTAAAATATGTCGGTCGTAGAAATCTCCTCGGAGTCTACATTTTTTCCAGGGAAGTCGTAAATCGAGGAGATAGGCACGGGAGGTCGGAGGCGCCATCCGTCACGGGTAGAGTAACACGTTCAAATGCTTTGTCCCTGAAGGATATTCGATTTAGAGTTACAACTTATATCTGACGTTAACTGAAGGGTTACATACAATATGTTTATTATTACAACACTAGTTATTTGGTAAAATTGAATAGAATAGACCATCACCAACAATAAACTCATTAAGAATGATTGAGATTTTTATTCGGTTACTAAAATCATTTTAAAATGTGCCTATTGATATGTGCTTATAGATATTGATAATAATATTAATTTATACAATATAGTTTGAAAAGGTCCGTGATTTTTGTACTTTTAGGGTGGTTACAGACTAGCATTTTATTAGCGTATAAACTTGTTTTCCGAATCGCGTATAAGTACGTACAGGTGCGTATAGCCGCACCTTTTACCACACGCGCTACGATCGTTGCTGCGCTTATAAGCTCGTATAAGCGGGTAATATTTATAAAGCGCTATAAATGTATTTATATATGTAACACAATTTTATTTTAAATTTAAATAACTATTATAT
This sequence comes from Hestina assimilis, assembly GCA_023373885.1. Classification (NCBI taxonomy): domain Eukaryota; kingdom Metazoa; phylum Arthropoda; class Insecta; order Lepidoptera; family Nymphalidae; genus Hestina; species Hestina assimilis. Next base: position 15,273,892 of record CM041746.1, on the reverse strand, counting down.
GTAAACTAATAATTTAATTATCGAATACCTTTGTTAATTCCCTCACGGGACAGGCACTGTCTAGTGTGGGGTCTAGATATTAACCTATATACATTATAAATTGTAACTTTTGAAATAAATAAATATTATATTATATGCTACTGACACTATCCAAATCGCTACTTCCAGTTCGAGGTTTCGAGCGTTCACGCCAAGATAAGCCAGTGTACGACATTTCGCGCGCTTAGCTTTTTGTATCGCGAAAGAAAGTGCGCGTGTAAGAGCGCGCTCATAAATTAAACATTAAACAAAAATCAAATTCATACAAATATTTTCAACAAAAAGCTATCAAGCATCAATAAATTATGTTATAAAACTCCATGTGTATAATATGTACTCAAAAACCTGGTAAATTCTGTCATGCAATATTATTTGTACCCTCAGACTTCACAAGTTCAAACAATGTACCTCTCTAAATTTATGGCACTAAATCTTTTCAAGTTTAAATTGCCGTGTCACTTGCAGGGAAAGTTTTACTCTTATTTATTTTATGTAAACATCTACTTCACTTTAATTTACTAAAACATAAGGAAAGAAAATAAGTCAACAATGAACAAAGATTGTCTCCATATTGTCAAACTTAATAACTAGCATCTGCCTGACCTGAAAATTGATTCCAGATAGATAGAAATCATTTGTAAGATAATAATGTTTCGTAAGACACATATATATTGAAATCTGTGCCGCAATTTGTGTGTGATCAAGTAGCAAACATTAAAACACAATTCCTACTGGATATGCCCTGCAGTACGTTTTTTAATAATTCTACATGAATCTAACATTTTTTCGACATAAAAATTTCCTATATGTGATAAGTTTAATTACCACTTCCAGTTTATGCGTGATTGAGTAACAACCTGAATTGAGTTGACCTTCAATGGTGGTAGGTATTTTGTTGTAAGAGGCCGGCTAGGTAGGTACCACCGCAGTGTCACATATTCTACCACCAAAAAGAAGTGCCTAGGCATTACTGTGTTCCGGTTTGAAGAGCACTGTATGCTACTGAAATTACTGGGCAAAGGAGATTCAAGAACCAACATCTCGAGGTTGGCAACGCGTGAGTTGCACCTACTAATGGTGATGCAAGCGCTCATAGGCTACGGCAACCGCTTACCATCAGGTGGGCCGTATGCTTGTTTGCCGACTTGTAACATAAAAAAAAACATCTAAATATCCAAACATTCAAACAACCGAACATACAAACATTCACTAGTCCCATAAGTGTTAATATACTACGATAAAATTGCCACTACAAAGTAACTATTCACAGTCACCACAGAACAGCCTATAACCATGACATCAGAAGCACCCTACTATTAAGATAATCGTAGAACTACACCCATTCCCAAGATCCCGAGATATTAAACCAGATCCATCACCATCCATCACCGCGTACAAACCGCGAGCTAATCTGCCCTCCCGCTCGCCGCCGTATATCAGAGCGAGACGACATTTTTACGAGCTCTTAATCAAGAAATATACGATTGTAGGGACGATTAAGAGTAAGAGATTTACCGCTGTGCTAATGTAGTCGTTTTAATGATTGGTGGCCATTGTTGTTCCCGCTCTTAGTATTTGTCGAAAATTTGAAATTTGCCGAATATAACAAACCAAGTCATTCTATTAAAATTTGAATCACAGGGCTTTAAAACTGAGATATTTTTCCTATATATTGTATCAGCCCGTAGTTTCACTTGCCTGGTTGGTTACCAGAGTACATTGGTCTTTCCGAAACGATACGACTTGGGAACCTTCAAGAAAAGAGCCTATTCTTTCCTTAAAGGTCGGCAACGCGCCTGCATGCCTTCTGAGGTGCGCCTCCTGCCCGTTTGCCCCCTCTTACATAAAAAAAAAAAAAAACTCGTGACTGATCGTCAGCCGCGTTTCAAAGTCAGCCCGCTTCTAACCATCTTCTTGCATCTTGATTGTAAGCAGGCCCAGGGCGGCTTGGGCAGTTTGTTCTGCAACTAGGGCCGGAATTAGAGGTCTGGAGTCCTCGGGGCAGCAAAGGAAGAAAGGAAAAGAGGCCCTGGCCTAAAAATTTAAAGAACCAAGTAGATTCTTTTAGTATTTAAAAAACCTACAACAATATAATCGGAAACAAGAAATATCAGAAATTAAAATTTAGTAAAATAGCGAAAAAAAATATCAATGGAAAATATGCTTACTAGTCTGAATTTGAAAGATTTTTTTCCGAAGTCTCTGTAGTGGGGGCCCCTCTTTCGTTTAACGAAAGACTGGACTGATGCCCCGTTTAACCTCCTCTAAATCCGGCCGTGTCTACTCCGGTATTAGCTGCCTTTGAGTTTGGACTCTACTTCTACTTATCATCAGATAGATCTTCTGTCCCAGGGTTAAATAAAATAAAAAAAACCGTTGTTTTGCGTACTTTCTAACATTGTCTATTGACATTACAGGCCCTTCGCACCTATTCACGGGCTTCATTCGGGATCGCAGATACTTGTATTGACCACACAGGTATTTGTTCCGAGTGTGTTTGTTGACCACACAGGTATTTGTTGCTTGTCAGGTTTAATTTACAAAAGACAAAAGTTACTAAACTAAGTGCTTATATACATAAAACACATTATACACTAGAGATAGCTTCATAGTCGCAAAAAACACCGTTTGAATATAACTAAAACAATATTTTCGTAGATTTATTATGATGTCGTCTTCAATGCCAATAAAAATAATGCATAAAAGCAGGAATGAATAGTGTACCCAGTTCTCAGTAGATAGCGGACTATATTTCAGCGTTCGTGGAGAACATCTCGACGTCCTCGTATCAGCCAAAATGTGCTGTTTCGACGCGGTAAGTGCTACAATTTATATAGACTTTAATGTATGGTATAATATACAGGAGAATCTATATACACTTACTATTATAAAGAGGAAAGATTTGTATTTTTGTGTGTATGTTTGTAATTAATAAAGTCAAAAACGACTGTGCCGATTTCAAAAATTCTTTCACCATTGGAAAGCTACATTCATCCTGAGTGAGAAAAAATTAGGGATCCTTACTAAAACTTGACTAACGTAATTCAAGGTGTAAAAAAGTGCCCTGAAACGTCTTTCGTCGCATGCGCTGCGGAAACTATTGATGATAGAACAAAAGTTTGTTCTACAATATGAAAGAACATATCAATATCTACAAAAAAACTTCGCGATACTATATGTCCAACTATTATCGTTATTTCAAAATAACCACTTTATTAAATTTTAAAAGTTGATAGAAACACGAACCAAAATTAGACCATGTCATTCCTACTTATCCAAATAAATCATATTGTTTTCAAGACTGTTTCAATATATAAAAATAAAACAACAAAATAATATAAATTAAACGTAAAAATATAAAAAAAATCTTATTATGGCCCCGATTGAAGCCGGGACGGGCCGCTAGTTTATAATAAGTTGACGACGACTTTGTGGGGCAGCGGTAGCGAACCTGCCTTAATCGCCACAGCGCGACCATACAAGTACGTTTACCAGTCTGGGTGTGTTTGTCCTTGTCATTGTGTATATTTCCAGACCCCCGACACAAGATATAACTATCTTAACCGTTTAATGTGTAGCGTTTATTTTTTCTAATAAGTTCAAACGATGTGTACTATGCACAAATAAGCCGGCAAGTGCCGAGCCGGCCTATTATAAATAATTCACGGTAGTAGAGACATGCTTCTCACAACACAAATGGGCCGGCTCGACTGTAGAAGTACTACTACCTTTTCACGGAAATCGGCGTAAAGTAACACAGTTTGCGTTGCGAAACATGAGTAAGAGGGCCGGAGGCCGAATCTCCCATGCCCTCAGCTCCTTTCCTTTTTTCCCATTTTATCCCTTCCCTACTATCCCTTGGGTTGGCAACGAGCATTTTTAAGGTATTATCAAGAGTTAACGATTATTACCATAAATTATGATCGAACCCTTAAAGTGCTCTCCGAGGCACGGTGGACTCACAAGGACAAACACCCAGACCGAATTAGAAACATTTATAAGATCAACACAAATATCCACCCCGAGCAGGAATCGAACCCGCGACCGTCGAGACTAAAGGCTCGCTTACAACACCCCAAAGCAAATTTTTATATCAAAACGCTGTATCTCATTTTTCGTACCATATTATTAGTCACAATATTTTACGGAGGGCAGACATTTTTATAGGTATTTAGCGAAAGCGACGCCTCTGCGGGCCAATTTGAAACTTGTTTGCGTGGCCAATTTACGAGCGAAGTTAATTTGAAATGGCGTGTCCTCGCATTGTTTATTACGATTATGTCGCTTCTATGTAATTATGAGTACTTACTTCTGAAAAAAAAAATATATAGGCACCTTTAGTCAACAATTATATTCACTAGCTGACATATAACTTAATAGCTTCAGCCCTCGTATAAAACATTCACATATACCTTACATATTTCCATACAAACTTTCATACCCAATTCCATATTTATAATGTTAGTTGGGAAGTAAGGATTGCTAGCCAAAGTGCTCGTTAATGGAAGTAAACTTTAATTTTCACACAGTCTTCATGTAAACTGTATCAGAAAGCTTTATTAAATTTCTTTCTATTGGATATTAGTGGAATTACTAGGCAAAGGAGAACCAATATCTCTCATTGGCAGCGCGTGAGTGGCACTTACTAATGGTGCTGCAAGCGCTCATAGGCTACGGCAACCACTTACTATCAGGTGGGCCGTATGCTTGTTTGCCAACTTGTAACATAAAAAAAAACAATGTGATACACAGATTAATTTGACGATTCAAAAGTGCTAAAAGGCATATTTGAATAAACGATATAAAAAAACTAAGTATAAGAACTTGAAGCCACGTTGTATTCCCTCATCGCCCGTCTCTTTCACCCTTGCTCTATATTTTTCGGCTGTATCACGTTATAAAGTCCCAGCGGCTGCAACTGAACACCTCTAAGTAAATTCACGTTGTAGAGTACCTTCAAACGTTATCGGATTTGACGTGAAACGATACGGAGCTTCTTTGAATATATTTGGAAGTGTTTTGACAATGCCCAATGAATTTTGTAGGTTGTTTTGACACTGTCGTTATGCTTATTTTTATATATCATGATGATATTTTATATTATTATTTTGATATCCTGTGTCCTATTCTGTAAACATACACAAAGACAAGGACAAAGGTGAATACAAACACATGCTCCGAGTGGGAATCGAACCTGCGACCTGTGGCGCTTAAGGCTGGTTTGCTACCACTGCGCCACAACGTCATCAAACAATAATTATAAAGAGTGAGTGCCAGTCAAAAAGATCATTTTCCGATTAACGCATTGATCAGGTTTAATTAAAATTTTTAAAGTATAACAAATTCAAAAACCACTCATGATTTTTTTTATCTGTAAACTTTTCATTACTTTTTAACATCTGTTTTAACAAAATACAAAAAACTTGTTGTTCTCTAGTAATTCCCGAAGGTGTATCGAATTTTTATAGCCTTTCACGAAGACAAAGGGGATCGTTTTAAAAAAAATTGGTGTCATTTTTCTTACAGAAAGTTCAAATTAAAATTTTAAGAATATACCTACCTACTTATGTAATCTCTTTTTTAACAAATAAAAGACAATATATAAAAAGAATCATCGTCTATCAACCTATTTTAATAATCTAATTATTTATTCCAAAACTGAATTTGTATTATTTATGCTATATTTAAGTCTACCAACTAAGCTTTAAAATATCAATTTCAAAAAAAAAAAAAAGTAAAAAATTCCAAATTTACTATGGTTGTCAGTGAGCTCACTAGTCATTTACCATAGACATTTTCGAAAACTAGCGCCATCTATCACAATTACGCTGAACCAATTTTATGCCTACTAACAGAGTCCAATTAAACCTCAAAAAGATACAAGTTTGCGCGTTAACCGCTAAAAAATCACTTTCGTTTTGAGAAAACTTCCCTAGCCGTAACAGCTCGTATCAGAATACTTGGTGCCCACATTTCGAGCATTGTTCAGTTCTTCATTTAGTTGAAAGGAAAGGTCAAATTGGCCTCAAGAAGGCTTGGTGTGTTCAGCAAGCCAGGCACTACTTATACGGTACTCACTCCTATCCAAACACGAAACTAAAATTCAAAATCGGATAGTCATTATTCAAAATTTTAATTTTTTTAAGTTTACTTGAAAAAAAAACCAGTCATAACAATTTTTAGATTTATTTTCCGAACAAACCTTCACAACTCTTTTTAGCGGGTAAAATGTACGACCTCTCATAATGAGGCCAGCCTACTTAATGATATGATAGGTAAATGTTAATTAATATCATTAAAAGAAACCATTTTTCCTTCATATAACACATTAACAATAAAAATTAATATCAAGTCTCAAAACACAGATACAAAACAGTACAAAACATTATTATAATGAATGAAGAAAATATCAACGGCAATATATTTTTACGACAAGCAAACAAAAGCGCTAACATCGCTTGAGTGGCCGATAAAAGATATGTAAACGACAAGTCAGGGTGTCGTTCGCAGGGCGGAAGACTTTACTACTTCCGCCGGCAAGATGGCTGACATTCGAAACAGGAAACTTTCCCGCCAGATAAAACACCTCCTGGAAATTATAGGGTGGGAAATGTTCGTATAGAAAAAGGTAAGATTTTATGATAAGTACTTAATTAATGACGACAAAGTAATCTCACGAACTATTGCGTTTCCAGGTTGAGTAGATATTTTTATTTCAGTGTTGTACTTCTTCAAGTCTCCATCAAATACTACATATTAGAGTTAATGCATATTAGCCTCTAAAATTACTAAGCCTTCGCTAACCCGTCTAACAGCGAGTAGTAAGTATATCACGAATTGTAATGAAAGGTAGAGAGCTGAAAGTTTCATATAATGTGTATGTAAATACTAAAAATAAAATCACATTTAAAAATAAACGGGGCCACATTACAAGAAACTTATTTTTTTTTACATTTTTGATGTACGTCATGGACTGATAAAGAAATACTTTCTTACGTTAATCCTACAAATTCTTAGGTGATATTGCAAGGCCGATACGTACATGTTAATACAATCATCATGACCATCTTGATTATTCCGGTAATGCATTTTCCAAGACAACATATTTACTTTTCGGTTGAAAGTTTAAAATGACGAGTGATTATTATTTCAAGAAATGGCAAAACACACTACAAAAATTGACCAACGTAGTTGAACTTGATCTTGACTATCAGGTAATCTTTAAATTATGCTGCGTGCTGTAGAATTTAAATATCACCAGAGTTAATGCTATATCAAGGTTGGAAAACAATATTCTGGCTTTATAAATCGACGATGGTAAACAGCCGTATAGTTAATGATCATCATGGGTCATCGACAATAGGTGCATGGTTTTTACCTACGCAAATGAGAAGAAGGGGAAAAAAAATGCCACGTAGGGGTAGGAGATTATCCCTCTAATGATGAGTGTTTACATCAAAGACTCAACAGCAAAAAATACTAAGTATTAATACGTATATAATAGAATGAATACTGCTACTTAATGGCAGTACTATAAGAAGATAGTCCTTGCCTTAGAAAGCTTTATCTTACTTTTCCTACATAAAATTTGAAATAGGACCCAAAATATTGCACCAGCAAAATAAAGGCTTCTACTTTGCAATACTATAATTTGATTTCGTTGTGCATTTTTTATGTAATATTGAAATAGTGTTTAGATTATTTTATTAATGACCTGACTTATAAATTAACTAATATACAGGAAACAAAAGCCCACGACAAAGAAATATGTGATGCTGTCCAGCGCTTGACAGGAACGCTTGTGAGGTACATAGCCTGTTACAACGATGCAACAGATTGTCTAAAATACAACCTGCAGATTCAAAAAACTGAATACATTTCTGATGTTGTGAAAACTATTTTAGCTAGGTGAGCACCCAATCTAATGCTATTTTATGTGTAAAAAATATTTATCCAAAACGATCAGTGCCCTTCTTCTTCTTATCCAGTGGTTAGTAGCCAACCTATTGTCAGAGTTATTGAGAGCGCCGGTCGCCCGTATAGACCGCTGACTTGACTTTTCGAGCATTATCAAATTGATAACCGCGACCAACATTTTACGTTAGCTTCAAAACACGGAAACGCGCAGTCGAAATACCACTATACGATCACCCATCTAGTGAATGAGCGCGCCTAAAGTTGCTTAACCCACCGACCTATTATTGATCAAGTAGATTATAATATAATCATAATAATAACTAAAATATAATCAAGTTGACGCCACTATTGTCTGTTAAGTAAAACAAAATATTACATATATGAAAAAATAATTTTAGATAATGTTTTCACGTTTAATTTATCTGTAGAATTCATGAACTACAAGAACAATTGAGAAAACTAGAAGGCACTCACGCTCAATTTTTGTGTAACGGTTTGATTGAACAAAAACTAACATCTTCCGATGCAGAACTCTCAAATATGCCAACTAAATATAAAAGATCTGAAGTAGTTGAGTTAGCGGTGGAAGAAGCTTTTCGTGTAGCTAAAGAAATAAAAGAAGATAGCGTTGCTGGTAAATTTTAATAAATTTAAAAAATATTTTATCAATAATATGAAGTTGCATCATAATACTTAAAATATATACTCAAAAATTTTCTGAAACATTAAATATGATTTTTTTATTTAGAAAGCATAAAAGATGAAGAGTTTTCTGAAGGTTCAATAGTAAAAGTAAATTGGTGGGAGGATGAAAAGGTTGAAATAAAGGAAGAACATAAAGGAATAAATATAACTGCAGTGTATGAAGTAGAACAAAAACTATCAGCAGAAGCATTAAGAAGAAAAGAAATGGTAGCTTTGATACAGGCACATGAAAAAACTAGGTAAATTATAAAATACTAAAACAGCATTGCAGTAAAATTATTTTGCTTACTTATTAAAGTACTTTATAATAGACAAGTAATACGAACAAAAACACATCAAAAGCAGAAGAGAGAATTATGGGAAAAAGAATTGAGAGGAGTCTTAAAACCACAAGCCCCATTTGATTTGCAAGAAAGAAGCGCAGGGCTGATTCAAAGGGTTATTAGGTAACTTTTTTTGTATATTTAGATATAATATTTTTATACTATGTATGTTTTTATGCACATAAATATTACAGGCGCTATTTCGAATTAAAGAGGGAATTGATTAGAAACTGCAAACGGGATGAACTATTACATTTAAACATTTGCAACAAAATTAGTTCCGAACAATCTGAAAAAGATAAAAAGGTAAGTCATTTGCATGGTCATTTGCTTATAAATCTTTAGACTTGGAATGAAAAATGCTAATGCTTTCAGGTGTATTCTGAATATTTCAAAAAATACAAGTGTTACGAAAATCAAAGAAAATCAGATAGAGAAAATTTCAAAGAACAATATTTAAAAAGAAAGCGAGATGACATTGCTGAGGAATTTCGAGACTATATTAGGGATTGGTTTCTGCAGTGGTATTTTACTTTAAACTGATATTATTTGTTAAAATTAATAATTGAGGGAATAATAGAATTTTTGCAATACTTGGAAATGGCAACTCAACCTTTAACATACTCTTAGGTATAAAGAAGTAAAAGTATTTCATGATATTCCAAAGGAAAACCAGGGTGGATCTACTTTATTGCTTAAAGAAGAAATACCATCGCCTTCAGAGTGGCTAGAAAAATATGAAACTTACTTAGAAACGAAAAAAGCTAACAAAAATAAAACAGGACTACAGGTAGAAAGCTATACTATATATATACTGTACAATACAGTAGATATATAAATATAAAATTACCAAGAGATAAGTTGAACTGGCTGTGAGGATACGTATAAATATATAAATATATGTAACATAATATATATTTTTAGTTAAAATGGGAAAAGCAAGCAGCAAAAGAAGAAGAAATGATGTGGAAAAGAGAAGAATTAAAGAAAAAAAAAATAGAAGCAGCTCTGCTAAAGAAGATGATGAAAAATCCAACGTTACATCCAGGATATCACTATCCTATTTCAAAGAAAACATCACATATACTTCTGGTATCTTTACTAATCATATGGTATCACATATACTTTTGATATCGTTACTTAGAAATTATATTGCGTCTATTATATAATCTGTCATAATTTACCAGGCAATTGAAAATTATCTTAACAAATGGTCTGATATTGACGCTTCAGAAATTTTGGAATCAAAAGAAAAATATTTAAGGAACGTAGATGAGGAAGAATTATGTATGGAGATAAAACAGGATATATGTAAATTGGTGGACATCGAGATGAGGTAATGAATAATTTTCAAGTGAAATAATTTGTAAAAATTCTAAACATTTATTACGTTCTAGAGAAGAGTTAAAATTACTTAACAAGGCTTTGATAGAAGATTATCAAAACAACGATGAACAAATACCAGAGCCAATGAAAGAAAAATTTCCTGGTAGGAAAAGAGAGCGCAAAATTAAAATAAAAACTTATGATAATATTCAAGACAAATTAATTGTAAGAATACACGTAAGCGTCTAACAAATACTAATTTTGGACTGGGACTTCTGTACGCTCTTGTGTTTTAGGCTTTGTCCATGAAAGCATGCTTAAAGGAATACCCAAAGACGTATTTTGAAAATTTCATAGGAGATATAAATTACGCGGGTCCTGATCTAAGATGTAGTCTACAGTAAGTACATTCTAAATTTTGCCTGTAAAGAAAAATCATTTTGTGTTTAAAAAAGTACTAGAAATATTTAAAAAAGTACAGAGCAGAACTACCGTTGTGGCGTTGTGGGTAGCGAGTCTGCCTTAAGCCTCGACGGTTGCGGGTTCAATTCCCGCTCGGAGCAGATGTTTGTATTAATCGTACAGGCATGTTTTCCGGTCTGGTTGTGTTTGTCCTTGTCATTGTGAATGTTTCCGGACCCCCGACACAGGATATAATTATCCTAATGGGGGCCGTTGAGTGTGTAGCGTTTATTTATTTATTTATTTACTACTTTTACTAGAACTACGCATCCATAATTTCTCACTCAGCATATAACTTCGTTATTGTGGAACGTTCCAGAACGAATATTAAGTTTAAAGAATAAAAATGTACCTATCCCTCACGAGCCTCCATTAAAGGTTTGTTTTAAAGAATTTATCTTTAAAATATTCGAGTTTCTACACTAATGAGTTGGAGTCTTGGTATTAAGTCTACACGTTCAATCAATTGCGTTATAAATTCCTCCAACATTATATGCATGAACTTCAGAGCAAAAACTTATTTTATTTTCAGTTCTGTCGTACCATTTGGTGGCGAGATGAGAGCTACGTGGTGGGAGAGATGCCGTGGAATGCTGCATGGTTTTAAACGAATATTATTAGTAGGACCTAAGGGTAGTGGGAAGAAAACTTTAGTTCATATCATGGCTACCGTTAATGGTAAAATATGTGACAATTAAATAAACTGGTTTTAGGGAATAGTTTTGAGAATGTATTCTATCTCTATCTCTCTTTTACTTGTGATTATTTGAGATCAGGGGACTTGCCACAACTCTTATTGCGGTTCAAATGATGACCAAAAATATGCCAAAAACTGAGTTACATCATTACTTCGTACCATGGCATATATTTATACGTCATGTTCATTTAAAATTTGAATCGATTTACTGTCAAAATACTAAAAGTTAATGGCAAGCACGCAGAGTATACAAAGTTAGTAGTTGCCTGTGGAATAATGTTTAATTGATTTTTAATAGACGGTGTATTATACGAGTTAGATCCATGCGAGATCGAAGTTGAAAACCTGAACACAGGATACTTGCAGCAGTACATCAACGACATAGTGATGTGCGCTAAGTACACAGAGCCTTCAATAATTTATATAAGACACATTCACTGTCTTTATTATACAAAGGTATGTGTATGTATTTTTATTTACTTTCCCTCCCGATGACGTCCCAAGCCTAGGCTCGACCTCGCAGTACGGATTGCCTTGGGACGGATTCAACTTGAGCCCCACGCGGGCTTTCCATCTTTTACCGGCTGAGGTCTCCTGACCCGGCCCCTCACCGGTGACGCTGTCAAAGCCACTAGGGCCAACAGCAATAGACACTCAGAAGGAAAAAATCATTTACTTATCGACAACGTTGTGACGCAGCTGTAGCGAACCAGCCTTAAGCGCCACAGCTCGCGGGTATGATGCCTAAAGGAGCAGATGTTTGTATTGACCATAGAGGCATATTTTCCAGTCTGGGTGTGTTTGTCCATGCCATTGTGTATGTTTCCGGACCACAGGATATAACTATCCTAATGGCGGCCGTCGAGTGTGTAGCGTTTAGTTTAGTATTTATTTACTACCCATTGCCACCCCTGGCAATCCTTTCCATAACACCCATGTCACCTTACCCGTTGCCATCACTTGACAAATTCACAAATTCGACTATTATGTAATTATTAGCCTACCCACGACTACCCACGACTTTGTCCGCAATGACTTTAGAATTGGCACTAGAGAGAAATGAAGGATTTATAATTAAATAAGACACCCTATATTTCAATTAAAAACGTCCTGTAATAGGTGTTTGTTTGATTAATCCTTCAGGAACCTAAGATTTTTCCGTGCTAAAAATGCAGATAATAAGCTATCTGTGTGCTAAATTTCATACCCACTGTACAAGTGTACATGCATGATTGAGTAACAAAGATCCAAAAATACATACAAATTTCATTTTATATTTACTAATATAACATTGGGTTATATCTTATAGGTTCCACCACACCAAGCTTATATTAATTTCGATATAATTAAAAGGTTCTTCATAAGGAAGCTATGTAAGAAGATTCATAAGCACGACAATATTACTCTCATTGGTAAATAGTTTATCTGAATCTCTATATATTTAATATAAATATAATCAAAATATTAGTCTTTAGAAGTTAAGGACACCCTTTTGTATCTAATCTTTTTTTGTATCCAAAAATATATTCTTCTATCTTAACTGATTTAAATAAGTCAATCAGTCAATGGCCGATCGTTGTGGCTTTGTGGGTAGCCAGTCTGCCTTTACCCTCGAAGGCATTGATCTTACAAATATCTGTTTCGGTCTGGGCATTTGTTCTTGTGGGTCTCCCCACCGTGTCCCGGAGAGCTCGCTAAGGTGTCGATCCGGGTTGTTATCAAATAACATCTGATAATAATCGTTAGCTCTTGATAAGTAAATTGATCTTATCCAATGAGTTACTGGTTCGCCGTTAGGGTTACGACGGTCAGATGGTTCTGTGTAAAAACTAGTAACCCATAAAATCCGGACAAAAGTAATAAGGAGAACCTGGGTAGATACTTGTATAATACCGGGAATAATGCTTAAAGGAGAGAGTCGATTCCTCAGTCAGTGTCTGAGGAATCGACTTAACTTTTGCGTCACATTTCACAACTAAGCCCTGGTTTCTTGAACGTTGATCAAACTCATGTCACCTTAACATAGCAAATACAAAACGCTTATTGATTGCCTGTCGATCATCGATTATCTTTAACCAATGAGCGTTCTATATTGGTATGTTAAGTTAACATGAATTTGATCAACGTTCGAGAAGCCGGACTATGAAACAATTATTTCTGTCTCATTCTGTTCACTGCTTCATATATCCAAATCTCTCACACTGTTGTTGAGTTTCAAAATGTATCATTAACGTGAGTATATATATACTTTTTCTTCAGGAAGTTGCATAGAGCCCTGGATGACTAAGAGTAAGCAAATGTTGAAAAAATTCGATACTGTTCTACTTATGCCCGAAACTAATTACTCCGCAGTACATATTATTCTTAAAAACTGGATACTAAAGTGAGTTAGTGTACCTATCGAATTACAATTGCATTTCAAATTTCAACTTTTAATGTGTTGGGCAGTTTAAAAATAAAGGATAGCGGAATTATTTAACCAGATCTTGTAGTGATCGTGATTAAAAAATGTTAAAAATAAATTCAAAATTTCAGAAATGACTTCTGCATCAATCTTGCGAATTGATGTTATACCTTGGTGTTCTTGTGAAATTATACAATGCAATATATGTAATGCAAATGCAATGTACTTATTGAAAACGTTTTCCTATGTCTAAATGCGAAGTACTTAACCGACCGAGATGGACGTCATCAGGACTGGAGACGAGCCCGCTCATTGATATGTTTAAGATTAATCTTTTTTTTTTTTAAGTTACAAGTTGGCAAACAAGCATACAGCCCACCTGATTGGTAAGTGGTTTCCGTAGCCTATGAGCGCTTGCAACACCATTACACTAGCCTATAGTGCCCTTCAAACCGGAACACAGTAATGCCTGAGCACTACTATTTGGCAGCAGAATAATTGACACTGCGGTGGTACCTACCTAGCCGGCCCCTTGCAACAAAAGACCTACAACCAGTGTGACTGACTGCACTGGTGGAATAATCTCTGCTGTGACAGAGGTTATCCCAACAGCGGGCGATGGGGTAGTCACGTCCTGACGCAGGGTGCCTCCTGCGAGGTCGAACGACGTCATCGGAAATGGAGGCGAGCCCGCTGATTATTTATACTATTTAATGGTATTAATTTTCTTACAGCAACCGTATAGTACCGTATAATTTGGACATACAAAGTTTGGCACACGCGCTTAGGGGATATTCTTTTAGCTACATCGTGAAAAAGTTGGACGATTTTTTGACAGCTGACCGAATCGTCAAGTAAGTTCATTTTGTTCTAACGGACTAAAATATTGGTATACGGGGACCGTCCGCCATATTGCGAGAATCTAACTGTCTTGCCGTAGTAATTTTAAGGGCTATTAGTAAGATTCCGCTGTCCGTCTGTCACGTGACTGTATCTCATAAACCGTGATAGTTAGACAGTTGAAATTTTCACAGATGATGTATTTCTGTTGCCGCTGTAACAACAAATAATAAACACAAAAAAAAATATTTAAGAGGCCCGCATACAACACAAACGTAACTTATTTGTCGCGCGAGTGCGACTCGCACTTAGCCGGTGTTTTTTTAAAGTTTTGATGGTTTATGTATATGTTTTATAGTGAATTTCTGTTTGAGGTCAAGATATATATCAATATATGTTACTGAGAAATATTCGAGAATAAAAGACGGGTTATTAGCACGACGTATATTGGTAGACAGGGCGTTACAATTTATATTACACAATTTGCAATAATTATAAATCTACCCCCATTGTGTGTTGTGTACATACATTACACCTCCCAACTTAATAACTAACTTAAAATAAAAAAAAAAATTATATATTTTTTTCTTTACTAATTGAAATATACATCTATTATTCTTAAATCTAACTTACTCTAATTAAAAAATAATATATTTATTCTATTATTAAAAATATATTTATTCTATTATTCTTAAATCTAACTTACTCTAATTAAACTAAAAGATTATGTACTTATCTGACTAACAAACTAATAAACAACATTATACTTAATACACTATTTTATTACTAAGGCTGAAATCTTTCTATAGGTTTTCGAAGACGTTTGGGACGGGTCTGTAACGGTGGCGTTGTAAACACCTCCGGTGACGAAACAGTCTCATCACTAACTTCCCCTTTGCGAATTTTAACCGCCTCACCTCCCATTACTGAACGGTCCGCGAGTTCAGACTGCCTATGCTCGACCGAGGCTTCCTCGCATTCAGGATCATGTTGCACGACAGCCTCCTCACCCTGAGGCACATCTCGTTTAACCTCCCTAGCCACATCCGGACAAGTAACATCAGACATGCGTGATCTTCGTCGAATTTGATCAATATGTCTACGTAAAAAGCGATCGTTTCCGGTATCCAAAATGTACCTACGAGAACCTTCATTGCTAACCACATTACCTTTAGACCATTTGTCGCGGGTTCCGTATTCTCGTGCCCAAACTGTTTCTCCCGGTAGTAAAATACGCTCTGTTCCCCCTACCAATTGCGATTGCCGACCTTGCACACTACGTACCTGCTCGTGCAGAGCACGTTCGCTTCGCAATAAATCTAAACGTGAACGTAATGTCCGACGTTGAAGTAACATTGCTGGACAATCACCCGTTGTACTGTGAATACTATTTCTATATCTTAAGAGAAATGTTTGTAAAGCCGCATCCATATCTACTCTGTCCCTTTGAGCTTTTTTATAACTCCCTTGCAAAGCTTAACCGCATTTTCTGCAGCGCCGTTCGAAGCCGGATGATATGCGGGCGAAAAGGATTGACGTATACCATTCATTGTTAAAAAATCTTTAAATTCAAAACTAGTAAATGGAGGCCCTTGATCTGAAACCAATTCCATAGGTAACCCAAACCTTGCAAAGATCTCTCTTAATACTTTTATTACATTTGTTGCGTTTGTTTTTGTCATTTCACATATTTCAATCCATTTCGAACTAGCGTCAATTAAAATTAAAAAAGTTTTTCCTTTAAAGGGCCCTAGAAAGTCTATATGTACCCTGGTCCACGGTTGTGTATAATAAGGCCAGGGCTGAGGAGGGGCGCGGGGTGGCGATGTTGCCTCCATACAACACGTCTCACATTGTTTACATGCTGCTTCGATTTGCGCGTCAATATTTGGCCACCACACATAACTCCGTGCTAAGGATTTTGTTTTCACAATTCCCATGTGACCTACATGTAACTGTTTTAAAATCGGTTCATGTAGTGACTGAGGAATAACTAATCTGTAACCCCACATAATACATCCGCGTTCACAATAAAGTTCATTGCGACGTAAAAAAAAGGCTTGATATTTTCGTTTGGACAAGTGACCGGCCATCCCGATTGTAAATATAAAAAAAAAGTGATGAGACTGTTTCGTCACCGGAGGTGTTTATAACGCCACCGTTACAGACCCGTCCCAAACGTCTTTGAACACTTCACAATATCTGGAACTGAATTCCTCTAAGTTAAAATCACAACTATTTAAATTATGTACATTTTTATTAAAGTTACATACTGGAATAGGTAACTGTAATCCTAGCTCTAAAATCCATTGCCTACCTAGTAGCACAGTTTTGCCATTTTCGATTACATATAAATCTAAATATTTGCTTGTATTTTTATATTTAACAAGCGGGCGTATAACGCCAATAGGATGAACTAACTCCCCTGTATAATACTTTAGGGCTAAACTACATTTATTTAATTTTAATTCTTTATATTTAATTAAATATTGCCCATAGCTTATACATGACACGGCACTGCCGGTATCACACTCCATTTTTAAATTAGTAGGCTATAATGGAAACCTTAGCCGATGAAGCTAATCGGAAAGCTCAATTAGATCACAAGCAACGAGTGCCAATCAACCATTCGATTCAACGGAGTGGACCAGCAGCGCCCACGGCTAAGGTTTCCATTATAGCCTACTCGAAAATTAAACTTTTTCTCCAACCAACTGGTCTCTGAGACTCTCCTCCAACCATGCTCCAAATTCACATGTCTTCGATAGTCTTTTTAAATCCGCAACGTATTGTGCTATAGACTCGCCTGACCTTTGTACCCGTTGACGATATTTAAATCTCTCTGCTAATACGCTCGGTTTCGGTTGCAGATGTTTCCCGAGGATTTCCGTTAATTCTTGAAAAGTTTTCGAAACAGGTTTATCCGGTGTACACAAATTAACTAATAGTTCATAGCACCCCGCCCCGACAACCGTTATTAATGTCGGTACGTGCAATTCACGCGATATATTGTTCACTACGAAATACTGTTCTAGTCTTTCCACATATAACTGCCAGTTATCCGAATCAACAACAAACTCGGAAATTTTCCCAATCGACATTTTAAACAAAAATAATAAAATAATGCACAGTTCACAACCTCGTTCGCCACTGAGAAATATTCGAGAATAAAAGACGGGTTATTAGCACGACGTATATTGGTAGACAGGGCGTTACAATTTATATTACACAATTTGCAATAATTATAAATCTACCCCCATTGTGTGTTGTGTACATACATTACAGTTACAAAATGTCTTTTTTACGATTTCAGAATAGCAGCTTTTGGACTAAAACCACAACATGTATACGATTACTTCTTAGATGATGAAAGTGTAACAGAGGTTGTGAGTATCTCTTTCTTCTACTTTCTTTTTAATCTCTTTATAATGCGTTTGGGTCTATATATATGAATTTTACTAAATAGAAAGTAGTAGGCACTAATTCTATAAACCGCTATAGAATTTTGTAGTAAAATCGTAAAATATATAAAAATTATGGGTAGCAGTCCCTATATGTAACTGAGGATTGAAAAAGACAACGTATGGCAACGAGCCAGGTGTCTTTGGGTAGGGCCTTAAAAATAATAAATAGTAAGGTGGTTTGATTTTGACTATTTTGACAAAGCCAGTAACACTCGCGATATTAGCTCCTGAAGTCATAAAAGTTGTATGAACTCCCAAATATTTCAATTTTAATTCCGTATTATTCTTCACTATCAAGCTGCGAAACCCTTTAATACAAAACGCACAAGGCTGGTAATAATTTTATTATTATATTTTCAGGATTACGCTAGATACCTAAAATGGTATATGGATAGAACTCACTGGGGTGTGTTGGAGAAGAAACGTTTAGAAGAGCGAAGAGAATTCAAACTACTTGTGGAGAAATGGCAGGAGAAAATGGAAAAGACGAAGAAACAAAAATAAACATTGGTGTTATTAAATTGATAAAACATTTTCAGTTTTTTAATTGTAGTATTTTAATATTTATTTAATTACATTATAAGCACTCAGCTTAAATACTCCATAAATATTTTTTTGAAAAACAAACGACTTCAAAACTAAAAGCAAAAATTTATATTTTCTTAGAGAGTCGGCGAAGCAGCCATATCCTTCGATATTGAGAAGAATTATGAAAACGACTTCTGTTGTAGAAAATATTTATTTTTGCTTTTTAGTACGGAATTTGGTATAATTTTTATCTAAATAAAATCTGTGACATATAGTGTATTAAAAACTGACTTAATTGGACAAATGAATGTTAATAAATTTGAAAAAAAAAATTAAATTAGAGATAGCTAGATAGGCATAAAAAATAAAATAAACATTCATTTCGCTGTCATAGACAGATAAACGGAATCGTGCGTTCAAATAAAACGATGGAGTGTCAATTAGACCTAAAGGGTTGTATTCGGCAATTTTTATGAAGGGTCGGAACTCGGAACGTACCGCTGATGTAGCGAATTTAGTTCTTTATTATGCAAAAATGCTAACTCTATGGTAACTTAATGTGATCATGTGTTAAGCCAAATCTCGGATTAGTCTTCATTTCGGGATTATTGTGTGTGTTTGTGTATGTGTCTCACTTTTTTAAATTTATACATTAAACTTATAAATTATAAACATCTGTTATCTGTTTGTTGTTATGTGCTTCAAGGGTTCCAAATTCGAGATTTAATTGCGTCGATGGCTTTAAAAATATTAGTAAATTGTCTACTAATTATGATGCGAAATGTGTCACAAATAACAATAATAAAAATTGCAGCAACAATAGAAAATGTGATAAATAGAACAATATTAAGGGCACATTTTTTATTTAATATTTTTTATAAAACTGGTAAGAAACATTCAAAATTCTGTCCTATTTTTAAACAATAAATTACTTCTCATCTGCCCAACTCTAAGAGCGGGCCATAACTATTTGGATAAGAGTGAATTACCCTCCAAGAATTTACGATTGGTATCAGATGTCTTAATATGGTGCAAGCAGTTGTCCTGAGCGGTAATGGAATCATGTCTTCAAAAGCTAAAAACTAGACAATCCACAATCCCACCTAAAACGTGGTGACTCTACTCACATACCCTTTTAATATTCAAGCGGCGTATTTAAAATTAATTTGAATCGTTTAAATATTTTCGGTGGAGTTGGCGGTCGCTCTAATTATTATTTGAATATGTTTTCATATTACCTTACATTTTCTTTATTTTGTTTCACTTTTTACTTAACTGCAATTCTCTCTTTCTACGTTTTAACTGAATTCAAAAAAGGAACAGGTTCCCAATTCGACTGCATTTTTTTGTTTGTTACCTCATAATTTGGGTGAACCGATTTTGAGGATTCTTATTTTATTTGAAAACTTTTTTTTTAAACAGAATTAGGATTCCGTGAATATAAGTAAGTATATTGTCACAATTAATAAAAAGACAAATTTATATAAATAAATTTAATATCACAGTCAATTTAATAAAAATCTTATTAATATTCTCTCAAAATGCGACACTGCTTATTGCATTTCGGTAATCTCTTCAGTTTACCGGTACTGGTTTCGATGCCCAGGTCGGGCAGGTTCGGATTTTTAATGTCCTCTTTGGTTATAACACCGGGTTGCAAGAAACCAATGACATTTGGAACGTGTTCTTCGATTATTTTCTTTCTCTCTTCTGCTACTTCTTCTCGCCTGGAATTAGAAGAATAATGATAAGTAGAACTCAAAGTTAAGAGCCAGTCCGTTTGTGGTTACCCTGCCTTTAATTCCAAATGGTTGTGGGTTCGATGCCCACTCCGGGCATATGTTTGTATTGATCATGCCATACATATTTGTATGGCAAATCTCATTCAATAATATTACGTCATAGCAATTGTCAAACAAGCATACGGTTCGCCTGATCATAGGTAGCGGTGACTAGTAAGCAGTCACCGGACGCGATACTTAAAGTATTAGATGGGCGTTGCCAACCTAAGGAATAGGAAGGAAGGGATAAGAGGGGGGAAAAGAAGGAAGCAGAGGGGTGTGAGATTGGGCCTCCGGTGTTTCTACTCGTTTTACGAAACGGAACAGCACCCAATGATACTGTTACTTGACGCCGATTTTCTTTGAGAGGGTAGTACTTCCCAGGTCGAGAATGACCTCGACACGCTAATAGCCGGATGCGCTCACAGATCGGTGGATAAAGCGACTTTAGGCGCGATCAGTCACTAGATGGGTGATCGTATTTCAACCGAGTGTCTCCGTGCTTCGGAAGGCACGGAAAAAGTCAGTCCCGGCTGTTATCAATTTGATGACAGTGGAAAAGTCAACCAGAGACCTGTGCGGGCGACCTGAACAACTGGCACTAGGTCACTAACCACTTGATAACAAGAAGAAAAGAATGACCTGTCCAAGGTACTATATACATACTAAGTCTATTCTTTCAAGTCATTTCAGAATATTTCTGAGACTGGTTCCCAAAAAGAAGTAGATAGAACAAAGAAGGATATAAACAGAAGATCAGTCACTGACACACTCACCAAGCCTTATCGCAGTCCCACACGTACTTGGCCCGGTCCTCCTCCCGCTCCCGCTCCTTCCTCCGCCTCACCGCGTTGGCCTGTATCTGCTTCTTCAGCTCGGCCGCGTGCTTCTCGTTCTTCTCTCTCTTCTTACGTTCTTTCTCTTTCTCTTTTGCGTCGTCCATCGCCATCTTTTCTTCCGCCTTAGTAGAATGTACATTAAAAATAATTAAAACATGGCGCGGGATGAACGGCAGTTAAAGTATAAAGTTCCTTAATTTAATTTCGGGGTATAATTTTTGCCATAATTTCATAGCCCCGTCCATTTTAACCACACCACCTCTTGCCACCTACCCTTTATCTACTTGGTAGCTGTTGCCACTCCATACCAACCTTGCTACCTCATTTTTTGCCTCTTTACTAGCCCTTTTCACCCATGACAATCCTTGCCACAAAATTCTGATGTAAATTTGACGCTTTTCTATTTTTATGCTTAAACTTTCAACTCTCTCTCCACGAGGGTGGGTACCCAGGCCCCCGTGACAGTAAATGGTACTGGTCAAAACAAAAAATACATTCAGCAAGCTTTCCACCAAAGTCTTTTTATAAGAACAAGAAGTGCCTCAGTTAGAAGCCTACCGCTCATTGACAAGGAACTACAAGATCCTCAACAGTCCCAAAATCCCATCATATCAACTACTGAAAAAACGAAGGCTCAACAATTAACTATGCCAGATGAATATGAAAGTGCTAATAATATAAAGGATCACCAAGATGCAACCTCGTACACACCAGAAACCGAGAAGGACTGGATGCAAATCACAAACAAAAAAAGACAGCGATCTAGCCCCGAATCACTTAGTTCACAGAAGCAAAGCAAACTCGACACTTACTGGTTATCCCAACCTACTCCAACTCCGACTTCTAACAGCTTTGCCATTTTAGACGATGAACAGTTGGAAGGGTCAAATAACAAAACTGGCAACATACCAAATCAGAAAGGAAATAAGCCTCCTCCAATTTTTGTAGATAGAGTAAGTAATATTCAACCACTAATAGAACTATTGGAAATGCACGCCTACAATAACTACGATCTAAAAGTGCTCAGAAACGAACAGGTGAAAATCCAAACAAAAACATCTGACATTTACTCTATAGTAATCAAAGAATTAGAGAAGAAAAAGGCAGAGTTTTACACATATAAACCTAAGCAAGACAGGAGTTTTAAAGTAGTTTTAAAAAACATGCATCCATCTACCAGCACTGACGATATAAAAAATGCCCTAGAGCAGCTCAACCATTGTTGCACTAACATCTGGAATATTAAACAACGTACAACTAAAAAACCTCTACCTATGTTTATTGTAGAGCTAAAACAAAAGGAAAACAATAAAACAATCTATGATATAAAATATCTCCTACATTGTAAGGTTGTATTTGAACCTCCAAGACCCAAGAGGGAAATCCCACAATGCGGAAACTGCCTACAATATGGCCATACGAAAACCTATTGCAGGAGAAATCCTAAGTGCATTAAGTGTGCCGGAAATCATTCAGCTGTAGATTGTCCTCAAAAAACCAGATCGAATAGCGTAAAGTGTGTGCTGTGTGACGGCAATCACCCCGCAAATTACAAGGGCTGCAAAGTCTACAGGGAATTACAAAAAAATAAATTTCCTCGGATACCTGAAAAGGAAAAAAGAAATCCTAGACTCTATGACAAGATAATACAAATAAACGATAAAACTTCAACAACAGGCTCAACATATGCTGAAATAGTTAAAACCAAAATCCCACCACCACAAGCAAACAGAGAATTTAATAATAAAACAAATAGTGATTACAATAGTGATATAAAAGAATTAATGGAAACGATGAAACAAATGATTCAACAATTAACAGCAATGACAAACTTGATACTAAATTTAACGACTAAATTAACTGCAACCTGGACGACATAAAAATAGTACTCTGGAACGCCAATGGGCTGTCAAATCACACCCTCGAGGTTAAAAAATATTTACAAATATACAAAATTGATATAATGTTGATCTCTGAGACGCACTTTACAAATAAAAGCTACTTCAACATACCGGGATACAAATTTTATCACACTATGCACCCTGATGGTAAAGCGCATGGAGGAAGTGCAATACTCATTAAGCACAACATTAGACATCACTTACTTAATAGTTACTGTACCGAAAAATTTCAGGCAACAAATATTGTAATAGAAGACTGGTCGGGGCCTGTTACAATATCAGCAGTTTACAGCCCGCCAAAACATAATGTAAAACAGGAAGACTATGATACCTATTTTATATCCCTCGGGCATAAGTTTGTGGCTGGCGGTGACTACAATGCTAAGCACACTTACTGGGGCTCTCGTATAATAACACCGAAAGGTCGATAATTATTGTCGTCTATCAACAAATTGCATCTTGGGGTTGTTTCAACTGGCGAACCTACATATTGGCCAACTGACACTAAAAAGAAACCAGACCTGATTGACTTCTGTGTAATTAAAGGTTTTGGAAATACTTACTTTAACTGCAAATCTAGTGAACACCTATGTTCTGATCACTCTCCCGTTGAAATACTGCTGAGTCGAAAAATCTTGCAACAGGAAAAACCCTGCCGATTACATACTCGCAAAACAAACTGGGTGTACTATCGAGAATTGATAACTAACTTAATAGATGTCAAGCAAACGCTACAAACAGATGAAGATATCACTAACTCAGTAGAAGATTTTAACCACATCATCCAAAATTCAGCATGGAAAGCTACGCCTCCACCACCTCTTACTCGTGATAGATTTCAATGTTCTTTAACCATTAGAAAACTAATAAGTGAAAAACGAAAAGCCAGAAAACGATGGCAGACTACAAGGTATCCGGGACACAAAACAACTTATAATAAATTGGCTGCTAAACTTAAGCAAATACTAATAGCCGATCGAAATCAAAACTTTACAACATATTTGCAAAACCTGGACGCTACTCCATCGACAGATTATTCGTTATGGAAAGCAACTAAAGGATTGAAGCGACCAATAAATCACCGGGCGCCCCTGCGTAGTGCAAACTGCGTAGTGCTACCAGAAAAAGGTATAATATATCTAACCCAATTATACAATGCTATTCTACGAAGAGAATACATACCACCGCAATGGAAAGTGGCAAAAATTATAATGATTCTCAAACCAGGTAAAAGCCCCGAAGATGTTAAGTCATATCGCCCTATTAGCCTGCTCCCTGTCCCATCTAAAATATTAGAAATTTTGCTCTTGAGGAGGTTAAATCCCATTATTAAAGAATCTAGACTTAGACCCGACCATCAATTTGGATTTAGGCAAAAACATAGCACAATTGAACAAATCCACAGACTCGTTGATTGTATTGCAAGAACATTTGAGCAAAAACGATATTGTACAGCTGCCTTTCTGGACATATCCCAGGCATTCGATAAAGTCTGGCATGATGGTCTATTATACAAAATAAAAAAAGCACTAACTATTAACTATTATAACCTTATTAGATCCTACTTGATTGGTAGACACTTTTTTGTAAGTCAAGGAGAAGCTACTTCAGAACTAAAGGAAATTCAAGCAGGTGTTCCGCAAGGTAGTGTAATGGGACCTACACTGTACCTCCTTTATACGGCAGACCTGCCGATATCTGACAGTGTTGTTACGGGAACATTTGCCGACGATACAGCTATTATGGCCTCCGATGACATGCCTAGTCAAGCCACTATTAAACTTCAAGCAAGCCTAGATAAAACAACAGTGTGGTTGAATGATTGGCGTATTAAAGCCAACGAAACTAAATCTGTACAAGTTACATTTACTACTCGTAAACATACTTGTCCACCAGTTACATTAAACGGTATTCAGATCCCACAATCTGACAATGCAAAATAACTTGGAATGTACCTAGAGCGACGCTTGACGTGGAGAAAGCATATTTTTACCAAACGCATAGCAATGGGGCAACAAGTTCGGAAATTGTATTGGCTTATCAACAGGAACAGTCCACTTTCAATAGAAAATAAGCTTTTATTATGTAAATGTGTAATAAAACCAACTTGGACATATGGTATACAACTATGGGGCACGGCTGCCAATTCAAACATAGAAATTTTGCAAAGATTCCAGTCCAAAATTTTGAGAATGATTGTGGATGCTCCCTGATATGTTACCAATGAGAGACTTCACCATGACCTTGGTGTCAAAACAGTAAAGGATGAAATAAAGGAGAAAATTACAACATACAAAAACAGATTACAGCTACATCCAAATATACTGGCACATCACCTTATGGATGACATATTCCCCACTGCTCGAAGACTAAAAAAGAGAATCCCACAGGATTTGCTCTAGCTTCTCAATTATGAGGACATGTTATTGGACGTGTACCTCGCATATAATTAAGACAATTCAATAAAAATTGCTGAATGTCCCCTAGACAGATTGCAATGGAGAAAGAGAAAAAAAAAAACTTTCAACTCAAAATAGAGGGTCAATAGCTTTCTGAACTCACAGTCTTCCTGAACTCCTTCTCCCTCTCCCTCTCCTCGCTCGCCCTCCTCCTGCGGCCCTCCATCTGCGCCGTGAGCGCGTGCTTGGTGTCCGCCTTGACGCGCTCGAGCTTGCCTCGCTCCGCGATGTCGTCCTGAACGTTCTTCTCCAGGTACTCTTGCTCTTGGAGAAGCTTTATTAAGTTCTCTCGTTCTTGTCGCGCCGCCTACAATTATATAAAGTGATATTTTATATAATTAATAAACAAACGCTACACACTCATCGGCCCCCATTAGGATAGTGGTATCCTGTGTCGGGGTCCGGGAACATACACAATGATATGGACAAACACACCTACACCGGTAAATATGCCTGAATGGTCAATACAAACATACGCTCCGAGCGGGAATCGAACCCGCGATCGCGCTAAGGCAAGTTCGTTACCGTTATATATTTTAATCTCGGGGACTTGTTACGGTACTAGGAGCCTCCGTACAGCGCTAATAGACCGGCTAATAGACCAGGAAAGTACTTCCCTCTCCCAGAAAATAAGCGTAAAGTAACAGTATCAGTAGGTACCGGCGTCGGGATGTGACGACCCCATCGCCCGCTGTTGGGATAACCTCTGTCACAGCAGAGATTATTCCACCAGTGCAGTCAGTCGCACTGGTGGTAGGTCTTTTGTTGCAAGAGGCCGGCTAGGTAGGTACCACCGCAGTGTCAAATATTCTGTCGCCAAATGGTAGTGCTTAGGCACTACTGTGTTCCGGTTTGAAGGGCATTGTACGCTAGTGAAATTACTGGGCGGAAGCGCTCATAGGCTGCGGCAGCCACTTACCATCAGGTGGGCCGTATGCTTGTTTGCCAACTTCTAACATAAAAAAAAAAAAAAACCACCCCACCCCTTCCCTCCTATTTCTTGTTCATAAGTTGCTGAGAGAAGTATGGCTTTACTAAAATGATGAATGATAAAACATAAAAAGAATAATATAATTCAAGAACGATCACCTCATCGGCTAATATTTTGGCAGCAATCCTCTGGTTTAATTCTTCCTTTTCTCTCACTCTTCTCTCTCTTTCTGCTACTCTGTAAGACAATTATAAAAAAAATGCTACAATTTTAATTGCAAAATAAACACAACATATAAGTACTTTTTGGAACGAAATTCCTGCACATGGTTTACGGGTAGTGCGATTTAGTAGAAATCGTCACGTAACGAAATGTCGTATGTGTTTGTGTGTGTGTATCGAGCCTACTACAAGCAAATGAGCAACTGAGTGCAGCCGGGTGCGTAGCTGTCTCTGTCTCTCTCTCTCTGCCCCTGTCTCTTTTTATCATGTGACCTATTGAAATGTAATTTCATGAATTACGTTCGGAGTTGAAGAAAAAACGTAACGAACTTCGTTCCTGATGGAAGTTCTCCGACCGCACATTTTTTTCATTTGTGCTTACAAGCTTCCAACAGAATCGAATGAAGTTAGCGTGTGACTAATTTCGTTTCGTTGCAATACTGCGAATTTACGAAAGAGCCAGAGCCAGACCAGCAAGTGTTTAGACATTTTTTGTATGGCAGGGCAGGTTCATAGTTTACAATAATACATGGTTTCATCTATATTAACGCCAAAATTCATCATAATTAAATTAATGACTAAGACGTGAAAACGTCAAAAACACAACAACAAACTACGCTTAAGCAAAAATTATCGATATATCGAAATCTCCTTCTACAAAAGACTTCATAACTTTCGACTGAGTCAACCGATTTTAATGATTCTTTTTTTATTTGAAAGCTGATGCTTTCCGTGTGGTCCCATTTCAATTTGGTCCAGTTCTGACAATGGCAATATATGCCTTAATATTATGTGGCGATATTTTACTTAGACTTCTGATGTAATTTATATTGTATGTGTATTATTTATTATTGAAGTCGGTATTTTTTTTAAATTATTGTTACGGAGAACCTTATCACCGGAGCGTAAGGTGCAAAATCGCTTGCTACTCTCTCTGATTATTTCCTTGACCGTCCTCAAGGTTCTAGAAAGATGCGTTCTCGAAAGATGTCGTATAACGTTCTGCGGACGGAACTTTCTCGAACTCGTGTTCTGCGTTTTATAAGCGGCCCGGCGCGTCGACTGAGTCATTCAGTTCTGAGCAACAAGCGAAGGAACTACAAGTGACACAAGTGAACAAGTGCGATAATTAGTGACCTCGGCTATTCTTTAGGACTACGATTGACCTGTGATTTGTGAAGTTCTGTTGTGTGATCTAGAAGATCCTAATGAAGTCTTATTTAGAACCATCAGGTGTTTATTTCCAAGTCCGCGAACCCCAGCCCGTGACATTATTTTTTCCTTTAAATAACAACTCACATAGCGGAGCTCCTGTCGGAGGCGGCCTGCCTCTGCTCCTCGATCTGCTTCTCCTCCATCACGACCATGCTCTTCTGCTTCTCCTTCCACGCGTCCTTCGCTTTCTTGAACGTCACCATTTCGTTGCGCATCTTCTCCATCTGCTCGCGTTTCTGCCTCAGTTCTCTGGAAAGGTGGAGAAGTTTTTAAATTAATAATGTTAAGTGCGATTTTGTGGATTTTGGGTATGGGTAAGCTAATTTCTCTCTCTCTCTTTTTATTTTTCATGATGGCTGAGAAACATGCATACAGTCCGTCTGATGGTAAGCTGTCATCGCTACCTTTAAATGCACGCAGTGCTTGAAGTGTCAAATGCGCGTTGCCAACCCGAGGAACAGAAGGGAAGGGATGAGATGAGAAAAGAACTGGGCCGGCTCGACCGGGATAGTACTACCCTCACACAGAAAATTGACGTAAAGTCACAGTATCACTAGGTACCGTTGCGTTTCGTGCGATGAGTAATAATAATAATAATAAACGCTACACACTCAACGGCGCCCATTAGAATAATTATATCCTGTGTAGGGGGTCTGGAAACATTCACAATGACAAGGACAAACACACCAAGACCGGAAAACATGCCTGTACGATTAATACAAACACCTGCTCTGAGCGGGAATCGAACCCGCAACCGTCGAGGCTAAAGGCAGACTTGCTACCCACAACGCCACAACGGTGTCTGAACGCCACAATGAGTGAGAGCAGCGGAGGCCCAATATCCCCTTCTTTTACCTCCTTATCCCTTCCTTACTATCCCTCGGATAGAAAACGCACATCAAGTACTACACGCGTTCATAGGATGCGGTGACTGCTCACCATCAGGCAGACCGTATACTTGTTTGCCAACTGTCATGACATAAAAAGAAATGAAATGGACATGTATAAACCTAATTTAACACAGGTAAACCCACCGGCAAAGCTAGCTATTTAACAACAGCAATATCCCAAAAAACAGGAACATAGGTTCTGTAGATGAATAAAAAACTAACCTCTGATCCTCATCAGCGATTGTTCTCATGATATCTTCTAGCATCTTCTTCTCAATCAACGTCTCCTCATATTGGCACTGTTTCACTTTCTGCCTGTTCACCAACTGTCGCTGCAGTTCCAAGCAGTATTGTCGATTCTTCTCCATTTTAGTTTTGTCCTCCTTGTGTTTTGCTTCTTGATCGTTATATAAGCAGTTTAGGAGTACACGGTTACCTTGTTCTTCTTCAACCTGCAAAATCAGTGAAAGTCAGCCAGTCAGATGGGTGACTCATAGTGGTATTTCGTCTGAGCGTTTCTGTGCTTCGGAAGACATGTAATAAATCAGTCCTGGTTGTTATCAATTTGATAATAGTGCGTAGCGACATCTACACGCAATATGACGTAACGCAATATGACGTAACGCAATAGAAAGACAAGATTGTCACAATGTCGCATCAAGCTACAACAACACCTACAGGGCATACTACGCAACGATATGGACGATCAATGAACGTCACGATCCTAAATCGCGCTATCAAAGTTTCCTATGCTCTTGAGATATATATACAACTTTCCAACGTAAGTCGTTGAGTTTCGGTCTAGGGCTTCAGTCCCCCAGGCAATATCACCCGCCTGGGTGGGAGGATCCTCCCTTAGTGTTGGGGGGCATTTATAATGACGTAGCCCCCACAAGTGAATAAGTCAAGTCACTGGTTATATACTGGTTGTAGGCCTTTTATTGCAAGGAACTGGCTAAGTGGGTACCACCACAGTGTTAGATATTCTACCACTAAACAGTAATGTCTTTGGCATTACTGTTTTTCAGTTTGATGGATACAGTAGCTAGTGCAATTACTGGGTAAAGGAGATTTAAATATCTCAAAAATGGCAAGGTGTGAGTGACACCTACAAATGGTGTTGCAAGTGCTCATAGACTACGGAACCGGCTTAAAATCGGATGGATTTGTTTGTTTTTGAAGTCAAAACATTGTCATTTTTACTATTTATACATTGTAGCATTAAATTAGTGTCCTATATTTTATATTGCAAAAATTATTTACAATGTGAAAGATAAAAAAAATCAGTTGAGTTTTTTTTATATTGGTGTTACTTTTCTAAGTTTATCAATGATTCTATTATATTATAATGATACCTGTTCTTATACTAATTCTTATTATATTATCATGATACCTATGATGCCTAATTCTTATTATATTATAATAAGAATTAGGTATCATTATGTTTATACAAAAGTCTTATCACCTTTTCCTGGAGTCTTTTATACTGATTATGCAGAATCTGTTGCTGAAGATCTCTACACACATAACCAGCCTGTAATTTCTTTGATAATGTTCGTAGGCTTGGGTCTCTTTCTCTTAAGTAATGTCGCCTCTGCAGCAAACAAACTTCTTCTCGTCGAGCTTTAGCTACTTCTATTCCCAATGCTATTTCTTTCTGTGCTCGAGCATTAACAATTGCTGCATGATCAGTTCTCTGTAAGAATTCAAATTATAGAAATATCTGATATATAAATAAATAAAATTATGAAGTTAAGGCTGCACTTCCACCAGAGCTGAGCGACTATGCATAGTGAGGGATGTATTCTTAAAGCCAATAGAATAGCTTCATTTACCTAGCCTCAACACAGATTCTGTGGCTTAGAGGAGGTTAACTGGTGAAAATGCTGCCTAAAAATAAAAATAATATTCAATACAAAACTAAAACTTCAAAATTGTAGACATATTTCTTTGAAAAACTTTAAAATTACTTCTTGAAAATCCTTTTCCATTTCAGATTCCTTCTGAATTAATGCGAGGCTCCGGCCCATCCTGCCGTCGTCCATCCGACTGTTGAGCCATTGTATATCCAAAGCTCTTTGATATGTTTCTAGTTCCTTACGGCGTGCTTCAGCGACTGCATTTCTTTGAAGCTCGGTTTTAGGTTCCTACAAAAGATAAAAGCAAATTTAATACGATTTTTTGGGAAAATTATATTTAATAGGTATAAATCGAACTTACCATGATTTATTTTATGTTAAATGATAATAAAAACAGAAAATATAAAATGTATTAATGCTGTTTTTTGTCAAAACACAAACAAGCGAAGTATTCAAATAAGTTTTCAGTTCCAAAAAGTTTGTTTAAAAACGGTTAACGTCAAAATTGAATGGTTTTCGACTGTCAACTGTCAAGCGTGTCAAAACTAAAAATTTAAACGTGACAATCTGTATACGTTTAGAAACACGCATTGTTACATAGAATGGTAATTTTCGTATAATATTATCAAAATTATAATATATTTAAGAATACATTAACTATCTACATAATTTTAAATGTATTGAAAAATAAATTTTGTATTCTTAATGGAATTACTATATTCATGTTCTAGCGCCATCTATAGTCATTATTTCGTACTTCATATATGACGTGAAATCAATTCATCTTCGGCCGCTAGAGCGAAGACTCACGTCAGCGTCACGCCGTTGCCAGTACAATTTTACGGCACCTGGATTTTGACGTGTGACAGCAAATTGCAACCGTACAGTTGCAGTTTGATAGTGTTTCGAAAATAAAGACAGTCGGTAATGAAATAGTGATAAAAATGGCAGAGAGTAAAGGTGCGTTAATCGCGAAAACAGTGCAAAAACATGCCGGACGTGCTAAGGAGAAGGTATTTATTGTTTTATGTATTTGAAAGTTGTGTGATCCGTCGAGATGTTTGTGCTCAAAATTCTAGGCGCAAGTGCTGTGAAAGTGGGTTCTAGGGGATATGCGCTGGCCCGAACGGAGTCTGTATATTATTGGCATGTGTATGGTCGCAGTGTTATAACTGCACCTGTTGCATATAACTTGTAGAGTATCAAATGGTTTTACGAGTCCGTATTCTTGTTTACACACTCAGCTGACTCGTAACTTACGTAAATACCGCCAGCCGCTTATCCATATCTATTCCAGGGTAATCTCGTGTCTATTAATAGGTCACTGTATTCGAGATAAATTCGGATTGAACAAAATGTTAAATAAAAGTAATAGAATGTAAAGATTACGATCGTCAAATCTTTTAAAGTTTTACGTGTAACACACGTTGGGCAACGAGCAAATCTGGGGAAGTGTGCCCAATTTTATAAATAACATTCTCGGTAGCAACAGCCATCTGTCCGGAGACACAGATAGTGTGCCGTCTGTTCTATAGTTATTTCGTATTTCTATTTTTGTACCATATACTAGACTTAATTTATCAGAAAAAATGAATTAAAATAATATAATATTATGGTTACATATATGATAAATTAAAGTTATATTAAATAATTTTTTCTTATTGTTTATTTTTACAATTGTAAGTGGCACATATACCAGAACAGGATAATGACCTGAATTGGCAAGCAGCCCGGCATATTACTGTATAACCTAAACAAATTGGAGCAAATAATTATAGAATAATTTTAAAATATTCTCTATGGCAATAACATATAATATTATATAAAATAAACAAATATTGAAATTTAAATTTAATAAAGATTATTAAAAAAATTAAGGAGTACTATTTTCAAATAAATTTTGATAAATAATTAAATGGAATTTGAACTGGTAAGCTAATTGCAATGTGTAATTATTTTGGGTGTTAAATTTTTAATCATAAAATTTAAGATTTCATTTGTCATTAAAAATAATTTACTAAGCCTTAAAGATATAACAAATATTTTAGGCAAAAGAGCAATTATTGTTCTGATATGAATTGACTGAATTATTAATTAAATAAAACATTAGTAAGGCTGTGGTCAGGGCCTTTTTCTGAGCATATGACTTGATATCTTAGTCTCTTGTAAACCAATTTTGATGGTTATTGTTTAAATTAATTAAGGGCTGTGGTCATAAAGAACCAAACCCTTCAATGTTCTCATGTGATCTCCACATTCAAATTGTTTTTGTGTCTTTGTGTCATGAATTTGCGGCGGTTCAAGATGGCAAAAGTTTTTTTTACAAACAAGTCAATTATATTTGTCATCATCTCATCTTGCATGACGAAATTTTGTAAAGCCAAAACAAAGAAATAACTCAAATATCTGAGCATGGTCTGTGAGGTTGTTGATATGTAGTGTCTGGAGATTTGAAAAATCATCTTAATTAAGATATGTGGTGATGATTTAATTCCATTTATCATCGATCACTAATTAACATCAAAAGCAGCTTGGTATGTAACAAATTGTTAGAGTTTTTCTCGTAACCAGGATGCAAAAGGCAGTGTAGCAACATTCAGTTAAGATAGTTCCTCTAATCCTTCAAAAATTGAAGCTTAACAGGTCTACTATGAATAAAATAAAATAAAAGTAATTTTGAATACACTTCACTCACTCAACAACACCGATTCGATTATGTCCTGTGTTGATGGTCCGGAAATACACACGACAAGCACAAGCAAACCCAGACCGTAACACAGGCCTGTATCAATACAAACATCTGACATGAGCGGGAACCGAACCTGCGACCTGTGATGCTTGGCAAGTTACCCCTGCTTCACAATTGCAATCGTTTTCTTGACCATATTTTTTCTTTTTTTTCCAAGACAACTTTTGAATTATCGTTATCTTACAACACCTCAAATAGGCAATTATCGTGTCAAAAACGGTATAACTGAGTGCCGTTATAGGTAAAAAAAACGATACGAAAAGTGGGCCATCATTCGTATGTCATTTTATAAGGAAACGATTGCTTATCGTCAATTATTAGTTATCTCGAATTTTCATATTAAATGGATAAAAAGTAAAAAGAATCGCGAGAAACGAAAATCTTTTCGCTATTGAACATATATTAATTATAATTGGTTAGGCCTTATTAATAATGTATACATATCTAAATATATTCCAACAAAAACATTTTGGAAAAAAATACCGATTTCAAAAAAAAGTCTAATACAGAAGTCGGTGCTTGGTAAAACAGAAGCACGATAGCGATGTCGGGATGTGACGACCACATCGCCCGCTGTTGGGATAACCTCTGTCACAGCAGAGATTATTCCACCAGTGCAGTCAGTCACACTGGTGGTCTTTTGTTGCAAGAGGTCGACTAGGTTACCACTGCAGTGTCAAATATTCTATCGCTAAGCAGTAGTATCTTTGGCATATACTGTGTTCCGGTTTGAAGGGCACTGTAGGCTGTAGTGAAATTACTGGACAAAGGAGAATCAAGACCAATATCTGGAGGTTGGCAAAACGTGATTGGCACCTTCTAATGGTGCTGCAAGCGATTATAGGCTACGGCAACCGGCTACCATCAACTTGTAACATAAAAAAAGGCACCGGCTTCTGTTGTAGAAAGTAATGCGCAAAACAAAACATTTGCTTGATTTTAATCTGTCCTCGATAAAGAATCTATTGTCACTGCTTGTAAAACAAATTGTAATAATCAACAATAAGCTAATTACAATCTTGAACATGATTTAATATTGCAGTCATAGTTATAAATAAATATTACGTGAAATATGCAAGAAAGAAATAATAAGATACGCTCATCAACGGTACAAGGGCCACTTGTAATGCGGAAATGCAGGTACGATCCTGACCCCTTTGGGTTCTTTTTTTCGTTCCCACTCCTAGCACAAGTTTTTTTTAATTTATTTAATCAATCAGTTTACATATTGTCTATAACATTTTTCTTGATGTCCAAAAATTAATTGGAAGTTTCTTTTTCTTTGTTTTTTTTTCTCATCTAATTTAAATGTTAAGTATATTGTATAATTTATCCATATAAATTTATAAGGCTGGAGTTACTAAGTATTGTTAAAAGTATTTTTTCCTTATATTTGTACGCCATAGAGGCTAAACATGACTGTCTCTTATATATCTTTTAACATCTTGCATGCATACATATGCATAAGTATACATACATATGTATACTCATGTTAAAACAAATAAAAAGTTCTTTATCTTTATCTTTAATACATATGTATTAGTATCAGTGCTTGCGGCTCCACTCGCGTTATGAAGTTTTCGATTATCCCACGGGAACCCAGAAAGAAAGAAGGCCAGATTGATATATCATCGCCCAGCCAGAAAGTTGAATTTTTCCCAGGTGTTTTTAAAACGTATACGTAAAGAAATGATTTTATCGAAACTCTTTAGAAGGGTGAAGAAGGGTTCAACCTCTTTTCCGTGTCCAGGACCGTCATTTTTGAAATAAGAAGCATGAAACTTTGTTTTTTGGCGAATAATTAATGATAAAAAACATGTGTTTTAACATTTTCTAAAATTTCAACCCTGAAGAGTTGAAATCGGTTTTCAAAGTTTGTATTAAAGTCGTTGCAACGCGGGCGAAGCCGCTTACAGAAGCTAGTTTTAAATAAAAGTTATTAAAGACTATTATATTAACACTCATTAATTTTCATCGTAATTAATTTGAGCGTGTCAACACAATATTCATAAAAATTTAGCAGACGTAAAAAAATCAATTTCGCATACGCTGTTTTAAAATATGAAAATGCTAATAAATATACAATGTTATCTATTATTCATAGGGCTGCCAATCAATTATATATTTTAAACCATAAACAACCGTACCATCGCCTTATTATTATAAAACACATGCATTTTAAATTCTACTAAAATTATACAAAAAATAAAACATTATTCAATTTATATACATAACACACATTAGATGTTATAAAATTTAATTAAGTCTTACTTTAAACCACAATTTTAGTCACAAGCTCTTATTCGATTCTGTTGAAAGTTTGTGACTAACTTCGTTTCATTGCATTAGTCTATAATTAACGAAGATTAAAATGAGTCTTTACATTTTGTACTTCATGCTGTACACATACACATAGTAAGTCTTTGCCTGTCCCTTAAGAATTTGAACGAACGATAAATAAATTCTAAATTCGATATTTTTTTACATTTCTTATTATTTAAAATAGTTAAGTTTATAATTAAATACTTATTGTACTGTTGAAAATACTTTTCTAAAGAAAGAAAGAAAGAAAGAATCAATTTATTGGGACAACAACAGACATAAACAAAACATAAACATTAAAAAGCATTATAGTTAAAAGTAAAACAAAACACTATAAAAATAATATAAAAAAATTAAACATAATTAAAAACTTAATTCTAAAAATTACTTCTAATACTAAATAAAAAAATATATATAATTAAAAATAACATAAACAAAACAATAATAACATAAACATAAACAAAAAAACAAAAACAAAACAATATTCTAGTTGAAATATTCTCAATTGTGTCAGTCGGTGACGGAATAGTGATTGGTAACATGAACTTTTACGATAAATCGATTATGTCCGGTTAGCACTGGTTACATTTTATTTTCGCTTTTTGAATTTATTAATATTGCATAATTATAATATATAATTATTAAATAAATGTAGGCTTCACAAAGAATCGCAGGATGCATCCTCCTAGCATTATTCCCGGTATTTGCTTATACTCTTATTCTTATTTGACGGGTTACTAACTTTTACGCAGAGCAATTGCCATCTGACTGCCGAAACCTAAAGAGCGAACTAGACCTCATTGGATAAGAGCAAAATACCTATCAAGGATTATTGATTATTATCAGATGTTCCGATAGAAATCGGTACCGACAGCTTAACGTGGTCTCCGAGGCACGGTGGGGAGACCATCAAGGACAAACGCACAGACCAAAACAGATATTTATTAGGAAAATATGCTCCGAGCAGGAAATTACCCTCAATGCTCAAAGCAGGCTGGATACCAGCACGACACAAGAGTAGTATCAAACTCGCAGAGCGCACCTGCCTCTAAAATTTTAAAAAACATTCATAATTTTAAAAAGAGTCAACCCTAGTTATTCGTAGTATATAATATAATTATTTTAATGAATATTAAAACAGACACAGACTATGCGAATATTATCATAACAGTAACTGGATAGCTTATGTACAAAGTACCTAGTCTAAACACCGATTATTATATTATCTAGGAAATAACTGTAGCTCTATTTAATCATCGGCCATCAAGTATATCGTATGTATTAAAACTTACATACTTACATACCACTATATAAATATTTTTAGATGAAGAAGAAATGCTTGCTTTAGCTGACTATTAAAATGTTTCTAATATCTTTATTTTTATGGTGCCAACGTAACTTTATTACTAAGTCTCCGCTGTCCTTCCGTGCGTCTTTCAATGGGCTGTATTTTTAACAGGTTGAAATTGAGGCTGAGGAGGCAATTGAAATTTTAATTATCAAAATATTTGTTAAAAATAAATCCGTTTTTTCGCTTTAAGCCGAAAATTTTTAATACACAAGATTGAATTATTTAATAATATTATAAAATAACTATCTCAATAATATGATATAAGCTAAATATATATTTT
The DNA here is from genome assembly GCA_023373885.1 of Hestina assimilis. Lineage (NCBI taxonomy): Eukaryota > Metazoa > Arthropoda > Insecta > Lepidoptera > Nymphalidae > Hestina > Hestina assimilis. The sequence continues at coordinate 15,236,389 of CM041746.1, read as the reverse complement.
GATATTATGTAAGTGCAATTTAAAAACCCACTCAATCGTAGTTCCGCTTGCCATCAAAACCACACTATGTGGTTTTGTGGGATTTGAAAGCTGTATGCCCCCTTACATTATTTATAATGCAAATCCGCACCTACATGCCGATGGTCATTTTTAGCTTTGTCAAGATGACACTTTCTTCGTCCCCGATTGTAACACGAATAGACTCTAATGTACGGACACTGTAGGATTTGAATGAAACATTTTAGACAAACACCTGTTTTATCTTAAAGACTGGACGAATAGATATTGTTTAGGTATATAAACTGCATGCTTGTTTTGTTGTTAATTTTACCTGTTTGTTTGTTTTTATCCTCTTGTAAATTTCCAAGGTTTCCAATCGCGCGATTCATATCTGTGTGGATAATAATTTAAGACTTTTATGAAAGAAATTGCGGCTAAAAATAAGTCTTTAATCTTTTTGATTTTTTATGTTACCGTGAGTTTTTCATAGAAAGCTATTTCCTTAACGTTTTTGGCATTGACATTTGACAAGTAAATAAAAGCTGACATAAAAAATGAAATAAGAGTGACATATAAAACAATGAGAAATTTATTAGCGTCGAATACTGGCGCTAGTCTAAAACAATCTGTCGAAGTAATGGTGTAATGTTGATGTGACAGCGTATTACACGAGTTGCTAATTATACGCGGCAGGTGTTTGGAAAACAATAATAATTGGTCTCTCGGCCTGACCCAATTTATTACACATAAGACTGTTCAAACATTTCTATGGCACGCATGCTAATGTTACGTCGTCGTTGTCGACCCGTAGACGTACAATGCAGGACATAAATCTCCTGTAAATAATACAATCACGAACGATCCTAAAAAACTTAAATCCAGTGACATTAACATTTGACATTAAACGCGTGAGGCCCATCTGATGGTACGCGGTCAACGTAGCCTATAAACGTCTGCAATCTGCAACCCTAGAGGTATCGCATGCGTGTTGCCAACCCCTTAAATCTTTTTCAACCTTACCTTTAAGAACTCCATAGTTTGTGTTGGAAAAACTGAAAGAAATTTCTTTGAATCTACGAATTACCATTTAAAAACCTAAAAAATTACTAATCATAAAAGTACCCTAAATTGGCTAACCCGTAAACTAATTCTCGATCATTTGAAATGCTGTGTCATGAGTAAGGTTACATGAATTGTTGTATTGCGGATATTGGGTCTTTGACCGCTGATACTGTATCAGACATGACTAGTTTTTGCGTATTGTATCATATGTTTGAATTCATTTCATTTGTTTACATTTATTATAACAAAAGAACGATGTATTGTTTTGGATCATAAACTAACGACTGGTCTGCCTATAGTACTACTCTCACTACTACCGTGGCAGCATGTTTGTCAATAACGCGACTAATAAATATGACGATCATTCGAACAAGAAAAAGATATAATTACATGAAATTGTCTATTTATATTTTCTTTCAATAATAGCGCATAACTAAGTCTCATAAAATTGTATTATATCGAAAATAGACAAATTAAATTTACGCATGAATACATAAGCTCTTGATTGACGCGCTCCCACTTCAAGCGATGTTCATACGAGTAGAAATCGGCAACTAGAATTATTTTTTTCCTGAAATATTTAGTTTTGATTTCGATTTACCTAATGTACTCGAAAGATTGGCTCTATCCATTGTATAATTCATTGCATTTATCTACAATATGACGATGTCATAACTACACTATTATTTTTAATGCAACCGATTCAAGCATGTCATAATTACTTCGGATGAAAGTGAAAGTAATAATTGCGGTAAAATAGACGTTAATTTGTTATCTCGTTCTTAACGCCCCTTATATCAAAGTTTGCAATAACCTGATGCTTCATTTAGCTCAAAGGTAGCAAACAATTACGGCCCCCCTGATTGTAAACGGCCAACTGAGGTTTTAGACGTTTAAAACAACAGAAGTATCACAAGGGCGCTGCCGGCTCAAAGACATTGGACTAAGAGAATAAGAGGTTGGGACAGAAACTCAACGGATACTGCTCTTTCACATCGGTAAAGTGCATACCTCGTGCTTTCACAAGCAAGACTCTGCAGCACATATTGAATTTTAACAGAAGAAAAATTAATTAACTTAAAGAAAAAAATACTTCGAAATGTTTAGCAATTTTAAAAACTGTTCTAAACATTCATGACTATATTAAAATTATAAATTGCTAAATATTTCTTATTACTAATACAAAAATTGTTATGTTTAAACAAGTTGATGAAAGACAGACGAGAACAGGTAGCGATTTCGGAGCTTGTGTAAGGTCCCATTGTGTGGGCAATGTCCTTGTGCACCCACATTGAACATACCTACAACTAGTATCCCACGCCACGCCCACGTTCACAGAAGCACTTTCGTTAATCCTATTGCTTAATAATAAATTGATTTATGTAGAGAGAAAACTATCATAATAGCAATATCGTAAATAAAAAAAGATATTTATATTATAATGCTTACAGATACGTAAGTGTTTTGCTTATTGTTATTATTACTTAGTTTTATACGTGTTACGTCTAAAACATCTCAAATATTGTTTGTGCTATCAATAAATTAAACCATAGCTAATTATGTAACTATTTTGATCTTTCCAAAGTCATCTGAAGCACATTGACTGACCCATCGTCGTTACAAATTTCTTAGTACATTTTACAATTTCTAATATTAAAGTACTATCAATATTAGTTTTAATTCATAAATCGATTAACCTCTATTTAATCCCTGCACTCACTCGTATGCATTCCATTAGAGGTGTCAGGTCGAATATAAATAAATCTCCTTCACAAATCGCATCTCTATCATTGGCACTTAATCTAATTATATTACTTACTTTCCCCGGTAGAAAAGCTTTTGACTGAAACTAAATTGTTATAATTTTATGGGCTTTAAGAGTTCTAGGTATAAGATAATGGAGAATCGTTCTTTTCAAAACGATCATCATAATTTTCACCTACTTTCTACGAAACTTGTAGATAAATTATATCTAATTATCGTTATTTGTATTATTAATTGCAGATATAAACAAGTTTTTTAATTTTTAACAATTTGAATGAACGTGTTAAATTTTCAAATTCAAAACCTAATAAAAATAGTGAACGATATAATATAACGTTTCGTCACAATTTTCGCCCACTTCCTATGGCGCTTGCCAACTGGTACGACGGATGACGAAGCCAAGGTGCTAAAACAATCGTGAACAACGAATTGAACTGTAAAGCATACGTATTGGAGGCAAAAAATCCTATAAAGAATTTATAAAGTTGTGGACTTTTTAACATTCATAGCTCTAGCGACATTGCAGTATGTAGTCAACTAGAAAATCACGCTCACGCATATTGTGGTTTGGGCACTTAAGATATTTTAAGAGTACGAAAATTATTTCAAATTATTTTATCATCTATTACAATAGATGATGACTACCAAGTATTAAGAAAACAAATGAAGTCAACTTTGAAGCCTCAATAGCTCAACGGTAGAAGGGCCGACTCCGCCCCGGTAATGCAAGAGTCGCGGGTTAAATCCTGGCCCCCTTGGGCTATTGTCGTACCCACTCCAGGCGCAAGATTCGAGCTTTTTTGGAGGGGCAATAGGAATATTAGTAATGCTTTGAAAAAGCATTGCTAATTAAAAAAACTACCACCATCATTAATTCAATTGAACCAAGCGCGATTTTAATGGTTTAAAAAAATTGTAATATATTTAAAGAAAATATTTAAATGTTAAAGTTTATTTATTGGGGAGCCAGGTTGTATACATTATAAGTATGCTAATAAGAAATCCTGGCCAATGCTTGTGGAAAACACAGCAAAGTATGAAGGTTATCAATCCACAGTTTTCTTATGTTTACAAAACATTCCATAGAAATTTATGCGGTTGGCTTTTATTATTAAATTTATAAATAAATTTTTTTATTTCATTTTATATAAAAATATTATAAGCAATGTCGTGTTTGATGTCTCGTATATTATTTTAATCTTTACTTGTTATTATCAAATACTAGCGGCCCGCTCCGGCTTCGCACGGGTATAAAATATATAGACTATGTTATTCACTGAAAAAATGATTAAAATCGTGGCCCGCAAGCGTTAAATGTAATTATTTACGACATCACATTAGAAACCTCAATTTTTTCTCCACTATTTTTATACATATAAACCTTCCTCTTCAATCACTCTATCTATTAAAAAACCGCATCAAAATCCGTTGCGTAGTTTTAAAGATTTAAGTATACACAGGGACAGAGAAAGCGACTTTGTTTTATACTATGTAGTGACGCAATAATTGATGAAATTAAAATTTATCGTAAGAATATATCTGATATATTGTTTAGCGATAGAAAATTAATATCTATGCTCATTTTAAGTGGCGTTTACTTGTAATGGTTTTAGAAATTTGTTATGATGCATTTAATTCTTTGTAATAATCGCATATCTCAGTACTGTGCGCAAAAGTATAAACATCTGATACCATCTTAAGTGCCGCAATTTAACAGTTCGAATGCTTTTAATTTTTTCGATTTAATGTTTTCTGCTGCATTTATATTATGTGGTTTATTGGTGTGAATGTTGTCTTATTTAATATTTTTCTTTAAATCTACATTTTGTTCTAAAATTTTTATGAGCAGAATCTTAACTTCAAAATTGTTGCAACCATAATATTAGTATTTTCTTGCGTACTTTAACCCGTTATATCTAATATTTTTATTTCATCAAGGATATCATCACTACATAGTATAAAATAAAGTCGCTTTTTCTGTCCCGATATCCCTATGTTCGCTTTAATCTTTAAAACTACGCAACGGATTTTGATGCGTTTTTTTAATAGATAGAGTGATTAAAGAGGAAAGTTTATATGTATAATAACATCCATTAAATAGTGGAGAAATACTGTTATTTTTAGGTTTCTAATGTGATGTCGTAAATAATTACATTTTTTCCGCTTACATTGCAACAAACGCAGGCTGAACCCTACGAGATTTATCAAAATAATGTACTAAGTATTGTACACATTGAAAAGGTCTACAGGAAACTTCGCGATGGTATATCTCTATCTCTTATGGATATCCTAATTTTTTTCATATACATAGACTATATATTTTATACCCGTGCGAAGCCGGAGCGGGCTGCTAGTAATTATATAAAAGCTTGCTTATTTGGTAGGTTATTCAGTTTTTTAAAAAACTTTATCAAACTATAATTTATTTCTTAATAATCTGTTAATCGTTTATTTATAATCAAGATTGCATAGGTCATTCACTGGAAATACACGTTCAAGAAATGACGTTTATATTAAAGTTTTATTAAATCTACATAATCTACATACATATGTACGAGTGTATTAGCCTTGTTCAAGAAATTGTAATCGCAGGTATACAAATATGGAATAAACATAGCAGTATTATCGTATTTGTTATAGATATAATCACTACCTAGTATAAAACAAAGTCGCTTTCTATGTCCCTATGTATGTTTAAATCTTTAAAACTACGCAACGGATTTTGAAGCGGTTTTTTTAATAGATAGAGTGATTGAAGAGGAAGGTTTATACGTATAATAACATCCATTAAATAGTGGAGAAAAAAAATTGAGGTTTCTAATGTGATGTCGTAAATAATTACATTTAACGCGTGCGCCACAGGCAGTAATTAATAAATCAAAACAACTGGATCGATTTTAATCATTTTTTCAGTGAAGGACATAGGCTATATATTTTATACTCGCGCGAAGCCGGAGCGGGCCGCTAGTAATACATATGATATATTGTCACACTGTATTAATAGTTTATATCTATGAACAAAACAACCAGTGGTAGGTCTTTTGTTGCAAGTGATCGGCTAGATAGGTACCACTGCAGTACCAAATATTCTACCGCAAAGCAGTAGTGACTTGGCATTACTGTGTTTCGGTTTGAAGGGCACTGTGGGCAAAGGAGATTCAAGAACCAATATCTGGAGGTTGACAACGCGTGAGTGAGACTTACTAAAAGTGTTGCGTGCGCTCAAAGGCTACGGCAACCGCTTACCATGAGGTGGGCCGTATGTTAACCGTAACTTGTAACATAAAAAAAACAAATAGACTAAAATCTCAATAGTAATATCAAACTATGAGCCTATACTTTACCGTGCGTCATTAACATTCAATTAGTTACCAATTTGCTCAACGCTATTAACCCTATAGACTCTTAATACTTATGAAATTTAAATCTTATATCAAGCGGTGTTTACTAAATAAAGCTTATTATTCCGTTAATGAATATATTGCAGATAATGTGGCATGGAATTAATATACGTTGAGTTTCATGCGGGATATATATCTTAATTGTACATTTGACAAATGTAATGTGATTATTTTTGAAAAGAGTAACTGTAGAGTTTCTTGCCGTTTCTTCTCTGCAGAATCTACCTTCCGAATCGGCGGTAGCTTCACTTAAGCGGACATAACAGACTGTATATTTGACGATTCAAAAGCGCTTAAAAGCCTATTTGAATAAAGAATATTTTGAGTTGAGTTTAATACAACAGTTTCAAGTAAAGATAAAACGGTTTTCAAGTTACTTTGTTTACTATTAGTGTCTGATCGAACGAATTCCGATCGATAGCGGATTGTCTTGTTTTTGCTCAAAGCCACTTTCTTCTCTTGCACTTTCTAGCGACTGGCCTTCACCTTAAACACACCTGTTTACTTGCCTTGACCATAAATGTCTTCATGATTTTATTAATGAGATCACATACGATTTAACTTGTTTAAGCGCTTGTGAAACTTGGAAAACGGCAATTTGTTTCTTTATATTCATGATCTGTTGTATTTATTTCAGGTAATTGTTGAACTCTGTTATTTAAATCTTCGTAACAGGTACGTTACTAATTTGATTCATCGTTAGATCCACATTTATAGTTTCATTTATCTTAATGGCTTTGGTTATTGCCTTGAGATGTTTTTTTAATGTAAGAGGGGCAAACGGGCAGGAGGCTCACCTGATGTTAAGCTATCACCGCCGCCCATGAACATCTGCAACACCGAAGGGCATGCAGATGCGACTCTTAAGGAAAGAATAGGCTTTTCTCTTGAAGGTTCCCAGGTCGTATCGGCCTATAAAGACTGCCGGTGCAAGTTCTTTTCACAAAGTGGTTGTGCGAGAAAGAAAACGTCTTCTAAATCGTGCTGCTGTGAATTTCCGGACATCGAGGTGGTAAGGGTGGGATTTCGAGTTTTATCGCGATGTCCGATCGTGAAATTCTATTTTCTAATTTGATCCCGATCAATGAGATGTTCTTTTTGATATTTTTAGAAGATTTTTATAGCGCTGTTGATTTTTATAGATTTGTATAGCGTTGAATACGGAGTATGTCCGTATTCTTAACCTTGTGGTCTTTATCAGATAAGATCAAAGTGACAACTCAATGATTAATCTCCGGTAGGGTAAAGTCTTCCATTGTAACATATTTAGCTGTAGATTTTATTACCTTTGCTTAAAATCTATATTTCTCTAATTGTACTATTCACATTACTGACTGTACAAGGGCGTTCAACATCTTCGGCTATTACTTTAAAACATTTGGTTATTTTTTGCGATATTTACTTACAGTGGTTTCAAAGATAAGTTATTTTGGGATGTGATTTTGTTGATGTGTGTTGGGATAACCTCTGTCACAACAGAGATTATTCCAGCAGTGCAATCAGTCACACTGGTGGTAGGTCTTTTGTTGCAAGAGGCCGGCTAGGTAGGTACCACCGCAGTGTCCAATATTCTGCCGCCAAATAGTAGTGCTTAGGCACTACTGTGTTCCGTTTGAAGGGCACTGTACGCTAGTGAAATTACTGGGCGAACGAGATTTAAGAACTAATATCTCGAGGTTGGCAACGAGCGAGTGGCGCCTACTAATGGTGCTGCAAGCGCTCATAGGCTGCGGCAGCCACTTACCATCAGGTGGGCCGTATGCTTGTTTGCCAACTTCTAACATAAAAAAAAAAAAATATTTAAACAATCTGATATAGCTTTTAGTGATTTTTAAGGACTATTTTTTCATCACCATCAAATAAATCGTGCGGAGAAGCATTAGTCGCTAGTATTAAATTACTTACCAAAAAATAAGTTAGTATCTTATCTTAAATCGAAATTGCTCTTTTGCAATCAATTTGCCTATTTAAATTACGTATAATAAAACTAGTCATGCTAAAAAATTCTTTATAAGTAATAATTAAGAAAATACCGCCTAGAAATTGCAAACGAATTATTATAAAACGTAAATATATTTGGTACTACAAAAGTCTTTGTGAATATTCTTTTAATATTTCTATCACACCTCAAATAACTAAAGAAGTTTTTTTTTTTAAATAAGCTTTTTAAATTTGTGCTCACGAAACGTGAAAATATAAATTTTCTATTAAAAGTCATCCTCGCTTATGTAATATTTATATGGGTCATACGTATTACCCAATCTACGTCAAACAAGGAAAGCTGAACGTGTAAATAAATGAACTAACAAAAACATATAAAATGTTATTTTAGAATATTAACATCTGCTACAGAGTTTTCGTGACTGTTAGTTATTTGAACAGTAATACGTCTAATAGTTAACAATGAATACGGTTGAGATTGGAATACTGCATAAAAAGTATAGGAGATAAAAAGTTACATATCATTGTTATGCTGCATGTCCTATATATTTCCACTATGTTATGTCATTTTGGAGACAAAGATGAAGTGTTTTAAAATGTAATCGCACAACTCAATAAATCATAATACATACGTCAATTGAGAGAGATTGAGAGAGTAGACGCAAAGAAATCTTAATATTATCTTTCTTGTGACCGCAATGGTGACTTATGGGCCACGAGTTGTGCGAACATGCATTAGTGTCGTTTATTCACTTCGGTTACCATTGCTGTATAAGCTGTTCTATATATGTAGCGGTAAGTGCACCTAGCAATGTAATGTGTAACTTACGATATCTTCGTGCTCTACGTGTGTTGTGTAATAAGCGACTCTTCTTATTATCAAGATTTCTGTCCATAGAAGGTATTGGTACAAAACAATGAATATTCAAAAGTAAATCTATCGGTTCCTGATCTAGAACGTTTACGGGCAAAACATTTACGGAATCCTCATCGATAACACTATCTCGTTTTGCTGTTTCATTTGTGGCTCATTGTTTCAATTTCTCTGTTCCCTTATCAGGAAACAAACGAATATTTGTTTGATACACGTAAATGATAACGGACAAATATGTTTTACGTAAGCATTGAATATTTAAAATAAATGACTTTAGTTTAATACAAAGTATTACAATGTAATAATAATAATAATAATAATACTTTATTGCACACCACATACAAAAACATATAGACATGAAAATATAGGAAGCAAAAATTATGCACAAAAGGCGGTCTTATTACTTACAAGCAATCTCTTCCAGACAACCTTTATTGTTGTGGAAAAGTCATAACTGCTAGGAGATAGGGTGGTACGACGGTGTACATAGAAATATATAAGTTATATAACCAAATACTTATATTAAATAAATAAATAATAAATGACATAAGTATAGATAAATACAAATATATATATATATATATATATTATATAAATAATGTAGAAAACTCAATATCCATAACTTTGTTACACGTCAATTAATCATTGAGGATATACGTCAATTATTTGAGAGAGAATTAATTAAAAAATTACATTCTTACATTTAATTTGATGGAAATATTTTTCAACAATATAAAACAACAATAAACTCTTTTATAATCTGATCGTGTACCAAAATTAGCATGTAATTGTGACCTTTCATTGTTATGTACTAGCAAACATGTATAAGAGACAAAATCTATGATTTTTCAAGACCAGACGGTACAACTATATAACTCTTAAAGGAAATTTCGTATAATATAAATAAAACCGGTATTTTGTTCACTTCTCATTTTGGAATAGGTCCAAAAGTACCAGAGTTAGTCAGGCTTTAGGGTGAACGGCCAGGCCCACGCGAAAAATTAAGTCACTGGCTATAACTCTAAATGGATAAACAAGAGATTTGAAAAACTTTTAAGTCTTGCAGAAAACTGTTAATTTTAACTTAGTAATTTTCTAAAGGACTAAAAATGCAATCAAATCGAAATATTAATATTACAATAGCTAAAATTTAATATTTAGACAACAAATTTCAAGAACATTCGCAACTGTTACCGGAAATAATTTTATCTAAAGCAAATAAGTGCGTTTGTAACTGTAAAATTATAAAACTGTGACATTAGTGTCTAAAATGAAAAGATTCACAAAGAAAGGAACGCTGGATGAATAATTATATGCTTCTTACTTCATTTTTAGTCTTAATTTTTTAGTAGATGTTTACTTTAAATATCAGTTTCGTCTGGGTTTCGTTTCGTTTGTCATTTTTCACCATGTACCAGTTTCGTTTGGGTCTCTTCATCGTGCCTCAGAGAGTACCTTAAGCTGTCGGCCCGGTTATCATAACATCTGATAATAATCGTTAGATAATTTGCTCTTCTTATTGAGTTAGTCCTTCTACCTTAGAGTTGGCAATCGCTCTGTTTAAAACTAGTAACCGTCAAATCCTGATAAGAATAATATACGGGCATAATGCTAGGAAGAAGAAGAAGAATTAGTTGATAAGCAGTCATAGTTATATTTTATCTGGACCGGAAATATATTTAAACTTCGCAGATAAAACAGCGTTCAGAACCTAGCACAATCTATTATCGATACAATCAATATTGAGCAACCGTCACGTGAAACGCTAGACGCAACCGTCCCCACAAATATGAAACCAAGTGTTAAGTGAGTTGGACTTCCTAATAGACTTAGCACGAGTAACATGAAACGCCGGCGAAAATAATCGCTATCGTGCAGTGTATCGTGATAATAGTATTATGAAACGTTCTAAAATAACCGTTTAAAAATTTCATGGTTGTCGATAAATGTATTGTTACGAAATTCATAGTAAAAGTGATGATATAAATGAACGCAATCGACGTAAAGCAGAAAAGAAAGTAAAAGAGTGACGTAAAAATAATAATTCGGAATTTTAATGAAATGTTTAAGTGCAAAAAATGTTCTTTTCTATATTAAATGGTCTAAGTCATTTATACATTATTAATAATCGCTGTTTTGAGTCAGAAGCAAATTAGTTAATTCTTCAATGTGGATTTTGAACTGTTTCATTGCCGAAATATATAGTTCTCAGCAGATCAGTTTGTTATTACTGTAAATAAAATCATCTAATGTTTTCCGTTCGAATTCGAATGACATCATTTATCGTTTAGTTTATTTTTAACGTATCCCGTTAAAAAGACATACAAAAGTAAATGCATCACATCCAATAATCTCAGTTATTAATGGTTGAATATATCTATCGTTGTTTATTGTATATTCTAGTTCAAAGCAATGGCACAAATCAACTCCCTTAGCACAGGGCAACCTAGTTTGGGCTCCTGCCTCCCGCATACCATTGTCGTTATAATTAAGACTCAGAAAACAAAAATGTATATGAAAATGTCTGTGGGAGAGAAATAAATTTATTATTATTATTATTAATGGCAATTCCAATCAGATTTTAATGTAGTCTTATATACGTTTGGGATTTCAGATTAATAAAAAAACCAAGATGATTTACACATTTCATTAATAAAATATTTAGCTCCTCAAGGCTGATAATTGATAAACGCCTTATAGAAGCTACAAAAGTCTCTAAATCGCTAGCGGCAATTTTAACAAACATAGATAAGATTTTATATAAGGCGATAAGTTAGGGATCATATAACCAAGAAAGCCGGAGTGAAAGTTGCGAGACTCAAAACAGTTATCTCACGTTTGTCCGGCTTTCCTAATCAGATCCCACACAAGGTCACATTAACCTTGCACCCTTTGGTACACTGATTTAGGATAAAAGGTTTGTGCACAATTGACCATCCGTCATCCGGAAACATTAAGATGACGTATTGAGTTCATCGTCAACTAAAAATTACGTAAGGGCCGGCGCAGACGCGGCTTATATCCGTACCTCGCGATAACTCGTGGCGTTCGTGTGAACTCATTCGAAGCAATGTCGACCTAAATACGACCAGTCAAGATTGAGATTCGTAGAAAGATTAAATGGAGTTATGGCATTTGGAAACGTTTTAAAATATGGACGGCAGCCAGGCCAGGGATGTGACTATTCCCGTCTGGGAAGCTGGATAGTGTATCCGATGTCGAGAAGCGTCATTTAGAAGCATGTCGCTTAAAGTTTAAGCGCCATTTGAAATTCCTCTTATTTCAAATCTATTCAGTGATGGGATGAGATGGAAGCTACTTTTTTACATACGATGTGCTCGAAATAGATTAGAATAGATCTGTAATAAGACATTATACCTCGTGTAAGCAAAGTTAAGTTATTTTATGCGTCATTTAATATCGTTTTGGCATACGCGTCTAATTCGAACATGCTTTATATGGTTTTGTTCCATTATATTTGGCATCGATATTTATTATTCTTTAATGAAACAGACAACAATCATTCTTCACTAGATATTGCCAACGGCTTGGATATTGAATTAGCCAAAATTATTGCGCGTAAGTAAAATATGTTGCTGTAAATTTACGAACTCCATGTAGAATTTTTGTTATTTTTTCAGTAGTCTAGTAATATTTTTTTAGTTTCATAAAAAAAAAATATTAAAGTATGATATTAGAAACAAAATAAAAATATTTCCGCCTAATATTCTTTAATTCGATAGCTTATAAATTTAGAATAAAATATTTAGACTTTTCGACTACTCTAAACTAAAAAACGTGACGCTTTCGAATATCCAAAATATTAGGGGTCCAAAATTCCATAACTCGATTAGTTCAAAGCGTTCCCAAAATCAATACAACGGTAACGCGATCTAACCAAACAAGTTTTGTCAGTTATGTATCAGCGCGCGTGTGCTGCGTTTTCAAATGCATTCCACCTGATTGGGCTCGAGGAATCCAGTACTTCTCACGTAAAAATTTCATACGCCATGAGATTTTAAGAACCATTTGAACAGCTACACATACATAGTGCATAGCTAGTATATATAGTGCTATACATAGCTAGTATATATAGTGCATATTGTCTTGAGATTTATTGCGTATAGATTAAACTTATCTTTTGTTTTTAGAGCATTGTTCTTCGCATCTTCATTGATGCAATTAGATTTAGTAATTTTTAATTAATTTCACTGTAATCTACTTTCATAATAGAAATAAAAAAAATTGTTTTTACCAGTTGTTTGAAGTATAAATTGAAATATCATTTCTTAAATTGCTCGTACTAGGATAATTCATTTAGATCGCTTAGCATTGAACTGACTTGGATTAATTTCAGTGAAAAATTAAATCATGAGTCATGACTTTATGTTGGACGTTTACATTATTTTTATAACGCATTATGTCACTTATCGGTGTCTTTCAATGAGCGAAACGGCCCACGACGAGTCGGCTGAACGAAAACGAAAACAAGGTCGAAATGCCGACTGAATATTTGGGTTATCACTATCACAATTATTCTAATCTCGCATTATTTCGTCTCGGAACTTGGCCACATCTTTAATAGCTGCATTGTCTACGTTTTGAGCCAATTTAAAAGTTTTCATCTGGCTCTCTTTTACGCTTTTATTGCGATTGTATAAAAGCATTTAAAAGTGTCCGCTTTGAATATTTTAATTAATAGTTTAATTACTTCAACTAAAAAATCGCAATAGTAAATTCATAATATAGTGAGATCGTTTTAAAACTGTGCATAAAAATTATAAAAGACACAAAGCAAAATATTGTTTTATTTATGAATTTCGACGAGCTCGCTTACTATCTAAAAAGAAATGAGGTCAAGACACAAGAGCTACGCATTCGTGAATATATTTCTGGAGTAAGGCAACGTTTATTACAGTCTTCATTATTAATAAATCTACAATGAAAATAAATAAGGCATTGGATTTAATCTTCAAATAAATATAGATTAAAGATTATCATGTCTTCATTTCGAATTCTATGTAATATATTTTTAAAACATAAGAATTGCATCACAAAACATATTTTGAACACTAGTTGAAATTAAAAAATTTAACATCAACAAACACAAGCCACAATTTATGCGGTTGTCGTAACAGATTTATCAAGTCAAGGAATGCGGTGAGAGAACGTCCAACGCAGAGCTAGAGGCGTCTGAGCGGGTTACAGCCAAATGTCACTAAGGCAAAGCGTTAACCCCGGCCTATTACGAAATTAAATTCTATAATTATTACAAAGCTTCGATGATACTGATTAAAATTTTATAATTGAACAAAAATCTGCGGGTTTTATAGTTCCATTCGCTATCTTTAGAATATTATTGAAAATTTAAGTAAAGATTTGCCCTACATAGATTTGTAAAAACACGAGTGTCATTGCTATAAAAGCAAGAACAAGTTCCTCAATGAGGCCATACGTCTCTCTAGTTTCTTGGAAAACAAGAAGTTCTATGCTAGAGCCGTCCGACGGCCGTGCCTGTCCCTTTTCTTTATTCGCTAATTCGGTTCCGGCTATCGTTTGTCCTCCTCACACGCTTTCCCTCCCCGCGGATTCACCTGCGTGTGCGACACACATCTTACCTTCCGTCCGTTGCTTTCTATTTTCGCCGATCTCAGTTTGCTTCACACGATCGTTATTATACCTTCTAAATCGACAATTTTTAATTGTACTCGCTTTTCATTTCTCTTGAATGAGTGTTGCTTAATTATTCTACTAAATAGATATTATAAACGATTGACGAAAAATGGCAAACTAAGCAGTTAATTACTACTTCTAATTACTACCACACACATAATATGTAATGAAATTACGTAAGCGTTTATAACTGTAATTAGATTATCAAGATTAATTAAATTGTTTTTGTTGTTATAAAATAGTTTTATTTTGTTAGAGATAGATTCTGCACTGTTGACCTAGACCTAATGGCTGACCTAGAAAGTCAAGCTTGTTAGATTTGGAGCAATTTAAATTATTAATTATGTATGCGTATGGACTGTGTCAAGTTTACGGTCGTTCATTGTACTCGGGAAGTTAATGTTTTCACTTAAAACTTTTCCCACATATTCAATATGTCTATTGTTATAAAATTATTTAACTGTGTAAAGTACACAAGTGTCCCCTTTGCTTTTTACTTACCAATGATTATTGTAATCTTTTTCCTGGCATTATTTTATACACAGAGCTATTGCCATCTGACCTCCGCACCCCTAAGGGCGAACCAGTAACTCTTTTTGTATGGCATGATACTTGAAGTATCACAAGCGCGTTGCCAACCCAAGGAATAGGAGGGACGGGATGAGAAAGAGAAAGGAACAGAGGGGGTGGGTTATTGGGCCTCCGGCGGTCTCACTCATCGCACGAAACGCAACTTTACTTGCCGCCGATTTTCTGTGAGAGGGTAGTACTGCCCCGGTCGAGCCGGCCATTTTGTGATGAGAGAAGCATGGCTCTACTACCTTAAAAACTCAATGGATAAGACCAATTTACTTATCAAAAGTTAGCGGTTATTATCAGATGTTACGTGATCACAACCGGGATCGACAGTTTAACGTGCTCCCAGGCACGGTACAAGGACGACCGCCCAGACCGAAACAGATATTTGTAAGATCAATACAAATATCTGAATGGAACCCGCAACCGTCTAGACTTATTACCCACAACGCCACAATGTCTGTAATGTGACATCCAATTGTTGCAATTACATTGATAATGGATCTATGTACATTGATTTCAATTAAATCATTCAATTTAATACGTCGTATACCTCTGAGCAATATTGTTTGGTTTTTATTCTCCCTTCAATTGTCTCTATATTAGTAGTATAGCTAGTATTGTATTGCGTGTTTCGAATTTGTTAATTTGGACTCATAGACACCGCTTTGCTGTTATTAGGGTTCCGTAGCCAAATGGCAAAAACGGAACCCTTATAGTGTCGTCATGTCCGTCTGTCCGTCCGTATGTCACAGTCGTTTTACTCGGAGACCATTGGCTCTATCTTTACGAAATTTACTAAATAGGTGTATTGTATGAACCGCACAACGATTCTGTAATGAAATTTCAAAATATATAAGAATTAAGGGTAGCAGTCCATACATGTAGCCGAGTGTTGAAAAAAAAAATTTCAAAGTATGTACGTGTGAGATATCTTTGGATAGGTCTTCCAAAATGATAAGGTTTGATTTTGACTTTTTTCATTAAGTCAGTAGTGGTTGAAATATTAGCTCATAAAGTCATAAAAATTGTGTCCCCTCCCCCTCTAACTTTCGAACTATGGGATTTAAAATTCTGGAAAAATTTTACCTTGTAGGACATCAAATAAAATTTCATCCACATTTGGTTTGAAGAAGATAGGTCTACAAATTTAAGAGATATATAAGTTTTTCCCATAACTTTGTTTTTCGTATAACTTTTAATAATTACTATGAAATTACCAACTTATTTTTATAGTCAATTATAATTCCTTATTATTTTTAAAGCCCTTAAGATTTTTCATAACCAACCGGAACCCTTTAGTTTCAACTGTGCGTGGTCCACAACGCACTTGACTGCAAATTTCAATATTATAATTATCTCTGACATTGTTTTTTTTACTGTTCATGTCAAAGTCCATATGTAGACTCAGCTACATGTGGATGAACTCGAGACTTTTTTTTTTGTTTATTATTCATTAATTTTCATTCTCGTGAGAAAAATAAAGATATAAAAAGTTAATATACTTGTAAATACGTTTGCTAGCTACTAAGGTTATTACTTATTAGTAGTTGATGGCAATCAGTTCAATGTTCTTAATCTTTGTGGAGTTGTGTTCTATATATATATATATATATATATATATATATATTTTATATATCATATGGGGCCAAACGAGCAGATAGCTCCACCTGATGGTAAGTGGCAACTATCGCCCATGAACATCCACAACACCAAGAGGGTCGAGAATGCGTTGCCGGCCTTTAAACTCCTTGAGTCATCAATCTGATCATGCTTAAATTTCAAGGGGCACCCACGAAAGCATAACAAATGAACAAAAAACACATCAAAATCAGTTTTAAAATGGCATAGACATAACATTACAAAATCTAAATGAAAATAGTCTCGCAACGCAGTTCTTCTACTACAAAAAGTGGTAAAATCTCATGTATATCTTATGCCTGAAACTTGGCAGTTTGACGACACTAAAGTATTTGAATGAGTAGAATATGTTGTCGTACAACTACAATTTTTTTTTTAAAGCATAGCAATGCTTTTTAATGGCATTACTAATATTCCTATTGCCCCTCCAAATAAGCTCGAAGCTTGCGCTAGGAGTGGGTACGACAATAGCCCAAGGGGGTCAGGATCGAACCTGCGACTCTCGCGTTAACGGAGCGAAGTCGGCCCTTCTACCGTTGAGCTATAGAGTAATAAAGTCCGCTGTACCTCATAGATCTATGGGTCTACAAAATTGAAAATCACATAAGCCTTTTTCGATTAATCGATTTTAAATTTAGCTTGGCTCATTATTTGTTATAATATTAATGTAACTTTATAAAATATTGTAAATAGATTCAAAATATCGTATATTTTTATCGCCAATATGGAGTCACAACCAATATGGAGGTCCAAGTAATATTCTAAACCTACACTGATGAAGGCATGGACAGCAATCTTTTAATCAATTTTAAAGTAAGGTTTTAGTATACATGATTCGTTTATCTATACAAATAAATTTAAGTGTCTGTTTGTAATTCTAAAGTAAGTTTTCACTAAATGCATAATTATGTAACTTATATTCAGTATTTAAAACAATTTTTAAAATTTTAGTCTGCCTGTCTACCCGCATGTTTGTTCCGGGTAATATCTGAAATGCTGGCCTTACTTTATCGGGGCGTTGACTGCCAGATAGCTTATGATATAAGGAATAACTTAGGCTACTTTTATTTAAAAAAAAAAGGATTAGGGTTCCGTGTAATAAAAAAAAACACCACGTGAGTGAAGATGCCGGTGCAGCTAGTCAGTATTAGGTAAGATTTTATATACATGTATACAATGATAAAGTTTACATGTAACATTCCAAATTAATATTATAAATGCCAATTTGAGTTTAACTGTTTGTTCGTTTGTGACTCTTTCACGGCTAAGCTGCAGAACCAATTATGGTAAATTTCTGCAAAACTTGAAATAGGTAAAATAGACGATGAAACTTTGTATGAAAAACTAATTATTTCTATAAGGTCCCTCATTAAAAGTATCGTTATTAGCACGGACGAAGCCGTGGACAGAGGCTAGTATGAAATAAGTATTGCTCTTATTACACTCTTCGCGTGACATTGTTAACGCTTTTAAACCTTGACATGGCATCAACAGAGAGGCCTCAAATTTATTTTGATCCTTGTCAACTCGTTAATAAGACTCAAAGTGTCGGATGTCGTCGTAACATAATAGATAACAGATACCCATTGTCCAGTCAAGTACAAGTAGACAACAATGGTTCTTGAACGAGAGCTGCAGAAAGACCAGCCTAAGCGTGAATATGTTTATGTTCGATATAAAAGATCTACGTTATGATGTGTATGAGTAGAATTGTTATAAAAATTAGACCGAATAGAGTAAGTTAAACGTATTCTCTAAGCGAAACTAGGTCTTGAAGTCTATTTCAACAGGATATTTTTGCATGTATACAATAACTGATCTTATAATCTAATGCTTAAGCAGATACAATCAATCCTAGAACTTTAAGTTCGGCTTTGACCTGAATCGGTAAACCCCACAGGATTTTGTGTTCTAAAAGAAGAAAATGTGATGATATGTTCAAACAAAAAAGAAAGTTATTCAGCATTAAAAATGGGTTTTTATGCAATTTTAGGTCCACTTGGTACTAAGAAATTGTAAATTTAACATATTGTAGTACAAAAAATATCATTTTATTAAAAAACTGTAGTTACCTCTAATTTTAACTTAACTAATAGTTAATAATAAAATGGAAAGAAACATAACATATAATAATGCTTATATTGTTGAGTTATAACATGCAATATGTTCAGCTCGACAATGGACAATTAAATTTTATGAAACACATACTTAGAAACAGTGTAAGTAACTAGCTTCTTAGTAATAATTTTCTTTTTCGTCACTAATCAGCTTAACATCGTGTTTGGCACTTCCCTCAAATATGTATTACAGAATGTATAATAGGCTTTTTTTCTCTCGGAATGTGTATTGCTGTTGGCCCTAATGGCCTTGACAGCGTCACCGAGCGGGTGGGGGGGAACGGTACAGGAACTCAGCCGTGAAAAGGGACAGCCCTCACGGAGGCTCAAATTTGATTTCGTCCTCAGGGTGCCTCCTGCGAAGCCGAACCACGGCTAAGGAAGACATCGGAGATGGTCTACAGACTATTCCGAGCCCCGACATCGAACTGAGGTCGCTTCATAATCTGGTGTTTGTTACTTTATAGTGCATTGGTGTAGAGCCTTTCTAAGGTTTCATTTACTGGACCTAAATGTGACGGTTATTAACGCCTAGAATTGTGGATTTAAAACTCACTTTTGATATTTATATTTAAGTTTTTTGAGTATTGTCGCGTAAATATTCAAAAAGACTTGATTTATTTGACAAAAAGTTTCTCAAATTTATCTACACATGTGACTTTATTGTAGGCAAATATTACAAAAGAGTTTGTTTGTACGTGCTAATCTTAGGAGCTACTGGCGCGATTTTAACAACCATTTTATACCACAACCCTCACTACGCTACGACTCTTAATAGCGAAGTAGTAACCATAAACTTCAATTAATCTATAAAACTGGAGAAGTTTACAAACCTAACATGAGGTGCGGTTGGTGAGTTTACGAAATAGGCATGTATCTTCCTTTGGAATGAAAAAATGAGTTACCACAATAATAGTGATCTTAGTTATCCTTTTAACCATAAACAATATCACTATACATTCAAATTGAACATTGATATTATCACGAAATGGTAAAATATCTTGAAGAAGGCTATCTTTATCTACAAATAAGAAAGTTCCACACCACTGAACAAATATTTGTCCTCGTCGTACGCAAGCAAAATAGGTCACGGACTGAAAACGATTAGTATGACGGTGATTTGATTTTACGTTTCGACCTAAATGCTAAGACGAATTGCAAACTATGTTATTGTACTAAAATATAATCCTCAAATATATTTCAATCTGGCTATTGAACGCGCTTTACATTAGCGGGTAGATAAATCCTTTAAATATGGCATAAAATATGTAACTTATATAATAATGGCCAATAACGGCTGGTAAAAAAAACTATGACTTCGGTTTAACATTATCGACCTGTTTTGGATAAATTTGTGCCCGAAGTAAATGGTCGTGTGATCGTCGTTTATTGGCTTTATAGCGAAGAATAATTTGGGTAAAACGTACAAAAAACGTACGGAAATACAATATCGATTGTTAAATTTCATATAATGATGCCTTTTAATTTTAATTCTGTAGTAAGATAAAATAACCACAATTACTATTGAAATTCTATTTTATTCTCCCACGTTTAGTTAGAGGTGAGATAGGAGGTACACTTCCCGTATTCATTTTTTTGATTGTGTATTGCTGTTCGCGCTACTGGACTGGACAGCGTCACCGGGTGGGAGAGCCGAATACAGAGACACAGCCGTGAAAAAGAGACAGCTCTTGCGAGGGCTCAAATTTGATTCCGTCCTTACGGTGCCGCCTGCGAGGCACGACTAAGGTCGTCATCGGGAATAGAGGAAATGCTCCCAGCGGATTCTAGTCGATGGACTCATACGACATCTTCTTCGCCGGCGAGGACGATGTTGTGTCTCGTCATGTTCTTGTAGGACGTGCTTAGGATGCCTTACTTTAGTCGGTTTGTCATCTTCGTCTGTATAGATACTAGCATGTCTTATCAGGGGATTTAATTGTGAGATAGATTGATCGAAATAGTTTTACTATAACCGCTTCAAATGTTTAGGGATCGAATCGATGTCAAAGTCTCTGTGACCCCCGTATTTAGGATACTACACAATGTGTGTAAAAATCAAGATCATCGTCTGTTGTGCATTGTGTCTGTTAAAAATGAGTTTCGTAAATTAAATTTAAACTTCTTTGATGTTTACACTGTGCTTTGATGTACGTTCGTTGGTTTAATTTAGAAGAAAGCTATTTCTATCTTTTTATTTAGCCACTTGTTTATAACAAGTTTTTTTATGTTTATAAATAAAACTAAAGATCGTTTTCTTGTTCAACTTGAATAGCAATGGATGACTGATCATCTGTATCGAGGCTAGTAGATACTACGTCGTATGTACAAGTTGTTTTTCTTATTATTTGAATGACGTTGTCTGATCTTGGTTGGACTTTTATGTAACAGCTGCCTCTTGCCACTAACCTTTATTGTCAAAGTGTCTGTTATAGTTGGTCCGTCTTTCTTCTCTGCGAGATCTTCGAAGGATGTAGTTATAATGTCATCTATAAATACATTTTCAACTATCCCCATAATGTTTTCTCATATCTATTATCTGTTTACAATAATCAGTGTTTACGCGAGTTACGCATTGTTAACACTTCTATATCGTACTACAAGGTCGTTTCTGAGATATTATATTTCACGTTTATTATCAGAAAAATCATAACCAACATTTATCTGTCTGTCTTTTATTTATTTTACTACGTTTTTTAAATTGTAGTTAGTAGTTTGCTTACTAAACAACGAAATATTCAGTTAAAATCAATGCTTGTTATAATTAAATGCATGCTTGCAACATCCGAACAGATTGACGTCAATCTCTCAAGATTTTCCCAGTAAATTTATATTGCAGACTTATTGCAGAATGCAATGATGGTATAACTCGTATTTTAACTTACCGAAAACTGTAATATTTAAAAAAAGTTAACTTATTACAGCTTAATTTTGATCTCAATAAGAAACCACCTTTGTCAGCATAAATGAAGTATGTAATAATAAGTGTTTGTCTTAAGCGTTCAAACTTACAAACATACAAACACATTAATTAGAATCGATTATAAATATGTATATTGAAATCGGTGTTCTAGAGGCAAGCGATACCACAATTTTACCTCTTTATTATATTTTTGATGATTCATCATTTCTCAGCTTCCAATATTTTTGTAAATATCTTAAATATCCAATCTTTAAAAAATTGCGCTCGACAGCGATAAAAGTTATAATGATAATATTGATAAGTCTATCTCGGATTCTTGAAAACATCAGAATCTATTGTTATATGCGTATTGAGAGATTATTGTGGGGAATACGCATGTTTTGTACAAATGGACAATATAATCGTTTTTTAAAAGATTTTTAATATAAGTATTGATTTGTAAACGAGATATTATTGAGTTATGAGATGCCATATTCAAATCATAAAAAAATTGTCCACTATTTTTTTTATTCTGAAAAAATAAAATTTAAAATATAGATAAATTTTTTTTATTAAATATTTCTACATATTCCATCTTTACCATAAATCAAAATTAGGTTCTCCTACTTGACTGCAAGTGTTAATTTACACGAACGAAACTGTTCACTTCAATTTCAATACAATCGAGATCCTTCGACACTTGATGGATGTATGTATTGTCAGGTTAACAATGGACGGCATCTGTGTTAGTGGCTAGAGATGTTTGTGTTACTTGTCCACTTCTTTTCAAACTAGGTAGAGATACACGACTAACCTTTTAACTAAATCTTGTTTTGTTTAAATACTTTCGTATTTTCTTTTCAGATTATTTCTTTTTGTTCTTTCACTTTACATTTATTTTTGCTGTGTTTTAGTATTTTTTTCACGTTTTGTACAATTTTAAAGTTAAATTTCATCTGTAAGTTCTTCCGCATGCAAAACTGTTTATTGTGATAAATAATAATAATCTTGTATGTTACAAGGTCCAAACTATGTCCATACTATATCCGTTTATGCAACTATAGCTGCACAAAATCCATAGCAAAAGGTCAAGAAAACCCTATTTTATTTTTCAGGTGATAAAGTCTAAATTATCGATATTAATCGACAGGTCTGACAGTAATGGGAAAGTACTCTCTTCACAAGGAATTGGGACATGAAGTATTCGTACGGTTGCTGTTAGTGACTTGTGATAATTGTGAACACCAAAGGCCATCCCTCATGTCAAGCCCAATCCTAAGGTGCCAACGGACTGTGAAGCTTTTGTTGTTGTTGTGTTTATGTGTCCTATCACAAGTACCAAATGCTTTTTGCCACCTACTTTTGGTATAAAACAGTTAAATTCTGAATCTTCTTATTGTCTTTTTAGTGGCCAAATTAGTGTTAGAGTTGGTCTCCCGTCAAGGCCTCTGACTTATCGACTATTATCAATTTGATAACAACCGGAACCGACTCTAAAGCACAGAGACGATCAGATAAAAGACCCGTATGTGGTCCATCTATAAACTGACCTCCCTAAGGCTTACCTCGCTGATTGTTTACTGACCACTGAGTCCACCCGGCCATGTGTATATGTGACATCGGTAACATTATTGTGAGTAGCGATGATATTACATTACAATATCATATTAGGTCCTTGCAATATCTGCGGTCTAGAAATAACCCTTTGTTATGAAATTAAACCAACTCTTGGTCACGTTCACTATTTATTCTCAGCTCTCGTGTTGTTTGTGCAATTTAATATAATGCAACAGGTTTTAAAATGGTACGCTGCATTCATGAATATAAATTGGATGCAATAGAATTAAACTCTTGGGAACTACGAAACGTCGGAAATATAATACGATGTAATCAAACCGAGCTAATTTATAACTAAAGATATTAAATGTATACAACAGTAAACATATGAATATGGTCACTGTTGGTAAGTCTTTTGTTGCAAGAGGCCAGCTAGGTAGGTATCACCACAGTGGTAAATATTGTATCGCAAAGCAGTAGCGTGAGTGGCACCTACTAATGGTGTTGCAAGTGTTCATAGGCTACGGCAACCGCTTACCATCAGGTGGGCCGTATGTTTCCTTGCCAACTTAGTAAAATAAGGTTTATGCCTTAAAAGCTCAATGGTCGGCTTGAAGGGGCTATCCATAAATTACACATCGTCACATTATCACAACGTCAACGACGAAGTGTGATATTGTGTGACAAGGAGTGGGAGGTTCCTAAGGTTCATGACGTCCATATTCAAAATCATATCATCGTGCTGAACCGCTGTTTTAATTCAGTAATGTCTAAAAATAAAATTGCAAAAACTTTGACTACTATACACTCAGTCACACTAGGGAGGAGGGAGTCTCATAAATGTAACCAGCTGTCACAAGAAGAGGGGTGTTCAAGAAATCATGAAGACGGTTATAGGCTTTGAAACAAAACACATATTGCCTTGAAAGTGAGTCATTAAAAATCGATATTAACACGGGTAAAGCCCCGGGCAGAGGCTAGTATTAGCTACACTAAAGTTAAATAAGTAGATCAACAATTACATTTACCTAACTACAACTTAATAGATATCCAATACAAAGATTGTTTATCGCCTGATCTCATCCGACGTGCTCGCTAATGGGAGTATAATGGTGTATACATTACAGACGATTGAGTGACTATTATGGGACCAATAAAAGGTTATTAATCGTAACGTGGACGCTGTTTTGCAAATAACGTTGCTCGACATACATTTCTAGGAATTTGTTCGTGTAAATCAGAATTTGCTTGGAATGCAGTATTACGCAAATGGGTTCAATTTAAAATAGTTTTTGAAGGTTTTGTACTAGTAAAAAAATCTATCGAAAATTATTTTGGGTGTTACTCTTTTCACCACACTCGTACACACACTTTTATACAGAAAATATAATGGGCTTATTACAATTTACTAGCCGTGCCCGCGACTTTGCTCCCGTCGGATGAGACCGCACTGTTAACAGCACCAACTAACAGCATCTTATCTTACTCTCTCACTTTCTGTCTTATTGCTCGGCTTCTAAGTATCGTATCGTGATGTTATATAGCCTAAAGCTTTCCTCAACACATGTGCTATCAAATATAAAAAGAATTTTTCAAACCCGATTCCAGATATTAGCGGGTTCAAACAAAGTCTTCAGCTTTATAACGTTGGTATTACTATACCATATTATGGACTTAATTATAATGTTACATGTAATATAACTATTGTAATATCTGAACGAAGATGATACTGTTAGTTCGTTTAACTAAGTTTTTACATCAATCGTCAGCTTGTAAACATTTATTAGCGTGATCTTTAGACCGTTGCATCATTATGTCTTTTTTTTGCACTTTATTTTGCATCATACAAATAATTTTTGAGAATTTAAATGATTTGATGGTTTTCAAAAGCAACTGACTTCAAATGTTTAAGACTTGTAGGATCATCAGCTATTATAATTTAGGTGAGCAAAAATATTTAAGTTCCTTATGAGGTACACTCCACACATAATCTTCAATATATTCAATTAGAATAATATAAACTATATTTGATTATTTTGTTAATTATTATAACGGTAAAATATTACCGGAAATAGATTACTCTTTAAATCAGTTTTATAATATTCTTCCTCGAATTATAATGAGGCTATTAAAATTGAAACAAGAGTATAGTTGACAAATTATAATTATATTTCATTTTTTTTTTATTTATAAAGTAGGGCAGATGACTCTCTTGGAGAAATGCAGTTACGCACTCGAGCGCCGGGACGGGTGCAATGGCGCAGGAGGTGTGTGGACTCAGAGCCGAGCCCCCTACCCACTAAAACTCCAAGGTCCCATCTAGCGCCATAGTGGGACGTCGCGGGATCGCCGAAGCATACCACCGCGACGCCCCGGCGCTTGCCCCGAGGGGCCCATCGGTGGCGGCAACCTACTGCCGCCATACATACATAATAATACATACTATACATAAATACAATATATATATACACCTTGGTGCGCGAACGCACCCAGGCCGTCAGCCTCCGTCTGGGGCGGCAACCTACTGCCGCCATAAATACATACTAATACATACAAAATACATAAATACAATACACCACGGCGCTTTCGCGCCCCACCGACAGGGACCAGAAGGCCCCGGCAAACCCAACCAAGGGAGCCCTGGGTCCTAGGGCTCCCCCGCCGAGACTAACTTTTTAATGAGGTTGTTTCCCTCTACGACCGACCGCCGTTATTTTTAAAGAGGTTTTCTTCCTCTACCGCCCGACCGGGGCTGAAGGCCCCGGCTAAGCACACCTCCGGTGTCGCAGGAGCCGCTCGCAGTCCATTCTGATAAGCAGAAAAGTACCGGAGCGACCCATACGACACCACCCTCCTAGGCGCGGTCTAGCGTAAATCGCCCAACGCCCGAACCGCCTGACCCTGTTAGCTTCACCGGGCAGTCGAAGGTGCCACCTGCACAATCGACTCCCGGCTACTGAGCCCCCCGGCACGACAAGCCCAGGGTACCGCAGAGTTTGACCTCTAGGGCAGAGGACTCTACTCCACCTGATGGTGATATGATGGATGGAAATAAAGTCCAAACGCGAAGGCGGCTAACAGAGTTGCGGAATGCAACCGCGTTATATGCGGATTGCCACCCTTACCCTGCCTACCCGCAAGATGCTTCTTCTCGCCTCGAAGGAGCCCAGATTGTAGGAAGGAGGGAACACGTGAGCCGGCAATGAGTTCCACTTTTTGGAAGTACGACAAAGAAAAGAATTGGCAAACTTCTTTCTTCTTTCTTTAGTTATCCTGTATTGTTATAGGATTATAAATTCAGATTATATTATTGTTATTGATATTTTCATTGTTTCTGGACGGCCAGAGACCCTGATAGTAATCGATAAGCAATTAATATAATAGTAAACAACACTTATAGAATTATTAAAATTATAATCATCATTCTTTCTTTTTTATTTCTTTATTACCGCTTTTCTATTATAGCGACATCTACTCCCAACACAATATAACGCAATGCGATATATACATATTGTGGTAAGGTGGTTAATAAAAATAATTAAGGGGTAAGATGATAATGACTGGTAATCTTAGCACTATCGAAAAGGGATACTAACAGTATAGTTCACTCAATTAAAGTTGAACCAAAATTGGCGGCTTCAGCGCAGGTACAAGAATGGAAAAAAATTTAGACAAAAATGTTGATTTTGTCTTATTTACATAGATTTTTTATAAAGTGGAAAAACTGAATTAAGTATATAATATAGTTATTGTATCTTCTAATTTAATTCCTTATTTATTCATTATCATTATTAATTACTTACATAGAATAAAACAAATAAATAGTATAGAAGAAAGGTGTATAAAAAAATAGTTAATGCACATTTTTATTCACTGTAACTTATTGGGATAACACCTTATCTTGATATAAAATTAAATGTTCACACACTTGTCAAAAATAATTTATATTTTTATTTAATTTTTAATAGTTTATTTTGAAAGAACTAAAACAACCGTGAACGAGTGTACCAAACGGGTCGAGCGTCCCGCGTTGCTATAGTTACGCGGCCTTTTTCACTCCGCATTCGCTTGAGACCCAAAAATGTGCTACTGCGCATGGTTCAACTTACATTGATGGGGTTATACCTCCATACTATGAATCAAATACACGGATCGCTACGACTGGGATGGTCTTTTCTATTGAAATTATCATTGAAAACAGTGTAGCTAATCCTTTATTCCAATTTGAACCTCAAAACTCTTACAATAAAACTCATACTATTTTGTATCACAAGATTTATTATTTACTTGACCGTGTCATAGTTCTATATTGTTTTATATTGAAATATAATAGTTTATAGCTATTTGTATAACGTGTCTTGAATGTGTAATAAAATTGCAAAATATATTATTGAAATATAATTACTCAAGTGTAATATAAAATATATGTGAACAATTATAGTCACGCAAATGTATGTTTCTTAATATTATTGATAAATATTTAACAGACTTCAAAAATTAAGGTTAACGATTCATGTGTTTTCTTTGTGAATGGTACGCGATAACTTCGACGTAAGTGAATTCAGTTTTTTTTAGGGTTCAGTACCCAAAGAGTACCAACGGAACCCCATTACTATGCCTAGGCTGTCTATCCGCTCGTCAGTCTGTCAATGGACTGTATTTCACGAAGCGTAAGAAATATTCTTAAGAACTTAATATAAACCAGGGGCAATCGCAATGCTAGTATATAAATAAATTATGGATCAAGCATCTTTAAGATATTTAAAACGAAACACTACTCCTATATTAGGCAGTACAACATGTGTGTTTAGAAATTGGACAAGAAAACGAAAAACGTCCCAATATTAGGATAAGCTTTAACAGGGAAGCTTATCGAGAAACTATTTTTAGACGGCACATGTAGTAATGCTTAGGTGAGCCGATGCAAAGCTTACTCATTTTGTCTTATCAACCTACTGTCCCACAAAGAGTGTCATGTATTTTATGTATGTAAGTCCATTTCTTTAGCAGTCTCTGTGACATAAATGGTTTGATTGTAGAAAGAGAAAGATAGAAGAAACATTAGCTAAAAACCGCTTATTTTACGTGTGCGTAATGTCAAATTACTTAAATAATTGTAACCGAGTATAATACATGCAAATATAGACCTTTAAGAAATAATAAAACTTGAGAGGTGTCAAGGTACACCCGGATGAAACAAAGTTTTTTTCGATTAATTAGTGAAGGAATTGTAATAAAATTTTATTAATAAAATTAATTAAATTATTAAAAACTAATTATTTTTTATTTTAATAACCGTCGCGACACCACACTGCGAACGAAATAGAAAGACGAAACGAAAATAACTGGCATGCTTTCTATGAGACAGAGAGAGAGAGAGACAGACAGAGAAACACGCGCACGCCACTCGGCTTACAACTATAGCAAAAAGTGTCGTTACAACTTTTGGTCTTAATTTTTTCCGTCTAGCCCCTTTCGCAACGCGCGATAAGGAACTTCGTTCCAAAAATATACGGTTGCCAAACCTATATATATATCTATTTCTTTTACTCGTATTATTTCTTCGAGCAACGGACTAAGATAACAATATCTCCTTTGAAATAACGTTACAAGAGCGGCAACATGGTATGGCTCCGTCCATGAGGTTCTTAGTCTAAGGATGGTGTTTGATTTAATATGAGAATGACTCAGACTATTAAAAAGTATGTAACACAGATAATAATTAAGGGGATAGTTGGCAGTCGGATAGATTTCGTTTTTATAGCCTATGGATTTTATTAAAATGTATTCAGTATAATAATACTAATGATAATACAGTATATACTAGCTTTTGTTTTTGGCAACTTTTGAAATAGAAATATAGTTCCCCATATCTTCCTTATATACCTATTCACCCCTTTTTAGATTTTTTATGTCGCTACAAAATTGCTTCAATTAATGGGTTCAACAGGGTAGGTGTGAAAAGGTCTGGATTCCATAAAACCCATCTATACTCAAATTGATTTCCTGTAGTGGGTATTGTGTTAATCCCACGAGAACTTGATACTTTTGCGTCCACATCCAAACATACAAACTTTCAAAATTATAATATAAATAGAATAAGAAATCCTGAAAATTAAACAAATCCAATTCTACAATATTTGAAACTTCATTTTCGTCTTTATGAAGTAATATTACTTAAATTTAAAAATGAAAATGTTACTAATGTATTAGATCTAAACGACATTCAGTTTAAATTATAAGTAATTTTCTTATTATCTGCAAGCTATTAATGATCATCTAACTTTTCACGCTCCGTGGATCAAGTCGCGAGGAATTTGTACGCTGTCGTGTACCCCTCAATCAGATATCTACGACAGTGGAGTTAAACGTAGGTCTGGATGTAACAATTATGTTTAACGATCAAAGTAACATTGTGTTTTTATTCTTTACTAGTTGCTTTAGTCTTTTTTTCTATTTCATGACGGTTGCAAGCAATGTTAAGCAGTCACCGCAACCTATGAACGCTTGCAATACTTGAAGTGTCAAATAAGTTGCTCTTATGTTAGAAGAAAGGAGGGAAGGGATGACATGAGATAATAAGAAGAGTACAGCGGGGATGGGAAATTGGGCCTCCAGCGCTCTCACTTATCGCATGGAATTCAACAGTACCTACTGATATTTGTGCTAGGAAAAGCATGGATCTGCTACTACTGAAACATTTTTAATTTTTATCAATATACTAATCACCTAATTTATAATAGCTTACATAAGTATATTGTCATTTAAGATGTCCGATATGCCAATATAGCTTGAACCAGCCCAGTATCCATATCATTCAAATTTAGATTTTGTTTTTAAAACCCGTTCTCGCTGTTTGCATATTGTAAACAAGTAGATTTGATCAAATCCAAAGCAAAAAATATTAATGTCTCTAACAGCTGACATAGCTTAAATGTAAATAAATCTACAATCTTATTCTATGCTCTTTATAGAAGTCTTACAAGTCTGCACTCGTGAACACAGGATCTTCTCTAACCGACTAATTTCAGGATGCACGGGACTGATTGTATCATTATTTCTTGTGGTTGTGAGTTAAAAATAAGACGAATAATTTAAATATTCGTCCTTGACCAATGTAGTTATATCTAAATTATATTCTGTCTTAAAATATCCCATAGTAAAATCGAGAAAATTAAGTTTGCTTACTGGGCATTTTTTTATTTGATGACAGTCATCAATCTCCGGCGTCGGGATGTGACGACCCCATTGCCCGCTGTTGGGATAACCTCTGCCACAGCAAAGATTATTCCACCAGTGCAATCAGTCACACTGGTGGTAGGTCTTTTGTTGCAAAAGGCCGGCTAGGTAGGTACCACCGCAGTGTCAAATATTCTGCCGCCAAATAGTAGTGCTTAGGTACTACTGTCTTCCGGTTTGAAGGGCACTGAACGCTAGTGAAATTACTGGTGGACGAGATTTAAGAACTAATATCTCGATCTATAAAAAAAAAATAAGTCGGCAAACAAGCAAACAGTCCTCTTAATGGTAAGCAGTCACCGCAACCTATAAACACTTGTGATATTACAAGTAAATCACATGTGCGTAGCCAACCCAACGATAGGAGGGAAGGGATGAGAATGTAAAAAAGGAAGGGTACTGTAGGGGGTGGGAGATAGGACCTACGGAGCTCTCACGTATCGCATGAAATGCAACTGTACCTACTGATACTGTTAGTTTATGCTGATTTTCTGTCAGTATGTAGTACTACTTATAATATAGGCATCAATATAGATATAAATTTTATCAGACAAGACAATATAATATTAAAAACTATAAATTACGAAACCATCAAATATAATCTATTCGATGTAGCCGGTTTGTGTGTATCGGAACTAATACTTTCTCCTAAAGATATTCGGCGTATATAACCAGTTTGCACGTCTACAAAACAACGTTTGCATGAATTTATTACATTTCATTTACCCTAGCTTTCACTTCCGTAGTACTAAGGGTCTTCATCGAATTTTAAATTCGAATAGTTAATTGAAAATTTGACAAACAATAAACGCTATTTACACGGTTATTTACTGATAAACGTTGTTAATCAATTCTTTATGGTTTAACGCTAATTTTTGAGGCAGCTAATTTATTTAACCCTGATTTATGAGAGAAGTAAAGGCCATACTAAATATTATACAAAGCAATGCTTTTTAAGCACAAATCGAAACCTGCTCAACCTGGTACTATCCTCTCATACAATATCGGCGTAAAGTAACAGAGCATTGTTGCGTTTTTTTCGAAAAGGGAGAGCGTTTGAGGCCCAATCTCAAAACCCTTCTGTACTCTTCTTTTTTTCGCTTCTCATCCCCTCTATCCTATCCCTTGGGTTGGCAACATGCGTGTGATACTTCAAAGTAAGGCGTACGTTCATAGGTTGCGGTGACTGCTTACCATCAAGCGAATTGTATGCTTGATACCGTCATGAAATGAAAAAAAGAGAATTATTTATTAAATATAATTGAGTATAATCGTTTACAATTATTTTTGTTACACACAGTCTTTCTGTAATTAGTTGTTGCTACTTTGTATAATATGACTGATTTTACAAAACGTGTTCACTGTTCGTGTTCCTGCTTTTTATTGAGTTTACTAATTTTACGCTGCTCACAACATCCGCAAAATATTTTAACAATATTTTACAAAACTTATTAATTGCTCATGCGATTTCTAATTATCCAAATTCATAATAAAATTACCTCAATATATAATAGTAATTGATTGTTTCCGATATTTGCCCATTTTTCCGGTAATCGATAAAAACATTAATAAAGGACGCGTTTTGCTAAAATAATAAGCAATATCCCTTTTACAAAACTGTTTTTTTTTCCTAACTGAAATGTAACTAACTAAATTAATAAAAACAAGTCAATTGGAAAATTATACAATTGTATAAGTTTTGACCCCGAGATAAGTCAATCGACCGATATTAATGGAATGTACTAATTGATAAGGAAATTAATTAAATTAAAATCTCTTCACACCACTGCACAGAAACAAACAGCATTGTAAAGGATAATAAACTTTGATATGTAGATGATAAGAGTGAATGGAACTGTAAACATGTTTCTTGTTATCGAACTGTGCAATGAAACAATAGTAATATGAAGCCTCGGTCAAAGACAATCGAAAACGAAAGGAAACTATTGCGGATGTGACGCTAGTGACGCTACAGATGGCGGACGTTATACCGATGATCGTAATGTTGATTCTGCGTTACAAAATGATGATTGCTATGAAATTATAACCGGTGATATAACTGATATTATCCATAATGTCTTTCCAAAATATAATTTCGATCTAGATAATATTGAAAATGAAAACAATGTACTCTGTTGAAGGTTAAAAAAAAAACACATAGTGTTTGAGATTTTTTGTTATAGCTTATCAAATATAAAAAATGTATATTTGTGTGATTTGCGTCTATAAGTATGACCCTCGGTCGATGACACAACGTCGTATTAGCATAATGCCATCGCATTGGATTAACAGCTTTACATGCGACGTTGTGCTTCCTTTACTTCCTAGTTTCGCTTTGAATGTCGGCGATATTATTATTTTCGTTAGTTCTTACATTAAATGCTTATTAAAATGTAGCATTAATATTATAATTTTTTTTTTTGTGACAAATACCAAACGTTTACCGTAATTTGAAGGTAAGCAACAGATTGAAAGATTAATTCACTGACGTATTTAGCATTTTAGTAAGGATTATTATTTAGCTGACATGAAAATTAAACGCCTCATTTAGATATGTGTATAACTAACTTCTGCCAGCGGCTTTGCTTGCGGCAATAAAGAGTTTGAACCCTCGTTTCATCCCTTCAGGGGTGGAATTTTAGAATATATTAAAACACGTGTTTTCTTATCTTTATTTGTTCGACAAAAACAACATTTCATGATTCTAGTTTCATTCCATACAAAATTTTAACCCCTTTTTCATTCCTTATAAGGCTGACCCCATTCGAAATATCCTTAGTGATGTTTGCATTTGAAAAACAACACCCGCTGAAAAAATTAAGCTTTCTAGGTCCAAGGGGTTTAAGTTCAGCGTTTATATATCAGTCAGGTGTTCTCTTTTTATATATATAGATTGTAACAGATATTCTAAACTCAATCATAACTGTATCTAAGATCAAATTAAGTGCAACTTAGTAAGGAATGTCCACCAATTGGAATCAAAATTCATTTGAAGGTCGAATACATTTCTGTTTGTAGTAAAAAAGGATGTTAACAATAAAAATCGGACTTTGCTCTTTATTTACCTTCAAGACGCTGCTAATCGTTAAGAATAAAAATTCTTAAAATGCTTTGTTATATGTCGAACTGTATAAAAATCCTTAATTATGATGAGGACTCGTTTATGATCAGGTTTATGAGCCAAAGTAAGGAGCACTATACTGGTTAGTAGTACCGGTGTGGTACTAATTTTTTTTAGTGACCTCGGTTCCATAGAATGCGATCTATCATGCGTTTGCGATCGACCTTGCGACAATCTCTGTATTGTTTGCTAACACTGCTTTGAATACATTATCCCCCTATCGAATCAGTGATTCAATCTAAGACTTACGTACATCGTTAAGTTGTGTCATTGCCCTTTCTGGATACTTTGGTGTTATGTTATTCTTATTAGTAAGGTGACTGTCAAATGTGAATAATAAACCTGTTAAGAATAATAATGAAGCGTATTATAATAGTGACATCATTAATATTATCATCGGGATTCCAAAGCATATAGCTAAAAACAAAACTATTTTAGACTAATAAACTAAACATATGTTAATATACCTCTGTTTCAACGTTTTGACACATAAAGAGGATTGTTACATCACAGAAAACTTATAATGTAATAGGATTAAGGTTACAAAAAATAATTTATGATAATTTATAATGAAATGTAACTCTGATTATATGAGAGGCCAGTTTTATCATATGCAAATTAAAGGCAAGATACTTATTCCTAATTAAATCAAGAGTGTACTAACTACGATGTAGTTAAGTGGGTGTGACGGCTGTCTCTGATTTCAGCAGGTGTCTCACCTTTCACAACTATGCAAACATACGCTAATTAAAACCTTCTATATATAATTAGTAGTAGGGCTTCCAATCGATGCGCCGTATAACTAAAAACTAGCAATATTTTTCAATAATTATCTGAATTCGGCAATTCCATAGATTTATTGAGAATTCATAGTAACATTATTTGTATATTAGATTTAATGTAAGATACATTAGTAGGTCTCTTTTGAATATATGTAATTTATTCCATTTTTTAACCATAACTCTTTAAACTAAGAAGCATCAAGTATGCTAAATATAATAAAGGCCAACCCTCTTCAATTAAGAGCTAGTAAATTGTTCAATTAACGTTACGTGCGCAGGCGTCGTAATTAATTCATAAAGGTACTAAACACTACATTACCATATTGAAAGTGATATCTTTATAACTTGTTTACCTTACAATTGAGACGTGCCAATAATATTTTGGGTCATGAGTCATTTTATTTTTGATACACCTACATCATGCCTGATCACGCCGTTCGGGTTATACCATAAAATATTTTAATAGTCTAAACTTTTATTTTGTCTGTTCCAGTTGCTCCAGAATCTTGGCAAAGTAGATCGGACGCTGGATGACATATTCGAAGAGCACCTTCAGAACTTCAACCGACAACACCAGCAGGCCACAAGATTACAAAAGGAGTTCAATAATTACATACGATGCATACGAGGTAAATTATTTATTATTAACTTAATTGTAATATTAAACCACACAAACCATAAAAGTGGCAAATCAGCATATGATCCGCCTGGTGATAAACAGTCTACGTAACCCATAGATGCTTGCAAGACCAGCGGTAGCGTATTGCTGACCGTAGAAAATAGTAAAAGAGTGGAGAAAGGAGGAAAAGTATAAGACAGAGAGATTGGGATTGTCTCTACAGTTCATAAAATCTACTGTTTGTCGACGCCCGTTCGTGCTAAACATCAACGTTACTAATAATGTACCTTATTAAATATCTTCAGTAAGATGTAGACACACAAGTTACCTTTCACTCCTCTTTCCGCTCCACTCCGCGACAGTTGAAAGTCACCCTCAATGTCTAAAGAATATACACAAATGAGCTCGATTATTTAATAAACAGTCGATACATTACTTAATTATTATGAGTTTTAATAATGTATGAAGTAGAAAATAAAAAGTCATTGTTATAATTTACAGCGGTGCAAACAGCATCGAAGACGCTCATGGAAGCTATAACAGAGGTGTACGAGAGCGGGTGGTCGGGTCACGATCTGCTCTACGTACAAGCTCAGAACATGGAAATGCTCTGGCAGGACTTCTCGCACAAGCTCGGTGACCAAGTGCTCATTCCCATCAACACGTACACGAACCAGTTCCCTGAAGTTAGGGTGAGTACATTCAACGTTACACAATCTCCTTCTTCGAGATAAATTTTTACCACAATCATATAATTTTAATATATTTTAAATAAAGCGATTGCCGATTGCAATTTATTTACAATACTTAACTCATGAAATTACTAATAATACGAAACTGCTATATTCTGGTTACAGCCATACTATGTGCTATTTTAGAATATAATTCAATAGAGTCGAACCTCTCCACTAAAATATTGCTTTGTCAATTTCAGAAAAAAATCGAGAAACGTGGCCGGAAACTTGTAGACTACGACAGCCAGAGACACAGTTTCCAAAATCTACAGGCAAATGCATCGAAAAGAAGGGACGACGTTAAGGTAAATAATTATTTCCATACAAGATATAATATAAATATACTATATAACTATAATTAGAACGACAACATAAAACGGGGAATGTTCTGAGGAATTGTTTGGATTGATCCCGCCGGCTGAATTTCACCATCGGACATCGCGACAAAATTCTAAATTCCATCCATACCACCTCGATGTCTGAAATCCACAACAGCGCGATTTAGAAGACATTTTCTTCCTCGCACAACCACTCTGTGGAATCAACTTCCGCCGGCGGTCTTCCCGAACCGATACGACTTGGGAACCTTCAAGAGAAGAGCGTATTCTTTCCTTAAAGGTCGGCAACGCGCCTGCATGCCTTCTGGTGTTGCAGATGTTCATGGGCGGCGGTGATTGCTTAACATCAGGTAAGCCTCCTGCCCGTTTGCCCCCTCTTACATAAAAAAAAAAAAAAAAAAAAAAAAAAAAAAAAAAAAAAAAAAAAAAAAAAACTTCTTCCTTATAGCAGATAATTCTTCGATTCTCAACGTCATTATAAATATTCCAATTTGACTTTAGAAGGTCCATAAACCAGCTCATACTTGCTTGTAGTAGTAGTAAACAGTAGGCCAGAATAAGCCCTCATTTTTTATGTGACTAATTTGGCAAACAAGCATACGGCCAACCTGATGGTACGAGCGTTTTCAAACACCATTATTTATAGGTGTCACTCACGCATTACCAATCTCGTGATTCTTAGATCTCCTTTGCCCAATAATTTCACTAGCTAAAGTGCCTTTCAAACCGAAACACATAAATGCCAAACACACTTACTTTGCGGTAGAATATTGGACACTGCGGGGTACCTACCTAGTTGGGTTCTTGCAATAAAATCCTTACCACCAGGAATTATTAACATTCCAATACTGATAATTCTATATCTAAACGTTTTCAGGTAACCAAAGGCCGGGAACAATTGGAAGAAGCAAAACGAACATACGAAGTACTGAACTCTGAACTGCATGACGAACTGCCGGCGCTATACGACTCCCGTGTTCTATTCTACGTCAACAATTTGCAGACTCTATTCTCGGCGGAACAGCTCTTCCATTCGGAAAGTTCAAAGGTATGTTTAAAATAAGAGTAATTTGTATTTAGCATACATTAGAAATATTAGTAGTTCAACCCAAAGAAAGGCTCACATTGTGTAATTTTTAGAAATAAGTTTCCATTATTTTTTATATTTTTCAAACCGATTACGCGTGTTCGAACTAATATTTATATTGGTATAATCTTTCTGCTCACCATATCTCATAATAAACTTCGTGGCACCAAAAGTTTTCGAACTTTCTTTCTATGGTCATTAACAATTTACAGTAATAAATAAGACATTTGAGTTTCAATTGTCATAATTAAGTCTGGAAAACAGACACCTTTACCCTTATTTAAATTTAATTAATAAAAATGATGAAAACTGAGAAGTTTTTGAATTGAAATCGAGACTCTACAATTTTTTGGGAATAATTTTTTTTTTTTAAATATTAACATTGCTTTTTCAACCAAGGCATTACCAATATTGCCCCTCCAAGTAAGCTCTAAGCTAGCTTTAGTAGTGGGAATGACAATAGCCCAGTCAGGTCAGAATTGCGTTAACGGAGTGAAGTCGGCTCTTCTTCCGTTGATTTATTGAGACTTCGAGTTCAATCATTCATTCGTCTTTAGGTATTCTTGGAGCTAGAGGCCATCACGGACAAGCTGGCGATGGAGAGCCAGCGCGGCGGCTACCGCAAGCCGCCCTCCATCAAGCCCGCCACCAACGGCGCCGCTGACACGCTGCAGAGTGAGTACCGCCGCCTTCCTCTGTGTGTGCTCCACTGAGTGTGTCGGGCTGTGTGTTGGGAACTTTTGCCCATCGTTTGATTGCCTACGACTTCAATTTATTGACGCATTCATAATTGAGATTCCTAAACATAAAGGTGTTCCACAGGGTTCCATTCTAGGCCCTCTTTTATATTTATTATACATCGATAGTGTAATGATTGTTCTCCAATAAATTTAAATAAATTATAACTGAAATCATTAGTTTAATAGGAAAAAACTAAAATTTCAAAAGTTCCAAAAGCAGCAGAATGAATTTATTTATGTTTTAGAATGTTTTCGTTGTACTAATTGTGTGTTGTAAAATTGTTTGCTGTTGTCTGTTAATATTGTCAATATAATTATAGAAATAGCTATTACTAATTCACTAGATCAAATGTTAACATTCAAGTGTCAAAAACAAAAAATAATATCAACTTGAAAATTTCTATTGCTCAATTCTTAGCTGATGTTGAACCAAATCCCTTACATAAAAGTATCTAAAATCTTTCTGTTAATCAATATCTGATAAAAGATACTGATCAAATGTTAAGGATGTCAAAATATCGTCATGAAATATCAGCAAAAAGACACAGTGGTCATAGTGGACATAGTGGATATCGTTGCATGCGTGTGTGTGTGTCGTGTGTAGCGCCGCCCTCCCCTGCGCTGAACGGCGCGCCCCCCGCGCCCCCGGCCACGCCCCCGCGAGCCCTCGCCGCCGCCCCCGCGCGCCCCCATAGCCCTCCGAGCCCCCCGCGTGACTCGTCCGCGAGCCCCCCCGACTCGCCGCTGCACCCCGACGAAAGGAAAGTTGAGCAACTATACGATATACCCGTGGGTGAGTACAGTAGGTTGTGCTGAAATAGTTGAAGTACAGTTTTAGCGCTCTTGTAGAACTTAACAACTAATGTTAGCTAATTTGACTTGACATGGTTTAGTAACTTTTACAACCCACACTAAAAAAGTCTGATTTTTTCCCGTTTTTTCACTACTCACCGATTTTTGATAATGGAATCAAATTTTTAAGCTAAACATTTTCATCTATCTGCCCCGTTTTCATAAGATTTGCTTAAACATTCCTTGTCTATAAATTCACCATAACAGCTAGGTGTGTCGTAGTATGTAGGCAACCAATAGCTAAAATTCTCTCAGGGTCGCCGGAAACGACGGAGAAAGTGAACAATATCGCCGAGGAAAAGAATCAAATAGACGAAGAGAAAGAGAAGGAACAAGAAAAAGAAAAAGATAAAGAAAAAGATAAGGAAACAGATAAAAAAGATACAGAAAAAGATAACCAAGCGACGAAAAACGAAGACGTCTACGATATACCAGTCGGTGAGTAGCTTGAATTGTATCGGGTATGGGTATAAAAATATTTAATTAATTTCGACTAGCTTTGAATATATACATATGTGTCACATTACATCTTAAAAATACAAAATTATTAATGAAGAGTCAAATTAAAATTAACCTAATTAATAAAGAAATAAAATTTAATTTCGTTTCTCTTCTTAAAACAATGAATCAAAATAAGATCTCAACGGTGACATATATTTATATATTATATATTTCTTACAATACAAAGTTTATAATATATCATCTATATAACATAATAATTAATTATAAAAAGTGCTTTTGTAAAATAGACGCAAATATCCGTAATTATTTCTTTTCATATTATTATAAAATCCTTGAAAATCATCAAAAATGTTAAGATTGTATAACACATTCTTCCATTTGTATGTATGTACTATATTTATGTATGTAATTGTTATATATTTGTTTGCAGGCGGCCGATTATCGTATTTTGTAAATATCTGTGGAATGGCTTGAATTTTTTTTTCACTGCTTCGCTTAAATGGTTTTATATTTTGATGTACTAACACACTCTTGCTTCGATTTATAACGATACACTAAGGGTCTCTTTTATGAAAATAGTTTTGAATTTGACAGTTTTTCCATATAATATCCGATAAAAAACTACATAATAAGCTTTTCAAAATTTTGGCAAAAGTATTCCGATGCATACATATAAAAATTATGATAAAAGATTTTGGACACAAAGAAAATTTATTAGGAATTACAATATTTACGTGAGATGATATTATTATGTACATTTTTTATGAAATAAAATTGACGACGTTGTGGCGCAGCGGTAGCGAACCCGCCTTAAACGCCACAAATCGCGGGTTCGATTCCCGCTCGGAGCATAATATGTTTGTATTTACCATGCAAGCATATTTTCCGGTCTGGGTGTATTTGTCCTTGTCATTGTGAATGTTCCCGGACCCCCGACACAGGATATTAGTATCCTAATGGGGGCCGTTGAGTGTGTAGCGTTTATTTATTTATTTTAAAATTATTATCAACAATTATTAAAATCATGAATAGATTGTTAATTCTCATTTTCTGGAATTCGTTAGTTTGCTCTGCGATTTGGTCTTTATTTTATTTTTGTTTCTAAAAGGGCTTAACATTTCAAACGTACGATTATTCTTTTTATTCCATCATAAAATATGTCCAGAAAAAATGTCACAAGTAATTCTATTAAAATGATTTATCTCCAAATTTGGATTCACTTCTAAAAACATAAATTTTAACATATATACCATGCGGTAGATGGAAGTACTCAAAAGAATTGGCATTTTTTTTTCTGAATATGTATTGTTGTTGGCCTCACTGGCGCTCACTGGCCTTGACAACGTCACCTGGCAGGATTATCAACGTGAAGTAGCAGTTTTCAGAAAGCTGAGTTTCTTTTGAAGAGTACGAGTTCCGGAAGAATTTTCTGTCCCGTTCTTTTTTCTCTTCTCCATCCCTTTGTTTGGAGATACGCTTATTACACTTTCCGTGTTGTAAGCGTACATAGACTAAAAGGAATTACCATCAGTAATAGATAATAAATGTCCTAGCTTACGACGGCTTGAAGAACCATTAATTCGTAGGTCTCAATCACGCGTTACCTACCTCGAGAAATTTGTTCTAAATCTTCATTATCCAGTAAATTCAAATATAGCTAGGTACAGCATCCTTCAAGCCGAAAAACAGCAATGCTAAACATACTACTTGTGCGGTAGAATATTGATACTGCGATGGTATCTAGCTAGGCTTGCAATAAATGACCAGTAAAATATAAACAAATGCCACGAATAATACTCAATTTTTTTTATGTCATGACGGTTGGCAAACATCAACTTTCAACTTGTACACTTCAAGTACAGGAGGGATGGGATATGAAGGGATAAAAGGAAGGGAACAGAACAGAACAGGAAAATTGGGCCTTCGGCGCTCTCACTTATCGCACGAAACGCAACAGTACCTACTGATACTGTTACTTTACGCCGATTTTTTTATGAGAGGATATCACTTCTCAAGTCGAGCCGGTCCATTTGGCTTGGGAGGAGTATGGTTCTATTATTACAACTAGTGTGGATCCAGTTAGAAGGTGTTCGCTTCTATAATAAAATTCCGCAGACAATTTTGAATCTACCACTTATGAAATTTAAATCTTATATCAAGCGGTGTTTACTAAATAAAGCTTATTATTCCGTTAATGAATATATTGCAGATAATGTGGCATGGAATTAATATACGTTGAGTTTCATGCGGGATATATATCTTAATTGTACATTTGACAAATGTAATGTGATTATTTTTGAAAAGAGTAACTGTAGAGTTTCTTGCCGTTTCTTCTCTGCAGAATCTACCTTCCGAATCGGCGGTAGCTTCACTTAGGCGGACATAACAGACTGTATATTTGACGATTCAAAAGCGCTTAAAAGCCTATTTGAATAAAGAATATTTTGAGTTTGAGTTTGAGTTGAGTTGTAACCGGTCACGTGTGTGCAGGGGCGACGCTGGCGGGGCTGCCGGCGGGCGCGCTGTACCGCGTGCGCGCCACGTACCGCTACACGCGCGAGGACAGCGACGAGCTGTCCTTCGACGTGGGCGACATCATCCGCGTCGTCGAGTACGACGACCCCGAGGAGCAGGTACGGACCCTTCATACATTGTCACTGTTATATAAAATTACCACATCTGTAATCCTACTAATATGATAAATGGACGCAAATAAGCAATACCATGTCAACCCACAAAATTGAAATATTTGTAGAGGTTTAAGCTGTAAAACTTCGGAAAAAATCATTTTTTGATCATGCAATTTATGCATTATGTTACACGTTTTGGGTTATATTATATAGGAAAAATGCAGTTTGTATAATTATTTTTTGTGAAAATAAGTAATAAATAACTTACATAAATCTGAAATTGCCAAAAACTTGACCAATACATAAAAAAATCATACAAAGCAAGTTGTTCAAAATCTTAAAACGCGTTTTTCTCGAAATTACATTCGTGTGGGTTGACATGGTATTGCTTATTTGCGTCCAAATGTGAAACCTGAATGTTTGGTGTATACCCGAAAAATGTTACGTTCCTGAGAGTATATTTGGATCTTTGTTATTAATTCACGCACAAATGATATATAATGATAACTTATTTTCTTAAAAACGCTAAAAATTCATTTCGCTCTGGAGCCAATTCTAAAGTCACTGCGATCGAAGTCCTGGGCAGATGCTAGTGCACTAACAAATTCAAGCCAAGTTATAACGAAACACTTAAAAGAGCCGATAGCTCAATGGCTCATCGGTAGAGCCGTAAACATTTATGTGAGAATTGAGGGGTAATGTTGTACTCCTAGCCCAAGGAGCTTATTTGTTCGTAAAGGTTCGCTAATATTCTTCATTAAAAAAAAAGTTAATTCTTGTTTTACAATCAACAGGAGGAGGGCTGGCTAATGGGGATTAAGGAATCGACCAATGAGAAGGGAATGTTCCCTGCTAACTTCACGCGACCAATCTGAGCCCGAGCCCGCCGATACTAGCTCCATAGCGCGGCCGCGCTGTACGCGAGCCACCCCAAACTCTATCATATAGGGCTTAACGCGCAATGTGTTTTGAATATTCCAAAATTACCTTATTAAAATTGTCACTTTTATTGCAATATGTAAACGTTTTAGTGTTTACGATATGGTAGCACTGACCGTATTAGAATGACTATAAAATTAATATTTGTCGACTTATAAATAGCGTTATAGTTCATCTAACGTCAATTTAAAAAATATATGAATTAAAATTTAATGTTCGCCATTTACATAAAAAGAAAATATCAATGTTACCATATCAAAAATAGTTTTTAAATAAAAAAAAAAAAAAAAATAATAATATCAGAATATATTGAATACATATTGCAATAGAATCGTCGATATTCCTGCACTTCGTTTAACACCGTTCATTACACTTTGCGTTACTGTTTATAATTTTTAGTTTAGTTGTTGAGCGTTATTAGATATATATTATTTATTATGTGTTGTATTACAACGAATTTTTTCCCATATCAATTAATCCCATTCGGCGCCGTCGATAAGTTACAAAATCTTAATATTTTTTTTACAATTTTGACATTTAAATAAATCTTATTTGACGTTCCGCTAATATTAAATAAAAATGTCAGCACGAATCAATACCCACTATCCAGACTCATTAACTTTCATTGTTATTTATCGACGGCTCCAATTTATTTTGTATGGCAACAAATTACAAATACAGATTATAAAAATGGTGTTGCAATGTCAACGTATTTTTACGATTTTTGATATGCTTCTGTTTCATATTAATAAACCACATATCTTACAATTTTGTATGTATTTTTGATGTATTATATATTAAAATTATTGTATTTAATGAATATGTCTAAAATTGCTCATTCGTAATCGTTAAAATTTAGAAAGGAAGTGACCTTATATTTATGTAATTAAAGATCCTTTTATACAAATTACTTTGAGATATATCTCCTTAATAATTATAAAGAATATATTATTAATATTGTATTTAAAAAATATATATATAATTATTCAATATTGAAATGAAATATAAATCGAGATTAATATTTTGTTCTTATTATTTATTTAAATAATTATAATTAATTGCATTTTACTTGATAACGTATGTTGTGTTGCATTTTGAATTTGTTTGTATGTAATTCTATAATCTATCCAATATTATCATAAATTATAGAGTATTTGTAACCTATTTATGACTCATAGACAATTTTTTTTTTCGAACAAACATAGTGTACGATATCTATAACTCTTTTTGAATCCTTATATATTGTCATGTCATTACCAATCTTTTTATTGTACATAAATATTTTTTAGTTGTTGACCTTTTTATTATTGTTAAAAATATATTGTTTTAACGTAGCGTGTAATTTAATCGAATATTTTTATCTGTATACTTGCTTTGTAAAGTAGTCATTCGATTATTTTTTGTTTCTAACCCTTATTAGTGAACTGATACTAATATTTATTAAGTATTGATGCTTACGATTAACTATAGATGTTTTTCAATTATTTATATCTTTTAAGGAATGTTAAAATTTCGACATAGACAATAAACATCATAGATAAAGAAAATATTTAATTGAAAAATATCTCAACAAGAATGACCC
This sequence comes from Hestina assimilis, assembly GCA_023373885.1. Lineage (NCBI taxonomy): Eukaryota > Metazoa > Arthropoda > Insecta > Lepidoptera > Nymphalidae > Hestina > Hestina assimilis. The sequence goes on along the minus strand of CM041746.1, from coordinate 15,191,756 downwards.
AGTCATGATACTGTACTCAAAAAAAAAACAATGTGTCAAAAATGGTGCTTTTGGATGTATATACACAATCGTCTTCACTTATCACGTTTAGTAATAAGATGAAAAGCGTTTTCTTTAACTAATTAAATACAAAATCGAATTCTCTAATTTCTATTATAATTATACTCTTAATAAAGTGTAACAGTTGAGTGAAAGTTCTTTAAAGCAATAATGAAGTCAAAAGCCCCATGATCATATTTTCACAGACTACCCACAATCATAGGCCGAGCACCGGCTTACAATATGCGATAGTTACATGTTAACTCTAATATCAGTAATATAAGAGTTACCATGTAACTATCATATCATATCATATAAGAGTTAACATATAACATCAAAGAGACCTTTAAAAAGAAAATATCATACAAATCTTAATATAAAAAGTTTGGATATTGTGTGAAAAATTCATATAATGGAATTAATTTATATTTTGTTTTATTGTAATTCCCAATGTATATAAAAATCAGAATCATAAAAAATATAATTGAAAATAATATAATGTTTTAAAGTAAAAATTACTTTTCTTTCTATCATATTGCTACATGTCATATTTTTTAGTTGTCTCTCGGCCTATATGTTATTCAAGTGACTGAAGTTATAAACACATAGGAATTGAGAATGTAAAAACTCGACGTAGTCTAAGTGCGACGTTGTATGTGGCTTTTGTCCTCAGCAGTGCCATGGAAGGTCCATAATAGATTATAATTTATAAGTTTATTAAGATTTGTACAGTTTTTACAACTGCAAATAAAATGTTTCTCACAACTTTTCTTTTTTTTTTTAAATAATACCTACCTACCAATTCCTACTACCTACCCTAATTAACGTAAACATATTTTTTTTAATATCTGAAAACATTTTTTTTTAAATATGAAGTTTGTTGCCATTTAAGTTAAATGATAGCAAGAGGGGCAACTGCAATTAGCCCCCTTCCCCTCAGATCTTACTAAATACTGACTAAATGGAAAATTACTTTACTAATAACTATTCAAGAAATTAGTTTTTTGTAAAGGGTCAAAATTAAGATATTGCCCTCCCTAGACCAAAAGTTGGGTAGTCCGATGGCTAGAAGGTCTTTTGATGCTTCACCACGATTTCATTTTAAGTTTCATACTAAACCAAAAACAAGTATGTGCTACAACTATCTATATTTATACCAGTAATCAATGAAATATATTATATATAAATATCGAAATAACTCACTGATATAAGATATTTTTTTATTTTGAAAGTTTGCTATAAAAAAAGGAAAACCTACTTTTCTACCCATTTAATGATTCTTTTTTTGATATAATCTGCTTCTGGGGTGATCTTATATAAACTTAGACCATTTAAAATAAAGATGGACCTTATGGAATAAAATATTACTTTCATCGTCTGTAACAGCTTAACAAGTGTGAGGTGAGTGGTGACCCCGCTCACACCTGACCGTTGTTTCAATAATCAATTTCAGTGTCAAATAAATGTCAAAGTCAAAATTCAAGTTCAAGAGTGTAGAATCGCGTATTGTTTAAAAGAAAAATATTAAACAAAAATAAATATCCGAAATAGAAAACAAACAATTGAAATTGTAGTTAAGATCAATTATCCATTCGATACAGTCGATAAATTATATTGTGTTTTGCGAAACTGCGCAGGTGTTTCCTAGTCCGGTGATTTGATCGATTTCCTTGGAGCTACAGGTTCGTCAACTGTTATAAATTTTCTTTTATTTACATATTAAATTAACGGTTTAAATTATGATGTTTCTATTGATATTATAAAATTGAACGGTCGTTTTTCAAGTGCACATTATATTTATATGTTTCAACTCTTATTCTTGTAAGAAATTGACAGTTTGACAAAAAAGCCTGTTGATACTTTGTTTTTAATGTTAGCTTATTATTAAATTTAGTTTCATTTTTATAGGTGCTTGCTGTTTGCGATATCCAGGAGAAATCAAAGTAAGTACTCACCTTTTTTTCGTAAGACATTTATGCTGCATAGATATTTTCGTAAAACGTAATTTCAATATAATATACATTTTTTTTTCGATTTATTAAAAACACCCAAACAACTTTTGTTAATATAAGCAAGCAGCTTATTTAGAGCTTAATTCAAGATTAATAACTTAAAAAAATATTCACATAATTTCGTTCTTAGTAAATATTTAATTACTAATATATATATATATATATATATATATATATATATATATATATATATTTAGACTCCAAAAAATAGTTATCCTTTGAATGTGTATTATTTGAATCTGAAATGTATAAATGCTATAAACACTCACATCTATAATAAGTCTGTAATAGAAATTTATATGTAAATCAATCAAATTCATGTTCAAATCAAAATTTCTATGTATATATTTTTAAAATAATCTTCAATGTTTAATATAGATTTATAGTTTGGATATATTAATATAATAAACAAGTTTCATACTGTTTTTATCTAATTCATTTTTAAAAAACTTAATTTGTATTTTTTATCTATATTTTTAGTTTTGTTAACGTTTTTAGTTTTTTTTCCTTTTTGACGCAGGTACATAAAAGGGGAAAATATTCTACATCATGAAAATTGTGGTGAATTATTTTGTAAGTTTAATGTATTTTTTTTTTTATTATTTTTAATGTTATATACATTCTATCATCTTAAATTCAACTTGAGTGTGTTTAGTTATAGTATTGCAAGATTTATGGTCTGTCAACAACTAAAGTAACTCTTGTAACTATTCAAATATGATACAGTATTATTAAAGAAACCTTCTTTTACCACAAATAATGCACATAAGCATAAAAATTGGTGGACTAAAAACTTTATTAATGTATACTAACGAAAATAGAGAAATAACTGGGTGGTACTTTGTGAGAGAAGTTAGGCCTTTGAGGTAGAACATAGAACAAACATGGGCAATCCGTCTTTGTTTGGGAGGGTTTAATTTGGTTAGGATGCTACCCCATAAATCGATTGATCGTCGATTGACCGAACATAGACCAGGTCAGTCGATGTAAATTGTTAATTTTAAAATAAAGAAATGGTCAATCACTTAAAAGTAATAAACAACTCTATTGAGGATGACATATTTAGTAGCACTTTGATTACTTACGGATCGAAACACAGTAGTCTGATACTGCTATATAACTTCTATGTTTTGTCAGCCTCTCAAACAAAAGTAACACAGCTCAAAAATTACGGTTTAATTATAAATCAATAAATTAACGACAAATATATCCAGACCAGAAAACATGCCTGTATGGCCAATACAAATATCTGCTTCGAGCGGGAATCGAACCCGCGACCTGTGAAGTTTAAGACAGGTTCGCTGCCGATGCGCCACAACGTTGATTTCACGGGGTTATATAAATGTTGGCAATAAAATATCTTCGGAAATTCTTCCGGTAAGTAAGTGAAATTAAGTAAGAACGAGGCTCGGATTTTACAGATAGGGTCAGTTGCCTTGACAAAAACCACCGCCCTGTACCTTGGAGCTAAGTTTAATGTTTTACCATACTTTTTGTGTTTATTATTAATATGCTTCTTCTTCTTTATGTGCCTCTTCAATCCTGAAGGTTGGCCGTTAACATCTTGAAAGCCTCTCTGTATGTTGCCAAGTGAAACAGCTGTTCTACAGAGGTGATTCCGGTCCATTCTCGAATGTTCCTTAACCAGGATTTTTTCCTACGTCCAGCGCGCCTTTTTCCCTCAACTTTGCCCATCATAATCAGTTGCAACAACGAGTATCTATCGTGCCTAAGCACGTGGCCGAGGTACTCGATCTTGGGTTTTGTCACGGTGTCCATAAGCTTCCGGGTCATCTTGACATTAATATGCTTATGTGGGATAAATTGCAGAAGCTTTTATCACTACATAGTATAAAAAAAAATCGCTTTCTCTGTCCCTATATCCCTATGTATGCTTAAATCTTTAAAACTACTCAACGGATTTTGATGCGGTTTTTTAATAGATAGAGTGATCGAAGAGGAAGGTTTATATGTATAATAACATTCATTAAATACTGGAGAAATAATGTTATTTTTGAGGTTTATAATGTGATGTCGTAAATAATTACATTTAACGCGTGCGGGCCGCGGGCAGTAATGAATAAATCAAAACTACTGGATCGATTTTAATCATTGTTCAATGAATGTTAGAAAATGTTAAAACACATGTACCTTTATGTTAAATTGTTAACCGATAAAAAAGGTTTAATTTTTTTATGTTATTAAGTTGGTAAGCAAGCATACGGCCCACCTGATGGTAATTGGTTGTCGTAGCCTACGAGCGCTTGCAACACCATTAGTTATAACAGTAGGCGTCACTCACGCGTCGCCAACCTCGAGATATTGGTTCTTAAATCTCTTTTGCCCAGTATTTTCACTAGCCTACAGTGCCCTTCAAACCGGAAAAGAGTAATGCCCAATACACTACTGCTTAGAATATTTGACACCTACCTGCTGACACTGGTGGTCCTACCTACCTGCGGCCTCTTGAAGCACCAGTGTGACTGATTGCACTGGTGGAATAATCTCTGCTGTGACAGAGATTATCTCAACAGCGAGCCATGGGGTCGTCACGTCCCGACACCGTTAAAATTCATGATTCTAGTTTCAAAAATGATGGACTTTCATACAATTTTTCAACCCCTCTTTACGTTAATAAAACAACACCGGTGAGAAAAAAATCAGCTTTATAGGGCAAAGGTTTGAGGTTGGGCGTTGATATGTAAGGCAGGTATTCTCTTCTATTATATATACATGTCTGTATGTATATGATTAAAATGTTATTTAATGGCATTAATGAATGAAACAAATCAATCAATTTACAGACCTAAAATATTATACAAAATTTATATTCCAGACGGTCGGAAGGTCAGTTTGACCTTCGCTATTTTATAGACGTTAATTAATCTTTAAATTACGGATTAACATAAATAATTCCAAATTTGTTTCGGTTCCGTAAATATTTTAACAAAAAACTTGTGATTACTAACTGATAAAACTTTGACTTGAGAAGTACTTTTATTGTCTAAATTCGCGCAGAGATTAGCCTCGACAAAGAAATATAAGTGGACAATTTTGTTTATTACAAATAAAAAAATAGCGCGGATCGATCCTTGTGTATTTTATTTATACCAACACGATTTACAGTGTTACATTTTCATTTTAGAGACTTATGAAACTCATTTCACACAGTTTACCACACTTAAAGGCTAACTCAGCATGTAGGTATAGATAAAAAATCAGACTGCTTTTACTTAAATCATGCACTCTTCTAAAACTAAACCAAAGAAAAAGCAAAAATTAAACAAACCTGTACCTGTATAATCTAATACTTCGAAATACAAAAAAAATTAAAAGAAAATATAACAAGCAGTATAAAATATAATAATCAATGATCGTGTTAATAATAGATGTGGAAGAGAGTCAGAAAAATGTAAAAAATATGTACTACTAGCGGGCCCGGCAGACGTTGTCCTGCCCCAAAAAAATCTGGGAGCTGATAGCAGTGCCCCCAACTGAGTATAATTGTGAAAAGAAGTGACACTGGTGAAAGTTATTGAATTGCAAATAACGCTATTAAAAATGGGGGTTGATGGTAGAAGGGTAAGTTATATGTATTTTTAATACCACATTATAAAAAATAAAAATATAAAAATTTGTCCAAAAATGAAAAATAAAAATGTGGGGTCGACCACCCTTATCACTTAGGGGTATAAAAATAGATGTTGACCGATTCTCATACCTACCCGGTATGCACATAAAATTTCATCAAAATCAGTCAAACCGTTTCGGAGGAGTATGGGAACGAACATTGTGACACGAGAATTTTATATATTAGATTAAATTCTTTGCTCTGCCCTGCCCTGCGCTGAACTTTTTGTATCTAAGTTTTTTGTTTATTGTATGTACCTCTTTGTATATTTTAGTAAATGTTTTGGTGCATGAAGCTATGAAATAATTAAAAGATGGTCGTGATAAGTCCAACAAGTATTTACAATTCTGAACGACGTTTCAAGCCATGGCAACAAGAAAATTAACCCTATTGTTATTACCATTATTGCTTTTTACAACGTTATTTACGTTACGTTACATCTGTACATCTGTGCAAGTGAAAATTTTAGATCTCCCAGACCCATCAGGTGAGACTTCTGATATAATTGTCAATTCTTTAAACCAAGTGTTGGTGGTTGACAGTGGGTGCAGCTAGTGGATAGTGGTCTTGCTTTATTTCTAAAGAATTCGAGATATTTTATTGGGCAAATTAAAAAAAAATAGCCTCGTAGGAAGACGTCCAAAAATCTCTGGAAAAGTGTTGATTTGAAGGTTTATTCATTGAAAAAGGGTTGACCAATTAACCCGGTTCTTTTCACCAAGAGGCCGGATATCTCATTGCAGATTTCTTCCCCGTCAACGGCGTCGGGATCGTGACAACCCCGCCCACTGTTGGGATAACCTCTGTCACAGCAGAGATTATACCACCAGTGCAATCAGTCACACTGGTGGTAGGCAGTGTCAAATATTCTGCCGCCAAATAGTAGTGCTTAGGCACTGTGTTCCGGCTTGAAGGGCACTGTAGGCTAGTGAAATTACTGGGCAGAGGAGATTTAAAAACCAATAACTCGAGGTTGGAAACGCATGAGTGGCACCCACTATTGGTGCTGCAAGCGCTCATAGGCTACGGCAACCACTTACCATCAGGTGGTCCGTATGCTTTTTGCCAACTTGTAAACTTAAAAAAAAAACATATTCAAACATACACTCGCACCAACAATCTTCAGCGAGGAGTTTTTTTTTATGTAAGAGGGGCAAACGGGCAGGAGGCTCACCTGATGTTAAGTGATCACCGCCGCCCATGAACATCTGCAACACCAGAAGGCATGCAGGCGCGTTGCCGACCTTTAAGGAAAGAATAGGCTCTTTTCTTGTAAGTTTTGTATTTTTATTTTGTTTGCCGGCCATAAATGCACCAGTAAAATAGTCTTTACTTTTTTCATGATGAACAAATTGTGGACATCTGAAAAAAACCCAGTCACAAATTCCAGAGAACTTACCATTAACTCTTAATGCAATTCAAATGACAACCTAACCTGAGCTACATCTCTATTTCGTACCGTGATATATACGTCATGGTCATATTAAACTGGAATCGATTTACTGTCAGAATTGAATTTGATCAAAATAGAATTATTACTAAAAGTTCATGGTAACTCGAACTTCTGAAGGCGAAGTTATTAACTAATGCGAATATTAAAAAAATGCCAAGAGTTTAATTCTTACTTAAAATCATCACCATCTTCTCTCCTGATAAATACGAGTATAAATGTAACTAAACATTTTGGATATTTTTTTTATATTTAATAACTATTTTTTTCCAAATAAAAAACTTTAAAAAACTTTTTGAATAAATATAAAATAAATTATGAACAAATAAATAACTTTAAAAAAGTTTCTGGCCCTGACTGTATTACTGTATTTTTGCAAAACCTGCTTGAATAAATAAAATTTTGTGTTAATATTTTCTTTATGGATTCCCCGATCGAGTAGGTCTTTCAGTGCTGAAGATATCAAGTTGACGAAATTGAAATTGAGGAATAAACTAGTTGACTAGGTATTTAAACTTCGCAGCTGTTGTGGGGTGAACTGTATGCAGCAGGAGTTCAGTTATTCTCGCGACACTGAGTGAGCCAGTCGGTTATTGTCAATCAACAAGGTTGTTTTTTTAAATTTGCAAAATTAGTGTTATTTGTTATTAATTTTATTAACTTAATACAAGGCTTCTTAGAACATTTCTTTAGTGCTATATTTAATAAAAGGTCTATTCAATTTATAATTGTGTTTATCTTCCATTAACACGAGTAAGTATTAACATGTTTATTTTGTTATAGTTGAGTTATTATACGTTTAAATAAAATAGGTTAATTTTAAACTTTATTAATTTTATCGGCTAAAACTCACGATTAGGTACTGACTAGTTTAGGGCCCGTCGAATGTCCTTCAGGGTAAGTGGGTTACGCGGTTGTTAAAAATCAAAATATCCTATATAAAATAAAGAAGATTATTACTTATTTCTCTGATTTTTAGGGTTCGTAGCCAAATGGCAAAAACTTAAATTTTGCCATTATAGAGTTCGTAGCCGAATTGCAACAAAATTAAATTTTGTTTCAATGTTTTCTTAACTATTTTTTTTTCGGAATGTGTATTGCTGTTGGCCCTACTGGCCTTGAGAGCGTCACCGGGCGGGGGCCGAGTACAGAGACTCAGCCGTGATAAAGGGCAGCCCTCACGGGGGCTCAAATTTGATTCCGTCCTGAGGGTGCCTCCTGCGAAGCCGAACCACGGCGGCGGACGTCATCGGAGATGGAGGCAGAGCTCCGAGCGCATTCTATACGATAGACTAATTATTTATTTTATAAATATAATGCGCAATTTCATTGGAGTCTGTCAACCGATTTTCATGATTATTTTCCCATAAAAGTTTTGTCTTTTGGTCAAATTCATGGAACAAAGTAAATCGTCAAGTACCGGCGATAATTGTATTTACATTTTTGTTTGTCTTTAGATTTTACGAAAACACAACAACATTGTGTATGATATTTGGGGTTACAACAAAACAAGTTTCAATATCCATCTTAGATACTATACATAGATATAACTTACTACATGCATTGTACGCAGATATTTATTTGACGTGACGACGTTGTGGTGCAGCGGTAGCGAACCTACCTTAAATGCCACAAGTCGCGGGTTCGATTCCCGCTCGGAGCATAATATGTTTGTATTGACCATGCAAGCATATTTTCCAGTCTGGGTGTATTTGGCCTTTTCCTTGTTTCCGTACCCGCGACACAGGATATCACTATCCTAATGGGGCCCGTTGAGTGTGTATAGTTTATTATTTATTATGTAAAATAATATTCTTTGAAAAAAAAATTAGCTATCAAGATTTAACAATTATTATCAGATGTTATGATAACAACCGGGACTTACAGCTTATCGTGCTCTCCGAGGCATGGTAGGGACTAGGTGAGACCTACAAGGATAAACGCCCAGACCTATCTCAGGGCTTAAAACTAAACAACCAGCACGCCACAACGGTCGTCAACTTAATGAAATAATTCCTATGAAACGTTATTTTAGGGTATCATTAAAGGCTAAGGAAATAGCCTATTATCAGTGATATCTTACATCGATAGGATTATAACGTTCAAGGCTGTAATCTTCTCTGGTAAGGTTTCAGCCGATTAGGAAGGAACACGTTGCCAAAGCTTATAGTAATACTTTTATAGACGTTAACGGTTTCGCTCGCGTCGACCTTATTTAGGATAAATAAAATACTTATATAGTTGGTCTTATTTAGGGTATCAACGGAACCCTAACACTAAGTGTCCGCTGTCAGTCAGCAGGCTGTATCTCACTTATCTAATGGTATGCAGAACTTAAAAATAAAGTTAGTACAATACCGAGGCTCTCATAGCCGAGTGCACCCACTGATCAGTAAACGATCGGTAGGTGAAGCAACTTTAGGCGCGGTCAGCATGATCGTATAGTGGTATTTCAACTAAGCGTCTCCGTGCTTTGGAGTGCAAAATCGGTTCCGGCTGTTGACAATTTGGCAACAGTCGAAAAGTCAAGTCAGAGGCCTACGGGAAACCTGAACAACTCTGACTCTAGGTTGGCCACTATTTATCGTATATGATAGCGCTTATTTAATTTAATTTGTTTTAATTTTTGTGTTGTATAACTTATTATTGATTAATTAATTAACGAATATTAATTTTGTATTTTTTGTACTTTTTAGTTTATTGTATTTTTAGTTTTGAAATATTGTAAGTTCCTCAAATGATTAAAAATGATTATTCGTCCAATTGGAGGGGCATGAAACAAGATTATAAATAGAGATGCGTTTGTTGAATAAAGTCAGTTCTGTTGTAACATTCGACTTGGTTGTTTATTTATTACAATGGAGTATCCATTTGGTCATTCTGGTGACCGAGCGCTAACATCAGAAGAGGGGACCAATCTTCGCCCGCATCCTGACGAAAGTCCATCAAGGTATTCTCCAATACTTCCGAATCCGAATGGGCCTGTCCAAAACCATGGCTCTGATGAAGTTCTGTTGCTCCGGAAACAAGTTGAACTTTTAGAAAAAATGGTTTTTCTAAGCAATAATCAGCCTCAAGCAAATCACAAATTAAGTGAAATTTATCTACCGGAATTTGATCCAGATGAGCACAAATTAACAATTGAAGAATGGTGCAAGCAAGTAGATTCATTAATAATGAAAAGAGGGTTTTCCAATGTTATAGCGATGATGAAAGGATTGTCATGTCTCAGAGGTCGTGCAAAATGCTGGGCAGATTCAAACGCACACCTCTTTAATGAATGGAAAGATATTAGACAAGAACTGATCACTCAGTTTGGAGCGGAGACTAGGCACATTCACTTCGTAAATAAGTTTCGTGATTATACTTCAAATGACGCTACTAGTTACGCCGAGTTTGTCACTAATGCCTGGCGATTATTTTCGAGAATTTCACCCAATGCACCAACAGATCTTATGGTAGAAGCTGTTATATCTGGAATACGACCAAAATTTTATCAAGCTGAGCTGTTACGATCAGTGCCACGTTCACAAGCTGAACTCATCAGTACATTGAACACTTATCGCAAACAAAGTGAACCATTCAATCGCAAGAGAATAATGGAAACTACTACACCAAGTGAAGTTACTAACAAGATTCCTCGAACGGAAATAATGAGATGTCATAAATGTGGCAAACAAGGACACAGAATCAGAGATTGTAGAATCCCATACTGCGATATCTGTAAAAGAATAGGGCATTTGACGGAAAATTGTCGCTTTAAGACAAAAAGCCCACTGCCTGCCACTACCAGTCCAATCAAAGAAGTAAATATGGTACAGAAAGAACAACCACATTCAACCAGATTAATTATTGGTAACGTATCTTTATCCTGTTTAATTGACACTGGTGCCGAATGTTCTCTTGTTAGAAGTAAAATTGCAGGATCTATCCCTGGAAAGCGTGTTGTTAATTTACTACAATTACGCTGAATAGGTAACATACCTATTCAGTCCAATGAATTTATAAAAACAATCGCGAGTTTAAATGACATTACATTCGAGGTAAATCTCCACATAATAGACAATATGTCTTATGACACAATTCTAGGACTAGACACTTTGCGCACACCAGGCTTAAAAATAATTATTTCTGAAAATGGTGTTAATATTAGTAGAGAACATTTCGTATACCATATATCAATTGATGCACTCTTTAATAAAATAGATACTGACATTACCGATCAACAGAATTTGAAAGATATTTTATCGAAGTATACGGAAGCTTTCGATCCTAATGCACCTCCAAAATTAGTAAAAACCGGCAATTTAAATATACGTCTGAAAGACCCAAAACATATAGTACAAAGGCGACCATATCGACTAGCTCCCATTGAGAGAGAAAAAGTTAAAAACATTATATCAGACCTTAAGTCAAAAGGAATTGTAAGGGATAGTTGTTCAGCGTTTGCAAGTCCCATTTTATTAGTCAAGAAAAAAATGGGGATGATCGATTATGCGTCGATTTCCGTGAATTAAATGCTAACACTCTGCGTGATCACTTCCCTCTGCCATTAATTCAAGACCAAATCGATAAACTTGGTAAAGCTAAATACTTTACAACTCTGGATATGAAATCGGGATTCCATCAAATTCCTATAAGTTTAGATTCCATTGAAAAAACCGCTTTTGTAACACCCGATGGTCAGTATGAATACCTCACCATGCCATTTGGCTTATGTAATGCCCCTTCAGTATACCAACGTGCCATTAATACAGCTTTAGGAGACTATCGGGATACTTTAGCATTAGTGTATATCGATGATGTTATAATACCATCGCATAGTATTGATCAAGGCTTACATAATTTGGATTTAATTTTAGAAAGACTATCAAAAGCTGGATTTTGTTTTAATCTAGAAAAATGTCCGATTTTTAAAAAAAATCTATAGAATATTTAGGCAATATAATAGAAAATGGAAACATAAAAACCAAAACCCTTTTAAAATTAATGCATTAAAATCTTCTCAACCACCAAAATCCCTAAAACAACTGAGACAATTTAATGGTCTGGCTGGATACTTTCGTCGTTTTATTCCAAATTTTTCAAAATTAATGGCCCCGCTCTATAAATTGTTAAAAAATGATAGCGAATTTATATGGACTGATTTTCACGAAAACATAAGACAAAAAGTAATTTCTTATTTGACATCTGAACCAATTTTAAGTATATTTGATCCTAGTCTGCCAATAGAAGTTCATACTGATGCAAGCTCTCTGGGTTATGGGGCTGTATTAATTCAACTTGAAAATGGGCGACGAAAAGTGATAAGCTATTTTAGCATGAGAACTACTGATACAGAAGCTAAATACCATTCTTATGAATTAGAAACTCTAGCAGTTGTAAAAGCTTTAAAACACTTTAGAAGTTATTTATTCGGACAGCGGTTTACGGTTTGTAACAGATTGTAATTCTCTAAAAGCCAGTCGTACAAAAAAGACTTAACTCCCAGGTACATAGATGGTGGGCCTTTTTGCAAACTTTTGAGTTTGATATCCAATACCGTAAAGGGCAACAAATGCCACACGTTGACTTTTTGAGTCGAAATCCTCAAATAAACATTCTGGTCAAAGATCCATCATGGATAATTGTAGAGCAGGAACGCGATCCCTACCTTAAAAATATACGTAATGCAATTATTAATAAAGGTGATTGCGATAAAAAATTTTCATTACAAAATAATGTATTATTAATAACAATACAAGATAAAAATGGTAAAAATTTGACTCGTACTGTCGTACCCAAAAGTCTTGTTCGAAATTTAATCAACCGTTACCATGAAACTCTTTTGCACGCAGGGTGGGAACGTACACTAGAGAAATTAAAAGAACAGTTTTGGTTTAAAAATATGTCGAAAACTGTTAGATCTTTTTGTGATAATTGTTTGAATTGCAAAGTAGGTAAAGAAGCATCAGGAAAAAAACAAATTGACTTACACCCAATTATAAAGGTTAATGTACCTTTTCACACAGTTCACATAGATTTAATGGGCAATTTAACTGGGTGCGATAAAAAAGCATATGCTTTTGTTGTTTTAGACTCTTTTACAAAATTTTTACTGATTTATCCTTTGAAGGATAGAAGCACAAATCTTATTTTAAAAACATTACAAGATGTTGTTTATCTTTTTGGTACGCCCAATAGAATTATATCAGATAGAGAACCAGCAATAATGGGAAGAGAAATACAGTCCTTTTTTAAATCGTGTGGTATAGAGCATCATGCAATTGCTCGTGGCGTTCCCAAGGGTAATGGACAAATTGAAAGGCTTATGAGGACACTCAGAGATCACTTAACTGTTATCTCACAAACCCACACCAAGGTCTGGATCAACAAATTAAAAGAATTGCAACTGTCTATTAATTGTACAAAATCAAAAGCAACTGGAAGCTCTCCTTAGAGCTTTGATTGGAAAACAATGTTCGCCGCCCCAAATAAAACAATTTACCCTCATATCAAACAATATAGACCGAAATAAATTACGTAGTGCCGCAACGGTCAGGATGAACGAACAAGCATTAAAAAGCAAGCAGCGCTTTGATTCCAAATCTGCTTCAGTAAAACATTTTAAAGTAGAAGACTTTGTTTTATGTAAAGACACTCAGTGGTCACATAATAAATTAGGTCCTAAGTACCTTGGACCTTTCAAAATACTAAAATTGCTTGATAATGACCGTTATGAACTGAAAAACATAAAAACAAATAGAACACTAATAGCAGTACATGATCATCTAAGAACTGTGCCATTTCCAAATATGTTAGAATCAGATGACCATGATAGCGATGTAGAAACAGCATCAAAGTCACTTGAAGGGTGCGATTTGCAGTCAGATTCGTGACCTTTCAACTGGACAAAATAGTCACTTGAAGGGTCCGGTTTGTGATCAGATTCGTAACCTTTCAACTGGACAAAATAGTTGGAAAATTAATATGCGAAAAATTATTGTCACTTGTGCGAGTAAGGTCTCTATAGCCTTGCTACAACAACTGGACAATATTATTGCCTATTATTTGAAGATCAGTTTCAAATAGATTAGGCAATGAAAAAAAAAGTAATGATAATTGAATCACTAATTGGGCTAATGGAAATTAGTACCATTTACTGGATTCTAAATTAACATTTCAGATACCGTTCGCAAGCTCTGAGCACGAGCTGCTCATCAGAATGGCCGTGATAGCGCTTATTTAATTTAATTTGTTTTAATTTTTGTGTTGTATAACTTATTATTGATTAATTAATTAACGAATATTAATTTTGTATTTTTTGTACTTTTTAGTTTATTGTATTTTTAGTTTTGAAATATTGTAAGTTCCTCAAATGATTAAAAATGATTATTCGTCCAATTGGAGGGGCATGAAACAAGATTATAAATAGAGATGCGTTTGTTGAATAAAGTCAGTTCTGTTGTAACATTCGACTTGGTTGTTTATTTATTACAATGGAGTATCCATTTGGTCATTCTGGTGACCGAGCGCTAACATATATAATATACACAGTTATCATAGGTAATTTACCTCTTATATTTTGATAAGCTTCTATGTCTCCGAAATTCTTGGAGACATCATCAGAAAACTTATGGCGCCACTCCGGAAAAACACTACAACACTATCAAATAAAAAGAACTATCAGAATGATTGTATTTCTTTCGTGACATCAAAATCAACGATATTAGAAATTCGACAAATTTATAATAGCTTTCCATTTCGAATTCGGTTAAATAATGCAAACCTAAATCTGGAAAATTTGGTGGCATAAAATCTTAACATATACTAGCTTCTGCCAGCGGCTTCCCACACTCACTTGAATAACGATTTTAATACTAACTTTGAACCCTCATTTTGAAATTTTAGAATATCTTACAAAAAAACAAAGTTTCATGCTTCCATTCAAATTTAAAAAATGACAGATATCCAATATTTAAACTGTTTCAACTTTCAAACCCTTTTTACCTCCTGAGAATTGAATTCCGAAAAATTCATCTTGTTTATTAGTGCTAGTGTCCGTGTAAAAACCAGAAAAAAATTATATACTTGATATGCGATGTACCGGATTAACTTTTCAAACATGTGTGTCAAAATAAAATGTAATTTACATCAAATGTTACCCCATTTTATCCCCGTTAGGGGATGAATTTCAATAAAACACGAAACACATCTTACATCAATTCGGTTAAAAAAGGTTTACGTAAATATTGAAGTAGATTGAATCAAGGAATCGCGTTCCCCCATACAAACTTTGTCCCGTTTTTTCACCCCCTTTGGGATAGTATTTCGGGAAATTCTTTCTTATCGGATGCCTACGTCATGCAAAGAGCACATCCTCCAAATTTCAGCTCTCATCCAGGTCATCCAGGACAAAGCATTTTATCTTATCATATATTTTGTTGTATTCAATAATACCCAAAAATTTGCGCCTAAAAGGGCAGTATACAAACAAAATACAAAAAAAAAATTGTCATCAATGCCACTAATTTGACTAAAAATTATTATTTCCTTAAACTTTATTAGCAACTTTTACAATCTAAAAGCCACTGCACCAAAATATGTTGCGCGAAGTGGAATCCAAGAAGTTCCAATTACAACAAGCGCTACCCCAGATGATGAACTTGGTAGAATAATATACAATACAATACTTTGCAAATATGTATTGTATATTGTGTATTGTATTGTAATATTGCTGTATAGCAGGCACACAATAGTGTGCAATCAAGATGAAAATACTTGTTGCCTTCTAGAAAATGTCGTATGCTGCTTAAGAGCATGTAGCCATTTAAACGTTTTAAGTTTAATATCTTGTGTATATTTAGTTAGACGTTTATGTTAAATTTTGAGTTATACTTTGTATATATACGTTCCTAACAAATATATATTACTTAGAATAATAAATAAAAAAAAACAATCACATTAAACACGTATATTAAAGCACACATATAGAAGGATAAGTACATATAGTTTAAGAAAGCACAGAAATGATAGAATAAGAACAATTTAAGCGGAAGCGAAGCAAATAATGTATATAAGAATTATAGTTTCGTAACGCGTGCTCTCTTTAAAGCTTTTTGTAAAAATTATAACTAGTAACTAAACCTACTTCTTGTTTTAGAAACTAATTAATGTTTTGCGCAGTAGAAAACGAAGCTGGCTAGGTTAATACCATCACAGTGTCAGTTATACTACCGTAAAGCAGTATACAGTGTTTCGGTTAGAAGGATACTGTAGCTAGTGAAATTACTGAGTAAAGGAGATTTAAGCATCAATATCTCGAGGTTAGCAACGAGGGAGTAACACCTACAAATGTATGGTGTTGCAAGTGCTCATATTATAGAAAATGTCGTATTATCCGTGTTCTCAGGCAATGAAAACCCCGCTTCGATGCCAGGTGTCTCGGGTTCGATAATTTTTTTTATTTATTTTTTCTTTCAGAATTATGTAATTCGTATCTAAATATAATTTAATTATCAGTCATTCAAGTACTGGAATTTTAACTGAAAATATTGAGGATTTGATAATTGCTAATGTATTATGTTAATGTCAAAAGAAATTGTATTTACTTTGACATTATGAATTTCATTGATATATGTGACCCTTAAAGCATTGACTATAAATCGGTTCCGCATGAATGCCCTTTGAATAATATTCTTCCGTGTAAATAATTAGTTTTAAAGTGTTATTCAATTAAAATTTCTTTAGAATTTTTTTTTAATTTAGGTAACGCAAACATAGCTTTTGAATTACCCATTCCGCCATTGAAAATCAGCATTAGGTATACCTACCTAACAAATGCTGAATGGTACGTCATTTTGGAACACAGCTCGGTGGTCAAATATCAATTAAATGTATTTTTTTTACTTGCTTTTCTTTACTTTTTTATAATATTAATAATAATAATAATAATAATTTATTTGCAAGAATATGGTTGTTGTTAAGATGATATACATTTGCGTAGTCTACCAACATATTCTACCAGTGACGGTGTGCAAATATAGATGTGACTGTTATAACAATTTAAATACAATTTAATTAAACATGTCTAAAAATTACAATTAAAAAATTAAAGAAAAAGAAATTAATAATATAAAAGATTAACAAGATTACATTTAAAAAATTAACAAAACATTATTCTTCATTTCGTCAAAATAAATATTACAATTATTTCAGTTCTTTAATGTCATAATATAAATTTCTAATAATAAATCAAACAATTTCTTTTTAAATAATCCTATTTGAAGGTCCTTAAGATAATCAGGTATCAAATTATATATTTTTATTGCCATGCAGTAAACATTCTTTTGAAATAACGTTAGTTTTTGAGAAGGCACATATAGTTTATGTGGGTGTCTTTTCGATCGCGATATCAATTCACTATTTTTCTTAAATAGGAATAAATGCTTTTTGACAAATACACAAATTTCAAATATATATAAACAAGGAAGAGGCAGTATCCGTAATGATTTGAAAAGCGGTTTACAGCTATCGAGGTAGCCGACCCCGCATATTGACCGTATACATTTTTTTGCACTTTGAATGCTTTATGAGCGTCGACAGAGTTACCCCAAAATATTAGGCCATATCTAAGGTTTGCTGCCACGTATCCGTGATATGCTAACAAGCTTGCTTCAAGAGTTGCTATTTGATTTAGTCTTTTTAGAACATAAATGAATTTGTCTATTTCATTACGCAATTTATGTACTTTTATTACGTTTATTATTTTTAAAAAATATTTGTTTGTTAAGTTGTTTATTTGTATTTTAGTTTTAAATATTTTATACTCTGCTGTGTTCTTAATAAACTTGTTCTTTCTTTCTTTCTATTCTCTCAAGTTTTTTTTTATTTATCGTTCCGATTGTGAAAGCACCTAAAGGCTTAACTGCAAAAACCTACGTCCGATCGTTTAGCCTTTGGCACTTAGTCAGCTGTTATCTTTTTTTCGGCTTCCATTCCAAAAGCTATCAACGGATCTCTACTGAGCCAATATTGTCTGCTCTATGCTGTATCTTTAGAAACATTATTCTAGATACATGATTAACGACGTTGTGGCGTAGCGGCGAAAGTGCCTTAAACGCCATAAGTCGCGGGTTCGATTCCCACCCGAAGCATGATATGTTTGTATATTTAAAGTATAGTTAGTCTAAAAGTTTCGAGGTGTTAGGAAATAAACTTCGTAGATACAGCATGGAAATGCAAGGAAGTGTTAGAAAACGAGATAATATGTTTTATGGTATCTGAACACGTACAACTTTCCATAGACATTGCATAAGGCTGTGGCCTACATATTCCCCGTTTTACCCTTACAATGTTGTAAGTTAACAACTTGTGAGTTTATGTAAACGTTGCATAAACCGACTCTTAGACTGACGAATTGATTTGATGACTCGTATCGATAAGGTGAATTGAATCAATTCTTAGACTAACTCCCAGTTTCTCGAACGTTGGTCAAACTCATGTTAACTTAAGCACATAGCAAATACAAAACGCTCATTGGTTGCCTGTTGATCATCGATCATCTTTAACCAATTAGCGTTCTATATTTGATATGTAAGTTAACATGAGTTTGACCAACGTTCGAGAAACCGGGAGTAAGAATCTCATGGACGGAGCCATACCATATTGCCGCTCTTGTAACGTTATTTCAAAGGAGATATTGTTATCTTAGTCTGTTGCTCGGAGCACTAATACGAGTAAAAGAAATATATATATATAGGCTTGGCAACTTATTTTTTTATTTCCTAAATGTCAATGTTGGTATGTTTTATACTCTGTGAAGACTGTCAATTATATAGGTGCATTTGTCAATTATGTAGGTAATCTGACATTTCGCACACATGAAATACGTAAAATATTGGCACGCGGTTTTTATCTAATATTTCTTCTATCTTCTTTCTCTTTCTACAAGTCACACTTGACAAAAGCAAGATTATGCTTTGTTGAGACAACATTTTCTGTCAGAGACAAACCAATGAAAACGTGTGATAATCTACTATTAATATATAATTGACGGTGATAACCCTGACGGTGTCTTGGTTTAATAAATTTTAATAAAAGCTTAACAAATACATAAATCACTTGAGCTAATTTATTAATTTTTTGTAAGAAATAATGTTTAAAAACTTCTAGGCATTGACTTAAAATTACCAGAGATTCGATATTCCTCCATCGTAAATTCCACACTAACGCAACGAAACGAAGTAAGTCACACGCTAACTTCATTCCATCATGTCACTAGCTTGTAGCTAACTTCGTTACGTTGCGTCGATGTTGAATTTACAAACATGTACTTGCGAGTTTATATATTTTTTTTGTATGGAAGGACCTGTCAATAGGTCTCTATGTTACACAAAATAAATAAATAAATAAACGCTATACACTCAACGGCCCCCATTAGGATAATTATATCCTGTGTCGGGGTCCGGAAACATTCACAATGACAAGGACAAACACAACCAGACCGGAAAACATGCCTGTACGATTAATACAAACATCTGCTCCGAGCGGGAATCGAACCCGCAACCGTCGAGGCTTAAGGCAGACTCGCTACCCACAACGCCACAGCGGTGTCAAAAGTTTGAAAAATATCAGATTTATTGGTTTATCAGGGCGCTCGACAGTGCCCCCGCCAAGTAGGTCAAAGAGCACAGACGTAACATCTTTTCTCTAAGCGACTCGAGGCACAGACACAGTTCTTTAATTTTGTCACTTACTCTTGATCTTCAAAATTAAAAGGTACTTTTAGCAGTCTCACAGACTTCAAATTATGTGTTTAGCTAGCATTTAGTCTATGAAGACTTTTGACCCTATTGATAATTATCATTGAAAAATAAATAATTGCAGTAACTCATTGCATTACAAACATTATAAATAAATAAATAAACGCTGCACACTCAACGGCCCCCATTAGGATAGTAATGTCCTGTGTCGGGGGTCCGGAAACATTCACAATGACAAGGACAAATACACCCAGACCAGAAAATATGCTTGCGTGGTCAATATAAACATATTATGCTCCGAGCGGGAATCGAACCCGCGACCTGTGGCGTTTAAGGCAGGTTCGCTACCGCTGCGTCACAACGTCGTCAAACATTGATATATAAAAACCTTTTTATATATCAATGATTGCAAAACACCTATTACGCTAAATAAAAAAATACGTAAATAAAACACGATAGGTAAAAAATACGTAAAGGTCACGTCCGATACGATTTAGGGTAATTTCGGTATTAATGAAACTACACACGTATCATTTACAAGAGTTACCTTCAAGCTACTGTACAGCGCACGAGTTGACCCGGCGCTTAACTGAATCTTAATGACAGAGACGTTTTTGAGATTCATTATTCTAAATAGTTTGTTTGTTTGAATACGTCTATCTCAGAAACTATCAATTTGATTAAAAAACCTTTAATCTTATCCCCCTTATAAATTAGTAAATAAATATAGCATAAAATGAACGCTGACTTCACTGGCTAATACAGGCTAAGCCAAAAGACAAAAAAAAATACCGCTACACGCTCAATAACCTTCATTGTGATTTTAATATCCTGTGTTCGGGGGATTCGGGAACACATACAAACACAACCTCCCAGATCGGAACACATGCCTTTATGGTCAATACAAACATCTGCCTCGAGCTGAAATCGAACCCACGACCTGTGGCGCTTAAGACAGGTTCAAATCCCAATATCAAAGATTCTACATCAACAATCATCACAGATTTTTTTGTAAACTGACTGTCCTTTAAAGTGCCTCGGAGAGCACTTTCTGCTGGCGGTCCCGATTATTACTACATAACATCTGATAATAATCGTTAACTCTTGATACGCCTTTAAGCTCTTATACAATGAGGAAGTGGTCCAACCGTAGTGTCGCGGAAGTCATGACAATCGCGCTGTGTAAAACCTACTAACCTGTCAAAGTGTCAAATCCGTATAAAAGTAATAAATAGACCCTGTGAAAAATGCCGTGAACAATGCTTGTAAAATATTTGTGCTTAGGCACTACTGTGTTCCGGTTTGAAGGGCATTGTACACTAGTGAAATTACTGGGCGAACGAGATTTAAGAACTAATATCTCGAGGTTGGCAACGCGCGAGTGGCACCCACTATTGGTGCTGCAAGCGCTCATAGGCTACGGCAACCACTTACCATCAGATGGGCCGTATGCTTGTTTGCCAACTTCTAACATAAAAAAAAAAAAACTTTATTGAAATATTATTCATAGTCAATTGCATAGAAACTTGGTGAGAACAATAGTAAAACTGGCCGATTCCGCTGCTCCGCTCGCATTTTGTAGTTTTTTGATGATCCCACGAGAACCCAGCATTTATCTGTGATAAGAAGTATCCTATATGTTATGATATCCTTATATCTAGGTTATAAGCTATGTGTGTTGCAATCCAATAACGTACAATTTCGTCTATAATTCAACATTTCATTGAAATAAAGTAAGAAACTTCGTAACTAATTCAAAATATTTGAATTTGGAACGTAAGTACATCATCAATAGATACATTTTATATGGAGCTTTAACTTTATAGAACAATCGCCTTAATTCTCTTTGACTTAAAGACGAAAATCCTTTTGCATATATAAGAATTATGTATAAAGGTTATATATTATTTTTTGAAAATTGACCATTGGTCTCTATAGCGTATTGTTTAAAGATCATTTTCCAATACATTTATTGAGGTATTTGCTACTTATAGGTTTTTCTTGTAACCTAACACTCCCCTTAGGTTTTATTTTCGTTACGGAATTTCTTGATTCGGTCGCCGCGCTCAAAAGCCCCGATAAAGGCCATGCAACAGCTTAAAAAGTAATCTATATATTAATCCAGGTAATAGGCCATATATGTACTAAAGCTCACCAAAATCTCTCCAGTAGTTTTAACATGAAAGAGTAACAAACATGTATCCATTCATCCAAACCAACTTTCACGTATATAATATTAGTAGGATAAGCTGAGAAATACATTGAAAACTATAATTAATAATGTCAGAATATCAGTGTTCCGCTCTTTTGAGTTAAATATACTGAGATATTGCCCATTACTATCACTGTGACATACGACCGCGTCACTGATAGATTAGTGTCTAGTGATACTAATTACTTTTACATTTATTTCTTTTAGTTATAAGCCATATTTGTATTTTCTAAGATCCATGTATCTTTCAGTTTATACAAGTAAATAGTTTATCTATCTATCTACGTAATTTAACACTAAACCACGTTTGTAGTGTATTGTGCAAGAGCTAAATTTAGCAAATGTTGTCAATAGACGATCGTTTAGCAATTTTATTTTTATTACCTTCGAAATCACACAATTGTATGGGTTGAGCATGTTTACTTTCAGATATGTGTTTACTTTAAATAACCTTTTAGTTTGTATCTAATTGGTGTTAGTTAATCTGTCGGTCTGTCTGAATGGCACTACTTTTTTTTTTCATGACGATAGCAAACAAGCATATGGTCCACCTGTTATTAAGTAATCACCGCAATCTATGAACGGTTCTGATACTTGAAGTATCACATGCACGTTGCCACCTCAAAGAATAACAGGGAAGGGATGAAAATGAGAAAAAGGAAGGGAACAGAGAGGACGGGAGATTGGGATTTACATGCCTGTATCTTAAAACATGTAATACTTAACTACAGTAGAGCCACATAACCCCGACAATTCGACTATTTACTATCTTACACACTTGTGGCGTCACGCGGCCACGGAGTGATGTCCCATTCTCTTCTGGCGCTACACTGTTAAATTCTCTTCTCTTCTGGCCTATTAAAATATCTACA
Source organism: Hestina assimilis (assembly GCA_023373885.1). Taxonomy (NCBI): domain Eukaryota; kingdom Metazoa; phylum Arthropoda; class Insecta; order Lepidoptera; family Nymphalidae; genus Hestina; species Hestina assimilis. The sequence goes on along the minus strand of CM041746.1, from coordinate 15,168,797 downwards.
AACTATAATCCGAACGCCTCATTAATCCGAACATGGTGTAAATTCTGAATGTTCGGATTATCGAGGGTCTACTGTAATTCTGTTCTGATTGTGAATGATGACAATATTTTGAGACAGAGACCTCCCGAGCTAGCAAGTAAGCTAAAATGCATTCCGCTTGATGCTGCTGAAGCTTGGAATTTATTTCCATGGACATCTAAATTGAGAATCAAATTTATCCCACATCACACTCAGAAAAAAAACCCGACTGCATTAAAATCCTAAAAAGCGAATAACAAACGTAATAATACCGGTATAACTTGAATAGACCAATATAGCTTAGATCTATTGTCTAATATTATACCGCAAAGCATTTTGCGTTAGTGTGTTTCTGTTTGAAACGAGATTTAAGAACCAATATATCGAGGTTGGCAACGGGTGAGCGTCATGTATGGTGTTGCAAGCGCTCATAGGCTACGATATCCGCTCACCATCCGGTGGGTCGTATGCTTGCTTGCCAACTTAGTAACATAAAAAAGTAGCAGGCGAGGACAAGTTAACCGTTCAATTGTGTTTAAATAGATATGTTTAATTATTTATTTGTATCCTTTTAATTAATACATTCAACGGCCCCCATTAGGATAGTTACATCCTGTGTCGGGGTCCGGAAACATACACAATGACAAAGATAAACACGCAGACCGGAAAACATGCCTGTATGGTCAATACAAACATCTGATCGAGAATCGAACTCGCGACCTGTCGCTTAAGTCGTCATAATCAATTATTTATATTAATAAAATCTTTTACAGAATGGAGGTAGGTGTACGGATAGTGGGTATAATCCTACGAGTGCTGAATTTCCTCCTGGCGCCGCTGTTTTGGCTGCGCGCACGCAACCGGAATCGGGTTCCTGCCATCAAGGACACACTGCTGCTGAGGAGTGCCACAGACATCGCAGCAGCGATAAGAAATGGAGAAGTAAGTAAAAGTATGCTTAGTAGTAGAAGAAGCACGCAAACGCACGTCCTTTCAGCAAATGCAAATGGCCCAGATCGACTGGGGAAGTATTACCTTCTCACAGAAAATCATCGTAAAGTAACAGAAGCCGGAGACCCTTCCTCCCACCCCCTCTGTTCCATTCCTTTTTCTCCTTCTCACCTTGCCTTCTAACCCTTGGGTTGGCAACGCGCATGTGATACTTCAAGTATCGCAACCCAGGCGGACGGTATGCTTGTTTGCCAACCGTCATGACATGAACAAACAAAAGTATACGACATATTACTGACATAATTATGTGACTGAGGCTCTTAGCGCAGGTTCCGTACTCTATGCATAATATTAAAACATATTTTAAAATAGACTTATTACATACTATGACTTATTACATATTATAAGCACTTCCATATGGAGAAAATGGGACAGACTCAACAAAACGAAGTTAGTCACACTTCATTTATGTTGTGCACAAGTTTTAATATTTAGTTGTTGTAGCGGCAACGGAAAAACACTTTCTGTGAGAATTTCAACTCTAGTTTATAGATCTAGATCTGTGATCTACCTATTATCGGGCAGAAAATGCTTAAGGCTGCGTTTTGGCATACTTTGAGTACGAGATCTTAATTTCGATGTATAGGGAAAGAGCCTATTTACCAACGAAACACGGAATTGGCAACCGCATTACATAGCACAATACCGCAATCGAATCATTAGCATTTTCTCTGCATTTGGATTTAATTACATTACAATATAACCTATGTCGCATCGAAACTCAAAACGATATAATATGTGCAATGTATTTAAATGTTTTATTTATTTTTAAGTGCGCAAACATCGGGGACCTTTGTTACTTGTATTGAATGTTAATTATTACTGTCATTACACAAAACTGACTTATAATAAACAATGTTTTAATGTACCTATTGTTTTTAACGTAATATATGTTTTTGTTGTATTATATAATTTAATAAAAACAAAATACCATAGGTAAAGAAATAATGAGGATTACTGTTATCTAAAGTCTGCACTCGTGTTCCTTCTTATAATCGGGGCTCCATCAAACGAGGCGTGAAGAGGCATCTTGCGGGGGTGGCTAACGCAACTGTACTAGCCACCTTCGCCTTTGGACTTTACTGCCATTTACCATCAGGTGGAGTAGAATCATCTGCTCTACTTTGGAATAAAAAAATGCGATGAACGATACTATACGAATGATCGCGGCTATATTATATGTTTTTAAAGACTAATAAAGAAGTGCTAATATAATAATGTTACGGGCTGGGGTTCGCAGATTTGGAAACAAACACCTGATGGCTTTTAATAAGACTTTATTGAGGTCTAGATTACAAAACAGGACTTCACAAATCACAGGTCCAAATCACAGATCAATCACAGTCCAAAAGAATAGCCGAGGTCGTTATTTATCGCACTTGTTCATTGGTATCACTTGTAGTTTCTTCGCTTGTTGCTCAGAATTGAATGACTCAGTCGATGCGCCGGGCCGCTTATATAACGCGGAAAACGGGTTCGAGAGAGCTCCGTCCGCGGAACGCTATTCTACATGTTTCGAGAATACATCTTTCTAGAGCCCACGCGACGGTCGAGGAAATAAACAAAGAGAGTACCCAAGCGATTTTGAACCTTATGCCCTTGTAAGGTTAAGGTTCTCCGTAACAATAATATATTTTTTTTACGTTAGCTAATAAGACATATTAATAACTTTTATGGTCGACTGATAAATTTTATGTGTATGTATAGATTTCTATTTTAAACTTCTAAGCCTAAACTCTAAGCTTACGTAGCGAAGTAATAAGAGAAATAAGACTAATACATTTTTTAATATGATAAAATTGTAAAAAAGACATTCATGGCTGTTAAAAGAAGCAATTATTTAGTTAAATTGCAAATTGTTTATTCGGCAATTATACGTTATTCCAATGTTATATTTATTTCAGTTTTCCAGCGAGGAAGTGGTATCACGCTACATATCAAGAGTGCAAGAGGTGAACCCTCTAATCAATGCGGTGGTAGACGAGCGATATCGTGATGCTTTAGCTGATGCTAGAGAAGTGGATCGTACGATATCAGAGGCGAGGATCAAGGGAGTATTGGAGAAGCTGTTCGCTGAGAAACCTTTTCTTGGCGTACCTTTCACTGTTAAAGAGAGCTGCTCACTCGCTGGTAAGATATGTATTTCTTTTCAGTTCTTCTTCTTCTTAGCATTATTCCCGGTATTATACGAGTATTTACCCAGGGTCTGCTTATTAGTCTTGTCCGGATTTGACAGGTTACTACTTTTTACACAGAACGATTGCCATCTGACCTCCGCAACCTTAAGGGCGAACCAGTAACTCATTGGATTTTCAAGAGCAATTTGCTTATCAAGAGTTAGCGATTATTATCAGATGTTATGATAACAACCGGAACCGACAGGTTAACATAGCTAGGTTTGAGTTTGGTCGGTTTCGAGTACAAAGACCCGACCGTGAAAAAGGGGCAGCCCTCACAGGGGCTCCAATATGAAAATTTACAATGAAAGTGAATATTGAAACGAGCAATTTCTTGCTTTTAATCCTAATTTTTTCAATAGTCAATTGACGCTCCCATACTTATGACTCGAAACTTTAACGATCTACAGAGCTCTACTAACTTAGCAAATACTACTAAGTACTGTCTAAGAGCTACGATGTACCTACATTAGGATCGAACTTAGTCACACGTTAACTTGATTCAGTTATGACTTGAATAACATAACCGAATGAAGCATAAACATAGCTTGCGTTGGTGTTAAAAAGGGGCACCAACGAGTCTGTGACATTTTGTTTGTCTGAAAAGGACCGTTCCATAGTACCTTAAAATTATTTTTTTGACGGGCATTTGTACAAAAATATAGAATAACTTATACTAACACTCAATACCGTTTGACACACACACAAGTACAATAGTCTCCCAAAAGTGCAAGAATATTCACAACCAGGGTTATCAAACGCGGTGGGTTGTCTCGAGCATGCGGGGCGCCGCGCGCCTGCGGACGGCGCGGCGGTGGCGCTGGCGCGCGCCGCGGGGGCCGTGCCGCTGCTCGTGTCCAACACGCCCGAGCTGTGCCTCGGCTGGGAGACCAGCAACCTGCTGCGCGGGACCACCAACAACCCCTACTGCCTCAACCGGACCGCCGGCGGCTCGTCCGGGGGTGAGGTGAGTCTGTATAGGGTAGACTTCTATATCGTAGTAGTTGGACATTCGATGTCAACTAGACCAAGACGGCAGTAGTTAAGAGTAGAACCATTCTCATCACAGCACATATGGGCCGGCTCGACCGGGGAATTACTATCCTCTCACAGAATATCGGTTTAAAGTAACAGGATTGATACTGCATCTTGTGCGATAAGTGTGACTCAATAACTAATTTCAATACACACATACAATAATTATCGTCCTTTTAATTTAAGTAATCTAAAAGTTCATACGTATTTAGTACACTACTTTTGAATGAAAATAAATTTAAATATTAATTTAAGTATCAATGTTTAGCGGGTCGCAATTTCGCTATTAAATATTTAGACAGGTAAAGTAAGAATAACTAAAATCTGGTCCAAATTGGCAAATATATCGTAAAAAAAAAACCTCACAATAAAGTGACACTGCTGGTGGAACGGAACCAATAAAAAAATGTTATATCTGTTAAACGATTAACTCACCTTTACTTATTGCAACGAGCTAGACTTTAATAATATGTGATATTTTCCGTGTCAATGTCACGCATCAATAGTAAGTACGTTCAAAGTGCATTAGTATTATACACATTTGACACACACCGTTGAAGTATGCGCTAAAATTAACATTTGTTTTGTCCTTTTAATATATTTTATTTATTTTTAATGTTGGGAAGCGCATTTAAGCGTATCACTAAAAGTAGTGGTAGTGTGGGACTCAATTTTCGCTAATTGAGCTAATTAATATCCACTAAAACCCAACCCAAAAAAATAGTGGGACGCCACGGGTTTTTTTATGTTAGAAGTTGGCAAACAAGCATACGGCCCACCTGATGGTAAGTGGCTGCCGCAGCCTATGAGCGCTTGCAGCACCATTAGTAGGTGCCACTCACGCGTTGCCAACCTCGAGATATTAGTTCTTAAATCTCGTTCGCCCAGTAATTTCACTAGCGTACAGTGCCCTTCAAACCGGAACACAGTAGTGCCTAAACACTACTATTTGGCGGCAGAATATTGGACACTGCGGTGGTACCTACCTAGCCGGCCTCTTGCAACAAAAGACCTACCACCAGTGTGATTGATTGCACTGGTGGAATAATCTCTGCTGTGACAGAGGTTATCCCAACAGCGGGCGATGGGGTCGTCACATCCCGACGCCTTTGAACCTGACCCCTGACCATCTCCGCTTGACGCAATGAATTTAACTTTCGAACATCGAAGTATGATTACAATAAAGACGAGAAAAAAATAATAAGAATACGAATAATTTTACGCATAGACTTTATAGAGACAGGTCCTTTAATACTAACATAAAGTACCGGTCTATAGTATATACTAAGCATATGCTTTTAGATAAGCCTTATGGTTGAAATGTATCGCGTAAACAACGTCAGACTCGCTGAGTTACGTAATTTGTTAACTAGGCCGCCCTGCTGGCCAGCGGCGCTTCGGCCTTTTCCGTGTCGTCCGACATCGCGGGCTCCATACGCATCCCGGCCGCCTTCTGCGGCGTGTACGGCCACAAGCCCACACCAGGTGGGTAGATTTTTCATCGACATAATTTTCAAAGTTATCTTCGTTTAAAGTCGAAAGGTCGATAAGTATTAGAAAATAGTAAAGGGAAATATCATGTAGAAAATAAATATTTGATTTACTTATGTACTTTTATTTCGAATCTTGATAATAATGGCTAAAACTGCATACATTTTTAATGGCTTATAATTTGCATTTGGAACCCTATTAATAAGACTCCACAAGTTCATCTGTACGTCAGCTGGCTGTATCTCGCAACTCGCAGTAGAGAGTTGAAATTTCCATAGCATGTGTATTTCTGTTGCGCCGCTACAACAAAAAAAATACTAAATATAAAATTTAAAAATAAAGGAAACATGTTATTTTATTCTATGGTGGCACAAAACCCTTTTATGGGAGTTCAATACGAGTTACAATTGAAAAATAGGCAGAGTATCTCATAATCAGGTATAATACCGATCGAGGGGCACATCCCGATGCTGTCGGACGAGAACTACTCCAAGTTCCTGACGGTGGGCCCCATGGCGCGGCGCGCCGCCGACCTGGCGCCGCTGCTGCGCGTGCTGGCGGCGCGCCGCGCGCCCGCGCTGCGCCTCCACGAGCCCGTCCGCCTCGACCAACTCAAGGTACGTCTTACGAATGTCTTGTTTATTTTGTTTTCTTACTGATATTAATAAATTACATATTAAAACAGAGTTGATCTACCCAAAACACGTACGAAACGCTTTGCTTCCTCGTTTCTACGCACCACTAACGTCTGGAATACCCTCCCAGTTTCCATCTTCCCCTCCATCTACAATGGGTATTAAGAGTGAATAGGTATTTTTAGCCAAGCGCGCTCCACCTCTTGAGCCTCCACGAAGTCTGTCCTTTTTTCTCGGCCAGGTCTCAGTACTCGGCTCGGTTATCATCCCCGCCCGGTGTAAAGTTATAATAATATGTAATCATGGTTGTTTGCGCAAGCTACCCCATGAAATCCCAATATGGCGATGAGGATTTCGCTAAGTTGTAGTGGGTAATGCCGCTAGACAAGCAGGCAGCCGAGTCCCACACTACCACTGCCTAGTACAGTACACTACGTGTGTTGGTGTGCGTAAATACATTTGTCAATGAAAACAAAAAAAAAGTTGGATAGTTAGATAAGTTAGTCGTTAGCTAAGTCGTCTTCTGTTGTAATAGGCTAGGTAGGTACCACCGCAGTGTCAAATTTTCTGCTGCCAAATAGTAGTGCGTAGGCATTACTGGATTCGGAAAGGCACTGTACGCTAGTGAAATTACTGGACAGAGGAGATTTAAGAACCAATATCTCGAGGTTGGCAACGTGTGAGTGGCACTCACCAATGGTGCTGCAAACGCTCATAGTTTACGGCAACCACTTACCATCAGGTGCTTGTTTGTAACATAAAAAAAGCGAGGCGGTACAAGGTCGGGTCTCCGCAGGTGTACTACATGTGCGAGGCGAGCCGCTCGGCGGCGCTGCTGCGCGTGCCGCGCGCCGTGCGCTCCGCCGTGCGCCGCGCCGCCGCGCTGCTCGAGGAGCGCTGCGGCGCCACGCTCGTGCACGTGAGTAGCGACGGAGAGAGCTAGTCTACATACATAGAGAGAGAGGGAGAGCTAGTCTACATACATAGAGAGAGAGGGAGAGCTAGTCTACATAGATAGAGATTCGAGAGCATTCGAACCATATCTTTTGTAAATCATTTAATAAATTATCTATTTAAACCTTAATATTCCGCATCGTCAATTCTAACATGATGATTGAGGCACTGATTGATAAAATTATCATGGCAGTACACAAACATCAACCACGCAGATACCAATGATATAATAATGGATTCTCCGACATATACTTTGAAGACGTTGTAGCGCAGTGGTAGCGAACCTGCTTTAAGCGCCACTGGTCGCGGGTTCGATTCTCGCTCGGAGCAGATGTTTTTAATGACAATACTGGTATGTGTTTCCGAACCCCCTGACACAGGACATCTCTACCGTAATGGGGACCGTTGAGTATATAGCGTGAAAAAAAAAATTTAATGTAAAATTATGTGGTGGGGATTATGATGCAAAACCACACAACAAGGAAATGTTTTTCTACCCCCATGTGCGGTTGTTGAGCTATTAAGACTTATTAAATTATTATTATGAGAAGTAATATTCTAAAGATGTGTTTTCATTTATAATCTACGTGTCTTTTTCAGGAAAAATTCAAAGAACTAGAAGATTCAGTGGAAATGTCCATATCAGTTTTCTTCTCTATGAAGGATATACCTAATATGCTTCAAGACCCAACCAATCCGAAAGTGAGTTTATTCTGTGGAATTCATACACAGTCATCTGAATTCAAAATAACAAGAATATTTGACTCCAAAATAAATATTATGATCGTTCAAAAATTTTTTTTAAAGTGCTATTGTTTCAAAATTTAGTTACTGTTGCAATAAAAAATTCCTGTATCTCAATATCTCAACTATACACGCTGCGTATGAATTTTTTAGCAAGAATTTTCTAATGCAGAAATTAAACTTTTGAGATGATAGAAATTAGTTTTGGACCACCCTAATAGACATACCTCCCCGCAGCACGACAAGAGCCTGTCGCTGGAGCTGCTGAAGCTGGCGTGCGGCGGCGGCTCGCGCTCGCTGCAGGCGCTCGGCTTCGCGCTGCTGCGCCGCAAGCTGCTGTACATCCCGCCGCGCGCGCGCCCGCGGTACCGCGCGCGCGCCGCCGCGCTGCGCCGCCTGCTGCTGGTGCGCGCCTTACATACACCTGCTCCTGTACACGTACCCGCATTTGAACATGCACTTTTATATCCGTATCAGAACTCCACCCACTCTCACATCAAACCAATATCTATAACGCTTTTTTTTTCCGAAATGTGTATTGCTGTTGGCCCTACTGGCCTTGACAGCGTCACCGGGCGGGGGGCCGAGTACTGAGACTCAGCCGTGATAAAGGGACAGCCCTCATGGAGGCTCAAATTTGATTCCGTCCTTAGGGTGCCTCCTGCTGCTCCGAACCACGGCTAAGGACGTCATCGGAAATGGAGGCAGCGCTCCGAGCGCATTCTATACGATAGACTCGCCCGACGGTGTGAGCGCGACGCGACGTGCGGAACAAAGGACCTCGTCCTCGCCGGCGAGGACGGTGTTGTGTGCGTGTCTGTGCTGTGTAAGGGGCATTGTCTAATGTAATCCTATCGTCAGGGTTTTGCAGGACGTGCTTAGGACACCTTACTTTTGTCGGTTGGTTACATCGGTCTGTGTAGACACAAGCATGTCTAATCTATCTATAACGCATTTGCATATGTATATATCGTGAATTGGTTAAAAATAAGAAAATGTTATATCTATTTAATGTGAATAATAATATTTCAGGAGAAGCTGGGCGACAACGGCGTCCTCATATACCCCGTGCACAACTCGCTGGCGCACTACCACCAGCAGGTGTTCCTGCGCGCGTCGGGCGTGCTCTACACCATGCTGTTCAACGTGCTGGGCCTGCCCGCCACCGCCGTGCCGCTGGGCAGGCACGGCGCACTGCCCGTCGCCGTGCAGGTGAGACCGGACCCGACCGGACCAGACCAGACTAGACTTAACTAAACCAGACCAGACCAGACCAGAATAATCCGGACCAGACCAGACCAGACCAGACTAGACTTAACTAAACTAGACCAGACCAGACCAGAATAATTCGGACCAGACTAGACTAAACCGGACCAGACCAAACTAGAATAATCCGGACCAGACCAGACTAGACTAAACCGGACCAGACCAAACTAGAATAATCCGGACCAGACCAAACTAGAATAATCCAGACCAGACCAAACTAGAATAAACTGGACCAGACAAGACTAGACTCAACCGGACACGACCGGACCGGACCGGCCGATACTGAAATGAACTTTGAAGTTTTTTAATATTAAAGTATATTAAGTAAAATAATAAAAAAGTATATTAAGTAAAGTAGTAAGTTTCTTAATAAGAAAGTATATTTTGCGTAATATTGTTATGTTCCAGGTAATTGCCGGACCAAACCAAGATAGACTATGCCTAGCAGTTGCAGAAGCCCTTGAGAAACATTTTGGAGGATGGCAACCCCCAACATAAACTAACTATAGCAACATTTACTTATAAGTGTCAAATGTCAATAAACCACAGATATGACGTGGTAACTTTTATATGTACTTTAACCATAGACTTACAGATAAAATGTCTTAGACTCGCTGGCGCTCCTATCTAAATCTAGCACCAATGCAAAGGAATGAAGTTAGTTACAAGCTCATTTAATTCGGTTATGTTGCATGATTAATTTCATTCCGTTGTTTTGGTGTTCAATTTACGAAAGAGCACCAGCGAGCCTGTGACATGGTGGTATGGAAGGGCGAGTCTATGGTATATAGTAAGTCTATAGCCTTATCTTATTGTATTTTTGATTACGTTATATTTCACAATGATGTATGACTTTTATAGTTATTTTTTAAGAAAATTTGTACAAAGTGTAAACTTCATTTTTAAGTTTTATCTCTTGACTGTAAATTTTATAATTATATATCATGAATAAATAATATTCTAGTTTTTAATAAAAAGTAAAATATCGGCCGATGAATTTGGGAGCCATTTATAAATAATGCTACAGATTAAAAATATGATAAAAATGTGTCACATGATGATAAGGGCTTCAATATTTTATAATAAAACATGTCTAGAAGACGCCAATATACGTATATGTTGGAGCGAAATTGTAATTTCACTAATGACATATTTACAGAAAAATATTGTAAGAAGTGGATTATTGAACCATTTTATTGGTCGACTTTAGTAAAATTGTAATTTACTGCACTATCAGTGACATTGTAATATTTATTTCGTAAGAGCGTCGCTTATTATATGTTTTTCTGACAGTGACTACCCAACTATCCTCTCATTCTAGATTTCATCAAATGATTATATGTGATTTTTGGAACGGAGTTCCTTAAAACAAAAAAAAACGTAGTAAAATAAAATGAATAAAAACAAAGAAAATCTTACAAAAACCCATACAACAAATAAACCTGAGGATGTTTCTAGTGAAAATATCTGTGGTAGCTGTCCATTTCAAGCATAGCTCGTTTGCAAATGGTGGGAGTGGCATAAAAATACTGTCATTTTTAATAACTGTTATTTTAAGATTTAAAAAAGAAACAAATCGTGATGTCACAATAGGCGTAAAAATGTATCAAAATAATTAAAACCATAGATATATAAAAGTAGACCACTGGATTAATGGGATTATCGTGTAAATGGACTCAATAAAAAGAGGACGAATGATAATCCTTGTCTGTTCTAACGCGAATGAGGAGAAGCGAGCGGACACGAAACCACCCGAACGCGCTTCGTACTCGCAGAGCTTGAAGTGGTTCGTCGCTGCTAAATAGAGAAGCACGGAGAGTTGTAAAGTTTCTTGTGCTATTCTAAACGTCTATGTTCTCTAATATGTGTATGGTTAAAACTAATACACAGCAAAAAGTTAAACTCACACTCTAACGGTTCCGTTCTTTAAAATATTGTTAATGCATATTTATCTCAAGTTATATAACTATATTGTATAATATATTCAATTGGGATTTATTTTCGGTTTCGGGTTTAGAATTTTTATTGTATTACTAAACTAAACACAACTTTTGTGTGACATATTTATCTTTGGTCTCGGGTATGAGATGCAAAAAATATATTAATACAGATTAAATTCTGAAAGTTCTTTCTGACTATCAATGTATGTGTGACTGTTAGATATAAGCTGATAAAATTATTAATAACACAAAATGTATCATTTTAACAAACAAATAACATACTTGTAAATATTTAACATTTTTTTTGAGTATTTTTCTATCTGTCTCTCAAATCTGAATGTGCTGTGAAACAATAAAATAAGCGTTTTGAAACGTATTTGTAACATACATATTCTCTAAAAGTATATTATTCTTAATATAATAAAACTTTCAAAATGCGTTTTTTATTTATTATACCTTATAAAACAATGACATTTTCCTGCAACTATGTGGAGACTAAAGAAAATCTATCCTATAAAAATTATTTGCGTAAGTAGAAATCGTTTAAGTGCTATACATGTTACAGGTAGCTAGAACACGCCGGGCCGCTTTTTTTCAAAATGTGAACTGTTGGTCCTATTATGGCTGGCATTGGGTTAGCCGGGAGGTTGGTGCGATGGCACGACAGTTTTTAGGTGGGTTAGGAGGGGGGAATTATTTAGACTTACCCACAGCCTACCTGAGTAGGCGTAGAAAGTTTTGTAGCTACTCTACCTTTTTTTTTTCATCATGCTCATTCTCAGCCTAATCTACAGCCTTCCAACTAAACAATAACTGTAGCCCACGCGAGCAGGCCGTGGGCACAGCCATTCCACAGCTAGTATAGTTCCTTAAGGACGCGTTTGCAAAATAGATAGATACATAATCGCACCACTACATTCACACGAATCCATCACACAAGCGCACGACTGATCCGCGGGAATAATGAACGGTTAACTAATTTTGAGACTTTAAATGTTTAATTTCTTTTTTGTATATATATTTTAAACGTTGTATTAGTTTTAATATTTGTATACTTTATACTTTGTGTATGAGTACATAAATATTGTAAAAACTTTGTTTTCGATATTTTTATAATTTTTCTTACAGGTTATTTACACGTAATAATAATGAATATTTTTTATTATTGTCAATAAAAAAAAAAATAAGATAGTACCCCTGAGCTTGATGGAGTTGCCTGATAATGATTTTCGACGATTGCTACTGGAACTGCAAGATGAGTAGGATAATCCTACTCATCTTGCAGTTCAATCTAAGTTGCATCTTAGTTACAATGAGACCTTAGCTTCGAAATTATTCGAGTGACCTGAATCAGAACTTCAATGACTGATACAGGAACTGCAGCGTGAGTAGAGTTCTGTGTGCCGTGATTGGGCTCGTTTGGTTTGGTACGATAAGACCTTACCTTTGATTTTTGAAAATTCGAATTCGAAATTTATCGGAGTGACCTGAAGGTGTACTACGATGACTTATACAGAAATGTCAGCCCAGTTAGGTCTTGTTTTGTAAGTTACTATAAGACCTTACCACCGAACTTGTTGTAGTGACCTGAAGGTGTACTTTGATGATGGATATAGGATTCGTTATAAAATAAATCGGTTAGCGGATATAATTATTGGCCTTTTTAGCACATAATTAGTAAATAACAATCACAAATGAATAAAATAGTTCACGACCCAACCGAGGTATACGGCTTATATGCTCTGTGGTATACGGCTCAGACTGATATTTTGGTTTTCCGCCAATTTAATGAGAACTACCATCCATTTTTAAAAATAAAAAGGCAAAGGAATAAATTAAGAGGCTTATTTCTTATTATATCTTCGATCTTATTGCTGCTGCTGCTTACAAGCGACATAGTGTCCACTCACGAAGGTGTCTCAGCGCCGACTAATATTTTACTAAAAAATTTTCAACAATAAATCATGGCAGGTTTAACCACTGTACCAGTGTGGTTAATTATTTGTTGAGGACTCGTAGTTATAAGTAAACTCTCCGGTGGAATGTAGTGGAATAATTTATTGAAAAAATGCACGAGTATATATACAAAAAATGAAAAAGTAAATAACCAATGAGAAAACAGTAAACAAAATAAAATATAAAATTACAAAATTAATTCCCAATAAAAATGGCTACTTTAATACGCGGACCTCTCATAGGTGGCGTCCTGCGCCCCGCACGCCGCTGTCTGAAGCGGGAAGGGCGCGCGGGAGGGACGCGCGCGAATTAATAAAATTGACCGCTGCGACCCGGCGTCGCCTTAGAATCGTCGAGCGCCGAGTGCAGCTAGGTCGTCTTGTCCGTGTTCGGTTCCCGCGTCGCGTATTGCTTGAAGTAGTATTGTGTGAAGATTCTTATTGGAAGCTTGAAGAAAGAAGAAACTGTAGATCTTCGGATCTGCATCTTAAAAACGCTCTTTTCAGAGCGACGCTCTTTCGCATACCAACCACGCCTTATAATGAAGGCATATAAAAACAGTTCTTTTCAGAGCTATCTACGTTCATCTATTCCGAACGATGACGTAGAACATAAAGATAAATAAAAGATGTGTTGCGTACAATTATTTCCTAGAACTGCACGTAGGTGATGCTGCTACAGCAGGCATCAAATAAAATGCGCCTTAATGCAACAGAATAAGGTACAAGCTTAGAAGCAAAATATGTGACAAAGATACATTTGATATTTAATTTTTTCTGAGCTAATGTGTCGTATTATTATAAATATTTCAACGTGGGGTTTGAGTTGAACATGTCTTACTACTAGAACTATTTTTTTTAATTAATATCACGTAAGAAATAGTTTATAAGTCATCCTAAACTCAGCTCAATATCGTTAATTTAGTGTGGAGAAAACCAGAAAATCGGTTTTATTATAACTAAAAAAGAAAATAGAGAATAAAAAATAATAAGAAAATTTCACATTTTTATAGCGTTATTTAAGATAAAGGCCTGATCTATTCATAGTAATTAATAGTTCCATTTATTTTACTTTAAACATCTATTTTTGATATATATATATATTATTTATTTTTATTGTTTCTTCTAAATTAAATTAATTATTTATTCATTATCGTTATTAATTATTATCATAGAGCACAGTGTTCTACTTTATAATGCTAAATCCTGTGCTTTCCCTATTTATTTTTCATTTCTTATTTAATCCTAAATCAAGTTATGGATTTGATCATAAAGTTATGAATTTGATCATCAAGTTATGGATTTGATGATTTATTAACTATTGAAAAAAATCTGTATGACCCTTCCTGTAATTGAATTGTTGACGTTCTACTCAACAATAATTTATTATAAATTATATCGTGTCGAATTTTTATAAAGCAACAATCAGATAAGAGGTCGGCAGTAAAAAGCAAAACAACTTTTTCCTCCGTAAATCTTATTACGAACAATGAAATTATTTATAGAAATAGTTAACGTAAATTATCGAATAAAATACGTCTAATATATCCATATTTATGTTTGCGCATATAATATTAATTAAATACAAAAATAGTGTATGCATGACTTAAACAGAAATAAAAATGATATATTTTATTTTGGTTAATGGCAATACAACGGCCTAAATGTAACGACGTTTTTAGCGCGTGCGAGATGACGCGCCGGTGAATTTTTGTATTTTAGAAATTGACGTAATTATTGTGAGCACGTTCTATAAATAAGGTGAAAAGTTGTTGTTTACTTCTTGAAGTTTGTTTTTTGTTCGAAACTTAGTGATTACCTAAAAGTTGGTTAATGTTATTACAGATTTCACAATGGCCGATCAAGTTGATTCAATGTCAGACGCGGAGCTCCGCACGAAACTGGCTGAGCATGGGTTCCCTATAATGCCAATAACAGCTTCTACGAGAAAATTACTCGTGAAAAAGTTAAAAATGGTACTGGACAACAAAAGTAAACCTCGAAACAGTGTCGACAGTAAAGTAGAGAGCAGGCGATCTCTAGCACGATACTCTAGCGGAGAAGAATCTGACTTAGATTCTACAAACAATGCTAAAGAGCGACGTGGTAGACGAGCTACTACCGGCGGAGCTATGTTACCACCGGTAACCAACAAAACTAGACGCATACCATTGAAGAAAGATTCACCTATAAAGGTTGATTCTGACAAGGGATCAGAATCTGAAGAAGAAAAGTCTCCTGTTCGCACCCACGAAGAAGTGGAAACAGTTACCACACGCCGGGTTACACGCACATACGCTAATGACCAAGATGATTATGAAACTGGTTCAGACAGTGATGTAGATACAGACAAGAAAACGTCCAGTCCTTTCAGAAGCAGCTCCAGGTCGAGTGATTACATATCCAGCACACTGCCAACAAATGATGCTTCCACAAGTCCACCTAAATCTTCTATTTTCAGTCGACCATCGCTATCTCACACAAACTATACATCCACTTTGTCATCTTCTGATCAACTCAATTCAATAAGATCACGTCTTGGACTAACATCATCCTTAGCCGACAGACCACCACTTAATAACTATACATCTAATTATACATCTAACACTTTTCAACCTTCAACTTCTAGTGTGGATGAAATAGAATCTCCCTATTTGAGTAATTTTACACGGCGTCTATCTTCTCTCAAACCTGATACACCAAAACAAACATCATTTTTAGACCGAGACACAAACAACGGTAGTACACTGATACCGCGTAGGTCATATATTACAGGGGTCGCTAGATCTGATATTGTTGACTACAAGGTGGCTAATGATAAAAAATTCTTAAAGAATAACCTTGTATCCCTTACCCTTGTTGCTCTAGTTGCACTTTTTTTTTTTGCTTATTTTTTATGTACATAGTTAAGAAAAATGATATCACTTCAGTAGTAGACGACCAAAACAGTAAGGTACCGATATGTCAATTAAATATACCTGGCAATAGACCAGGAATCAATTGTGTTCCTAAGGAACAAGTGAGTTATGCAAAAGACTTGCTGAAAGTTATTCATCCAGAACTTACGGCACGGGTTGCTGCTTACAAATGTGGTAAGGCTGAAGCTTTACCATACCTAACAGAGAGAGAAATCATTGATTTAGCAAGTGCCAGAGCTCAGACTGTCGACGTCAGCCAATGCAGGACAGATCTGAACAATTTACAAGTACTACTTGTGCATAACCCGAGATGGGGATTGAATGTGGTTCAGTTAAAGACTTCGTATACTCAAGCTGTGGAATATTCACCTCTAACAACAACTGATGAAGTTGTACAGCAACGTAACAAGGGCGGTGTCGCTATAGCTCTCATAGATCCGTCAACACCTATTTCATGTCTATTTGTTAATACTTTATATTCTGCAGGATCAACATTTGTTATTGTGGGTATTTTAGCCATATTAATACTTGGTTTACAAAGATTCTATAAGTACTATTTAAATTACCAAAAAAAGAAAAGTGAGGAAATTTATTCGATGGTCGAACAAATTATTGATGTTATTTCTCAAGAAACTGAAGACAGTGGTGAACCATACATATCCGTTGACCATGTGAGGGATACGCTTATATCCCCTCAGAATAGAGAGAAAATGTCTTCTACCTGGGATGCAGCAGTTAAATTTATTCAAAAGAATGAGAGTAGAGTTAGAATGGAAGTGCAATCTGTTGATGGAGAGGATTGCAGAGTATGGAGATGGGTTGCGTCTCACAACAGTCCCAAACGGCACGCCCTGGCAAGGGCAAGCCTTTGAAACTCAAGAGGGCTCAGTAAATAATCTAACAGTATCACCAACACCTTGCTTGAAAATCCGCCACATGTTTGAAAAGAATGACACCAATCCTAACTTGAGAACAGTGATTCAAGATGTTATCTTAGAGAAATGCGACCGTTGCAACATTCTACATATTGACATTGAGAGGACGTCCTGCTGTGTTTATGTGAAATGCGCAACACAGACCGATGCTGGTGTTGTTTACAAAAGCTTGCATGGCTGGTGGTACGAAGGAAGACTCATCACAGTCAAATACTTACGTCTAGAACGATACATGCAAAGGTTTCCAAACTCTCCGTCATCAGGACCATATTTAAAACCGTCTCGTTTGCGAAGATCCTGGGATGACTAAGTATAGCTTATCATAAAAATGTTTTTTTTTGGTATTTGCAGAATATTTATTGCGAATTTAATCTTGCGTACAAAATAGGCGCCTAATTTTTTTATTACTTTTGTTATTGTTAGAATGAGGGATTGATTCTAAATACATAAAAATTATTTTTAATATGAAATAGAAATTTGTCATCAATGTTTTTAGTCAGTCCTTTTTTAATTAAAAGTCGATGGCGTTTTAATATAAATAGTTTGCATAATATAGTTCAGTGTTTTGTTTGGTTGCACGATTCAGCGACTAAACCTTTGTTATCAGACTAAGTATGCACGTAATGTTGAACTTGCAATGTGGTTTGCCGGTCAACAAGAAAACTTAATGTTGAAATAGAATTAACTTCTTGACTTTGTAAATATTTGACATCACAAAATTTAAATGTAATTTTTAAGTATAAGTTACTAGATTGATAATTGTTTGCATTTTATAATGAATTTACTGTTTTGAAACAAGTTGTTTAGAGGACGTAATTCGCTACTAGGTTAGGTTTCTGTAGATTTTTCGATATTTACAATATGAAACTATGAAACATGGCACAATGTTATGTAATTAATACCTTCGAGTTTTTCTTTGACATTAATTTTTAATTTAAGTACTCTTACTAACTTCATTTATTATCTTTTAGCATAATTTTTTATTGATTGATTTTCAATTTTAATAAATAATTTAAGAAAAAACAATGTTTTATTTATTTATGGACAATGTTATAACTTAGTTCATAAAAATCACATAAGACAATTAATAAAATTTTGATATAACAAATAAAATTATCTTATTATTATTAAAATATTTTGATATAACCTCATCTATGCATGGCTTCACGCTCGATGGAGGTCAAGAGAATTTTTAAATAATTAAAATAAAGTGTATTTTATTTATGAATGATTTATTTACAGACAACAAAATATTTGATACAATGTTTAATCCATAAAGCGAGAAAAATATAACTATAATAAATAAACGCTACACACTCAACAGCCCCCATTAAAGATAGTGATATCCTGTGTCGGGGGTCCGGAAACACATACAAAGACAAGAACAAATACACCCAGACCAGAAAATATGCTTGCATGGTCAATACAAACATAGTATGTTCCGAGCGGGAATCGAACCCGTGACCTGTGGCGTTTAAGGCAGGTTCGCTACCGTTGCGCCACAACGTCGTCATAATAATATGAATATGAGAATATTGCTTTAAAAAAGGGACAGCTTTTGGGGCTTAAAGTTAATGATACTCTAAGGGCTTGCCTCTTTGTCTACGAGGTCGCACCTCTGCTTAGGATGAGTTTATTATTTGCATATCTGTGTTGGGTAGGTACTTAGGGAGGATTATCTTATGTGACCCTGTCATCTAGGACTTGAAGGACGTCTGAACTTGAACGGTTGGTCTTCTTTATATAATATAAATCTTACTAATATTACAAAACATAAGTTCTTGAGGATGGATGGATGTATGTTTGTTACTCTTTTACGCAAAAACTATTAGACAAATTTAGATGAAATTTGGTGCACACGTAGCTTATTACTTGGATTAACATACCGGATTCTTTTTATTCTGGAAAAATTTTATATTCCAGTGGGATCATAAAAACTACATAACACAAGTGGAGCCGCGGATAGACTTTGCTATGAACGCTTCAAAGGGGTATCTAATTGATTTCACTTGGTAATGGTACAATTTATTTAATTTCAGCCTTTTAACTGGCTATTTCATAAAAATACGAAACAACACTAAAAATAGTAATAAAATAATGTCTCTTTAATGAGTCAAATTGTAAATTCATCCACCTATGTCCATATTGTAGCACTAATACTATTGAAATAAGTTAGTAACTTTTTTCAAGGTATAATTAAAAAATAATGATATACTGACAAAATACTTTAATTTTATTGTTTTTAAAGGATTATAGGAATAAAAAAAACTAGTTGTTTTGGCATTTCATAAATACATTTTACATTGGATGTATGATAAATTCTTTGTGCTAATAAAAATAAAATAAAAAGTTCACATATTATTTGTCACTGGATCACATGACACCTTCAAAATTAGGTTCTCTATTTAGTCTGTGGTAATTGGATGTAACAATATGACGTCACAGGTAGGTTTGTCTTGCAGTAACGGTTGTTCGAGGAGTGCAGTTCTATGACGTCAAGGTCGCTCCGTCTCGTAGCGGTCGGTGGAGGAGTGTAGAGCTGTGACGTCACAGGTCAGTGTGTATTTTAGCGGTCGACTGAAGCGTGTAGAGCTGTGACGTCACAGATCAGTCTGTCTCGTAGCGGTCCGCCGAGGCGTGTAGAGCTGTGACGTCACAGGTCAGTCTGTCTCGTAGCGGTCCGCCGAGGCGTGTAGAGCTGTGACGTCACAGGTCAGTCCGTCTCGTAGCGGTCCGCCGAGGCGTGTAGAGCTGTGACGTCACAGGTCAGTCCGTCTCGTAGCGGTCCGCCGAGGCGTGTAGAGCTGTGACGTCACAGGTCAGTCCGTCTCGTAGCGGTCCGCCGAGGCGTGTAGAGCTGTGACGTCACAGGTCAGTCCGTCTCGTAGCGGTCGGTGTAGGTGCGTGTAGAGGTGGTGACGTCACGGGTCAGTAGCGCAGCAGCTTGTCGAGCATGTCGTAGCAGCGCCACTTGGTGGGCAAGTACAGCGGCTCGTAGACGTGCGGGAAGGGCGCGTCCCAGCCGGCGGCGCGGGCGAGCGGCGCCTCGAGGTGGAGGAAACATTCCTCCTGGAATTACACGCTTTGTTAACCTTTGAAGCCTCGATAGCTCAACGGTAGAAGGGCTGGCGGCGTCGACTTGATGCCAGCCCGCCAGCCCCTACACTCAGGGCTATTTATGGACGCAAATAAGCAATACCATGTCAACCCACGAAATTGGAAAAACTAAGTTATATATGCAGGAATGTTGGTAAAAGGCATAGAATATTTTTCTTTAATATTTGTAGGGGTTTAAGCTTTAAAACTTCTAACAAAGCCATTTTTAATCATGCAATTTATGTATTATGTTAAACGTTTTGGGTTATATTATATACGAAATATGCAGTTTGTGTACTTATTTTATGTGAAAATAAGTAAAATAACTTACATACATCTTGAAATTGCCAAAAACTTGACCAATACATAAAAAATCATATAAAGCAAGTTGTTCAAAATTTTCAAACGCGTTTTTCTCGAAATGACATTCGTGTGAGTTGACATAGTATTGCTTATTTGCGTCCATATATAAGGCATGCCCTCGGGCCGTGGGGCACCTGAGCGGCCCTGAGGAGGACGGCAGCCGATGTGGTCCCGTACGCTTGCTTGGGAAGCGCTGGGGGGCTTTACCATCTCGCCCCCCGGGACCGAGCTCCGCTACCAATTAGAGCGCCGTGATTCTTAGATCGCGTCAGTTTGTTCTGCGAGAGTTCCCGTAAGCAGACAAACACACTGAGGTCGGCCACCGATGACGTTTTAGTGGGTTTTTTCCACCTTGTCAACCCCACATAAACCGGTTGTCCTCCCCAGGACGGGTATCTGGTAATAGATTTCCTCCCCGACACCAATGAAAAAAAACCGACCGACTTCGCTCCGTTAACGACTTAACGGAGTGAAGGCGGAGTGGGTGCGATCCTGACCCCTTTAGGCTATGGTGGAAGCCACTCCTAGCGCAAGCTTCGCGCTTTTGAAATTGCAATAAGAGTATTAGTAATGCCTTGAGAAAACATTGTTAATATACTTTATAAATATATATATATTCTACGGTAGTAGAGCCATGCTTCTCTGAGCTCAAAAGGGCCGGCTCGACCGGGGAAGTGCTACCCTCTCACAGAAAACCGGCGTCAAGTAACATCATTAGGTACTGTTAGGTTTCGTGCGATGAGTGAGAGCGCCGGAGGCCCAATTTCCCACACCCTCTGTTCCGTTCCTTTTTTTCCCTTCTCACCCGTGTCTCCTGTTCCTTGGGTTGGCAATACTTAGATACTTGAAGTATCACAAGCGTTCATAGGTTGCGGTGACTGCTTACGATTAGGCGGACCGTATGCTTGTTTGCCGACCGTCATGACATAAAAAAATTGATTGTATTAAATATATATACATAATATAAAACAAAGTCGCTCTGTCCCTATGTACGATTAAATCTTTAAAACTACGCAACGGATTTTGATGCGGTTTTTTTAATAGATAAGAGTGATTGAAGAGGAAGGTTTATATGTATAATAACATCCATTAAATATTGGAGAAATACTATTATTTTTGAGGTTTTTAATGTGATGTCGTAAATAATTACATTAAACGTGTGCGAGCCACGGGCAGTAATGAATAAATCAAAACTACTGGATCAATTTTAATCATTTTTTCAGTGAATGACATAGACTATATATTATAATATATGTATATATAACTCGTCACCTGTACGGAGGCGGCCAGTTCGGCTCCGAAGCCGCACGTGAGCGGCGCCTCGTGGGCGATCAGACAACGACCTGTTTTCTTTACCGACTGGAAAAGAAATCAGCAATTTATTGTTACGGAGAACCTTATTACAGGGGCATAAGGTTCAAAATCGCTTGGTACTCTCTTTGTTTATTTCCTCGACCGTCGCGTGGGCTCTAGAAAGATGTATTCTCGAAACATGTAGAATAGCGTTCCGCGGACGGAGCTCTCTCGAACCCGTGTCCGCGTATATAAGCGGCCCGGCGCGTCGACTGAGTCATTCAGTTCTCAGCAACAAGCGAAGAAACAAGAAACTACAAGTGACACCAGTGAACAAGTGCGATAATTAGTGACCTCGGCTATTCTTTTGGACTGTGATTGACCTGCGTTTTGGACCTGCGATTTGTGAAGTTCTGTGAGTAATCTAGACCTCAATAAAGTCTTACTTAGAGCCAGCAGGTGTTTGTTTCCAAATCTGCGAACCCCAGCCCGTAACATTATTAGATAGTAATAACCTGTGTCTGGGGTCCCGAGACACACAAGAACGTGGACAAACACACCCAGGCCGGAACACGTGTGTGTATGGTCAATGCAAAAAACTGTCCCGAGCGGGAATCGAAACCGTGACTTGTGGCGCTTAAGGCAGGTTCGCTACCGCTGCGCCACAACGTCGTTATAACCGTTATAAAACAACTAGCTTCTGCCAGCGGCTTCGCCAAGCCCCCTACCACTTTTCACATTCTTAGTGCGCGTGCGCGATTCGATATAAAATTCAAAGTATGACAAGTTTAACCCCTCAAACGCGTAAAATAAGGAATATGGGATAAGTTTGTATAGAAATATGTAGTTGCAAATATAAAATAAAACATTAAAAATTTTACAAATTATTTTCACAGGTGTATTTTTTTAATGTAAACGTGCACTAAGCTGAAACGGGAGTGAAAAAAGGGTTCAAAGTTTGTATCCCCGCCATGCCTCGGAGAGCACGTTAAACTATTGGTCCCGGTTGTTATCATAACATCTAATAATAATCGTTACCTCTTGATAAGTAAATTGCTCTTATCCAATGAGTTACTGGTTCGCCCTTAGGGTTGCGGAGGTCAGACGGCAATCGCTCCGTGTAAGAAACTAGTAACCTGTCACATCCGGATAAGGGTAATAAGCAGATCCTGGGTTCATAAAATACCGGGAATAATGCTAGGAAGAAGAGGAATGAAGTTAGTGTTTGACTAACTTCACTCTATTTACAAAGGGGTACAAAAGAAGTTTAGCATTTAATCTGTATGAAAGAATTGGTACCTAGTATACAGTAAATCTATGCTTCTTAATAACACAAGTCTAAAAAAATGTACTCACATTGAAAACAGTGTCCCTATCCCATGGCAGGATGGACATGAGGTCTATGACCTCGCAACTGGCCCCCAGGGCCTCCTGGGCGTGCTGGGCCACCTCCAGCAGCACGTGCACCTGCGTCCCCCAGCCCAGCAGCGTCGCCGCGTCCCCTGGGGACAATGACGTATATGCTCAACGGTCCCCATTAGGATAGTTATATCCTGTGTCGGGGGTCCGGAAACATACACAGCGACAAGGACAAATACACCCAGACCGGGAAACATGCCTGTATGGTCAATACGAACATCTACTTCAAGCGGGAATCGAACCGCTACCGCTGCGCCACAACGTCGTCAATATACTACGGACCTGGCTCCTGTTATACAGACAAATGTCAGACTAGTTGGTGCCCCTTCAAAAATTTAAACCGAAGTAATGGAACTAAGTTAGTCACACACTAACGTCATTCTATGTTTTGATTTTAGATTGTGAATAAATTAAATTAAAAAATCAAAATTATTTTTATTCAAGTAGACTTTTAAAAGTACTTTTGAATAGTCAACCGCTACCGACGGTTCGGAAGGTTGATTCTAACGAGAAGAACCGATGAAAAACTCGATAGTTAATCTTTTAAAATATATGAAGTTTACAGTTTTATTAGTTGTTTTTTTTTTCGGAATGTGTTTTGCCCTTGGCCTTACTGGTCTTGACAGCGTCACCGAGCGGGGGTCCGAGTACAGAAACCCGGTCGTGGAAAAGGGACAGCATCACTAAGGCTCAAATTTAATTACGTCTGTAGGGTGCCTCGTTAGTTGTTATAAATTTTGGTTCTTGAATGAGATCAAATGAATGAATGATGAAATATTAAATAAATAAATAAATAAACGCTACACACTCAACGGCCCCCATTAGGATAGTGATATCAGGTGTCGGGGGTCCGGAAACATTCACAATGACAAGGACAAATACACCCAGACCGGAAAATATGCTTGCATGGTCAATACAAACATATTATGCTCCGAGCGGGAAACGAACCCGTGACCTGTGGCGTTTAAGGCAGCTTCGCTACCGCTGCGCCACATCGTCGTCGAATAAATAATATGCATTATTTATAAGTTTATTTTTTATAGATTTGAAACTTGTTTATTGGCAGTTCTAATAGTCAATTTGGACTATTGTTAAAGTTGCGAATATCTAGTTTTGTTACATTGGTGTTATATTAACAAAGAATCACCAACGAGTGTATGACATTTTCTTGAACGGGACGATCCATACTGTTACGGGCTGGGGTTCGCGGATTTGGAAATAAACACCTGATGGTTCTAAATAAGACTTCATTAGGATCTTCTAGATCACACAACGGAACTTCACAAATCACAGGGCAATCGTAGTCCTAAAGAATAGCCGAGGTCACTAATTATCGCACTTGTTCTCTGGTGTCACTTGTAGTTTCTCCGCTCGTTGCTCAGAACTGAATGAATCAGTCGACGCGCCGGGCCGCTTATATAGTGCGAAACATGGGTTCGAGAACATTCCGTCCACGGAATGTTATACGGCACTTTTCGTGAAAAAATTTTTCTAGAACCTACTCGAACGAAGCAAATAGACAGAAAAGGTAGCAAGCGGTTTTGAACCTTATACTCAAACTCAAACTCAAAATATTCTTTATTCAAATAGGCTTTTAAGCGCTTTTGAATCGTCAAATATACAGTCTGTTATGTCCGCCTAAGTGAAGCTACCCCGATTCGGAAGGTAGATTCTGCAGAGAAGAAACGGCAAGAAACTCTACAGTTACTCTTTTCAAAAATAATCACATTACATTTGTCAAATGTACAATTAAGATATATATCCCGCATGAAACTCAACGTATATTAATTCCATGCCACATTATCTGCAATATATTCATTAACGGAATAATAAGCTTTATTTAGTAAACACCGCTTGATATAAGATTTAAATTTCATAAGTGGTAGATTCAAAATTGTCTGCGGAATTTTATTATAGAAGCGAACACCTTGCCCCAAAAAGGACATACTCACTTTGTGAAGCCGAAAACTTGGTGTAACAAGTTTATCTTTTATACCCCGGTGATAAGGTTCACGGTAACAATATTATATGTATAGTAATTAATAAATAGTTTTAATGACATACCCTCTCTCAAAACCTGAGCTTTTCCAATAGGCAGTGTGTAACTATCAACGGGTACATCCTCTGTCGCAGAACGATATAGAATCTTCGGCTCGAGGAATATACAGGGGTCCCGCTCTTGTATACACGCTAACAGCAGACCCTTGGCTGTGTTCGGACCTCTTGGTACTACCACCTAAAATTATTAAAGTAATAAAGTAACTTAGTTTTTGATGCCATTAAAACATAAAATGTCACAGAAAATTGGTGTAAAGTAACAGTATCATTAGGTACTGTTGCGTTTCCTGCGATGAGTGACAGCGCCGGAGGCCCAATCTCCCACCCTCTCCGTTCCCATCCCATCCCGTCCCTCCTGTTCCTTGGGTTGGCACCACCCTTGTGATACTTCAAGTATCGCAAGAGTTCATAGGTTGCGGTGACTGCTTACCATTAGGCGGACCATATTCAAACTCCTTGCTTAATCTATAAAAAATTTACAGGTCAAAAGTGCCTTTAGTTGCTTCGAGAAAAGAATGTTACCGTATTTTCATTTACCACTGTGCTGGACTTGGCAGGGGCACTACTGTGCCCCACAATTTTTGCCTATAACTTATCTGCGTTATCATCAATCTTTGGAGTTATCTAATATTACCTTTAAACCAGCGGCATGAGCGAAGAATGCCTCTGGGCTCTGTGAGTGGTAAAGTCCCCCGTGGCCCACTGCCCCACAAGGAGTACGAACTGTCAGACCTCCACAATCAAACTGACCTCCCGACCGATACCTCACTTTGGCAGCTTCATTCACCAACTGGAAATGTAAATAATTTTTTTTTGTTATTAAAACAAATTTTTGTATAATCAATACAAGCAACTTTCTTTTTTTTTTTTTTTTTATGTTATAAGTTGGCAAACAAGCATACGGCCCACCTGATGGTAAGTGGTTGCCGTAGCCTATGAGCGCTTGCAGCACCATTAGTAGGTGCCACTCGCGCGTTGCCAACCTCGAGATATTAGTTCTTAAATCTCGTCGCCCAGTAATTTCACTAGCGTACAGTGCCCTTCAAACCGGAACACAGTAGTGCCTAAGCACTACTATTTGGCGGCAGAATATTGGACACTGCGGTGGTACCTACCTAGCCGGCCTCTTGCAACAAAAGACCTACCACCAGTGTGACTGATTGCACTGGTGGAATAATCTCTGTTGTGACAGAGGTTATCCCAACAGCGGGCGATGGGGTCGTCACATCCCGACGCCATTGAATTAGCCTATAAAAAAGAAATTCATTTGCCAGAATATTTTTAATGACTAACCTGAAGGACACTGACCTATTTTTAGTATGCCTATAAGTTATGTTTTTGCATAATTTGAAGCTTAACACACAAAAGATTTTTCCTAACATTAATTTAAAAGCGTAGTAGCTTATATAAGATAATCACTTGATCAAATGCTGGGAAGATGTAGTCTCCAAATTGTATCTCCGCGATAGCTGTGGCACCAGCAGTAGCCAATCCAATTCCAAAGCCTGCGATACCTTGTTCACAAAGTGGAGTATTAAATACTCGGTCTACTCCATATTTCTCCTGGAATTATGATTTAGGGTTTTCTTTTTTAAAAAGAACACTAGCAATGCTTTTTTTAATGGCAATACTAATATTCCTATTGCCCCTCCAAATAAGCTTGAAGCTTGCGCTAGGAGTGTGTAAAACAATAGCCCAATGGGGTCAGGATCTAACCCTCGACTCTCACGTTAATGGAAAAAATTTTAAGTTAAAAACAGTTAATTTTCGATTTCTCCATATTGTTGGTAAAAGTTAAAATTAAATTATTATTTATTTATTGATATCAAGATTTTTAGTTATAAATTTGTAAAGTTGATATAAATTTATATGAAAAAACAAAATTTATACAAATAACATTAAAAACTTATTTTTTTACAGACCTGTAGTCCTAAAGCACATCGAAATACACCACCAAAACCAACATCCTCTCCGAACAACACTGCACTTTGGTCATTTTTGAGAGTTATATCCATTGCATTGTTTATAGCCTGCATCATATTCATTTTTGATGTCTCTCCTAAAAATCAGTAAAGGATATTATAACTATTTGGTTCTTTGTGGTTATTACGGAGTCAGGAAGCTCTGCCATAAATCATATATTTGCTTGCAGGTCAAAGTGAAGTTAAGTTTTCACATGCAAGTGATATTAAGTTTGCACTACATTTTTACAACTTTTTAAGATATCTGTCATAGTTTTATAAAAAAAACCTCATCAAAATAAACAATTGTGTTTTTATTTGTCATATAAAATTTTCAAAAAATTATAGAAATGTATTTCTAAAGACAATTTTTATAGTAGTTACTTGCTCAAGTCGTAATTACGGGTGGCAATTTTTTAAAACTAAATTTGTCAATATACAGTTCAGGATTTGGAATCAACATTAATAATTTATGAATTAGATGTCTATTTTCTTTGCAATAGAGCCTATTAATTATTTCAAGGTGTTATTAAAAATTTTTAATTAGTTTAAAATTGAGGCAATTTAACTTGTTACAAATGGTTGCAGAACCACTTGTTTCCTACTCAAATATAAATGATTGTTTAAAAACTTTTACAAATAATAGGAGGAACTAGTCTAATAATGTCTTACCTTCTATAGGTTTTTCATTATCCGGATAGTAAGTAAAATGTGAGGATAGTCTTTTTTGAATAGTCGCATTTTTAAATAAGTTTCCGAGATTCAAAACTTTTTTCTTAAAAACTAGTCATTTTGCTACGTAATTCCTATACAAAACGCTCGATATAGTAACCGTAGTATGGAATGAATTAAATAAGTCTTATCTGCAATTATAATTAGTTTATTTGATAATTCCTGATAATGCATGATGAAAGAATTATTTGATTTGTTCATTGTTGACTCGTGTTGTTTTGACTTATTTTTTCATTGACGTCAAGGCGGAATGACATATGTATTTATACCTCAGAGTAATGAAAATATTTCTTACTCTGTGATTTTTACTGTTGTTCATTTTTCGTAGTATAAATAATAGATATATAAGTTTTATATCTATGATACATAAAATAATTCATTTTTTCAGTAACTTTTAAGCTGTTGAAATTAATTAGCTTAATTTACCATTCGATAATTAACAGGAATAAAAATTTAAATACCAAAAACGTCCAATTACTTGCTCAATTTCTTATTCCCATTGTTGCTCTTGCCTTCAAGCATGCATCGTTTTATTTTTTAAGCGTAGCCAGTTCACTGGTGATGCTATCTTATCCTTTAATTTTTACAAATTATAATACATATGATCTTATATCTATAATTTTCTAATACCTATGTTTCTCCTTTTAGTCCACTCCGATTTACGCAATGATGTATTTTCTTTTGACTTCCTAATGTTTTAAAAGCAATTAGTTTATATTAAAAAGTCAATCGTAGGTATATTTTATTTACGAATTATGATTTGAATTGTAATTAAAATTTGAAGTCATATTTTAAAATGTAAAAAAATTGAATTAGAATATTATCTACGGTTCGATATTTTAAATACAATCAATAACATTTTTGTAAAGTTGTAATACTAAAATATGTTATGGGAATAACCTTTATATGTTTTATTATTTGCAACGGAATCGTAAGACGACCGTAGCAAGTTATTCTTATGACGAAATTAGTACGTCGAATATGGGAAGGCTTGTTAACTTGCTATAGATTAAAATCTCTCACAGTTAAAAGTAATTAATTAATTAATTAACGTTGCACACTCAACGCCCCCCATTAGGATTGTAATATCCTGTGTTGGGGGTCCGGAAACATTCACAATGACAAGGACAAATACACCCAGACCGGAAAATATGCTTGCATGGTCAATACAAACATATTATGCTCCGAGCGGGAATCGAACCCGCGACCTGTGGCGTTTAAGGCAGGTTCGCTACCGCTGCGCCACAACGTCGTCAAAGTAAGTATAAGCTATAGTGATTTCCAATTATTTATTATAATTCATACCCAAATGATGTAGCAGAAGCCACAAAGTGTGTAATACTCATAAATATTCAATTAAACACTTTTAAAAATTGTTAATTTAGCTCCCATATAATATAACTTCTATTGCTCGCACCAACAAGCAATAACGGCATAAAATAATTAAAACTATAAAAGTGTCTTCCAGCAGCTCCAAAATATGTTTTAACTAAATGTAATTTTATAGCAGTATTTAATGTATATTCTCTTTAAGTACTTTTATTCAGTTATTATAAAATAGATAAAAAAAAAACATTTATTTCAAGTAACCAAGACTCAATAATGTTAAAATAATGTTAATAATATTAAAAATTTTAAATAGAAGATTAAGCACACGACTTCGTCCTTGATTCGTCACGATAAAAACATTCAAACTGTCTTCATACTGAAAATTATTAAAAATTTTTTTTAAATTTTATTTCACGGCAATTACAAATTTTAATGATGCCATGTTGGGTGATAACATAAAAAAAGAAATTATAATATTTTTACTATAAATTACTAGTTTATTACCAATCAGCTAATAGTATAGTAATATTAAAAAAGTAATCAACCGTTCCATACAGATAAAATGTCATAGCCTCGTTGATGCCCATTCGAAATTCAACACTAACACAATGGAACTACGTTAGCCACCGTTAACTTTATTCGATGTTAAGTTAATAATTGCAATGAGATAAATATCCTATATTAAATATTAATCCAAATTTATTTTCTTACTTAAATAAAAAAATAAAAATAAAAAAATCTGGTTTAAATTTAATTTACATCTATATAACTCTATTTTTAAAAATATAATACCATAAGCGACGTAATATTTGTTCTACATAATATTAACCATAGTTTATTGGCAGCCAGTAACCGAGCAAGGAGTCATCGTCCGCCGTCGTGACTGAAAGTAAAAGTCGGCCTTAGCACAGACAGACATGCATTACATTACATACGAGACATAAACACGTTATTCAGCGATCCGTTTACTTCTAACTCATAAAAAAATAAGTGTTTTTTTATTTAGAAAGATTTTTTTTAGCTAAGCTAAGCGCCACAGGTCTCGGGTTAGATGTTTGTATTGACCATACAGGCATGTTTACGGGTCTGGGTGTGATTCTCCTTGTCCTTGTGTACGTTTCAACACATGATATCACTACCCTAATTCTTCTTCTTGTCGAGTGGTTAGTGGCCAACCTATTGTCAGAGTTGTTCAGGACTCTAACTTGACTTAACGACTGTCATCAAATTGATGACGCTCAGTTGAAATACCACTATATGATCACCCATCTAGTGACTGACCGCGCCTAAAGTTGCTTTACCCACCAATCGTTTACCGATCAGTGAGCGCACCTGGCTGTGACTATCCTAATGGGGCCGTTGAGTGTGTAGCGTTAATTTACTTATTTATAGCATAGTTAGAGAACACAACAACACAACAACATATTATATATACATATATTTAAAGTAGTTTTGTTTACTCGCATAAATCCTGTATGAATTCATGGCGATTATAATTAGTTAATATTTAATGAATGCAATGATAGCGTCGCTCATCGCTATACAAATTCGGTACTATCAATATTTGTATTGACATAACTATTATCAAGTTTATTTGTCTTCGCTATACAATTAATAATTATTATGTACTAAACAGAATTCACAGTTCACCAATTCAATTTTAACAATAAACAAATCATAGTTAAATAAAGCTTGTAATTTCATCTAAAATCAGCGTTTGGTATACTTACCTAACACATGCTGAATGGTACGCCATTTTGAAACACAGCACGGTGGTCAAACATCAATTAAATGTGTTTTTACTTGCTTTTGTTTTATTATTTATTGTTTATCATTTTATTATTTTAAAAAAAGCATTTCTTTGTTGAAAAAATCTCTCCTGCTGGAACGTCAATAACTACTGGCTTAGTCAAAAAGCTCAAAATAGAACATCCCTTTAATTTCTAAAAATCTTACCAAAAATGTCTAACACGCTAGAATAAACTTATTTACTGAATTTCGTATAGATAGAGTCAATAGTCTGAGAGTCTAACGATATACGCTTGGGCAGACTGAAATTAAAAAGAATAAATAATTAACAATAGTACGGGTCAATATTGATTTTCACTTAAATTTAAAATTTTCATTCAAAAACATGACCATTGGTCTCTAAAATATAAAATGCATTCACTCTTTTATTGCAACTGAATTCAGAGTGTTTCGTAATAATAACAGTATTGAGAGATGAATAATAAAAGTGTTGAAATTATAAAATCTTGTGAAAATTAAAGTAGTTCATCAGGATAGTTACATTAAAAATTGTAACTAACGAGCAATAAATAATTTGTTTATCAATTTTTAAATTAAATTGTGTAGTACTTAAGTAGAATAAGATGTTACATTTTAGAAATTGTAATGCATTTATATAATTAAATGAAGAAATAATATTATGTAATATATACTATGAAATATACATTTATGTGTGTAAATATTATTTGTTTATATATATGTATGTCGGGGTAATCTCTGAACATATCTAAATATATAAATTCGATAAATTCTCTCATTAAAGCTAAACTTTTTTTTTGTTTTCACTGAGAAATGCATTTATACACACCACCCCACGTAGTGTTCTCGTCAAGTACACTAGATAGTGGTAGTGTGGGACTCGGCCGACTGTTCGTCTACCGGCAATACCTACTAATACTCAGCGGAACCCTCATCGCTATAGTGGGACGTCATGAGGTCGCTAACGACCATGACGACATTAAAGCTACACTATCCCTACGGGCTATATCCCACTATAAATGTGGAAGTTGGTATGTTTCGATGTTGGCTAATCAATGACGCAAAAATGGCTGAATGGATTTGGATTACACACAGGTAGCTTATTATCTAGATGAACACATAGGATACTATTTATCCCGGAACTTTGTGAGACTGCTACAACCTTTTAATTTTGATGATCGGGAAATTAAAGAACTCTAATTATTAGAAGGTCTAACTATTAGCTTTATTGGCAATATAGGTAAAACTAAAAATTCAAACTATTTGCACCTTTATTATTCCACCAGTGGTCCTTTCGAACCGATACGACCTGGGTTGGCAACGCGCCTGCATGCCCTCTGGTGCTATAGATAATGATGGGCGGCGGTGATCGCTTAACATCAGATGAGCCTCCTGTGCGTTTGCCTCCCTTACATAAAAAAACCACAACAAAGTTACAGGGAGAAAAAGTACCTTGAGTCGTTTCGAGAAAAGATGCTTACGGCCCTTTGCTTAACTGCGGCAATACTATACAACGTATTATTTAATAAAATTTCCGTATTAAGTAATTAAATATTTATGTCATATCCACAATATTTACGACTATATTTGATTTAAATTTAAATCAAAAAGTAAAGTTTCGTAATTTATAATCTCAAAACAGACCACGATTTCGTTTATTGGTAAAGTTATTGACGATGAAAGGATTACGTATTTAGCTCGGATTGAGCATTAGAGTTCAACGGGATGGATGGTTCGCGGTTCCGTAATCACGCTTGATTGCGTTGTAATAGATCAGATGGCTGAGCGTGGCTCTGCTTCTCTGAACTATGGTAATATTCTTAACATTAAAAGATACCAACTTCGAAACTAAATATCAAACAATAAATATTTTCTACAGAATATTTTCTTCATTTTTTATTTATTTATGGTTCGAGTTGCATACAAGCATACGGCTTACCTGATGGTAAGTGGATGCCGTAGCCGATGGTGAACGCTTGCAGCACCATTAGTAGGTGCCACTCACGCGTTGCGAACCTCGAGATATTAGTTCTTAATCTCCTCTGCCCAGTAATTTCACTAGCCCACTTCAAATGGGAACACAGTAATGCCTAGGCACTACTATTTGGCGTTAGAATATTTGGCACTGCGGTGGTACCGTGGTGGTACCAGCCTCTTGCAACAAAAGACATACCACCAGTGTGACTGATTGCACTGTTGGAATAATCTCTGCTGTGAAAGAGGTCATCCCAACAGCGGGCGATGGGGTCTTCTCATCCCGACGCCGGTAAACTTCACAAGAGTAATGGTAAGGCAGCCATGTTTATTACATATATTATACATGAAGTATCCCAATCCTGTATTTATAAGTATTGTCTGGTTTCAGTGACAACAATTGGTGCTTTTCCGGACCAAATGTTTGTTAAATGGACAAGCATTATGAACAAAAAAAAATTACTTAAAATTATGCAAATCGCCATTGATGTGGGTATTGAAGAATTCCCACGATTTTTCCAGGATCACAATAAGTCTCGCATTTTCCTCAGATCCAATCTACAACGGGACTAACTTTAAAGTATACCCTTCTAAAAAAAAAAAGAATAATCCAAATTAGTCCAGCCATCTCAGAGTAATCGAGTGACATAAGTACATACAAAAAAAATATTAACGAATTATGAACCGCCTCCGACGTCTGAGGTGACCCGGATGTTTGCCAGTAATTTGTTCCACTGTGTTATGATACTTATACAAGTGGCTTAAAGTAAAATATATTCCATCTATCTTTCTTATGTCATGACGGTTGGCAAACGTCTAAGGCGTCGGGACGTGACGACCTCATCGTCCGCTGTTGGGATAACCTCTGTCACAACAGAGACTATTCCACCAGTGCAATCAGTCACACTGGTGGCAGGTCTTTTGTTGCAAGAGGCCGGCTAGGTAGGTACCACCGCAGTGTCCAATATTCTGCCGCCAAATAGTAGTGCTTAGGCACTACTGTGTTCCGGTTTGAAGGGCACTGTACGCTAGTGAAATTACTGGGCGAACGAGGTTAAGAACTAATATCTCGAGGTTGGCAACGCGCGAGTGGCACCTACTAATGGTGCTGCAAGCGCTCATAGGCTGCGGCAGCCACTTACCATCAGGTGGGCCGTATGCTTGTTTGCCAACTTCTACCATAAAAAAAACAAGCATACGGTCCGCCTGAGTCCCCGCAACCTATGAACGCGCGCGATACTTGATGTATCACAAGCACTTTGCCAACCCAACCACTCTACTACAGGAAGGGAACAGAGGTTGGGAGATTGGGCCTCCACCGCTCTCACTCATCGCACGAAATGCAACCGTACCTAATGATACTGTTACTTGACGCCGATGTTCTGTGAGAGGGTAGTACTTCCCCGGTTCAGCAGGTCCTTTTATGCTGAGAGAAGCATGGCTCTACTGCCGTAAAAATCGTTTTATAGATTTTTGATTCTATTAACCAGGAACGCTATAGAATATACCCAGACACCCAGTAAATGATAAGAGTCGGGTGTCGTTGTGTTTTATTGAAAAGTCTTGTTTCTCGGCGGTTACATGATAAGCTCGTATGCAAATGGACGCCCAGGGAGACGCATTAGCCGGCTGTTTGAAAGTAAGCTATGCAAAAATCTTTCAAAACCCATACGCCTTATTAAAACTAACTTAAAATATTTTTCCAAAGTCTTTGATTTGACTGATAATGCTTTTATCAAATTTATAAAAATTGAGACTAATATGCAGGGCCGGATTAAAAGAAGCAACACATTCTTTGAACCCTTTGACATTTTGATGATTTACTGATCCAATCTGGCAGATTGGAGAGAAATAATTTCGATCAATGATTTATATTAGTACTAGCGGGCCCGGCAAACGTTGTCCTGCCCCGAAAAAAATCTGGGACCCGATAGCAGCGCTCTCTACCCGGTGAAAGTTTTTGATTGACTAATAAGGCTATTAAAAAGCAGGGGTTGGTGATAAAAAGTGAAAATTTAGGGTCGTATGTATTTTTCAATGCCACATAATAAAAAAATAAAAATAAAATTTTTCCAAAAATTAAAAAAAAAAAAATTGTGGTGGACACCCCTTATCACTGAGGGGTTTGAAAAATAGATAGTAGCCGATTCTCAGACTTACTGAATATGCATAAAAAATTCATAAGAATCGGTCAAGTCGTTTCGGAGGAGTATGGGAACGAACATTGTGACACGAGAATTTTATATATTAGATTTAGGAATATAATCATATTTGTACAAAGTACTGTAGTTATAGGTAAAACAGCGAAAAAAAAATATCAAAGGAAAATATGTCTACTAGTGTTTACTAGACGGAATTTAAAAGATTTTTTCCAAAGTCTATTGTGGGCTAGTTGTAATTCTTTTGTGAAGGCCCCGTGACTTTCGCCCCGGTTGCCCTCCCCTATATTCTATGCTTATGTACGCTCTCCCACGCTTTGAAAGACTACGTTTATTACACATCACACAGTGTATCATAATTCCAATGTTCATTGTACACTGATCGCGTCTACCGCTACGACTTACCACCGTTAGTGGCTAAGAGCATGACCTGAACTTATCTTGGCTTACACGTTACATAAAAATTCGGAAACTGTAGTGTAAAAATATCAAGATTCTTGTATGACAATCCCTTTGTGATTAAATTTTCATTTATTTTTAATATTTGTTGTTGTAGCGGAAATAGAAATACAAAAACACATTCTGTGAAAGTTTCGACTTTAGCTTTTACGTGAAGCCCGCTGACAAACTGACGGACGGACAGCGGAGCGGAACCCTAAACACGCAACAAGCTATATATTAAAAAATCCTGTTATAATTATTTAACATTAATACAATATTTAATGCGACGCGCCGTTCGAATTATTGGTGATGTGGAGGTTTCTAACACCCTCGAACCTCTACAACAGCGACGTGAGATTGCCGCTCTCAGCGCTTTCTATAGACTATACCACGGCGAGTGTTCAGAGGAATTATTTTCCCTCATCCCTCCCTCCCCTTCCATTCAAGAACTACGCGTGCCGGTCTCCGATGTCACCGACTAACTGTGGCATCAATGCCATCGCGAACTAAGAAGTTTGCCAAATCTTTTCTTTGTCGCACTTCAAAAAATGGAATGCTTTACCGGCACACGTGTTCCCTCATTCTTACAACCTGGGGTCCTTCAAACGAGGCGTGAAGAGGCACCTTGCGGGTAGGCAGGGCGAGGATGGCTAATATGGTTGCAGAAGGCGAACTGTACTAGCCATCCTCGCCCTGTATATGTAGATGTAGATGGCTAGTACAGTTCGCCTTCTGCAACCATATTAGCCACCTTCGCGTGTGGACTCCACTTCCACTTACCATCAGGTGGAGTGGAGTTATTTGCCATCCGGCGTTTGAATTAAAAAAATATATATATATTTTCTGCTATATATATCTTATAGGGTAATAGTCAAATTATGACAGCAGCTTTATTCTTAAAAAAACTTGCCGAAAGTTTATCGGTGTCGTTCATACAAGACACTCAGTAGCGAATACTAAGTGTATTGTAACATGATATCGAATCTCCACTTATATTTGAGGTCAAAGCCGACTTCATCTCAAGTGAATTAAATAAAGATGGGATGTTACAATGTTCATAATATAAATGCCATGTTAGGTAAGCCTTAATTAATAGACAGTTCATAAATTCTTCATTTTATTAAAGTGATACAAGTGTACAAGTATATTAATACTTCTTGACACCGTTGTGACTTTGTGTGTAGTGAATCTGCTTTTAGCATCGACGGTTGCGGTTTCGATTCCCACTCGGACAGATGTTTGCATTGATCTTACAAATATCTGTTTCGGTCTGGGCGTTTGTCCTTGCGGGTCTCCCCACCGTGCCTTAGATAGCACGTTAAGCTTTCGGTCCCTATTGTTATCACATAACGTCTGATGACATTCGTTAACTCTTGATATGTAAATACTTCTAATCCAATGAGTTGCTTGTTCACTCTTAGCGTTACGGAGGTCAGATGGCAATCGCTCTGTGTAAAAACTAGAAACCTATCAAATCCGGATAAGAACAATAAGACCCTGAGTAAATACTCGTATGATACTATTAATAATGCTATGAAGAAATTTAATACTGCTTATATTTCATGAGCGTGCAATTAAGTTGCTATGTCAAATTTTACTAATTAAAAACTTCATTAATATAAAATAGTTTTTAGAAGAAAATTACTTCAAAACTAAAAAATTGTCTACACAATATTTTCTTCAGAAGTCCGTGTGTTACTGGTAGCGGTGCCATGCCGTTACAGGCATGCAAATTGCACATGTATGAGTGTATGTATGTATGACGTAATCACCAAATATCTGAAAAGCTACATATACATTTCGTGGTTCTTTTGTCAATGTATAAACGATGAAAAGAGACATATTTAGGACGTACATAAAAGATCTGACACTAACCGATTAAACACCTACGCATCCACGAATGTTGAACTTATCAGATCTCCGTGTTCCCAAAGGTCACACAAAAGAGTGACACTTCCGACGTAAAACAAAACTTTTGACGTCATGAAATTATAGACGCCTGTTGAATGTAGATTCCTGTTGACACTACATGACATTGTCCCAGGGTGGGGGGGCTAAAAAGTTCTCAAGGGGACAACATTTTTTTTTATCACACGATGGTTCGCAAATAAGCATCTAATTCGCCTGATGGTAAACAGTCACCGCAACCTATGCACGCTTGCGATACTTGAAGTATCACATGCGCGTTGCCAACCTAAAGGATTGGAGGGAAGGGATGAATAGGGGAAAACGAAAGGATTTAGAGGGGTGGAAGATTGGGCCTTCAAGTGCTGTCACTCGTCCCACGATATGCAACAGTACTGTTACTTTATGCCAATTTTGTGTGAGACCTGACCAGGACAATTTGTGCTCGGAAGAAGCCTGAGCGAAGTGCTTAGTATGTGGCCTTACTGGCCTTGCCAGCTGAGTACTGCAATTTCTTTTGAATTTTAGCTAACCAAATCACCAAAAACAATATATATATACATATATATGTATGTGAGAAGCTTTAATTTTCTTAAGAAGTATCAAAACTGTGTAATTTTGTAAAACAGGTTTTTTACAAATTTATAGTTTTACCTCGAGTGACTCCTTTTGTAACTTACACGTATATATTTAAGATATATGCACAAGAAAAAAACGTTTTCCTTTTAAGAACCGGTGATATTTCAGGTCGTGTGGTAAAAGATAAGTATTCACTTATCTTTTGCCTTCTGTTCGCTGATAACAGTTTTTACACCTTTTTTCCTTGTAAGTTAAGTACTTAAAGCGAATCTTACCAAAATAGACTTTGTACAAAATTTGTATATATTTTATTTTCTCATAATTCTCGGTATGATTGTATATTAATAATTTAAAATAATATACTCAAACTCAAAATATTCTTCAAATAAATTGGCTCTTAAGCACTTGTGAATCGTCAATTTTAGGTGAAACTATGCCGATTTGAATGGTGATTCTTTAGAGAATAGCTGGCAAGAAACTCTACAGTTACTCTTTTCAAATATAATCAATAACATTTATCAACACCTACAAGACCCTGACGATAAGATCACGTTAGACAATGCTCCATACACAGCTCAAACTCGCACATAACACCGTCCTCGCCGGCGAAGACGAGGTCCCTTGTTCCACACGTCACGACGCGTTCACACCGTTGGGTAAGTCCATCAACTTAGGACGCGCTCGGAGCGTTACCTCCATTCCCGATGACGTCTTAAGCCATGGTTCGGCCTCGTAGGAGGCACCGTGAGGACGGAATCAAATTTGAGCCCTCGCGAGGGCTGTCTCTTTTTCACGGCTGGGTCTCAGTACTCGGCTCCCCGAGTGACGTTGTCAACAGCAATACCCATTAAAAAAAGGTTTAAGTATATTTCCTTACACCAAAGAGATCGTTGAAGGTTGGTTGAAAATGACTATCATAATATTAAAAGTATATTGATCGTTTGTCAAGGTCTAACAATTCGGGTCGGCACCGGGAGAAATATGGTGCGACTTTTAATTATCGCGATGCTGAATATTCATGAGGTGCCGCCGCTTGCAGACGCCCTACATAGGACCATCTTCTGATATACTTCACTTATAACTAGAGAAAGCTAAATAAACTAGTGTTTTGAATTATAAATAAAAATACAGAAATTTAGCAGAATTTTAGTGATCTTAACAAATTGTTTACGAAACACATGCTAATACTATATTTTATTATCTAATAAAGGCTTTCGGGGCTAGAAAATAATAATAAATAAACGCTGCACAAACAACGTCTCCCATTAGGATAGTGAGATCCTGTGTCGGTGGTCCGGAAACACATACAAGGACAAGGACAAGGACAAATACACCCAGACCAGAAAATATGCTTGCATGGCCAATACAACCTTATGCTACAAATATTATGCTCAGAGTAAGAATCGAACCCGCGACATATGGCGTTTAAGGCAGGTTAGCTCCCGCTGCGCCACAACGTCGTCAAAAATGGTACATTTTTATCCTATGATGGTACCCTTTAGTGCGAGTCTTAACTCTCAATTGGCCGGTTTTTTCCGAAGACGGTCCGTCATCAAACCTGCCTGATTTCTTTGATGTTGCCGTTAATCCTGTGATGTGACAACGGCTGTCCATTACAAATAAGACAGGACATATGATTGCTTTCACTTTACGTGATAAGAAATAAGAAAACCAAAAGCTATTTAAAAACGTTTATTCAAACACTCAATCATTAAGTTGTTATAGGTAATTGGGCACAATCACTGACGTCTCAGTGCGAGACGGGTTGCGACCGCGAACGTAGCCCATTCACCCTGATGAAGGACCTCCGATGAGTCCGAAACTAGTCGGTACTTAAACCGATTGAACGTGAGTGTTAGCCGTTTAAATTTTACATAGTTAATTAAGTCTCACGATAGTTTTAATAATTTAACAATCAATTCTATTTGGGCCAGTCGTGAAATTACATGATTTTCTACTTAAGTAATTACAATAATTAAACTATTTATATCCACATATTATCCACACTTTGACGACCAGATGTTTGTTATAAATATCTGTTTCGTTCAGGGCGTGTGTCTCCTCCGTGCCTTAGACAGCACGTTAAGCTGTCGGTCCCAGTTTTTATCATAAGATCTGATAAATCGCATCTCATGATAGGTAATTTGCTCTTATCCAATGAGTTACTGGTTTGCCCTTAGGGTTGCGGAGGTCAGATGGCAATCGCTCTGTGTAAAAACTAGTAACCCGTCAAATCAGGATAAGAGTATAAGCAGACCTTGGAGAAATACTGGAAAACCACCGCAGTTATAACGCCTAAGCACATATTAATTAGTTTTCCATATAATACAGCCAGTTTAAATATCCGTTATCGAACACTTGGGCCTTAAAGGATTTTGACAAGCTCTGCACGCTAATGGTTATTAGAAGAGGGTGGTTAAAAGAGCCTTATTACTTTATATACTACATTTAAATTGCCGTTGTGGCGTTGTGGGTAGTGAGTCTGACTTTAGTCTCGACGGTTGCGGGTTCGAATCCCGCTCGTGCAGATGTTTGTAAAAATTTCGTTCATGGTCTGGGCGTTTGTCCATGGGTCTCCCCACCGTGCCTCGGAGAGCACGTTAAGCTGTCGGTCCCAGTTGTTATCACATAACATCTTAAGATAATCGTTAACTCTTGATAAGTCAGTTGCTCTTATCCAATGAGTTACTGGTTCGCCCTTATGGTTGCGGAGGTCAGATGGCAATCGCTCCGTGTAAAAACTAGTAGCCTGTCAAATCCGGATAAAAGTAATAAGCAGATCCTGGGCAAAAATAAAATACCGGGAATAATGCTAGGACGAAGAAAACTATATTTAAATTGCCCACCGGATTTACAAAGCTTTTAAAAGCTGTTAAATTTGTGGTTACCTAATATCTCTAATTTTTTAGCAACCATACGACCCAGGTCCTGAAGGTAAGCGGTGGTCATAGCCTATGAGCGCTTACAACAACATTCATTTGTAGGTGTCACTTACGCGTTAGACTCATGATATTGGTTCTTAAATCTGTCTAAATTATTTTGCACTGTTTTTATACGAAGAAAAGTGGTAAATTATCGTGTAGTTGTGTTGGTCAGCGATAGCCAATCTACGAATCCTGGCAATACTAAAATCATCAGATTCATAATCTTTGGCCTTGGATAGGGGGTAGGCAGAATTCGAAAAAGTTCCAAGCCTGTTCGAAACTATAAATTGAAACTAGCGGCCCGCTCCGGCTTCGCACGGATATAAAATATATAGCCTATATCATTCACTGAAAAAATGATTAAAATCGATCCAGTAGTTTTGATTTATTTATTACTGCTCGTGGCCCGCACGAGTTAAATGTAATTTTTTACGACATCACATTAGAAACCTCAAAAATAACAGTTTTTTTTGTCTCCACTATTTACTTGATGTTATTATATATATAAACTTTCCTCTTCAATCACTCTATCTATTAAAAAAAACCGCAACAAAATCCGTTGCGTGGTTATAAGATTTAAACATACATAGGGACAGAGAAAGCGACTTTGTTTCATACTATGTAGTGATAATAAGGTAATCATTCTAGGTTGAGATGACTATTTACCTTAGATCTGATGTATCCCATATGACATATAATCGGGGACATTTTCTATTTCAAAATCAGTGAAATAGTTCTGCATTATGGCTCACTAAACAAATATATCGTTAGTTAGGCTCATGACAAATGGTATAGATGTACTTAATATTTACTGAAGGATCACGGAGCAAGGTACGTTCGCCTTTCTAGTATACAACGATCACGACTTAGACGGCTCCGAAGTCACCACGAACATCGAAGTATGTGTTGCAACTGCGAAAAGCTTACTTGCACCGTGCACGTAGACCATTAAGATACATTTTGACTTTCGGCCGTTGGAGCTATCCCAAGGACCGCACCCGAATCGTGACATCGATTAGACGCGAACGGTGCCCGGTAATCGAGTTACGAAACTATAAAATATTGTGGCGTTAAGTTACGTTACGTAGACAAGTTGCGAATTGTCCACTTGGCCGCTGAGCTACGGCGTCAGCGCTAGCGTACGTCTCTAGCCGCTCGAGCGATACGACACGGCAGTGCCGCGCCAACAGCCGCGCGGAACGAACGCCATTCGCGATCACGACGCGACCACACGCGCACCTGTGCACCTATGCCCTGTGTTCATAACTCATATAACACGTAAACAAATCAAACAGCCGTGAGAAGTGCAGCTAAGTGAGATCGGAACGTCGCACTCACGCCATACGAGCTAGCTGTGCCGAGTGACAGTTGCATTCTGCAGGTGCCTAGTTCTTTATTAATTGAAAAGTGATTGTAATGTGGTCACGGCCGCGGCTCACATGTCCGGCCCAGTTTTCACGATCGTTGCCTCCGACTTAGAATTCCATTAGTTGCTTTGTTTGTTCGTTAATCCGGCGATTCGGGAGCGATCGCGACGGCTGTGCTGGGCACTTGTTGATTCACTTTCGGCGTCCTAATGCCCCTAGTGTTTATTGTATTGTACGTCCCAAAACAAGATAATATTTCGTAATAATAATTATGCTATAACTATGCACAATATGTAATAATAAGTACAACAAAACACTCCAATCCGAAACTGAATTGTGCTGTTAAGCGTTTCTTAACATTAGAAAATGACGATAGATAATTTAAAAGCTGATTTCGCACTATTTCATATTTTAATTTCAATATTTGTAACAGACTAGTTACAGCAAAATATTTTACACGTGACTTAATAACTGTAAGAATTATTTAAAAATGTGTTAAAGCGAAGTGGGTGATTAAAAAATATGCACGATTTTTTCCTTTTGTTGTCATCGCGACGTTTATTTAATTACTTATTTATAACAAAATCAACGTCGGATTTCAGAACGAATCATGAAAATTGTGAAGAACGTTAAGACTAACTAAGGATAGTAAAAATATTATTTTCAAAATATTTATTAAAAAATCATTTCATTTCTTTATGATTATGTTTTACATATCAATATCAGGCTATTTACGAATAATACACGTGTTTAAAGCTTAATAAATTATTAATTCGTTTTTTTTCGTATCTAACGCATATTGCGCAGTTATGGCTCTGTGAGGATCCGTGTTAAATGTCAGTATAAGCATACTTATACATAGGCCTAACGTCAATAAACGTTTTGAATTATGTTTAAGCTGCAAAATACATAAACACTAAATTAAACAAATTATTATAAAAGCTTACAGCATATATTACAAATTAATATTTTATGACTTTCGGTGTAACGATATTATGCATTTATTTTCATTGCTTTTTAATTTACATTAAGGATTAAAAAGCCATAATAAAATAATGGTTCTTCAAAAAAGCGGAAGCATTGAACTATCTAAGAGTCCTCTTAAAAGGATTTTTTGCGAGTCGCAGTGGAATATCTGTGCCTAATTTTATGACGAAATTCAGTTCCTGCTATTCAGAGTCTTTAAAGACAAAATAATAAATATTGTTGGCTAAAACGTACATTAGATTACAGGACCTTTGCATATAAATAGTTAACATATTTGTGGCGTCAGAGTTCAGACACTAGTAGGTAGCGTACCAACTGACCTTTTTAAGTTGTTCCTTCACACTCCACTTAAAACTTGTAATTTTCTTGCTTATTACCGACGATTTCGTATTCTTGAACCTATTAAAATATTATAGTTTATTATTACCTATTAAAAACAATAGTTTTACCTATTAAAAATTACTATGTATCCTTACGATGGTGTGCAATTTTGTTAGCATTGACAATTTAATAGGCCACCATTAGCAAGCGCAAAATTCATAATTTGACAGCTTATCAGTATTTTGACAGGTGCCAAACCGAGGCTATTAAATTGTCCGGATAGTAATAATTCGAGATAGCCTATCTCTCTGCCTTTTATTAATAAGTTATTTTATTAATACGTTATTTTTATTTTTATTTATTTTTAATTTTGTATAAAATATTATATCTGCCCATTTTTTTTTGTCCGTAACAACAACTTGTCAACCCTCGTATTATTATTAGCTATTGAGAGTTGAAACTCTTGTTAAAATCTCAAATTATGTAATAAACATTTCCATAATTTCTCATTAAAGTACTGTATAATATTATATCGTTATAAAAATTTCCAGAAGACAAGTTATGTTGGCTCAATTTATGATTTACATAAGTTGCAATAGCTTTTTAAACCTAACAATAGATACAGTGCAGTTTTGTTAATAGATATTTCAATATTTTCAGTTAATTGTAAAAACATTTTTTACGCTACAAACTCGACAGATCTGCTGTGGCAGTACCACTTAAGCGTTCGACAATATAATTATATCTATTGAATATGAATTTACCATAAGCGGGACTGTAACTTGTCTGCAAAAGCCAGTTATTTATAAGTTTAATTATCTCAAATTTAAACATCAAATGCTTTTAAAATAAATACTCAAACTGATATACAGTAATGCATTCTTTGATTTAATATGCATGCGGGCCATTAATTTATAGATTTAAAAAGAATTCATGACATCCACCAGTTTTTTTTTATCAAAAGGTATACTAAATTTCGAAACTAATAAAGTTTAAAATAGCGTAGCACAAAGAAGCCTTATTGGTTATGACTCAAATGATCAGGGTTACCAATATGTTTTTAGTGCTAAAATATTCTCGATCCGGAAAAAGATTAAATTTTCGTTAAGAACAAGAA
Source organism: Hestina assimilis (assembly GCA_023373885.1). Lineage (NCBI taxonomy): Eukaryota > Metazoa > Arthropoda > Insecta > Lepidoptera > Nymphalidae > Hestina > Hestina assimilis. The sequence goes on along the minus strand of CM041746.1, from coordinate 15,123,926 downwards.
AAAGGTAATTGTGCAGAACTACTGTAGAGAACTACTACTGTAAGGAAAAACTCTAATTATTTTTGCTATGACCGTCTTCAGCATGTTACTACTAGTGAACTTATGTCTGGGGATTCTGATTTATTTTGAAGTTTGAAGAACTATACGATAAAGAAGGACATGCTTATGAATTTAAGGGGTATTCTCATGGATTATGGGGGTCAAGGAGGTTAGGAGATGACTCCAATTCACATGCGGAAGACGTTTATTGTACAGCCAAAATTCGACATTGATATTAGGGTGGTGCCCCACTTCTGCGCAGTCACCAAACCAACTTATTTTAGATTTCAAATTTGCCCGAATTTTCCAAACTATGCGCTTGCTAGTTATCTTTGTTTAAAAACCAAATTAATATTATTATATAAATTGACGTCCCTGGCAACCTTGAAACGGTTTTATCGGATATTATTGGTTATCCATCAAGTCGCAAGCAGGTTTTAAGGACACACTTTTGTTATATCATCTTTGTTTTTGTATGCAGATAATCATTATTTATTGTGGTTGTATTATAAAATGTCGAAATAAACCTTTTTCGGTTGTGTTACCGGTTTTATACTGTTACTTTTTCATTAAAAAGGGTTCTTATTTCATTGCATTGGATGTTTTGATAATTACACGGCCGCCATATTGATTATATGTTTCATATTAATATAATGATCCTAACATAACTTTAAATGCCAGAATAGATTTGGATGTATTATAAGAAACCTTAAATTCTGCAGTCGGGAGCCCGTTTTGTTGAAAACCTTCAATTTAAGAAGTCCGTCGACTGAAATGGCAATCTGCTAATCATCCGCCTTAAGTCTGGTTATAGTATTTTAAAATGAATATTTACGAAACATTTTGACGACGTTGTGGCGCAGCGGTAGCGAACCTGCCTTAAAACGCCACAGGTCGCGGGTTCGATTCCCGCTCGGAGCATAATATGTTTGTATTGACCATGCAAGCATATTTTCCGGTCTGGGTGTGTTTGTCCATGTCATTGTGTATGTTTCCGGACCCCCGACACAGGATATCAATATCCTAATGGGGGCCGTTGAGTGTGTAGCGTTTAGCGTTTATTAATAACTATATTAAAACAAAATCGTAACATACAAATACCCGTGTTTCTGTAACAGACAGAAGTTGTAACTTCTACATATAAACAAATTAAAACGTTCCATTTTCTAACCATTTAAGATAAACGTCAATAAAAACAGGTTTTATTTTATAATTTGGTATAGAACAAGTTATTAATTGGTTTTGAAATTATTTTGTATATGGCGGCCATGTAACTATGGCGGGTTCAAATAAATCCGAAAAAAAAATTACTTTCGCTTATTATAAAGTGATTGCGATTTATTATACTATTAGACTTAAGTAAATTTATTTTTCATCTAACTTTAGCATACTGTTGAACTGGAAAACTTTTGAACTTTCCTCATAAAGGAGCCAGTTATAGTGTTCCCAATATTTTTATATCTATATTCGCGATATCATTGTCATTTTAAACAAATACTGTTAGATGGTGTATGCTTTCATTAGTCTCATTTAATTTAGGGAATTTCTGATCAAGAATTCTTTAGAAATAGTTTGGGAACCCTTCAAAGTATAGGAACTACCCCGCTATAACTCCATTTCCAACAATTTCCTGTGTCTCAGAAACTAGGCGGTTAAAGTCGGTTAGTTGATTTTTTAAAACAGTCCAATTAATCAAGCAACAAATTTTCGAGGTCAAATTCACGAATAACAAGCTATCCAAATTGTTTTTTCTCAATGTTGGCAGCATAATAGTGGACGGCGCAATTAAAAATATGTTAAATAAATCTGAATATATTGATACTTAAACCTATAAGAAGAAAATGCTGACTCGAAACATTCGTTCAACAATTCTTTAAGTATTGGTGGTATATAAAAGTGCTCTCGATCCATTGACAACGCTAGGGAAACTTAAACTAACTTTTATAAGAAAATATGTATTTAATTTTATCTTCTTATTATAATTCTGATACGTCGTATCCGTATTTTTATATTTATCTAGTTTGGTTTTTATTTTTATACCACTTACAAACATATGCCTGATGGTAAGTTGTCTATTTTCTGTTACCATTTGTGTACTTATCACAAGGTTTGCCACCTTAATGCTCTATTAACCTTTTTAGTAATTATAAATTAGTTTCAAAATTATACTATTATTTTTTTTGTTAATTTTATCATAAAGTAGGATACTCAATTTTTTTTAATCAGCATCCGAAGTATCTCCGTGTGTCGTATAACATTTGACTATTATAATATTTTATAAAAAGAAAGCGATTTGGGAACTTACTTTTCTAATTAGATATACAGTGTTTAAACATAATATATAAACAAGGATTAAGACTAAAAATAGTAATAAAAATTACACTAGAAATTACTAAGGAAATAGTGCACTACTTTATGTCTTCGGTATTATTTGCGGATTTTAGTTACACTTGGGTTGAAAGTTAAGAAATTTTGTTGAAGGTAGTAAACATCATACCGAGGAATTTACCGCTCAGTATACCAGTTTTTAAGTCTGATCATCAACTGCTCGACTCAGAAAAGTTTTTACGTGTAGCTCAAACAAACCAACAAGACAAAGAGAGAAAATAAACACACAGACTCAACGGCCCCCATTAGGATACATATATCCTGTATCGGGGGTCTGCAAACATAGACAATGATATGGACAAACACATCCAGACCGGAAAACATGCCTGTATCATCGGACCCTTGAACTGTGGTGCTCAAGGCAGGTTCGCTACCGCTGCGCCACAATTTCGTCAAAATATTTGTGAAGAATATTTACAAGTATAAAGAGACACTTAGAAATAAAATTATACTTTTATACCATATCGCTGCCATGTCAACAAATCTACAGACACACGTTCCGTTATATTCTTGTAATAGTGTAGATTACACGTCGGCTTCACGTTCTGGTGTAACACCCCACCATTCTGATGCAACGTGCGGCTGTCTTGGATCACTGACGGTTACTTTGTTGGCATTGCACTGATTACGAGAAAGTTACATCTAAATAATCACCCATTAGAACATATTTTAATACACGTTAACATTCAATAGAATTTTTAAGATTGGATGTATTTTTTATTGCCATTTATTTTTATCATATAAAAGTAAAATAAAAAATTTTGGGGTGGACCACCCTTAACATTTAGGGGTATGAAAAACAGATAGTAGCTGATTTTCAGACTTACTGAATATGCATATAAAATTTCATAAAAATCGGTCAAACCGTTTCGAAGGATTATGGTAACTAATATTGTGACACGACAATTTTATATATAAGATAGGTTTGCGTTTTCCACATTGTAATCACTTAAAGCATAGTTTAAAACTGCAAATCTATAATTTTACACTAAAAATTTTAAGCTGGATTTTGCGTTATTCCATAATGGCTTAGACTAGGGATTTTCAATCATTTCAGTCCTCAGCCCACATCAACTATTTTGCCTCGGCGCCCTAACCTACCTTGGTAATATAAATAGATAGGTACTGATGATAGTTAGATGGATACAAAAATTAAAATACTCAATAATCTACATTATGAATCCAAACTGTTTATTTAGAATATAAGATTAACACAGAGAACAGTCAAACGAGACATAACAGGCCAATGATTTTTTTTTCGGAATGGCCTTGACAGTGACACCTGGGGCGAGTACAGAAACTCAGCCGTGATAAAGGGGCAGCCCTCACGGGGCCTCAAATTTGAAAGCCAATGATGTGTTCTAAATTCTAATACTTGGTTTAATTCAGAACTCATTAACTTTAACACAAGCGCTTGCAGTTTTTTTATTTGGTAAGATAATTTTTCGGGGAATAATAAAGAGAATCTTTTCACGACTATTTGAATAATATTTAGCTCACACAGAGTTCATGCCCTTTAAAAACATTGCATACTTTTTCCTTCAATATATATATTTTTTTATTTGCATTTGTTTGTTAATTTATACAATAGCTTAGCACTATCAGATTTTGGAAAAGAAAGAAAGATTATACAATCTGCAATGGTTAAATTACTTTTTAAATAACAATTAATATACGATCTAAATGACTCGTTCCGGACACATTCCAACAAAATGTGATAAATGTCTTCAACAACACCACACTCGGTGCAATTTGGTGATGGTATAATTTTAAGCATATGTGTGAATTTATGTACAGGAATATGTCCAGAACGAAGTCTTAGGGCAGAAATCTTTGGGACCGAAATTGATGCGTACGAAAATAGCGTGGCGCTATTAGCTATAACTAATTATCGTTTCAAAATACGATCGTATTACAACTACAGTAAATCAAAACATAACCTTTCGTTGATTTGTTAAACAATTTTGAGATAGAAAATAGTCTATCTAAACATAGCTACTATCTCGTTATGTTATTTAAACAAATGCTAAGAGATTATTAAACATTCGTCATTGATTTGAAAGTAAAAGCACTGTGACTATTATTAAGTATTTGTGGGTTTTTTATGGTTTCAAGCGATCAACATAGTTGATGAGGAAAAGATGGGAGATGAGTGGTAGCATAAGTAAGGGATAAAACCCCCTAATGCCGGTAGCTGTCCTGACCTCTCAGCCCCTTTACCCGGGGCAATATAAATAGGGGTGCCCTCAGGCTGTTGACGCATAGGGTGGGAAACTCTTGCGTCCGTATTAAGCCCCGATGAGGACGGAAGTCGGTGTTGCCCCGACTGCCGAAAGCTCTTGCGTGGGAAGCGCTGGGGCTTGCCCTTCTGGACCACGCTAGCTACGCTAGCCACCAGAGGAGCAAAGTACTTGTCAAATCTCGTTGGTTTGTTCAGCGAGTGCCCCGTAACCTGACACACAACGCACTGAGGTCAGCCATCGAGGAGGTTTTTGGTTTTTGGGAGGTTGGATTAAAAGGGATCGTAAAGGGAAAGAAATTTTATTGATTTTGGAATATTTGAGATGACAAGTCAAAGACTTGCATGGGCGATCTAAAAACATGAGAAGCAAGCATTTTTCTATTCTGTCTGATGGAGTGTGCCTTCTGGAAAAAAGCAAAATTCTACGAATATGAGCTTCTTAGCAGTGGAACATCAAGAGTCAAGTTTTCACTTTTTTTTTTATGTCAGAGGTGGCAAACCGCCCATGAACATCAAAAACACCAGAGGGCATGTAGGTGCGTGTGCATTTAGGATAAAACTGGTAATGAACTGGTTGCCTTTGAAACACAGCTGACGAGCAGTCACTTCACGAGTTTCTCACCAACGTACGGTGTTAGCCAACTAGGCGGGTTCCTTTAAGCCCTGCCATCAGCATAGTCATACGATTACGTCTTTTGCAAATTGCCAATTATCGTAAACGGCAATACAGTAGCTAGCTTTATTTAGCACATCGGTATGACCGGTTACCGTTAATCGATTTCGCATGGTACGGTCCGTGAATGCGGAACACTTGTGTAACTGTCGTAAAAATGCACTTTAACTGCAATACCGATTGCGTTTTTTTGTCTCCAATTTACCCTTTCGAATGACGTCATGCGACAAGGTCGTTTAACGGATGATACCAAAATATGTCCTAATTTTAACAATGCTTATTACTTGCTCATGTATTACGAATTTAATTTTGTATTAAAAATTAATTTTAGTGTATGATTAGCTTTTCCTCCTAGGTAGGATATAACACGTTTCGAAATGTGAATATTTTCAATAATATTTCCAAAGTGCAGTCTGAAACTGATGAACAAATCAATAAGTCTCACAAAAATCAGTGATCACCACCAATACAATTTCCGATTTTTCTGAAATATAAGCTACCTTCCTCCCTTCCTTGAATTAGTGGTCACCCTAATCTATAGAGTTTTACTGCACTAGCGACCATAAGGGTAACCTGAGGGATAGCAGGATAGGGATCACGAGTAGGGTAGGTAGCACAGGCTTAGTGAGATTTGCATGTGAGGAGGTCGAGATTTAATGTTTTCGGCATGAATAACTCGACTCGATCGGAAAATCCTACTTTTAAAGGATTAATGCCGTGAAGTAGCAAGTGTTAGTATTGTTAACTGCCATTTTCTTTGCTCATTCTTTTGATCCGTCTACTGTCTTCACTTACTTACCCCTTCCTTGAGTGTTGCATGCGTCTATAGGCTTTGATGACCGCTAACGCGTGCCGTTAACAAGTTTGCCATTTTACCGATGTCATAATGTGTCTATGCAAAAGAATTGTATAAGGAAAATTCTTGTTTAAAATAGACGTATATATGTTAAGATGAACGCTCAAATCGAGACTTATGAAAGCGGAACCGACATTCTAACAGCAATGCACTTTAAACTTACGTAAGAATTGTTAAGAAGCAATATTTTAACCACCCACAAAACTCGGATGTCGGAGGGGAAGAGGGTGTACTGGAAACTTGAGAGGGGCTAATAATGAAACAAAAACTTTTATATGTGATTTAGTTGGCAAGCAAGAATATTGTCCACCTGATGGTTGTCGTAGCCTATAAGCGCTTGCAACACCATACATTTGTGGGTGTCATTGACGCGCTGCCAACCTCGAGATATTAGGTCTTAAATCTCCTTTGCCCAGTTTTTTCACTGTTAGTGTGCTTCAAACGGAAACACAGTAATGCAAAACACACTGCTGCTCTACGGACATGGGACATTTCATTCACTTTGTAGATGTTATCATATTATCCGAAAAATGTACCTATTATTTTTATTTAAAAATTGCTAGAGTTTTGCCCGCGACTATGTCCACTACTATGTTTATATAGTAATATTAAACGAAATTCAGGGCAATAGCCATAGCTATCAAGGACAAAAATCTAAAAAGTGGCATCAAAGTTTAAAGGCGTCGGGATGTGACGACCCCATCGCCCGCTGTTGGGATAACCTCTGTCACAGCAGAGATTATTCCACCAGTGCAATCAGTCACACTGGTGGTAGGTCTTTTGTTGCAAGAGGCCGGCTAGGTAGGTACCACCGCAGTGTCCAATATTCTGCCGCCAAATAGTAGTGTTTAGGCACTACTGTGTTCCGGTTTGAAGGGCATTGTATGCTAGTGAAATTACTGGGCGAACGAGATTTAAGAACTAATATCTCGAGGTTGGCAACGCGTGAGTGGCACCTACTAATGGTGCTGCAAGCGCTCATAGGCTGCGGCAGCCACTTACCATCAGGTGGGCCGTATGCTTGTTTGCCAACTTCTAAAAAAAAAAAAAAAATCAAAGTACATCAAAGCTATTACCAAAGAAAATTTTATCTGAACATATATAACATAACATGACGACGTTGTGGCGCAGCGGTAGCGAACCTGCCTTAAACGCCACAGGTCGCGGGTTCGATTCCCGCTCGGAGCATAATATGTTTGTATTGACCATGCAAGCATATTTTCCGGTCTGGGTGTATTTGTCCTTGTCCTTGTATATGTTTCCGGACCCCCGACACAGGATATCACTATCCTAATGGGGGCCGTTGAGTGTGTAGCGTTTATTATTTTTATTATTATTATATTGAACCGCCTTTTTGAAATCCCATAAGAAGATTTTCTAATTTCCTTTTAGAATATTGAATTATGAATAAAATATTTTTAATATTATGTTCGAAACTTCTAAGCCTTTGTTTGATACGATGGAGATTTTAAAACAAAATGATTTTTATATTTCAATAAACACGATATTAAAATTTTAAAGGAAGGAAATTGTGTTTGTTGAGATGAAGAATTCTACCTGCGATTAGCCATAAAAGGTTTTATCAATTCGTTTAAAATTTACCAGAAACCTATTGCAAACTTAGTTAAAAGTCTACCAGAAACCTATTGCAAACTCAGTTAAAAGTCTACCAGAAACCTATTGCAAACTCAGTTAAAAGCCTACCAGAAACCTTTTGAAAACTCAGTTAAAAGTTAGGGCCTTGAAATGCACAGACATCGGAACACCTGAGACGAATCACATATTTGTATGATCAATACATCCCTTACACTGCAATACAACAAATATTTCGCTCCCATTAAGTTACACAATTTAATAATTTATAAAAAAATCACAGATGCCAAATCGAATCAAAAGTATTCTAACTATCAAGTAATAGTCATCAAGACATTCAGGTTACATGCATAAAGAAATAACGGGAATGTGAACAAATATATGAAAATTCAATAAGGCCGAGTGATCGAAGGAAATTAACGCATAATCTTTCAGGAGTTGTGTTTTATTCAAAAAGACGTAAGAATTTTGGACTTTGAAGAATTTCTCTATACGGATTACTTCTTTAAATATATCTTCAATATTACTACTATACTATATACCGCACAGTTATTTATACCTCAAATCTAATCAAAATTAGTATAATAATTTTTCTACCACAGTGATACTTTCATTATCAAGTTGTGTAAGTTTTACATTGGGTAAAATACCGACCTGACCTTTGAAGTTTGATTTCACGCGTTGTATTTAATAATAACTTAATAACTTTGTTTTCTTTTACCGTGAATATTGTATTGATTGAAAATCAGTCACGGCTGGTTATTGCTTCATTTAAACTTACTCTATAAGCACTAGCGTTACCCTTGGCTCTGCTACAAAGGTTTTACAACATGCGAAGCAACTCACACTGGTGGTACGACTTTTTGTTGCAAGAGGCCGGCTAGGTAGGTACCACTGCAGTGTCAAATATTCTACCGCCAAACAGTAGTGCTTAGGCATTACTGTTTTCCGGTTTGAAGGGTACTGTACGCTTGTGAAAATACTGGGCAAAAGAGATATAAGAACCAATATCTTGAGGTTGGCATCACGTCAGTGGCACTTATTAATGATGTTGCAAGCGCTCATAGGCTAGGGTAACCGCTTACTATCAGGTGGGCCGTATGCTCGCTTGCCAACTTGTAACATATAAAAAGAAATTTAAAAAAGTTCAAAACCACTAATGTTTCTATAAACAAAAACTAAAATTATTATAGCTAAAACCTGAGTTTGACCTTTTAAATAAAGAGGGCAATTCGTTTGATTTTCTTTCGTCTCCTTTCAAGTTTAAATTATAAACTTTTCCGATTACATCACATCCATAAATAAAAGCTACCCTTAACAGCCCTTAAAAGAAAACTTATATTTACCGTATCAGACGTATTTTCGATGACTCAGCACTATCTGATCGGCTTGAAACTTTGCCACTGCGTAGAGATGTTGGATGATTGCGGAGGGATCTGCATCTTCCATCACATCTATAACGGGGAATTGTTTTAACTGATCCCGCCAGTAGAATTTCACAAAATCACAGCCACCACCTCGATGCCGTTCTCGATTTAGAAGGCATTTATTTCTTAGCGCAACCATATTTCGCCGGTGGTCTTTCCGAACCGATACGACATGGGAAACCTTAAGAGAAAAGCCTTTTCCTCCTTAAATGATTGGCAACGTACCTGCATGTCCCCCGACGTTTCTGATGTTCATGGGTGATGGTAAGCGCTTAATATCAGATGAGCCTCTTGTCACAGCCAGACAGCCCATATTCATTTGTTCCTTTTGTAGTATATAAAAATAACTTTTAACATTTTCTTCCTCGCACAACCACTCTGTGGAACCAACTTCCGCCGGCGGTCTTTCCGAACCGATACGACTTGGGAACCTTCAAGAGAAGAGCCTATTCTTTCCTTAAAGGTCGGCAACGCGCCTGCATGCCTTCTGGTGTTGCAGATGTTCATGGGCGGCGGTGATCACTTAACATCAGGTGAGCCTCCTGCCCGTTTGCCCCCTCTTACATAAAAAAAAAACCTAATAAATAATTCCATATGAAATCGGATTCACTACACAAAAGAAAATCACACACGAAAAAATCAAAAAGAATCAGCAAATATTTACTAAACTATTTAAAACTGTGTAGGTTACATATCTTTATGCGATTTGTTGAAAAAAAACAAACTAATCCTATTACAACAAACGCACTACGAAGACCTTTTAAGGATTACAAAACTGTATTCATAGGGAGGTATTCTTATAAGGACTTATCTATAGGTTTATTTATAGTTCTTTTTGCACTTCTTATTGTGTATTTATAGACGAAATGAATATCGCAATTTCTGCCTTTTTTATTTCTCTGTCTGTCAAAAGATGATACTCTTCAAAATATAATACGTAATCATTTCGTCTGGCAATTAGTGTATTGCCTTTGGCGATTCATCTCGTCTATCGTTTTATTTTAACAGACATCACTTTTGCTATACATTACGTAACACATCATTAAGTTGTGTTATAGTTAGACTCGCTTCTGCCAGCGGATTTACTTGCGTGGATTACGATTTTAATACAAACTTTCAATCATCCTTACCACCATTCAGGGGTGGAGTTTTAGAAAATGTTGCATGTGTTTTATCTTTAATTGTTCGCCTAAAAACAAAGGTTCATGCATCTAGTTTCAAAAATGATGGACTTACATAGAAACTTTCAATCCACTTTTGACTCGCTTAAGCGTTTTACGAATTTTTTTTTTCTTATCTATCTTTCTATGTCCAAGAACTGAGGCTGGCATTAATAAGTCCTATTTATATTTATTTGTAATAAAATCTGTGCGTTAGGAAAGCAGCTAAGAAGGCTTCCAATATTTTTATATAAATCGAATTAGAAAAAATCTGCTATTTTAAAAATGAAAAGGTAGAAAAACATAACTGTCAGCCACATTAATGAGATCGTAGTTTAAAAATGGTTAGTGTGAAATGCCCCATACATATATTTAAGCATTGTGTGTTGAATATTAAACAAGTATACTTTTAACTGTACGCACGTTGAGATTTTATGTTGATTGTTTTTTCTAGTGGTACTTTTTTTTGTTTCGTCTTGAAGGTTTAATTATGAAAGAAAAATAAGCAGTATCTTGTATGAATATCTTGTTATATATTCTTCGAGCCCTATCCCTTGTGGGCTGTCCTTTTTTCACGCTTTCAATCTTATTACTTAGACCTCCTGTACGGCGGTGCTGTCAAGGCCGGTTAAACACTTTTATTCCTAGCATTATGCCACGTATTTTCCCAGGGTCTGCTTCGTACTGTTATCCGGATTTAATAGATTACTAGTTTTTACACAAAAGAGTGTGATAAAAACCGGGATCGATAGCGTAACGTGCAATCCGAAACACGATGGGGAGGAGCGATGGCCCCGGCCGACACAGATGTTTCTAAGTTAAGACTAAGGTTATGCTTAGCTACCATCACGCCACAATGACCGTGAAGTCCAGTAAAACACATTCCAAAAACATTTTTTTAAATTTCAAATCTTGTGCATGGGGCGTTGGGATACTTAAAATGTTCGGTTCAATTTAAACGTTTAAAACATTACTAATACTTCATATCAAAAAACGATAGCTTACAAGCACAGCCAATATTGTTGTGAATCAATTAATATTATATTATATCAGCTTGACCAACCCCAATCGATCTTTCATGAGGTTGAACGATAGACTGAAAATGGTTTATATATCTATACATTTCATTGGCTTTTCATTATGTTCGAATTAGTCTTGATAGGGTAACTGTCCTTTTGTATTTTTATGGACTGACTCGGTTTTATACTCATCTCCCATAACCGGCAACCTTTTTGCATGTCCATTTGAAAGTCTCGCAGGAATGGATTATGCTATTTTAAAAATGTTGATGATTATATGTTGTAGAAAATTTTTCTTTTTCAGAAAAGTTTATTTGATTTTTAAAAGGTTTGATTTTTTAATGGTTCAATTATTCTTCATAGAAGAATCGATCCTGATCCACTTGGGCTATGTCGTAGCCACTCCTTTTTTTCACCGGGCAGTAGAAGGTTGCCACTTGCACAATCGACTCCCGGCTACTGAGCCCCCCCGGCATGACAAGCCGCAGAGTTTTACCTCTGCGGTTTCTCGTAGTCACTCCTAGCATAAACTACGTCTACTATGAGCAAATTTAGAGAGGCAGTATGATTATTAGTAACGACTTGAAAAAGCATTGCTTATATTGTTTTAGAAAATCGAATTAATTGTTCCATTGTAACTCGAAGTGATGGACATCCTAGTCAGACCGAAACTAGTTACTGACATTAATAGCTCAGATGAAATGTCTTTCAATTTCTTATTCACCACAACTTAATAATAATTATTGATGTAATTTAGAGATAACTATCGAATCTGTATTGTTAATAAAGTTAAGAACATTCTTAGAAAATAATTTGGTTTAGTATATATTTATGGTTACTGAAGTGGTTATATTATATTTATCTATATCACTTTATTAAAGCCAAGCCCACGATGCTTTTTAAAAATACTAGAAATAAAGTTAAAGAAAATATGTGTTGTTAGATCGTAATTTATATTACAATGAAAAATGTGGAAAATATTTCCAATGATATAGTTTATGTTAAAAAGCAAATTATTTTTCGTATAATAATATAAAAAGGTTGTATATACAATACTAAATTACTATCAGATGCGATCAGTCTTTGCGGTTGTTTATTTATTTTTATAGCCCCCATTAGGATAGTGTGCCCTGTGTTGGGGTCCGGAAACACATACAAGGATAAGGACACCCATAACGGAAAACATGCTTGCATGGTCAATACAAACATTATAAAAACCCCCGATCTGTGGTGTTTAAGGTGGGTTCGCTACCCACAACGTCGTCCCATTTTTATTTATTTTTTAACATGACTTTTATATATTGTTATATGATAAAATAAAAAATATATATAAATAGCTACAAGATAATTAATGATTCGTTTTAATCATTTAAATTTATGTGAAAAATATACATTTGTGTTTTAATAAATGCGTGTTTGATCATTCGTTCATTATGCAGGTGTTGCCTTTGGGTTCTCATATTTATAAAAAAAAAATTAGACTTTTATTAATCGGATATTGTAATACTTTTTGATTTATATACATACAAAGTGTTTCCGCGACACATGACAAATGGTACAGGTTATTTGTTAATTCTATATAATTTTTTGTCTAAAACTATACATTTACAGCTTCTGCCCCAAGTTTCACTCAAGGCATCAAAAATGCAATATATTTAATAATTGGATCCCTATACAATCTTTAAAACCCCGTTTAATCCCGTATTTCATTAATATTTTTCCATGACGATTGGCAAACAAGCATGCGGTCCAACAAGCACACGATAACCATTCACTGCAATTTATTGCTTACTTAGTGCTGGAACGCTTGCGATACTTGAAGTATCACACGCGTTGCCAACCCAAGGGTTAGGAGGGAAAGTGAGAGGAGGGAAAAATGAACAGGGATTGGGACATTGGGCCTCCGGCGCTCTCACTCGTCGCACGACACTCAACAGTACTGATACTTTTATTTCACGCCTATCTTCTGTGAGAGGGTAGTATAGTTCCTTAAATGTAACTTGAACCAAAATGGCCGCTTCTGCGCAGGTACAATAAGGGACAAAAATGTTAGACAAAAATATTAGTTTGGTCTTATTTAAATCGATTCTTTATAAAGTGGGAAAACGAAATTAAGTATATAATATAGTTATTATTTCTTCTAAATTCAATTAATTATTTATTTATTATCGTTATTAATTACTTAAATAGAATAAAACAAATAAATAGTATAGAAAAAAGGTACCTATACATATAAAAAAAGTTAATGTACATTATTAATAGTGAGATAGACTTTTTCCTATCTTCCGCAGTATTATTCAGAGAATTAGTTATATTATTTTCTTTTAAAAATAACTATAAACGTCAAATACCATCCTTAACTCCCGTCTCCTTAAAGTTGATTGTGGTCGAGGTGAATCTTGAAATAAATGTTAACACACTTGACAAAACTAATTTATATTTTAATTTAATTTTTAATAATTTATTATTAAATAACTAAAACAATCGTGAGCGAGCGTACTAAACGCGGCCCCCTTCATACCGCATACGGTTAGAGACCCAAAAACGTGTTACTGCGCATGGTTCAACTTACATTTAACAGACTATACTTCCCCTGTCGAGCCGACTCATTTGTGCTGGGACTCGTTGGCGCATGGCGACCTGTGGCGCGCTCTTGTACTACTAAATTGTATTAATAATTATTGTATTCATTAATTAATGTTTTGACGACGCAGCGGTAGCGAACCTGCCTTAAGCGCCACAGGTCGCGGGTTCGATTCCCGCTCGGAGCATTTGTTTGTATTGACCGTACAGGCATGTTTTCCGGTCTGGGTGTATTTGTCCTTGTCTTTGTGTATGTTTCCGGACCCCCGATACACAATATAACTATCCTAATGGGGGGCGTTGAGTGTGTTGCATTTATTTATTTATTAGCATGAATGTATATATATATTTTAACACAGTCAGTTCTGCGTTTGATAGCCTATCTCCGCCCACGGCAATTTTTGTAATATATGCTAGAAACGGCTCGTCCTCCTATCGAACTAATCTGATAAAGATTGAGGACAGCTTTTTGTTTACCTTTCTGCTTTCGTTATAATGGAAACTCAAGGATTTTACTTTTAACCACAAATGTGGCAATAGATATAGAAGCCTCAATAGCTCAACCGAGAGTTGCGGGTTCGATCCTGACCCCCTTGTGCTATTGTCGTACCCACTCCTAGCGCAAGCTTCGAGCTTATTTGGAGAAATATATAGGGAATTCGCTGAAAAAAGCATTGCTAAAATTCGTTAAAAAACATTCTCTTATATACAGTGGTTATCATCCCTACTTAATATTATAAATGCTAAAGTAACTTTGTCTGTCTGTCACGTCTAAACTACGGAACCGATATTGATGATAATTGCCACAGAGATAGACTAGAACTTGTGTAAAGACAAAGGCTACTTTGATCTGTATTTTACTGTTTGTAATGTCAAAATATTTTTTTTCCATTTCTGAATACATATTATGAAAGAATTGACAATACTTTGACAAAAGTTAACAAACAATTTTTAAAATGTTTTTCTATCTGTCACTTCCGGCTAATCTCCAAAACGGCTGGACATGGGTTATATAAAAAGATTAGGGTACCAAGTAATAAAAAACTTGCCAATAGGTCAACGGTACAAGGTGGCTTTGCCCCGTTAAGCCGAGAATCGAGGGTTCGATCCTGACACCCTTGGGCTATTGTCGTAGCCTAGCACAAGCTTGGAGCTTATTTGGAGGTCAATATGAATATTATTATGTCCTTTTTTATGTTACAAGTTGGCAAACAAACATACGGCCCACGTGTAAGTGGGCGCCGTAGCCTATGAACGCTTGCAGCACCATTACTAGGTGCCACTCACGAGTTGCCAATCTCGAGATATTAGTTCTTAAATCTCCACTGCCCAGTAATTTCACTAGCGTACAGTGCCCTTCAAAAGACCACCAGTGTGACTGATTGCACTGGCGGAATAATCTCTGCTGTGACAGATGTTATCCCAACAGCGGGGTCAACATCCCGACGGTCTTGAAAAAGTAGTGTTAATATTCTTTAAAAAAAAGGTTATCCCAACAGCGGGCGATGGGGTTGTCACATCCCGACGGTCTTGAAAAAGTAGTGCTAATATTCTTTTAAAAATAACGCAAGCAGAGTCGCGGAGTTATCTAGTTATACATATAGCCGACACACTACAAAGGGACACGTCTTAGAGGCGATCTGCTTTACTTTCACTAAGTTATGTAACACCGGCCACTGCACTAAGATCTTTGTTCCATTATTCTCAACTTGTGTGTAGCATAATGCAACCTGTATTGAGTCTTTTATGACCAACTGTGCACGCGGCTTCGCTCCGTCTGTCAACGTAATTAAATAAATAAACGCTACACAGTCAACGGCCCCCATTAGGATTGTTATATCCTGTGTCGGGGGTCCGGAAATATACACAATGACAAGGACAAATACACCCAGTCCGGAACACATCCATGTATGGTCAATACAAACATATTATGCTCCGAGCGGGAATCGAACCCGTGACCTGTGGCGTTTAAGGCAGGTTCGCTACCGCTGCGCCACAACGAATGCAGAAATAATTTTTCAAATCTGACCGGTAGTGACATTTGCGTGTTCACACAAACAAACAAACTACTCCGCTTTAATATATATAAATAAATATATATAAAAAATAAAAATATTGATACTAGTATCACATTCACGTCAATTTAAAGCCGTCGGGATGTGACGACCCCATCGCCCGCTGTTGGGATAACCTCTGTCACAACAGAGATTATTCCACCAGTGCAATCAGTCACACTGGTGGTAGGTCTTTTTGTTGCAAGAGGCCGGCTAGGTAGGTACCACCGCAGTGTCCAATATTCTGCCGCCAAATAGTAGTGCTTAGGCACTACTGTGTTCCAGTTTGAAGGGCACTGTACGCTAGTGAAATTACTGGGCGAACGAGATTTAAGAACTAATATCTCGAGGTTGGCAACGCGTGAGTGGCACCTACTAATGGTGCTGCAAGCGCTCATAGGCTGCGGCAGCCACTTGCCATCAGGTGGGCCGTATGCTTGTTTGCCAATTTCTAACATAAAAAAAAAAAAAAATCCAAAGGATAGGAGGGAGGAAGAGGAAAATAGGAAGGGAACAGAGGGGGTGAAAGGCTGATCCTCAATCGCACGAAACGCAACAGTACTAATACTGCTACTTTACGCCGATATTGTGCTGAAAGGAGCAAGGTTTTAAACTTGTTTTTATAATTGTTATTACAAATTATTTCTCAGACGCTTACCCAATAGTTTGTTTAAAACTCGCTTTAAAATCTGCGATAAGCAGAGCGTGTACTATTAGTATTCGAAGCTGCTTCTACCGGAGTCTGTAATGCATCTTAAAATCTTTCTATAACGTAATCCAATTTCAAAAGATTTGTTTTTTATTCTTAAATATATCACTTGTCTTGTCTTATGAATTTTTTATGTATAACTAGCTTTTGCCAGCGGTTTCTCCCGCGTGAATAACGATTTTAATACAAACTCTTAAACCCCACTCTTTTACAAACTTTTACTTAAAAATAAGTTTCAGCTTCTAGCTTTAAAAATGACGACACTTTCATACAAATTTTAACCTCCCCTTTTTAAACCCCTTAAAACCCTTTTACGTATTAAAAAGTAGCCTATGAACTTTCTCAGGCTCTAGGCTATCTCTGTATCAAATTTCATTTAAATCGGTTCAGTAGTTTTGGCGTGAAAGCGCGACAGACAGATAGAGAGATTAATTTCTGAAACTGAAATACCGGTAGGATTTAAAAAGTTCTTTTTGAATTTGATAGTGCATTGCTTGAGAATGGTTATAGGCTATATATCATCACGATACGTTACATAGAAGCCGAGCAAGAAGGAAGTGAGTTGGTGGAACAGCAAACACAATAATCTGGGGGCACGGCAGTGCCCCGCCAAGTCAATAAACAAAATAATTGTTCGTTTGTTTGTTTAACTAAACAATAACCATGTAGACAACGCGAGCGAAGCTATATATATCACATATGTATATCTAAGCCAACAACAATTCATCAAAATCTAAGAAAAAGCAAATAAAAAAACACCCAAGTTCATCAACTCTTCTCTAAAAAAAACTCCTTTTTGAGCATAAATCTAACATACTACAAAACGTATTATGATATTATGTGTATTTAAAAAGTTTGCTAGAAGCATCAATAGCTAAAATACAAATTAAATTGGAGCAAACGGTTTTGTTGTAAGAGGCCGGCTAGGGAGATACCGCCGCAGTGTCAAATATTATACTGCAAAACAGTAGTGTCTTTGGCATTACAGTGTTTCGGTTTGAAAACACATATGTAGGCTAGTAAAATTACAGGGCAAAGGAGATTTAAGAACTAATATCTCGAGATTGGCAACGCGTGAGTGTTGGTGTTGCGCGCGCTCATAGGCTAAGGCAACTGCTTACCATCAGATGGGCCGTATGCTTGCTTGCCAACTTAATAACATAAATAAAGCCTAACCGAATGCATAAAATATATTATAATACGCATGAAAATACAATAACAGAAAAAATGTTACGAGCTTAAACTTCTGGTAGGATTTTGAAATGCTCGCATTAAATAATTCTCTGTACTAATTCCAAGCATAACTACATTATAAAAACAAGGTGATAAAAAACTAAGCATAACTTGAACGACCTTATTCTTTCTACATAATATACATTTAAACGCATATTTTTCACGCGTACAGACTATTAAAGTATCCTATAAAAGAAAAAATTAATATGCAATTAAAATAACTCAGATTAAAACAATATTTTTATGCCTACAGCCTTGCGGTTATGTAGTTGATATGTCGGACGACCGTCTAAAACTTTTTAGAACGAAGTTCCTTGACGGCTTACGGATAGTATGATTTAGTAGAAATGGTCACGTAACGAAGAGACGTGTACGTGTGTGATGCACAAACAAATGAGCACACGAGCAAGTGAGTGCACAAACGGCTGAGCAACTCTCTTACTCTCTCACTCTCTCTATCCGAGTTGAAGAAAAGACGTAAGGAACTTGTTGACTTAATAATCTCCGGAGAGAAAATAAAATTCCTTAGCAGATAAGCGTTATTTATTGTTTGCTTCTGGGAGACCGTTGACGGCCTCGGCGGTTGCGGGTGGGATTCCCACTCGGGGCAGATGTTTGAATTCATTTTAAAAATATCTCTTTCGGTCTGGGAGTTGCCCACTCCCTCCTCCCTTGTCTCGGAGAGCACGATAAGCTGTTGTTATCATAACATCTGATAGTAAATGTTAACTTTTGATAGGTCTATTGATATGATGTGACAGCGTATAACGTTCTTCCATCTTTCCTATCATATTTTGCGGGTTTTTGTGATTGTCAGGACCATTTTTGTACTTTTACGGGATTAATCAAAACTATGTCAATGGGTTTGGGAAGTTTCTATGGAAAAAACATTTATAGGTAGGACATACGGCACGTAAATTAAAATTCCCAAGAAAACAGCATCAACGGAATAAAATGTTACAATGTATCTGGAAGAAGTCGGGGCGGAACGCTAGTTAATGTATATTTTATAATAACATTTACTTTGTTTGGTTATTTTAATAATCCAATTACTTTTGAAACTATGTTTCTATATAGTAATTTTCTATAATTCGTAATATGCTGGCGTTAAACGTGAATTATCCTTGTAAGGTTATGTGCTGCGTAAGTGGTTGCATTTTTCATCAGTGGAAAAATGGTAGTGCATTCAACAAAATGAAGTTGGATTACGCCCTTAGTTACTAAGTGACTGTACCAAGGCTGACAACTGATCGAATTTAAACCTAAAACATTATATGAAATAATATATACGCTCTCAATTCGGTAGTTTTTTTTCAACTAATCTAGATTTTTTCTGTCACAAGCTATAATGGTCTTTAATTTTGACGTTTAAGGTTTAAAAATCTTTGGCGCGTGGTTTTTGTGTATCACACCAGGTATGGAAGTGGCTTTCCTTGCTTGCTCCGTTTGATATATTTGTATTTGATAAAATGTTAACGATATTTTGGGACCACTTAAATTTAGAATTGAGGATTCTAATTTTATACAATTTCTCAGTCGCGTATAGCTTTAATTAGATTGCTCATTTTGGAGGCAAGATGACTGCACGAACTCCGCACATTTTACAATAAGCATACTAAGACTTTTTTTATAAAAAGAATATTAGCAATTCTTTTTCTAGTCATTACTAATATTATTGCCGCTGTAAATAAGCTTGTAGCTTGCGTTCGGAGTGGGTACGACAATAGCCCAAGGGGTCAGGAACGAACTGAAAGCCGGAACAAACAGACAAAAAATTTACAAATAGATTTTTTATGTAACTACCGTATATGCTTTTATATGCATTTAGTGAAAAGCTGTTAATTTGGAATTACAAACAGACAATTCAATTTTATTTATTTATATATAATTAAATATCCCTATAACACCTGTAACCTGCGCAATACTTTTTATGAATATTTATAACGGATAGTTTATTTCAACACTAATTACTAAATCAGCTGCTGTTATTAGCCATTAAATTGGCTCTACTCAAACGGAACTTACTAAATTGCATACTTAAATAACGATAATGCATAACTCTTATGTATATATTGATGGTAAGTTGTTGCCGTAGCCTACTAGCGCGCAACACCATTAGTAAGTGCCGCTCACGCGTTGCCAACCTCGAGATATTGGTTCTGAAATCTCCTTTGCCCAGTAATTTCACTAGCCTACAGTAATGCCAAAGGCACTACAGGTTAAAACTCCAAGGTCCCATCTGGCGCCATAGTGGGACGTCGCGGGATCACCGAAGCATTCAACCGCGACGCCCCGGCGCTTGCCCCGAATAGCCCGTCTGGGGCGGCAACATAGTGCCGCCATTCATACATATAATTACATATTAATACATATATAGTATATAAATATACCCTGGTGCGCGAACGCACCCAGGCCTTTCGGCCCCCGGCTGGGGCGGCAACATACTGCCGCCATATATACATAAAATACATATAATACATATATAAAATACGACAAGGCCTTTCGGCCTCCGCCTGACCGGGGCTGAAGGCCCCGGTTAAAACACCACCGGTGTCGCAGGAGCCGCTCGCAGTCCATTCTGATAAGCAGAAAAGTACCGGAGCGACCCATACGACACCACCCTCCTGGGCGCGGTCTGGCGTAAAACGCCCCACGCCCGAACCGTCTGACCCTGTTAGCTTCACCGGGCTGTCGAAGGTGCCACCTGCACAATCGTCTCCCGGCTACTGAGCCCCGGCACGACAAGCCCAGGGTACCGCAGAGTTTGACCTCTGCGGTTGGGGGGGCGGTGATACCTACCTAGCCGGCCTCTCGCAATAAAAGACATACCACCAGTGTGACTGATTGCACTGGTGAAATAATCTCACCTGTGACAGAGACTATCCCAATAGCGGATGATGGGGTCGTCATGTCCCGACGCCTCTCATGTGTGTGAGTAGTCAGTCAGTCAGGGTCATCCACAGCATTAATGGTGCATCTTTTCAGGTAGCACTCCCCTGGTCAATTAGAAAATTGGTAACCGGCGAAAGCCGTCAACGTTGATGATGTTGTGCCACAGGTCGCGGTTTCAATTCCCGCTCGGAGCAGATGTTTGTATTGACGATACAGGCATGTATTCCGGTCTGGATGTGTTTGTCCTTGTCATTGACACCGTTGTGGCGTTGTGAGTAGCGAGTCTGCTTTAAGCCTCGACAGTTGCGGGTTCGATTCCCGCTCGGAGCAGATGTTTGTATTAATCGTACAGGCATGTTTTCCGGTCTGGTTGTGTTTGTCCTTGTCATTGCGAATGTTTCCGAACCCCGACACAGGATATAATTATCCTAATGGGGGCCGTTGAGTGTGTAGCGTTTATTTATTTATTTATTTATTGTGCATGTTTCCGGACCCCCGACACAGGGTATAACTATCCTAATAGGGCCGTTGAGTGTACCTGTCATTGTATGTTTGTGTTGACACTAGTAAATGCTCTCTTGATAACTGTCGACCATATGAGTGTCAAGACACAATGGATTGGAAACTAATTTATTTTCCTCGTCATAAATCTTGAAATTCACATTTGTTTAGTTATATTAAACTTAAACTTTTAAGTTTCAATAGCTCAACGGTAGAGGGAGCCGACTCGGCTCCGACAACGCGAGAGTCGCGGGTCAATCCTAACCCCCTTGGGCTATTGTTGTACCCACTCCTAGCGCAAGCTTTGAGCTTATTTGGAGGGACAATAGGAATATTAGTAATACTGCGAAAAAGCATTGCTCATATTCTTAATAAAAAAAACTGTAGTTTTCGGTAAAAGCGTATGTCGAAAAGACCGTATGCTCGAAAATAAAACGCTGTTCCAAAACCGCCGTAACGGATTGTTTACATAGCCTGCATGACATTATGTAGGTACTATCGCAATTATTTACACTAAATATCGGTCACCAGCCTTGGCATTTTATTGATTGCTGAATTTTACATATCATTTTGAATTGTAAATTTACTTTATAAAGGTTTAATTTTGAATTATCATTAATTTTTTTGGATTTTTCTAATTTTTGAACAAAGTCGAAAAAGAAGAGGTTGTTGATTCTATACTATAGATACTAGCATCTGCCCGCAGGTTCGTCCCCTCGAATCAAGTTTTGCATTACAACTACATAAATACAAGCCTGATACAAACTTTCATCCCCTGTTTCGCATCAAAAGTGGCCTACATTCTTATCAAAAGTCCCATTTATTTTTACCAAAAAATGAAAATTGGGTTAGTAAAAAATTTGAATAATTTTTTATAATTTTTGGAATTAAAAATTATATCTCGTACGGTCAATAAAGCTTATCTTAAGAGCTACCGTAGCTTATGGGAAAACCCCATGGCTTTGTAAGCAACACACGTACAAAAGTGGTTCTGACTTAAAAGCCTTCGTGAATCCTTAACAATGGTAGAAACTTCATAAAATTGATCAATTTACGGAGGTTTTATTGTTAATCCCTATATTTTCCACATATTACTCATATTACTCTCATTAGACAGGAATTAACATTATGTTTAAGTCCCGTCGTCGGGACGTGACGACCCCATCGCCCGCTGTTGGGATAATCTCTGTCACACCAGAGATTATTTCACCAGTGCAATCAGTCACACTGGCGGTAGGTCTTTTGTTGCAAGAGGCCGGCTAGGTAGCTGCAGGTCTTAGGCATTACTTTGTTCCACTTTGAAGGGCATTGTAGGCTAGTGAAATTACTAGGCAAAGGAGATTAAAGAACCAATATTTCGAGTTGGCAACGCGTGAGCGGCACCTACTAATGGTGTTGCAAGCGCTCGTAGGCTACGGCAACCACTTACCATGAGGTAGGCCGTATGCGTGCTGGTCAACTTAGTAACATAACATAAAAAAATTACATGATATTTTACTAGTGGTGGAGCTTTTATTGCAAGAGGCTGGCTAGGTAGTTAGCACCTAGTCAGATATACTACCGAAAAGCAGTAATGTGTTTTGCATTACTGTGTTTCGGTTTGAAGTAATTATTGGGCAAAAGAAATTTAAGAATTGAACTGAGATTGGAAACACTTGGGTGACATCTACAAATGTATGGCATTGTGCGCTCATAGGCTACGACAAGCACTTACCATCAGGTGGGCCGTATGCTTGCCTCACATAGTATAGTTTTTTACCAAACTCCTTCGAAAAGGCTCGACTGATTTTTATGACATTTTCTGTGCATATCGAGGTATGAGAATCGGTCAGCATCTATTTGTTATATCCCTAAATGTTAATGTGTCCACTACCATTTTTTGGCCAATTTTTTTAAATTTTTTTATGATGTGGCATCAAAAACATATACAACCCTAAATTTTCAACCTTCTACCACCAGTGTCACTTGTGTTCACATTTAGGCTCAAGTAAGGCTGCTATCGGGTCTCAGATATTTTTCGGGGCGCGTAAATATACATACTTTGACTTTAAAAAAATACATTTTTTTGTTTAGATAATATTATAATATTGCAATGTAGATACTAGATAATCATTAGCTGACCAAGGCTTAATATTTATGAAAACAAATTAAATTATTAATATAATGCCGACAACAGATCAAGTAATTATTGAGTTCATAAGCTTATCTGCACAAATATCACTGGTTGATATTTAAACACCTCATAGTTATATTATTTATTATTAGTAGATTAAATACAAGTAATTTTAATGTTTTATCATAACGGTTTCTTGGGCACGATTCGTGCACATTGCGATTTTTCACACGCAATCACAAGGACAAACATTACCTGTATGGTTAATACAATTATCTGCTCCGAGCAGGAATGGAAACTGTCACGCTTAACGCAGGTACGCTACCGCTGCGCCGCAACGTCGTCAAAAGTCAATTTTTTAGAATACCTGTAAGAACGACATAGTCACCCCGTCACTCCGCTCTTAAAATTAGATTAAAAAATGGTACTTATATGAAAATCAATTCGCAAAGAGTATACCTAAAAAAAATTATTGCTTATATATTATTTATTTATTATATTATACCCTCTACTTAAATTACCGCTCAGAACATATGTTTGTATTGACCATACAGGCATGTTTTCCGGTCTGGGTGTGTTTGTCCATGTCATTGTGTATGTTTCCGGACCCCCGACACAGGGTATAACTATCCTAATGCGTTTATTTATTAATCCTAAATCTAATTTTATACTTAACTACGTAAATTGAAGAGTAAAAGTTAGTGATCAAAAGCGTTACGAAAGAGAACTCGAAAGGGTTTTTATTGTTGTTTTAGCCCTGGTTTTGATAAATGAGAATAAAAAATAAAGTGATTAATGCTTAATGTTTTAAACCAATATTTGGCCGCTAGGCGCTTGCTAGCGGCGTACGTTACACAATCTACTGTAATTATAAATTCCAACCACATAGTTTTAGTAATAATGCTAATTAAAGCATAATTTGTAGTTCATGTGATAAGCATGTCATAAAAAATATAACTAATAACACTATTACATGGCACGCGGCTTTGCTAGCGAATTAGGTGATATTGGTATTATTTATTAGTAATTTTAAGTTTAGTAATTTTATATAAAATTTTCGAAAACATTGGCGCGTGTTGGTTGTGTCTGCATTTAGCCGCGACGGTTGCGGGTTCTGATGTTTGTATTGAATTTACAAATATCCGTTTCGGTCTGGGCGTTTGTGCTTGTGTCTCCCCTCCGTGCGTCGGAGAGCACGTTAAGCTGTCGATCCCAGTTGTTGTAACAGAACATTTGATAAGATTGTTCACCCTTAATATAGAATGTGCTTTTAGCTCGGTTAAAAACTAGTAACATGACAAATCCGGGTAAGGGCAGTATTCGGTTAAGCAGACCCTGGGTAAATACCGGTCTTTCTATTCCGCCCTAATGGTATATTTTTCGTTTTTCTCATGTAACGAAATGGGTCCTTGAAACATCGAAAAACACGCCTGAAAAAATCTAAAAAATTTTAAAATGGAAACCATAAACCAACACTTCAATTATTTTATTTAATTTTATGGTAAAATTAAATTGATGTATTTTTAAATTCGTAAATTGAATTTTTCTTGATTACATTAAGGACACGTGCAAATTTGAAACGCGTCACGGTTTTCATACATTCATTATGTTATTACGTAATATAAAACGATAACTTACGTTTGGATATATACGTCAGTAACAGTTTGATTCAAGGATATATATAAGAAAAAAAAATGATAGATTTGTTTGTATATAAATATTCAATTTTGTGCAATAATATGTAATTTAATATTTAAGGTTTTTAGGTTTATTTGCATATCACGTCGTTTCTTTGGTTTTCAACCCCATATTTTCTTATATGAAATAATCACAATCAAGCTGATGATAAGTACAAGTATCAGAGGCTCAATCTTCTAACCGACCGGTCCTATTCATCATTTCCTACAAGTAACATACTTAGATATTTATAGAGACAAAATCACAAGAGTCACAATCCTGAATCGCGCTATCGAAGCTTATAACGCAGATAAGCATATATACAAGTCGCAGCTAACTGGTAGGATGCGTTCCGACAGGCAAAAACACCTGCCTTTTTGGTGATAGAACATCATCTCTTTCTTCCTCACCCTTACCATTCCAAAAATGCAATTTAAAATGTTAATCTCAATTTGAAGCCTGTAACGAATCAGGCTTAGGAAAGATTAGTAGATTGTATTTTGCACGGTAGTAGAGGCATGCCTCTCCTAGCACTTATGGGCCGGCTCGGCCGGGAAGTACTACCCTCTCACAGAAAATAGGCGTATTAGTAACTGTACTGTTGCGTTACGTGCGATAAGTGAGAGTGCCGGAGGCCTAATCTCCCATCGTTTCTACCTCCCTTCCTCATCCCTTACTTCTTATAGCACGCAATGCGCATTACTTCAAGTATCGCAAGCGTTTATAGATTGTGGTGACTGCTTTTATCAGGTGGATCGTATGCTTGTCCATGACAACATAATAAAAAAAACATATACACACTGTTACGTCTTTGTGCAGCATTATTTGTTTACCTACAATTTCTTTATCGTTAGTAAAGTATGGGTTACAATTCGTAATAGCTGTAAGATTATATGAAGACATTATATGAAATTACTCTAATTGACATCTTATTACGGTGCCTTCAGAAGATTAATGGTTAGGACAGAAATCTTAAATGTATTTTTCTAACATGAAATAATATCTAATATCTTTTTACTTTAGAACTCCTGGAATTTACGCGGTTTACGGGTAGTGCGATTTAGTAGAAATCGTCACGTAACGTAATGCCGAATGCCATACGTGTGTGCGTGTTTGTATCGAATCAAACTATAATATAAGCCAATGAGCAAACGAGTAAGTACGCAGCCGGGTGCCCAACTCCCTCTCTCTGTCTCTCTCTGTCCCTGTCTCTTTTTATCATATAACCTATTGAAATTTGTATGGTACTAAGTTGGCAAGCAGGCATGCTTGCTAGTATGAGCGCTTGCAACACCAATCATTAATGTCACTGAGGCGTTGTCAACCTCAAGATATTGGTACTTACATCCCCTGTGCCCAGAAATTTCAATAGCTACAGTACCCTTCATACCGACAGTAATTCAAAACACACTACTGCTTTGCGAAATAATATCTGACACTGCGGTGGTACCTACTTAGTCAGCCTCTTGCAATACAAGACCTACCATCAGTGAATGTCAATTCATATTATTCATAGATAAGTATAATGTATGGGGAAGTATGTGATATATATGTATATTTCCTAGTTTATAATCAGTATATACAATATGGCTAACGCGATCAACTAGTCCACAATACAATGTTATCGGTTTGCACTTGATGCGAAGTGTAATACTTTCGTCCATGACAGAGATTATCGTGTTTTTTTTAAAATGGCGGCTGATTAAATATGGTCGGCATCGGTGTACCGTGACGCGAATAGGCTTGTATTATTCTCTTGGTACTTTTATATCAGTTTTTTATCGGTTTTTGATGTGGCAATGTATTAATTTTAATATTTATTAAGGAGGCATTAAAAATCCATCGATTGTATTTTATTGGTTGTTTCCTTACAACCCTCTTGTAGTTTAACATAAAGATATTGATTTTGAGATGAATATTCGTGTATTTTTTAAAATTTTGGAATTGGAGTTTAAATCGATTTGTAATTATGATTATATCGTGGGCTACTTCTACAGTTAATGTAATTAAAAATTACAGGTAAAGAAATGAAAATGCAACTAACATAAATATATATTATAGTTTTAAATTAGGATGCCATTTGCCTGTTGTCATTTAGACGCTCATAGCCGGGTGCGCTCACTGATCGGAAAACATTCGGTGGATAAAGCAACTTTAGGCGCAGTCAGTTACTAGATGGGTGATGGCGTAGTGGTATTTCAACTGAGCTTCTCCGTGCTTCGGAGGCTACGTAAAAAGTCGGTCCCGGCTGTTATCAATTTGATGACAGTCGATAAGTCCAGTCAGAGGCCTATACGGGCGACCTGAACAACTCTGACACTAGGTTGGCCAGTAACCACTCGATAAGAAGAATAAGAATACGAGTTGTTACATACTTTTACACACTTGGTTCTACTAATGACATCGATCGTGTCTTAAACCTTAAGCCTGGTAGATGTTACTGACGTTTAATGCTACTCCAGAAGTTGTATATGTGGGTATCTGTTTAGGAGACCTCGATAGTGCGATTTAGGATCGTCAGTGTCATTTCTTTGATCGGGTTATGTAACATGGAAATGTTTATTTTACATGTCGCCCTATCTAGCATGCCCCTAGCATGCCTACATGCCTTCTGGTGTTGCAGATGTGCATGGGCGGCGGAGATCGCTTAACATCAGGTGAGCCTCCTGCCCGTTTGGCCCCTTTCACATTAAAAAGAAAAGCTAATTTTAATAAAGATTTAATTTCTATAGATAATGAGAGTCTTTTTTAACTCCGGTCTCCGCTACTTTAGTAGACATCCACAGTTTTATCTCGGGGTAAACACTGGCTTGGGATGAACGCATTATTAAGGCCGGATAATCCGGAAAAAATTCTCATTGTCTCCATCTCGCTTTCAATTTAACGGTAATTTATATCATAAAAAATAATTTTCTTTGTTGTATGAAGTTTTAAACTGTTTAAAGTTGAGATTTTGTTGGAGAAATATAAGTTTCATCCAAATCCGTTTTGGTCGTGGGAGGCCTTTTACTGCTGCTTTAAAAATAAAATAAAATAAACGCTACGCACTCAACGGCCCCCATTAGGATAGTGATATCCTGTGTCGGGGGTCCGGAAACATTCACAATGACAAGGACAAATACACCCAGACCGGAAAATATGCTGGCCTTGACAGCGTCACCGGGTGGGGGGCCGAGTACTGAGACTCAGCCGTGATAAGGGACAGCCCTCACGGGGCTCAAATTTGATTCCATCCTTAGGGTGCCTCCTGCGAAGCCGAACCACGGCAAGTAGACACTGAGTAATTATGTTTTACTGGACTTTTGTTATTTTTTGTAAACTGTAGTGCACTATTTGTTGGTGCTCTAAAAAATAAAATAAACTTAAAATAAAAAAAAATACCGTTTTTGCGTGAGAACAGACATAAAAAAATATAAACTTTCTCATTAGTAGGATTAGTCTTTGCTCTGTAATCTTTGAATTGTATATATATTATATAATAGACCGTCGTTTCCCAAGACAATATCTTGCGCAAACAAAGATCTTGTTTAATATTCACTTAATGCTATTTTGGGAGGGATTGTTCCTCTTCTATCAGATTATCTTACTATGGAAGCTTTAACTTACGATACTAGGAATTTATTAATGCGTCTTATGAATATTATATAGAAATTTCAGATTAAACTACCATCTGGAGAGAATATTTAAAATAGACGTATATTATTTTACATAATTTTGTTATGTATCGTCAATAGTTAATGAAATATTGCTAAAACTTGTTTTGAAAACAAATGTTCAAAGAAATAGTAGTAGAGTCATGCTCCTCGCATCAAAAACGGGTCGGCTACAGTGCCGGAGGCTCAATTTCCCACATTCCTTTTTTCCCTTTTCATTCCTTCCCACGTATACTTTGGGTTGGCACCGCGCAACTGATAATTCGCGTGAATATCGCGCACGTTCATAGATTGCGGTGACTACTTGCCATCAGGTGGACCGTATGCTTGTCTGCAAAACATCGTGAAATAATAAAAATATATATTTAACACAAATTAATTACATAAGTTATATAATAAAGGTGGGAGTGTCTGCGTAGCAGAGTGGACCTAAGAGCGACTCTGTGGCAAGTGACGAGTCATGTCCCGCTGGGAAGTCGAGGAATAAAACCTCGTAAAATATCACCCTCCTTTCCGCCTGCAAGGGTTTCAGTTCTGGCGTAGGGGTGCTGTCTGCTTCAATGTGGTGGTCTTGTGGGAGACCAGACCAGCAAAACTATCAGCTCGTCCCGGGATGGGTTCAGTTGAGCGATGTTCTTGAGAGGCTTTCGAGTGCGGTCCTCAAGAGTTCCCGGAGCCTCTCGCACGCCCTAACCATCAAAGAGGCTTAGTGGAATACTATGGTCGGACACGAAACCCCACATAACCTGGTTCTCTTTCCCAGGAGGTCGAGTATTTCGTTGCAAATTTCCTCCCCGTCAACAAAAAAGATCGAGACCAATTAGCATTTTTGAGATTTTGTTAAATGGGATTCACCTTATTTGTAATCCAATATTAATTATGTGACCATCAAAGCTATTTTATAGTCGACGGTTGAAAAATTAGCGCTATGATAAATCTTAAGAAATCGTTTCCGTATTTAGAATTGCTAAACAACATTGCGGGGTGAATGAATGGTTTGGATTCGTGCTGGCGGTCTGCCAGGTGCAACAGGTGGCCTTGCGGGTTCATCGGCAGCTGGTTCAAGTTCGTCATTATGTAACAAACGATATATATGTCAGGACACCGTTGTGACGTTTTAAGTAGCGTAATCTGTCCAGCTTGGACGGTTGCGGGTTCGATTCCCGCTCGGGCAGATTTTTTTTTATTTCATGACGGTTGGCAAACAAGATTACGGTCCGCCTGATGGTAAGCAATCACCGCAACCTATGAACGCGCGCGATACTTGAAGTATCATAAGCGTTGCCAACCCAAGGAACAGGAGGGATGGGATGAGAAGGGGAAAAAAAGAAGGGAACAGAGGGGGTGGCAGATTGGGCCTCCGGCGCTCTCACTCATCGTAGGAAACACGACAGTACCTAAAGATACTGTTACTTGACGCCGATTTTCTGTGAGAGGGTAGTACTTCCCGGTCGAGCCGGCCCTTTTATGCTGAGAGAAGCATGGCTATACTACCGTAAAATTGGTTTCCATTGATCTTAGAAAATATCTGTTTAGGTCTGGGCATTTGTTCTTGTGGGTCCGCCTACCGTGCCTCGGAGACCAATTTTTGACTACTCGTATACAATACGACTTGACCTAGATTGACGACTGACTGACGCAGTAGTAGCGAACCTGCCTTAAGCGCCACAGGTCGCTGGTTTTACACCCGCTCGAAGCATATGTTTGTATTGATCATACAGGTTTTCCGGGCTGGGTGTGTTTGTACTTGTCATTGTGAATGTTTCCGGACCCCCGACACGGGATATAACTATTCTAATGGGGCCGTTGAGTGTGTAGCGTTTATTTATAAAAAAAAGAGCAAGTTCGCTGAATCTTGCTTATATTATTTTCCTTACGAATGTACCATCTTAATAAAATGTAAGGAAAGCAAACTAAAGAATACACTTTTGAAGTTAAAGCAAAACTTGACTATAATAAAGTGAATTTTCGTCGAGAATATAAAGTAATTTTATCTCGGATCAGAATTTTATATGCATTTGTGTGAAGTAACAACTTACAGATGCAGGGTGAGTGTCCTTTGAATTCACCGCCAGGTCACGTGTCAGGTTCTATGATCTCCTGCGTTTTATGTATGTGTATTTATTCGATGATAACTACTGAACCGTTGATCCAATTCTTTTTATGTTGGTAAGTTGGCAAATAAGCATACGACCCACCTGATGGTAAGTGATTGTCGTAACCTATGAGCGCTTGCAGCACCATTAGTAGGTGCCACTCACGCGTTGCCAATCTCAAAATATTGGTTCTTAAATCTCCTTTGCCTAGTAATTTCACTAGCAAGGAACATAGAAATGTTTAAGCACTGCTGCTCAGCGGTAGAATATTTGATACTATGGTGGTAGGTACCACCGTAGTTATATTTTGAGGTAGGTGCCTACGTAGCCGGACTCTTGCAACAAAAGACCTACCACCAGTGTGACTGATTGCACTGGTGGAATAATCTCTGCTGTGACAGAGACTATCCCAACAGCGGGCGGGGTCGTCACGTCCTAATGCCGGAAAAATGTTCTAAGCCTATGTAATCTTCACTACACTATAAGTTAAAATTCAAATGGCACTACAATCAACGCTTATGCAATACTATATCGTATTAAGAAAAGGTATCATTTCGAAAACAAATATCATTTCATTACAAATGTATTATGAACTTTATTGTCCGGTGATTACGTTCATTATTTAGTGTCTGACAATTATCTTATGATATTAAGTATCTTTTGGAACTTGGCCAGTTTTGTTTACCGGCGTCGGGATGTGACGACCCCATCGCCCGCTGTTGCGATAACATCTGTCACAGCAGAGATTATTCCACCAGTGCAATCAGTCACACTGGTGGTAGGTCTTTTGTTGCAAGAGGCCGGCTAGGTAGGTACCACCGCAGTGTCAAATATTCTGCCGCCAAATAGTAGTGCTTAGGCATTACTGTGTTCCGGTTTGAAGGGCACTGTACGCTGGTGAAATTACTGGGCAGACGAGATTTAAGAACCAATATCTCGAGGTTGGCAACGCGTGAGTGGCACCTACTAATGGTTCTGCAAGCGCTCATAGGCTACGGTAACCACTTACCATCAGGTGGGCCATATGCTTGTTTGCCAACTTTTAACACAAAAAAAAAAAGGCGTGAGGAGAATTAAGTCTGTTGGACATCTGATATGACTTGGCCGATGATGTCAACTTAAACGTCATTTAGAGTGCACGTGACGATTTTGTGGTGCAGTGGTACAGAAACTGCCTTCAACGCCACAGGTCGCGAGTTTGATCCCGCTCGGACCAAATGTTTGTATTGACCATACAGGCATTTGTTCCGGTCTGGGTATGTTTTTCCATGTTTTTGTGTGTTTTTCGGACCATTTAAGCCATATAAAATCAAAATCATCTGGCCATTTTTCTAAAACATTAAAACATGTATGTCATTCGAAATTTATATCTAATATATAAAATTCTCGTGTCACAATGTTCGTTCCCATACTCCTCCGAAACGGCTTGACCGATTCTTATGAATTTTTATGCATATTCAGTAAGTCTGAGAATCGGCTACTATCTATTTTTCGAACCCCTAAGTGATAAGGGGTGTCCACCCCAAAATTTTTATTTTTATTTTTGGATAAAATTTTAATTTTTATTTTTTATTGTGTGGCATTTAAAAATACATACGACCCTAAATTTTGACTTTTTTATCACCAACCACTGCTTTTTAATAGCCTTATTAGTCAATCAAAAACTTTCACCGGGTAGAGGGCGCTGCTATCGGGTCCCAGATTTTTCGGGGCAGGACAACGTCTGCCGGGCCCGCTAGTTTTATTCTATAAATGAATAGAGAAATATTGTAATTGGACTTTGGGGAGAGAGAAACAAAGGCTTTTTGTCGTGAAAAAAATCCTTAAAGTGGTGGTGGTTTGTATGTATTATTTATTTTAGTAGTTAAAATAATATAATTAACTTAATTTAAAATGAGCATCAAAAATAAATAACAATTTAAAGTACACGTAGCAAAAAACTCATTAAATTTCCAAATAACAACGAAATTCATGTCAGCAAATATTTTATACCCTACTCAGACGACTTGACAAGATCACCCGCAACAAAAAGCTGTAATTGGCCTAAAAAATTAGGCAAATTTCAATTCCATTATATCTAATTATACTTAATAGACGAAAGAAGGTTAAGTTTTTTTTAGATTTAATGGCAAAGGTATACAAACATACGGTTTACTTAATGGAGATTAATTTGTTTTAATCATGCTTTTTTATTTTTTTTTCTTAAATCTTTTTCTTTTCTTTATACTATCCTCATGTCCAAGTCCGTGTTGGACTCGCACATAACCGGTTTCGTACCGCCCTCTAATACTTAACCCAAGACATATACGAAATGCTTTGCTTTCTTGTTTCTGATACGCACCGCTAAGGTCTGGAATATTCTCTCGACCTCTGTCTTCCCCACCACCTGCAGTGTGGTACCTTCAAATCAAGAGTGAATAGGCATCTAGGTAAGCGTGCTCCACATTAGGCTGTGTCAACATTTAACATGAGGTGGTAACAACAGTCAAACGTTAACCTATATATAAAAAAATATCATGTTTCTTATATAACGGATCGGGGCCACCTTTATTTTTAAATTTAATTTTTTTAGTATTTGATTTTGTAGGACCAACAAAAATATGAATTCTGAGATAATTTCAACTCTATCTATTACGGTTCGTGAGAAAGAGGCCTGCTGCCGCACGGACGGACGGACAGCGGAGGCTTAGTAATATGGGTCGTTTCGGTACCCTATCGGTACGGAACCCTAAATCATTCTCAATTGTCTCCTTTTCTGAAGTTGCCTAAGTAAAACGTAAAACTAAATGCGTCGTCATAAAACGGTCCATTACTTCTATTTAATGACAATGAATCGAATATTTCGTCTCCCTCTGAAGCACAGTAAAATATATAATGGATGCTCTTTAGGGGTGACTTGTTGCTTGCCATATGGCCTTGACACAGAATTTGGGTCAGTGGAATAGAAACCTGTTGCTATTGGTGCAAGGCAGACGGATATATTTTTGTATGGGTAGAAAAAGAGATAGCTTGTCATATAAAAACGGCGACAGTCTGAGTTTTCAAAGCCTTTTTTGTTAGAGATATTGTTGTACGTTTTCAGATAGTTCTCTGATAGCGACATGCGAAAAGTTTTTCATATAAAATGAAAAGTTATTCTTGGTGATATGAAAAATAAAAATACTTTTTTTGTAGGTACGTTTTTCATTTATAGTAACAGCTTAATACTTGAAAGGCGTCGGGATGTGATGACCCCATCGCCCGCTGTTGGGATAACCTCTGTCACAACAGAGATTATTCCACCAGTGCAATCAGTCACACTGGTGGTATGTCTTTTGTTGCAAGAGGCCGGCTAGGTAGGTACCACCGCAGTGTCAAATATTCTGCCGCCAAATAGTAGTGCTTAGGCACTACTGTGTTCCGGTTTGAAGGGCACTGTACGCTAGTGAAATTACTGGGCGAACGAGATTTAAGAACTAATATCTCGAGGTTGGCAACGCGTGAGTGGCACCTACTAATGGTGCTACAAGCGCTCATAGGCTACGGCAGCCACTTACCATCAGGTGGGCCGTATGCTTGTTTGCCAACTTCTAACATAAAAAAAAAAAAAGCTCTTCTAATGGTCATAGTAACCTATGGATGCTTGTAAAGGCATTTGTTTTGAGAGCCAGAAAGGGCGGTAGTTTAGGTAGTTCACATATATCGAACATAATGCAACAGTACAGATACTGCTATTCAATGATATTCTAGGAAAATGTATTTTTCCATTCATATCGGCACATTTATTGCGGTTTCAGAAGAGCGCTTTTTTTTCGAGCGTATGAAAAGCCGAACGCGCGTACAATGACTTAAACCGGCGTTTACGCTCGTACCAGTGGCGAATATCAAAAGCATGCTATTCAAAAATTATTACATGCTTATAAAACGCGTTAACGCTCGTAAGTGGTAAAAGGCGCGCTTTAAATAATACCAATTTGCGCTTAGTTTTTAAACTGACTTAAAAAGAGGTCTTAATTTCGATTGTTTCTAAAATATTAACTTCAAAATCTGGTTTTATAGAATACGCTTCCATAGTGCTTTCTTACACAGATTAGTCAAGCTGTGATTGACCTTCATGTTTAAAGAATATTAGTTTTTTTTAAAGGCATTACTAATATTCCTATTGCCTCTCCAAATAAGCTCGAAGCTTGCGCTAGGAGTGGGCCAGTAGGCCAACGGGTTCAGGATCGAACTCCCGAAAAGTTGGCCTTTCTGTTGAGGTTTTCTGGAAATAAAGAACAAAAATCTTACAAGCCAGAAATAAGCTTTTAAAAGAATACATTTCAATCATCATTATTCTAGTGTAAGGACTAGAAAAGATATATGAAATAAAAAATACCAAAGCACAAAATATAATTCTCGCCAAGTTGGGTTGACGTATTCACTGAGGCGTGAAAATGGAACTTGTTGATGCTGAAGGTATTCATGCCTTGTCTTAATATAACACTGTCATGACTGGGATACGACGTGATTTTGTCGTTATTTTTATAAAATAATATTATTTTTGAAAATCTTCACCTTGTAATTTAAAAATAATTACCAGTCAAGTGCGTTGTGGACCACGCACTGTTGAAACTAAAGGGTTCCGCAGCTTGGTTATGAAGAATCTTAAGGACGGACAGACGGACATGACGAAACTATAAGGGTTTCGTTTTAATAATAATAATAAACGCTACACACTCAACGGCCCCCATTAGGATAATTATATCCTGTGTCGGGGGTCCGGAAACATACACAATGACAAGGACAAACACAACCAGACCGGAAAACATGCCTGTACGAATAATACAAACATCTGCTCCGAGCGGGAATCGAACCCGCAACCGTCGAGGCTTAAGGCAGACTCGCTACCCACAACGCCACAACGGTGTCTTTGCCATTTGGCTACGGAACCTTAAAAAAGATTATTAGTCTGCCTTTAGCCTCGACGGTTACGGGTTGCTATTCCCGCTCGGGCAGATGTTTGCATTGATCATACAAATATCTGTTTCGGTCTAGGAGTTTGTTCTTGTGGGTCTCCCCACTGTGCCTCGGAGAGCACGTTAAGCTGTCGGTTCCCGTTGTTATCGTAGCATCGTAATTTGCTATTATCCAATGAGCTACTGGTTTACCCTTACTAGGGTTACGGAGGTCAGATGGCAATCGCTCCGTGTAAAAACTAGTAACCTGTTAAATCCGGACAAGAGTTATAAGCAGACCCTGGGAAAATACTCATATAGTACCGAAAATAATGCTAGGAAGAGCAAAGTTAAGGACATCATGTTGATCAGATTTTCTTGAATTCAAAATGGCTTTTGGTGATGACAAATAATTTTTTTTTTGTTCGACCAACATGCTAAATTCGCCTTTGAGTTTTTGATCATACTTCTTATGTACAAATGCCTTTGTATAGGCATAAAAACTCCATTACTTATTATGTATCATGAGAAGTTGTTATATAATATGTATAATGAAAAACTTTGGTAAAGAAAGCCATGTTCTTTGCTTGCCTCGAAATATTATTTATTCTTTATTGTGTTGTATAAAATTGAATAACAATTATTTCATTTTCATTTTTTTCATTTTATTATTTTAATAATCTCTCAAACACCCACACTGTTTGCAATATAATAACCGACTTGACAAATAAAAAGTACAGTAGTAGAGCTATGGGTAGCTGCCTGACGCTGAACCTTGTAAAATATTAAGAAATAAATAAATAAACGCTGCACACTCAACGGCCCTCAGTAGGATAGTGATATCCTGTGTCGGGGGTCCGGAAACATATACAATGACAAGGACAAATACACACAGACCGGAAAATATGCTTGCATGGTCAATACAAACATATTATGCTCCGAGCAGGAATCGAACGCGCGACCTGTGGCGTTTAAGGCAGGTTCGCTACCGCTGCGCCATAACGTCGTCAAAGAATATAATACATTTTGAACTATTTAACCAATAACTATTGCTGAAAATAATAATTCATTTTGCCTCCCTCTAGCCCCTAAATTAAGATTTTGCCATCCCTTGGGCCAAACTCTGGCCGCGCCCATGAGTAGAGCTATGCTTTTTTCAACACAAATGGGCCAGTTCGACCGAGGAACTACTACTTCCTCACAGAAAATCGATGTAACGTAACAGAGTACTTTTGCGTTTCGTGCGAGAACACTGGTGGATTTACCACCCCACCTGATCAATTCCTTTTTTCCTTCTCATTCTTTTCCTTCTATCCCCTGGTTCGACAACAGGCATGTGATACTTCAAGTATCGTAAGTTTTTTTAGGTTTCGGTGACTGCTTAGCACTGACATAAAAAAAGCCTACATTGTAAATCTGATACTACGATTCATCTTACTAATATATAGGTTAAAGTATACAAATCAATGAAAACATTTCCAAGTGAATCGGTAAACATAACAGAAATAAAAAACACCTTCGCGTCGAATATAGAACCTTTTTTTTTCATCAAATCGTTTCCAGATGTAATTTTCCATACATGCGCATAGTATTCTCAACGTTACAGTTTCCATACATAAAATATACCCACATTTACATGTTTGAGTACTAAAGTTTATCATAATAATGCGTTTATATCAGTGGTTCCCAACCAGTGGTTCACGGACCACCAGAGTTCCACAGGAGGGAAAATATTTTATTTTATTTTTTGTGACATTAAAAGCACTTATGGACTGTTAGAAGTATGACGAAAGTAGGGGAAACATGCCAGAAAACCTTAAGATTCATCTATAACTATTGATGAATGAATTGCTAAGAATATTCCAGAACATTAGCTAAAATTGATTGACAAAATTTGATGTTGTGGCGCAGCGGTGCAAACTTGCCATGAGCGCCACACGTCGCGGGTTTGATTCCTGCTCGAAGCAGATGTTTGTATTGACCATACATGCATTTTTCTGGTCTGTGTGTGTTTGCCCTTGTCATTATGTATGTTTCCGGATCACAGACAAAGGATATTACTATCCTAATGGGGGCCGCTGAGTGTGTAGCGTTTAGCGTTTAAATCATTGAAACGGTTTCGAAAAGTAATTTTCCAAATCGGTTTATAAATGACGAAGTTCTAAGGAAACAACCATTAAAAAAATATCTCTTAAATAGTCCCCGGTTAACAAAAAATAAATCAGAGTGGACCTTGGTCAATAAAAGGTTGGGAGCCACTGGTTTATATGAATAAGAATTTGAATGATGTGTGAAATGATGTGGAAAATATGGAATACATATGTAAGTTGTGGTACATAGTGTTGATGAAACCTCAGGGCACGCCTGGTGTGATTTAGATTATAGATTATGGATTGATTTTGCCATTGAATGAATTTTAAAAATATTTTTTTACAAATTTACTGGCGGTAGGTCCCCTGCTTACCGTCAGGTGGATCGTATGCTTGCTTGTTAACTTAGTAATATATAAAAAAATTAAAATAGGAAAAGTGAACCATTCTATGACTTAAGGTTTACGATTGTTTTAGACTAAAATAAATAATTATCCAATATTTTGGTAAAAATAAATTATAAAATTTAACAGACACAATGATAAAAACTTTGGCAAATAAATTGAAAACACTACCGATAGTTTCTTCTATAATTATGCAATCTTTAATCAATCTGAAGCTTATTGTCATTCATTCATTCATTCATTCATTCAAAGAGACATATATAACATAATCATGTATGTATATTATTTTAATATTTTGAGCATATATCGTAGTGCGTGCGTGCGTGCGAACGTCGTGAATTAGACTTTTGAACCCTAATGTTTGAAATAAGGTTTATATTATCATAACGTTTGAATAAAACTCCTATAACCATCAATAGAAAAACATTTCATCAAATTCGCGGGTAAGTAGCGTAAGAAAAAAAAAATTAAAACCATATCAAAGACGGTTAGAATGATATGTTGTCGTAATGGCTATATTAATTACGAACATTTCCGCGTTACTTGTTCGATTCTATCTCAGCCTTTATCGATTATTACAGGTAATTTTCTATCGCGTCATAATATGACCCGCTGTGGGGTCAGACGTGAGAGATCGTTCGAAACCGATTATATGTTACGAGCTGACGTCCCGTGTTATAATATACTGGCTTCTGCCTGCAGTTTCACACGCATTAATAATGATACGGTACCTTTAACGCAATATAGAAATATCTAGTTGTGCCCGCGGTTAAGCTCGCATTATGTATTTTATGTAGGGTCCGACCGAAACTGGTTTTTCAGCCGAAACCGAAACCGAAACCGAACTTTCGGCCTGCCTCTCAGTTTCGGCCGAAACCGAAACCGAAACCGAAAATTTTTAAAAAATATTTAAAATTACGTTTTTTCGACTGAAATTTGAATTTAAAGTTTTTTTACATGTATACATTCGTAGTCAACTAATTAGGAACGGAAAATAATTTGGTTAAATATTTTAAAAGTTTAATTTTATGAGATACTGTTTGTTATAAAGAATACTGTTGAATTGGTGTATACTTTTTCGAAGCGAAGAATATTTTATGGTGGTTTATTAAAAAAAATCTCTGGCATCGAAATTTCTCATTTACTGGCTGACCATCTAATCAGGGACAGCCAGAGTTAGTGTTTTATTTACGATTTAAAAAAAACCTGAAATACAAAGGCGGAAAGCTTTTGTATTTTTATTTGGCGTCATTCTTTAGTTTATAGTTTTGATTTCTAAAATTAATATCACAATTTATTACTGCAACATAGGTCACTTATTTAAGTTGTGAAACGACCAAGCGAAAACCATTTTACTTCAACGTAAATGGCCATACCTTAAAATAGCTTTTGGTAGCCAAAAGTATGGTTTTCTACCTTTTGCAGTATTTTCAAACCTATAAAACTACTGAAACTGTGTACCTAGAAATTTAGATCGCAGACTGGTAATAGCTTTATAAAAAGTTCCCTTTGTGAGCTCTGTAATTATTAAAGGAGAAATATTTGGACTAGAACTTAGTGGCAAAGTTACATGGGCGCTTGAACACGAAAACGATCCAAATATACTTCACTGTTTATTAAATGATTTCTAGCCGGTGAACTACTGTCAGTTTTAGATTGGCCTGCCAATAGCCTAGATATGAATTCCTTGGACCATTTGTGGTACAAGAAACTAGAAATTTAAACCAACTCTATAGTGAAAGACCAAAGACGCCTGGAAGAACTTCACTAACGAAACTTGTCATTATTTGACCGAGTCGATGCCGCGCCGATGTCGATATGGCTATAGCTAATAAAGGCAATCCCATTTAATGTAAAATTTAATAGAAAACGCCGCTTTTTAGATGAATTTAATAATAAATGTACATTTTTCTCCTCCGTTTTAAATTTTAATTGTTGTTATTTTTAATTACAATCCATTCCACCATTTAATAATTCTATTAAGAAAACATTGGTTAAATGATCAAATTCAGATCAACATTAAAAAAACGTAATGAAGACTTCATGTAAACTGAAATTACGGAAAATATAAATAAATGTTACTCCTATTATACCAATGTCTCTAATTAATTGACCACCACTGTAAATAGTATAGACAGTTAAATAGAGTCAAATAAAATAAAAACTAAAAATTCATTAAAGTCATAACCATTTTTTCTGTCATGAATATACAGGGCTTACTATTGGGAGTAAACTTAAAAAAGAAACAACTTGTAGTTAGATATACTAAGTACATAACTAACTAATAATACATTGTGTTCATAATATTTTAAAGATCAATCTAATACTTATTTCTGGAGATAATGATTGGCCGCGTTAGCAAGCGGTCACGAGTTGGCTGCGAAGTTTGTCGAACAACGCACGAAAACTCACGAACACTCGAGTTTCGGCGAGGCCGAAAGTTTCGGCTATATTTTGGCCGAAACCGAAACTAAAGCCGAAACTAGATTTTTTGGCCAAAACTGGCCGAAACCGAAACCGAAACCGAAATTTCGGTCGGTCACTAATTTTATGGTGATCACACGTAACACACACAGGTAATAAACTATGTGTGTACCAAATTTCATCCAAATCTGTGTAACAGTTTTTGGTTGAAAGAGTAAGAAACATCGATCGATCCATCCATCCAAACTTTTACATTTATGACATTAGTTAGATTTATGACATTAGATAAAAAGTAGACTGTCCTTTCAAAAAGTCTACTCTATTTCATTTTTATGCTTCAGATGTACACTCAAAAAACGTACCTTCTCTTAGCGGCGGGTGAATAAGAAAAACATTTGCTAATTATATCTCTATATATATAATGAAGTTTATCTAAGAAACATAGTATTTTGTTACTAAGCAGTTTCGAGGCGTTTTTCTTTATTATTATAATACTATAGTTAGTTAATTAAAAAGTGACTTAAAATGAAAACCAGAATTTATATTAAACTTTATCCTATTATAAGAGCTAATGGTTGTTATCAGACGTTATGAAATAAAAACAACTATAGTAATAATTTTGTATTATTTTTATGCTTATATTGTAAAAAAAATTGAAGAAAATTTTCATTAAATATATAATATAAAAATCATGTCTACGGCAAATGGTGTCAAGAATTTGCCCCTTAATCGCAATCCCGATTCTTTGGGTGAATTATTTTTCACCACTTATCTATATTTTACCTTCTTTCTTCTCCAACCCCTAATATAGGGTGGCATCGCATGTATTGTTGTTAGCTCTACTGGCCTTGACATCGTCACAGGAAAGGCTGCAATCTCCATCAGGCACCTTTGTTAATTAAAAACTAATTACAATGTATATCGAAAGGCTAAGACGTTAATTTTAATGATATTATCAATTGTATAATTATTATCACATAACATCTGATAATAATCGTTAACTCTTGATAATTAAATTGCTCTTATCCAATGAGCTGCTGGTTCGCACTTTGGATAACGGAGGTCAGATGGCAATCGCTCGGTTCAAAATCTAGTAACCCGTCAAATCCGGATAAGAGTAATAAGCAGACCCTGGATAAATAAAATACCGGGAATAATTCTAGAAATAAGAAGAAGAAAAGAATTGTCAATTATATAGAACATGAATATTATGTATATTATAATCACTACTATTTTCACTACACATGGAAATCTTATTATAAGTACGTAAGCTTTATTAGTCCATTTTCTATTTATACGTTTCATAGTCTATCGAAGCCATATTTAGTCAGCCCAGTCCGACATTCTAATAGCGACAGGCTTACAC
This sequence comes from Hestina assimilis, assembly GCA_023373885.1. NCBI lineage: Eukaryota > Metazoa > Arthropoda > Insecta > Lepidoptera > Nymphalidae > Hestina > Hestina assimilis. The sequence goes on along the minus strand of CM041746.1, from coordinate 15,081,818 downwards.
CTGTTCCATTAAAACCGGTCGTTATAAAATACCACCAATTTATAAGGAATTCATGTTTATTTGTGAAAAACCTGTCTTTGAGTCCAGTCCGCGTCGGCAGTAGACGAGGTCACTATGTCGCGTTTGGAAGAGAGCGAAAGTCATAATGTCGTCTCTAATACATATCAGACAACCAGCAAAAAGTTCTACGATAGTTCACTCACCTTGCAAACAATGCCTGATCGATTTGTTTAAGTGAAACTTTTTAAACTTAAGTTTAGTTCGTTAAATAAATTATAATAAATCTTACAATAACACATCTAAGACTTCAAAAACACATTTACGTTAAGTTTATGCTCTCATATATTTCATTGATTATTTTATTTTTATTTGAGATTGACGCTATTGAATTAAATATAAAATAACATGTTACAAATAATTACAGACATTATTTATATATTTATTTAAGTTAGGTCTACCCACAGAAGTTACAATATATAAATTTAAATACATTTTAGTAAACAATGATTAATGTACTTCTTTTTATAGGTAATCACTGCGTACATAGTTTAGTATAATTTATACGATTTATTTGTAATTTTTTACACTTTAAATTAACTAATTATTATGGGATTATATTTAGTAAGCTCTGACATTTATCAAAATGAATCTAAGCACATTCAAAAATTCACGAAAATCTAAATTAAAATAACGTAGTACCACACGATAATGCTTAAGAAATAATGAAATAACTGTTAATATTGTCCTCAGGGTTCGAGCAGTGAACGGGTGTGGCGGATCATGTAGTGGAGATTTAGTATACAAAAGTGTGTTTAAAATCGTACAACATGGCCGACATTGATGAAATGAATATATACGACGAAGTCGGTTACGAGTACGATATGACGAAAATACCGGAAATCGTGACGCCGGACGACACTAACGAGTCCGGTTATCAGGAGGGTTCGGAGACAAGTTTCGGGGATAGAAGAGATTCGAAAGAGGGTTTCGGTGGTGAGGGGGATTCTGATAGTGGTGTTGACGGTGTTAGCAGTGGATGTAGCACGGTTGATGACTGCCCCGTGGTTTCTATTAATGATGTGGTCGCGTATTACGATGACATACGCCCGAGGCGGCGGTACGTGCCCCCGCTAAGTTTCTATCATGTGGATATCGAGAGGATGGCAATGGACGCTGTTGTTCAGGTAAGTGATCATTTAATAAACTTGAAGATTTATGAACTTTGAAACGTATAAAGAATGTATTTTACTAGTAATAGGCTTTTTAATGCAAGAAGACGGCTAGGTAGGTAGGTATCTGATATTCTACAGCAAAGCAGTAGTGTTTGTCGGTTTGAAGGGTACCATAGGTAGGAAACTAGTAGGTAAAGGAGACTTAAGAACCAATATCTCGAGGTTAAGAACGATTGAGACAAATGTTCACAAAATGAATACAACTACCTTCTTACCTAAAAAATTGCTGAGAATTTTTTCATTTCTGAGTTTGCCTTTACTCAAATTAAGGGCATCAAACGCAATTCTTATCCCTTAGGGATTAATCCAAAGTCTGCTATCCACTACGCTATCTCGTTATCTCAATTCACATACATTTTTAAAACGTCAGTTTCTCGTTCATACATACATTTATTTTTATTATACAGCTAAGAGCTTTCTTCGCGGAGCATGTATCATTTTATTAAATGGAACATCGTTTTAAATAATATTTTATTATTTTCGTTCTACTTTTACTTTTACTAAAATAATAGAAATAATATTTTGTCATCGTTAGTAAATTTTTTTATTCTTGCCCAGGGTTTGCTTAATAATTTTACCCGCATTTGACAGGTTAATAGTTTTAACACAGAGATTGCCGTCTGACCTCAGCAATACTAAGGGCGACTCAATAACTCATTGGTTGAGAGTAAATTAACCTATCTACAGGTAACGATTACGAGAAGATGTTATGATAACAACCGGGGCCGACAGCTTAACGTACTCTCCGATGCACGGTGGGGAGACCCACAAGGACAACACCCAGATCAAGATAGATATTTATAACTTCAATATCCTAGACAAGCAGGCTTGCTACCAACACGCCACAACGATCGTCTTCTTATATTTTAATTAGCATTCTAAATATATACTTGCTGAAATATAAAAAAAAATACACTTTCTCTCTTTGCTCATTTCATCTGAAAACAGGTTGTCTGGAAGAGATCGCTACGTAGCGGCAAGACCGCCTACCTGTATATACATACTTATAATAAGTTATTGTAACTCAAGCTGTATTTAAAGTGGTGTACAATAAAGTTTATTCTATTCTATTCTACACAGAAATTCCTATTTCCGATACTTTATAACATATATTAAACATTAAAACATCTTAACAACATTCTGTTAATGACAAGCTTTTATGTTTAGGAGTCTGATATTTTCGAATAAGTAAACAACTTTTTTATGTTACCAAGTTGGCAAGTAAGCATACGGCCCACCAACCCGGTAAGCGGTTGCCGTAGCCTATGAGCGCTTGCAACACCATTTGTAGGTCATTCTTGCATTGCCAACCTCAAGATATTTGTTCTTGAATTCCCTTTGCTCAGTAATTTCACTAGCCTACAGAGCTCTTCAAACTGAAACACAGTAATGCTATTGGGTACCTAACTAGCCGGCCTCTTGCAACAAAAGACCTACAACCAGTGTGACACTGGCACTTGCACGGGTGGAATAATCTCTGCTGTGACATAGATTATCTCAACAGCGGGCGATGGGGTCGTCCGCCCCGACGCCGGTAAAACTATGAGATAAAATATAAAGAAAAACCTTCATTTATTTGCACGTAATCCGTTGACTCCAATTCAATTAATGTCGTAAACTTTCGAATATATATTAAAACTATTCCAATTCGTTAAAGAACATTATATACAAACTATAGAGTCATTAATCAGTCGGCCGATCTTTTGAAGATAACTAGAAATCAATATTTGAATTTGCAATTAACAAAAATGGATATAGATTCAAGTATGTAATAATAGCTTTGCCCGCGGCACCACTCGGGTTGTGTAGATATTTTATGATCGGAGCGTATCATTTTTCCGGGATAAATGGGAACGTAACATTTTTCCGGGATAAATACCCTATATGCTAAAGCAGATAAGCTATCTGTGTACCAAATTTCATTCAAATCTGTCAAGTAGTTTTTGCGTGAAAGAGTAAAAAACATCCATCCATTCAAACTCTCACGTTTATAATATAATAACTTTCTACCCCTTTTTAATCCCGTTATGGGAATAATTTCAACAAAATAAGAAACACGTCTTTCATCAATATTAAAAATTTGAAATAGATGGTTAAAGGAATCACGTTGTCCCATTAAAACTTCGCCCTCCTAGAGGTAGAATTTCAAAAAATCCTGACTTATCGGATGCCTACGTTTTATAAAGAACACACCCTCCACGTTACAGGTCTCTACGATCAGCGGTTTAGGCTGTGCGTTGATCCGTCAGTCATTCAGGACAAAGCCTTTTATATATATAGACTTTATGTTTTATAAATCAAGTATTACGTAATGTAATATATAAACTTATCGATAAAAGCACTATATCACTCCAATTAAATCGTAGAATTGATGTAGCGGTCAATTTGAGAACAAAAGTGTTGTCCATTTGGTCGATATTTCGAATAAACGTCGATGGAATTCATGATAGCGAAGAGAAAGGCAGACCAACATACGCTGGGTTATAAAGCGTTTTGTAACAAAGTTCTCGTTTGCGTAACATTCGTTCTAATAACTTTCAAACTAACCTCGTCTGTAGAAAACTAAATCCCGAACGGTCAACTGTATATGTAAATTCGCTGATGTTTCAAGTATTTTGTTTCAATTTTTTTTTTAACAAAACTCGACTCAAGAGAGAACTTGGAAAAAATTATCAAATTTATTTAGCATTAATGATGTAGTCATGAAAAAGACACTTTATAAGCTAATAAAAATAAAACTTGTCTCGGGATACGTGGTAGAAACGACGTTCTTTTGGCTATCTAATTAATTAATATTAAAGGCGTCGGGATGTGACGACCCCATCGCCCGCTGTTGGGATAACCTCTGTCACAACAGAGACTAATCCACCAGTGCAATCAGTCACACTGGTGGTAGGTCTTTTGTTGCAAGAGGCCGGCTAGGTAGGTACCACCGCAGTGTCCAATATTCTGCCGCCAAATAGTAGTGTTTAGGCACTACTGTGTTCCGGTTTGAAGGGCATTGTACGCTAGTGAAATTACTGGGCGAACGAGATTTAAGAACTAATATCTCGAGGTTGGCAACGCGTGAGTGGCACCTACTCATGGTGCTGCAAGCGCTCATAGGCTGCGGCAACCACTTACCATCAGGTGGGCCGTATGCTTGTTTGCAAACTTCTAACATAAAAAAAATATATTAACTATAAAAAGAAAAAATAAACAGATATGGATGTATTTCCGTAATTACCTATGGCGGTCTTTCTACTGGGTCATTTTAAACTGGACGGAAGCAATATGTAAGTATATGAAGCTGTCGATAGATACCATTTTAAATATACCTCTGATGTCCGAAAAAAAGACTTTTTCGGCCTAGCTCCCAACCGCTCAGAGCGTGTAACGCACGATTATGAACTTCGTTCCAAAAACACTCAGTACTGAGTGTACCTACTCAGGACGCACGTTTACAATTACCTACCTTTATTCTGTCTGTTCAAAAGTTACCCAACCCATTAAGATGATCTTTACACGCTTAAGTAATCTGATTAGCACGAAATACTCACAATTTAATTTTATTGCGAATGTACTATTCGATTTTGACACTACGCCTATTATTAAGAATTCCATTTGATTGCTGATAAAGAATAGTTACTGCAACACTTATGGGTAGCGACTGTAGATATATCTCGTTGCGAGGTTTTACCTCTTTCACCATTACGCAAGGCACTCAGAGGATACATTTCAATTATTGTATCACTTGTAAATGTCAATATTATGACTTAACTTTAATGCGAAGCAATTTGATTTGTGTTATAATGTTATTTTTTACTAAGTTGGGAACCAAGCATACGGCCCACTAGATGGTAAGCGATTGTAGCCTATGAGTATAACCTAAGTAAGAGCGACCATTTTATTCATATTGTATGCCGCTTGTGGTTAAAGCCGCTTTTAATATTTCTAAAGTGTAACTAATTCTGAAATCTTTTTGAACGAAATTTCCTTTTTCGGAAGATTTTGTGTCGGTCTAGACCAGAAATTAACAACCTTCACACTATGTAAACCGTGTGTCTTCCATCCCTTGCATTCCCTAAGTCCGTCATCCCATGTTGCTGCATCTGATATTGCTAATGAATACAGATTTCGGTAATTGCTTTCCATCTGGAAAAACTTATGGTATACATGGTGGTATTAAATTATTTTATCATAATTATAAGTTATTTTATCGTGGATCTCTTATATTTGTATAACATTTTTGGGTGTTTACATATTGAGTAGTAAGTAGTTTTATTATTCAGTTTTTACCAACATTATTAGCATAACAGACCAGTAAATAACACAACGCATGCTGTGTTCATATCAAGAAGATTGCAATTTTTATATTTTAGTATTGTGTTTGTATCGGAGTATTTTATTAAGATTGTAATCCGTTTTATGAACCAAATAAAAAAAAAAATTAAAAATAATAATAATAAGTTAATTCTCAACGCTCGGAAAGCTACCTCTGTTTTCGATGAAGTCCTTAGCTATTGGTCGGCCTCGAAGTATGGACTCAATTTTAAGCCCCCGTAAGGGCTATCCCTTTTTTATACCAGGTTTCAGTACTCGATCCCAAATCCGGAGGAGCTGTCACGGCACACATGTATGATACAATACAACCAAGGCTATGTCGGATTCCTACCCACTAAAACCCCACGGTGTTCTACGGGATGCCTTATGTCGGGATTGTGGGTGCGCTTTCGCAATCTTCCACTATGACCCTCCTACACACTAGAACAACGTGGCTAAATCAGTACACTAATTGTAATCCTAGCTTTCGTCTGCGTCAGTAATTCTTTTAAGGGGCTAGGTATTCTCATTTTTAACAAAATTTCAGATTGCTTATTGGAACTGCCAATAAACAAAAGTTTCAAACCTACATAAAAATAAACTTATCAATAAAGCATATTATTCGTTAGAGGAATATTTTCCCGATAAAAATGCTTGGGACTCTTAATATTGCTGGATCTCAATCAAGAACCAAATTTTATAACAAAGAATACAATTGTAAACAACATATATTTGAAGAGATACTGTCGAATTTCTGGTCGGATCTTCTCGATAGAACCTTCCGAACCGTCGGTAGCTTTTGACTATTTAAAAGTACTTTTTAAAAGTATACTTCAATGAAAATAATTTTGACTTTTTTGATACTGTTTACGAGAACCCTGTTGTGGAACGTTGATGTATTACTTTACTTTAAGTTATTTAAGTGAATGTTTGTTGCATTCGAACTGAATTAGCATATAAAATTCACTTTGCTGTTGGGCAATGTGTTACGATGTTGTTACATAATGATGCATCACTTAGAGATTGTATTTTTGTAATGCTTTTTTACTAAAGGTCGGCGCCTTTCCCCATTTGAAGCGCTCTGTCAATAATTGATTCTATCTCATTATATCTGTATTGAGTAATTTCCTATGATCGTAATTATTGTTTTGATGGTAGAAATTATTGACTAATGCAACTGTCCATTTAAGATCGAATAAAGCCTTATATGTGTCTATACTAGCAATATTTATATAGATTTTGTTTCATCATAAAAGATTAAAGGTCTCGTAATAAAACTATCAAATCAGTATCGTTCATGATTTTTTGCAGTTTTTCATCTGCCAGTCTGTCTGTTGGAGGCTCGCGATGATTAGTCTTTTCTGAATCTACTCAGCGATATACTATGCCACTTCAGCGATTCTCACCCGAAACAATTGGCTAGAGAAACTTTTTCTTGTGTTTGTGGGTATTTTCGGACTCCTTAAACAGGATATTAATATCGTAACTGGAGCCAAGCCAATGGAGTCTGTTGTGTCTCTGATGATATTCGGATCGTGCACGACCTAACTTGTCGCGGCATTTTTCCTTCTCTAGCAGTTTGTCGGGCCTCTGCAAAGGGCCCAATACGTTTCATAACTTCTATTATTGGGTGTTAATTCATACAAGCTAATTTTCATTATTGCAAACATTGAATTCTAAGGGATTTTTATCTTACCGTATAAGCCCTTTTTAAGAAGTGCGTATAGGCGCGCCTTCTTCTTGTACATTGATGATCTTATAAGCTCGTATTAGCGCGTAATATGATGTGCTAAGCCCGTTGCGTTTCGTGCGATGCGTGAGAGCACCGAAGGCCCAATCTCCCACCCCCTCTGTTCCCTTCCTTTTCTCCCTTCTCATTCCTTACCTCCTGTTCCCTGTGTTGGCGACGCGCTTGTGATACTTGAAGTATCACAAGCGCCTCGTTCATAGGTTGCGGTGACTGCTTAGCATCAGTCGGACCGTATGGTTGTTTACCAATCGTTATGATGTAAAAAAAATTAAAAGATCACGCGAGCGAAGGCGCGGGTATACCTAGTGTATAACATAAACTTAATTTATTCCAAAGACGCAAAACAATTACTAAATACAACGCTTACTACCGGACCTGATAAAAACCCAACGAAACTCAACGGGTCGTCTTTTTTATGAATGTCAAATGAATATAATTTTGAAAGGTTAACGTTGAAATTGCATCCACTCGATCGCTTCATTCCTAGGGTGTGCTATCATCAGCGGAATCGCTAATTTTGTAATAACCTTTAACATATAAACGTACCTTAACAATTTCCTTAGAATTGACAATAGAAATATTTTAAACGTTTTCTGGGTTTTTCTTGGAGATAATGAAGTTTTCGCTAATTCTGATGATGACTATAATAAATAAACGCTGCACACTCAACGGCCCCCATTAGGATAGTGATATCCTGTGTCGGGGGTCCGGAAACGTTCACAATGACAAGGACAAATACACCCAGACCGGAAAATATGCTTGCATGGTCAATACAAACATATTATGCTCCGAGCGGGAATCGAACCCGCGACCTGTGGCGTTTAAGGCAGATTCGCTAGCGCTGCGCCACAACGTCGTCTAATACAAAAGGAGCCTATATATACAAAAGGAGCCTTAACCCTAATAGAAGGCTGAATTTTTTCACAATCGTTATGTTTTATTTTCGAAATTCAACCCTGAAGAGGACCACGTTTTCATCGCTTTGGGTTGAAAGTTTGTATGGAAGTCCGTCATGTTTGAAACTAGAATTATCAAAATTTGATTTTTTGGCGAACAATTAAAGATAATGATACTTGTTTTTCAACTTTTTCTAAAATTCCACTCCAGAAGGAGTGTTACTTTGAACAGGGTTTGAAGTGTTTATTAAAAACGTTAACACGCGAGCGAAGCCGCTGGCAGAAGCTAGTTTGTAAATAAAGTAGTTAAACATTAATTATCATAACACTTATGAAATAACTCTAATTTCAAGAGATAACGTTGGTTACTTAATGTTATTTTTGTTTCGATCATTCACCTCTATACTGACTTGTGATGCAATTGGTATATCCTAGACTAGCTTCTGCCACCAGCTTTGTCCTCGTAAATAACGATTTCAATAGAACGTTTGAACCCCATTTCACCCCTTCGAAGGTGGAGTTTTAGAAAATGTCAAAACTCGTGCTTCTTTAGCTTTAATTATTCCCCAAAAAATAAAGATTCATGCTTCTAGTTTCAAAAATCATCATCATCATCATCATCATCATCATCATCATTATCATCATCATCATCATCATCATCATTCGCTCTCCACTGCTGGACATAGGCCCCTCCAAATATACGTCACTGAGCACGATCCTCGGCCACTCTCATCCAGCTCTTGCCAGCAACCCTGCGAAGAACATCGCTCCACCTAGTCTGAGGGCGTTCTACGCTTCGTTTATCCCTTTAAGGGTTTGAAATTTGAAGTGCTTGTTTACGTTTTTAAACCAATACCTTTGAAAAAACTCAGCTTTCTGGGTCCATGGGTTTAGGCTGGACGTTTATGTCAATCAGGTCTTCTCCTTTTGTATATATATAGAAGTCTTTTACAAAGTCTATATATAACAAGGAAATAAGTGAAAGTGAAACACTCGAAAAGTGACAATATATCGTTACGTACATGATGACATCAAAGTGACACTTCACAAAGAGAACGAATCTTTTTCAAGGTCTTTTCAAGTGAACGCTTATATTTAATTACTCGGGATTTTATTTACCTAAAAAGACTTAAATAAAATCTATTCTGATGGTATTTTGTTATTTATTCATAAGTGTTTAGAGGTTGTTTTAGTGTAAAAGTGAAATGTTATGTATTGTAATGCACACGTGAAGCCATATTGTCGTTGATTCTATGTGCGTGTAAAATCGATACCTGCGTAGGCGGATACGTTCAAGGGCACTTTGGTATTTGTGTTAAGACTAGTGTATAGTTTGCGGAATTCTTTTAGTCTCATAGACATTAGATAGGATGTGATAATTTCACCTTAAATGCAAAGTTATTTTTAGGATTCCGTACCTAAAGGGTAAAACTTCTTTCGGTCTGTCACCACTCATCAACCGTGACAGTTAGACAGTTGAAATTTTCAAACAACAAATACTAAAAAGCAGAATAAAATAAATATTTAAGAGGGTTCCATAGACTTTTTGGGCTCGTTTTGCTCGATATTTATAACGGTTACAAATACTCCCGATATTACTATTCTAATGGCGTCTTTAAAAATAAAAGAATATTAGCAATGCTTTTTCAAGGTTTTACTAACATTCCTATTTCCCCTTCAAATAAGCTCGAAGCTACGCTAGGAGTGGGTACGACAATAACCGAAGGGGATCAGGATCAAACCCGCGTGTCTCGCGTTAACGGCGCAGAGTTTCGACTTTTTTCATTAGATTCATTAGTTGTCGAGATATCAGCTCCTAAAATCATAAAAATTGTGCACAATTTTTCAAAAATTTCAACCACAACCAGCAAATTGTTTCAACCACATTTGGTTTGAAGAAGATAAGTCTACAAATTTCAGAGATATATAAGTTTTTTCATATTACTTTTAAAAATTAGTATGAAATTACCAACTTATTTTTCCGGTCGACTTTAATTCGTTTTTATTTTAAAAGTCCTTAAGATCTTTCATCATCAAGCTGCGGAACCCAAAATATTCGATTTATACCTGTCCAGTATGATCTGTACTTTGGATACTGGAACAACAACATTTGAATATTGGACATAAAAAAACATTTCGATGTTTTCTTGACCCTGACCCCAATACGCAGATTTATTGTATTAGGTGTTTGATTATTCTATTTATATTTTGACGACGTTGTGACGCAGCGCTAGCGAACCTGCCTTCCCGCTTGAAGTATAATATGTTTGTATTAACCATGCAACCATATTTTCCAGTCTGAGGATAAGGATAGGATTTGTCGCCAAGAATACAGGATACTTTTTCGAAAGCTTACGTAATCGAGATCCTTCTTAGCTACAGTTTAAGAACATCAGGCGTTTCTAGTACATCTAATCTTTATTAGTTTGTGTAAGGATCTTAGACGCATAATGGGTAAATATGTTTGAGTTTTTATCAGGGGTTACTTTTTTTTTATGATACAAGTTGGCAAACAAGCATACGGTTCACCTGATGGTAAGTGGTTGCCGTAGCCTATGAGCGCTTGCAGCACCATTAGTAGGTGCCACTCGCGTTGCCAACCTCGAGATATTGGTTCTTAAATCTGCTCGGCCCAGTAATTTCACGAGCGTACAGTGCCCTTCAAACTGGAACACAGTAATGCCTAAGCATTACTATTTGGCGGCAGAATATTTGACACTGCGGTGGTACCTACCTAGCCGGCCTCTTGCAACAAAAGACCTACCACCAGTGTGACTGATTGCACTAGTGAAATAATCTCTGCTGTGACAGATATTATCTACTTAATTTTTTTTATTTGTTTTCTATTATATATATATATATATATATATATATAAAGATATATACATATCTTAATAGTGTATAACTTTAGTTTTAAGTCCAACAAGTTTGTAATAGTTCTAGACGGATCGCTTCGCGCTCGTAGTAAGACATGAATAATCTAATATAGAAAACTTAGTTTCTGAGATATTTAAAAAGAGTTATTAAACTTCTTTATAGCTTTTTTTTCCAACAGGGTGTGTGGGTCGTTGTACCTCGTAGAGCATTTAACAAGCTTGCAATATATCGAATGAAGTTAGCGCGTTGCTAACTTCGTTACGCTGCGTTGGTGCGAATTTAAGAAGGAGCACCAGCGAATCTTTGGCAACCTATAATAATAATAAATCTATCTGCAACCCCAAGCATGAATATCTGCAACACCAGAGGGCATGCAGGTGCGTTACCAACCTTTAAGAAAAGATTAGGCCCTTCTCTTAAAGATTCCCACGTTGTATCTGTTCGGAAAGACCACCGGTGGAAGTTGGTTCCACAGAGTAGTTGTGCGAGGAAGAACATTTCTTCTAAATCGCTCTGTTCTGGATTTCCAGACATCGAGGTGATAATCCTTAAAGTGAAACACAGTATATTTTTGCGGTAAAATAACTAATACTGCTGTGGTACCTACCTCGCCGGCCTCTTGCAATAAAAGGCCTACAACCAGTAAACAATCATAATGATAGTAATAAAATTATCTAATTTGCTTTAACGCTCCGTGTGTTCAGCGGATTTTAGGGAAGCCGGAGTGTGACGTAGCATACGTTGTGGGTCACACGTGGTTAATGAAATTAGCTGACTTCATGGTTACGATAGTCGTGTCAGGTTGCATCGATTTTGTTCGCATGATTTGCAAACAGTGATTTGTGTTTTCGTTAATTGATTTTTAAAACAGGGTTAGCAATTGAAATTATTTCTAAAACGCTACTCAACGGCCCCCATTAGGATAGTGTTATCCTGTGTCGAGGGTCCGGAACACGTGCCTGTCAATACAAACATCTGCTCCGGGAGGGAATCGAACTCATTGCCTGTGGCACTTAAGGCAGGTTCGCTACCGCTGCGCAACAACTTCATAACGGTTAATCATTTTTTGATAGCTCAGATAATGTTGACGTACTTTCTGACATGATTTTCTATTTTGGCATTGTATGACATGACGTGATGCCCATTCAATTGTTTTTTTTTTATGAGCCATTAGTATTTCAACGGTGGAAGGGCTAAATTGTAATGCGAGTGTTGCAGGTTTGATCCTGACCCTCTTAGGCTATTATCGTACCCACTTCTAGTACAACCTACACGCTTTGTTGAAGGGGAAATAGGAATATTAGTAATCATTTTAAAGCATTTCTACGATACTTTATAAAAAATATTACAATTTAATTTGCCAAAATAATACATATACTCATTCGGGTACAAATGTGTTTCAAGAACAGAAAATCCGTTCTCGCATAAGCACGAATCAATTAAAATCGCAATATGACTATAAAAACGTATAATGTGCCAGTTAGAAAATTATCTTTAAAAATAGATGCACTTAATAAAAATATTTCTCAGTAAAAACATCTGAGATGTTACTTGGAACCGTTTTATCATAAATTATTTACTCCGTATCGCACCTAACACGTCTATTATTAAAATACATTTTCCTTCAGTACCTGAAGCGTCTACGGGAATGTTTATTTGAGCATTATGGACGCGTGAAGTTTTCGTGATGATTTTTTATTCACGGAAAAACCAATATGGTTTTTATTAGTAATGAATTATCATGAATGTTAATCTAGCTCTGTGTCTACTAACTAACCGATTTTAACTTGTGCGGAGGCGCCGTCAATTAAGCCTCAATAGATTAACGGTTAAAGGGCTCCGCTCCGTTACCGCGAGACGGGTTCGATTCTGACCTCCTGCAGCTATTGTCGTAACCACTCCTAGCTACAAGCACTAGTAATGGAGAGGCAATAGAAGTAAAAGTAATGACTTGAAAAGGCTCTTTATAAAATATTCTACTTCCGCGTTGATTTGATTTTTGTGTTGTGCATGTGTCTTCAAACAGGACACCCGACACAGGATTTTACTATCTTAATGAAATAAGTTTTTTTTATTATGTAATAATCGATCTTTATAACATTTTTTATATGAGGAAAAGCTTGGATTCACGAGAAAGACTAGTTACAAGAAAAATCTGATAATTAAAAAATGGCACAGTGCATGACTGATACTTCAAGTATCGCAAGCGTTCATAGGTTGCTGTGAATGTAATTTGAAATGAAATCTTTTTCAATAGGTTATACGATAAAAAGAGACAGGGACAGAGAGAGAGAGAGAGAGAGAGAGAGAGACAGAGAGAGAGTTGCGCACGCGGCTGCGCACTCAGTTCCTCGTGTTCTCATTTGCTTGTAGTAGGCTCGATACATACACGCGCACACACACAGCATACGACATTTCGTTACGTGACGATGTCTACTAAATCGCACTACCCGTAAACCGCGTTAGGGGACTTAGTTCCAATAATAGAAAAATATTTAAAGTCATGCTTGTGTTATAGTGAAACAAAAATTACCTAATTGATTTAATAAAGTAATACGCGTTACAGCCCTGTATTTAATTAAATGAACTCAGACGGCCATTCCCCCCGCTATTATGACATTATTACAATATAACTAGAATGCAAACTAAACCAGATAGCAGAATCCCGTTCCGTGGACCTGTTCCGCGATTACACGATTACCAGCAAGTGACGGGTTCAGAGACCCTTTTTACCATAGAAATGTATATTGTATCTTATTTATTTTACCGACTTTGCCTGTTTTTATATGTTCTTGTACATATTTTTGCTTACAGTTAAATAAAGTAGTACCATTGGTCGCTGGTTCTCTTCCCGCTCGGATCATATGTTTGTATTGACGTTACTGGCCTGTTTATCGCCGATGACGTACTTAGCCTCGGTTCGGCTTTACACATTCCGTGTATTGCTGTTGTGCATGTTAAGCGGTTATAAAAAAACCGTACTAATATTTTAAGATAGTTTTTGCCCATGGCTACGCCCCTCTTTATAATATGTTAAAATAGTCTGTATAAAAATAATTAATCTAGATGCCACAAGACCCATTTATACTTATTAATCTACTTAAGTTAATCCCACGGGAATCTAACTATTTTTCGGGATAAAGAGTATCCTATCTCCATCCTAGGTTATAAACTATCAGTTTTCCATATTTCATCAAAATCAAAAACGTAGTGCCATGCCCATTCTAGTACAAATAAGCCGGCCTGGGAAGTAAAACCTAACAGAATCGATGTAAAGTAATAGTATCAGTGATTTTTTTTTTGATTTTAAAATATCTTTATTTATCATAAAACAAACATTGTACATTTCTAGTGTAAATTAATTCCTAGAATTTACAAGTATTGACAATTTTTAACACAAACACTTTATAGGCTAGATCACCTTTACAAAGCTTATATCATAAACATTTTAGGTATTATGAAAATGTAACTTGTTAGATTTTAACGAATTATTAATATTTGTATGTTTTAGAAGTAACGATACAATTCTAAATTAAATTAAATAATACAGGCGGTATTTGTTAAAAGTTATAAACAAAAACACGCCGATTGCGGGTGGTAAGCAACACGATCAGCGAACAATGCGTCCAGTACTGCAAGCAGGTAAACAAACGCTGCCGCGTGACTCGCGCGACACATCCGCCCTTAATGTTACTGTAAGTACGGGCGGTAATGACACGCGAAGCCGTAAGTAGCGAAACGCACACACAAATGACTGAATAGTATCAGTACTGTTGCGTTTCGTATGATAAGTGAGAACGATGGAAGCCCAGACTCCGACTCCTCTGTTCCCTACATTTTTTCCTGTTCTTTTTTTTTTTTTTTATGTTAGAAGTTGGCAAGCAAGCATACGGCCCACCTGATGGTAAGTGGCTGCCGCAGCCTATGAGCGCTTGCAGCACCATTAGTAGGTGCCACTCGCGCGTTGCCAACCTCGAGATATTAGTTCTTAAATCTCGTTCGCCCAGTAATTTCACTAGCGTACAATGCCCTTCAAACCGGAACACCTAAGCACTACTATTTGGCGGCAGAATATTGGACACTGCGGTGGTACCTACCTAGCCGGCCTCTTGCAACAAAAGACCTACCAGTGTGACTGATTGCACTGGTGGAATAATCTCTGTTGTGACAGAGGTTATCCCACCAGCGGGCGATGGGGTCGTCACATCCCGACGCCTAAAAACACCTTCCTTCCTTCCTTTCTCATCCCTTCCTTCCTATCCCATTGGGTTGGCAACGCGCATGTGATACTTCAAGTGTCGCAAGCGTTCATAGGTTGCATCTGCGGACCGCTTAACATCAGGCGGACCGTATGCTTGTTTGTCAACCGTCTTGATGTATAACATCTGGCGAGTTCAAAGTCAATGAAATCGTGTTCTTAAGGATTAATTGGTAACATTATTTAGAGGCAATGTGTCGTTTATTTGACGGTTATTATTAAAATAACGAGTTGCAATAAAACGAACGTGTGCATTCTGTTTGTGTTGATCACGATTTGTACATTATATATCGACGTCGTGATGTCGCTTGATGTGGGGATGTCCTTTTGAAAGTGGGTATTGGATTATAAAATCATTATAATATTTAATTTACAATGCACTGAATTAATTATTTTATCGGTAGGGTCTTCTCAATAAATTAACGTGTTGGTACATTTTAACAGACAAAGACTTGGTATTTTCGTCGATCAAAACATTATATAAAAAGTCTATTTGTCACGCTTTCGCGTCTAAACGACTAAGCCGATTTTGGTGAAACTTGGTACAGATAGCTTAGAACATAGGCTACTTTGTATTGCAAAATCTCTGGAGTCCGTTTTGCTAAGGTTTCGGTTTTTGACGAAACCGAGCCACAGGTCGCGGGTTCGATACCTTACAGTTATGTGTTCCGGTCTGGGTGTGTTTGTCCTTGTCTTTCTGTGTGTTTCCGTACCCCCAACACAGGATATCACTTCCCTAGTGGGGGCTATTGAGTGTGTAGCGTTCATCGTCAAACAAACAAAAAAAAATTAGATAAACCTCCCTCTTTCCAAGTAGGTTCTTAGATTGCTTCGCTGGTCAATAATATAATCGTTTATTTAATCAACGTCTCATAAACAAAATTGCATAATCATACTAAATTGCAATTTGCATTTATAAATTCAAAAATGTAAAATTCAACTTAAATCATATTAAATTAGATATTTATAGTCATTTTGTAAGGTTTAATGTGTTGGCATATAACGATCTTATTTGAAACTAGAAGTGCCCGCGGCTTCGCTCCCGTCGAGAGACTGCGCTGTTTCACCAACTAACCGCATCTTATCGCACTTTCTTATTACTCGGCTTTTAAGTTCTTTTTCTTATCGAGTGGTTAGTGACCTAGTGTCAGAGTTGTTCAGGTCGCCCGTAGTCCTCTGACTTGACTTATCGACTGTCACCAAATTTTCAGCAGGGAGCTACTTTTTACGTACCATCCGAAGCACGGAGACGCTCGGTTGAAATACCACTATGCGATCACCCATCTAGTGACTGACCGCGTGAAGTTGCTTAACCTACCGATCGTTTACCGATCAGTGGGTGCATTCGTCTATGAGCGGTAGGCTTCTAAGTATCGTATCGTGATGTTGTATACCCTATAGCCTTCCTGAAGAAATGTGCTATGAAATCCGATCAGTAGTTCCGGAGATTAGCTCGTACAAACAAACAAACAAACAAACTCTTTTTCTCAAAGCTTTATAATATTGGTATAGATTACATATGATATTGATCTCGCCTTTCTCAACGTATAAACATTAAAGATCTTAATTATAGAATTCCTTATTAATAAAATATCTCTTGTATCTATACGAGACTTTATAACATGTAATATTCTATAAATATTTGTAAACCTGTTTGTAGTTTTGAGATATTAGCTTCTAAAATTATAAATAATGTAAGTCCCTTTAACTTTTAAACCTAAATTTGAAGAATTTAAGGTAGTAAAACTTTAAACACATTAGAATTAACACAGCGCTAACCCCGCCCGGTGACGCTGTGAAGGCCAGAAACGCCAACAGCAATACACAATAATAATCACTACATAGTATAAAACAAAGTCGCTTTCTCTGTCCCTATGTATGCTTAAATCTTTAAAACTACGCAACGGATTTTGATGCGGTTTTTTTAATAGATAGAGTGATTGAAGAGGAAGGTTTCTATGTATAAAAAGGTTTTTTATGTGATGTGGTAAATAATTACATTTAACGAGTGCGGGCCACGGACAGTAATGAATAAATCAAAACTACTGGATCGATTTTAATCATTTTTTCAGTGAATTACATAGGCTATGTATTTTTTTTTACCCATGCGAAGCCGGCGCGGGCCGCTAGTAATAAATATAATAATAAACGGTACACACAACGGTCCCCATTACGAAACTTTTACGCTGTGTTGGGGTCCAGAAACATTCACAATGACAAGGACAAACACACCCAGACCGGAAACATGCCATGGTAAATGCAAACATCAGCTCCGAGCGGGATTCGATCTCGCGAACTGTGTCGCGTAAAGCAGGTTCGCTACCACTGCGCCAAAACATCGTCATGAAACTATTAAAAAAAAAGTTTCTACACGTCAATATTTAATGAGAAATAAGTACTTCCCCGATCGGGCTCACTTAAGAAAAAAAAATTACACAATAATAGTCATATAGAAAACCTCCTTCACTTTGAAGTAGGTAAAAAAAGAGTGTATGTATATATTGCTGAGTGCTTGCGTAGTGGGAGGTAAATTACGTTGCAATTTTTCCTATTAAAGTGGTGGCCTTTGTCCTACAACGTGACGATAAAATTGCGTTGTTCGCGCTTTATAATTCTTTAGAATTTTTGCTTTTTTCCTTGTTTAGTTTAAAGCAATTTTAACTAACTGCCTATTTTATAACTATTTAACGAAAATTTGGCTCAGCGGTAGTGAACCTGCCTTTAACTTTAATAAAATTTCGCAGACAATTTTGAATCTGCCACTTTTGGAATTTAAATCTTATATTAAACGGTGTTTACTAAATAAATCTTATTATTCCGTTAATGAATATATTGCAGATAATGTGGCATGGAATTAATATAGGTTGAATTTCCCGCAGGATATATAACTTAATTGTACATTTGACAAATGTAATGTGATTATTTTTGAAAAGAGTAACTGTAGAGTTTCTTGCCGTTTCTTCTCTGCAGAATCTACCTTCCGAATCGGCGGTAGCTCCACTTAGACGGGCATAACAGACTGTATATTTGACGATTCAAAATTGCTTAAAAGCCTATTTGAATAAAGAATATTTTGAGTTTGAGTTTGAGTTGAAACGCCACAGGTCGCGGTTTCGATTGCCGCTCGGAGCACGTGTTTTTATGGACATTACAGGCATGTTTTCCGGTCTGGGTGTGTTTGTCCTTGTCATTGTCTATATTTCCAGACCCCCGATACGGGATAAACTTGTCTTAATGAGGGCCGGTGAGGGTGTAGCGTTTATTTATATATTTAATAAAATATATAATAAATTATACCTTGCCATGTTGTGACCAATTTTCACCAAGCCTTCCCACCTGAGTTTTGAGGTCATTAGTATCAAAGAAATATGGGTCGATAAGGAGTTCAGTCACTCATATACTTACGCAATAATTTTACAAACGTGATTTTATATGTGTGATTCTTTTGTTGTGTAGAATAAGCTTCCGAGTGGTAATGTTTTTGGATCTCAAAGTCTATCGATTATTTTTGGTATTTCGATAAATTTTCCTAAAGTTACAAGAAGACGTGTATCAGAAGTTCATATTCAAAAGGGTTCCATAGTCTCTGTAACTAACTTTAAATCCGCTCTCAAATGCGCTTAAATTTTTACTATATCTTAAGGATAAAATTTTATAATAATGAGCTACTTTCATTTTCTTTAGTCATACTATACTTTTCAAAGGTTTTAGAAACCCTTAAATCTAATATCAACCACAAAGAAGCTGATAATATTCAGAAGACTGGACATATTTTCTTATCATATATCAGCTAGAAACACTCTTGATCAAGTTAAAAAAGACCAATTCAGATTAGACAAAGTACACTCAAATAGACCTTATGGTCAGGGATTACAAATTGTAGATGTCATGACGGTTGACAAACAAGCATACGGTCCGCCTGATGGTAAGCAGTGACCACAACCAATGAAGGCACGATACTTGAAGTATCCACGTTGCCCACCCAAGGAACAGGAGGGACACCACCACCTTGAGACTGAAAAACCACATCTGCTGTTCCTCACGGAGACGCAAATCAGATGTCCAGCTGATGCAACATACTTGCACTACCCAGGTTACACCCTGGAGCACAATTTCAAATCTCACGCTGGCACCTGCGTGTATGCTCGCGATGACATCTGCTGTCGACGTCTCCGTAACCTAGAGGATTCCAGTTTCTCCGTATTGTGGGTTCTGGTGAACACTGGCTTGGAGCAGATAATCTATGCCAGTGTTTATCGGTCGCATACCGATAACATGGAGACAACCAGGCTCTTTCAGTACCTAACTGACTCGGCTGAAACAGCTCAGCTCAGGTACCCGTCAGCGCAGCTAGTTGTTCTGGGGGACTTCAACGCCCACCACCAGGAGTGGCTGTACCCATACCAGAACACTGACCATGCCGGGAGATTAGCATACGCATTTGCTCTGTCGCTGGAGTCTCTCTCCAACTGGTAGGCGGCGCTACTAGGATACCTGATATTGATGGTCACACGGCCAATTGCTTGGACCTTCTGTTGACAACTGATCCAGACCGATATCAAGTTGCAGTTTCTTCTCCACTAGGTAGCTCCGACCACTGTCTGGTGAAATCTGTGTCTGTCTACTCGCCACCTGAACCCGAGCACATGGGGACTAGGCGTGTATGGCGATACAAGTCAGCAGATTGGGACGAGATGCAGCATTTCTTTGCGTCTTACCCTTGGCAGCGCTTATGCTTCTATTCAGACGACCCGGCGTGCTGCGCGGATGCTGTCTCTGAAGTGATTTATCAGGCTATGGAATACTTCATTCCATATTCTGATTTCTCACTTCATATGAAGGCCCGCCCTTGGTTCAATTCTGAGTGTGACAGTGCCGAAACGCACTTAAGCATAGCATACCAGGAAGTGGGCGGATGCTCGAGCCCGCAAAGCGCCCAATGTCCAGAACCTGAAAAGAGCCTTTAATAGTGCTGCCAAGTCCTGCAAACGTGCCCTCCGCAAGGCCCGCTTCGACCATATTGGCCGTATTGGAGCCAGACTAGCGTCCCACCCATCTGGCAGTAAAGCTTTCTGGTCTCTTGCCAAATCGGTCGAAAGCAATTTCTGCCGGTCTTCTTTGCCGCCATTGGAAAAGTCGGATGGCTCATTAGCTCACACTGCCAAAGAAAGCAGATCTTTTGCCTCTCTGTTGCAAAGAATTCCCATCTTGATGCTGCAGGTAAATGTCCACCTTTGCTACCTCGTTGTGACTCAGAAATGCCAGAGGTACACATCCGGCAAAAAGAGGTACTCAAAATTCTCAGCAGTCTGAATGTGAATAAGGCTAATGGGCCTGACGGCATTCCTGCCATTGTCTTGCGGTCATGTGCGCCTGAGTTGGCTCCTATTCTGACTCGCCTCTATCGTTTGTCCCTGAAGACTGGTCAAGTTCCAAAATCCTGGAAGATTGCCAATGTCCAACCTGTGCCTAAGAAAGGAAGTCGTGCCGATCCCGCCAACTATCGTCCTATCGCAATCACCTCCATACTCT
The DNA here is from genome assembly GCA_023373885.1 of Hestina assimilis. Taxonomy (NCBI): domain Eukaryota; kingdom Metazoa; phylum Arthropoda; class Insecta; order Lepidoptera; family Nymphalidae; genus Hestina; species Hestina assimilis. Next base: position 15,060,971 of record CM041746.1, on the reverse strand, counting down.
GTAAGGTTATGGAGCGTGTCTTAAACAACCGTCTCCTTGCATACCTGGAGGACAACGACCTCCTCAGTGACCGTCAATTCGGGTTTCGTCGTGGTCGATCTACTGGGGATCTTCTTGTGTATGCTACCCACCTCTGGAGCAAGCCATTGGGGAGACATGGTGAGGCTCTCGCCGTGTCTCTTGATATCTCTAAGGCTTTCGACAAGGTCTGGCACGCAAGTCTCATTGGCAAGCTTTCAGCATACGGTATTTCATCCGGGCTCTGCACCTGGATCGAGGATTTCCTGAGGAACAGATCGATTCGGGTTGTCGTTAATGGCGCCTCGTCTGATCTTTTTGGTATTAATGCCGGTGTTCCTCAGGGCTCTGTGCTCTCGGCGACTCTATTTTTGCTGCACATCAACAACCTGCTGATAAAACCCGGTATCTTTGGGTACGCAGATGACAGCACCGTATCGGTTAGATACTTTTCCGACGAAGTCTGCGTCAAAAAGTCCAGTCTTTTAGGGAGTCGATAATCGAGGAGGTGAACTCGACTTTGGAGGCTGTTTCCCAATGGGGTGATGCCAATTTGGTCAAGTTCAACCCCTCTAAAACACAGGCTTGTCTTTTTTCGGCGAAACGGAGTCCATTCCAACTGACTCCGACTTTCCGGAATGTTCCCGTTCCGATTACCGACCATCTTGAGCTCTTAGGTCTAGATCTCTCTTCCAACCTAAATTTCGGTAGCTACATCGAGTCCATAGCAAACACGGCTGCCAAAAACTTGGTATACTCGCCAGGGTGAGACGGTATTTCACCTCAGGCAGCTCTTAAGTCTTTACAGAGCTCAAGTTCGCCCTTGTATGGAATACTGTTCTCATCTCTGGGATGGGTCTGCAAAATATCAACTGGATGCTTTGGACTCGGTGGAGCGCCGAGCGAAGAGGATCATAGGTAGTAACTCTCTCGTGGAGGCAAATCTTCTGAGCCTCGAACACCGTAGACGAGTGGCCTGCCTCTCGGTTTTTTATCGGTTACATTTCGGAGAGTGTGCGGAGGTTTTGCATAACCTGATACCCTCTTCCCCGTTCCATCACCGAACAACTAGGCGCGGCGAGCGTTTTCACCCTTACGTCGTAGACATTCCTCCTTTACGCACGAAGCGGTTTGCCTCCTCTTTCATTATGCGGACGGCTAAGGAGTGGAACTCTTTGCCGCGGTCAGTTTTTCCACAATGCTATAACCTGGACACCTTTAAGGCCAGAGTGAACAGACACCTTCTAGGCATACGTGCTCCATCTTAGACCTCATCTTCGCCTTCCACCAAGCGAGATTGAGGTCAAACGTAACCTATTTTGCATAAAAAAAAAAAAAAAAAAAAAAAAAGACATGAGAAGGGAACAAAGGGGGTGGGAGATTGGGCCTCCGGCGCTTTCATTCGCGAAACGCAACAGTACCCAATGATACTACTTTGCTTGTTACTTGACGCCGATTTTCTGTGAGAGGGTAGTACTTCTCCGGTCGAGTCGGCCCTTTTGTGCCGAGAGATAGCTCTACTACCATAAAAAATATTTAAAACTTTATTCAAGTAGCTCCTGACACAGTACCATATAATCTTCATGATGATATAACCAAGGACATTGGAGATAGTGAACGGAAATCGTCGGCATAAGAGCTAATTAACTGTGATTACAATGTACACAATCTGTTATTAAATGATCACGAATCAGTTCAGAAATGTTGATTCAATTTATTGAAACATGATATAGTAAAAAAACTGAAAAATTAAGAAACCACGACGAAAGTGAAACTTTTAATATTTTATTATTATTCGATTTAGGGTATTACAATTTCGTTGTTGTTAATCTTAATAGAAAAAAAAGAAAAACAAATTAATAAAATATATTTGACGACGTTGTGGCGCAGCGGTAGCGAACCTGCCTTAAACGCCACAGGTTGCGGGTTCGATTCCCGCTCGGAGCATAATATGTTTGTATTGACCATGCAAGCATATTTTCCGGTCTGGGTGTATTTGTCCTTGTCATTGTGTATGTTTCCGGACCCCGACACAGGATATCACTATCCTAATGGGGGCCGTTGAGTGTGTGTAGCGTTTATGTATTTTATGTATGTATATAATAAAATAAATATTTAAAAAAAAAATGATGATAAAACAAACACGCAACCAAATATGGTTGACTATTATTATTTCTAACTTCAAATAAAAACAAAAAATGTGCGGTCGGGGGACCCCTATCACGACGAAGTTCCTTACGTAACTCCAAAAGTACTTCGACATGAAATCATAATAATAAATGAAATGTATGTTTCAATAGGTTATATGATAAAATGAGACAGAGACAGAGAGAGAGAGAGAGAGTTGCGCACCCGGCATACTAGCATATGGAATTTCATTTCGTGACGATTTCTGCTAAATTGTACTACCCGTGAGCCGCGTTAAAGAACTTCGTTTCAAAAATACTGGAATTCATCACAAACATATCAATCGTAACACATAGCTCAAGCAACTAATAAATACTTGTATAGTGAAATAGATTAACGCATTAAAATATTAATTGAATATAACTTTCTAATTAATTTGTGTCGATACTTTAAGTTTAACGTTTATTTATGGCAGTTAAATCGAATAAATTAATAGCAGAATACTTTGAGAAATATAGTTATTTTCAGGTAATAAATTGATCGTTTTATGAAAGGTTTTCGAAACTAATTAACGGATTTGCTTAAGAGCTATCAAATCTTTCGACATTATTGTAGGGTGACCAGGTTTATGTTATCAAGCGGACAAAGTATGAAAATATTTCCTTCTACTGGCATAGTTCCTATTTTGATATTTAACCCTGTAAATAAAAAAAATGTGTACTTGTACTGCAGAACCGAAGCTTTAGAACGGGAGCCAGGTACGAAATTCCTTGTTTGATTTTAATCTTGTTAATGAAAAAAATTTGACCCAACTACACATATTTAATCCTTAAGGATAACAAGCATGATATACAAGGGATAAAAAGGGAAGTGAGTGGGTATTTCTTCGGCGGTATATATTATGAACTGGTGTGTTAGTTAACGCCAGCGGAAGAATAATTATGTTTATCAGTGGAACATTAACATTTATTCTTGAGGTAGGTCCTAAATGCCCGCCTGGTACCACATCACGTTGCTGCGATACACATGAAGTGACTTCTCGGCAGTTGCATTTTGAGTCAGCAGCGTTTTTTTTTTTTTTTTTTTTTTTATGTTAGAAGTTGGCAAACAAGCATACGGCCCACCTGATGGTAAGTGGTTGCCGTAGCCTATGAGCGCTTGTAGCACCATTAGTAGGTGCCATTCACGCGTTGCCAACTTCGAGATATTAGTTCTTAAATCTCGTTCGCCCAGTAATTTAAGTATATAAGCCAGTTGCGCTCTCCGGTGTTGCAGATGTTCATTGGCGGTGATAATCACTTAACGTTAGCTAAGCCTCCTGCCCGTTTACCCTCTAAAATAAAATACACATCTCATCTGATAATCATTAAACATAGTGCTTCATTCATAATGTTTATTGTCTTAAACTCAAGGTAAATGAAAATATCATGGGCAAAGCGATCGCAAAGCTAATGGCGCAAAATTTCATATTTATGATGCCGTTACAGATGGTCTGGATATTATCCACAATGCCACAAAAGAAATTGTCGAGTCTTCAGTACTTTTTATTGGTACTACCATGATAATATAACTAAATATATTTTATTTACGATACAAAAATCCTAATTTTATTACGTGTCATGGTTTCTTGTTATTTTGTTGGTAAAATTTAAAATATGCTTCAGGTATTCGAATCTAGAATTCATGCAGAGATCGTGAAATACCGAGAACGTCAGATATCTGATAAAAGCATTTTCAATAAAGATTACTTAAAAATAGAAATGAAATGTTTAAGTATGTATTTTGCAAGAATTCTATATTGATCACAAAACAGAACATAATTTTTAAATTTCCGGTGTTATTGTCAGGATGTTTTTGCGCATTATTCTGCTCCAAAATAGGCAGAATACAAGGTCTTATTTAGATCACGTCACCTTCAACTATAGGCAAATTTTTATCAACAAACTTGTTTTTTTCGTCGTTTCTTCCATTTTAAACTTTTCCTAAAACTATCTGATTTAACACGTTAAACGGTATGTAGGTACATAAGGAAACCCACAGGGTATTTAATTTTAATGTTTACCACTTAACGAGTTAATCGTCTTTTTAAAAAAAGAGATCGGTTTAAACCACAAAAAAATATTGTGACGGAAACGAAAAGGAAGTCATTGCTATTAATAAGTCTAAACCATAACACTCTTAAAAATAAAACCGTGAACGGTGAAAATATGGAAAAAATTACGAACTTTTTGAAAAGTCTTTTAAATTAATCAAAATAATTATGTATAATTGAAATGTTGCCTTTTTATATAGCATAGCATATTTTCCGATCTGGGTGTATTTGTCCTTGTCATTGTGAATGTTTCCGGACCCCGACACAGGATATTACTATCCTAATGGGGGCCGTTGAGTGTGCAGCGTTTATTTGTTTATTTATTTATTTATTATTTTATATATTAATTTAACACCTAAAAATCTTACTCTATATATTAATACATACGCAAAACTCAGACTGAAACATACTATAGGCAGTGAAATTGAAAATAATTTAAGTCTCAACAGCTCAACCGGGCTGACTGTGCTCCGTTAACGCGAGAATTGCGTATTGGATCCTGACTCCCCTTGTGCTATTGTCGTACACACGCCTAGTACAAACTACGACCTTATTTAAAGGTGCAATAGGAGTACCAGCAATGACTTGAAACCGCATTGCTAATATTCTTTAAAAACAATTATCCTATTCAATGTAAAATGACCGTCACCCTACATTCAAAAATTACTTAAGTGATGTAATGACGTTTGAGTATGTATTTAAAAATGATAGTTCTGGGTTTTGGGTCAAGGTGATAATTATCCTTCATAATGGACGGTTAGGTACTTCTTTTTATATCATATTTCTTCAAGCGTCTAGTCTATTTCTTTTTTTTTAACTAGTATTGAACGCAGCTCCTCATGTTTCGACTACGAACTTATTACTACTTTATAATTTAAAATAAAACTTACTCTCTGTGTAGAATTGTAGATTAATCTCAATACATGAATGACCTATGTACCTGATATATTTTTTTGGTGTTTTGGTCGCCGTGTTTTTTTGGAAAATAATAGTTTTACTCACAAATGTAGAGAATAAAGAAGAACTTGAAAAAATGGGAAAAAATAAGCGGACTAGAGACATCTGAAAACACGGGTAAAACGTTTTCTAAAAATGAATCCTAGCTAGGCTTGACGATAGTTAAAACTCGTTGCAGTCGTTTCCGAGACTCTGATTATATATCCTATATTAATTTATAGTCCTATTTTTTTTTTTATGTTAGAAGTTGGCAAACAAGCATACGGCCCACCTGATGGTAAGTGGCTGCCGCAGCCTATGAGCGCTTGCAGCACCATTAGTAGGTGCCACTCACGCGTTGCCAACCTCGAGATATTAAATAGTTAAGTTCTTAAATCTCGTTCGCCCAGTAATTTCACTAGCGTACAATGCCCTTCAAACCGGAACACAGTAGTGCAACTAAGCACTACTATTTGGCGGTAGAATATTGGACACTGCGGTGGTACCTACCTAGCCGGCCTCTTGCAACAAAAGACCTACCACCAGTGAATTTGTAACCAAATGCTCATGAAAAGTGGTTTTGATATCGTAACTCAGTATTAAAAGCATTATAATTGGACCAGTTATACTCAAGATTGTACAAACAGACGATAATAACATATTGAGGTTAATATTTAACAACATAATGCGCTGTTGCCGAAAGAAAAAAGCATGGCGCAGCGCAAGCAAGTTACTGCAAAAAATAAATTGCTATTTTAATCGTGTTAACTAAACTAATATTATCATATCAGTTTGTTTTATTTCCGTCAACATTGTAAAATATCATGCAATATCAAAGCCTGTATTGATTATTTGATAAGAAATAATCAGCGGTCCTACTGTGGACAAAAATGATGTAATATTATATTTATTATTCGTGTGTGCAACCCTCATAATAATACATAAAGTATATATTTAGTTTAAAGTTTGAGAATACGTATGCAAATATTTAGTATTTATTAATCTACATAGATAATAAACGATATTGTTCACTTTATAAGCATCGAAGTATTTATAGAAAACGGATATTTATTTTGGCTTTTGGAAATTAAAAAACGTTTAAACGAGTTTCGTGAGACTCTGGTGATATTATACAGAGCCACTGAAGCCCTGGATGCATTATTTTATTCAACCCCCCTGGGACCGAGCTTCGAGCCACGAGTGGAGGACACTGCTTGACAGGTCACGTGCTGGCTCTAAGAGAGATGTGTACGGGACACATACTGAGGTCGGTCACCGAGGAGGTTTTTGTAGGCAATGACAACACTATTCTGTTATGGAACCCCACATAACCCGGTTTTCCCCCCAGGAAGCCAGGCATTTGGTAACAGATTTCGTCCCTATCAACAAAAAAAGATGGAGTGCCAAGCCTTTATTTTTTTTATCTAAACCAAGCCAGTCCAGGCTTGAAAAAATTATAAAAGATTCGTATATTTTTTCCTAGCCTTTTCTTAAAAATAGTTTAGTAAATTTAAAAGTATTTATATTATAATGAAGAACAATTTACATATTTCCACTTCGTCAAGCTTTTCTTCGCTTGAACACTTTGGCCTGTTACTTTGTTAGAAAGATCAGGACGATGGTTTCGACATGGTCAATAAATAATTCATAGTTATGTTTAAAATCGATCTACAATTGCTGTGTTAGGAAAGGCGGAGCTGGGCTAATGTTTGTATTGACCATACAGACATTTGACGACGTTGTGGCGCAGCGGTAGCGAACCTACCTTAAACGCCACAGGTCACGGGTTCGATTCCCGCTCGGAGCATAATAATTATGTTTGTATTGACCATACAAGCATATTTTCCGGTCTGGGTGTATTTGTCCTTGTCATTGTGAATGTTTCCGGACCCCCGACACAGGATATGACTATCCTAATGGGGGCCGTTGAGTGTGTAGCGTTTATTATTTATTATTTATTGCAAATTTAAAATCTCCTAAGTGACAATTTTGTCATAAACAAGTTATTTATATATTTTAAAAGCAATTTTGTATACCTACACATTGCAAAAACTCCTATGTGAAGTATTCGCTAATTTAAAAAAATTGAGATTTTTTATCCTATGTGCAGAAAAAAATTAAATGTATAAATATATATGCTAAATGATACATTATATAAGACAATCTTTATTTCAATATATTATAATTACTTTATACTTAATTATACCTAAAAAATCAAGATTGTTTTTAGATTTTTATTCAGGAAACTGTTTTTTCGTTTTTCGTAAAGTTACTTTTTACACATAGGAGATTTTAAATTTGTAACGACGATATGTAGTTTTGGGGCTGTCACCCGACACGCGACATAATTATCCTATAGAGGACCGTTGAGTAAGTAGCGCTTAGTATTTATAGTGTCACGACCGGCAAAAGAGTTTCAGTGCCTTGACTTCAGCAGTTCAGCACTGAAATGAAGGAGATACTGCTCAGTACTGATGAAGAAGATATCTAGATATTAATGATAATTACGTATTGTTTATAAATAAAAAAATAAACGCACACACTCAACGGCCCCATTAGGGTAGTTATATACTGTGTCCGGAAACATACACAATGACAAGGACAAAACACGCAGACCGAAAAACATGCCTGTATGGTCAATACAAACATCTTGCTCCGAGCGGGAATCGAACTTACCAGTTGTGACATTTAAGGGCACGTTCACGAACGCTGCGCCATAACGTCCTCAAACACGTCGTCTAAATAGAAGTTTCTAGACACCACAGCATTATTTTAATTAGTTTGTCGTAGGTCACGAATCGTCGCGTACTTGAAAGATATCCAAGCGACAATAGACCTTATGACAATGAGATATATACTAAAATAGAGTGATGACATTGACATGCATTATATCCATTATCAAGGGTTAACAATACCCGTCTGCCATTATTGAAAAAGATCTGGATGCTCGCCAAACTATCGTTGCATTTTGATACTTCTCAAAGTTCTTTAGGTGTTTATTTTATTTGACTAAACAAGAAAGAGGGCGTTGTGTGTATTGTGACGCATTTTAAAAATTGTTTTTTTTTTTAATAATTTTTTTTTTTTTTTTTAATGTTAGAAGTTGGCAAACAAGCATACTGCCCACCTGATGGTAAGTGGCTGCCGCAGCCTATGAGCGCTTGCAGCACCATTAGTAGGTGCCACTCACGCGTTGCCAACCTCGAGATATTAGTTCTTAAATCTCGTTCGCCCAGTAATTTCACTAGCGTACAATGCCCTTCAAACCGGAACACAGTAGTGCCTAAGCACTACTATTTGGCGGCAGAATATTAGACACTGCGGTGGTACCTACCTAGCCGGCCTCTTGCAACAAAAGACCTACCACCAGTGTGACTGATTGCACTGGTGGAATAATCTCTGTTGTGACAGAGGTTATCCCAACAGCGGGCGATGGGGTCGTCACATCCCGACGCCTTTATTACCTTAAACCTTGTAAAATGTATTCAGAGAGACGTTATTTGGACTTTACAAACAGACATTAAATTTTATTAATTTGTATGTATAAATGAAAACATTTGAGGGGCACTGACCATTTATGCTTAAGACGTATATATGATCATGCTATTTTTGTCTGGCATGTGATATGAGAGTGTTATTGATTTCATTTTGATAGGAATAATAATAATAATTTTTTTGACCATTTCCATGTGCTTTACAGACGTAAGACGGATCCCTAAAAAAAGGTTAAGTCTTTAATAGACGTTCACAAATTTGTATTATTTTTGTTACAACAATATCTTGGTATTATGAATCGCACAAAAAAGAACTACTTAATCTAAACTAATAAGAATCCTTGCTGAATCGATTTTGATGTATTTTTTTTTATTTCTCGTCGAGTGAAAGTGCCGAAGGCCAGGATTCCCACGTCTCTTTTCGTTACTCAATAAGTGCTACACTGCATGTCTTTTGCGTTAGTCATCCATAGTTTTTTTATTTGAGAGGGGGCAAACGAGCAGAAGGCTCACCTGATGTTAAGCGGTCACCGCCGCCCATGAACATCTGCAACACCAGCGTTCAGGCGCCTTGCCGACCTTTAAGGAAAGAACACGCTCTTCTCTTGAAGGTTCCCAAGTCGTAGCGGTTCGGAAAGACCGCCGGCGGAAGTTGATTCCTCGGTCAGTGACAATTGCTTTTCATCAGACTGGCCCTACGCTTGTTTACCGTCGCGGTATATACAATATGTATTATCTTATTGTAAGCGTTTTTGTCACAAAAATAATTTATAGTTTCGTATGGAAGTTTTTGAGCTAGGGAAATACCGTAAAAAAGTAGCGTAAGCAGGCCATGCGGGCCATCAAGTGAGAATCGTAGAGGAATACAAAATGTTATTTAATGCTAATTTATAAGTACATTTTACATGTATTTTGTGATAACATAATATGTTTTGACTAAGTTACATTTTTATCAAGTTCTTTTGAGGCAGTGTAAATTGGACTTTATTGAGGCCAATTGTTAATCTAAACCATTCTCGATTCCACGGAGCACGGAACCCTATAAATACATACAATCACACAACCTCCTTGTTTAAAGTCGGTTAAAACATTGGACACTAATAAAATAAAGGCTCTGTACCTATAAACTTTCCATTTTTTCTGTTCCATTATAGAAACTACTTTGATGTAATTGGTCAACCATCTTGATCTGGCCATTGTTCAATAAGCGGATGATTAACCGGAAGTGACGTAATACAGCAATTGACGACACGTGCTTTAGGTAGAGTAGATTATTATCTTTGGTATACAATGTTGCGCGTTCTTTTTGGGTTCCGTACAAAATGGGTGCCAACGAAACCCTGTTACTAAACCTTCGCTGTCCCGTCCGTCTGTCAGCAGGCTGTATCTCAAGAACAGTAATAGGTAGAGAGTTGAAATTTTCACAGGACGTTAAACAAACTTAAAAATAAAGTTGACCATAAAATAAACTTCATATTTTTGACCTTAATTGTTAATAAATAATAAAATAATAATAATAAATAAATAAACGATGCACACTCAACGGCCCCCATTAGGATAGTGATATCCTGTGTCGGGGGTCCGGAAACATTCACAATGACAAGGACAAATACACCTAGACCGGAAAATATGCTTGCATGGTCAATACAAACATATTATGCTCCGAGCGGGAATCAAACCCGCGACCTGTGACCTGTGGCGTTTAAGGCAGGTTCGCTACCGCTGCGCCACAACGTCGTCAAATGTGTGTTGTGTCTCATGAACTGTAAAAGATAAATAGTTGGAATTTTCGAGTGTTGTTTCTATGGCTGCTATAATAACAAATAATATATACAAATCGAATTTCTAAAAGAAACGTCCACATAGAAGGAACTTAATATTTTTATTAATAGGACGGAACCCTTTATATGAGAGTCCGAAACACTTGGCCGGTTTTTTAACAGGTTCTCTGTCCCATGAACCGTAAATGGACATTTCAATTGTTTAACAGTTATCTATTTTAAGCACAGGGAATGGGTTAACCCTTACTCATATTATAAATGCGAAAGTAACTCTGTTTCTCTGTCTGTCGCGCTTTCACGCCAAAACTACTAAACCGATTTCAATGAAATTTGGTACACAGATAGTCTAGAGCCTGAGAAAAGACATTGGCTACTTTTTACTGCGAATAAGGGTTGTAAGGGAGGATGAAAAGTTGTATGAAAGTATCGCAGCGGTACCGCTCGAAGCATATGTTTGTATTGACCATGCAGTCATGTTTTCCGGTCTGGGTGTGTTTGTCCTTGTCATCATATATGTTTCCGGGCCCCCGACACAGGATATAACTATCCTAATGGGGCCGTTGAGTGTGTAGCGTTTATTTATTATTATTATCGTCATTTTTAGAGCTACGATTCTTATTTTTTAGGTTGTTGATTCGATAAAAACAAATATGACATTCAAAATTTGTAAAAGTTTTACCTCCAAGGTGGTAATATAACAATAGGAAATATGTAAATATATTTTTGCCCATCTCCGGAAGTAATTTTGTGGCCTGAAGAGGTGTTTAAAAAATTTAAAAATAAATAATAAATAGTCCCAACTAGGATAGTAGTCTACTGTGTCGGGGTCCGAACCACACACAAGCACAAACACTCAGATTGTCATTATGGTCAATACAAACTTCTGTCTCGAACGGGAATCGGACCCGCGACCTGTGGCGCTTAAGTCATCGCTATCACTGCGTCACGACGTTGTCATGTTTTATCGGCTTTTGTATAATTTTAACGTGATTTATTTTAGCATTCAAATTGTTATGAGTTCTTGAATAAATGTAAACGTTAGTTACTTATTCATTTAGTTATATTGGATATAACTATTAGAAAGTTAAATCTTCATAAGCTATATAATGTTGCTATTACATTAAATCATTAATAAGAAATTAACATAAATGAAACAATTTGATTTATACTTTATTATTAGAAACTAGCAGTGCCTACGTGTCCGCTTGCGTTGTGTATCGACCTTTTTTATCTTGCACGGAACCGGTTAAATCGGTCAAGACGTTAAAGAAATTATCTCGAACAAGCAGACAGACATACAGACAAAATTTTTAAAAATTGTTTTTTTTAATGTAAGTACGTAATTTGATATGCATTTAGTGAGAAGCTGTTAATTTGGAATTACAATTATTTCTATAATTGCATTAAATCGCTATTCATGCGGGTGAAGCCGAAGTCAGAAGCCAGTATGTAATACTTCTGGTATTAGAAGCGTGGGTGTGAGGTTGTTCGCCATTATGATGGTACAAAAAGACAATAGATTACAGCTTTTCAAAGTTTACATTAAGATTCTCACCTTCAACAAAATGTCCGTAAAGGGCACTAAAACTAGTAACAAGTTGCAAATTGTGAACAACTACTACCTAACAACTCTGTCTTAGTTAACTAAACTAACATAAAATTAACACGGGTAATAAAATTAAACAAACAACAGAGAGTTTAAGCTTTGTATATATATATATATATATATATATATATATATATATATATATATATATATATATATATATATATATATATATATATATATAATTTTTTTTATATTAGAAGTTGGCAAACAAACATACAGCCCACCTGATGGTAAGCGATTGCTGTAGCCTATGAGCGCGCGACACCATTAGTAGGTGCCACTCACGTGTTGCCAACCTCGAGATATTGGTTGTTAAATCTCTTTTGCCCAGTAACTTCTAGCCTACAGTGCCCTTCAAACCGGAACACAGTACTGCGGTGGTACCTACCTAGCCGGCCTCTTGCGACAAAAGACCTACCACCAGTGTGACTGATTGCACTAATTACTGGTGGAATAATCTCTACTGTGACAGAGGTTATCCCAACAGCGGAAGATGGGTAGCCGAGGTTTCTTTACTTTAATTCGTCACATTCAATAACACAATACGTACATAGTAAATATTTCTAATATGGCAAATACAGGTGCATCTAGGAGTTAAAAAATCATATTCACCTTCATTTGTATAGCTTAATTATTTGTTTTTTTGAATGTTATAAATTGGCAAACAAGCATACGGCCCACCTGATGGTAAGTGGTTGCCGTAGCCTATGAGCGCTTGCAGCACCATAAGTACGTGCCACTCACGTGTTGCCAACCTCGAGATATTAGTTCTTAAATCTCCTCTGCCCAGTAATTTCACTAGCGTACAGTGCCCTTCAAACCGGAACAGAGTAATGCCTAAGGGCTACTGTTTGGCGGCAGAATATTTGACACTGCGGTGGTATCTACCTAGCTGGCCTCTTGCAACAAAAGACTTACCACCAGTAAAAGTTCTTTTTCTTTTATACATTAGTATTGTTTAAATTTATTAGCAATAAGCTTAAGAAATAGTCTTTATCTGTCAACTGTCACGTCACTTGCAGTCCTCAGCTGAAAATCAGCGCTGAATGACTTGTAGTCATGAAGCACATGCACTGTTTGGCCTTTCGCTGTTTTGTCTGTATTCTTTACTTTATATCCTTTATAAAATAGAATTAGTTATTATATAATAAGCTTACTATTTAGTTATTAATTAGAATTTAAGTTAAATATTTGTAAGACACTACAGTGATAAATAAATAAAAAATAAATAAATGGGATTACGCGTCCCGACGCAGGAAAAATTGGTAAGAGCAAATTACCTATCAAGAGTTACAGATTATTATCAGATGTTATGATAACAACCGGGACAGATAGAGAGGCTAGTATATTATATAACAGAATAATAAGAGACTGCGAACTTTCATTAAAAATGGCGACGAATGTGCTGTCATTACCTCGACCAAGAGCGTGGCAAGGTCGTCCGTCATTGTTACTGAACTATGGGACAAATCGTTTAACTTTAATACGAAATTACGTACATATAAATATTTAGGATCACAAATTGTTATAAAGATAAAATTATAAAAATAGTTCTTTTATATAGATGTACAATATTTTTGCATTTTTGACCCCCATTGGGATAAGAATATGCAGTGTTGAAGTCCGATACATACAAAAGCACAACGATTCAGACCGGAATATGTGAACATTGCTGTATTGATCACTACAAAGCCTCAATAGCTCAACGGTAGAAGGTTAACGCGAGAGTTGCGGGTTCGATCCTGACCCCCTTTGGCCCCTCGGAGAGCACGTTAAGCTGTCGGTGCCGGTTGTCATCACATAACATCCGATAATAATAGTTAAGTCTTGATAGGTAATTTGCTGTTCTCCAATGAGTTGCTGGTTGCGTAGGTTAGATGGCAATCGCTCTGTGTAAAAACTAACCTGTGAAATCCGGATAAGAGTAATAAGCAGACCCTGGGTGAATACCGGGAATAATGCTAGGATGAAGATTATTCTCTCTTTTCAATCAGGCGATTGACTTGCCATGACTACAATTCATGTAGTTCTGTGAAGTGAACAATAGATATAAATTAATTATGAGTAAAACCAATTTACGTATTTTTATCTATAAAAACCGCATATCGGTTACTAATATTATTTATTTTCCAAACATAGTTATTACTTTAATAACAATTTATTTCTGAAAATAGATATAGTATGATTTATTCTTGTTTTTTGTTGTTGTTTTTGTAACATGATTATCGGAAGCGGGGTCTCTTTACGTACAAAAACAATTTCATAGAAAAACAAAGCAGCGCCACAAATTTTTTGTTGGTCACTGAAGTTTAAATAGTTTGAATTATCACAAAAGTTTATCAGATGATAAGAGTGATATCAAAAAGCTAGAAAACTTTCATAAAAACAAACTACCTTGGTGTCTTCTTATTACTGTTGTAACATCTTTTGTTAGTATTTTTTTTTCCCTTGGTTTGCTTAGTTCTCTTTAATAGGCTTGACAGGTTACATAGTAACCTTTTTCTACATCGACAGAGAATCATTGAACTACAGGACTAAAAGGGTTAAAGATTTTTACTAGGCGTAATAACTACCGGGAACGACAGTTATAGGTAGGTACTCATGATTGTCTTGGTCTTTCAAAGGTGGTCAATAATGATATAGGGCAAAATCTTAATTTATAGTCGTAGGTCTTAATGTAGGGGTAGTAGTTATTAGTTAAATAGTACGATGCGGTTATTTTAATAGATAGAGTAATTGAAGTCGAAGGTTTATATGTATAAAAATAGTGGAGAAAAAAAAAATATTTTCGAGGTTTCTAATGTGATGTCGTAAATAATTATATATAACGCGTGCGGGCCACGGGCAGTAATGAATAAATCAAAACTACTGGATGGGTTTTTCATTTCAGTAAATGACATAGGCTATATATTTTATACCCGTGTGAAGCCGGAGCGGGCCGCTAGTAGTTCATATTCATGTAATTCCTCGGTACGCCCATGGTGAAATAGTTACTAAATATCTCCGTTATAATATGGTAATTAAATTCATTAAGAAGCTATTTTTGTACAAACCATTTCATTTCAAGACACTAAAATAAAGCAGACTTTTTTTAATGGTTTTTATGAACATGAGGATGAGAGGTCTCGGAATGCAATCTGTGTATTGACTTCTAACCTCTAGTTTGTGTAACTTGACGTCTTAATTTTTAGAACGAGACTTACATAATTCTAATCTATTCTATGCATTTAGTTATATTGTAAGCAAGA
Source organism: Hestina assimilis (assembly GCA_023373885.1). Classification (NCBI taxonomy): domain Eukaryota; kingdom Metazoa; phylum Arthropoda; class Insecta; order Lepidoptera; family Nymphalidae; genus Hestina; species Hestina assimilis. The sequence goes on along the minus strand of CM041746.1, from coordinate 15,045,666 downwards.
TATTTGTATGTGAGTTTGTGGATATTTTTTACCATAAACAAATTAACATCCTTAAGCAACCTTCGAGGAACTGTTACTAAAATAGTCTCGGTTACTTTGGGTAAATAGATCCAGATTTAAGATTTACTTTTTGTTCCATTAATTTCATCCCTTGTTAGTGGAGTCACGCTTCTCCCAGCACAAATGGCAAAAGTACCACCCTCTCACAGAAAATTGGCCTAAAGCAAAGCTGTTGCGTTTCATGCGATCAATGAGAGCGCCGAGGCCCAATCTCCCACCATCTCTGTTTCCTTTTTTCCCCTTCTCATGCCTTCTCTCCTGGGCTGGTGATGCGCATGTGATACTTCCGCTTACCATCAGGCGAACCATATGCTTGTTTGCCAACCTTCATAAAATAAACATCCCTAGGAACGATTTACGTGGGTAAAATTGCGAGGCAGACTTTTTTGAGGTATCAAATGTACAAATTCATTTCTCAATAATTATTATTTGCTTGTCCTTTTAGTGTAATAAATTTTAATACCATTTTACCAAGAATTGAAGACAATTATGAATGAAACGGAAAAATAACATAATATAAAAAACTTTGATAACACGTTGGCCGTAAAACCTGAATCAAAACATTTAAAAATAAACTTTACATCTTCAAATTACGGTATAAAATAACTTGATTGTACATTTCCATTACTGATAGAGGAAATTGTATTTTATTGCAACGTGATAAAAGCGTTGTTAGTTTTTATTAGGTCACAGCTTTCCATTGAAGTAGCGACCTGTTGTCGCTATCGATCGTGGCGCCATCTGTCGATAGCTTCCGCGAAGGCTTTACGATAATAATATCCCGGGATAGGTTGTATATTATCATACAAGTGAATGAATTATTTCCGTGCACATATTGCCGGTCCGTAGGAAGCTAACAAGCGTACTCTGATGGCCAGTTTTTTTTTCTTTCACGACGGTTGGCAAACAACCATACGGTCCGCCTGATGGTAAACAGTCACTGCTATATATGAACGCTTGCTATACTTGAAGAATCATATGCGCGTTGCCAACCCAAGGAAAAAAAAGGAAAGGATCGCAAGGGAATATAGCGGTGGGAGCTTGGTCCTCCGCCGCTCTCACTCATCGCTCGAAACGCAACAATATACTTTACTTAACGCCGACTTTCTGTGAGAGGGTAGTCATTTCCTGGTTGAGTTGGCCCATTTGTTATGGGAAAAGCATAGCTCTAATACCGTAACAAGTAAATGTAAGTAGTTGCCTGTCTTACTTCATATCAATATTCTTTGAACTCGACATGAAATTTTCACATTATGTTTTTTTATTAGAAATGCTTTCAAATCATTACTAATGTTCTCATTGTCCCTGTAAATAAGCCAGGGTACGACAATAGCCCAAGGCGGTAGGGCTCGAGACCGCAACTCTCGTGCACCTTTAACCGTTAAGCTATTAAGGCTTTTGCCGCTACTACAACAAATATTAAAAATAAAATTAATAAGAAACTAGTAGATATTTTTATTCTACGATGGTACGGAACACGTGAAGTGCTAGTTCGACACACACTTGGTCGGTTTATATTGACTCGTATTAATAATACCTTTATTTACCATCATCATATCTGATTTTTACATGTTAGTTTAAAGACGCGTGGCAAATATGACATTTTCTTTTTATCTTTTGTCTTACTTATCTTAATACAAGTGTATCTTATATCACTAAACGTTAATATATCTTTATCTTTTATTATCTTTATCTTTTATCTTTATTCACATCGTTATTTATACGTATTGTTTTAAATTTTCACATGTATCATTTAGGTGTTTTTGTTTTTAGGTATCATCGATATGTATCGAAAATGATTTACATAATTTGTTACATAACAATATTCAATACGATATTTTGTAGTTATAGTAATGATATAATATTTTATACAATTGTTTTGGTTACTAGCTTCTGCCAGCGGCTTCGCCCGCGTGAATAACGATTTTAATACAAACTCTGAATGTCATATTTATTTATATCGAATCAATAGCCTAAACATTAAGTTTCAAGCTTCAAGCTCCAAAAATGGAGAAACTTCCATACATTTTTTCATCCCCCTATTCATGTAGTTTATGTGTATTAAATTTCATTTAAATCGGTTCAGTAGTTTTTCTTGAAAGCGCGACGGTCAGACAGACAGACAGAGACAGAGTTACTTTCACATTTATAATATTGGTAAGTATTGGAGGAGGAATGATGGAAAATAGGTGATGACTCTTCAAAGGCGAATTGAGACTTATATTCTGAAGCTACTAAGATTAGACTTAAGGTGCCAAATAAGATATTTTTTTGTTTTCATTATAAAATCAACAGTTTCATTTTAAAATTATACCTAAGACAGAGAAGGGGATTTATATGTTAAGAAAACAACTAGCTTTCTTCAAACGTCTGAGCCAGACATTAAACTACTCAGAAAGCATGTGAATGTGGTGGTACAAAAGACCTACCACCAGTGTGACTGATTGCACTGGAGGAATAATCTCTGCTGTGACAGAGGGTATCTCAACAGCGGGCGATGAGGTCGTCACATCCCAACACTGTACGATATAATTGCTAATATTTTTTGGATAGGCATGATTCTAACAATCATTCAATACAGTTATACAATAAATCATTCATTCACGCCCACGTTATTTTTATGCAAATTAAATAATAGTCAAACACAAAGGCCTAAGTGAACGTTTAGTGTTCAAGAATGAGGAAATGTACGGGAAACTTTAAAATTGATAACATTTAGATATATTAATGTATACGCCAAATAAGGTAGCGAAAATGTTGAATATTCATTTAAATTTTATTGCTGTTGTTGTTTTAAAGATAAATATCAAATTGTATTTCAAATGACTAAATTATTTTACGCCCACGATTGAATCTAAAGGCCTCTCATTTGTTAAAATCTACGAAGGTCTTATTTGATACGTTACCAAAGAACAACACTACTCTCGTTATGAGGAATTCTCGTAAAAGCGACTCAGTTTTTAACCCTTCACCTAAAACGACATATCTCATAGTTTTTTAGTGTGTGTCTGTCTGTTGAATCGTAGCTACCAAACGGCTGACTCGATCGAGAGTGCTCTTAGCTATGATTTGAAGTTAGGCTATTTTCCAGCTGATAAATGGGTCTTATCTAATTTCTGGAAGCAAGAGGTCTTATCTAATTTCAATTTTGTATTCTGTTACTTCTATAATATTAGATACTAACCTTGACCTGATACTACCCCATGATCTGGAATTTCCAGGATTCCGATATCCCTCGTCAACTGACGGAAGAGGTATTAAGTATGGGTTCATTGATGAACCAGGTCGTGTGTCCGAGGTTTTAAATGTTAATTAATAAATTAAGTACAATTAGGATAGTGATATCCTGTGGACTCGGAAACATACACAATGATATGGACAGGATAAGGACGAACAATCCCAGACTGGAATACATACCTGTATGGTCAATACAAACATCTGCTCCGAGCGAGAATTAGGTTCGCTACCGTCGCTCAATAACGTCGTCAATTAACTTGGATTAGTCGTTCTTATTAGATATAATGGAGTGTCGGATTCGTAATATACACTTTGTGATCTGATGATGGACTCTAAAGATATACGACGGAACTCATCAATTTATAAAAGCTAACTAACCGAGATTACTGCATTGCTTTCTTTTGTATAACCCACTTGTGACTGTGACAAGATATGATGCGTCATGTAATAGTGATGATCTTCTACTTGAAGAGTCGTCCCTGAGGTCAGTATTATATTCTCTATAAATTAACAGTCTCTATTTCACTTATAAATTTCACATGCCACAAGATATTATTCAAATTCACAGCGGTAGTGAACCTGTTTTAAGTGCTACAGATCGCGAGTTATAATACAGGAATGTTCCGGTCCGGGTGTGTATTTCTGGATCGCGACACTGGATACTATTCCAAAATGGGGACCGTTCATTGGATAGAGGCTTACTTTAATTAATCCATCAAATGTAGCAGTATTCGTATTGCTGTACTGTTGCATTTCATTCGTCGAGTATGAGCGTATGAGAGATCCCAGACAATTTCTGACTTCTTTCCCTTCTTCGTCACCCCTCTTATTTCCTTTTACCCCTCAATGTATGTGACAACTCATTATAACGCATGTGGTGTTATCAGTATGACTCTTATATTCATTGTTTTTTTATACCAGAAAGGTGGTGTTGGTAAGAAAAAGCGTACGGTCGGTACGCTTGATGTTAAACAGTCACTGTAGCTTTTAGACACTTACAATAGCAGTGGCAAGGAGTAGATAGAGGAGGGAAATAAAAGGATTGGATAAGAAAGTGAGAGGATTTGAGTCTCCGGTGCTCTCTCTTTTCTAACGAAACGCAGCCATACGGATACTGTTAGTTGACTTATATTCTGTGGAGGATAGGTCATCGATTGAGTCGACCTATTCATTCTCGAAATAAACAAGCTCTACTACTACAAAAATGCAACTATTATTAATTTCTATCACTCATGCCATATGCTTGTTTTTCACCTTTCTTATACAAATTCACCTCTTATTCTTCCTCCTAGCATTATTCCAGGTATTTTACCCAATGTCTGCTCATTCTCTTATCATGGTTTTACAGGTTACTAGTTTTTAGATAGAGCGATTGCCATCTGACCTTTGGATAAGAGCAAGTCAGACAGACAGACTTTGTATTAAAAATTATATCAAATACATATCGGAATTCGGAAGGCTTGTTAATAACCTTAAACTATGCATAGAGCAAAATTACAGTAGCTATTTCCATACAAGTGGCATAAGTTAAACTCGCAAAGTTCACGACACTATGACAAAGGTCATTTTCTCGAGTAGCAAAACAGTTTATGTACGAGTGTGTTGTTCTTAAGTTAATTTGCTTGTATTGTAAAATTTCTTACGTTAAGGAAATGCTACAGCAAATCCCAGTAATAAATGTGAAAGTTTGTATGTTTCGATGTTTGGTTGATTGTTACTCGGTCGCGTGAGAACGGTGAACAGATTTGAATACAATTTGGCACATATATAGATTGTTACCTGGATTAGAATAAGATATTTTTTATCCTGGAAAATGTAAGGTACCCGTGGGATTATCAAAAAACGTACCCACAGCAGGGCGTATCAACTTAAATTTAGATTTTATACCATAATGGTTGGCAAACAAGCATACGGTGGTCCACCTGATGGCAAGCAGTCACCGCAATGTATGTACGCTGGCGATACTTGAAGTGTCACATGCGCGTTGTCACATCAAGGAACAGAAGGTGGGTATGTCAAGAAAAACACCTTTTTAATGGAGACACCTTCTTCAGCAACAATATAATTATTAACTGTTACACTGACAAAATATGTATTCACTAAACAACAAATACAACGTGCTTGCTTTAACGTCCGATGAGAACTAACTAGAACTAGGCATTCCACTCTTACATCATGTTTGAATCAAATCAGCAACATTATTATTAAAGTCAAATCATTTTCTTATTAAATTAATTATTTTAGTCAAATTACATACTTATAATCATTATTCAACTATAAAATCTTAATAAAATCATATTAATATTTGAAAACCATGACAGGCAGAAGGAAAAAAGCAAGGCAATAGAGGGGATGAAACCTCCAGCGCTGTCACTAATTGTACGAAATTTTATTTCACCTTTATGTACTCTATTAATAACGGTGACATCAAAAAGTATATTTCTGGTATTTATATAATATGTCTTCCATAAACAAGATTTAAAGTAACAAGATTTAAAGTAGAAGAAAAACCAGATAAGGCAATATCCATTCCAATCCCGTAATAGCTCGCTAACAATTTACGCATTTGCAATTTGCATCCTTTACACAAGTCATAATGCATTCACCTCACCCGTATTACTTCTAATTAAGACACAAATTACAACACATCAACTGCAAATATACATTTGTAATTATCATGCTTCCAGTTTAACTTGAACCTAACTTTATCGCCATTGTTAGAGTGTTTCTAATTGAAATACATTCGGGATAGGTCTTGTTCGCTGGTAATGAGTCATGAGTTGCTTTTGCGGTAGGACAGGTGTTGCGTAAGAGTTCAATGATGCGTCTTACGCCACTGAGTACATTTCATTATGCTAATCTGGATTATCTTATCGTTATGTTAAATAATACGATTTCGCATTAACGAAAGTTGTGTTTTGCAAATTCGTTTCCGTTAATAATAGTTTATTATTCGTTTCGTTAAAATGACTATAAAATATGGGATTAACACAAATCTGTCATAACATTATTGAAAATCGAAAGTTAAGTCAATATATTTTATTATCGCATTTAACTTTTGACCCCAGTTTCAATGGCATGACGTTTTTTTATGTTACAAGTTGGCAAACAAACATACGGCCCACCTGATGGTAAGTGGTTGCCGTAGCCTATGAGCGCTTGCAGCACTATTAGTAGGTGCCACTCACGCGTTGCCAACCTCGAGATATTGGTTCTTAAATCTCCTCTGCCCAGTAATTTAACTAGCCTACAGTGCCCTTCAAACCGGAACACAGTAATTCTTAAGCACTACTATTTGGCTGCAGAATATTTGACACTGCGGTGGTACCTACCTAGCCGGCCTCTTGCAAAAAAGACCTACCACCAGTGTGACTGATTGCACTGGTGCAATAATCTCTGCTGTGACAGAGGTTATTCCAACAGCGGGCGATGGGGTCGTCACGTCTCGACTTCGTTAATTTGTCTATTAATAAATAAACGCTGTACACTCAACGGCCCCCATTAGGATAGTGAAATCCTGTGCCGGGAGTCCGGAAACATATACTATGACAAGGACAAACACACCCAGACCGGAAAATATGTATGGTCAATGGCGCAGCGGTAGCGTAGCCTTAAGCGCCATAAGTCGCGGGTTCCATTCCCGCTCGCAGCAGATGTTTGTATTGCCCCGCTCGCAGCAGATGTTTGTACATACCCCGTTTATTTAGGGAAGTGAAACTTCTAATGCGATTTCCAACAAGGTTGCGTTAAACCTTTACACACGAGGGAGAGAGAAAGAAAGATTCACAAAAGTAGAAAGTAGGAGAGAGAAAGAGAGTGAGTCGGATGATGCGAACAATTGTGAATTGTAAGCAATGTAGTTTGTTTATAAAAAACAATATGATTTCACTAAAAATCAATTTCTACCTTCCTATTTTCATTTCCACATTACGAAGTTTCACTTCTTCCGAAGAAGTGAAACTTCGTATAGTGTATTTATTTTATTACGTAACACAGGCATGTGTAGAAGCGACCTGCGTAGTTTGTCTAACTCACGCGCGGTGAGGGGCGAACTTAATAAGTTTACATGTGGCCTTGGGCGAGGTCGTGTCTGTTCAATCCCCTGACATTATATATTTATATTTAATCGTGTTATTTAAGTTATGTAACGATTTGTTATAATAATATTGACAATCGGCTCTGATTTATAAAATATTTCTTCTATGGGTAAAAAATGAAAGGCGTCGGGCTGTGACGACCCCATCGCCCGCTGTTGGGATAACCTCTGTCACAACAGAGATTATTCCACCAGTGCAATCAGTCACACTGGTGGTAGGTCTTTTGTTGCAAGAGGCCGGCTAGGTAGGTACCACCGCAGCGTCCAATATTCTGCCGCCAAATAGTAGTGCTTAGGCACTACTGTGTTCCGGTTTGAAGGGCATTGTACGCTAATGAAATTACTGGGCGAACGAGATTTCAGAACTAATATCTCGAGGTTGGCAACGCGTGAGTGGCACCTACTAATGGTGCTGCAAGCGCTCATAGGCTGCGGCAGCCACTTACCATCAGGTGGGCCGTATGCTTGTTTGCCAACTTCTAACATAAAAAAAAAAAAAGGTTGTGATGCAGTCAAAATCAGTAGAGCCAGCGGATAGAAACCAAAAAAACCGTCAATGTTTCACTTAAAAATGTTGGTTAAATTAAATGTTAGTTTTATTTATTTGGGTATAAGAAAAAATCAAACATTATTATTTCGGTACATATAAAAATATATTTTTTAAAGAATACTAGCAATGCTCTTTCTTTCAAGACATTACTAATATTCTTATTGCCCCTCCAAATAAGCCTGAAGCTTGCGCTAGGAGAGGGTAAGACAATAGCCCATGGGGGTTAGGATCGAACTCGCAACTTTCGCATTAACGGAGCGGAGTGTCGGCGCTTCTACCGTTGAGCTATCGAGAACATAACATAGATAGATAAATGGACGCAAATAAGCAATACCATGTCAACCCACAAAATTGTACTTTGTATTATTTTAAACGTTTTGGGTTATATTATATACGAAATATGCAGTTTGTATGCCTATTTTATGTGAAAATAAGTAAAGTAACTTACATACATCTTGAAATTGCCAAAAACTTGACCAATATATAAAAAAAGTCATATAAAGCAAGTTGTTCAAAATTTTCAAACGCGTTTTTCTCGAAATGACATTCGTATGGGTTGACATGGTATTGTTTATTTGCGTCCAAATAACAAATAGAAACACAGAACAAGAAAAAATCTTCTTCTGTAGATAGAAATATCGAAATAAATGTAAGAATCAACCTTTCAGCTAACCGTTTTTCAAATCACAAAAGTTTTTCTATTGTGTCTGGAGTTTCGTCCGCCTTTTATCAGCGGGTTAAACTTTAATTCTTATATCATCTATATATATAAAAGGCTTTGCTCTGAATGACTGACGGATCAACGCACAGCCTAAACCGCTGATCGCTGAGACCTGAAACTTGAGGCTTGGCATCCGATAAGAAAGTATTTTCCGAAATTATACCTCTAGGGGGTGAAAAAGGGGGCAACGTTTGTATGGGACAGCGTGATTCCTTGTTCTCATCTACTTTAAATTTTGCATACACCTCTTTTAACAGAATTGATTGAAAATGTGTTTCGTATTTTATTAAAATTCATTCTATAACGGGGTTAAAAAGGGTTAGAAAGTTATACTCTGAGAGCACATTCAACAAAACGCCCGGGCTCAGTTAAGACTGATTAAAACCATTTGCCGTAATTTACTTTCATTGTTACTTTCTCGCTTTGTGACTTCATGATAAAAAATTGTATGTAAATATTTACTTCAGCTTCGTCACGTAGAATTAATATAAATTGAATATTACTCGACACCCAAGTCCGCCGGCGGTCTTTCCGAACCAATACGACCTGGAAACCTTCAAGAGAAGAGCGTATTCTTTCCTTAAAGGTCGGCAACGCACTTGCATGCCCTCTGGTATTGCAGATGTTCATGGGTGGCGGAGATCGCTTAACTTCAGGTGAGTCTCCTGCCCATTTGCCCCTTTTACAATACAAAAACTCTATTATTGACAGAGCAGACAAACAAACTCACATTCGCATTATATTAGGAAGTTTGTAGCGTATTATAATCAAAAATGTTGCAACGAAATTGGAAAACCCATCAATCTTTAAACCATTAAAATAAGTCTGTGTATACACGGGGATACAATAACTGGCTTTATACCCCTACATCGCTCGCATGGCATACAGTCTTGGTTTAGTATTTTGTTTATTACATGAAACCCTAATTATTTTCATGTACTTGTGAAAATTCCGAGTTGCGGAGGTCAGATGGAAATCGCTCCGTGGAAAAATTAGTAACCTGTCAAATTGATACCGAGGTGGGTTGGCCTTTAGTCTCGACGGTTGTGGGTTCGATTCCCGCTCGGGCGGATATTTGTTATAAATACCTTTTTCGGTCTGGGCATTTGTCCGCGTGGGACTCCCCACCGTGGCTCGGAGAGCACGTTGAGCTGTCGGTCCTGGTTGTTATCACATAACATCTGATAATTACATTGCTCCTATCCAATGAGTTACTGGTTCGCCCTTAGGGTTGCGGAGGTCAGATGGCAATCGCTCCGTGTAAAAACTAAAACCTGTCAAATCCGGATAATAGTAACAAGCAGACCCTGGTTAATAAAATACCGGGAATAATGCTAGGCCGAAGACTTGAAAAGAATGTGAATAATCCATCTACTTCAGATATTCGTTAGAAAACAGACAGAAAATTTTAAAATTGTATTTTCGTTGTAAATACCGTAGGAACTTTAATTCCATTTAGTAAAAAGCTGTTATTTTTACAAACAGACACTTCAATTTTATTTATTTGTATAGTTATTGTGAGCAATCATTCGAGAATAGCTAGAGTTTGTAAAAGTAATTTTACCCTCGTTAGCCAATCAGAAACCCATTTGAAGTTACAATGATAGATGACTTACAAGGACACGCAGCGAGTCTAATACTATGTATAGAGTTTATAATTTAAAGTATATTTGTCAGTCTCAAGTGTTCAGGTTGCCCTATTGATTTATGTTTGGTTTCGAAATTTCTTATAACTTGCGTGTAGTAAGTTTTTTAAAAATGATTTAATGATATATTATATTAGATTATTCTTAGTTATTAGTTTGAATTTTTTAATGAGAATTATATGCTGATTATAACTGGTTTGTTTAGTGGGTACCCCATCCCCGGGACCGTGCCACGCTAGCCCCGTGCGGAGCGCAGTGCTCAGGATGCTTCTGCTATCTGAGCCACCTGAGGTCGGCCACCGAGGAGTTTTTAGTGGTTCCTCATGACCGAGTGTCTGTTAGTAAAATTCGTCCCCATCAGCATAAAAATGGTACGCATTCGCTTGCACGGGTCGCTGGTTTGGAAACTCCACAACTTACGGATTTAAGTCGACTACCAAAGAGGTTTTAGTGAGTCCCCATGACGTTACCAACTTATCACGGAACCCTACATAAAACGGTTTATTGGCTTTTTTATTGCAAGAAGCCATTATAGATAGGTTACACCGCAGCTTATGTATTCAAGAACCAATCTCGAGGTTGGCAACTCATGAGTGGCACCTACTGATAGTGTTGCACGCGCTCATAGGCTACGGTAACCGTTTACCATCAGGTGGGCCGTATGCCTTGCCAACTTAGTAACATAAAAAAAATACATTTATATTTAAAATATACTTCTAAATTCTTTTTAGAGAGAAAAGTATAAATTCTTTTGGCTAAATTAACAAATGGATAATTAACTTATGACATTTATTTGTAATACATAAAAACAAGGACATCCAGACCAAAATATTAATAATAATATTAATATAGGCGTCGGGATGTGACGACCCCATCGCCCGCTGTTGGGATAACCTCTGTCACAACAGAGATTATTCCACCAGTGCAATCAGTCACACTGGTGGTAGGTCTTTTGTTGCAAGAGGCCGGCTAGGTAGGTACCACCGCAGTGTCCAATATTCTGCCGCCAAATAGTAGTGCTTAGGCACTACTGTGTTCCGGTTTGAAGGGCATTGTACGCTAGTGAAATTACTGGGCGAACGAGATTTAAGAACTAATATCTCGAGGTTGGCAACGCGTGAGTGTCACCTACTAATGGTGCTGCAAGCGCTCATAGGCTACGGCAACCACTTACCATCAGGTGGGCCGTATGCTTGTTTGCCAACTTCTAATATAAAAAAAAAAACAATTAAACTTTTACTATGGTAAGAATATTCTTTACGTTAAAACAGGCTTTAAAATATCCATGTACCGACTTTTATTTAAATCCATTCAGCCTTTTTTGTTTACCTACAAATATACATACACACAAGGGATGTGGGTAATTAATTTTCTTATCATAAGTCAAAAGCGATTGCCTCAATACAATGTGCAATAAAAAATGTAAATGAATACTTTCATAATATTTATAGCATCATATTCTCGCTTAGAAAGATTTATTGCTGAATGAAATACATTCATTTTAAAAGAAACTAATCGGAATTTTTGTCTTTTTCTTGCTTCTTATGATGTATTGTGTTTAATAACGAAAGATGTGCGAATTGGCCATACAGGCATCTCTTCCGTTCTGGGTGTGTTTGTCTTTGTCATTGTGTATGTTTCCGGAGCCCCGACACAAGATATAACTATCCTAATGGAAGCCGTTGAAAAAGTAAGTTTAAAAACATCATTGCTCATTGCTATTATAAAAAAAAAACAATATTAGGAACTACTACTCCTATTTTAATTACTAATATTCCTACTGCCCCTCCTTATAAGCTCGAAGCTTGCGCTAGGAGTGGGTATGACAATAGTCCAAGGGGGTCAGAATCAAACCCTCGACTCTCGCGTTAACGGAATGAAGTCGGCCCTTCTACCGTTGAACTATAGAGGCTTCAAATTATAATTTATTTGGAGCAAAAAACAACAAAAGAGCCGACTAAGGCCTGAGCTACATTTATCAGCATACATCAGCATTCAGCTGGATGGTTTTCAGTTGCTGTAGCCCGCACTTGACCCTCCCGCGTCTACGTTACCAACTAAATTATCTTTGAATTCTATGTTCTAAAGAGCACGCATACTATTTTTTTTTTTTTATGTTAGAAGTTGGCAAACAAGCATACGGCCCACCTGATGGTAAGTGGTTGCCGTAGCCTATGAGCGCTTGCAGCACCATTAGTAGGTGCCACTCGCGCGTTGGCAACCTCGAGATATTAAATCTCGTTCGCCCAGTAATTTCACCAGCGTACAATGCCCTTCAAACCGGAACACAGTAGTGCCTAAGCACTACTATTTGGCGGCAAAATATTCGACACTGCGGTGGTACCTACCTAGCCGGCCTCTTGCAACAAAGACCTACCACCAGTGTGACTGATTGCACTGGTGGAATAATCTCTGTTGTGACAGAGGTTATCCCAACAGCGGGCGATGGGGTCGTCACATCCCGACGCCTGCAAATACTAATGCACCATCAACCATTCTTTAACATGTAAAATCGAATGTTGCACTTATAAGCATTGAAAACGATATATGCTGATAAATATAATTCGGGCCTTACGGGCCTAAAATGGACTCGGACTGTAATTATTTAGGTGCCTAAGACATTGAGCCCGGAACTTGATTGCATATTAATTATGCATATTCATATTTGTATTGCACTGCACTGACATCAGTTATAGTAATAACTTCATTTGTAATACATAGCATAGGTGAATACATGACACCGTTGTGGCGTTGTGGGTAGCGAGTCTGCCTTTAGTCTTGACGGTTGCGGGTTCGATTCCCGCTCGTGCAAATGTTTGTTAAAATTTATGTCTCGGTCTGGGCGTTTGTCCGTGGGTCTCCCCACCGTGCCTCGGAGAGCATGTTAAGCTGTCGGTCCCGGTTATTATCATTAACATCTGATAATATTCGTTAACTCTTGATAAGTAAATTGCTCTGATCCAATGAGTTACTGGTTCGCCCTTAGGGTTGCGGAGGTCAGATGGCAATCGCTCCGTGTAAAAACTAGTAACCTGTCAAATCTGGATAAGAGTAATAAGCAGACCCTGGGTAAAATAAAATACCGGGAATAATGCTAGGACGAAGAAGCATAGGTGATTACACGTTCAAGTTAATATAAAGGCCAGAGACAACAGATTAAAAAAATAAAGTACGATTTTCAATAATTAGTCTACTCTTGTTGCTTACGTCCATTTTATACGACTTACCAAAAAAATAATGTACCGAGAAAATCTTCATACATGTACTGTAATGTTATGTAAGATCACAGTGAATAACGGAAACCAAGGTAAATTGAGTCATTGAATGCTTTTGTCATTTACAATGAGCTAGCAATAAATGACAGCTAGGAATTCCCAATGACACAGTAGTGTTAATAATTTATATACATAATTATGACATAATAAATAAACGCTACACACTCAACAGCCCCCATTAGGATAGTCTGCTATCTTCTTATCGATTGGTTAGTGGTCAACTTAGTGTCAACGTTGTTCAGGTCGCCCGTAGGCCTCTGACTTGACTTATCGACTGTTGTCAAATTGTCAACAGCCGGGACCGACTTTTTACGTGACCTCCGAAGCACGGAGACGCTCGGTTGAAATACCACTATACGATCACCCATCTAGTGACTGACCGCGCCTAAAGTTGCTTAACCTACCGATCGTTTACCGATCAGCGGGTGCACTCGGCTATGAGCGTCTTTTAGGATAGTGATATCCTGTGTCGGGATTCGGAAACATGCATGTACAAGGACAAATACATCCAGACCGGAAAACATGCCTGTATGGTCAATACAAACATATGCTGCTCGCGGGAATTGAACCATGTTACAAATTGGCAAACAAGTATACAGCCCACCTGATGGTAAGTGGTTGCCGTAGCCTATGAGCGCTTGTAGCACCATTAGTAGGTGCCACTCACGCGTTGCCAACCTCGAGATATTAGTTCTTAAATCTCTTTGCCCAGTAATTTCACTAGCCTACAGTGCCCTTCAAACCGGAACACAGTAATGCCTAAGCACTACCATTTGGCGGCAGAATATTTGACATTGCGGTGGTACCTACCTAGCCGGCCTCTTGCAACAAAAGACCTACCACCAGTTCGACTGATTGCACTGGCGGAATAATCTTAAAGGATGCATGACCTCCGGTGTCACATATGTTCATGGGCGGCGGTAATTAGACTTAACATCAGGTGAGCGTTTAGTTCGTTTGCTAAGATAAAAAAGTGCATTAGAGTTTAGGCGTAGGAGCCTTAAACATATTGAATCATTTCAAATTAAATAATAAAATAAATTAATAACAGCCTGTTTTTAATGAATTTATCGTACGATGTGAATGGCGCCGACTAGTTTTTAACACAAAAAACAGCACGGGAATTAGTTCATTTGTAAGAAACCAGATCTATTAAAATCAAGGTTGGAATTTTTTAAGCTCAGTTGGTACGTGGCTAAATTACATTTTTTTGAAGCTTTTAATATTCTATAAAGTACTTATAAACACCAGACACCGTTGTGGCATATTGGTAGCGAGTTTGCCTTTAACCTCGAAGTTTGCAGTTTTGACTCCCGCTCGAGTAGATGTTTGTATTGATCTTGCAAATATCTGTTTCGGTCCAGGTGTTTGTCCTTGTGGGTCTCCCCGCCTTGCCTCGGAGAGCACGTTAAGTTGTCGATCCCGGTTGTTTTCACAGAAGTAATTTGGTCATATTCAAAAAGTTATTGGTTTGTGGAGGTCAGATGGTAATCGTTCTGTGTAAAAACTAGTAACCGGTCACATACGGATAAAAGTAATAAGCAGACCCTGGGTAGATAACACACCACGAAAAACGCTAGGAAATGGAATACTTACAATACTTATAAATATTAAATAATGATTACACAAGTGAATTACTAAAAACCGTATCAGAAATGTGCAAAACAATATTGAAATTTAAAAAAAAATATTTGAATCGTTTTTATTAGAAAACAGCGTGGCTTTCAAGTAATTTTGTAGGTAATGACGTTATCATATCGCACCTTTAGAACGAAAACGACGTAACTGAAAAAGCAATTTTTTGGGAATTAACAAAATAAGTTTTAAAATATTGACACCTGCACAATCTTTCGTATATTATATTTTCTTGGTTCGTCAGTTTACGCTCGAATATGGCTATGTTTGGAGTGTTGTTACATTGAGAATTTCGTTTTAAGTCATTTTACGCTGATAACTAAATTTACGATATTTTTTTAATTGTGGCGTTTTCGTTCTAAAGGTGCGTATGTCATATTGTCATGATTCTAGTCCTGAAGAAGCCGAGTTTCTTTTGCGTTCGATGATTGTTAGTGCCGGAGACTTAAGCTCCTGTTCTCTCTCTTCTGTATTTCATCTTCTTCTTATGTTAAGAGATCTCAGGTAGCGATGAACGATGGTTCATTGCTATCATGATGCCCCTACAAACATTAACTACAGTAACCGCTTTCTGTCAGATAGACTTTATGTTTGTAAATAAATAAACGCAATACACTCAACGGCCCAGATTAGGATATAAGTATTCTGTGTCGGGAGTCCGAAAACATACACATGGCCAAGGAGAAACACACCCAGACCGGAACACATGCCTGTATGAGTCTGCTTGTGACCACGGTCATTGCAACCTGACCGAAACGTCAAGCACCGATAATGGTAATTTTTACGCGTTAATTCCCGAAAAGTGTTTATAAATAAAAATATGAAACGCGATAGTTTAAAATTTAATACATGCCTGTATGGTCAATACAAACTTCTGTCCCGAGCGACAATCGATCACGCGACCTGTGGCGCTTGAAGCAGCGTTCCACAGCGTGCCACAGCGTCGTTTTTGCGGAACCAAAACTAATGGATAAAACACAGACGTCACTTGACGATTCCTTCTTTAAGGTGAACCAGTAATTTATTAGACTAGAAGTGGTATAGTGATTAAAATCGACTGTTTATAATTCAAAAGTGTTCATGGTAGCCATTGGGGCTGACGGTCGGTTTTCGAAGGTTTAATCCTGGTATATAGGTTGAAACAAATGTATGTACCGTCATTACCTTAAGTGGTAACACCTGCGACAATCGATAGTAGGTGATTGCAAGATCGCTTTTCAAAATATCATTACAAGTATCAGATACTCCTGAGTCGGACGTCTATAATAAGTGTGATCTATACCAATATTATAAAGCTGAAAAATTTTTGGTTATTTCTAGGGAACTACTGATTGGATTTGAAAAAAAATCTTTTTGCATTTGATAGCACATTTCTTAAGGAAGGCTATAGGCTATATAACATTACGATATATTACTTAGAAGACGAGCAATAAGAAAGAAAGTGCACCCCACCCACCCGGTGATAAGATGCGGTTAGTTGGTGAAACAGGGACGTCTTACCCAATGGGGGCAAAGCTGCCCGCGTGGCACTATTTAATGGATGTTATAATACATATAAACCTTCCTCTTCAATCGAGTGATTGAATCTATTTAAAAAACCTAATCAAAATCCGTTGCGTAGTTTTAAAGATTTAAGTATACATAGGGATATAGGGACAGAGAAAGCGACTTTGTTTTATACTATGTAGTGATAACAGATATATTTTTTTTTTATCAGTATATAATATATATAATTATGTTAATTAAATCCTTTCATTTTGTGAGGCTTGTACACATTTATAATGCTATAAATTATCGATTTATATTCGTTGACATATTTTATCATAAATTATATGTATGTATATTTTAATTTAAAACTAGCTGGATCCGCGGCACCGCTCGTGTGGTGTACGATTTTTTTGTATTGAATGAAACCCTATTTCTTTTTCTAAAATAAGAGTAGCTTAAGTTTCTCCTTACAACATCAGCTATCAGTAAGTTCATATATCATCCCGTTGAAATCGGTCCAGCCGTTTCAGTGATGACCCGGAACAAACAGAGAGACGAAAATTTTAAAAATTGCTTTAATATGTAAGCTTAAGTTTCATTATATGCACTTAGTGGAAAGCTGTTAATTTGGAATTACACACAGACACTTCAATTTTATTTATTTCTATAGATAAAATATAAAAGCTAACATCCGCATAAAATTAGACGTATGGTACGCTTAGCAACCGTAAACTGGTTTCTAGGAACCAGTGCGGTGCGGCGCCGGCGCTGGTATTGTGCTTGTTCACAACCGTGCATGACATTGGATGCTACACAATACACGTGGTGTGTGGTTGCCTTTCGGAAAAAAAAGAAAAAGTTTCTGATGTGTAACATCTTTCTGCAATCAGTGGGAGTTATCTATTTCGTGAAAAGAGTTGGAAGCTGGGGATTTTTTTTGTTGGAATGTGTGTTGCTGTTGACCTTACTGGCCTTGACAGCGTCACCGACCGGCTTATGATCATATTTTTATTTTATTTTATTTATTTATCTATTTTTTTAAAGAATATTAGCAATGCTTATTCAAGGCATTACTAATATTCCTAATGCCCTCCAAATAAGCTCGAAGCTAGCGCTAGGAGTGGGTACGACAATAGCCCAATGGGGTCAGGATCGAACCTTCGACGCTCGCGTTAACGGAGCGACGTCGACCCTTTTATCGTTGAGCTATTGAGGCTTTTAATATTGCTTATTGCCATTGTGAGATTTCGGATGCCCATTCTATGAAACTACTATAAGGCTATTTTTTCTTATAGTAGAAATTAAAGCCTTGTTAAAAATTATTACTATCAAATCAAGAAATCCGATTAACGTCAAAAACGGGAGACAGGGAGAAAACTTAGTGGCATAATTCGTACTATATTTATTGAAACCGTATTCGGTAAGAGAGATGAGATAAAGAAGAGATGAAATGAGATGAGAGTCAAATCACTTCGATTTTTGTCATCTTGACATATCATAAATCTTCCATGAAAAATAAAAAACATTTCTTATGATTTTTTTATCTCATCTAGTTATGATTTTATTGAAAATCAAATAATATTTTTGTTAGCAGTAAGAATCTTGACAAAGTTAATATATTTTGGTCTGGAATCTAAAAAAGCCAAAGAATTTTTTTTTTTTTTGAATTTTTAATTAACAAATTGTTTCGTTCAAAGGGTCGTTGAACTTGTACCATATTCCTGAGTGGCGGGAACGTTTACTTTTGTAGCCAATTATGGTTAAGCAATACTGTTATGGGTATAGCCCATTCGGCTTCTCTTAGCTAAATGGATCTTAGGGCTGGTAACAATGGGCGTTCAATACATTTTGCTAAGTAAAGCGTTCAATACTTATAGATACTTATACAGGCGTGGAATATTTAATAGTATTTTTAAAAATGATAAGATAAATGTTAAACTGTCTAAAGACAAAGAAAAGCAATCATACGACCCATCTGATGGTAAGCAGTTTTCGTAACCTATGAGCGCTTGCAACACCATACATTTGTAGAAGTCACTCACGGGTTGCCAACCTTCAGATATTGGTTCTTAAATCTCCTTTGCCCATTTATTTTTGACGACGTTGTGGCGCAGCGGTAGCGAACCTGCCTTAAACGCCACAGGTCGCGGGTTCGATTCCCGCACGGAGCATAATATGTTTGTATTGACCATGCACGCATATTTTCCGGTCTGGGTGTTTGTCCTTGTCCTTGTATGTTTCCGGACCCCGACACAGGATATAACTATCCTAATGGGGGCCGTTGAGTGTGTACCGTTTATTTATTTATTTATTATTTTACTAGCTACATTGTTTTTTTTTTTAATAAATGCTACACACTCAACGGATATTATTTAACGGATTTAGGATAATTATATCCTGTGTCGGGTGTCATACACAATGACAAGGAAAAACACACCTAGACCGGAAATCATGCCTTCATGGTCAATACAAACATCTGCTCCGAGCGGGAATCGAAACCGCGACCTGTGGCGCTTAAGGCAGGTTCGCTACCGCTGCGCCACAAGGTCGTCCTTCAAACCAAAACACAGTATATTGCTTTACGGTAGAATAGCTGATTCTGCGGTGGTACCTACCCAACCTGCCTCGCGCAATAAAGGACCCACCACCAGTAAGCAAGGTCTGAGTGGTTGTGTTATAAAGGCCGTTACACATACAAAACATAACCACAATGTCTTCATTTAGGATAATCACAATTAGTCAATACATTTTAAATTGTTAGGTTTTCCGGTGCGTTTGTAATAGTACCTACATTTCTTAACTCTTGCGGTAACCGACACTGAATACAGCTCGGTTAACCAAACAGAATAGCTATTGATACGTGAAATTATTAGTATTACTCAATAAATCGATAATGTCTATTGAAAATATGATAGGGTTATAAAAAAACGATAACTGATTTGGACAGTATGACATGACTCAAAAATGAAATCGGGATATGACGACCCCATCGCCTGCTGTTGGGATAACCTCTGTCACAGCAGAGATTATTGCACCAGTGCAATCAGTCACACTGGTGGTGGTTTATTGTAAGAGGCTGGCTAGGTAGGTACCACCGCAGTGTCAAATATTCTGCCGCCAAATAGTATTCTTCTTCTTCTTATCGATTGGTTAGTGGTCAACCTAGTGTCAGAGTTGTTCAGGTCGCCCGTAGGCCTCTGACTTGACTTATCGACTGTTGTCTAATTGTCAACAGCCGGGACCGACTTTTTACGTGCCCTCCGAAGCACGGAGACGCTCAGTTGAAATACCACTACGCGATCACCCATCTAGTGACTGACCACGCCTAAAGTTGCTTAACCTACCGATCGTTTACCGATCAGAAGGTGCACTCGGCTATGAGCGTCCCCAAATAGTAGTTCTTAGGCATTACTGTGTTCCGATTTGAAGGGCACTGTACGCTAGTGAAATTACTCGGCAGAGGAGATTTATAAACCAATATCTCGAGGTTGGCAACGCGTGAGTGGCACCTACTATCATCCTATCTACCTACATTTAACATCAGGTGGACCGTATGCTTGTTTGCCAACTTTTAACATAAAAATAATTAAATATTTATCGTAGAGTTTTTTGGTTTGTTGATATTATAGGAACGAATTTCTTTAACGCGGCTTACGGGTAGTGCGATTTAGTAGAAACCGTCACGTAACGAAATATCGTATGCTGTGTGTTTGCGTGCGTATGCATATGTGCACACGAGCAAGTGAGTGCGCAGCCGGGTGCGCAACTGTCTCTCTCTCTCTCTTTGACCCTGTCTCTGTTTATCATATAGCTTATTAAACGAGTTGAATAAAAAACGTAAGGAACTTTGATCCTGACGGTGGTTTCCCGACCGCACAGTTTTTTATACAATAAAAATAAACCAAAACTGGTATATAAAAATGTCCGATATTTTTTAAATCTTACATAGAATACTAGCGGCCCGCTCCGGCTTCGCACGGGTATAAAATATATAGCCTATGTCATTCACTGAAAAAATGATTAAAATCGATCCAGCAGTTTTGATTTATTCATTACTGCCCGTGGCCCGCACGCGTTAAATGTACTTATTTACGACATCTCAACTATTTAATGGATGTTATTATACATATAAACCTTCCTCTTTAACCACTCTATCTATTAAAAAAAACCGCATCAAAATCCGTTTCGTAGTTTTAAAGATTTAAGCACACATAGGGACAGAGAAAGCGACTTTGTTTTATACTATGTAGTGATTTAAGCTATACAAACGACTCTTCGAAACCACTTGCTCACTGGGGTGAAACATTAACAAAACTTCACAACTATTGATAAAGATGAACGTTATTATGAACTTAGTTTAAATTTCGTTCGACATTGCCTTTTATCACTATAAAAGCTCTTAGTAAATATTATATTTTCGAAACTTATTTTATTTTTTGTTTACAGGTAAGCAACTATTTTACGCATTCGCTGATAATGTAAGTTCTGTTTTATTAACTTATTATAGCAAAGAGAAAAAAAATTGTAGAATTTATAATTAGCAGAGTCTTGACTATGGTCTATAACGAACGAAGACGAGATTAGACGACGTTGTAGCGAACCTGCCTAAGTGCCACAGGCCGTGGGTTCGATTATCGATCGGAGCAGATGTTTGTATTGAACATACACGTACCTGTTTCGGTCTGGGTGCGTTTTTCCTTGTCCTTGAGTATATTTCCGGACCCCCGACACAGGATATTACTATCCTAATGGGGGCCGCTGAGTGAGTATCGCTTATATATTTATAACGAAATTCAAACAGGATTCCGTGACTACGTCGATATTTTTCCCCTTATGCCATTGCACTACTGTTGATATTTAAATCAATTGCGATTTGAATGTACATAAAAAAACAATTGAAGCCTCAATAGTTAAACGGTAGAAGGGCCGACTTCGCTCCGTTAACGCGTGAGTCGAGGGTTCGGTCCTGACCCCTTGGGCTATTGTCGTACCCACTCCTAGCGCAAGCTTCGAGCTTATTTCGAGGGGCAATAGGAATAATAGTAATGCCTTGTTAAAAGCATTGCTAATATTCTTTATAAAAATTCAAAAAAATTCAAAAAAATAAAAAAATTAAAAATAACCATAATTTGATAGTCTCAGATAGTACCTTAGTTCATATTGCATTAAAGCGTATTTTGTTTTAACTAATAGAATAAAAATGCTATTTCCAGCATCAATGAGCCAGCTCGACTGGGAAAGTACTCGCCTTTCACAGAATATCTCGCACTCTTATTCGGTCCTTACTTCCCTTCTCCCCTCTTTTTTTTGGGCAAACCGCTTGTGATATATAAACATGTGATGATTACCGTCAGGCTCGTACGGTTTGCCACCTTTGTGGCTTGCACAAACCATAGTTTTCCTTGCTTTGGTAAATTTTAAAGGCGTCGGGATGTGACGACCCCATCGCCCGCCGTTGGGATAACCTCTGTCACAACAGAGATTATTCCACCAGTGCAATCAGTCACACTGGTGGTAGGTCTTTTGTTGCAAAAGGCCGGCTAGGTAGGTACCACCGCAGTGTCCAATATTCTGCTGCCAAATAGTAGTGTTTAGGCACTACTGTGTTCCGGTTTGAAGGGCATTGTACGAGAGTGAAATTACTGGGCGAACGAGATTTAAGAACTAATATCTCGAGGTTGGCAACGCGTGAGTGGCACCTACTAATGGTGCTGCAAGCGCTCATAGGCTGCGGCAGCCACTTAACATCAGGTGGGCCGTATGCTTGTTTGCCAACTTCTAACATAAAAAAAAAAAAAAAAAAAAAACTATCTATACTATATATTTACAATCGGAACAAATAATGTACTTTTGAAAGAAAGTTTAAGAAAGAAAAGTTATTTCGGTTTTTCGTGTCTCAGAACTTTTCAGAATCAAATATTTGTGAGAAACATTGTCCTTGTATATGATCAAAAACTTTAAGCATTATTTTACATTTTTTCTTTCTTTACGAATAATATGTATTGTGGTTATTCCTGAGCTTCGTGTATAAGTAACAAATATGCCTTTGGCATTCTCAGAAAAACCAAGTTATAATTGTTGTATTTTAAACCTCAATAGCTCAACGAAAGAAGGGCCGAATTTTCTCCTTGACGCGAGAGTTGCGGGTTCGATCCTAACTCCTGGGCTATTGTTGTACCCACTCCTAACGCAAGCTTCGAGCTTATTTGGAGGGACAATAGGAATTTTAGTAATGGCCCAACGGCCCCCATTAGGATACTCAAACCCAAACCGGAAAATATACAACGAATGATCAATACAACCCTTCAGATGAATGTAAGCTTTAAAACTTCTAAAAAGCCATTTTTAATCATGCAATTTATGTATTATGTTAAACATTTTGGGTTATATTATATACGAAATATGCAGTTTGTATACTTATTTTTGTGAAAATAAGTAAAATAACTTACATAAATCTGAAATTGCCAAAACTTGACCAATACATAAAAAAAACTTATATAAAGCAAGTTGTTCAAAATTTTCAAACGCGTTTTTCTCTAAATGACATTCGTGTGGGTTGACATGGTATTGCTTATTTGCGTCCATTAATGTTACTTCTAAAGATTTGACGGCAATTAAGTTGGTAGCGAACCTGCCTTTAGGGCCACAAGTCGAGGGTCCGGTTCCCGCTCGGAGCAGATGTTTGTATCGATCACGGCTGAGTCTCAGTACTCGCCCAAGGTACGCTGTCAAGGCCAGTAGGGCCAACAGCAATACACATTCCGAAAAAAAAATTAAAAATAATGCTTAAAGTTTTTGATCATAAACAAGGACAATGTTTCTCACAAATATTTGATTCTGAAAAGTTCTGAGACACGAAAACCGAAATAACTTTCCTTAAACTTTCGTAAATGGGTACACATTACATGCTTACATTATAAGCTTTTCGTATATAATAAAACCTTACAAATATTAAAGAAAAATGTTCTTCAGCCATTTACCAACACTTCTGCATATATAACTCAGTTTTTTCAATTTTGTGGGTTGCCATGGTATTGCTTAATTGCGTCCATTTAATAGTATATATTACCTAACTATCACTACATAGTATAAAACAAAGTCGCTTTCTCATTCCCTATATCTCTATGTATGCTTAAATCTTTAAAACTACGCAATAGATTTTGATGCGATTTTTAATAGATAGAGTGATTGAAGAGGAAGGTTTATATGTATAATAATATGCATTGAATATTTGAGAAATACTGTTATTTTTGAGGTTTATAATGTGATGTCGTAAATAATTTAATAACATTTAACGCGTGCGGGCCACGGGCAAT
Organism: Hestina assimilis; assembly: GCA_023373885.1. NCBI lineage: Eukaryota > Metazoa > Arthropoda > Insecta > Lepidoptera > Nymphalidae > Hestina > Hestina assimilis. The sequence goes on along the minus strand of CM041746.1, from coordinate 15,021,642 downwards.
AATGCATAAATCAAAACTACTGGATCGATTTTAATCATTTTTTCACTGAATGACATAGGCTATATATCTTATATGCCGCTGGTATTATTATAAGTATAAATAATGGTGGTGTATAATAGTAGTTAGTGACAGTAAATTAGAATCAGGGGAGGCAGTAATTATTGAGTGCGAAGCCCGCCGGAGTTAGATTAGGTTGGCGCCGACGCCATGACACAATGTCCATCCCGCTTCGCCTAGTGACAGGGGGTTACAATATTTCTCTTGTTACTAAGAGTATTTATAAAAAACTTTTTTAAACTATTTTTTTGATATTTTTTTATCAGTGAACCGATTTTTATGATTTACTAGCGGCCCGCTCCGGCTTCGCATGGGTATAAAATATATAGCCTATGTCATTCACTGAAAAAATGATTAAAACCCATCTAGTAGTTTTGATTTATTCATTACTGCCCGTGGCTCGCACGCGTTAAATGTAATTATTTACGACATTACTATAGAAACCTCAAAAAAATTTGTTTTCCCACTATTTTTATACATATAAATCTTCCTCTTCAATCACACTATCTATTAAATAACCGCATCAAAATCCGTTGCGTAGTTTTAAAGATTTAAGCATACATACAGAGAAAGCGACTTTGTTTTATACTATGTAGTGATATAATGTTTAAAACTTGTTTCCATATGGTATAGAACTGATCAAACTTCTTTCTATCATTATTCCCGGTATTTACTCAGGATCTGCTTGTTACTCCTATCCGGATTTAACAGGTTACTAGTTTTTACAAGGAGCGACTGCCAACTGACCTCCGCAACCTAAATTACCCTGCCTATCGAGAGTTAACAATTATTATCAGATGTTATAATAACAACGGAGACCGACAGCTTAACGTGCTCTCCAAAGCAGGATGTGGAGACCCACAAGGACAAACGCCCAAACCGAAACAGATATATCAACATCTGGTTCGAGCGGGAATCGAACCTGCGACCGTTGAGGAATAAAGCAAGGTCGCTATCAACACGCCACAACGGTCGTCGAAACCCGATAAGAAAACGTTAGCGTTATATTCTTTCCAAAGTCGGAGTTTTCGCGATAGGAAATTTTCATGTATTATCGTTGCGTTCTCTCAATTGGGAAAGTTCCACTTGAAACGTCGTGTTTGAATATGACCGAACGGATCGATTGGTAACGTCGCATTGTTAATCTAATTAAGGCATACGCAGCCTCATATTTTTTTTTATATATGTACTTAGTTGGCAAGCAGGCACGTGGCCCACCTGATTGTAAGTGGAGCGTATGAGCGCTTGCAACACCATTTGTAGATGTATTCTTAAATTTCGTTTGCCCAGTAAATACATTAGACAACAGTGCTCTTCAAACCGAAACACAGTCACACCAAAGACACTACTGCTTTGCGGTAGAATATATGACACTGCGGTGGTATCTACCTAGCCGGCCTCTTGCAACAAAGACCACCAGTGTGACTGATTGCTCTGTTGGAATACTCTACCGTGAGAGAGATTATCCCAACAGCGGGCGATGGAGGCCGGTTTTTAACGTTTGTTATGATGGGAGAGGTTTAAAAATAAGAGCTTAGTACGACAAAGGAAGTTGTTATATAAGATATTCGCATAATTTGGACAAAGGGCAAGGTTTACAAAGGATCGGATCGTCACGTTGTCATATTCTTACATTACCTAATAGCACTTAGATGTATAATTTCCCGGAATCAATCCTTTGTTGATATCACTACTGAGTGATATAGAGACATGGATAGTATGTATATCAATAGTAATACTTGGATTATCTTATAAAGCACACTCACACACATTGACAGACAGAGAGATTTAGTTAACAGCAGAGTCATGTTTTTCTCAGCACAAAATGGGCCGGTTCGACCGGGGAAGTGCTATAGTTCCTTAAATTTAAGTTAAACCAAAATGGCCGCTTCTGTGCAGGTACAATAACGGACAAAAATGTTAGACAAAAATATTGGTTTCGTCTTATTTAACTCGATTCGATTCTTTATAAAGTGGGAAAACGGAATTAGGTATATAATTTCTTCTAAATTAAATTAATTATTTATTTATTATTGTTATTAATTACTTAAATAGAATAAAACAAATAAATAGTATTGAAAAAAGTGAATGTAGGTACATTATTAATAGTGAGACATACCGAGAGAAACACCGTGAGCGAGTGTACTAAACGCGACCCCCTTCATACCGCATACGGTTGACACCCAAAAACGTGTTACTGTGCATGGTTCAACTTACATTTAACAGACTATACCCTATCACAGAAAATCGGTTTAAATTAACAGTATCAGTTTGAGACGCAATCAGTCAATATGGGTGCCGCATAGAGGTCTTTCGACTAAGCGTCTCCGTGCTTCGTAGGGCACGTAGATTCTGTTTAAATTTGATAAGAGTCGAAAAGTCAAGTCAGAAATCTATATGGGAGACCTGGACTAACCACTCGATAAGAAGAAGAAGAAGGAGTAGTAGGTACTGTTGCGTTTCGTGTGGTGAATTAGAGTGCCGGAGGCCCAATCTCCCCTTTAGCCTTCCTTTTTCCATTACCTCCTATCCCTTGGGTTGACAACGCGCATGTGATACTTCAAATGTCGCAAGCGATCATACGTGGACCGTATGCTTATTTGCCAACCAATATTTCGTTTCTAAAAAAATTTCAAACATTACACTTTCCTTTTTAATTGGTTCATCCAATTATTCATTTAACTTACCAATCAATCATCAACCCATACAAACAACCAAACATCCATTCCTACATTTTATGTCTGTATCAGTCGCCGGCGAGGACGAGGTCCTTTGTTTCGCACGTCGCGTCGCGCTCACACTGTCGGGTGACTCTATCGTATAGAATGCGCTCGGAGCGCTGCCTCCATCTCCGATGACGTCCTTAGCCGTGGTTCGGCTTCGCAGGAGGCACCCTAAGGACGGAATCAAATTTGAGCCCCCGTGAGGGCTGTCACTTTATCACGGCTGAGTCTCAGTACTCGGCCCCCGCCCGGTGACGCTGTCAAGGCCAGTAGGGCCAACAGCAATACACATTCCGAAAAAAAAAAAAACAAATCAGTCAATTTATAAAAAACAAAATGAATTTAATATGTACGTACGCAAATACTGTTACACATATTAATGAGAATTATATGATAAATTGTTGACGCCCTTGACATTAAAGTCCTTAGCTTTGATAACGGAGATAAATATTGTTCTAAAACGATATGTAAATTTAGTGGAATTGGTGTTTCATTGTGACTATTAATTTATGGAAATCTAAGGCTTAAATTAATTATGCATAAGTGCGTTGTTTGCTTGTCAGGTTAGTGTCAGAATTGTTCATGTCACTCTCAAATGTACCATTGTGTATTGATATGTATCAAATTGATAACAGTTTATAGTGACTTTTTATGGTTCTATTGAAGACGCTCATAGCCTTAGGGCGCTCACTAATACGCAAATGATCATTGGAGTATCTCAACTTAGCGTTTCCGTGCTTCGGAGAGCACGTAAAAAGTTCGTCCCAGCTGAATAATTCAACATGTAATTATTTAATATCAATTTGATAATAGTAGAAAAGTCAAGTCAGACCTGAACAACTCTGACACTAGGTTGGACACTACCACTGAGAAAACCTGGAGTCGAATTAATAATCTTCTTTTTGTTGTCGGTTAAACATTCACGTACAATAAATAAATTTCGTTAAAGAATTACTCTATCAAGCTATTGACGCGTTATTATTTCAATTGAATCGACTTCAAAGGTACTTGCGTAAAAATACAATTCCATTTTTATCATTTCATCCGTAAATATTGAATTAAGAGATACCGTAGAGTTTATTTACAATGATCGAAAAGTCTATTTCTATTATACCTCGATCGGAAAATCAGATGATAACTCAAATCTTTTTATATATCATGACGGCTTGCGAACAAGCATACAGTACGCTGGGTTATAAGCAGTAACCGCAACCTATGAAGGCGCGCGATTCTTGAATTATCACATGCGCGTTGCTAACCCAAATAATTAAAAATAATTTCTTCCTTTCCATCTGATAAGAGGAAAGGGATTAAAGGAAGCGAATAGAAGGGTTGCGTGGTTGTGCGTAAGTGGTCTTACTCATCACACAAAACGCACCAGCACTACTGTTACTTTACGCCGATTTTCTGTGAGAGGGTAGCACTTTCCCGGTGGCGACATTTATGCTGGGAGGAATATGGCTACCTTCAAATAAGTTGCTATAAGGACTCTCCGTTCTTATGGGGTGTAAGGAATGGGACAAAAATGATTGTAATAATTCAGAACTGCTCATATTATAAGAGCTAATTTCCCGGGATCAAAAACCTAAATAAATAAGATTATTGTACAAATAAATCATTAAATAAACGCTACACACTCAACAGCCCCCATTAGGATAGTTATATCCTGTGTTGGGGGTCCGGAAACATACACAACAAGGACCAACACACCCAGATTGAAAAAGGCATTCCGCTATTACACTTAATTTTTCAATAATCGATAACGCTTTTAACTTTTTTATAAAAAAATTAAATTGAACTGTCATAACAATTCTTTTACGCTTTTTTAATGACAAAAATTTTAAAGGCGTCGGGATGTGACGACCCCATCGCCCGCTGTTGGAATAACCTCTGTCACAACAGAGATTATTCCACCAGTGCAATCAGTCACACTGGTGGTAGGTCTTTTGTTGCAAGAGGCCGGCTAGGTAGGTACCACCGCAGTGTCCAATATTCTGCCGCCAAATAGTAGTGTTTAGGCACTACTGTGTTCCGGTTTGAAGGGCATTGTACGCTAGTGAAATTACTGGGCGAACGAGATTTAAGAACTAATATCTCGAGGTTGGCAACGTGTGAGTGGCACCTACTAATGGTGCTGCAAGCGCTCATAGGCTGCGGCAGCCACTTACCATCAGGTGGGCCGTATGCTTGCTTGCCAACTTCTAACATAAAAAAAAAAAAATATCCGTCTGAAGTAAATACATAGTCTATGTCCATTACATAATATTTATGTAACAATCGAATTTCAAATCTCATTAAAGAATCATTGACCGTATAATCGTTAAAACTCATCACATGTTATGTCATTAACTAACTGTATAAATAAATATTTAAAATATCTTAACATATTGAATAATATGGTAATGAGATTAGGAGAAGCTGTAATATTCATGGTGTAAGGTACTTGAAAGCTGGTAATGTTTTAGTTCACAATAGTTTTTGGTTGTGTTGATGTTATCTGGTTCCAAAAAACCGTAGCCTTTTTCAGCCGCCCAATTCAATTTAGTTCTTTATTTGTGTAATATTCGTACATAATGTTTTCACCGTTAGGCATAAAAATGTAGGTAACTTACATATACTGTTTTCTGTAATTAGTAACAAGGCATACATATAATTATTTAAAACTGTGAAAAAGTTTTTTTATGTCATGACGGTTGGCAAACAAGCATACGGTATTATGGTAAGCAGTCCTGCCCTATGAACGCGAGCTATACTTGATGTATCACAAGCACTTTGTCAACAAAACCACTCCACTACAGGAGGGACGGGATGTGAAGGGAACAGAGGGGGTGGGACATTGGGCCTCCGGCACTCCCACTCATCGCACGAAACGCAACAGTACCTAATGATACTGTTACTTGACGCCGATGTTCTGTGAGAGGGTAGTACTTCCCAGTCCAGCAGGTCCTTTTGTGCTGAGAGAAGCATGGCTCTACTACCGTTAAATATATATTATATTAATAAATAATAATTATAAATATATAAAAATATAAAATATATAAATATAAATTAATAACACAATTATTTTCAAATCACTTATTCTAGTTTAATAGCCATTAAAGAGAGTGAAATAAAAAAATAAAATAACATAGCAAGACGTAAGTAAACATGAAATTGAAATGAAACGAAACTAATTGAAATATTTTTGTTCAACCTAAAAGCACTTCGAAGTAAAGTAAAAAAAAAATATGGATATAACCTACATCCTCGCACAAATGAGACAAATTTAATGACGCTTTATAATTATTTTGAAATCCGTCAAAAGGCTTATTTAGGTTGTAGAACGTCCTAAAAATACAGACTTGGACAGTCGAGTGACAAAGCAACGCTAAACATCACTACATAGTATAAAACAAAGTCGCTTTCTCTGTCCCTATATCCCTATGTTTGCTTAAATCTTTAAAACTACGCAACGGATTTTGATGCGGTTTTTTTAACAGATGGAGTGATTGAAGAGGAATGTTTATATGTATAATAACATCCATTAAATAGTGGAGAAATACTGTTATTTTTGAGGTTTCTAATGTGATGTCGTTAATAATTACATTTAACGCGTGGGGGCCACGGGCAGTAATTAATAAATCAAAACTACTGGATCGATTTTAGTCATTTTTTCAGCGAATGACATAGACTATATATTTGATACCCGTGCGAAGCCGGAGCCGCTAGTTAAATATATTTAAAGACGACAATATATTGATAGCTTTTTGTTACCTTTGTTTTTTCTTCCATTCTATTTATTGGAACGAAGTTCCTTATCGCGCGTTTTGAAAGGGGGCTAGACGGAAAAAATTCTTACGAAAAGTTGTCACGACACTTTTGCTATAGTTGTAAGCCGTGCGGCGTGCGCGTGTTTCTCTGTCTGTCTCTCTCTCTCTCATAGAAAGCAAGCCAGTTATTTTCGTTTCGTCTTTCTATTTGTTTTGAACAGTGTGGTGTCGCGACGATTATTTTTGTTGATTTGTTTTTGTACATAATAAATAATAAATTAAAAAATATTATTATAACTTTAAAAAAAAATATTACAATTCCTTTACTAATTAATCGAAAGGAACTTCGTTCCATCCGGGTGTCCCTAGACACCTCTCAAGTTTTTTTACTAAGAATTGGGCAAAATAATTATGATTTTCAATGACATTGTCCGAAAGCTGAGTATCATAAATAACAATAATTCGAAATAAATATATTTTCTTGACAACTGAAGGAAAAGCTCTGTTCACCGAGACGTATCATTTGTCATACGTCTAATTTATAAAGATTACGTTTCGGTAATAAAAAATATTAGTCAAGTGGGTTGGGGACCACGCACAGTCGAAGTTAAAGGAATCCGTATCTTGATGACGAAGAACCTTAAGGACTTTAAAAATAATGAGACTAAAAATAAAAAAAACATCGACCGCAAAAATAAGTTGGTAGCTTCAGTCATTATTAAAAATAACATGACAAGGAAAGGGTAGCTTCATAGTTATTATTTATAATAATATGACAAAGAAAGTAATAGAAACAAGTTATATATCTCTAAAATTTGAAGACCTATCTTCTTCAAAATAAATTTGGTCGAAAGTTCATTTGATGTTCTACAACCTCAAATTTTTCCAGAATATTAAATTCCATACTTCAAAAGTTAGAGTGGACACAATTTTTATGACTTTAGGAGCCATTATCTCAACAACTACTGAAACTGAGACTTACTGAAAAAGTCAAAATGATACCTCACACGTTGCCATACGTTAGTTTTTGCATCCCTAAGATGCATGTATGGACAACTACCCTTAATTTTTTATATATTTTAGTGTTTCATTACAAAATCGTGTAGCAGTTCATAGAATACACCTATTTACTAAATTTAGTATAGATAGACTCAACAGTCTCAGAGTAAAATGACTGTGTCATACGGACGGACAGACGGACAAGACGGACATAACGAAATTATAAGGATTCCGTTTTTTTCATTTAGCTACGGAACCCTAATAATATTGATTTAAACAATTTTCTAACATTGGCTAATATAAGGCTTTGGAAACTTTTTAGTATTTTTTTTAACAAATCGCATATTGAATTATGAACTCTAGCCTCGCGAGTCTATCCCGAAATAAGTATAAATTCTACAAAATGTACAAGAAAAATATGAATTATCGATATTATTTGTATTCAAATATGAATGTTTCTTGTACAGTCAATTGAAGTATGAACTCCAATATCAAGTCAGTAAATCTCGACTTGAATAAATAAGGGTAAGGGTTCTTTTAATAAGAGCTCGTCTACTAGGATACTAAATATTCAATGAAAAAGTAGAATACCTATTTTTATAGAATTTGCTTCAAATACATGTTTGGAATTGATTGAAAACTAGCGGCCCGCTCCGGCTTCGCACGGGTATAAAATATATAGCCTATGTCATTCACTGAAAAAATGATTAACATCGATCCAGTAGTTTTGATTTATTCATTACTGCCCGTGGCCCGCACGCGTTAAAAGTAATTATTTACGACATCACATTTGAAACCTCAAAAATATTTTTTCTCGACTAATTTTTATACATATAAACCTTCCTCTTCAATCACTCTATCTATAAAAACCGCATCAAAATCCGTTGCGTAGTTTTAAAGATTTAAGCATACATAGGGACAGAGAAAACGACTTTGTTTTATACTATGTAGTGACTATCGCACGGGTGCAATGTAGATACGAATATCGCTATGAATTATACAATGCTATAAAATAATAATAATAATAATAATAATAATAATAAACGCTACACACCTAACGGGTCCTATTAGGATAGTTATATCCTGTGTCGGGGATCCGGAAACATACACAATGACAAGGACAAACACAAAAGCATGTTTTCCAATCTGGGTGTGTTTGTCCATGTCATTGTGTATGTTTCCGGATCCCCGACATAGGATATAACTATGATAATGGTAGCCGTTGAGTGTGTATCGTTTATTTTTTATTTCATTATTTATTGCTGAAATGCATTAAAATCTGTTGAATAGTGATCAAAGCGAACAGACGGCAGAAGCGACTTCATTTTAATATATGTAAGAAATATTAAAATAATAAATATTCATCATCTTAAAATTAAGGGTTATAGTTCTGTAAAATGAATTTTCATTTATGCTTTGATTTACATTTTATCTTTGATACACCTTAAAATTTTTGTGTTTTTTATTTTATTTCATGACGGCTGGCAAACAAGCATACGGTCTGCCTGATGGTAAGCAGTAACCGCAACTTATGAACGCTGGTGATAATTGAAGTATCACGCGCGCGTTGCCAACCCAAGGAACAGGAGGGAAGGAATTAGAAGGAATATAAGGAAGGAATATAGGGGAGACGATTGGGCCTCCAACGCTCTCACTTATCGCACGAAACGCAACAGTACCTACTGATATTGTTAATTTACAATATCAGTAGGTACTGTTTTTCTGTGAGACTTGTAACTGAACCTACCTTACATTATATATCTAATATAGAAATAAAATATATTTAAATAAATACTAATTAAATGCACGAAAATAAATAGCATAAAACTACGAAATTGGCACGTGTATCGTCTAGCGGTCAGGACCCTTGTTACGTTGTGATCGTAATAACCCGTGTTCTTTTAGAGCATCAGAGGCAACAGGTTCAACTCGACAATGGAAAACAATAATACCTTATTTATTATATAGTTTAATTATATTAGTGTAATATGATTATCATAATAAAAATATTAATATAAGCCAATAAAGGCTAAATGGTGAGATAATAAATATATCCCTATACTTTCAACACCTCTTACGAGTAGCTGAAAGTAGTCCGCTCCTCCAATTCTTATATACTTAAACTCTATAGTAAAAATATAAAGAAGAGGGGAGATCGTTGGCCCCGCACACGCCACCGACTGTGGGCTCCAACCATATATACGAGCCCTCCCGGGTAAGGGATAGGCTATTTATAGTGCGCCTGCGACACACAATTTGATTGTTATAACGTGAAAGGACATAGTCCTGGTAATTTATATTTATAGTGATTTCGTTATCGGGACGCAAGATTTATTCTTTTATATTATTGTTATTTTCAAGCATAGAAAGGGATCAAGCCCTGATATTTTTTTAATAGTATCAATTAAGACCGAAGTCACATTATATTTCTTATTCATCTTTGTATGAGAAGGCTAAACGCCATAATAATTGAGGGACAAGCCCTGGTCATCATATATAAGGAATAAATCCCTGGTTCAGATATGTATTCGAACATTAAACCGCCAGGCGGTATTCCGTAAGCACAATGCTATAATCGTCAACTTCACCTTAGTGAAGTAAAATTCATCAATAATAATAAATAATATCATTTATAACGTATATTTGTTATACCACTATATGTGGTTAATATAGAGTTTATATTTATCATAAACTTCACCTTTGTTAAGGTATTTTCATCAATAATGCCATTTGTAGCGTATATTTCTTTTATCACTATATATGTGTAATATAGTATTTATAATAACCTCACCGTAGTGTAGGCAAAATCATTAATGATTATATTTATAAGTATATTTCTTTTATCACTATATATGGGTCATATAGTATTGATAATGTTCAATTCTTTATAATATCACAACCGCAATTCCTTAAAACTAAGTCCTACCTAACCCTACCTAATTGGTATTTAAATTATCGCATTGTCTTATAATTAATATTCGTGGGCTTATATCGTATTCGTAATCGCATTGTCTTACAACTAATATTCTTTGATTTATGTCATTTTCTTATTATAGTTTTGCATCATTAAAACCATAGCACTTGCTCTCGCAAGGTACCCTTTGGCTCAATACTCAAACATACATCCGAATCCAGTTCATTATTTAAGACGTGATAAACACGCATGATAAGAGTTAAGCAGGCCACACTGTCTAATACTAGTTAGCAATCTCGAAGTGAGAAGCAACCAGTTGCCCTAATAGTATGACATGCTACAATGTCGATTATAAAAATCCCTATTGCTAAGCTAAGGGGCGTCTCTAATAAGAAGACGAGTCATTTTGCTACAAACGATATATAACATTCCAGCGCCTCAGCAACAAACCGAATTACATCACGGCATCGACCTAAGTCGCACCACCGCAGCAATTCTAATCTGTATCACTGGGGCCGCTTCAGCAATGGACCTGAGGAAACTACTGCATCGATATAAATCGCACCGCAGAGTCAACCTCATGTCAGCATCACATCAGCAAAGTCAAAGGACCTCACTCGAGGACACTATAGACATGACCAAAATCATATCGGAGCCTCATACTTAAGCATCGGGTCAACTAAGATTAAAAATCCTCGGGCCTCGCTTAAAGACACTATAGACATGACTCAGGTCACATCAGAGCCTCAAACTCAAGTATCGGGTCAACTACAACTCGCCAAAACATTATACACGTATACAGCTGAAATATAATTATTTATTAGTTATGACGCATAAATTCTTCCCAACGCACTTTTAAATCTTCATTGAATTCGCTTCTTCTTAGGTTTCAAATATTCCATTAGATTCTGAAACATAAACAATATTTGCGCCGAAGCATTACTTTCACTATTATATTCATAATTACAATAACACATAATATTACAGAAACGAAGTAAACTTCGTTTCTTAATATATATCAAACATACATACATTCATAATTGACGGACCCACAAACCGTCATTAAATATTTAATTTATAATAATAAATTATATTCAATATATTTCAACGATATAAATTTGCCTTTAACATGTATAGATCATATTATTCATATTAGATCTCTTTGCCAGTAATCATAGACGGACCACCATACCGTCATTATTTATTAATTATTGTATATATATTTAATATATACTTTATATATATTCTTTGCCATGCATCACCAATCACCATTAATAATATGTATAAAAACCATATACGAAGATCGGAAACCTTAACTAGCATTCTAGCAGCAGGGCCGCCCGAACGCACCGCCTTGGTAAACCGTCCACATATACGCGGGGGTAGAGACGTCTGACGGGCATTCACTAAGCATACGCTCGGAGACACCTTCGCCGACACCACACCCCTTATATATGTGAAACAGCTGCAATGACATTCGGCACCTGACTCCGTGATTTTCCATACATTTTCCTTTTACTATGGAAATTTTCATACAAAATTTTATAAATTTTTGATTTTGTAAAAATATTATTTTCGGGGTATGTCCATACTTAGTATTACGTTGCACATAGTCACGTGGTCGGCAAACGACTTCTAGGTTAAGCAACCTTGGGCGCGGTCAGTAATTGGATGGGTGACCGTCCAAAAATAGTTTCATATTTTAGAAAATATATTGTTTTAGTGATTTAAATAAAGTGTAATGTTGAGATCGTCACAGACTGAGCTGATTTTCTGTAAGAAGGTATTACTTCCCTGGTCGAGCCGGCCCATTTGTGCTGAGAAGAGGTTGGCACTACCGAAAACCGGCTGTACGACTTCAAGCACTTTTTATCAATTAGCAATTAATATATCTATTTTTACGTAATGGTAAGTAATCTGATAGTAAGTGGAAGTAGAGTCTAAACGCGAAGGCGGCTACTACCATTGCAGAAGGTGAACTGCACTAGCCGCCTATGCCCTACCTACTCCCATGATGCAACTGGTTGTCCTCTAAGCGCGGCTGACTAGCAGTCACTTTACAAGTTTTTTCACCAACATTCGGTGGTAACCAGAGGGGGCATTTAAGTTCTACCATTACTAACAGCAAAGAACCACCCATTCTTCTAAGGTCAAAGGTTGAAGGTCTTAGAATTTTTTAACCACATGCTGGTTTTTCTTACAATGATTTTCTTCATCTTTAAGCACAACATAAATTGATGCTGCACAAATTAAGTACTCGAAAGCTGAGGTGCTTGCCCGGATTTCAACCTGCGACCTTCAGTTTAAGACTAAACTTTTAACTAAGAGATTATTAATAAATAATTAAAAATTTAATATATTTTTAGAGAGTATTTAACTTATTATTATATAATTTAATTTGGATAGCGAATAATAAATTGTCTGGCGTCCAACATAGCACACTTGTGCAAATATTTATTCTGAACTAACGTGCGTAGTTAGTCGATATGATGTTTATTTAATATATTAAAATAGGTGGAATTCGGCTATATTTTATAACTTGATTTTGCCAAATAAGCGTGCATTTAGTCTAATGACAGTAGACGAGACGTCATAGCATAGGTGCGCTCACTGGTCGGTAAACGATCAGTGTAGACTTTAAGCGCGGTCAGTCAATAGATGGTTGACCGCATTGTTGTATTTCAACGGAGCGTCTCCGGGCTTCGCAGAGCACGTAAGAAGTTGGTCCCGGATGTTGTCAATTTTAGTCGAAAAGTCAAGTCAGAGGCCTATGGGCGACCAGAACAACTCTGACGCTAGGTTGGCCACTAACCACTCGATAAGAAGAAGTGGACGATGATATGTAATAAGTTTTCATTATACTGACTTACAGACGCTAGTAATACATGTATCGAATTTCAAAAAATGCGAGTCTCATACTCAAGTGATAGGAGAAGTAGGCATATAAACATCATGAGATAGTGAAAGCTTGATGAAACAGAGGTACAAAAAATATTGGTTCTTAAATCCTCTTTGCCCAGTAATTTCTAGCCGACAGTGCCCTTCAAACTGAAACACAGTAATGCTAAAGACACTACTGCTTTGCGGTAGAATATTTGACACTGCGGTGCTACCTACCTAGCCGACCTCTTGCAATAAAAGACCTACCACCAGTGTGATTGATTGCACTGGTGGAATAATCTCTGGTATAACGGAGATTATCCCAACAGCGGGTGATGGAGTCGGCACGTCCCGACGCCGACAAATACATTTTAAAGGTTCATTTTAACGCCAGTAATTTAGAATGTTTTAGGCGTGAGTCTCGTCACACTCGGTATATACTTGAAGTACATCGATGACGTCATAGGAGACAAGTAGTCGGCTGACGTCACGTTTCTGATAAAACCATCAATTTCACTTGACGCCTACGCTCGACACAATTGCATGGAATTAAATAAAACAAATTACGTAGACACACCTCACATAGGCTGTGATCAACGATCTAAATAATATTAATATTATCGCGTCGAACTAAGTGCAGTAGTACGAATACTGCTACCCCACGTTGATATTCTGTGTGAGGAAATTGCGTTTGCGGTTGGAACCCTTCATGCTGAAAATTGTAGAATGTGTATGTTCATATTATTTTATGTGAACGTTTAATGTGTCGATGTTTGTTACTCAATCACGCAAAACGGCTGAACGGATTTGGATGAAATTCAACAAACAGATAGTTTATTACCAGCATTAGTACATAGGATACTTTTTATCCCGTTTTACCGCAGACTGAGTACAAGTTATGTTATAAAAAAATAGGAAAAAAACATTTTATATTAACCAAAATATATCGTTTTGTCCATATAAAGGCCCATTACCATCCTTCCTCTTCTTATTCTTCTCGCAATCCACTTTTTGCCTTCGGGTGCCATTCGGGGGTGGCTTAGGTGATGCCTTTGATGACATAATTTAAACTGGAATTCTTTTTCCTAAATTGTGAAATTGTAAAACGTAACTCTCCAATAAGTTTATTAATTATAATGAAATAGTGACATCACATAATAATATATATGTGATAACATGACGCACCTACGTATAAAAAGTGGACATTTTCACCCGAAGATTATTGAAAATTTCGAAATTCGGGGATGGCAATTTCCTACTTTTACATCGCGATGCGTATACGTTTTTTTATGATGACATTTCGCTCTTAGTCGCTGCTACGAGGGTTAAACATACGGTTGCTAGGTTACCGGTAGGTAAAGTAAGTTAATTAGTGTCATCTTGCTGGGATAGAATTTGGCACTTTTTTCCGTCGTACCAGAGACTAAAACCTAACTTTTCATCAAGGTAGGAAAAATATGTTATATGAAATTTAATAAAGAACGAATCCGTATATTGAAATGAGGTCGTATTGATAATAAATATCTGCGGCAATCTACGCCGTCGCCCACCTACGCGATTCATTTTTACTTCAAATTCTTTTGAAATAACGCAGAAAAATCGTTTTATGTTAAACTAATGTCATAGGGAGTTTTTATCAACCTTACTTTGTGGTATTCCGCTTTCAACGTCAGTAAATATCACGTACTTTCAATAATAAATAATAAACGCTACACACACATTAACATAGTTATATCCCGAGTCGGGGGCCCAGAAACACACACAATGACAAGGACAAACACCCCATACCGGAAAACATGCCTTTATGGTCAATACAAACATCTGATCCGCGACCTGTGGCGCTTATGGCAGGTTCGCTACCGGAGCGCCACGTCGTCGAATTTCAATGAGTATTAAACTGTTATGCTTTTTTAAAGCATTACTTATATATCTATTATTGTCTTTAAATAATCGTTTAACATGGGCTAGCAGTGGGTGTCATATTAGCTTAAGGATATAAGGATCGAATTTGAAACTTCGCAACCGATCAACCGGTCAGCTATTAAGGCTTCAAATAACCTTTAAGATTAAGACCGGCTAAGTACCACCGCAGTGTCATTTATTATACCGTAAAGCAGTATACGGTGTTTCAGTTTGAAGGACTCTGTAGCTAGTTAAGTGAAATTACTGGGCAAAGGAGATTTAAGGACTAGTATTTCGAGGTTGACAACGCGCGAGTAACACCTACAAATGTACGGTGTTGCAAGCGCTCATACGCTACGACAACCGCTTACGATCAGGTGGCTCATATGCATGCTTGTCAAATTAGTCACATAAAAAAATAGAAAAATGTACTCTTATATGGACGCAAATAAGCAATACCATGTCAACTCACAAAGTTGAAAAAACTGAGTTGTATATGCAGAAGTGTTGGTAAATGGCTAAAGAACATTTATCTTTAATATTTGTAGGGTTTTAAGCTTTAAAACTTCTAAAAAGCCATTTTTTAACCATGCAATTTATGTATTACTTAAAACGTTTTGGGTTATGTACGAAATACAGTTTTTATGCTTATTTTATGTGAAAATAAGTAAATAACTTACATACATCTTAAAATTGCCAAAAACTTGACCAATACATAAAAAAGTCATATAAAGCAAGTTGTTCAAAATTTTCAAACACGTTTCTCTCGAAATGACATTCGTGTGGTTTGACATGGTATTGCTTATTTGCGTCCATATAAAATCTGAAATGCGTCTTAAAAGGCAGACCTTTAAAAAAATAAGTGACGCCAACTGCATAAGAATACAAAAACAATTTGGTTTCAATTTTTTTTTTTTTTTATATATAAACGCCGGAGGGCAAATGACTCCACTCCACCTGATGGTAAGTGGAAGTGGAGTCCACACGCGAAGGTGGCTAATATGGTTGCAGAAGGCGAACTGTACTAGCCATCCTCGCCCTGCCTACCCGCAAGGTGCCTCTTCACGCCTCGTTTGAAGGACCCCAGGTTGTAACAATGAGGGAACACGTGTGCCGGTAAAGCATTCCATTTCTTTGAAGTGCGACAAAGAAAAGAGTTGGCAAACTTCTTAGTTCGCGATGGCATTGATGCCACAGTTAGTCGGTGACATCGGAGACCGGCACGCGTAGTTCTTGAATGGAAAGGGGAGGGAGGGATGAGGGAAAATAATTCCTCTGAACACTCGCCGTGGTATAGTCTATAGAAAGCGCTGAGAGCGGCAATCTCACGTCGCTGTTGTAGAGGTTCGAGGGTGTTAGAAACCTCCACATCACAAATAATAAGAATAATAATTCAATGATTGCGTTTAGATCTTTTATACTGTGATCGTAAAAGACCATTGTGGAGCAGTGCTAACCTTAAGTGCCATAGGTCGCGGATTCGATTCCCACTTAGGGCAGATGTTTGTATTGACCATACAAGGGACCTCCCTGGATGATTGTGTATGTGTATTTCCAGATACCTGACTTAGTAGTAGTAGACTCATGCTTTTCCCAGCACTAATAGGCCGGCTCGACCGGGAAGTACTACTCTCTCAGAAAATAGGCGTAAATTAACAATATCAGTAGGTAACTATTGTTGAACTATTGATTGACCTATTATTATTTTAGGTCATACTTTTAAATTGGCTAAAAAAAAACGAAATTTTAAATCAGTATAAAATAAATAGTAATAAAATAAAATGTATTCTTTTTTATATTGCTTTAAAGACTTTGAGGGTAAAGTTGTACATGTTTAATATATGTCGCTACATGTGTCGAGGGGTGAGACTCAACAGGCACAGGCGCCGCGACGGCGCTCGCTTGATTACAGCCCGATTAACCCGAGTTAGGGTTGCGACTGGGGAAAATGGCACGACGAGTTTAGATGAAAATATAGTCTATATTTCTTTAATAAAATGAAACTGAGATTTTGCCTTTAATTAATGAATAAAACTTTTTACTAATATTAAATAAATGCTACACACTCAACGGCCCCCATTAGTATTATTCTGTGTCGGGGGTCTAAAAACATATACAAGCACAAGGCAAAACACGCCTGGACCGGAAAACATCTGCTCTGAGCGATATTCTAATCCGCGACCTTTGACGCTGAATGGAAACTGTCAATAAACTCTATGCAGAAATCAAGTACTAAACAACACATGCATTTGACTGCGTGAACGGTACTGACGGTGAATTTAAATGTTTAAGGTTATTAATACCTGATAATAATTATATCAGGCTATGGAGGTGAAGCGGCAATTGTTTCCTAGATAGACTTATAATGCATAAACTTGTTATATTAAAATGAAAATGGTGGTCCCGTATAAATATCCGTTTTGGTCTGGGCGTTTGTCAAGCTAAGTTCTCGGCCCCGGTTGTTATCATAACATTTGATAATAATCGTTTACTCTTGATAGGTAATTTGCTCTTATCGAATGAGTTATTGGTTCGTTGAGATTGGAGAGGTCAGATGGTAATCGCTCTGTGTAAAAACCAGTAGCCTATAAAATCCGGATAAAAATATATACATATATATATATATATATATTATCAATGCTTTTTCAAGGCATTACTAATATTCCTATTGCCCCTCTAAATAAGCTCGAAGCTTGCGCTTGGAGTGGGTACGACAATAGCCCAAGGGAGTCAGGATCAAACTCGCGACTCTCGCGTTAACGGAGTGAAGTCTCCCCTTCTACCGTTGAGCTGGGAAGAAGCAGAATATGAAATTGGTAAGGTATATCAATCCTATTGTGTTAGGCTAATAAATTTATTCAAATCTTTTGATCTGTCAAACATATTCACTGAAGCCACTCGAATTACAAAAACGTCCGCGACATGTATAGATAATGTTTTTTGTCGCTGTCAGGTGTCCGACAAGTCAATAATTAATAATATAAGCTCAGATCATAGTGGCCTCAAATTCATTATCAATGATAATATTATTAAAAATAAACAAAAAATCATATATAGGCCTATAACAAGTAATAAGGTCAGTTGCTTTAAGGGTACTGTGGCTCAAGGATTGTCTGGGTTTAACTTGACGGTGCATGATCCAGATGTTCTTTATACTTCTTTTTTAAATTAATTGTAAATGAATTTGAAAAGTCTTTTAAAACTAAAAGTACATTTAAGGACATAAAAATAAAATTTTCTGATTGGGCAACGGATGGTATATATAAAAGCAGAAATAGATTATATGAATTATATAGTATGAGGCAATGGAATCAGAGCTCTAGTTTTTTGGAATATGTTAAGAAATATTCAAGGGTTTTTAAGGCAGTGTGTGTCTGTGCTAAATCCAAATTTATTAAATATAAGATCATGAAGTCAGAAAATAAGGTTAAGGCAACATGGGACATTATCAATGGTGTATGTGGAAGAACAAAACAAAAAGAGACAATTGAATTAAATATAAATAACGCTATTGTGAATACGGAACTAGAAATAGCAAATGAATTTGAATTATTTTTCTCCAAAATACCATCACAGATAACTTGTAATTTAAGATCAACTCCTTCTGAGGCCTTGAAAATATTACAAAATAATGTCTCTGAATGCCATGCAAAATTTTCCTTTGAACGTATTAATGCAATAGATATTATTAAAACATTTAAAACATTAAATATTAAAAAAACTCATGACCTTTGGGGTATCTCAGTTCACTTAATAAACAATATAATATACAGCATTGCTCCATATTTAGCTTTTATATTTAATAAATGTATAGATGCAGGCTGTTTTCCTGACCTTATGAAATGCAGTAAAATCTTACCACTTTATAAAAATGGCGATAAAACTAATCCCGGTAACTATAGGCCAATTTCCATACTCCCGTCATTAAGTAAAATATTTGAAAAAATTTTACTTAACCAACTTCTATCTCATTTCAATTTAAATAGCCTTTTTCATAACCAACAATATGGCTTTAGCAAGGGACGCTCTACATTGGATGCTGGAGTGACGCTCATAAAACATGTCTATGACGCTTGGGAGAAGTCACAGAATGCGATTGGTGTGTTTTGTGACTTGTCTAAGGCTTTTGACTGTGTTGTACACGAGACCCTTTTAAATAAATTGAACCATTACGGTGTCACTGATAAAGCTCTTAAAATCATTGCCTCATACTTATCTAATAGATTACAGCAGGTATCAATTAATGGAATAAAGTCTTCTGGATCTGTACTAAAAATGGGCGTTCCACAAGGTTCAATTCTAGGCCCTTTTCTATTTTTGATTTACATTAATGATTTGCCTTTCTATGTAAACAGTATATGTGATATCGTATTGTTTGCTGATGATACTTCCCTAATATTTAAGGTTGACAGGAATAAGCATAATTATGACGATGTAAACAATTCTTTATCGCTTGTACAACAATGGTTTACTGTAAATAACCTAGTTTTGAATGCGGCGAAGACAAAATGTGTAGAATTTTCAATGCCAAATGTTAAGAAACAAGATTTTATTTTAAGTATGAATAATACAAATCTTGATATAATTGATAATACAGTATTTTTAGGAATAACACTGGATTCAAAACTTCAGTGGAACTCTCATTTAACATCCCTTGCAGGAAGACTCAGCTCTGCTGCTTACGCGGTTAGGAAAGTTAGACAATTAAGTGATATCGATGCTGCTCGATTAGTTTACTTCAGTTATTTTCACAGTATTATGTCTTATGGCCTATTACTTTGGGGTAATGCTACAGACATTGAGACTGTATTTATTCTTCAAAAAGAGCTGTTCGGGCGATTTATAATTTGCAAGCTAGAGACTCTCTTCGGGATGTGTTTACTAAGGCAGGCATACTGACGGTTGCTTCGCAGTATATCCTTAGCAATATCCTTTATATTCATAAAAATGTTGATTTGTTTGACACAAACAGTGACAGACACTGCTTTAATACAAGAAGAAAAGATAAACTTGTTACACCAAGTTTTCGGCTTCACAAAGTGAGTATGTCCTTTTGGGGCAAGGTGTTCGCTTCTATAATAAAATTCCGCAGACAATTTTGAATCTACCACTTATGAAATTTAAATCTTATATCAAGCGGTGTTTACTAAATAAAGCTTATTATTCCGTTAATGAATATATTGCAGATAATGTGGCATGGAATTAATATACGTTGAGTTTCATGCGGGATATATATCTTAATTGTACATTTGACAAATGTAATGTGATTATTTTTGAAAAGAGTAACTGTAGAGTTTCTTGCCGTTTCTTCTCTGCAGAATCTACCTTCCGAATCGGCGGTAGCTTCACTTAGGCGGACATAACAGACTGTATATTTGACGATTCAAAAGCGCTTAAAAGCCTATTTGAATAAAGAATATTTTGAGTTTGAGTTTATTTCGTTGTATTCATTTTGGTAATTTTTTTAATAGTACCGAATTTTCGCCGCGTGATAAATGTGTTGCTAGATGATTTATTATGTGAGTAATAACAGTTTAATAACAGACTATTCGTGAATAATGGTTGTACGGAAAATGGTTTTAAAATGATAGACCGGATTTTATGTTAATAGTTCTCTTTATCCGAATGTTTCGAAATGCGGGTATTATTTTTCGAGTTTTTTTTTTAAAGAATATTAGCAATGCGTTTTCAAGGCATTACTAATATTCCTATTGCCCTCCAAATAAGCTCGAAGCTTGCGCTAGGAGTGGGTACGACAATAGCCCAGTGGGGTCAGGATCGAACCCTCGACTCTCGCGTTAACGGGGCGAAATCGGCTCTTCTACCGATATAGCTACTGAGTTACGTATAGTTCACATTTTTTGTAGTAGTAGAGGACTGGGAAGTACTCCCCTCTCACACAAAATTTGCGTAACGGTATTAGTAGGTACTCTTGCGTTTTGTGCGATGAGTGAAAGTGTCGGAGGCCCAATCTCCCGTCCTATCTGTTGGCTTCCTTTTTTCTCTTCTTTTTCCCTTTCCTCCTTTCTTTTGGGATGGCAATACGCATGTGATACTTCAAGTATCGCAAATGGTTATAGGTTGCGGTGACTGCTTAGAATCAGGCGGATCGTATGCTTTGTGTTGCCTTGTCATAAATAAATAAACGCTACACACTCAACGGCCCCCATTAGGATAGTAATATCCTGTGTCGGGGGTCTGGAAACATTCACAATGACAAGGACTAATACACCCAGACCGGAAAATATACTTGCATGGTCAATACAAACATATTATGCTCCGAGCGGGAATCGAACCCGCGACCTGTGGCGTTTAAGGCAGGTTTGCTACCGCTGCGCCACAACGTCGTCAAAAACTTTCCTGATGCAAAATTTCATCCCCTATTTCACCCGTTTCACTTTTTTTTTTCACGACAAAAAGTGGTTTACGTTCTTACCCAAAGCTCCATCTTATAATTATTGTTAGTCTGTGTTCCATAAAACCGAACAGAAGACCATATAATTTTTGTTTTTGTATATCTCACGGGAACATAACATTTTCCGGGATAAAAAGTATCATATATCTTAATCCAGGTAACAAACTAGAACTATCCGTATGACAAATGTAACATCCAAACATTCAAACATTCATATTTATTATGTTAGTAGGATAAAGCAATATTCAAAGTAAAAAAAAATCATTAAAAATACTACGAACTTATCGTATAACATACAGACAATAAAAAACGACCCGAAAGAACAAAAAATCAAACTGCTTCTTGACGTCGGTTAAAAGACATAAGTCAAAACTTTTAAGTTGAACATATTATTAACGAATTAATACCAATTATTCCAAATAACTTCTACGTAAAATGAAGCGTAAAAAGCGTAATTTTTGGCGCTACTTTATTTGCAAATTGCCGCCTTCGGAATATTTAAACACGTGTCGGTTTTGACATATTTATTACACTTCAGAAATATCGAGAAAATTTCACAGCTTGATAGATTGTACAGCGGTTGAGACAAGAATGAATATCGTTAAATTGTACTATATCTAGACTAAGAATTCTCGTGGCTTCACTCGATGTAATGTACTTGCCGGGTAATCGAATGAAAGTTTATTTTATACTAGCTGTACCCGCGGCTTTGCTCGTGAGGTGTACCGATTTTTGTTTATTGCACGGAAAGGTAATTCTTTTCCTTAAATAAAAGTAGCCTGAGTTACTTCTTATAATATAAGCTTTCTGTCAGTGGAAGTACCGTTAAAACAGACACACATACAGAGAAAATTAAAAAAAATCCCATAGGTACCTAATGTATTTCTGCAATAAAACGTGTGCTTTGTGCTTCGGATGGTAAACTATAGGTCTAAATTTCCTCCATCCAATCCAAAAAATTTTTTTTCGGAATATTTATTGCTTTTGGCCTTACTGACCTGGTCAGCGTCACTGGCCGAAGAGGGGCGAGTACAAAGAAAAAGGGGCAAACCTCACAGGGACTCAAATTTATCCGTCCCTAGAGTGCCTCCTGCGAGGCTGAACCTCGACTTAGGACTAACAGTAACTAAGCACTCGATAACTCGAAAAGGATTACATAAACCATATAAACTAAAAATACGTATATAACTGTCGCGACACTAGCCACGTGTTGTGTCAAAGTAATTTTCCCCCAGTGAGAACGGAAGATCAAACGGTTGCTATCGACAATATGGCGGCCTTCATTCCAAGGGTAGACTCTTGTCACATAATAGTCTACACCATTTTACGTATTAAATATAGGAATTATTTTATATTTCAGGAATTTTGTATTTATTTCTGCGGGGCTTTTATAGGTCACCTACCTATATGTCGGCCATTCGGTAAGGTTTATCAACAGGCTTGTATCGGGCTCCACTACTAGAATTTTTCGTAAATTCACTTACCTTTATTTACGAAATTAGTAAAAAGGATTTCACTATATGTTAATTTTACCATAAATATCTAAATATTCGCCATGATTTATAGAAATTACGTAAATAATTGTACTTATATGTGCAGTGCACTTACATGTATGGTAATTATAGAGTCATCCATGTTTGTAATTAGTCTTGATCTTTTAAGAAAACATTTAATAATGATGCTGAATAAGGTTTTTATTTAAATTGGTTTTGTTAATACCTTCTTTATTTATATGGAAACTATGGAACTTAGTCTTATAATATATTAAGTAGGTATGATTGAAATATTCAAGCGCCGTTTCGGTACACACTTAAGACCCACTACTACTTTTTGTTTTGAAATGAGACGGCGTTAGGGAACGCAACGGCCCAGGGTGCCAAATTTGGTGGTGATTGTAGGGAATGCTATGCTTCCACCACCAAAGTGACCCGCGTGGTGGATGGTTGATTGATGATTTTGCGGCGTCGGGATGTGACGACCCCATCGCCCGCTGTTGGGATAACCTCTGTCACAACAGAGATTATTCCACCAGTGCAATCAGTCACACTGGTGGTAGGTCTTTTATTGCAAGAGGCCGGCTAGGTAGGTACCACCGCAGTGTCCAATATTCTGCCGCCAAATAGTAGTGCTTAGGCACTACTGTGTTCCGGTTTGAAGGGCACTGTACGCTAGTGAAATTACTGGGCGAACGAGATTTAAGAACTAATATCTCGAGGTTGGCAACGCGCGAGTGGCACCTACTAATGGTGCTGCAAGCGCTCATAGGCTGCGGCAGCCACTTACCATCAGGTGGGCCGTATGCTTGTTTGCCAACATCTAACATAAAAAAAAAAAAAAATGGTGACAATAGTTAAATCAATATTCGAGCTCGGCTCGAGGTCGCTTATTTGTGAACTTGGTCTCTCGGCTCATGCGTCACTCGACTAATTAATCTAACCGCCTACTGTCTTGACTGCTGGAGAGGGCAGAGAAAAGTAAAAATTAAATATAGAAAAAGAAGCAAAAATTCGATTTTGGTCCCCTGAAGTAGGCACCACAATATTCTTTCCCGGGGTGTCAGTGACCACCATCGTGCATCCTGATAAATAAACGCTGTAACTATAAAATAACTTCATATATGTTTTAACAAAATCAAGACATAAAAAATCTGTTTTCCAATTAATGGTAAATATAACATGTAACATACCTAATACAAGAATGGAAACAAACTAATGTCAGAAGTGACTGCTGTGTGTCGAGCATCCCTGAGCAATTACGAGCCCACTCCCGGTGAGAGAACCAAAGTTGACACTAATCTGCCCCTTCGCTGTACGTAGCTTTGCGTAGCGCTATATTGTGTGTATGTATTGTGATAGGTTGATTTGTATACTAGTAAGTGTTTTTAAGAATCTTTAAATATTATAAATTCTTCAGCTTCTTATCAAGTGGTTAGTGGTCAACCTAGTGTCAGAGTTGTTCAGGTCGCCCGTAGGCCTCTGACTTGACTTATCGACTGTTGTCGAATTGTCAACAGCCGGGACCGGCTTTTTACGTGCCCTCCGAAGCACGGAGACGTTCGGTTGAAATACCACTATGCGAGCACCCATCTAGTGACTGACCGCGCCAAAAGTTGCTTAACCTACCGATCGTTTACCGATCAGTGGGGGCACTCGACTATGAGCGTCTCAATATTATTATAAATAAATAAACGGTACCTACTCAACGGCCCCCATTAAGATAGTTATATCCTGTGTCGGGGGTCCGGAAACATACACAATGATAAGAACAATTACACCCAGACCGGAAAACATGCCTGTAATGTCAATACAAACATATGCTCCGAGCGGGAATCGAACCCGCGACATGTGGCGCATAAGGCAGGATCGCTACCGCTGCGCCACAACGTTATCAATCGTATATCATGCGTATAGTTATTTATTATCCATTTTCTTTTTATAAAAGTCACATAGCTCCTAAAAACAAACTAAATTCGGTCGCGTGTGGGTACTCCCAAAGCAATTAAAACCCGTTTCCCTTTAACTTGGGAGTTAAAGTAATATTTTGTAAGGCCGATGGTTCACTTAATATATATATTATATTTACAATGCACTATTTATATCACAAGATTTTTGTTATCAATTTATCAATTATATTTTTAATACAATCTCATAATTACAAGTAGTTTTAAAGTATCATAATATTTTTTAAATGCATAAAGTCGTTAAGACTACAGAACTTAGAAAAGAGATAGACGAAAGACATACACGTCATCTATGAAAAAACATTACGCTCTTTCTAGAGCAGTCGGATAAGAATATTTACTTTGGTACAGTACTAAATCATTATTAATGATCGACTAATATCTGTAACGTACGTTTAACTACAAATTTGAACTAGTTATTAAGTAATTGAAGGAGTTAAACTCTAGCTAAGTTAGATTAACTTAGTATATGTGCAATGTTACATTATAAATTATTAGTTTCTACCAGCGACTTTGCCCGCGTGAATACCGATTTTAATACAAACTTTTAACCCCCATTTCAACCTCACCCTTCACCCTCCAAAGGTGGAATTTTAGAAAATGTTAAAACACTTCTTTCTGTATTTTTAATTGTTTACCGAATGAAAAAGTTTCATGCTTATAGTTTCGTAAATGACTGACCTCCCTGACTGATTGACTTTTTTTTTTTTTTTATGTTAAAAGTTGGCAAACAAGCATACGGCCCACCTGATGGTAAGTGGTTGCCGTAGCCTATGAGCGCTTGCAGCACCAGTAGTAGGTGCCACTCACGCGTTGCCAACCTCGAGATATTGGTTCTTAAATCTCGTCTGCCCAGTAATTTCACTAGCGTACAGTGCCCTCCAAACCGGAACACAGTAATGCCTAAGCACTACTATTTGGCGGCAGAATATTTGACACTGCGGTGGTACCTACCTAGCCGGCCTCTTGCAACAAAAGACCTACCACCAGTGAAAATATGACTTTTAGGAAACTGTAAAAATATTTTTATACAAACTTTCAATTCCTTTTTTAACCCATTAAGTATTTAATTTCGAAAAACCCTTCCGTTTTGCGCGTTTACGTTTAATATATTCAATGAAATATATTATATTGTATGAAATGGATTATTTGTGTTCCTATTTTATTACGAAAAGCGCGGTCGTTGACAAGTTAATAAATCTTATTTAATAATACCCTTGTCATATCCGAGACCTTAGGAGGCTAAGGACCAACGAATAGACAATATTTAAGTAATTTTCCTCCGAACTATATATATAATAAAATTAACTCAATATCTGTCTGTATGTGAAAATACTAATTTTATTTTTATAAATATAAAACCTATATCTTTTGTGAATTGATTCTAATGATGTTTTTGTTGGATAGGTTATGATTTTTGACTCTTAAATAAATTTTGTGATGATATTATTTACATCTCCTTCAGATGTAAATAAATAAATAAATAAACGCTACACACTCAACGGCTCTCATTAGGATAATGACAATCTGTGTCAACAAGGACAAACACTTAAACCGTAACACATGCCTGTATGGTTAACACAAACATCTCATCGAAGCGGGAATCGAACCCGCGACCTCTGTCTCTATAGAGGAACAGTTTTCAAAATAAAATTGACAATTATCTTCAACTTTTTTATCTTTATTCCCTAAACCCTAGTTGTAAATAGTCCAGTTACATTCTGTGCCAATACAATGAAGTTTGAAAAAATCATACGTAAAAATATCTTTTCCATAGCATTATTCCCGGTACTATACGAGTATTTACCCAGGGTCTGCTTATTACTCTTCTGCGGATTTGACAGGTTACTAGTTTTTACACGGAGCGATTGCCATCTGACCTCTGCAACCCTAAAGGCGAACCAGTAACTCATTGGATAAGAGCAATTGACTTACCAAGTGGTAATGATTATTATTAGATGTTATGTTATAACGCTTAACGTGCTCTCCGAGGCACGATGGGGAGACAAGGACAGACGCCCAGACCAAAACAGATATTTGTATGATCAATGCAAACATCTGTCCGAGCGGGAATCGAACCCGCAAGCGTCAAGGCTAAAGGCAGATTCACTACCCACAACGCCACAACGGTGTCAAAGGTAACAGAACTAATTGTTCTTTAAACGATTTAAAAAATCGAGCGAAACCGGAGAATAAAACGATATTATAATAATAAGCCTTCGACCTACATCAACCTCGAAGCTAATGATAATTTCTAGAGCACTAAATTATTTATCAGTATAAATGCCGTGTGGGTAGGGCACTCTATATGTGTAAAACCTTAGCGAATTTGATTATATTATCATATTAATTTATGGTAATTTAGAATGTTTAGAAAACATTAAACATTACGATAGGTTTTTTTTTCATTAAGGTTGGCAATCAAGCATTCGGTCCGCCTAATAGTAGCAGCCACAGCAACCTACGATACTTGAAGTATCTAATAAAATCTAAGGGGAAAAGTAAGCGAACGGAGATTGGGCCTCCGACAAACTCACTCATCGCACGAAACGCAACGGTAGTAATAGTATTACTTTACGCCAATTTTCTGGGAGAGCGTGGTTCTTCCCCGGTGGAGCCGGCCCATTGGTGCTGGGAGAAGCATGACTCTATTACAACGTTGTTCTAAAATAAGTGATTTTTTACTATAAATTAGCTTAACGGCCTACTTCTATTGCAAAATTTGTAGGTTCCTTTCCCACCCCTTGGGATATTTTTATACCCACTGTTATCACAACATATAATATTATATTAAACCTTGTAATCATTACTGGCGTCGGGATACAGAGACAGAGATACGGATTACAGCAGAGGTTATTCCACCAGTGCAATTAGTCACACTGATGGGGTTGGTATTTTGTTGCAAGAGACCAGCTAGGTAGGTACCACCGCAATGTCAAGTATTCTACTATTAAAGCAGGATTTTTATTACTGTGGTTCGGTTTGATAAGCACTAGGCTAGGCTGAAATTACTGGGCAAAGCAGATTTAAGAGCCAATATCTCGAAGTTAGCAACGCGAGAGTGGCATCTACTTATGGTGTTGCGCGCGCTCATAGGGTACGATAATCAGGTGGTCCGTATCCTTGCTTGCCAACTTAGTGAAAATTAAAAAATTTTAATAATTGAAGTTAACTTATAGAACCTAACTAGCGGGCCCGGCAGACGTTGTCCTGCCCCGAAAGAAATCTAGGACCCGATAGCAGCGCCCTCTACCAGGTGAAAGTTTTTGATTGACTATTAAGGACATTAAAAAGCAGGGTTTGGTGATAAAAAAGTGAAAATTTAGGGTCTTATGTATTTTTCAATGCCACATAATAAATAAATAAAAAATAAAAATTTTATCCAAAAAATAAAAAAAAAATTTTGGGGTGGACACCCCTTATCACTGAGGGGTTCGAAAAATAGATAGTAGCCGATTCTCAGACTTACTGAATATGCATAAAAAATCATAAGAATCGGTCAAGCCGTTTCGGAGGAGTGTGGGAACGAACATTGTGACACGAGAATTTTATATATTAGAAGAAGATATAGTTGTGCATTATTTTGTTATTATTTTTTTAAATGTCTGTGTATTACGCTTATATAATGGTAACATTTGCTAGCAAAATTATCTACATAAACAAATAAATCCATCAAGCGTTAAACGCTTCAATATTTTCATAGCTAACACATAAACACACATACAAAAACTCTACAAATTATGTGACGTCACAAACAATATAACTCACATTCGCATTTATAATATTAATTACGATTTACAAATATAACTGTAATAAGATCTGATATATGAGCCCACCTAAATCTAAGCTAGAGCGAGTGACGTCGATAAATCGCAAAATGAAATTAATAAGCGTCCTCGATGCAATACAAACGAAAGTTTTGCAATAGTGAATGTGTGAAGACAATCACTCTGCATTGTGTAAATTTGGTTTACTATTTATACTTAGTTAGCACTAAAGATGAAGGTTGTCTTGAATTACAGACTGGCTTTCTCCCGCGAATCTCTTCGCATTATTATATTATTCTAAATAGTATTTTGCCTGTATGTTCCCTAGGCTAATAGTAGTACTAGTAATAATAATGATAATTTTTAAAGGCGTCGGGATGTGACGACCCCATCGCCCGCTGTTGGGATAACCTCTGTTACAACAGAGATTATTCCATCAGTGCAATCAGTCACACTGGTGGTAGGTCTTTTGTTGCAAGAGGCCGGCTAGGTAGGTACCACCGCAGTGTCCAATATTCTGCCGCCAAATAGTAGTGCTTAGGCACTACTGTGTTCCGGTTTGAAGGGCATTGTACGCTAGTGAAATTACTGGGCGAACGAGATTTAAGAACTAATATCTCGAGGTTGGCAACGCGTGAGTGGCACCTACTAATGGTGCTGCAAGCGCTCATAGGCTGCGGCAGCCACTTACCATCAGGTGGGCCGTATGCTTGTTTGCCAACTTCTAAAAAAAAAAAAAAAAAATAGCACACCCACTTGTACGTTGACGTTGAGCTTTAACGCGCTTGTAAGCTCGTATAGGCGCGTACACGCCAGTATAAGCCTGTGTACGCGCGTTCGGATTTCTGAAGCGCGAAATAAAGCAAGCGCGTATACGGTTGCTCCGTACTCGAAAAAAAAACATTACTTTTTTTTCTCTTTCTCCAACTAAGCACGTAGCATCTGCTAGAAGTATTTAAGAAAATAGCAAAGTGATTGTGGCTTCATTAATTAGTCTCAAAAATTTCGCTTTGCTAAGTTAACTTAGAACATGCAACATAAATCCTTGTTTCGCAAACTTAAATGTATAATAATAATTATTCTTAAAATGAACAGTAATTACGATTCCATTAAGATCTTTCCTTGCACAGAACAATTAGAACAGAAATAATAATTAATTTATTACTAAGAAATTATTGTGTAAACTTTCGTACCAATGCTTGTAATGTAAAAGAATTAATATAATTATTTGGAATTTTTTTGAGACGCGAATTGCGTTAACACATTGTCCCCGACTCGCGTCAATGAGACGGTGTTACGTGTGGGAGCCGCTGCGGAAAGTGCTGCATTCTGTAAGCAGCGTAAATATTCCAAAATGCATCTCTGAGCCGTTTGCAGAAATATTTGGGCCACGGAGCGTCGGACCCCGACTCATTGCCACCACTGGCGACAGGAGAGCTGGTTAATTTTTCGCCCAAATAATCTGGATTGCGATGCAGCGTGGAAATGCAGCTAGAATTGTTGCCACCATTCTCCGTGGACATAATTTGTACATTTGTAAATGGACGCAAATAAGCAATACCATGTCAACCCACACGAATGTCATTTCGAGAAAACGAAAACGCGTTTGAAAATTTTGAACAACTTGCTTTATATGATTTTTTTATGTATTCGTCAAGTTTTTGGTAATTTCAGATTTATGTAAGATATTTTACTTATTATATTTAACTACATATTTCGGATAAAATACAACGCAAAACGTCTAACATAATACATAAATTGCATGATTAAAAATGGCTTTTTTAGAAGTTTTAAAGCTTAAAATCTTACAAATATTAAAGAAAAATGTTCTTCAGCCATTTACCAACACTTCTGCATATATAACTCAATTTTTTCAATTTTGTTGGTTGACATGTTATTGCTTATTTGCGTCCAAATACAGTTAGTATTGAATTGTAAATATGTTATAATATTGGTTGTAATTAAAGTTATATGGTTGTTAAAATAAACTTGCAATTGTTGTAATAAAAAAGTCGTAAAATTAAAAAGATATTCGCAAGTAGGTTTACCTTATCTAACGGAGCACGTATTTGGGGGAAAGATAAGTTTTACGATTCCATTGTAATTAGGTTGTTGACGCGTTTCGTTGCGTCTTAGGAGTCAGTGTGGTGAGCTAAAAATCCATTGTTGATTTATGGAAAATTTGGATTAATGTTCTTGTGCCAATAAGCTGATGCTATGCTGTGTTTGAATTGAAATTGTAAAAAGTCAATCCAGAGGTAAAGAGTTACAGTTACGACACTTCAGTGATCCCTTTCTTATAAAATAATGTTTATTGTACTTAAATGAAATTTTAATCTCAAATAAAAAAATATAATCTTTCCTTTTTATTTAAAACAAGGTGTTTATGTGTCAGTTCCCAAGCATGACTTGATTTTATTCCTTAAGTAAAAACAGATACGCAAACATACATACATGAAAAAATTAAAATAAAAAAATAAACTCTTCCAAATAAATCTCTTTCGTAACTCTTCTTGTTTTACCTTTAAATAAATTTCACTCTTAATAAAAATTATATGAACTCCTAAAATTACATTTGAAAAACAAACAATCAATTAAGCTCAAATTCGAAAAAGCAATAAATAAAAATTGTTTTTTTACGCCAGCCGAATCTTAAAAAATTTTAAACGGAACCCGTTTCCAAAATAATATAGGGTTTAACTTTCGTTCAAATAATTTATTACTTACTTTCAAACGACCTCGCGTAGAAAATAAAAAGTGATAGTCAGGTGAACGGGTCATTGTTTTAATGATTGCAGTAATTAAGATCAATACAAAGTGTGTCAATACGAATCACATAATGTGTCTACGATATAATGGAAGCCATAAATTGTTCGAAACAAAAAAAAAATTCTAACCCTTCAATTACATTTATCAGCAACGCATTAGCAATTTAGCTTTTTTTTATGTAACAAGTTGGCAAACAAGCATACGGCCTAACTGATGGTAAGTGGGCGCCGTAGCCTATGTGCGCTTGCAGCACCATTAGTAGGTGCCACTCACGCATTGCCAACCTCGAGATGTGGGTTCTTAAATCTCCTCTGCCTAGTAATTTCACTAGCCTACAGTGCCCTTCAAATCGGAACACAGTAACGCCTAAGCACCACTATTTGGCGGCAGAATATTTGACACTGCGGTGGTATCTACCTAGCCGGCCTCTTGCAATAAAAGACCTACCCACCAGACCAGTGTGTCTGATTGCACTGGTGGAATAATCTCTGCTGAGCCAGAGGTTATCCCAACAGCCGGCGTTAGGGTCGTCACATCCTGGAATGGTTTTAGACACATTTATGTTTAAGAATGCGTGCTGAAATACGCTTGCGTAAGAGTGCTTAAGCATGTTTTCAGCTGTTATACAATGCTGTCGTATAATATATTTGTATATACACCGCAGTAGGATTTTAATTTTTTTTTGTATACGAAATGTAAAGGTCAATAAGTCTAATCTTCTTCATGTAATACTTTTACTTCCTCTACTACTCAAAAGTAGTTTTTCATAAGGAGACTTTTTGATGTATTTATCACTTATCTGCTAACATAATATCTCGAAAATTAAAGACTACGTTTTTCATACATTTTATCCTTATATATACTAGCTGTGCCCCCAGATTCACTCGCGTTTTTGGTTACTGTGTCGTAGCGTGATGTTATTAGAACAAATGTGATTACCATAAAAAAGATTGTAGTGTTAGAGTTAACCTTAAAAAATAGACATATGCTGTCCGGGACTTTTTTTTAGAACTTTCAAAGGGCAACAATTCATTCATACATCTTTTTCGCGTAACTTTAATTGTTTACGCAGCGTACGCTACAGAAGTTTTCAAAAGGTATTTTTTTCATTGATGGTCTGCTGGTATTGATCGTCGCGCGATGTTATATGGACGCAAATAAGCAATACCATGTCAACCCACAAAATTGAAAAAACTGAGTTATATATGCAGAAGTGTTGGTAAATAGCTAAAGAACATTTTTCTTTAATATTTGTAGGGTTTTAAGCTTTAAAACTTCTAAAAAAGCCATTTTTTAAATCATGCAAATCATGTATTTTTATACGTTTTGGTATATATTATATACGAAATATGCAGTTTGTATACTTATTTTTTGTGAAAATAAGTTAAATAACTTACATAAATCTGAAATTGCCAAAAACTTGACCAATACATAAAAAATTTCATATAAAGCAAGTTGTTCAAAATT
Organism: Hestina assimilis; assembly: GCA_023373885.1. Taxonomy (NCBI): domain Eukaryota; kingdom Metazoa; phylum Arthropoda; class Insecta; order Lepidoptera; family Nymphalidae; genus Hestina; species Hestina assimilis. Next base: position 14,988,540 of record CM041746.1, on the reverse strand, counting down.
TTCAAATGCGTTTTTCTCGAAATGACATTCGTGTTGGTTGACATGGTATTGTTTATTTGCTTCCATATAGCCTATAGCCTCCCTCGATAAATGGACTATTCAACACAAAAAGGGTTTTCTAATTCAAACCAGTAGTTACTAAGATTAGCACTTTCAATCAAACAGACAATCAAAGCCTTCATCTTTATTAAATTGGTATATGGTATATAGACGTATTTTTAGGTATTTAATCTAGGATTATAAAAAAAATATCAAACATCTAAACATAGATAATCTACAAAATACAAAAGGCTTAGCTATCTATACTTAGTATCGGCTTAAGAGGATAACCTAACATAGAGCTTGCAAAGATAACGTTTGATAAGGATTAGTGACGAGGATACGAGGTCCATTACAGACGCTTACATGACGACCACAGGAGATGACACTGGAAAATAATGGCTCTCATCTATTATGCACGGTCTTGACTACGTTCTGTCTTATCTAGACGTGTCCTATCTATTGCATAATAGAGTTCTTATTCGAACAATAGGAGCAGATTATTTACAATTTTTTTTTTTAATCAGTTCTGGAGGACAACGCCTGTTTTAAAGGATAAATCCTAGATTATAAGAATAGCAGGAGGGAACACGTATGCTGGCAATGAATTCCACTTTTTCGTCATGGAATCTATGGCATAGTTAGTCGGTGGTGTCGGAGTTCGAATTGGCGCGCCTAGTTCTGGTAACCAAAGAGAGAGAATAATTCCTCAAAACAAGCCGTATAAGTAATTACTTTTCACTAAACAGGTCTTATACTCGTGTTGTGTCTCCTTTGCCTCTTGATTTCAAGTACCTTTACTACCATACTAGACGTGTAGGGTTCACGCTAAGTAGTGCATGCAAAGACAAGATCTATAATATCTGCATCGCGCTGTCGAAGTTTTATACGCAGATAAGCGTTTATTCAGTTTCTAAACATCAACGTTAATACCGCTCGCGTAATCGTAGTCTTCTCTCTTCAAGAGAAGGGATGGGTATCCCTTCTTCCCTCTTCACATGCCGTTGTTTGCCACAACAATCGATCAGACCCGTCGATTTCTTTTTTATATTAGAAGTTGGCAAACAAGCATACGGCCCACCTGATGGTAAGTGGTTGCCGTAGCCTATGAGCGCTTGCAGCACCATTAGTAGGTGCCACTTACGCGTTGCCAACCTCGAGATATTAGTTCTTAAATCTCGTCCGCCCAGTAATTTCACTAGCGTGCAGTGCCCTTCAAACCGGAACACAATAATGCCTAAGCACTACTGTTTGGCGGCAGAATATTTGACACTGCGGTGGTATCTACCTAGCCGGCCTCTTGCAACAGAAGACCTACCACCGTTTTCCTGTATAGTCTTTTATAACCTCCTCGGGGTTAACATCTTTGAAATAGAGAGGCTCCGGGATCTATTGGAGATAATCGGAGCATCTCGCACACTGCACTAGCAGAGCTCGGTCCCAGGGTACGAAAGAACTCCCCTGCGATTTTTCGTAGCCTAGCTCAAATAGGTACAGAATAAATATATCTAATTAGATTTCGATAACCAATTATTTGTGTATCGCAATTGAAATAATCACAGATTTCGTTAAACGGTTATCGTATTAAAGTTCGATTGAAGCTTAAAACGAAATGATTTATCCAATTAGACTTTCACAAGACCTTTTGAACCGTCAATTTGCGGAGTCATTGAATTATTTGTACCTTGTGTTTCGTAATCCTTGCAAATTATGCTTCGCAAATTTAAAGAACATATTTCATCAAGCTTGATATGAGTTTAGTTTTCATTTTGTCTGTTTCAGCCATTAGATCATATTATCTCCTCCTTCATCCTAGCATTATTCCCGGTATTTTTATGTACCCAGGGTCTGCTTATTACTCTTATCCGGATTTGACAGGTTACAAGTTTTTGGCGATAGCCATCTGACCTCCGCAACCCTAAGGGTGAACCAGTAACTCATTGGATAAGAGCAATTTACTTATCAAGAGTTAACGATTACTATCAGATGTTATTGATAATAACCGGGACCGACAGCTTAACGTGCTCTCCGAGGCACGGTACGGACAAACGCCCAGACCGAGACAGAAATTTTAACAAACATCTGCCCGAGCGGGAATCGAACCCGCAACCGTCGAGACTAAAAGCAGACTCGCTACCCACAACGCCACAACGATCGATTTGATCATATTATACATCTTCTATAAATGTTATTAAAACATGTTCATCATATAAACACTACCGACTCAAATGCAACCGTTAGGATATTAATATCCTGTGTCGGAGGTCCGGTAACGCACACAAGGACACGGAAAACACACCTAGATAAGAACCACATGCCTGTATGGTCAATACCAACATCTGTCCCGACCGGGAATGGAGCCCGCGACCTGTGGCGCTTAAGTCTTCGCTACCGTTGTGCCACAACGTCGTCATCATTATTAGAAATGTTTGTCTGTCTGTTTGTCCCCGCAACTCTGCCAAACGAAAAAGAAAATGATAAATCATATTTTCGAGTAACATTAAGTCTTTGTTTCAATAAAGTTCGCTGTGCGAAAACTTATTGCATTTTTGATGACAGCGTGAGCTAAGTATGAGACAAGAATAGGTAGGTTATATTTGCCTTTGAAGTAAAAACTACTAGTATTTGGATGAAAATCGTCACACGTATTAAATAAATAAACGCTACACACTCAACGGCCCCCATTAGGATAATTATATCCTGTGTCGGGGGTCCGGAAACATTCACAATGACAAGGACAAACACAACCAGACCGGAAAACATGCCTGTACGATTAATACAAACATCTGCTCCGAGCGGGAATCGAACCCGCAACCGTCGAGGCTTAAGGCAGACTCGCTACCCACAACGCCACAACGGTGTCTAAACGTATAACTTATTAGTCGGACTAGCACATTGGAAATTCAGGAAACTTATCCCGGAGAAATGTTAGGTTCCCGTAGGCTTATCAAACAAGTTCATTACCGCGAGCGTAGCAACGTGCAACGTGAATGTGGACCACGCGCTGGGGACGAGTTCCGCAGTTTGATGATGAAGAATCTTAAAGATTTAAGGAAGTCAAACTTAATTTTTGTAGCGTTTAAAACAATACTCCTATTTACTAAATTTCGTATAAATAGTGCCAATAGTCTACGAGTAAAACTACTGTGGCATTCGGACAGACGGACGTGAAAAAATTAAAAGGCTTCCGTTTTTGCCATTGGCTGCGGTACCCTAAAAACAAAACAAGCTTGAAATATCATTTGGTATATCAACAATACGAACTAAAGTGGGTTAGTTATTCGATGACACGCAGGCATTTTCCTTGACGCCGTCATCTCACATCGCAATTATTAAGCGACCTACTGGGATATTTTCCAATCAATTGCACCTTAGTGATGTGCTTGTATCGATATCGTTTAGTTATCGATATCGAAATTATACCTTATTTTATTATCTCTGTTATATAAACTCTGATTTCAGAATTTATCTCTCTTGTATAACTTCGAATTTAAGAATTTACAGAAGCTTAGTGTCATGATTCCATTTATGAAACGCCTTTAAAATGACGACTTGTCTGGTTATATGTGCGTCATACATTTTCTTTGTCATTTGTGATCCGATATAAAAAATTATTGTTTTTAATTAAACGCCATGTTATACGGAGGTTTTTTTTTTTTTTTATGTTAGAAGTTGGCAAACAAGCATACGGCCCACCTGATGGTAAGTGGCTGCCGCAGCCTATGAGCGCTTGCAGCACCATTAGTAGGTGCCACTCGCGCGTTGCCAACCTCGAGATATTAGTTCTTAAATCTCGTTCGCCCAGTAATTTCTTAAGTGGTCTGTGACCTGCTTAAAATAAATAGATTTAAATAATGACTCTTTAGCCTTTTTAGTAGGCAACGGCTGACCTTAAAATGTAAGGGCTATTGTAATACCATTTCACAGTAGTTGTTTGTTATTGTTTTGCAATGAATCCTATCATCAAAAATGAATCTTTTATATCCAATCTCCAATAAAACACGACTGTTACAACTTAGTAAGTCATAGTTTTAAACTATAATATTTGTATCAATATTAAACCAATTATCTATCAAGAAATTGAATTGATAGATCTTGTAATCTAAGATACCTACATCGTTTTGCAATATAAAAGTATTTAAAAAAATGTACATACGTCATAAAAATATAATATACGTATATTAAAAAAAATAATAAATACATTATTTACTCTTACATCTTAAACCTAAGTTAAAAAGCGATCCGACAAATATGTAATAAGAAATAATTTATCGATATTACATGGTTTTCCACGTCCCTAGTTCGCCCCAGGACGCAAAATTACCGCCCGTATTTCCGGTCAATGAACTCTACCTACACACGACTGCTGTCTTAGTATGCATACTTACATAATTTAGTATAAAATAATAAAAGCCTTACATATATTTTTAGATTTCCTCGTGTAAAGAAATATTTTAAAGGTATTAAAATAAAAATGTCAACGACAAAGAATTAAATGTTCCGTAATTTTTTTCAAAACATTCTGTGATTTTAGAAATTGACTTCAATTGAAATTTGTATTCAGTAATAATGAAACTTCAATGTATAATAATTGTGCAAAGAGAATAATAGATTATCTCCGATCTTGTTTCTCGGATGTGTCTACCAAAAACAAAAAAGGGCATATTGGTTGCCTAATAGTCAGCAGTTGATGCATCGAAGAATTAGTTAAAAGAAGGAGGGCTAAATAAGGGACGTTTTTAGGATAAGGTAAGCTCAAGAAGGCTTCGAACATGCCTTATACATAACTAGCGGCCCGCTCCGGCTTCGCACGGGTATAAAATATATAGCCTATGTCATTCACTGAAAAAATGATTAAAATCGATCCAGTAGTTTTGATTTATACATTATTGCCCGTGGCCCGCACATTAGAAACCTCAAAATTTTTTTTTGTTTCCACTATTTAATGGATATTATTATACATAAAAACCTTCCTCTTCAATCACTCTATCTTTTAAAAAAAATACCGCATCAAAATCCGTTGCGTAGTAAAGATTTAAGCATACATAGGGACAGAGAAAGCGACTTTGAGAAATAATAGAATTAAATAAAATACTCTTGATATAAAGTAAAAAAACTTCTCATTAATCACCATTATTGTTTTCGATATAATGGCTTTAAGTTTCGCTAAACAGATGCGTTATGTACAATAAATTTTTGACCTGCTGTAATTCGATTTGATCAAACAATTCTATGTTTGTACCCCTATGTTACTTTATTGCGATCCGGGCGTACGTGGACTGAAAGCTAAGTACTAATGATAAAATCTTATATTAAACGTTATCTTATCGAATCTTGTAATCCTACGTAATTTTTAAGCGAGTTCAACTTCGATTTGGGTGATTTTGTTTTTAATACTTACCTTACCGTTTCAAATTTAAACTCTATATCTAATAAATTTTTAAAATATATATTGATTGTCAAAAATTGTTTTTGGCACAGAACAAAAAAAACCTTGTGGTTTGCCACATTAATGTCTAGTTTATGAATTGATCACAGGTACCTCAACCAATTTAACGTGAGTTTTTGCTGTTAAATATATATGTAATTGATATGATTAAAAGAATTATAATTACCGATCCTAAGTATGTATAGCTTATGATTTTATATTGAGAGAAAGACCTCTGTCCACTTCTGATGTTTGAGAATGACGGTTCGATAGATAGTTTTTAACACATACCTGTTCATTACAATAAATATATTTATAAAGGTAATAAACGATATCAGGATCATAATTTACCTATTTACAGTATGGAACGTGAGCCGCCGTCCAGAGAGGAGATCTCGTTAATCTCTATAGATAAACGTGTACTGTATAAATGGTGGCACGTGTCAATTATAAAACGCGTTTGGCTATATGTATAGTCAACTTTTATGTTCAAGTATTTAATATTATTTCCCTAGGCAAATTCGGCCAAAATAATTCATGAGCATTTTTGAAGCGTAGAAAGAGAAAGAAGATAGAAGGAACATTAGGTAAAAACATTAGGTTTTTATGTGTGCGTAATATAACACTTTATCACTGTGTGCATATGGCATTTTATCATTTGCAATCATTCTATATTAATTGCCTATATAATTGAAAAATGCACTTACACAATTGACAGTTTTCACCGGGTATAAATCATGCCCTTATTGACATTTAAGCCGTCGCCAAGCGTACATATGTTACTATTTCCTATAGTTATTATTATTTCCTAATAAATAATATCATTTGTTTTACTCGTATCAGTGCTTCGAGCAACAGACTAAGATAGCAACATCTACTTTGAAATAACGTGACAAGGGCGGCAACAGGGTATGGCTCCGTTTATGAGATTCTTAGTCTAAGTTTTGAAGTTATAGTAAGAAACGTCGGAAGTCAGAGTGATTAAATATAGAACCTTGCGTTTTTGGCATGAATGGACAGATTCGAATGGGGAAATACACTTGTTCTCACGAAAATAGGTTAGTCTTAGTTATGTAAGTAGCTCAGGATCCGCCGACACACAACATATACACCTAGTCAAGGAGTGCCGGTTGGGCTACTAGTGCTTATTTTTTGTCGCCAAACATATATCCTACAAGCATAGCTCACCCGCCTTCGTGAGATAAAACAACAGCACCGCGAAACTCTTATTAATAGTAGAGTAGCATGTTTCTCCAAGCACAAATAGGCCGGCTCGACCGGAAAAGTGCTATCTTCTCGCAGAAAGACGTCGAAAATTTACAGAGTACTGTTGCGTTTCGTGCGATGATTGAGAGCGCCGAAGGCCCAATCTCCCACTTCATCTGGTCCCTTCCTTTTTTCCCTTTTTATTCCTTGCGTTACAGCGCGCATGTGTCACGAAATTAAAAAAAAAACTTGATTTGCGTATTGGAAGGTCTTGATTATTGGAAGGTCTTTCCACCCACATATTTTTAATAATTTTCTTCTCTCTTCATTACAAATGACAATACACACAGTGGTTGGTTTTAAAAATGTATTCTTATCATATTTTAACCTTATAATATTGTCTTTGTTTCAGGTAAGGATATTAAGTCACTGTTCATAAACATGGACCACATATTTTAAAGTAGGTATTTACTTGAACCCATTGTATAAGACTGTTTACTAATTTTTTTATCAACGAAAAATCTTTAGATGACTTGAATGATTTGAGTTCGTTGTTTCTTTTGTGTTAAACAATATCTTTGTCATTCGTGAACTGATTTCGAAATTACTGTTTGTTGTTTTGCTAGCAGGGATATGCTAGTGATCCTATAAATATTTAGTGACTTGTTCTAGAAAAAAGACGACGCCGATTGAAGTAGGCTGTGATATTTTGATGAAGGAGTTAGCGACTTGAGATTTCTCGTACTTTGATCAAATTCATCAACTTAACATACCAAATACAGAACGCTCATTGTTTGAAGACAGCCGATGATCAACAGGCAACCAATTAGCATCGATTTTGTATGTTAAGTTGACATGAATTTGATCAACGTATGAGAAACTGGGGCATATACATTATATATAAGACTACAAAAAAAACCCGGCTACGCTTCGCCTAGGCTTTGTCTGATAATTTTCCATTTCTGTGGGGACTTGGAAACAAAAAGTATTCAAAAAACAAGAGAGAAAAAGGTTCAATCTGTCCAAATTTATAGTCAAACCATCAATTACCTTTCAAAACACGTAGTAGCTCTGTTGAGATTGCGATCAGGACACATTATGTCTAATAAATTTAAATATTTAGTTGGTGTATCTGACTCCCCTAATTGTATATACTGTAACATTATAGATGATGTCCAGCATGTGTTGATTGAGTGTGTACGCAATCAAGTCCAACGGCGACATTTAGCACTGTTTAATAATAATAGTAATTCCTTCTTCCTTCTCCTCTTTCGGAAGAAGCTAAAATGCTATGTACATTGTTAACTTAGGATAAGAACCTTATGATTGTTGTGTATGATAGTGTTTAAGTTTGTTTTTTTCTGTGTTTGTTATTATTTGATGTGTGTATTTACGGGGGTGACATAGTCACTAGGTGACTAAACCCCTTCATAAATAAATAAAGAAAAAAAAAATCAATTACCTTTCAAGTTTTGCTAAGTAAAACAAACGAACAACATCATTTTTGTATATATAGCTATACCTAAATAGGCATGTCAAAAGGCATGCGGCTATATATTTACATGCTTATCTAATTACATTCCTCAGCGTCTGCCAGTTCGTCTATAAGGCAAATGGAAGTCCTTTATGAGCAAGGAAATGTGCTTAAGGAATAGAAATAATAATGACAGATAATGTTATTTTGCGATGAAAATTTATTGTTTTAGTAATATTATTACTAGCTTCAGCCCATGGTTTTATTTGCGTTAAAATATGTCGACACGTACGTATTTCATACAGTGACAGAGCGTCAATGCACCGTAACCGTGTCGCTTTATTTATACAGATATGGACAAGGAAACATTAGTTCTAAAAGAGAATTATTTTTTATTCCTTTCGTGTAGGGTGGCACCCTAGTGCTAGTACAGTTACTGACCATACCTTTATCTGCTTAACTCACAAATATTTTCCCCCCTCAAAATATTATCTCCTTCTTAGTCGGATAAACGTGATACAAACTGATTATTGGAACGAAGTTTCCTATCACTCGTTGCGAAAGGGGCTAGACGGAAAAAATTAAGACCAAAAGTTGTAACGACACTTTTTGTTATAGTTGTAAGACGTGCGGCGGGCGCGTGTTTCTCTGACTGTCTCTCTCTCTCTCTGTCTCTCATAGAAAGCAAGCCAGTTAATTAAAAATAAACAAATTAATTAATATTAAAAGTTTATTACCATTCCTTCACTAATTATTATTATTAGATGTTATATGATAACAATCGGAACCGACAGCTTAACGTGCTCTCCGAGGCACGATGGGGAGACCCACACGGACAAACGCCCAGACTGAAACAGAAATTTTAACAAACATCTGCCCGAGCGGGAATCGAACACGCAACCGTCGAGACTAAAGGCAGACTCGCTACCCACAACGCCACAATGGTGTCCAAACAAACCCTAATATATACATACATATGTAGTGAGATCTTAATCTATAGCATATAAAAAGCTAAGTATTTATATTTGGAACGGATTACGATATCATATAAGAAAAAATCGCGCAAGGCCGGATGTAAATACCGCGGCGCTCTAACGGCCTTTGAATGTTGCAATGAGATCGCTTTTCTTTGTAAAGCTCACAGCACATTTAAAGCTATATTAAACTATATTTATATTCATGTATTATACCTTAATTGAAGTATAGATTTTGGAAACAAAATAATTTTTCCCCAATCCCTATTACTGCTATGTCACTAAAATATTTTTAATAATTATTTATTCACAATTACACATATTTACATTTCAATACTAAAAATATTTACAAATAATTACAGCTATACACATCATGTTTATGGGGAATGGTGGGAAGAATGCTAGCTGCATTTCCCCGCGGAATCGCAATCCCGATTCTTTGGGAGAAAAATAAACCAGACCTCCTGTCACCTGTAATAATAATAGGGTAATAATAATAATTTATTTTCTCGCCACAATATTGCACAAATGTTTAATATTGTGGGAGACTGGTGCCTAAACTAAGCACTAGGCCTGTATTTCAGGACACCAGGTCTCCCTCCTTATGTTTAATTTACATTGAATAATTTAGGATTGATACAAACACAATATAATCCTTATAAAAATAAAAATAAAAATAACAATAAATGAGTGACTCGAACTTAGGCTTAATTAATTAATCAATTACGTAGTGTTAGTAAAGTTAGTAGTTGTTTATTTATGTCGTGTATCTGATCTGTATAGCAGTTGTGTTGATGTTGGTGTATGTGTTGTGTGTTGCGTGTGCATGTGGATGTGGAGTGTTAGACGTTTCATTGCTAATTTATTTGTATATAATGTACTTGTGCTGTTACAGTTACGATACTATATTAGGGCAAAAGTAGTTTTTCAGTATCATCATAGTTAAGTTCTTGCAGGAAGGCATTAAGTTTCTTTTTGCACGTAATCTTGTTAAGGTGGAATATAGATAACTTCCTGTTTATTTTGTTATATAAAAAGCCTCCCGTGTGGAGTCAATGAGGCGGGGTGTAATATCTTTTAGACATTTTTTTTCACTAACTCTCTATGGCCCAAGTTTTTCTCTTGCAAACGGCATAAAGATGTAATGAAATATTTAATAATGTAATGCTATTAGATTTTTACATTATTATTGTAATAACCATACAGGCATGTATCGGTCTTGGTGCGTTTTTCCTAGTTCTTGTATGTGTTTCCGAACCCCCAACACGAGGTATCACTACTATCCTAATGGGGAATGTTGAGTGTGTGCATACACTTATTTATTTATATATGTATAGTTAATTAAAATACGTAAGTGTCGTACAATAAATGCGTGCGCCAAGAACTGTGTTGCGTGACTTGATTTTTTTTTACATTTTATGTTTTTCATTGTCTTTTGCTGGATCACAATCATAATGAATACAGGGTGTAACTCGTATCAATTCGTTACCAAAACTAAAGATTCGTTATAGTGTTGACACTACCGTGACGGTGACAATGGATTGCTGAAACTTGTTTCATTTATCTATTCGTTGTTTCGCACTGTACCGTATTGTCTGATGGTTGGTTGCCCAATTAGAAAATGTCCAGCTGTTTGTTGTAACGACCTTGATTTAACAATAAACTTACAAATTATAACAAGCTTTGAACGCAGAAAAACTTAGGAGCTATCGATTCGAAATGCGTGACAGTCTTATTTGTGTGCGTATGTGCGTGCATATCAAGGTTGTGTGTGTGTGTGCGTGCATATGTTTTTATTTTATTTTACTGACAAGACATTATTTTTAAAATCATACAGAAGCTCTACAGCGGTTTGATGGTAGAAAATGCTCTTCTTGATTAAAAAACAAAGCACAATCATTTTATTTTCACCCGACTGCCGGAGGGTAATGTTTTTCGAGCGTATGTATGTATGTATGTATGTATGTATGTCTATTTCTTTGTGACGCTCTACAGGCTAAACCCTTGGACGTATATCGACTTATAGGGTATCATTAGATTCGTCTCAGTTGTGAGAGTGACATAGGCTACATTATTTTAACATGGGTTCCGCAGAAGCGAAGATATTCAAAGCGGAATATCACAGTTCGCTCAGAGCTAAAATCTAAAGATGTTTTTAGAACTTAATAAAATAAGACGAAAAGTAAAAATATTTTTTTTCGATACATACTCTGTACATATTAAGCGACTGTTTATTGGTCAAAAAAAATGTATCAGAGCTGTATGTGGAGCGGGTCCCTTAGACTCCTGTAAGCCTCTTTTCACTAAATTGAAGATACTTACACTACCAAGTCTATATATCCTTGAGATTAGTTTATTTGTTAGAAAACATATGCCTGATTTATTTATAAAAAAAGGTAATGCGTTAAATTTTAACACAAGACAACCAGATCGGCTTCTAATGCCTTCGTCAAGAACAGCCCTTTTAAGTAGAAACTGTTATAGTATGTCTGTTCAAATATATAATAGGTTGCCAGAAAAATTTAAAAAATTGACATTAAAAGAATTTAAAAGAGAATTACATGAATGGCTCGTAGAAAAGTGTTTCTACTCATTGAATGAATTTAGAGGGCTTTGAAACCAATTTTATTATTATTGTGACATTTATTTAATTGTAATTTCTCTATTTTGTATTATATAATTTAGATAATTATTTAATGTTTTAATTGATAATTAATTTATCAAAAAATATATGTATGTGGATCAATGAATTTTAATAAATTTGAACATTAATTTTATTATTAATTATAATTATTTTTATATTTGCACGTCAGATATAGACGAAACATGCTTGGTCACTATAACTTATTGCCAACAAATTGTACCATGTTTTAAGCAAATAAACGATTATTATTATTATTATTATTGATATATGGCTTAGTTTTCGAGATATCGATGATTAAAGTTTAATTTATGTCACTTTGTCTCTTTTAATAATAATAGTGTATTGAAATGTCTGAACACTTGGTATGCCTTGACACAAGTGGCAAGTTAGACATAGCGAGCGATGTTAACAAACTATAGACAAGCCATTTCTTTTAAATTGGAAAATGGGAAGCAAGTTCACTGATAAAAGAATTGCTACCTAAATAAAACGCATCACACTCAACGGCCCCCATTAGGATAGTAATATCCTGTGTCGGGGGTCCGGAAACATTCACAATGACAAGGACAAATACACCCAGACCGGAAAATATGCTTGCATGGTCAATACAAACATATTATGCTCCGAGCGGGAATCGAACCCGTGACCTGTGGCGTTTAAGGCAGGTTCGCTACCGCTGCGCCACATCGTCGTCAAATGGGTGCCAAGTTTTGTAGACAATCCTGAAAGACGTCTATATCTATATACCGTTTAAGCCCTACTTATAAAATTTGGGATGCTCTTTTATCTCGGGGACTCCAATATATAAACCAAATTTGGGTTATTTTAAGTTGACTATCTTTTTAATTATCAAAGTTTCTCAAAAGTGGCTAAAAAGGCTCGTGTGATATTATACACGGTGCTGGTGCTGCTAGCTAGTTCGCCTCTCTTGAACTTGCCTTGACACGCTACCGTGTATCTCTCTTATAAATTTATGTTTAGAATAAGGGCTTGATGTGGCTTCCTTTACGTATTTTTTTTTTTTTATGTTAGAAGTTGGCAAACAAGCATACGGCCCACCTGATGGTAAGTGGCTGCCGCAGCCTATGAGCGCTTGCAGCACCATTAGTAGGTGCCACTTGCGCGTTGCCAACCTCGAGATATTAGTTCTTAAATCTCGTTCGCCCAGTAATTTCACTAGCGTACAGTGCCCTTCAAACCGGAACACAGTAGTGCCTAAGCACTACTATTTGGCGGTAGAATATTGGACACTGCGGTGGTACCTACCTAGCCGGCCTCTTGCAACAAAAGACCTACCAACAGTGTGACTGATTGCACTGGTGGAATAAACATTTATTCTCTGTCTGCGATACTTTGTTTAGAAACTCGTTAATGTGTCATGTTTGTAATTATCTCTTAAAAGATAAATATAATATTATGTTCTCTATGTAAAATCGAATAAATTAGGTAAATAGGTGTATTCTATGAATCGCTACAGGGTTTTGTTATGAAACAATATAGAGAAACCCTTAAGGATGGCACCATTAAGATAGTCCAATGAAATGGTCAAGGATTCCGTAAAATCGGACGGTATTCTTAAATATACGACGGCTATTTTTTTTTATGTAAGAGGGGCAAACGGGCAGGAGGCTCACCTGATGTTAAGTGATCACCGCCGCCCATGAACATCTGCAACACCAGAAGGCATGCAGGCGCGTTGCCGCCCTTTAAGGAAAGAATAGGCTCTTCTCTTGAAGGTTCCCAAGTCGTATCGGTTCGGAAAGACCGCAGGCGGAAGTTGGTGAAGTTTACCCGTGATCATCGGATCCAAATTGTTTTTTTATTAACGTGCAATTGCCATAGTAAAATTTAAAAAATCTCCCGTCAATCTGTTGCTCTATCGAAACGAAGTGATCAAACAGCGAACCAAAGTAAAAAAGTATAAGCCGAAGAATGTTCGAGAAGTCTGCAGTCATAGCAATACTCAACTCTCAACAACCACCGGATACCCGACTACCTGGGTAGTAACGTCATGGGTACCCACTAAAATCTCCTCGTTGACCTACGGGAACTCTCGCAGAACGAACCAACGCGACCGAACAACCACTGGGCTCCGCTGGTGGCTAACGGAGCTTGTTTACGGTGGATGAGATGGTAAAGCCACAGTTTTTCCCATTTTATTGTATCCCATTTCCGCTTAAGCCACTTCCATATAATACCTAGAAATAAAAGCATAATACACGGTACAAAGCTATATACACTTAGATCTAACATCTTCCGATGTATCACAGATACATTCTTTAGACATATTAAGTAATATACGTACATATACAGAAACTGTATAACATTCTAAGGTACTTTCAAACCGTGCCCGTTGTTTCAAGGCTCGTCAGTTGCGCAAGCGCGTGGTATGCGCACGATGCCGCTGATTTATCTCCCCACTTGCAATTATTGCCACGATTCGGATGCAACTCTCCGTAACCGTCAACGTTGCAATTATATCGTTCGATATGTAAAACCTTTATATTCGTATGTATGTAAAATCGTCTTTGAATTCGAAACGAGTTATTGTTTGATGTACACCGATTTTACTAAACGGTTTATTTTACTTGAGCTATTTTTAACAATGGATGAAGCTCTTGATGTAGCTAAATTCAGGTTTCGTTATTTTGATATTTTTAACAGAAAGGAAATCTGTTACCACATAATCGCTTTTAAAGGAAGCATAACCGTGTTGTGTGGGACGTCATGGACCCACTAAAGCCGACCTCAGTGGTAACCAGACAGGTTTCTGGACATGTTAAAGCCTCACAGCGCTTTCCACAGAAATGCGCACGACAATCGGGAACGCTTATTTTTTTTTGAGGGTTGGCACCGAACCAAACGGTCCGCCTGATGGTAAGCAGTCACCGCAACCTATGAACGCGAGAAATACTTAAAGTACATTATAAAAACAAAGGGGAAAAATAAGGAAACAGATGGGTGGGAAATTAGGCCTCCGGCGCTCTCACACAACACACGACACACAACGGTCCTTATTGATACTTTCACTTTACTCAGATTTTCTTTGAGGGGGTAGTATTTCCCCGCCGAGCCGGCTCATTTGTACTGGGAGTAGCATGGATCTTCTACTACAATACACTTAGATGATGAGTGCGTCTGTATAAGTAGTTATTATTTACTTTGAATTAAGCAAGATATTAAAGTTTATATTGATTCATTACGTGCCTAAATTAACATAATCAGACAATCTCCCTTATTCTCTATAATTTAAACAATATATAAGGATTATAGACGCAATCGATTCCATATAAGCAGTCGCCCTTTCTCTTGTGAGGTGTTGACTAGTTAATTTGATTTCGATTCGATAAAATACGCAATACTGAAGGTATGCAAATGATTTACCCACTTCGGTATGGAAATATATTCATATTGTAATGTATTGGTGAAATTTTTGTTGGTAAACTACTAGAGTTTATCTAGAGTTACGGGAAAATGATTTTGATTTAAAATAATTTATAAACCGGTCAAGTGCGTCTCGGAATCGCACATAAAGTGTCCCTTACGAGTGTTTTACTCAGGGTCTGCTTATTACTCTTGTCCGGATTTGGCAGGTTCCTAGTTTTTACATAGCGATTGCCATCTGACCTCTTTAACCCTAAGAGCGAACCAGTAACTCTTTGGATAAGAGCAATTTTAGAGAGTTAACGATTATTATCAGATTTTATGTGACAACGATCGAGATCGACAGCTTAACGTGCTCTCCGAGGCACGGTAGGAAGACCCACAACGCAACAACGGTGACACGTTTTTTAATGAGGTTGTCCCCTCGCAACATCCTAATTTAACGCAAGCGAAACTGTGGACAGAAACCAGACAGATATTTGTTTATAACCAGCTTCCGTATACCAAGTGGAGTCACAAGCGTTAGTTAGTTTAGTAAATAATTACACTCTTTATGTACATAGCCGACACGCGACTGTTGCCCAATCGCTTGGCCAATAGACGCAAGGTGGAACATTATTCCTATATTTAGTAATTTCTTGAAATATATCGAGCTTGTTAATATAGTGTCGTTAGGTTTTGATAAATTGTAAGTTGCAGTAATTAAGATAACCGACACGCGCTTTTTGACATCATTATGTTTATATTATGTATCAGTTATTTATATATCTAAAAGGCAATGACCTGACTGACTTATAAGCGCCCAGCCTACACTTAGACCTAGGAAGGTGAATTTTATTCACAGGTGTTGTTTTATAACGCGCGCACTAAGAAAGAATTTTTTGAAATTCAACCCTTACAGAGGTCAAAAATATTTGAAAGTTTGGTTGGGAGTCAGACATTTTTAAAACTAGGAGCCTGAAACTTTGTTTTGTGATTAAAAATTGGAGATTAATAAAAATGTATTTTACCGCTTTCTGTAATTCCACCCCTAAAGGGGTGAAAAAGGGGTTGCAAGTTTCTATGGGAAGTCAATCATTTTTAAACTAAGTAGAAGCGTGAAAACTTTTCCATTCAGTAAAAAAAAAAAAATAAAGAAACACGTGTTTTAACATTTTCTAAAATTCCACCCCTAGAAGTGTTGAAATGGGGGTTCAAATTATAACTTAAAATCCTTATTAACTCGGACGATGCCGCTGGCAGAAGCTAGTTTATATATAACTTTGATGTCTTTAGCCGTATTTATATTTTGTTTCAGTTATAAAAAGTAAATATTTACAAAAAATAGTTTTATAATAAAGAGTATTTTAAATTATTTGCTTACTTAAATTGTTTACTTTCAGTGATAGCTTTCATTAGATAGCGGGTCAAGGTGACGAACGTTGTGGCTTGCTGGTGTGAGCCTGCTTTTAGCCTAGACCGTCCCGAGTTCAATTTCCGCTCAGAAATGTTTGTTATAGAAATATGGTGCTTCGGAGAGCACGATTGTCGGTCCCGATTGTTATCATAACACCTGATAATAATCCCTAACTCTTGATAGGGAATTTCATTAATTTGCTCGTATCCCATGATTCTTATTGATTCGCCCTTAGGGTTGGGGAAGTCAAATTTAAAACTGTCAAATCCTGATAAGAGTAATGAGCAGACCCTGGGTAAAATACTATTATTTCCTGAATGAGAACAGACACAAAAATCCAAACATCTAATGATGTAAGCATACAAACTTTGACGTCTATAAAATTAGTATGATATCCGTAGTGTTTCATTCTTCTGAACTGCTTTATATTGTATGTAGATAAATATAAATCAATTATAGAGTTAATTATAGCTAAAAACAATATTTTGGAGATGGACTTGGACATGGAGTTTGCACATAATTATATCAGAATAACACCTTATAATATACTTTTGAGATAAAATGAATCAAAGCTATGATTTATGTGTGATGCACCCGGTGACGCTGTTAAGGCCAGTAGGGCCAACAGCAACACACAATCAGAAATGAATGAACGAACGCTGCACACTCAACGGCCCCCATTAGGATAGTAATATCCTGTGTCGGGGGCCGAAAACATTCACAATGACAAGGACAAATAAACCGAGACCGGAAAATAAGCTTGCATGGTCAATACAAACATATTATGCTCCGAGCGGGAATCGAACCCGCGACCTGTGGCGCTTAAGGCAGGTTCGCTACCGCTGCGCCACAACGTCGTCGAAAAAAAATGTTTTAAGCAAAGTTAAAATTCTGTCTTCATATTTTATTTATTTGCATGTGAGTTGAGTTATTAATGATCGGGTTTAACATGGAAAGTGTGGATGACGCGCGAGACACTAATCAAGTTAGTGCAGGCTTCAAGATTAAACCTAAGCATGCGAGACTCGGCTTGTATGACGTGAATGTTACAAGAGTTCAAGGTTCAAATGTACCAAAGCCTACTTTGTGGCTACAATTATTGCATTTGTGTAAGTGCGTTCAGTGTTGTATTTCTTACTTGGTTTTATTGTTTTATTTTTAACATTATTAGCAATGCTTTTTCAAGTCATTACTAATACTCCTATTGGACCTCTAGGAGTGGGTACATATACAACATTACAATTTTTTTCTTTTATCTCTATAGTCAATATTTTTTTGCTGCAATTTTTAGTTCACTGTTCTTTGAATTAACTTCTCCTTTCTTTTACTTTCTTTATTTTAAGCCATATTCTACAATCTGAAATATTCAAATTGTTATAAGTAAAAACGTCAAGCGTGAAAGACATAATGAGATCAACGTCTGCTTATTGCTTTCGGGACGTGACCCGCATGCCTCAACCCACTAATGGTTCTGAGGATTTGGATACGCGTGTCTGGAATAGTCGTGATACTGCCTTTATATATATAGTCTTTGTGAATCCAGCTTATGTATCACCCGTGTCAATAAAACTATAGTATCATACCATATAGTACCATATATATGGTGGTTTTTTTTAAATAATCGACTTACTATAAACCAAGTATCGGCACTTCCATACAGAATAACTATCGTAAAAAAAGTTATTAACTACAAATTACTATCAAAAACATGGACATAGACAGGTCTCTCCATAATAATTTCACAAGCTCCACTGGTGGTAGGTCTTTTGTTACAAGAGGCCGGCTAGGTAGGTACCACCGCAGTGTCAAATATTCTACCGCCAAGCAGTAGCGCTTAGGCATAACTGTGTTGCGGTTTGAAGGGCACTATGCTAGTGAAATTACTGGGTATAGGAGATATAAGATTTCGAGGTTGCCCACGCGTGAGTTGCACCTACTAAGCGCTCATAGGCTACGGTAATGACACATTTAACATCATGTGGGCCGTATGTTTATTTGCCAACTTGTAACATAAAAAAAAGCTTGCTAAAAATGAGAAATTACGAAGAAGCACCAGCGAATTATTAGACATTTTTTCAAACTCAAACTCAAACTCAAAATATTCTTTATTCAAATAGGCTTTTAAGCGCTTTTGAATCGTCAAATATACAGTCTGTTATGTCCGCCTAAGTGAAGCTACCGCCGATTCGGAAGGTAGATTGTGCAGAGAAGAAACGGCAAGAAACTCTACAGTTACTCTTTTCAAAAATAATCACATTACATTTGTCAAATGTACAATTAAGATATATATCCCGCATCAAACTCAACGTATATTAATTCCATGCCACATTATCTGCAATATATTCATTAACGGAATAATAAGCTTTATTTAGTAAACACCGCTTGATATAAGATTTAAATTTCATAAGTGGTAGATTCAAAATTGTCTGTGGAATTTTATTATAGAAGCGAACACCTTGCCCCAAAAAGGACATACTCACTTTATGAAGCCGAAAACTTGGTGTAACAAGTTTATCTTTTCTTCTTGTATTAAAGCAGTGTCTGTCACTGTTTGTGTCAAACAAATCAACATTTTTATGAATATAAAGGATATTGCTAAGGATATACTGCGAAGCAACCGTCAGTATTCCTGCCTTAGTAAACACATCCCGAAGAGAGTCTCTAGCTTGCAAATTATAAATCGCCCGAACAGCTCTTTTTGAAGAATAAATACAGTCTCAATGTCTGTAGCATTACCCCAAAGTAATAGGCCATAAGACATAATACTGCGAAAATAACTGAAGTAAACTAATCGAGCAGCATCGATATCACTTAATTGTCTAACTTTCCTAACCGCGTAAGCAGCAGAGCTGAGTCTTCCTGCAAGGGATGTTAAATGAGAGTTCCACTGAAGTTTTGAATCCAGTGTTATTCCTAAAAATACTGTATTATCAATTATATCAAGATTTGTATTATTCATACTTAAAATAAAGTCTTGTTTCTTAACATTTGGCATTGAAAATTCTACACATTTTGTCTTCGCCGCATTCAAAACTAGGTTATTTACAGTAAACCATTGTTGTACAAGCGATAAAGAATTGTTTACATCGTCATAATTATGCTTATTCCTGTCAACCTTAAATATTAGGGAAGTATCATCAGCAAACAATACGATATCACATATACTGTTTACATAGAAAGGCAAATCATTAATGTAAATCAAAAATAGAAAAGGGCCTAGAATTGAACCTTGTGGAACGCCCATTTTTAGTACAGATCCAGAAGACTTTATTCCATTAATTGATACCTGTTGTAATCTATTAGATAAGTATGAGGCAATGATTTTAAGAGCTTTATCAGTGACACCGTAATGGTTCAATTTATTTAAAAGCGTCTCGTGTACAACACAGTCAAAAGCCTTAGACAAGTCACAAAACACACCAATCGCATTCTGTGACTTCTCCCAAGCGTCATAGACATGTTTTATGAGCGTCACTCCAGCATCCAATGTAGAGCGTCCCTTGCTAAAGCCATATTGTTGGTTGTGAAAAAGGCTATTTAAATTGAAATGAGATAGAAGTTGGTTAAGTAAAATTTTTTCAAATATTTTACTTAATGACGGGAGTATGGAAATTGGCCTATAGTTACCGGGATTAGTTTTATCGCCATTTTTATAAAGTGGTAAGATTTTACTGCATTTCATAAGGTCAGGAAAACAGCCTGTATCTATACATTTATTAAATATAAAAGCTAAATATGGAGCAATGCTGTATATTATATTGTTTATTAAGTGAACTGAGATACCCCAAAGGTCATGAGTGTTTTTAATATTTAATGTTTTAAATGTTTTAATAATATCTATTGCATTAATACGTTCAAAGGAAAATTTTGCATGGCATTCAGAGACATTATTTTGTAATATTTTCAAGGCCTCAGAAGGAGTTGATCTTAAATTACAAGTTATCTGTGATGGTATTTTGGAGAAAAATAATTCAAATTCATTTGCTATTTCTAGTTCCGTATTCACAATAGCGTTATTTATATTTAATTCAATTGTCTCTTTTTGTTTTGTTCTTCCACATACACCATTGATAATGTCCCATGTTGCCTTAACCTTATTTTCTGACTTCATGATCTTATATTTAATAAATTTGGATTTAGCACAGACACACACTGCCTTAAAAACCCTTGAATATTTCTTAACGTATTCCAAAAAACTTGAGCTCTGATTCCATTGCCTCATACTATATAATTCATATAATCTATTTCTGCTTTTATATATACCATCCGTTGCCCAATCAGAAAATTTTATTTTTATGTCCTTAAATGTACTTTTAGTTTTAAAAGACTTTTCAAATTCATTTACAATTAATTTAAAAAAGAAGTATAAAGAACATCTGGATCATGCACCGTCAAGTTTAACCCAGACAATCCTTGAGCCACAGTACCCTTAAAGCAACTGACCTTATTACTTGTTATAGGCCTATATATGATTTTTTGTTTATTTTTAATAATATTATCATTGATAATGAATTTGAGGCCACTATGATCTGAGCTTATATTATTAATTATTGACTTGTCGGACACCTGACAGCGACAAAAAACATTATCTATACATGTCGCAGACGTTTTTGTTTTTCTGTATAAAAGGACCGGTCCTTAGTTTATAGTAAGCCAATAGCTTTGCTGCAAATTTGCTAATAATGCACAACGTTTCTTCAGCTTAAGAGAAAAGATTTTTAAAAACTTATAAAGTACTTTAAAACACAAGTCCAACGCCATAATGGTCGTCAAAAAATAAGTCAAAAGAAATCGAAAATATAAATAAAGTCAAAGGTGTTGCAAAACCATATAAAAGTATTCCACTAAAAAAACTTTTCAAATTCCATCCTTATTATTTCGGAGGGGAAATTTTGATTGCGCGACATGGTGAAACTTTTGAAGGAAAATTTGAAAGGTTTCTCAGAAGTAAGTTTACATAAGAAAATTAAGTTTTAATTTAATAAATTATTTTTTTCTTTGCTTTCCCCTTGAACTTGTATGTATTCTACGTAATGCAATCTGTTTATTAATACATCCTTACTAACTCGACCGGGAAAGTACTCCTTTGAAAAATATCGTCCTAGCAGTATCCATACTTTTGCATTTTGGATAGAAGAATGTAATGTATTTAAGGATATTACTTCCTATATGAAACCGTCCTTCCTGCCTGCAATATAAGGCCGATATGGCCCAATGCATATTAATCGTAGATTTTAACTGAAAGTCCTGTGCTAGAACCCGAGCAAGCACCAGTTTTCAAGCTCTGATTTTGTAATGTTGAAGGACAAACATCATAAGAAAACTACCCAACGTAACATCAATCGGGGGCCGACAACGTAAAATTGACTGGTTATTGAATCAACGTTTTCCAAGTAACAATTTTCCATCGTCAATGGGTAGCGGTTCTGGCGACAGATTGGTGCAATGGTGTTTTAGAGAACCTGGTTTTGTACCGTTGTTTACCCTTCAACGGCCAAGTCACATAACATTAACTATAATAATAAAGAAATCGCAGTAAGGAACCTTAGGCTTGGCACAACTTTGTCTAGATTTCATTACTTTTTAGAGATAAACAAGCACCTCCATTGAGACTTGGCTAGATTTTTTACAGGATGTTTTTGGTGGGTTTAATAGTCATCAAGTTCTTTATATATTACACAATACTGACAGGCTATTTAATAAAGGTTACTTAAACATAATTTAAAAAGTAACACAGTTTTGTTAGAAGAGGAAATATGCTCATGAATATCCGGCCTCCTGAGGAGGCTCCTGGGGTCTCCTTATACGGGTCATGTTCGGTGGCTGACCTTTGTGAAATAGAGAGGTTCCGAGATCACTTGAATTATTCTTGTATCCCGAGAACAGTACTGGCAGAGCTCTTTGCCAGGCGACAAAAACTATGTTTTCCGAGCAAGCGCGCACGACAACTGCTTTTTTTTCAATAGATATATACCGCAATCTGTCTCGTTAGTGGCAGCAATACGTTTAGCTAGTAAAGGAAATTATTTGTTGTCCAAATTCAGTTATAGCCACGCCAATGAAGAGGACAGTAACTATTGCATGTCCTTCATAACAAGCCGGCGTCGGGATGTGACGACCCCATCGCCCGCTGTTGGGATAACCTCTGTCACAGCAGAGATTATTGCACCAGTGCAGTCAGTCACACTGGTGGTAGGTCTTTTGTTGCAAGAGGCCAGCTAGGTACCATCGCAGTGTCAAATATTCTGCCGCCAAATAGTAGTGCTTGGGCATTATTTTGTTCCGATTAGAAGGCAAGGCATTACGCTAGGCGCTTTTCTTTTAAGTCTTGGAAACATGACTCTGGGTTTCTCTACAGCAAGCTTATTAACATGGTTTACAATACGTCTTTTGTATTAAGACATAGCGATCATTATTTCCTCATTGACAGTTGGGATTCCTAAATCATCTTCCATGTGCTCAGGAACTATTTAATTTGGTTCCCCTGATCACCATTTATTAGAAGAATGCGAGCCATCACAAGGGTCTGCACCCTCCATTGTAGATATACCCAAAACACGTACGAAACGCTGGTTCCTGGTTCCTGATACGCACCGCAAAGGTCTGGAATACCCTGCCGACCTCCGTCTTCCCCACCTACCTTCAAATCTAGAGTGAATAGGCATCTTCTAGGCAAGCGCGCTCAGATGTGATAATAGTCAAGCTTTGGGCTATACATTTAACAAAAAAAAATGGTACAACAACTGTTAATCCTGAAAACAAATTATTCAATTAGTTTAAATAATAGTTATTAATTATAATATAGTCTGCAAATAGACCCATATAAGTGGGTAACCTAATACCTCCGTCATCCACAGATTGATATTACTATCAGTCAGTGGGGTCTTTGTACAGCTAATTCTGAGAAAGCTAATATTAGCTATCCCTCGTACGCGATTTCATATTACTTAGTAAAGGTTGAAGGTTCAATGTTTAATTAACAGCTCTTAGGTAAAGCCGATTTTCAGGAATGTTTACACATAACAGATTATGTTCCTTTCTGAAAATCTTTCTTATTGAAAGTTATTTTCAGAATGTTTTGGTGTATCTTATTAAGAGTATATAATTACACAAGCATTAATAGCTCAACGGTTATGGCTCCGACTCCGCTCCGTTACGAGAGTTGCTATTGTCGTACCCCCTCTTCCTAGCTCCCGTTTACCAAGCAACAACATCAAAATCAAATATTTTTATTCAACGAAAAAATCATCACACTTATTTGTTGAACGTCACATTCTACCACCGGCTCCAAAATTACACCTCTACCTGAGCAGAACCGGCGAATCAAACTCAGGGAGTGTTTTTTTCAATATATACATAGAAGTCATCGTTGTTGTGCTTCTCCTACTTAGCATTTTTCCCGGTACTATACGAGTATTTTATCCAGGGTCTGCTTATTACTCTTGTCTGGATTTGACAGGTTACTAGTTTTTACACGGAGCGATGGCTATCAGACCTTCGCAACCTTAACGGCGAATCAGTAACACATTGGCTAAGATCAATTTACTTATCAAGACTTAAGGATTATGGTCAGATGTCATGTGATATTAACCGGGACCGACAGCTTAACGTGTTCTCCGAGGCACGGTTGGGAGACCCACAAGGACAAATGAGCGAAACAGATATTTGTAAGATCAAAACAAACATCTGCCCGAGCGTAAATCGAACCCGCAACCGTCGAGGCCGAAGGCAGACTCGCTACCAACAACGCCACAACAGTGTCAAGAAGTCATAGTCGCTAAACGATTTTGATATTGACTTCCGGTCACGACTCCGCTATACCGCGCTAAATCGAACACTTGCACCTTAATTTCTTGCAATTAATAACTTGAGTTATAATTTATACGATTTCTACATAAAAAGGATTTCACACTCAGCATGAACGAATAATTAATATGATAATAATAGATAAGTACGGCTAATAACTTATAAAAAACCAATTAAAGGCAGCTAACTCGGGAAGTTTGAAATATTGTGTCCGAAAACTATTAACGAGTTAAATTATTAATTTTGGTAATTATTTTATGTTACTAAGTTCGCATACAAGCATACCGCCCACCTGATGTTAAGTGGTTGCCGTAGTCTATGAACGCGCGCAACACCATCAGTTCGTGCCTCTCATGCGTTGCCAACCTCGAGATATTGGTTCTTAAATCTCCCTTGAGTTTGCTTTTAAATTTTACTAGCCTACAGTGCCCTTCAATCGGAACACAGTAATGGCTAAGCACTATACTACACTATTCGGGGGCTGAATATTCGACACTGCGGTGGTATCTACCCAGTCGGCCTCTTGCAACAAAAGATCTAACACAAGTGTGACTGATTACACAATAATGCAAGTGCAATAATCTCTGCTGTGACAGAGATTACCGACGACGCCGGAATTCTATCCTTACTAAACATGATAACTTTAGCATTGATGATTCGCGTTTTTACGTTTGCATTGATGCTGCAACGCAATGTAGAGCCATGCTTCTCGCAACACAAATGGACGGGCTCTACAGTAGAGTACTACCCTCTCACAGAAAATCGGAAGTATCACACTACTGTTGTGTTTCGTGTGCTCTCAGCGCCGAAGTTCCAATCTCCCACCCCCACTGCTCCCTTCCTTTTTTTGCTTTTTGTTCCCCGCCTCCCTCCTATCTCTTGGGCTTGCAACGCGTATGTGATACTTCAAGTAATTTTTGGCGACTCTGCATAGGGTTTTGTTGGCATTCTAGGTATAAAAATCTGTTTACAATATAGATATGTCGCAGAACCGCTAGATTACGATCTGTGTGATGATTGCGTCTGCCGTGATAATTTTATGATACAGCGCGTCAGTCGCCATAGGCACTGCTTCGAACAACGACCATCCATGATCGCTTGAATAAAAACGCACCATGTCAGATACGACGGATGTCAAAAGCCCCCTTTACTTTATACAAAAGACTACAACCTCTTTCATCTGTATTGTAACATGGTATTTTTTTTTGTTTTTCTCATAGCTATCCCTTGTTGAAAATCACCCACAAATTTTAACAACTTTTGAATATCTTTTAATTTTTGTGAGTAGTGTATATGCATTACGACAAACAGGTTTCCCAAAAAGCGAGCAACTCTTAGGAACAAAACAACAGATTAGGTAAAGTTAGGCAAATTGACTTAAAATGAAAGGGGCCAGTGGAGACAATTTCAAACAAAATTAAATGTCCGTCAAGACCTTGTCTTTTGCAGTGTATTTCCGAATGATGAGAGATTAAGACAATTGGTTATACTGATATCATTGTGTAGTTGGTCTTATTCGGTCGAACTATAGTACTCGAAATATATAATCATAAAAATAAATTCATAAACGCTACACACTCAACGACCCCATTAGGATAGTTATATCCTGTGTCGGGGGTCCGTAAACACATACAATTAGATGGACAAATACACCCAGACTGGAAAATAAGCTTGCATGGTTAATACAAACATATGTTCCGAGCGGAGATCGAACTCGCGACTTATGGCGTTGAAGGCAGGATTGTTACCGCTGTCCACAACGTCGTCACTTGATAATCTTTCATAATTAAGGGGATAGAGCACCATTTTTAACTTTGGAAAAAGTCAAAGCCAGACCATAATATGCTTTGCAATAAAAACCCTCCTAGTATAAAGCCAAACTAAAAAGCATTCTTCATACATGTATTATCACAACCCAGTTTGCATACATTACAAGTAGTTACAGTAGCGTAATTCATTAATGTAGAACAGTATGCATGTATGAATATTATTATAAGTCATAAACTTCGGGCTATTTAAGCATGAGTACTGTCTGAATTATTCATTATTCTATAACAGTGTTTTCCAACATTTTGTGGATCTTGATTAAAAATATACTCATTTACTTTTAATATTACTATGTTGGCAAGTCAGCATGCGGCCCACCTGATAGTAAGTGGTTGCTGTAGCCTGTGAGCGCTTGCAACAACCTTTGTAGGTGTCTCTCGCGTTCCCAACCTCGAGATATTGGATCTTAAATCTACTTTGCCCAGTAATTTCACTAGCCAACAGTGCCCTTTAAACCGGAACACAGTAATGCCTAAGAACTACTTGGCGGCAGAATATTTGACACTGCGATG
Organism: Hestina assimilis; assembly: GCA_023373885.1. Lineage (NCBI taxonomy): Eukaryota > Metazoa > Arthropoda > Insecta > Lepidoptera > Nymphalidae > Hestina > Hestina assimilis. The sequence continues at coordinate 14,961,850 of CM041746.1, read as the reverse complement.
GTACCTACCTAGCCGGCCTCTTGCAACAAAAGACCTACCCCCAGTGTGACCGATTGCACTGGTGGAATAATCTCTGCTTAACCCTACGTTGATAAAACCCGTTTTCACCCCTTCCCGTGGGGGTATTAAAAACTATATTAATGCGGGTGGAGCCGCGAGCATTGCTAGTTGTAAATCATCATCATCATCACAAGTCCTGGTCGACCATTTTGGTGTAAGCCTCCTTCAATCTTCTCCATACATATCTATTTTGGGGTGTCTGTATCCAGTTGTTGCCCGCCACCTTCCGAATGTGATCTTTCCATGGCATTTGCGGTCTTCCCACCAGTCTTTTATGCCCCCAAGGCCACCATTCCAGGAGTGTCTTGCTCCATGTATCATATGTTGCTAATGCCATTTCAGCTTCGCAACGTGATGTACCACATCGGAGACTTCACTACGTTTTCTTAACCATGTGTTTGATTTTCTATCCCTGAGTGTCACTCCTACCATTTTCCTTTCATAGTCCTCCGGGCAACTCTTAGTCTGTTAAGAATGTCTAGTAAATATTTTGTAATATTGGTTGTAAGTAAAAAGATCAATACAATTAATCGTATAATTAGCAACATTGTAAACTGATGAGAACAATTGTTTGGAATCGTTTTGCTCTACGCAATTAAATGCGTTTAGCATCAATTGCCGGCATTCGTTTTTTTTTTAACAAATACTCGTAATTGGTCTTATCCTATGTACCCATGTTTATATACATATAAATGATAATAAATAAGCATTTGCTATCATATCGTAACCTAACACTTAATAAAACGTTATAGAATGCGCTCGGAGCGCTGCCTCCCTCTCCGATGATGTCCTTAGCCGTGCTTCGGCTTCGCAGGACCGCACCCTAAGGACGGAACCAAATTTGAGCCCCCGTGAGGGCTGCCCCTTTATCACGGCTGAGTCTCTGTACTCGGCCCTCCCGCCCGGTGACGCTGTCAAGGCCAGTAGGGCCAACAGCAATACACATTGCGAAAAAAAAAATTAGAAAACGAAAAAACTGAAGTTGTAGCCAATTTAAAAAAAAATACAAATAAATAAAATAGACGTGTCTGTTTGTAATTCCAAATTAATAGCTTTTCACTAAATGCATATGAAAGTATAAAAAAAAATAATTTTAAAATTTTTGTCTGTATGTTTGTCTGTTTGTTCTGGCTAGTCTATGAAACGGCTGGACCAACTTTAACGGGCAGTTAGCTGTTGTTTTAGTGAGTAACTTAGTCTTCTTTTATTTTTGAAAAAGTATTAGGTTTCCTTGCAATAAAGAAAATCAGTACACCAACCGGGCGGAGCCGCGGGCACAGGTAGTTAAATAATAAATAATAATAAAGTGTCAAAGCAAATGACCCCCGTAAGACGCAGCGTCGTCCTCCCACTAGATAAACACTCTCAAACTCTCATACATACTTATACCACATTAATATTTTATAGTTTTTGCCTTTTACATCTCTGTATTCCCTAATAGTTTTTGTTCTTCTTAATTATTGTACACTTTTATATCACTCACTATTTGTAGTTTAGTCTAAATAATTATAACGGAAGAGCGGAGTTTTCCTAGCACAAGCAAATTCTTTGCTTAAAAGGAAACTCCAACCACAACTATGTGTAGACTAACTTTACGAAATAAAGATTATTTTTATTTTTATTTATTTTAAACATTAATTAATAAATTTGACGACGTTGTGGCGCCGCGGTAGCGAACCTGCCTTAAACGCCACAGGTCGCGGGTTCGATTCCCGCTCGGAGTACAATATGTTTGTATAGACCATGCAAGCATATTTTCCGGTCTGGGTGTATTTGTCCTTGTCATTGTGAATCTTTCCGGACCCCCGACACAGGATATCACTATCCTAATGGGGGCCGTTGAGTGTGTAGCGTTTAGTTATTTATTATTTATTAAATATATGACATTAATAAAGCGGTACAAAATCGGTCCCATTTGCACGATTTCAGAGAAACTTATGCGCTTATTTCTCTCAGAAAACGTACATACGTTGACAAACAAGCATACAGTCATCCTCATAGTAAGCAGTAACCTCAACGTATGAACGCACGCGCTACTTGAAGTATTACATGCGCGTTGCTAATCCAAGGGATAGGAGGGAAGAGAGATGAGAAAAAGAAAGAGCTCTCTCTCTCTCTCTCTCTCTCTCTCTCTCTCTCTCTCCGGCGCTCTCACCCCCTCAACTGTACCTACTGAAACTGTTACTTTACGCCGATTTAATGATGACTACAAAATGCAAAGCTGTTTAGTGGGAGATATATAACTAAATTACCCGTGCCCGCGGCTCTTTCCGCATTATGTAGTCTTTTGATGATACCACGAGTACCTAACATTTTTCCAGGATAAAAAGTAGCCTATTAGTTAATCCAGGTAACAAACTATGTGTATACCAAATTTCATCCAAATCTATCTAGTAGTTTTTGAGTGAAAAAGTACCAAACATCCATTCATCCAAACAGTTTCACATTTATAATATTAGTATTTTAGGATTCAAGTCTCTGGTATTTTCTCAAAACCATATTAAATTTTTTCTTCCATAAAAAACATCAAGTTACTATAAGAGCTAATATTTCTCGAGCTAAAAATAAATTCTCATCTCTTGTACGGCTATAAATATATTGTTATTGTTCAATGGATTATAAAATGAATTTTCAATACACAGCCTCCGTTGCCCTTATCAGTGGGCAACACGTCTCCTTATGAGGACAAGATTCTCCAGTCTATTTTAGGAAGGTAATTTATCCGAGTGCCTTTAAAAGCCTTAAATCGGTGTGACACTCGTAGATTATTTCAAGAAAGAGGGTAACGTTTTTTGTATATGTTTTTGTGCCGTACTTATAATAGTCTTGAAAGATTTTAATATTACATGAGATGTTCTCAGATACATCTTAATCTTCCTTGGCAATCATTAAGATATGTAGCGTTTATTAAAGATATACCGGGCGTATTGCCTCTGGTGGAGGGTTTTTTATGTGGATAAGTTAGTAAGCATGCGACCCACCTGATGGTAAGCGGTTGTCGTAGCCTATACGCGCTTGCAACAATATAATTGGATGCAAATAAGCAATACCATGTCAACCCACAAAATTGAAAAAACTGAGTTATATAATGCAGAAGTGTTGGTAAATGGCTGAAGAACATTTTCCTTTAATATTTGTAAGGTTTTAAGCTTTAAAACTTCTAAAAACGCAATTTTTTAATCATGCAATTTATGTATTATGTTAAACGTTTTGGGTTATATTATATACGAAATATGCAGTTTCTATGCTTATTTTTTGTGCAAATAAGTAAAATAACTTATATAAATGTGAAATTGCCAAAAACTTGACCAATACATAAATAAAATCATATAAAGCAAGTTGTTCAAAATGTTCAAAGGCGTTTTTCTAGCGTATTGCTTATTTGCGTCCAATTGTAAGTGTCACTCACGCGATGCCTACTTCGAGATATTGGTTCATAAATCTTCTTCGCCCAGTAATTTTACTAGCTATATTTTAGTTAAATAGTGTCCTTCAATATTAAACAGCTTTAAAATAGAATATTGGAAAGAAAAGCCTTCCACCAGTAAAAGGTTGTTTTTCTATTGCACGTATGGGTTTTCTTATTTTAATCAATCCAAACATCCAAAATTTTACATTTATAATATTAGTACTTAAAACATTAATATCAGCTTACATAAACATCAATTTAATATTAAAATTGAAACTAAACAAAACTCCAAATTGTATACACGTTATAAAAAATAATTAAAATCAACAAATCACTACAATCAGAACCCAATACTGAAATCAGAGGTCGTAAATCATGAGAAGCACTATAAATCTCGCTGGTGTAATATTGCGCGTATCAGGCGCCTCCCGACGGACGCGCAAATTGCTTGTATCACATTTCGTTTTCGATATAAATACGTTGTCATTTAATTGGTACATTCGGAGTGTTATTTTTAGCATTGAAAATGGAGACATTTTAGTGATACCATATCCTTATTTAATATTATAAATGCGAAAGTAACTCTGACTCTATGTGACTGTCGCGCGAACCCACCAAAAAACTGAACCGATTTGAATGAAATTTTGTACACAGATAGTCCAGAGCCTGAGAATGGACATAGGCTATTTAATGCGAAAAAGTTATTTTTAGTAAAGCTATGTTATTTTAACGCGAAAAAGGGTTGTAAAAGGTTGAAGGAGGGGTTTGAAATGTTTTATGGAAGTATCGTCATTTTTAGAGCCCTCCGGTGTTGCAGATGTTCATTGTCAGCGGTAATCGCTTAAGATCAGGTCAGCCCGCTTGTCCCTTCTAATACTAACAAACAGAAAGACCTTATAAAAGTATTTTTTATCGTAACGTAATACCATTTCTTTTTTTATCTCAAGAATTTAAAATTTTCCCTTTCATTAAATTAATATTCATCTTCGTCGGTGAATTCTATTTTAAGTTATCGACTATCGTTCAGTATCTTATAAGAAAGTATTTGCTCATTGATTCTATAAAGCATTATTTCTTGAGAAGTTATTACGTTTGCGTGAAATTTAATATTCATTGACTGAATGAATATTGGAAAACTCAATCAATCAATCAATGGGATTTTACTAAGAATTCATGAAGTTGGCTTTTCGTATTGAGCGCATACTGAAGACCTGTTTTTATTGTAATCGAGTGAATTTAATGGTTTATTTGATTAGAACATTAATAATAATTGATTAAAAATAATACAATTATTACTATATTTTTTTTTATTTTATTTTAATTTTTTTAATGTTACAAGTTGGCAAGCAAGGCATCATGGCACCCCATGGTAAGCGGTTGCCGTAGTCTATGAGCGCTTGCAACACCATTAGTAGGTGCCACTCACGCGTCAACCTCGAGACATTGGTTCTTAAATCTCCTTTGCCCTTCAAACCGTAACACAGCAATACCTAAGTACTACTGTTTGGCGGTAGAATATTTGACACTGCGGTGGTACCTACATAGCTGGCCTCTTGCAACAAAAGACCTATCACCAGTGTGACTGATTGCACAGGTGGAATAATCTCTGCTGTAACAGAGGGGTCGTCACGTCCCGATGCTGTTAAAACTGATAGCTAATTTACGAATTTTGTAACTGGTATTGTTGTGTTGTTATTGATGATTAATTGTTCATAAGTTGTTTTAAAATTATTGTTGGAACGAAGTTCCTTAACGCGGGTTGGCGTAGAAGACGAGCTGCCAAAAATGCGTTATGTGAAAGCATTTGCGTTTGCAGAAAAGCGTTACCTCGCGTTGTTTGAGTTTTTGCAAAAGGTGGCAAGGGGTGACAAGGGTGGGATATGAAGAAACGTCCCTACCTGGCGTCCCACGACACATTTTCTTATATCTTTTGTGCAGCTCGTTTGACAGTTTTAAAGGAGAAATTTTAATTTTCTTAACTGGTGGCTATTTTTCAATAAATACATAAATTATAAACGTATATGAACATACAACTGCAACTATCATTTCTATCTACTATCCTGTTAATATTATAAACGAAACTTTGCGAGAAAGGATATATGTTTGGATGAATAGGTGTTTGTTACTCAAAAATTGCTGAACGAGTTTTGATGAATTTTTGCACAGAAAAAGCTTGTTAACTGGATCAACAAAATATAAGATTTTTGTCCCGGAAAAATATTAGGTTCGCGTGATATTGTTACAAAAATGCATTAGCGCGGGCGGAACTGCGGGCATAGCTAGTACTATATACATAATTATGTAGTGTATAGAAGATATGGGTTATTCCAGAGATGATATTATAAAATTTCCTACAAAAATATTTACCGTTTACAATTGGCAAGAAGTAGTAATATGTCGCATTTTCCGTAAAATATTTATATTAAATTTTTCTTGAAATATTTCTTTGATATTCAAGGGAAGAAAGTGGAATTTTTCGTTTCGGAAATTATATAATAAACAAATCAGCGCAAGTCTTCGGTTGTTTTCACAATTTTTGCCGTCTCAATATTTTTTTAATGTACAGAATATAATAATAAAGGTAATAATTTATTTATTAGTATGTAATAAATTTGTTATTTTTGTTGCAGGTAATGAAAGATTAACATTTGAGTGTATGAAAATGATTATCAGCATTCGGTAAGTGAATGGCGGAGGCGATAAGGAAAATATATTTAGGTAAAACCCCGTTTTAATTAACAGCGTTGAACATTAGCTGTAACCTTCCGAGACCAATAATGTTTAAACGAATTGGTCTTTTTTTACAGGTCTGGTCTTTTGTTGCAAGAGGCCGGCTAGGTAGGTACCACCGCAGTGTCCAATATTCTGCCGCCAAATAGTAGTGCTTAGGCACTACTGTGTTCCGGTTTGAAGGGCATTGTACGCTAGTGAAATTACTGGGCAGAGGAGATTTAAGAACTAATATCTCGAGGTTGGCAACGCGCGAGTGGCACCTACTAATGGTGCTGCAAGCGCTCATAGGCTGCGGCAGCCACTTACTATCAGGTGGGCCGTATGCTTGTTTGCCAACTTGTCACTAAGTTGGTAAGCAACTCATGGCAAGCGGTTGTCGTAGCCTATGAGCGCTTGCAACACCATACATTTGTAGGTGCTTCATTCAAGCATTGCCAACGTCGAGATGGTCCAGTAATTTCACTAGCTAAGTAGCTAGTCTCCTTCAAACCGAAACACAGTAATGCAAAGTACGCTACTTCTATTTGCAGAATAATTGACACTGCGCTGGAAACTATCTAGCCGGCCACGATAAATGAAAGTCCTATAACTAGATTTAAAAAGAACTAATCCTATTGTACGGAAAAAAAACCTCAATGAAATATCTACTAGCATATTTCTCATCCGGTGGATACTTTTTAATAGATTTTTTTTTTTTTAGCTTTTATTATTTTAAGGGGTTTATTCTATTGTAGAACATGTCACCCCATAGTGACCCTTATACTAAATTACAAACGACGCTTAATGCCTAACTTAACTAAATTATACAGTAACTTGGCTTCTTCCGAACAGGGCAAAGCCAAGATACTGGTGCATGATGCAAAATCAAAATTATTGAGCTTTAATTTTACTTTTACTTTTACTTGAACCCTTTCTGCTACTTTTTAATAGATTACCTTAAAAAAAAATTCTATGTAGGATTTTATATAAGCTTTAAATTAGTTAATAGTAGTAGTGTAGAAATGCTCTTCCCAGCACAAGAGAGCCGACTCGTCGGCTCGGCGTAAAGTAACAAGGCGTAACTCGGCGTAAGGTAAAAGGAATAAATGACTAAATGAACTTAAACATTAAAAAGCATTAAAGAGAAACAAAACAATATAGCAATAATATAAAAAACTTAAACATAATTAAAAACTTAATCCTAAATATTACTTCTAATACTATAAAAAAATTAAAAATAACATAAAAAAAAACAATAATAATAACGAGTATCAGTAGGTAGTGTTACGTTTGTGCAATGAACGAGAGCGCCAGAGGCAAAATCTCCCACCCCTTCTTTCCTTTCCTTTTTTCCCTTCTATCCCATCGGTTGGCAACGCGCATTAAGGAAAACCACGTTATAAAACTAATATTATATATTTCGCTATTTACTATTCAAAGTGTACAAAACAGGTTTATCTGAAAACTGTTAAAAAAAGGTCAAAGGTTAACGAAATGTCGCCCGAACGCGTAACCTCTGACCTTTCCGAATTCAGACAATAAACATACCTCCATTGTTTTAGTGAATTGTTAAGAGAAATAGGTCTATATCTCAAAATATAATTAAACGACACCGTTGTGTTGTTTTGATGTTACAAATATCTATTTTGCCCTCTGAGTTTATACTTTTAGGACTTCCCCCGCCTCGGAGAGCACGTTTAGCAGTCGGTCCCGGTTATTATCGTAACATCTGATAATAATCGTCAACTTTTTATATGAAATTTCCATTCATCCAATGAGTTGTTTGTTCGCCATTAGGGTTACGGAGTTTAGATTGAAATCACTCTGTGTAAAAACTTGTAGCCTGTAGAATCAGGATAAGATTAATAAGCAGACTGTTAATACTGGGAATAATGCTAGAAATCAAATGTAACTAAACATTAGCTTTTGTCAAACAACATTAATTACTAGCGACCCGTTGACCTATCGCAATGAGGTAGAGGATTTATTGAAGTGATTGGACAAATCAAATAAAAGTGGTTGATATTGGTAGTTTGAATGTAAGCGGTAAATGTTTTATTTTGAGTTCATGATAAGCTTATCACAATAATAAATAATAATAAAATTGTTTGGTCGGAAGACCTCTTTAGTTTTTTTACGTTTTTTCAACTCCGAATGTAAATAGAAATGAAATCGCTATATTTCAATGGCCTATACTATAAAAAGAGAGAGACAGAGAGAGAGTTGCGAATCCTCATTTAAATCTCATCAGCTCATTTAAATTCAATTAAGCACCCATTTGCTCGTGTGCTCATTTGCTTGATGTAGGCTCGATACACATACACAGCATTCGACATTTCGTTACGTGACGATTTCTTCTAAACGACACTAATAGAAAAAAAGGCATTTAATACATTGAAAGTTTTATTATAACGCATTATCTAGTTAAATAAAGTTTATTTAAATATCACAAAAAAAAATGTCGACTATAGCTAACTTCAGGGTGTCGGTTTTTTGTGACGGTGTGCGCGCGCATCGTAAGCATTGTGTAAATACAACTGAACTAAAACTTTGTTCCCAATTTCTATCAATTCAGGGGTGGAATTTTAGAAAATGTTAAAACACGTCAATGAAGGACATATCATAAAAGCTTTCAAACCCCTTCCCACTCCCTTTAAATGTTTAATTCCGAAAAATTCTTAGTGATTGTTTACGTATTAAAACAACACCTTTGAAAATATTCAGCTTCTATGAGTCAGGTTTTTATTTATATATCTTTATGTATATAGATAGATATTGTAATCAAAACTTCCAAAAAAGTATCCAGTTTTTTACAAACTTCATTCGATTGAAAGATATATCCTTAAAGAATAGATTACTTTCAAATAATTTAAATATGAATAATAAATTAAACAGGACCTAGTCCTGCGTTATCATTATCAAAGTACCGCCTGCGCCGGTGCACGTGTTGTATACATAATGCAACGTTGAGACCAGCGGGTGACCTTGCCACGCCTAGGGCAGCTATGCGAGTGTTCTCACTTTGTGTTAAACCTTACTTAACACACTCAGAATAGACTACAAAAATCATTGACTTAGTAACTGTATAAAGAAGCCTCAATAGCTCAACGGTAGAAGGGCCAACTCCACTCCGTTAACGCGAGAATCCTGCTTTCCTGAAGGTTCGATTCTGACCCCCTTGCGCAAGCTTCGAGCTTATTTGGAGGGACAATAGGAATTAGTAATGCCCTGAAAAAGCACGGCTAATATTCTTTACTAAAATAATTTAAAAACAATGCCTTTCCCTATTAACAAAAGTAGTGTAAGTACCAAAAGTGTAATATAAAGTGATTTAAATATTCTACACATGTTTGCTAGCAACAGTTTGAGTGTACCCAATGTAATATCCTCTTAAATACAGAGTTTGTTTCCGGCTCTTAGGTTTAGGTTTAAATTTGGAGCCGGTGGTAGAATCTGACTAATAAGTGTTATGCTTTTTACGTTGAATAAAAACATATAAAAAAAGCCTGTGTACACGCGTCCGGCTTTTTGAAGCGCGCGAGTATAACGCTAATGTAAAACCGCTCTAAAGTCTGTTAACAAGATTCTATATTGTGCTATGCAAAGGTAATAAGAGATGAAATTTCTTAATACTAAAAACTTGTAAGGGAACAGCCTTTTTTATGTTACAAGTTGGCAAACAAGTATACGTCCCATCTGATGGTATGCGGTTGACGTAGCCTACCGCAGGAGCGCGCGCAACACCATTAGTAGGCGCCACTCACTCGTTGCCAACCTAAGATATTGGTTCTTAAATCTCTTTTCCCCAGTAATCTCACTAGCCTACAGTGCCCTTTAAACCGAAACGCAGTAATGCCTAAACACTACTGTTTGGCGGTAGAATATTTGACACTGCGGTGGTACCTACCTAGCCGGCCTCTTGCAACAAAAGACCTACCACCCGTAAAAGCCAGCCTAGGAACATCCCACTTTTGAATAATCGTTACCTTCTTATAAATCCAAAGCTTAGTGCCGTTTTTCAAGAAGTATTGTTACATAATATGTACAAATAAACGTAACTAATTATTTATAAATTACTGTATCCGTTGTTAAGACAAATTCTTCCTGGAAATAGATTTTATGAATTCCTGCACGAAATAAAATTTTAAATATGAATTGAACGATTTGCATTTTACGTATTAGCCTCTATATACAAACAGACAAACGTCTTTTTCTTCTTCTTCCTAGCATTTTTCCGGGTATTTTATCCCAGGTTCTGCTCCGATAAGAGTAATAACTCTTATCCGGATCTGACCAGTTACTAGTTTTTACACAGAGCGATTGCCATCTGACCTCCGCAATCCTAAGGACGAACTCATACCTCATTGGATACCGGCAAATTACTTTTCAAGAGTTAAAGATTATTATCAGATGCTATGTGATAACAGCCGGGATCGACAGCTTAACGTGCTTTCCGAGGCACGGTGTTGAGACCCACGAAGACAAATACCCGAACGGAAGCAGATGTTTGTAAGATCGATACCTACTTTTAGATTAAGTTACTATTGTTTTAAAAAAGCCACAAAAACCTGTAACAAAAAAAAGAAAAAAACCCATTGTCGGAATGAAATTTTCCATTTATTACCACCTATAGTGATAAACAAAGTTGTGTCTGACTTTAAATAGGTTTTTTTGTAAAATAGTATTTATTTTTAGAACTTAAAGATGTACACATCTTCTTCGTCCTAGCATTATTCCCGGTATTTTTTTATTTTACCCAGGGTCTGCTTATTACTCTTATCCGGATTTGACGGGTTAAAGATGTACACATCACGCATCCGAAACCTGAACTAAAGATTAACAATAATAACACTCAAATAGAGTGTTTATTAAGTTAGTATTAAAGGCACTCTATTATTAAGTGTTTACACTTTTATATAATTGAGAAAATTCCCATGCATATGTCATCAGAACAATAGCATTTCATTAAACTCTCATATTCCGATTTAGATAAGATAAACTTTTTAATTTGGTATGACGTCATAATTAGTTATTGTTATTTAACAATGTATCCGTTGTATTTGATCTTTAAAGAAAATAGAGTTCTATAACCATACATATAAATAAATAAAATTAATGTGTCTGTTTGTAACTCCTAACTAGCAGCTTTTCAATTGCATTTTTTTATGTCATGACGCTTGGAAAGCAACAATATGGTCGTCCTAATGGTAAGCAGTCACCCCAACCTATGAACGCTGGCCATACTCCAAATATCACAAACGTTGCAAACCCAAGGAACAAGAGGGACGGGATGAGAAGGGAAAAAAAGGAAGGGAAAAAGATTGGGCATCCGATGCTCTAACTTATCGCACGAAACGCAACAGTACCAAATGATACTGTTACTTGACGCCGATTGTCTTTGAGAGGGTAATATCCCGGTGGAGGCGGCCATTTTGTACTGAGAGAAGCATGGCTCTACTACCGTAAAATGTAAGATAATATGAAAGTATATACGGTACTACGGTCTATCTGTCTGTTTGTTCCGGCTAATCTCTGACAGTGCAAAACAATTTTAACGGAACTGTGGCACATAGCTGATGTTATATTGAATAATTTGCCTACTACTATTTTATTAGATTTTTTGATAAAGACCTTCAATTTCTTTTAGCAATGAAACTTTTTGACTGCAAAAAAGAAAGTACCGGCTTCGATCTATATTATTCCCATTTCATCAATTTATATCAGAGAAATGAACGTCTAACATCATTACAAGTATTAGAGGCTTGCTTTTCCCATTTCCGAGTCTGCAAATGAGGTATTGAGCTTGGAAAAAGGCTAGCCATTACTGTTACAGATCAATTCAACAGTAATACGAAAGTAACTACATTTTCTCGATGACTCTATACTTAAATATGTCTTATATTTGTATGAAATTATTAATCAACTTAACATGTTCTCGTAATTGTTATTGTTTGGGAGTAAATTAATTTATTTTCTACTAACTTCTGCCAGTGGCTTCGTGCGCAGAAATAACGATTTTAATGCAAACTTTCCACCCCTTTTTGAAACCTTCAGGAATGGAATTTTAATAATTATTAGAATACATGTTTCTTCATTTCTTACTGTTAACCTTAAAACAAAGTTTCATGCCTCTAGTTTTAAAAATGATTGACTTACATACAAATTTACAACCCCCTTTTAACCCCCTTATGGGTTGAATTTCGAAAAATCCTTTTTTAGTGCACGTTTAATTTTTCAAAACACATCTATGTAAAAAATCAACTTTCTAGGTACAAGGGCTTAAGCTGGACTTTAATATGTCAGTCAGGTCATATAGATTGAATCTCTTCAATGGTTCCGGAGATACTGAAAGTTCGATTATACGCTTAATTAGTTGGAGTTACGAACTTAGTTTTCGGGAGGCCCTTTGAAAAAAAGAAAAGAAACCGATCAAAAGTTCCAGATAAAACGATATTATCATGTTTGTTTATGTAGTAAACTTAATTTATTACAAAAAAATCCATTTATTTTTAAAACAGAAGCGAATTATTCATTATTAATATTTATGAATAAATAAAGTTTTATTTAAATTTTTAATACGTTTATGTTTAATCGTTGGAATAATTACTATTATAATGCAACAGTGTTGTTGAAGCTGTGAGTCATAATTCACAAGCGAAGGTCCATAAAAGTAAAAAATAATAATGCCTTTAAAAATAAAATCCGCATAACATACCTGTGATTGTCCTAGATTGTTCTCTGACCTTCAACATCCCCCTCCCCTGTCTTCTGACTTTCCCTTTTCAACCTCCCTCCCTTTCTACTTAAACTCTTGTGTCCCAAGAGTCTTCTCGACCCAGTCTCTTGTGTTCTAAATAATCTTCTTCTTATCCTATCGTTAGTAGCCAACGTAGTGTCAGAGTTGTTGAAGCCGCACTGGTATCTGACTATTATCAAATTGATAAAAGTTTTTACGGACTTTTAAGTGCCCTCCGAAGCATAGAGATCTGCTCACAGATACCTGGCCTCCTGAGGAAGAAAGCCAGGTTATATGAGGTTCCATGACATCATGGGTACCCACTAAAACCTCTTCGATGGCCGACCTCGGTGAAGGAGAGAGGGTCCGGGATCTCTTGAAGAACTCAATACCGGGGCATTAGGAGCACTGTGCTGATGTGCAAATGAAGGATTAAGTAAAAGTTGTGGCGACAACTTACCACCAAGCTGTATACTTTTGTTTGCCATTTTAATAAAAAAAACCCACGGACTGAATTAACTTGGACCATTTTCTCGAACCGGTTACTGCAATAATAATTAATCAGTAGTGACAGACAGACCGCATATGAGTTGATGCCCTCGGCTGAATCGAAAGGGCTCATTTTAATCTAAATAGGGTTTAAATATACATATTGTATTAATTTAATGGGGCAGTTAGTCACTGCAAAACTTACAATTAACTTATAATTTTTACGGGCTTTATAAATATTTATTGGTATTGGGTGCTTCTGATTCAAGTAGTGTTTTATATCTCGAAATGGAAAATCGTGCAGCCTGCTTGATGAAGCAGCATGCGTGCAGCCATGGGCGTAGCGAGGTAGGCAAGGGGGGCAACTGACCGCCTCCCCTGGACCTTGCTAAATACTGAGAAAGGCACCAATACATATAAAGCATTTTATACAAAATATCTAATAACTTTTGAAGGAAATTATCAGGACCTCCCTCAAGACCCAAAATTAAGATTTTTGCCCTCCCCTACGTCAACTGCTACGCCCATGTTTACGGCAATAACAGACTAGCGTCATCATCCGATATAAAGAGGGAATGAAATGGTCTAGAATATTCGAGGCTTTTCAGGAAGAACATCGTTACCGACAGTTCTTTTACTGAAGAAGTTTTTATGTTTACTTCTTCTTATCGAGTGGTTAGTGGTCAACCTTGTGTCAGAGTTGTTCAGGTCGCCCGTAGGCCTCTGACTTGACTTATCGACTGTTGTCTAATTGTCAACAGCCGGGACCGACTTTTACGTGCCCTCCGAAGCACGGAGACGCTCGGTTGAAATACTACTATGCGAACACCCATCTAGTGACTGACCGCGCCTAAAGCTGCTTAACCAACCGATCGTTTACCGATCAGCGGGTGCACTCGGCTATGAGCGTCTCTTTATGTTTACTGATTTGAAAGTATTTACGATATTTGATTCTTGCATGAAATATTGTAGTGACTACTGAATAAATATTATTCACTTATCCAAAGGTTCCTTTAAAATTACAATTTTTGGCGTTTAACGCGTTCTTCCTGAAAAGACACGAGTGGCTTTCGCGGCTTCCGACGTTCCCCATCATCGAATGAAATGTAGCAGTGCACATACTGCTTCTTTACTTTGATATATCATTAAATACTAGAAATTAAAGAAATCAACCACATGTCTGATATAATTTACTAGATTTTGAAAATCGCTTGACGTTCTCAATCTGAAAATTCTTCAATGCAAAATAAACTGCAAATCCTTGACCCAGCCCTATCTTTGTTAATACATATCACTACATAGTATAAAACAAAGTCGATTTCTCTGTCCCTATGCTTAAATCTTTAAAACTACGCAACGGATTTTGATGTGGTTCTTTTAATAGATAGAGTGATTGAAGAGGAAGGTTTATATATATATATTTAAAAAAAAATTATGTACATTAGAAATGTGATGTCGTCAATAATTACATTTAACGCGTGCGGACCACAGGCAGTAATGAATAAATCAAAACTACTGAATCGGTTTTAATAATTTTTTCAGTGAATGACATAGGCTATATATTTTATACACGTGCGAAGCCGGGCCGCTAGTATGTTATATATGGAAGGACATAAAAACATTCACCCCCACGTAGCAGTAAACTATCAGAAGTACTATCGGGAAGTACTCTTATAGAAATCGGGTAAAGAAACGGTATCAGTTGTGTTGCGTTTCGTGCGATGAGTGAGAACGCCGGAGGCCCAATCTCGTCCCTCCTATCTGTTAGGTTGCCTACGACCATATGAAACTTCAAGTATCGCAAGCGTTCATAAGTTAAGGTGACTGCTTAGTATAGGGCGGACAAGACAAAAAAAAAAAGAATATAATAATATGTTTACATAAATGTACTTATTGCGTAGCACCAGTCAATATTTATAATTGAATCTTGCTCTATTTTATTTACACATTACTTAGTATTATTATGTTTAATGAACATGTCTTTATATGATCCAGATTATTATAGCTAATAGCACTTAAGTTAGTAGAATTATTATTAAATCTGCCCACACATTAGGGTTGTCAACATTTCTTCGTCAAAAATGTAGTATGTTCTAATATAATCTATAAAAAGACATAGCACACTAAAGAAATATTGTATGTTATGGAAAAACGAAAACCTAAAAAATGTTGAATAAACTTATGCTGAATGGCATGTTTTATCACATACAATTTTGAAATGAATATAAGTTAAAGTATCCTTTCTGTTAATGCTCATGTCTGTAATTTCGGATACACCCTTTCATAGCAAAAGTTAAAGTAAAGGCACGCTCATAAATTCATAAAATTAAGTTTTTTCTTGTGACATTACTAATGTATTTTGTTTCGTAGTGGAAAATATAATATTTTTGTGTACCATATATTTCTTCAAAAGTACTTATATAGTACAAACCCGAAATATAGTACAAATATTTATGTCGGAGAAAGAGATCCCGTTGTCGTTTTAAAATGCGTGATATCAGCATTCGCTGACGTCACTGTCGGTTACTGCATGGTGATGACGTATTCGGGTCCTCTAAAGAAACCTTCAATACGTGGGTAGACTTTGTTTATTTCAACGGGCCGCGTAACGATGGCCTAGATAGGTTCGTACTGTACGACGGCTCGAACACGAATTACTTGACAATGACAAAGCAGCCGTATTTACAGGTCTCGATACACGTGCAAATGTTAAAAAGTTTTTAAGTTAGAAATTGAAATTATAATAACATTAACAATTACACGCTGTTTAACGTTAATTTTACAATAACAATCTCAATTTAATGATTTATGAACTAATTTTTAGCTGAACTGTTGTATTAGCGCAAACATATATATTATAGTACGGTTGGCAACCCTACGACACATGTACGACTGTACGTATATGATCTTTCTTAAATGCGCCACACCTTGTTTCGAAATGTCACGCCAAAAGCATATCGTTTTGCATTCACCTATTAAGGCCTTATTAAATGTAATTTAATCTACTTTATCTATGAATAATTAAGATTGTTAATAGAGTTCTATTATTTGGAGGCTGAGAAGAAAAGGTTAAAAGTGAGTCTTAAAATTATTAATAACTAGATTCTGCCCGTGGATTCGCCCGTGTAAATAACGTTTTGCTTTCATACCCTATTCCCTATTGCTATTTTACAACCTTGAGGGTATGACTTTTAAAAACTTTGAATTTCATATTTATTTATATCGAACCAACAGCTTAAATATAAGTATCAAGCTTTTAGCTCTAAAAATGACGATACAACTTCTTTAAAACTTTTCATCCCCCCTTTCAATCCCTTACAACCCTTTTTTCCCATTAAAAGGTATGTCCTTGTTTAGGCTCTAGACTATATGTGTACCAAATTTAATTTAAATCGGTTCAGCAGTTTTGGCGTGAAAGCGCGACAGACAGACCACCAGAGTAATATTAGTAAGGATTTAACACGATAAATACACACATTTGATGACCATTATGGCGCAGTTCACTCCGCAGTCCTAAATATCAAAGGGCGTGGGTTACATTCCCGCTCAGGGCTGATATTTGTACTGATCGTTTTGTGTCTGTACTTACACATACACACTGTGTAGCTATTTCAATGGGACATATTGAGTGTGTAGTGTTTAATTAATATAAAAAAATCTTGTGGTGAGTTAGGTTTTATTTTCGTTACGAAATTTCTTGATACGGTCGCCGCGCTCAAAGCCCGCGATAAAAGCTATGCAATAGCTTTATTAATTTAACATACAATATAGAAAACATTTTAAAAGTAAAAATCCAATGCATTTTTAAATATTTCTGGTGTCTTAAACTTATTAATTTTAAGTCTGAAATGCAGTAACTATATTGAGTAGTCAGCTGATTGTTTTTTTTTCATTTTTGTTATTATTTTACGGTCGATTTTGCACGTCTGTTGCTATACAAACATATTAAATTCAAAATGCACGTTATTTTTCAAGTTCATAACGACAATACGTTGGTATTTACATTACAATATTATTGTATTAGTAAAGTTTCTGCGTGACAGTTCAAATAAATTATAGCTACAATGCTCACACGCCTTGTCATAGTAAGTGATTACGTAAATCGTAATTATATCCATTATTATTTTATTTGATATAAGAAAAAACTTACTTGTGGCGTGCTGGTAGTGAGCCTATGTAGTGTACTCTTCAAGTACAATAGGCAGTGGTAGTGTGGGACTCAGCCGCCGGTTAGTCTAGCGGCAATACCCACTAAACCTCAGCGGAACCCTCATCGCCACATTGGGACTTATGGGGTCATTGTTATAAATATCTGTTTCGGTCTAGGCGATTGTCTTTTTGGGTCCACCGTGCCTCAAAGAACACGGTAAACTGTCGGTCCCGGTTGTTATCATAACATCTGATCTGATCTGAAGAAACTTAGACAGTTCACTGGATAGAAAACCTTAATCATAGGTCGTCGGTACTAATGTATCTTTTGTTTCGTTCTGTACTTGTCTTAGAACAAATTTAATTTTGTTTTTTTATATGTTAATGGTAAGCGGTTGCCGTGGCCTATGAGCGCTTGCAACACCATTTGTAGACGTCACTTACGCGTTGCCAACCTAGAGATATTGGTTCTTAAATCTCCTTTGCCCGGTAATATCACTAGCCTACAGTGCCTTTCAAACCGAAACACAGTCATGCCAAAGACACAGCTTTGCGGTAAAATATTTGACACTGTAGTGGTACCTACCTAGCCGTTCTCTTACAACAAAAGACCTACCACTTACATATGAACTTCTTAATTGAAATATTATCATTAACAAAAAGGTGACAAAATTGTAAAACATAATATTAAAACCTTGAAAGTTCCACGTTCATAGTTTACTAATTAATCAAATAGCTTTGTACGCAATAAGTAAACATACATACAAAAAGCGGCAAAACAAATTACTACAGTGTAGGCTTCTACCCTTGACATTCATTGATGTCCTGACGATTGTATGTTGAAACAACACAAGATCAATTTACATGACAATCTGAAATGTACTCTGTGTGACTAAATTAAGGCTTATTTTTCTTTGTGAGTTGCTTTTATTTGTATCCGGGTTGGAGAAAAAGCCTTGTGACATTTGAGTCGATGTCCAGTCGTGGACATGTTGCTATCAGGTGGGTTTAACACAGAGTAGAGAATTTAAGAAATGGTATCAAAAATGTATTATACTCTATTGTGTACGCCCGCAGCTCCGCTCGCGTGTTTAACCGATTTTTCATTATTGCACTAAGCCATCATTCTTTTACTAAAATAAAAGTATATAATGTAAGACAGACAGACAGGCAGACAGACAGAAATTTTAAAATTCATTTTTTGATGTAAGTACCCTATATAATTTCATATGCATTTAGTAAAAAGGTGTTAATATGGAATTACAAACAGACACTTCCATTTTATTTATTTGTATAGATTTCTATATCTACTTTTAATTGAAAATATTCAAAACATTGTTTATATATTTTTCATAAAAAAGGCCTACGACCAGCATTTTTATTAAATAAATAATAAATAAATAAACGGAACCCACGGGGTCGTTGAGACCCCCATTAGGATAATGATATCCTGTAATATATATAATGAATCCGGAGAAACACACACGGACAAGGACAAACACTCAGACCGGAGCACATGGCTGTATGGTTAATACAACTGCTTCGAGCGGGAATCGAACTCGCGACCTGCGCTTAACAAACTTTAATAATAGTTTGCTATGCCATTTTGGTACGGTTGGACGTTGGTGATAAGTAGACTCCCAAAGTTACAGAACGAAACTTTTTTTGCTTGTTACATAATTATAAAGGTCGTCTGGGGTCTGTCTAATTTAAATGCCCTTCGATTCCTGCTCGGATAATATGTTTGTATTGACCATACAGTCATGTTTCAATCTGGGTGGTTTTGTTTGTGTCTGTGCGTGCTTCTGGAGGGGAAGGGCACTAAATTTGTATAGTTTAATACTGATTTAATAATAACTTCGATTAATTCGTTACATCAAAGCTAAAGTAACTCTGCCTGTTACGCTTACACGTCAATACCACTGAACTGATTTTCGGGTTTCAGACATTTATTCCTCAAAAAGAATACACAATATTCACTTATATGAGAAATAACAATATAAATAGTAACAAGGCGAAGCGTACACACATATTTTGCAAGTCAAAATACAAGAGAAACACAAATAATTTAAATGACGGTAATCTTAGAATATAGGTTACAATATCAACAAAACACACCATAATATAAAGGAGTTTTTGTTTTTATTTGTTTTGGGTGTTTTCTATTATTTTTATAATTTTTTTATTATTATTACCTTTTTTAATATTTTTTCATGTATGTAATAATTAAAATAATTAATTTTGATAACATTTGATACCGATCAGACCTCTGAAAATAAAATAGCCTGCATTAAATTTTTAAAAAAGACTTGAAGAGTTTGAAATAGGTTATTGTATGGTGAACAATTTATTTCTATAATGCATTCAAGGTGCCGAATTAAAATCGTTATTCACGCGTATGAAGTCGCGCGCAGAAGCTAGTATTATTATAATTCACGTGTTACGTTTACAGTCGCTTCTTTATTGTCTAAGAGTTCATAAGGATTTAACAACTTCTTTTTATTATTCACATTTCTGTTGATTATATGTAATAATAAAAAAAGTTACGATTATGTATTATATTTTATGTTATATGTCAATAAAAACTTTTTGTTTTGTACTAATGACGTTCCTCATTTAGTATTATGTGTGTGTGATTTATATAACAGGTTTCATACATACATTGGGACCTATATCGTACTGTTCCAAAGGAATTTCCTACCGCGAACCTTTTGTGAAGGTTCAAGTAGTAGCAAGACTGTGAAGTATTACCCTCTTAAATAAAATAGGGGTAATGTAACAGTATCAGTTGGTAGTATTGCGTTTCGTGCGAGTGAGAATGCTGGAGAACCAAACGCCCACCCCTCTTTAATCTTCCATTTTCCTTCTCATTTCTTCCTCCTTATTTCTAGGTTTGGCATACTTCAAGTAACGCGTACGTTCATAGGTTGCGGTGACTGTTTACCATCAGACGGACCGTACGGTTTTTTTTAATTTGGAAAGTAGGGCAGATGACTCAACTCCACCTGATGGTAAGTGGAAATAAAGTCCAAACGCGAAGGCGGCTAACAAAGTTGCGGAATACAACCGAGTTAGCCACCCTTGCCCTGCCTACCCGCCTATGCCTCTTCACGCCTCGCTTGAAGGTGCTCAGATTGTAGGAAGTAGGGATAACGTGAGCCGGCAATAAATGTCTCCCAACCGTCATGACATAAAAAATATGTACCTTAAAGCTTAGGCAACCTCCACAATCTTTTTTTTGTAAACAGTACAATTATCACCAAGTAAAAAAAAGTATAATAATAAGTAAATCATACGTTCTCATTTCATTCATTGTTTATAAAATATTCATTTAGAAAAAGTCAGTGATTTATCAAAGAAAAAAGAAATTACAGTTTCTCTCTGACAAATAGAAAGACTGTAGCTGTGATTGAGAAAGTTTACGTTCATTTATATCTAGAGTATATCTATAAAACTTTACAAAGGACTTCAGTGAACAAGCTTTACTGTATTTCTATGATAACAATCAAATTCTATTGCTTTTCTGAAATGACGTGGATTGTAATATTTTTTTCAAAGAATATTAAATATTTAGGGAACCGTAGTTAAAGGGTAGAAGCCTCCGCTGTCCGT
Source organism: Hestina assimilis (assembly GCA_023373885.1). Classification (NCBI taxonomy): domain Eukaryota; kingdom Metazoa; phylum Arthropoda; class Insecta; order Lepidoptera; family Nymphalidae; genus Hestina; species Hestina assimilis. The sequence goes on along the minus strand of CM041746.1, from coordinate 14,940,683 downwards.
CCGCCCGTCTGTCTGTGAGCAGACTGTGTCTTACGACCCGAAATAGATAGAGACATCAAATTTTCACAGAACGTGTTTTTGTTGCCGCTACAACAACAAATACTTTTTTTTATGTTACTAAGTTGGCAAGCAAGCATACGGCCCACCTGAAGCTAAGCGGTTGCCGTAGCTTGTGAGCGCTTCCAAGGCCATTAGTATGTAGGTGCCACTCACGCGTTGCCAAACTTGAGATATTGATTCTAAAATCTCCTTTGCCAAGTAATTTCAAACCGAAACACAGTAATGCCAAAGACACTAATGCTTTGCGGTAGAATATTTGACACCGCGCTGGTGCCTACCGGCCTCTTGCAACAGAAGAACTATCACCAGTGTGACTGATGACTTAAAGTAAAGGGACCTCATTCAAGAAACTTGATATTTTTATTCTAAAGTGATAGTAACCCATTACGTGCGAGTCCGAACTGGACTTGAATGGTTTTGACCAACTTTTTGTTTGTCCAAGAGTGATAGCAACATAACCTCAGACTCTCACTCTATCAGTAAATCCTTTTACTAGTAATTCATTGATACATAATGTTCAATTTAACTGTGAGAAATATAATACATCATCAAAATTGGTAAATTCAGCCTTTACGTATATTAGCTAGAAAAAAAAATTAACACAAGATTTAATTTGATTTACATGACCTTGTTAATTCTTAAGCAGTAAAATTAAGTTTGCTTTGTAAATAATTCATAATAGTTATAGACATAACTATTATCGTATATAATTTTTTTTTTTTTATGTTAGAAGTTGGCAAAAAGCATACGGCCCACCTGATGGTAAGTGGTTGCCGTAGCCTATGAGCGCTTGTAGCACCATTAGCCACTCACGTGTTGCCAACCTCGAGATATTAGTTCTTAAATCTCGTTCGCCCAGTAATTTCACTAGCGTACAGTGCCCTTCAAACCGGAACACAGTAGTGCCTAAGTGCACTACTATTTGGCGGCAGAATATTTGACACTGCGGTGGTACCTACCTAGCCGGCCTCTTGCAACAAAAGACCTACCACCAGTGTGACTGATTGCACTGGTGGAATAATCTCTGTTGTGACAGAGGTTATCCCAACAGCGGGCGATGGGGTCGTCACATCCCGACGCCTTTCGTTAAAGATAGTCTACCTTTAATCCTTTTATTAGGTAATTGGACCTACAATAGATTTTTTTAACATTTACTTACTACACTCTTGGGACACGATCTTCCTCCATTCTCTCTGGTTTGGCCAATTATATGTTTCTAACACTAATTGTACTTACTTAATGCAACATTCGTATGAAAGATACAATCGGATGTCCTAAGTCCTAATGTCATGTTCTCTTTCTGAGTAAAATAGTCAAAATAGGTTTCCGAAGAACATGTATTTCAAGTTTTGTATACTTAGTGTTGTAATGTTGTTCCTTGACAGTGACACTGTTAAACTAAATTTCCTTAAAAAATATCCTGCTGATGTATACAAAAAATCTAAATAGAAATAATTTTTGGAAGGCAATATTCTTGGCAAATATGTCTCAGAATTTCTTCAAAAACCTGCAAGTTATCTCGCGATATTTTCCTTTACCGCTTAACACAGAACAAATTCTAAACACAAATTAGGGACTTCAAAACTTAAGCGTCTTATCCGATTTTAAGTCCGTGAGCTTCGATTTAAGTCTTCGTTTCCTGTTCACCGGAATGTCTCGGCTTAGCCAACGCGATTTGAATCACCATTTAAATCACCAAAAATTACTCTATAACAATGAAATACTGGTGGTAAGCCTTTCATTGCAAGAGGCCGGCTAGTTAGGTACCACCGCAGTGTCAAATATTCTAGTAAAGCAGTAACTCTGTTTCGATTAAAAGGATACTGTAGCTCGTGATTTAAAAACCAGAGGTTGGCAACACCTATAATATATTTTTTCCGACGTCGGACGGACGTGACGACCCCATCGCTCGTTGGGATAATCTCTGTCACAGCAGAGATTATTCCACCAATGCAATCACAATCAAAGTCACACTGGTGGTAGGTCTTTTGTTGCAAGAGGCCGGCTAGATAGGTACCACCGCAGTGTCAAATATTCTGCTGCCAAATAGTAGTGCTTAGGCATTACTGTGTTCCGATTTGAAGGGCACTGTAGGCTAGTGAAATTACTGAGCAAAGGACATTCAATAACCAATATCTCGAGGTTGGCAACCCGTGAGTGGCACCTACAAATGTATGATGTTGTAAGCGCTCATAGGCTACGATAACCGCTTACCATCAGGTGGGTCGTATCCTTGTTTGCCAACTTAGTCGCCTCTGACATGAGTGATATGATAAACGAATTTTATTTTTAGTAAAATAAAAGTATGTCACTATGAAGGTATGTAAGGTCAATGATAAAAGGAGTGGCGCATTTCTTGCATCACCATCCGCTAATGTAACTCATCTCAAGTGATAATTAGTGGTACCACATTTGTGGTTTTTTTATTGTAAGCTCTTCTACTGCTGTTGATTATGAAATAAACTTATTTAGTCTTGTTTTATACTGGGGTGACCATCAATTTTATTTTTGTTCAATAATTATTTTTTTCTTCGATATCTATAAAGCGTATAGTCAAACTATAATTTTGGGCTTTTAAAAATTTATTTTTTTATTTCATGACTGTTTGCAAACAAGTATATGGTCCGCCTGATTTGAACGATACTTACTTGACGTATCACATGTGCGTTGGTAATCCATGGTAAGGGAAAAAGGAAGGGAGTAGAGAGGGGTGGTAAATTGGGTTTCCGGTGCTTTCACTCATCGCAAGAAGCGCAACAGTACTCTGTAACGTGATGCCGATTTTCTTTGAGAGGGTAGTACTTCTCCGGACGAGCCCGCCCAATTGTGCTGGGAAAAGCATGAATCTACTATATAAAATGAATGTTTACAATTGGGAACTTGTTATTTCTAATAGAAACAGTTTAGACGATTTGCACAAAATATTATAATTTGTAACAAAAATTGACAATGTAAGCATAAAGCCATAAAATAATGTTTTATTACTTTAATAAGTATTTTGTTATTAATTGAACATTGAGTTTTATGGACTCTTATAAATTTTAATTTTGTCCCAAATATTTTTACACGCTTAAATATTTCCGGAATACAAAGTCTCGTCATAACCAGTTAAACCATTATTGATATCCGGACATAGATAAGCAATTCAATTATACATAGATGTATTACATACAATTATCGTTTTGATTTTCTATACACACATAGCAACGAAAACAAACCTTTGACAGGCGTAAATAATTGCGTTTTTTTTTCAATTCGCCATAGTAACTCATATTCGTAATTTTCTTTCAAAGTAAATTATATACAGTTTTTCGTTATTTATTTATTCTAGAAACAATTATATTTTATGTCGAGTTGATTCTATTCTCTAATCGATCATTTCGAATGTTCGATTAGCAATTACTGTAATTTCAAAACAATGATAATACAAAAGAAATTTGTTTATATTAAAAAAATCGAAACAATGGCTCTTCATTCACATAGTTTTCTTATAATACGAGATTAATTTTATATAAAAAAACTATTCTTCCCATAAATTTTTTATTATTATTAGATTTTACTCTATAAGAATTGATTTTCATATATAAACATTTTATGAGGAGTGAAATTCTGAAAAACCATTCTTCTTCTTCTTATCGAGTGTTTAGTGGCCAACCTAGTGTCAGAGTTGTTCAGGTCGCCCGTAGGCCTCTGACTTGACTTATCGACTGCTGTCTACTTGTCAACAGCCGGGACCGACTTTTTACGTGCCCTCCGAAGCACGGAGACACTCAGTTGAAATACCACTATGCGATCACCCATCTAGTGACTGACCGCGCCCAAAGTTGCTTAACCTACCGATCGTTTACCGATCAGCGGGTGCACTCGGCTATGAGCGTCTCAAAAACCGTTAACAAAACGTTATAAAAGATATTATTTCATAAGGGTCTTGCGTCGCTATGTCGGCCACTTCGCTATATGATAGTATAAAGAACATCTCTTTTCTTCTAGTCGACAAATGTTATCTCTAAAACAACCCTATACAGACCGCGGTAGCGAGCCCGCCTTAAGCGCAACAGGTTGCGCGTATGATTCCCGCTCGGAGCAGATGTTCGTTTTAAACATACAGTCATGTGTCCTCGTCTTGGTACATGTGTCCGGACTCCCGACACATGATATTACTATCCTAATAATTGTGAGTTGTGTATATAGCGTTTATTTATTTATATATGTTTACCCCTATATAGAAGGTAATTCTTGGTTATTATATCAAGCAAATCCTCGAAATAAAAGTTCTACCATTTTATAATAATAATTCACACTTGATACGTGATTTACTCCAAAGAGTTAGTTTTCCCCTTGCGGTTGCGTGGGTCAGACGGCAATCGCTCTAATAAGTATAATAGCTCTAAGTAGTAATAGTGATAAGCAGACTTTAGAAAAATACCGGGAATAATGCTATAAATAAGAAAAAAACACCCCTTAATACAAGCTATGATATCCCATGAAGAAATAAAAAAATTAATAAATTAATGATTCTAACAGGACTGTCCTTATAAACTCAAAGTGATGGTGTCCGTACAAACGATAGTGTATCTTCAATTGTAAATTGATTTCTACATATTTAAAACTATTTACCTTTGCGCAAACGCAACACTGGTAGGATTGTATGTCAGAAGTTACGAAACAAGATTTAACTTTTTTATTGCGCAATATAATATGTTTAATACATTTAATTGGAATTAGAGTTCATATTCGATTATTATTTAAATAGAATTGTGACGAATTTGCAACTTGTGATTTTTTTTATTTTCATTAGTCATTAGTTTTGATGGTGGCATTGTCTCCGTTGTTTTAGAAATTTTTCAAGTTTTATTTACAATAACAGCACTAGAGTCTTTCTTTTTTACGACATGAATGAGCTTACTTTACTGAGAATAATAAACGCTGCACACTCAACGGCTCCCATTAGGATATGTAAATCCTGTGCTGTGGGTCCGGAAACATACACAATGACAAGGACAAACATTCGGAAAGCATGCCTGTTTAGTCAATACAAACATCTGCTCCGGCAATTGAACCCACGACCTGTGGAACTTAAGGCAGGTTCGCTACCGCTGCGTCACAACGTCATCAATTTCACTTCATATAAACGTTATATACTCCAGTGCCACAAATAAAAACCATAAATCTAACAATTGAATTGAATTGAAGGTGAAATAGCGGAAGGCAGTACAGACTTACGTTTTTTTATTTCATGACGGCCCGGTAAACAAGCAGATGGTGGTGATTCTAATAGTATTGTAAGCATCGATAATGTATTTGATCTAATGTCATATTGTGTTCGCAGCGAGCCGTGGATTCAATTCCCGCTCGAGGCGGTTCTTAATATTGATCTTAGAGGTATCTGTTTCGGTCTGGGCGTTTTTCTTTGCAATCCTCCCCACTGCGCCTTGGAAAGAACGTTAAGCTGTCGCACATAACATCTGATAATAATCGTTTTTGATAGGTAATTTGCTCTTATCCAATAAGTTACTGGTTCACTCTTTGGGTTGCGGAGGTCAGATGACAATCGCTCTGTGTAAAAACTAGTAACCCGTCAAATCCGAATGAGAATAATAAGCAGCCCCTGGGGACAGTACCGGGAATAATATTGGGAAACTAATTCAAATATACAGAAATTTAGGAACTAATTTAAAGAAAATGTCACCGATGAAGACATTAATGAATTACAAATTATCAACAGCCGGGACCGACTTTTTACTTGACTTTTAAGGCCGGAGACGCTCGGTTGAAATACCACTATGCCATCACCCATCTAGTGACTGACCACGCCTAAAGTTGCTTAACCTACCGATCAGTGGGTGCACTCGGCTATGATAAAACACACATTTATTTAAAAGCCAAAACATAGAACTTAATTTTCAATATTGCCTATTCACTTAATTAAATAGATGGTGGCAATCTCTTGAGGTTTTTAGAAAATTGCGTAATCCCGGAAAAAAACCGCTTTTTATGAACCGTCAAGCTATTTTAAGATTGGTGTAGATTTTATTTCTCCTCCTCGGCCTAATATCCCGGTGCCTTTTTAATTAAATTGTTTTTTTTTCCTGAAAATGAGAAAGTAGGTCGCCTTGTGGATATCAAACGTTTAAATGAAGGTCGTGCGCCTAATTCAAGAGCTCCTGAAACCTCATCTAATTGGTGTTTTGAATGCCTCGGACCTACTTCACAACTTTATCCGCGTTCGGTGTGAGCACCTTGTAAGTTTGGACTAATTGAGTACCTAATTTTTTTAAGCAGGTTAAAATAAGTAGGTTCTCAATTCTGTGTGACTGTTTTATATTACCACGCTTTTATTACTTTTTAAAAGTCGATTTTGGCTTACTTATAGTAGTGACATCGAAGTCAAACTTTGCAAGTATATGTTGGTTTCCTGGTTAGCTCCAACCGTACGTTGGTGAAAAATTTGTGAAGTGACTGCTCGGCAGCGGTGTCCGTTTGCCCCCTCTGCCCTCAAAAAAGTAATAAATATTACTAAACAATAATTTGGTACCAACGAGCTGATATGATGATGGAGCCAGTAGGTGGATAGTGAAACTCTTCAGTTCGTGACAGTAATCAATATTGGCACTTTTTGGTAACTACTTTTTTAGTCAAGTTTAAAACTTGTTTTTTTTTTGTTTTTTCAAACTACATATTTGTGTTCATATTATGTTATGTTGACGATTTTCGATCAATTTAATGATCTTTTTGCAATAAGATGTTTTTGTATGAAATATGTGGTATCAAAAAATAAATGAAAACAAAACTTAAAATAGAAGAAGTTGCGAACTCGTAAGTAATTTGTGTGACTTCGAGCGAAACCCAACAACTTCCAATGATCAATTTAAATATATTAACATAGCTTTGAATTTAAGGTAGCGATGATGGTAAACTTGTTTATAAATGTACCAAAAAACTTTCAATTTCGTTCTATTGGCTTGATTTCTATTGATATGATTATTTAGCTTCTGCCAGTGACTTCACCCGCTTGAATAACGATTTTTTTAATGTTAGAAGTTGGCAAACAAGCATACGGCCCACCTGATGGTAAGTGGCTACCGCAGCCTACGAGCGTTTGCAGCACCATTAGTAGGTGCCACTCACGCGTTGCCAACCACGAGATATTAGTTCTTAAATCTCGTTCGCCCAGTAATTTCACTAGCGTACAATGCCCTTCAAACCGGAACACAGTAGTGCCTAAACACTACTATTTGGCGGTAGAACATTTGACACTGCGGTGGTACCTACCTAGTCGGCCTCTTGCAACAAAAGACCTACCACCAGTGTGACTGATTGCACTTTTAATTTAATACAAACTCTGAAATCACGTTTTAAGATTCTAGCTCTAAAAATGATGATACTTCCATACAACTTTTTTTCCCCCCTTTCAACCCCTCACAACCCTTTTTTCGCAATTAAAGTAGCTTATGTCCTATCTCAGGCTCTAGATATACCTGACTAGCTTATACCTGAGCTACCACGCTTAAGTGTTACAAACAGATTTCTTCAACATTAATCAGAGGTACTGTTGCGTTTGAGTGATAGCACCGAAGGCGTAATCTCCCACCACCTGTGTTCCCTCCCTTTTTTCCCTTCTCATTCCTTCCCTCCTATCCCTAAGGCTGGCAACGCAAATGTGATACTTCAAGTATGTACAAAATGAAGCCTCAATAGCACACAGCTAAAAGGATTCTGACCCTCTCGGTCTATTATCGTATCCACTCCTAGTGTAGGCTACCAGATTCTCTGGAGGGGCAGTAGGAATATTAGCAATGTTAAAAAAAAAACCGATGAATGAAGTCACAATCTATTATTGTTTTTATTCGTCTTCCATTTGTTTCCATATAATAAATTTGATTGAGTTTAAAAATTATTCTTAGTGCTTGAAATTTGGGGCATACTAAGATTTATATATGTAATTTCTTACCTACTAAAACCTTATTTTCATCTGGCAATACCGGGAAATATTATTCAAATAAACAAAACGAAAACAACTCAATATAATCCCAGTTTATTGAAATCTATTTCAAGCATATTATTTATAGAACTTACTTGGAAATAATATAATATAAAATGTGGTAAGCATCAGGAGAAATTAGATTAAGCCCAACTCTCGTACGACATCCGCAAGATTCAGTTGTAAACCGTAACAGACAGTTCCGGGGAGCGATAAAAACATCTCTTGTTCCCAGAGTGCCTGCACTTAGTCTTTTTATTCACTTGGCCACATAATTTCCTTTAAAGAAATCTAGGTTCTCGGTGAATACGAATCTTCCTCGAACGGTTTTAATCAATCAAGAGTGTTTTCTTCCTCTCGTCAGAAGATCTAGTATTGTGGAACAGCCACTCTGTAAATTTAGAAGTAGTCAGTAGCTAGTAGGAGTGAACATTTTAATAGTTGTCAGTTATCAATTGTTTGTGCTTTTGTATATAGACGTGCTATAGAAATTGTGCAGAAGACTGTACTTTTGAAAAACTGTCTCATTGACGATCGATGACGTCGCGTGTTTGATTCCCTCTTGGAGCTGATGTTTGTATATATCATGCATTAATGTTTTCCGTTCTGGTGTTATCGTTGTCATTGAGTATATTTCCGAACCCCCAAAACAGGATGAACCCATCCTAATTGAATAGGAACTTGACTTTTTTAATAATCACAGCAGTAGAAGATAACAATTTAAAAAATTGTCATAAATCCTACTGGAGTAACTGCAGAACTGTTAACGTATTTGCACAAAAAATATGTGCGAGGCACCTACGCGCAGAAACGTTAATCTATTGTCAATAAACAATTCAATCAAAAACTATCATTAATTCTTGTAACCTTTTTTATCTTTTTAGGAGCTAGAGGCAATGTATAAATATATTTTCACATACAAAAACAGTTCCAGAAGTTTTCATTTCATATTATAAAGTCACAAAAAAATTCATTTCTCTAACCGTCACGAACTAATGGAGACAAATCTTGTGATGATTCCGATCTTCATCAGCTAACGCTAGAAGAGTACGTTTACAAAATTAAGGCAATAAAATAGGATATTAGCTATATTTGTTTTCATTTTTCAGTTTATTACGTAGGCGTGAATGCGTTAGAAGTCCCACGCTATATTATGTGCGTGGATGGCCTACTTTTTCATTTTTCACCTGAATTAAAAAGAACCTTAAGTTACTAAATCACTTTTATATTACTTTGTTATTACTTATTAATAAAAAACTATGGATTTAGAACCGGTTAAATGACAGAGTAAAAAAGTTTTTTTATAATACAGAGATGGTAAACAGTTAGTGTACAGTGTAAATTATAGAAATCAATTTTTTCCAAGTAAAAATAATAATTAAGGCGTCTCCAAGTTGACATCTGAAGTTTGGGCTAGGTTAGAACTACTGGCTCCCTCAACTACCCATTGGAGCGCCGTGATTGTCAGGTCGCGTTGGTTTATTCTGCGAGCGTTCCCGTAACCTGACAAATGCACTGAGGTCGGCCACTGGAGGTTATAGTGCGTCCCCATGACGTTCTCCCCAGGACGTTGGGTATCTGGTAACAGATTTCCTTCCCGATACCTAAAAAAAGAAAGCTGGCTGACCTCTAAACGCAGCTGTCTTTACATGAGAATTTAAAGGACGTACGGTGGTAGCTAGACGTTCTTTTATCTCTTTTCCTTTCATCACACTTCTCTCTCCCACCCTTCCCTACAGGTCAGGATAGCACTTATAATACTTCTAGTGCTACTAGCGTTTCTACTGTAACGGTTAAATAACCATTTATCATAAAGAGGTTAAAAAAATACAGCAGCTTTATAAGTTGTCGTCGACATAAAAGCCACAAGTACTTATAAATTTTTACCCGTTATTTATGAAGATAAAATATTGTATAAGTTCAAAATATCAGTATATATTCCCGTTTCATTCAGGCGCATAATATAAAATGCGAGTGAATGAGACAGCGAGTGCAACGCCCACGCGACGATAGGAATAGAACCTCATACCACTGGGTATATGCAGTTAGTGATGTTAGCGAAGGCGATTTTTCCGTGATATCGATATATTTTTGATAAGATTTTTTCTTTCAAAGTTTGGCTTTTTGGCTTTGATAGAAAATATATTTTAATGTTTCTTTAGTGTTTGTAAAATATTTTATAATTTATCTAAAGTACGTCTTTTACCTAAGTCCTTTTAATTTTTAATTTTTGTGCCCTGCGATTTCACTTGCGTTCAAAGGTTGTAAGAATTACAAAACAGTATTTAAGTACTCATACAAAATATATGTACATTTTATCATCAAGTATGATCTAACTCACGAAGATTTTAATTTATGTACAAAGTTATCCGTTCTAGTATAAATCTATACCAATATTATAAAGCTGAATAGTTTGTTTGTTTGGTTAAACGCGCTTGTCTCTGGACGATTGATTGGATTTGATAAATTATTTTAGCATTTGATAGCAAATTTCTTCAGGAAGGCTTTAATATCACGATACGATACTTAGAAGCCAAACAATAAGAAAGTAAGTGCGGGAGATAAGATATGGTAAGTTTGTGGGACAGGGTGGTCTTTTTTTTACACCACGATGGTGGCAAACAAGCGTACGGCCCGCCTGATGGTAAGCGGTCACCGTAGCCTATGAACGCCTGCAACCCCAGAGGTATCGCATGCGTGTTGCCGACCCCTTAAAAACTTTTTCAACCTTCCTTTGAAAAACCCCATACTGTAGCGTGTTGGGAAAACCTCAGCAGGGAGCTCATTCCACAGCCGGAGGGTTCGCAGAAGGATATTCCTTTGGAACCGCACTGTTTGCGACTTTATCCAATTAACAATAATTTAGGTTCCAATGTGTATGGATGTACGCCTTGCCGATGGCGAGTGGTCTCGCCCGACGGGGGCGAAGCCGCGGGCACAGCTAGTATATATTAAAAAGTATTCAATTTCCTCGTCAAAACAATGAAATAAAATTTAGTCAACAAGATGTAAAACCTTGAAACAGTGGTTTTTGAAACAAATATTCTTAAGTAGTTTCTGTTACACAACGTCTGAATAGACTCTCGGGTTGTTTAAGCGAGATCCCGAAATAAAACCTCATCCCACCGTCGCTAGGGCGTTGATATGTCGATAAAATAAATTATCGATAGAGTTTTATAAACTTAATAGCTTTGTAATTTCAATGATCACCGCGTAGTAAATGAAAGGAGATGAAATAGGCATCTATCACTTTTCCAGAAAGATTTATTTATCTATATATTTATTTGCTACATGAATACATGCAACCCTGTCTGGGCATGGGAAAAAAGTACATTAATTAATTATTATTTAAAATGATATTCCTTATAACTACGAGAACACATAATTATATAATAATAAGTTATAGAATTTAAATAATTTGAATGGTGTACCTGCATTTATTATTTAAATGTTGGTTGTTGTTTTTATAAATAGTTATAATTGAATAATAATTTAAATGAAAAGCAATAGTTAAATTGAATTTAAACAATAATCTATATTACAATGTCATCAAGTCATTAGTTAAATAATTTATAAATATGATTGAACCTCGATGTCAACCCCTAGAGATACAGTACAGACACAGCTAGATCAGGTCGATATTTTGTGACAGGGTAGAGACCCAGACCCAGAGGTAATGTTTGGCCCTGAGACTGACACTGCTATTAATGCTGTTAAAACTATTCAAAAATATTGGGTTAACCAGATAGGAAAGAAAAGTTAAATTTTAGCAGTACGTGTACTAAGTAAAATTAGTAATGCGTTAAAAATTTATTCTTCTTAATCAGTTCACCGGAAAAATATACAAAAATTATTTTAACATTTCTTATGAAGACAACCATTTCTACTAACAAATTCTATTTTATTTGAAATCGATTAATATACTAATATAAAATATTTTTGCTGTTTTTATCGATATATTTTTCGATAAATCACGAGAACTAGCGTAAGTACTGAGGTTTCCTTATTTGCAAGAGTAATTCTTCGAATAGTACCTGTGTTAGAGTGTTTGTTTTCGTTCGGTACGTTTTGTTTATTTTTGTTATTTTCATCTTGTATTGTATCCGTTACGTGATCGTGGACTTAGGTATATTGATTTTTTCACGTGAACAATCTTAGTTTTTCATGTTAAAGGTTGGGAAATAAGCATACGGTCCGGCTGATCGTATGCAGTCACCGCAACCTATGAACGTTTGCGATACTTGAAGTGTCATATGTGCATTGTCAAACCAAAGGAAGGAAGAAAGAGATGAGAATGAAAATAGGAAGTCTCTCTCACTCATCGCTCGAAACCGAGTACTGATACTGTTACTTTACGTATTTTTTCTGTGAGAGGGTAGTGCTTATGGTTGGAGGAGCATAGCTCTACTACAAATTAAATATTTTATTAATGTGTAATTATTTACCTATGTATTGTTACGTTATATTCGATGAGCGAAAACTTCGGAGGCCCAATATCCCTCCCATTCTATATCTTTTATTCTCAAATACCTTTAAAATTTGAAAAGAAACATGTTTCCTTAGTATAAAAAACTATGTAGCATATTTTCGAAATGCCTTCAAGCTTTTACGTTAACGAGCTTCGTGACTAGCGATTCTATTGTCGCGGGGCGCCCACAGGGAAAATTCGCTACAAAAGTGAACCCGCCTGCCTTTTGTAACAACGGCTATATTTAGATAATTACAATACGTAATTGCTTTCGTTGAAAAGAGAATTGTATAATCACTATAAAAATCGAGTAACATTAAGCCTCAATAGCTCAACGGTAGAAGGCCCGACTCCGCTCCGTTAAAGCGAAAGTCGCGAATTCGATCCTGACCCCCTTGGGCTATTGTCGTACGCACTCCTAAGGCAAGGTTCAAGTTTATTTGAAAGAGCAATAGGAATATTAGTAATGCCTTAAAAAAGCATTGCTTTAAATTTAAAAAAACATGGCGCACATTAGGTGAGGCCTATTTCCAACAGTGGATTCATATATTTCTTTTTAACTGGCCATGACAGGGGTGGGGTGTCGCGAAGTACAGAGACCCAGCCGTAAAAAGGGACAGACCTCACGGGGCTCAAAATCTAAAATTTCCGCTCCGAGCGCATTCTTCACGATAGACTCACCAGATGTTGTGAGCTTGGTCTTGCTTCATATAGGCTGATGATGATTATGTTTATGATGACGATGGTGATGTTTATGGTGATAATGGTGATGATGTTGATGATAAAAAAAAGTTAAAACGAAACGGACTAACCTAAAGAACTTATAACTAACTTAATACTTTTCAACCTATGTTGATGTTGTTTTGAGACTAAATAAATAATATTTATTAAATGGGTAACCTTTTTCTTATCGTGAAGTGGCTAACCTAGTGTCAAAGTTATTCAGGTCGCGCGTGTACGCCTCTGACTTATTGATTATTATCAAATTGATAACAGCTAACATCAATTTTTTACGTGCTCTTTGAAGCACGGAGAAGCTCAGTTCAAATACCATGTCCCCATCAATAGACTCACCGCGCCTGAGTTAGCTTTGCTGAGTGGGTACTATTGGTAACTAGTTGGTAACTAGTGATTGCTCGTAAGTTAGAACGTCTAAAGATTCTGGCTAACTTCTTCTTTGCTATAATTTGATATGTGATATCAAATTATATCATAATATGGTTCTTGCAAAGGAGGTTTAAAAAAACCAGCCAAGTTCTTCTAGAACCAAGGGTCCGTACCACCTTAGAATAAAGAAATGAAGTTTCTTGCATGGAAACGTCCTTTATTTTTAAATTTTATTTTATTTTAGTATTTTTTGTTTTAGCGACTAATATTTAGGTCACAGCCTGGTGACAGACGGACAGACAGACAAAGAGACAGACAGATTAGTAATAGGGTTCCATTAGCAACCTGTGTACGAAATCCTAAAAACCATAAAACATAGTAATTACATATAAATAGTCACATAAAAAATATTATTTTCTAAAAATACCATCATAAAACGAAAAAGCTTTGACCGTTTCCATTTTCATCTAAAAATAAAAGCAATAAGCGCTACCCGATAACCCAGATGCGCGCAGTAATACGAGTACACCGTTTCATTGTTCCCATACGGCTTTTGTATTGAGCCTCTCAGCTGATTAACTCTCTTGATGAATTCTTTTCAATTTGTTACCGATATAGCATACAATTTAATAGCAGAGCCATTCTCCTCACAGCAGAAATGGGTCGACTCGAGCGGGGAGGAACTACCCTCTCACAGAAAATCGGCGTAAAGTAACAGTACTGTTGCGTTTTGTCTGATGAGTAAGAGCGTTGGAGACCCAATCTCCCACTCCCTTTGCTCTCTTCCCTTTTTTTCCTCTACTATACCTTAAGTTGGCAACACGCATGTGATACTTAAAGTATCGCAAGCGTACATAGGTTCATACGGACCGTATACTTGTTTGCCAATCGTCATGATAGAAAAAAATACAATTTCATATGAAAATTATGATTAAGGTACGATTTAGGTATAGTTTGATATGCTTAAAGTATCTTAAGGGGAAGCCTCAATGCATCAACGATAGAAGGGCCGACTCAGCTCCGCTCCACTGACCCCCTTGGGCTATTGTCGAAACCACTCCAACGACAGCAACAAGCTTATTTGAAGGGACAATATTTTATATTGAAAAAAGCATTGATATTATTCTTTTTTTTTAAAGTCACTAATAGACACGATAGTAGCAGACGAAATCACACCGTTGTTGCGTTCTGGGTAGCGAGTCTGAATTTAGCCTCGACGGTTGCGGTTTCGATTCCCGCTCGGGCAGATGTTTGTTAAAATTTCTGTCTCGGTCTGGGCGTTTTCCTACAATGAAACTTTCGTAAAGGCATGCGATATTAAAATTTCATTTTACTACACATCACTACAGTTACATAGACACTTACTATGAATGCATGGTTTACAACTATACTAATATTTGGATGACGCACACGCGTGACGTCAGAGGGCGGTTTTCATGACGTCAAACTCTAAAGGCACCGCTGCGTAGAACGTAGCTGCGTAGAACTGAGATTGCTCCATTACTTAGGATAATGGATTTTATACGCTGCGGAATAGAGTTTCTATTCCTTTGACAATCTTATTATTGTTTCACGCTTGGTTAGGTTAGGTCGGTGAAAATGTTTTATGCTTAGATTTTATGGATAGCTTTCTTCATTCGGTTTCTATGTTAATGTTCTTACATTATATATTTTTAATACAACATATGTTTATATTGAAAGCCGCAATTTATTTTATACATATCAAGAGAGTTGGTATAATGCTAATTATAAGATTGTCGGGTTGTAACTCTTGTGATTCGGCCGCCATTTTAATTGTACTGTGACTTTTAGAATCCACAATGTACTTTTCAATGAACTAAAACTTGTACGTCTATTTATGATTATATTGTGTGTACTAATATAGCATATATTATATACACAAATTGCACAATTCGCAGCCCTTCAGACTGAAGATTCTTTTACGTTAATAGGTTGCCTGTAAGATATCACTTTTAGTGATAAGGCCGCCTTTGTACCACTTATATACATTGTTAACATTTTGTTTTGTAATTATTTTGTGTGTGCAATAAAGAATTTAAATATAAATAAATAAAATAAGAATATAACTGGTGGTAGGGAACCG
The DNA here is from genome assembly GCA_023373885.1 of Hestina assimilis. Classification (NCBI taxonomy): domain Eukaryota; kingdom Metazoa; phylum Arthropoda; class Insecta; order Lepidoptera; family Nymphalidae; genus Hestina; species Hestina assimilis. The sequence continues at coordinate 14,924,963 of CM041746.1, read as the reverse complement.
GGGTGACCGGCTAGGTTGGTACCACTGCAATGTCAGATATTCTACCGTAAACCAGTATGCTGTGTGTCGGTTTAACGGAAACTGTAGCTAGTGAAATTACTGAGCAAAGGAGATTTAAGAACCAATATCTCACGTGCTGCTTTTTATATAGATGAAAAGTGACGTTTTAACTAACTACAGAGTTACTTAGTAAACTATAGAGTATATATCTTTGGGCTTAATAAGTAGGCGATTAAATTCGACAATCGTTGAGGCGTAATTGTAGCGAGGCTGTCTTTAGTCTTGGCGATTGCATTTTCGATTCCCGCTTGGCGCAGATATTGGTATTCAGATTAAGGTTCATCTGCCTCAACCTGGGCGTTTGTCCTTGACTCCCCACAGTGCTTAGGAGAGCACATTAACCTGTCGGTCCCGGTTGTTATCTTACATTCAATAATTGTTAACTCTTGATAGGTAATTTGCTCGTATCCAACGAGTTAGTGGTTCACCCTTAGGGTTGTGGAAGTCAGATGGCAATCACATGAAAAATAACGGAACGAACCCAACTAAGCGAAAAATCGAATAAATCCTTCATCACATAACTAGCGGCCCGCTCCGGCTTCGCACGGGTATAAAATATATAGCCTATATCATTCACTGAAAAAATGATTAAAATCGATCCAGTAGTTTTGATTTATTCATTACTGCCCGCGTTAAATGTAATTATTTACGACATCACATTAGAAACCTCAAAAATAACAGATTTTTTCTCCACTATTTAATGTATGTTATCATACATATAAACTTTCCTCTTCAATCACTCTATCTATTAAAAAAAAACCACATAAAAATCCGATGCGTAGTTTTAAAGATTTAAGCATACATAGGGATATAGGGACAGAGAAAGCGACTTTGTTTTATACTATGTAGTGATATACAAATAAGATTATTATCGGTAAAGAAAAAGCGGCAGCGTCTGTAGATTATATAATATATTTAATGGAGATATGGCGGTCGGAATGTTCTTGACAGACTCATTATGTTTACTGTTATTAAATTGCTTCGCCTTAAACTTCTATTATTCTATATACATTGTATAATCGTCACATTCTACTCCATTATTCGAATAATTCAAAAAAGGAGGAGTCAAGACTGTTGGACCGATTTAAATGATTTTTTTAAGGGTTTACTTTCCCGGTGGACCCATTGTAATTTAGTCATGTTCTGATGATGAGATCTTGGAGAAGTAGAGAGTACTACCAACACACTTATTGCGATTTGGATATTTTATAACTTGTCTGCTTTGTGGAACTCCTCATGGTTACATAACCATCAAAGTTACACAATACTAAAAAGTATTGAAAAGGTTGCAATACATTTATGTACTTTAATATGGCTAACAATAAAAATAGAATTAAAAATACCGACTTGGGACTAATTTTGTTTTCTAAACTAAACTTCTGATGTATATTTTTATATTTTTTCCTAAGAGAGGTTATGTACTAGTAGAGTATGTTTATTTATTTAGAATGCTCTGACTAAAAACACTTGGTGGATTTAATTGAATAGTAGACGTTCGTTAGTCGAATTGGTCTTAATCGTTTTTGTTACAATGGCTATTAGAGGTTATTAAATTAGTTATAACAGTTTAATCTTAATATAATTTATATTTTTGGCCTCACTTTTTAAGGTTTCCCTACCCTTAGGAAGGGAGTAGAAATTTTCACAGAATGAGTATTTTCGTTATTGCTACAACAACAAATACTAGAAATAACATTAAATTGAAAATAATTCCCATACAAGAAAGTTTTTTTGACGTTTTATGCTGTATCTTGCTTTCATAACGACGTGGCGCAGCGGTAGCAAACCTGCCTTAAACACCACAGGTCGCGGGTTCGATTCCCGCTCGGAGCATAATATGTTTGTATTGACCATGCAAGTATATATTTCCGGTCTGCGTGTGTTTGTCCTTGTCATTGTGAATGTTTCCGGACCCCGACACAGGATATCACTATCCTAATGGGGGCCGTTGAGTGTGTAGCGTTTATTATTTATTTATAATACTTTCTAAGATTAACTTATATATTCTACGATGGTATGACATCTGATATAAATTAGACCGGTTACATTCTAATAAATGCTACACAGTCAACGGCCCTCAGAAAGATAGTTATATCCTGTGTCGGAGGTCCAGAAACAATGACAAGGACAAACACACCCAGACCGGCAAGCATGCCTGTATCCTCAATACAAACATCTGCTCCGAGCGGGAATCAAACCCGCGACCTGTGGCGCTTAAGGAAGGTTCGCTACCGCAAACAACAACAAGGTTGTCAGTCATTACAACACTGATATCGGATTTGTTAATAAAAAGACCGTACGTTTATGTATTCCTATAGCATAAAATTATATTTCGATATCACCACCTTAGCCGTAAATATTGTTACGGGCTGGGGTTCGGTGATTTGGAAGCAAACACCTGATGGCTCTAAATAAGACTTTATTGAGGTCTAGATTACACACAGAACTTCACAAATCACAGGTCCAAAACGCAGGTCAATCACAGTCCAAAAGAATAGCCGAGGTCACTAATTATCGCACTTGTTCACTGGTATCACTTGTAGTGTCTTCGCTTGTTGCTCAGAACTGAATGAATCAGTCGACGCGCCGGGCCGCTTATATACGCGGACACGGGTTCGAGAGAGTTCCGTCCGCGGAACGCCATTCTACATGTTTCGAGAATACATCTTTCTCGAACCCGCACGGCGGTCGTAGAAATAAACAAAAGGAGTAGTAAGAGATTTTGAACCTTATGCCCCTGTGATAAGGTTCTCCATAACAATATCTTTAAAACAATATTCAATATGCCGAGAATACTCCAGTGGCAGTATGATAGATAAATATTACTTAGACAAACGAGATTCCAAACAATATGTCCCTTCAGAGTAATAAACCTTTTACGTGTGACCTTTTGAAGAATCACAGTTCAACGAAGATTTATACGTAACATTTTTGTCATAAAGTTAACAGTTAATCTAAGCATATTAGAATCCTTTCACCACGATGGCAAACCCAACCAAGTCCCACCTTACATCGTGCCCTGCGTGCCCTAACACCTGCACGCGGGAAGATCTGATGCCAGCTTCCGACAACGCAGTCAATGTGGCTGTGTTTTGGGCCACAACAATATAGGTGTGTAAAGGCGTCGGGATGTGACGACCCCATCGCCCGCTGTTGGGATAACCTCTGTCACAACAGAGATTATTCCACCAGTGCAATCAGTCACACTGGTGGTAGGTCTTTTGTTGCAAGAGGCCGGCTAGGTAGGTACCACCGCAGTGTCCAATATTCTGCCGCCAAATAGTAGTGTTTAGGCACTACCGTGTTCCGGTTTGAAGGGCACTGTACGCTAGTGAAATTACTGGGCGAACGAGATTTAAGAACTAATATTTCGAGGTTGGCAACGCGTGAGTGGCACCTACTAATGGTGCTGCAAGCGCTCATAGGCTGCGGCAGCCACTTACCATCAGGTGGGCCGTATGCTTGTTTGCCAACTTCTCACATAAAAAAAAAAATAAAAATAAGGTGTTTGCCAACGAAACGCAAAGAAGAAGAAGAAGAATGCAGCTTTATTATTTATAATTTCTAGAAGATCTTATCAAAGGCGAAAGTTTTAGAAGTTCATTAAAAATTGGATTTAAAACTAATAATTTTAAATACTCTTATAGTTACCAAAGTGTTTTTTTATTTGCATTCATCTGCGGTAACAACATAGCTACACTAAATAAAGGAACTAGGTCCACCTGTTCCTGAGAAAATCGGGGGTAGCACACGGACGGACAGACGGAAAAGAGAGTGTACTTATAAGGGTTCCTTTTTTACCTTTTGAGGTACGGAACCCTAAAAAGAGAATCGGAGAGAACAGGAGAAAAGTGTTTTATACTGTTTTGGTTTTGCCTATGATATACATAAAACATGGTTTTGCATCTGATGCTGCTAGTTACAGGCATCGGTGATGATGATGGCAAGTGTTTGCCACCAACGGTGTTGGTTCTTCTTCTTATCGAGGGATTAGTGGCCCATCTAGTGTCAGAGTTGTTCAGGTCGCCGTATAGGCCTCTGACTTGACTTTTCGACTATTGCCAAATTGATAGCAGCTGGGAACGACTTTTTACGTGTCCTCCGAAGCACGGAGACGCTCAGTTAGAATACCACTATGCGATCACCCATCTCGTGACTGAACGCGCCTAAAGTTGCTTAACCCACGAATCGTTTACCGATCAGTGAGCGCACCGGTCTATAAGCGTCTCACCCGGTGTTGGTGAAATAATGACAGTCTATCACAAATCATAATCAATACTACGTTTTAGGTCATTAAGCGTGTCAAAACTATAAACACATTAATTTAAAAAGTATTACCTTCAGAGGCATAATATAGGTTAAAATAACAGTGATGTTTACAATTAAGCTACGTCGACACTCAATGAGCCAGTGGGCGTCAATGAAAGCGTAGGCGATGAGAGGGGCCTGTGGGGAGAGACAGGGGGCTCACCCACATGAATGGGGGGGTTGAATGAGTGACGCAGTTCCGCCGTCCGACCGCAAAACAGCTACTAAGTGAGAAAATCAACTTTTGACGTGTATTATTAAAATCAATTACATTAAAATTTAGGTTTCGTCCCTTAATGGTAATTTTATCAAATGGTCCGACCGTAATGTCGTGAAACTGACAATTTATTTTAGTGTTTTTAATACTAGTGTATAAGTAGAAGCCATGTCCGGCGTCGGAATGTGACAACCCCATCGCCCGCTGTTGGAATAACCTCTGTCACAACAGAGATTATTCCACCAGTGCAATCAGTCACACTGGTGGTAGGTCTTTTGTTGCAAGAGGCCGGCTAGGTAGGTACCACCGCAGTGTCAAATATTCTGCCGCCAAATAGTAGTGCTTAGGCACTACTGTGTTCCAGTTTGAAGGGCACTGTACGCTAGTGAAATTACTGGGCGGACGAGATTTAAGAACTAATATCTCGAGGTTGGGAACGCGTGTGTGGCACACACTAATGGTGCTGCGCGCGCTCATAGGCTACGGCAACCACTTACCATCAGGTGGGCCGTATGCTTGTTTGCCAACTTCTAACATGTTTTTCACAGCACTATTGAGCCACCGCGACCGGGGAAGTACTACCCTCTCACAGAAAATCGGCGTAAAGTAACAGTATCAGTAGGTACTGTTGCGTTTCGTGCGATGAGTAACGTAGCAACTGTCAAAATAAGAAAAGAGTGCCAATCTTCGACCCCCTCTGTTCCGTTCCTTTTTTCCTTCTCATTCCTTCTCTCCTTTCGTTTGCTTAGTATCGCAAACGTTTATAGATCGTGGTGACTGCTTACCATCAGGCGGATCGTATGCTTGTTTGCCAACTGTCATCAAATTCTATTGGATAGTGATGATGGCTTATTAAAAATCCTTCCTATATGTATATTTGACGACTGTTTCAGCGTTTTTTGGTAGCGTACCTGACTTAGTGCCGGTGGTCGCAATCCAAATCGAACCGGATCACGCTTGGGGAAGAATTTACTATGCAGATAATATTCTTATAGGATCATGGGCTGATACTCGCTTGTAAGTCGACTTGTTTTTTTTCCACATACCTAACTCAAAACAGAGAAATACTTACGTATCACCCTTTGGTTATCGAAGACATGCTACGTTTACAATTTATATAAGCGATCTCTTTATCTGCTACGGGATTTAAAGCTTTTATCTATGAGTTTGCATAAGCATTTAATTTTGTCTATTGCTTTATTAATAGTAAAGTTTTGAAAAAAAAAATTATATGTTCTAATAAGAGGTTCTTGAGCAACCAGTCGACTGTCAGTAAATCGTCGAACAGACTCGTTTTCCAGAGGCAAGTGGTCACGTGATCACGTGGGTACTGAACGTGCGTGCTTTGGACAGACCTTCACTAGTGGCATGCCTTTTGTTGCTAAAAGCCGGCTACGTAGGCACCACTGCAAAGAAGTATTGTGTTTGGCATAACAAAGGGCACTGTAGCTAGTGAAATTACTGGTAAAAGAAGATTTAAGAAACAATATCTCGACATTTGCAACGCGTGAGACAAATGTGTGGTGTTCAAGCGCTCATAGGCTACGAAAACCGTTTAATATCATGTATCAAAACGTAACTGTAACCCAAAGAATTATGATATTCAACGTAAATAATTATTTATTATTCATCAAATCCACTTCCTTTTAAACGCCATTATTCATTTTATGTAAATCTTACAAAAATATACTCAGCATGCCTTATGAATATTAAAAAGTTTGCTACGAAAAACTTTCTACGAATATATATATTTTTTTGTTGTTAACTGTATAGTACTAGTTAAGGATCCCGATTTCACTCGCTTTGTTTAGTCGGGCCATGTTTTTATTATCTTGTTTTCCTTTTGATACAAATTTTTCAATCGATTTTAGGGTCACCAGGGCCCAATGAGCGAGACACTTAAAAACCTCCTTATTTTTTTAAGACCTATCCAAAAATACCTCACTGCCATACGCTGATTTTTTTTCAAATCTCGGTAACATGTATATACTACCATTAATTTTTAAGTATTTTATTACTTCACTACAAAATTGTGTAACTCTAAGTTAATAAATTTGAAATTAAGTATATCCCAGCCTAAAGAAAACAAAAGAATTTTTTCATAATGTTTTGTAATAAAACAATAATATTTTGTATTTGCGTATCATCCCATTCGTTGACTTATCATTCGCACATAAATATTATATCATTAATGTGACGTACGTTGTATCATTAATGTTTTATCTATATTTGCGACCACTTATTATCTCTAGTGGCGCTTATCGCATATTTTATTGATTTTTTATTCTGTTTTATAAAAAAATACTTTCACCATATTGCTTTAAAGAATTAATGTTTTTACAAGTAACTACTAATACTCCTATTGCCCTCTAAATAAGCGGTAACGAACCAGATTTAGCCGTCACAGGTCGCGGGTTCTACCCGCTTGAAGCACATATTTGTATTGCCCATACAGGCATGTGTTCCGGTCTGGGTGTAGACTTCCGACACAGAATATCACTATACTAGTGTAGTACTAGAAGATCGGCGTTAAGTAACAATATCATTAGGTGTTGCGTTTCGTGCGATGAGTGAGAGCGCCGGAGGCCCAATCTCCCATCCATCTTTGTTCCCTTCCTTTTTTTCTTCTGTTCCTCCCTCCCCTCCTGGGTTGGTAACGCGCTTGTGATACTTCAAGTATCTCAAGCGTTCATAGGTTGCGGTGACTGCTTACCATCAGGCAGACCGTATGCTTGTATGCCAACCGTCATAACATAAAAAAGCTCGAGAATTACAGGCCTTGGCTAAGTCTGAGAAGAAGAAGAATTTTCCTAGACATGTGATAAAAATAGTTTCACACTCACCCAGTCCCACCTTATTAGAACAAATTGAAACTATATACATGAGACTATTCAAACAATCATACATTTATCAATAATTCAAAGGATTAACTACAAGCGAAGAAAATTAGATGTGCAAATTAGACGACATTGAAGCCCCGTGCTAGGGTCTCAGGTCAAAGTTTCTTTGAAAACATACTGGCTTGTATTGGATCGAATGACGCTGCGTTTTCGTAGACGCAGAACTTCACTTTCATGTTTCAAATGATTTTACCAAATCTGTATGGTATATATGATATAAAAGATTATTATTAAAAATACTTTAGGTTTTTATTTTAAAATAATAAAAATTAAGTAATAACTATTGCAATGAAAATTTCGGCTTACAAACTATGACAGTTTTCAAATCTCGCAGCTATATAAGTTGTAATAGTTCGATTAAGAGCTATTTACAATATTCGTGAGATATTGCTTAGGAAGTGATTGTTCTCTTATCCCTTGAGGCTCTCGTCAAGCGGCAACTAAAGCTGGATTTAAATAAACCACGTGCATAATTTAGAAATAAAAATATAAAGATTTTTTTTATGAATTACCGAAGCTGTGACTTAGGCGTCTTGTTTATTTTTTTGATATTATAATTCAGTAAAAAACGCGCGTCTACGCTCGACATATAACATCGTATGTTTATGATTTATGTAAATTCCTAATAACGATATACCCATCTGGCGAGCCGTCGCCGGCCGTATTTCAAACAGGGTTGCTCGTTAAGGGCTGATGCCGTTAATTGAATCAGACCTACTTTCACCCCCTTTGTCCACGAAAATAGATTTATATTGCCTAGATTATACTACAATTTTACTTTAAGTAAATCGTGTTTATAGTATTCAAATTCTTGGGGAGGAGTATTAAAAAATATATATTTTTTCCACGATGAAAAGTTCGCTTTTAGTCCTTTGTACGAGAAAGAAAAGTGCCCGATTCTCTCCGGCAAGATGACACTAATTAACTCACTTTACCTCTCGGTAACCTAGCAACCGTATGTTTATCGTACCAGAGACTAAAAGTGAACTTTTTGTCGTAAAGAAAAAATCGTATACGCACCACGGGAGAATAGTAAGACATGGCCACCCGTGATTGTCGAAATTGTCATCGTGGGTGAGAATGTACTTTTCTCCCGTGGTGCTATTAAATAACATGTACAAAAAGGATTGTCAAACAATTTAATAAATGGCAAAACACACATCGAAGAATAAAAATATACTTACTTAATTTATTTATTGACACAAACAGTGACAGACACTGCTTTAATACAAGAAGAAAAGATAAACTTGTTACACCAAGTTTTCGGCTTCACAAAGTGAGTATGTCCTTTTTGGGGCAAGGTGTTCGCTTCTATAATAAAATCCGCAGACAATTTTGAATCTACCACTTATGAAATTTAAATCTTATATCAAGCGGTGTTTACTAAATAACGCTTCTTATTCCGTTAATGAATATATTGCAGATAATGTGGCATGGAATTAATATACGTTGAGTTTCATGCGGGATATATATCTTAATTGTACATTTGACAAATGTAATGTGATTATTTTGAAAAGAGTAACTGTAGAGTTTCTTGCCGTTTCTTCTCTGCAGAATCTACCTTCCGAATCGGCGGTAGCTTCACTTAGACGCACATAACAGACTGTATATTTGACGATTCAAAAGCGCTTAAAAGCCTATTTGAATAAAGAATATTTTGAGTTTGAGTTTGAGTTATTACTATTATTTTATGTATTGTATTGTTATTAATATTTAAATGTTTTTTGCACGCTTACCCACTTCTCTTTCTTCCACGTTCAAGGTTAGTTGGCAGAAAATGCTTTTAGCATTAAGCTTGCCTTGTGCAGTAAAGTGTATATATAAATAAATAAATAAAAATATCAAGTTTATTGTAGAGGGCTCCATTTAATTTCGAAATTATATTTGGTTTTTATAGAAAATTCGTTGGAATTTATTAATCAGAATTCGTGAGAATTAGAATACATCTCGCTAACGAATAGCGGAGGCTCAGTAATAGGGTTCCGTTGAATTAATTTGTGGACGGAACCCTATAAATATATCTTAAACAAAAACTACGTAGATATTTTTAAAATATAATATAATAAGAAAATTGAGAACAGAATTATTATTTACTGATTTGAAAAAATAGTTCTAGATAAATATTATACAATTATTATTATAAAAACTAAACCTATACATTCTTTGTTTGAATAAATTTCATAGCTATTATATTATTATACTTAATAGGATTGTACTATAAATATTACACATATTAACATTATTATGAATAAATTATTTTATCTTATATTTTAATATTAATAAAATACTTATAGGCAATTGTGTCTGTCTGCCCACAAGTACTATCGTTAAAAATAATAACAGACAGACATAATTATGATAAGTAATATAAATATAACTTATAAAGTTGGCAAATAGCTCTTAAGGCGGTTTAAAAGTGAAATTTTGAGGACGCGTCTCATTTAGTTGTTAGATATTGGCTGGATGATGATGAACATGATGATGACATTGTTGTGGCGTTGTGGGTAGCGAGTCTGCCTTTAGCCTCGACGGTTGCGGGTTTGATTCCTGCTCGGGCAGATGTTGCATTGGTCTTACAAATATCTTTTTCAGTCTGGGCGTTGGTCCTTGTGGGTCTCCTCATCGTGCCTCGGAGAGCACATTAAGCTGTCGGTCCTGGTTGTTATCATATAAAATATGATAGGAATCGTCAACTCTTTATAATTAAATTGCTCTAACCCAATGAGTTACTGGTTGCCCTTTGGATTGCAGAGGTCAGATGGCAAACGCGCTGTGTAAAAAGTACTAACCTAGTGTAGAATTTAAACAGCTAAAACTCACGTTCAATCGGTTTAAGTACCGACTAATTTCGGACTCATCGATCAGTGCGAGACGGGTTGTGACCGCGAACGTAGCCCACTCACCCTGATGAAGGACCTCCGATGAGTCCGAAACTAGTCGGTACTTAAACCAATTGAACGTGAGTGTTAGCCGTTTAAATTCTACATTAAGTTAATTATGTTTCACGATAGTTTTAATAATTTAATAACTACTAACCTGTTTAATGCTCTCGTACAGTACCGGGAATAATGCTAGAAAAAAGATATATTGGCGGGTAACAGGAGGGAATATTGTGGCACACCTTGGGATAGACCTAGTTCCATTAGAAGATGCGACTTCTAGCTTACTTTAAATCTGTGTATCTGTAGACCTGACTGGTGATGACTCCGTTGTTTCCCACCCAATCCTTAGCAAAAACAAATTTAAAAAATACATAAAAATTAAAAATGTAATTAAAAAAACACAACATTTATTAAAATACAAAAATATTTCAAAAATGAATGTTCAGCTCTGTAAACAAAAGTACGCACTCAAATCTAAAGTTGACCTGTACTCAAAGGAGATCAATAATATCAGGTCCAGTTATGAGGCTGATGTGAAGGCTCTCCAAACTGAGATCTCTTCTTTACATATGTCGTTGGATTATATAAATAAACAATATAAAATTGCTCAGAATGAAATATCTGAGCATGTCTTGGCACTGGATAAACTGATTAATTTGAGTAATTATAATGTGGAACGCGTTGAGTCTCTTAACAAATATGAGTGTAATTGTCGACACTCCTCATCAGGTTATACGGAGCCAAGGTCTAACACAACACATTCGTCTCTGCCATTGGAGAATCACATCAGTCCTATAACCTTAGAAAATAATAGTACACCCAAAATTCTTGACAGTTATATTAATATTTATAGTGATGAGATGGGAAAAAGTCTGGGTGTACTATTAAGTGACATGTGTCAGGGGCAGTCAGTTACAAACTATTGTATGCCGGGTGCATCTTATATTCAAATTATGGAAAAAATTATAAGAGGAACTCACTGTCCTAACACAACAATAGTACTGTTAATTGGGAGAAGGGGAAATGTGAACAAAAAACACATGAGACAATATTTTGATTTATTATATAATATAACCAATATTAAAAAAGTTATAATGTTCACATTTCCTTACATTAAGAATATGCCGCAGGAAAATCAAAAAATATATACTTTAAATAAATATTTACATACTATCTCATATAGTAATTATTTGACATTAAATAATACTAATTATGATAAATTTCATTTAATTGAGATCAATAATATAATAAATTATAAATCATATATATTGACTTATGATAGGTACAGCCTATCTAATTATTATATGAGACAGATAGCTTATTCGCTATCATATTATTTATTTTACAACTCAGTCAAGTATTTGGCTAATAAGACCGCTGCTTCTATTGAGCAGTGTAATCATTTGACATATAAACATTTGGAATCTGTTCCAAATAATTTAAATTAAATTTTGAGACAATAGAGGCAGCCTCTTGCAATATTAGACGCAACCCATTTTTTCAGAATAGCAATAAGAATTATAAAAATAATATTCATTTATTTCATCAAAATATACAAGGCATAATGGGTAAAGACACTGAAATAGAATTATTTTTGAATTATCATAATATCAATATTTTATGTATTACAGAACACTGGCTTAAAAGATATGAAAATATGTTTAATTTTAGTAAACATTATGTAGCTAGTGCGTTTTACAGAGAAAATTCCATAAGGGGTGGCTCTCTAATTATAATTAATAAGACTTTGAAATGTAAAGAAAGAAAAGATATTGTGAGCCTCTCTGTTGAACGCACTACTGAAATAGCCTGTATCGAGCTTGATTGTTTCATTATTGTAAGCGTATACAGACCTCCCAGTGGGTTATATGATTGTTTTGAAAATATTATGGATGATATACTTAAAAAACTATCTGGATCTAATAAACATATTTTAATATGTGGTGATTTCAATATTAATTTGTTAGATATTACCTCTACCACTATTCGATTCAGATCATTGTTAAAATCATATAACCTTGTAAATTTATTTTTAGAGCCGACTAGAATTACCCACTCGACAGCTACTTGTATAGATAACATTTTCAGTGATCTAGTACCACTCAGCAAATCAATAATTAATCAGCTTACCTCTGATCACTGTGGACAATTAGTTACATTTCAAACAAAAACTGTTAAAAATAACAATCAAAAAGTTATGTTTGTTCCTATGAATACAAAACGTATTGAGAAATTTAGAAGTAATATTCTATCAATAATCCCATACATTCAAGATTATGACCATCCAAATTTAACATATAATAAATTATTCAAATTAATAAAAAATGAATTTAATAATATTTTTACTTCTAAAACAGTCTATGTAGGTAATAAAACGACTTTTGGTGAATGGGCAACAGTTGGAATATTTAAAAGTAGGCAAAAGTTATATGAACTTTATGCTGAAAAAACTATTAATCATAGCGTATCTTTTATCAATTATCTCAAAATGTATTCTAAAATTTTTAAACAGGTTTGCAACGCGGCTAGAGTTCTACATATTAAAGAAAAAATTAAAAATTCGCATGATAAAATTAAAGCAACCTGGCATGTGATTAATTGTGAAACTGGAAAAGTCAAATCTCGCAACACTAACTTTTCTTTAAACATTAATAATAAAAATATTTCAAGAGACCAGGATGTTGCGGCAGCTTTTGAGAAGTATTTTGCTGACATTCCAGCTTTGACAACTGAATCACTAATTTCTTCTCCAACCGTTGCTGAATCACTACTTATTAATAGTGTTAAAACATGTGAAACTAAGTTCAATTTCAGTTTTGTGAGCCCCAAGGACATTATTAATGTATTCAAAACGATTGATATGAAGAAAACAGCAGATTTATGGGGCATGTCTGTAAAAGTAATAAGCTCAATTATAGATCTTATTGCACCGTATCTCGCGACCATATTTAATGATTGTGTCAAGTGTGGAATATTTCCTGACTTAATGAAATATAGCAAAGTGATACCGTTATTTAAGTCTGGCTGTGCGTCAGATCCATCTAACTTTAGACCCATATCGGTGTTACCGACTCTTAGTAAAATTTTTGAGAAAATAATGTTAAATCAGATGCTGTTGCATTTTAATAAATATAAATTAATGCATAAAAATCAATTTGGTTTTACCAAGGGTCGCTCGACGTCTGACGCAGGTATCAAACTTCTTTCTAATATTTATGATGCCTGGGAGGAGTCACGGGATGCACTTGGTGTTTTTTGTGATTTATCTAAGGCTTTTGACTGCGTACAACACGAGACGTTAGTCAGGAAGTTGAAGCACTATGGTATACGTGACACTGCGCTCGATCTTCTTATTTCTTACTTGCAATATAGAATTATGAAGGTCGACGTAAACAGTAAAAGATCTTCAGGTACAAATGTAAATATGGGAGTCCCACAGGGCTCCATTCTCGGCCCATTTCTCTTTCTTGTTTACATTAACGATTTACCATATTTTGTGGAAGGAGCACAAGAAATAGTATTGTTTGCTGACGACACTTCTTTTATTTTTAACCTTAAAAGACATAGTATTAATTACGACGAAGTGAACAATGCTCTTTCTAAGGTACTTCATTGGTTCAGTGTCAATAACTTACTTTTGAATAGTAAAAAAACGAAATGCATTAAATTTTCAATGCCCAATGTGAGACAAGTTCAGTCTAATGTAATATTGAATGGAGAAGTATTAGAAATTATGGAGTCTACAGTTTTTCTTGGAATAACTGTAGATTCTAAACTACAATGGGGCCCCCATATTGCTAAATTGGCGAATAGACTTAGTTCGGCAGCATTCGCAGTAAGAAAAATTCGACAATTAACAGATGTAGAAACAGCCAAACTAGTTTATTTTAGTTACTTCCATAGCATTATGTCATATGGAATTTTACTTTGGGGTAACGCGGCTGATGTAAATACAATTTTTGTGCTGCAAAAGCGAGCTATTCGTGCAATTTACAATCTTGGTTGTAAAGATTCCTTAAAGGAGAAATTTAAAGAAATTAATGTATTGACTGTTGCTTCTCAATACATTCTAGAAAATGTTATGTATGTACATAAGAACATCAATGAATTTACAAAATGTAGTGATAATCATAACATCAACACTAGGAACAAACATAAATTAACAATGCCAGTTACTAGACTGCATAAAATTAGTAACTCTTTTAAGGGTAACTGTATACGGTTTTACAATAGGATCCCAGAAAGCGTTCAGAAACTTTCTTTAAATAAATTTAAAAAAAGGTCAAAGAACGTTTGTGTGGTAAAGGCTATTATAAAATTAGTGAATACCTTGAGGACACCACGCCTTGGGAATGAGACAGTCACTCCAGGCTTTTCCGTGATTATAATATGTAAACTAATATCAGTTCAAAAAAAAACATATAAAAAAAGATAAAACCCCCTGAGTTTGTTTCGCCGGTTCTTCTCAGGTAGAGGTTTTTCCATTTTGGAGCCGGTGGTAGAATCTGACTTTCAACAAATAAGTGTAATGCTTTTTATGTTGAATAAAAATATTTGATTTGATTTGATTTGATTTGATAACATTTATCACACACAATATAATTCACATTTTAGTCTTTGTTTAACAATAATGAATAAAACAAGTCAAGTATATTAATTATGAATATTTATGAAATTATTAACACATCATAAGCTGTCAGAAAAAGGAAATAATAAACTGTATCCTTTATGAATATCGAACAATATAATAATGATGTTTAATTGGAAAAATAATAGCTCCAGGTGTTCTACTTGTGACGTAATGACTTTTCTAGTTATTATCACTCTTGCTTTAGTCGTTTTCATTTTGCACACCATACAAAAATCGTATTTCACTGGTGATAGGTCTTTTTGTTGCAAGAGGCCGGCTAGGTAGGTACCACTGCAGTGTCAAATATTCTGCCGCCAAATAGTGGTGCTTAGGCATTACTGTGTTCCGGTTTGAAGGACACTGTACGCTAGTGAAATTACTGGACAGAGGATATTTAAGAACTAATATCTCGGGGTTGGCAACGCGTGAGTGTCACCTACTTATGGTGCTGCAAGCGCTCATAGGCTACGGCAACCACTTACCATTAGGTGGGCCGTATGTATGTTTGCCAACTTATAACATTTAAAAAAGTTATATTTTTTCTGAGATCACTATATAATAAAATAATATGTTAAGCCTACGACGATTGCAGCGTGGGTTTGATTCCCGCTCTGAACAGTTGTTTTAATATCTGTTTCGCCCTGGGCGTTTGGTGTATTATATTGGTAATTTGGTTTTATCCAATGAGTTACTGGTTCGAAGTTTGGGTTGCGGAGGTCAGATGGCAATCGCTCTGTGTATAAACTAGTAACTAATAATATAAGATAATACTTATGTAATATGTACTAATATAATATAAGATAATACTATAAGCAGACCCTGGGTAAATACCGGGAATAATGCTAGTAAGAAAAACATGTTAAGACTAATGTCTTAATTTCAAAAGTACTACATTAACACGATCAAACTGACAGATATTTTAATTTTATTTATGTTATAAGAATAAACTTCTCCCCAGCCGTCTTTAAATAAACTTTGTTACACAATTCTCCCCATTCAAAAGTTTAATGTGAATGAAAACTTTCATTGTCAAAGAAGTCATTACCCCGATAGTTGAGTTAAAATCGATATACGCTGCACCTCACTAGCAAGGTCACACTGCGCATTTGCAATGACCTTTCACCCCCGACCTTGACCCTGACCTTGACCCCGGTATTTGTGCAACGCCCGCCCGAAATACCAAGGGTCGATGCCGCCCTGTGACGTCAGCGCAACCCCCACACATCCGTGTATACGTGCTGTATTACGTTGTGTATGTAGGAGTTGCTGACAATTATTCTATCGCTTTTGAAATACTGTTGGATATATAAAATCTATCTCAATTTGCTTGAAAGCTTTTCGGAAATTTAACAAAATAATAAATAATTCAAATCGTCAATTAAAAACCATGTCATATTCGTGCTCCGCTTACGTTATGTAGTTTTTTGATGATCCCACATAAACCCAATATATTTGCGGAATAAAAAGTATCTTATATGTTTATCCAGGTAATAAGCTATGTGTGTACCAATTTTCATCCTAATCTGTCCAGTACTTTTTGCGTGAAACAGCAACAAATGTAAATCCATCCATCCATTTTAAAATGTCAATTAGATATAATTCGTGGCACAGTGGGACAATGCTAGTTAGGCCGGTTACAGACCAGCGTTTTTTTTCGAGCGTACAAACGGCTGTCCGGCGCGTATTCTTAAACCGGTGACGAGTGTCAATTGCATATTAATAGTTGCGCGTATGGTTAAAGGCGCGTCTATATACACTTCGAAAAACGAGCTTATACGCTTGTATTAAACGCTGTTCTGTAACCGCCTTAAACCTTGGACGTTGACTGTCTCGGTTTGATTTTCT
Source organism: Hestina assimilis (assembly GCA_023373885.1). NCBI lineage: Eukaryota > Metazoa > Arthropoda > Insecta > Lepidoptera > Nymphalidae > Hestina > Hestina assimilis. Next base: position 14,908,121 of record CM041746.1, on the reverse strand, counting down.
GCTGAGGGAAAATGTTTGTGTTAACCATACAGGCAGGTCTATAAGTTTATGCTTGTGTTTGTTTCCACATCCCCGTAACAGGATATAACTATCTCTATGGATTCTTTATAAGGATAGTAATATCCTGTGTCGGTTGAGTATATAGCGTTTATTATTATTAAATATAATTACTTATATAAATGTATTTGTTTCAGGTAATTGATTGATACAGAACGTAGTAAGTAAAAGTAAGCCTGCCACTTCGTCAGCTGTGACAACGATTATCTCTATCAAAGTATGTTATTGTTTTTCTTTATATATTACATTGATAGTATGTACATTGTATCGTCAGTACGTCTGATAGTTAAGAGAAAAACAGGAGATCTATATATATTTGTAAGGCGAGTTCTATCAAATTTTTATTCCAAAGTGCGGAGATAAAAAGAAAGAAAATAAATGATAAGATTACCGACTCTGTTTCTTAACCACTATATTCAGTAAGAGGTTACTTTCCCGAGTCGAGTAAGCCCATTTACCATAAATCTGCCGAATCAAAAAGCGCCTCTTTAAAAAATTGGCTTAGTGCGGTTTTAGACGGGCTTAAAAAAAATGAGTATGTAACGCTCGTACAAGACGCTGGTTTGTAAACACCCTTAATACTTCCTATAGTTTTTTAACATTATATTTAGGACAATCCTAACAAACCTGGCACGAGTTAAATCTCCATAGAATAATTCTACTTTATATTACAAATGTTATTTTGTGAGCATGGATGTATGGGTGTTTGTTATTCTTTCACGCAAAAAATCCTGAACAGATTTGACCTCAATTAAAAAATATGATACTTTATATCCCAGAAAAGGGACAAAACACCGTTGAGTACCACCCTTATGCCATGTTCGTAGCGAGTCTGTCTTTATCCTTGACAGTGGCGAGTTCGAATCCAACTCAGGGCAATTGATCTTACAAATATCTGATTGGGTTTATACCACCGTGCCTCTAAAACACGTTAAGCTGTAGGTCCTGGTTGCTATTACATATCTGATAACAATCGTTAATTTGGCGCTTGCAGCACCATTAGTAGGAACCACTCACGCGTTGCCAACCTCGAGATATTATTTCTTAAATCTTCTTTGCCCAGTAATTTCACTAGCCTACAATGCCCACTACTGTTTGGGGGTAGAATATTTGACACTACGGTGGTACCTACCTAGCCAGCCTCTTGCAGCAAAAGACCAATCAGTGTGACTGATTACACTGGTGGGATAATCTCTGTGACAGAGGTTAACCCAACAGCGTTTAAAATCATCAAGGTTAACTCTTTCTCCCACGTAACAAATATCATTTGCAAATTGATCGTCCTTTGTAGCACGAGTTCAAAAACGGATGCTGCTTAAATCATCTTTTCTAAAGATCAATCATAAACTTCTCATAGTCTGGGTCTTGTGTGTGTGCTCTCGAATCCTCAATACGAATTATATTATTATCAGTGTGTGTGTTATCATGTACAATACTTTTTTTTCATGCTTATTTACTTTTAATAATAACATTGAATGTCTAAGTACATTGTTGCTATCGTGAAATGACCGCAGTAAAATTTAGATAGAGGCTATTTTAGGGTTCTGTAACCAAATGCCAGTGGAACCCTATTACTAAGCCTCCGCTGTCCGTCCGTCTGTGTCAGCGGACTGTATCTCACCAATCGTAATAAGTACAAAATTGAGTTTTTCACAGACTGCATTTATGTTGCCTCTATAACAATATACACTAAAAATAATCAAATTTTAAAATAAAATAAAGTTACCCATAGAAGAAGCTTAGTATTTTTTACGATTTTTCCTAGAACTATGTATCAACAATAGATAAATAGAATTTGTATAGATTCTGTATTTTTATGGCCACTATAATAACAAATAATTAAAACCCCCATAGTTATAAAATAAATAAACGCTACACACTCAATGGCCCCCATTAGGTTAGTTATATCATGTGTCGGGCGTCCGGAAACATATACAATGACAAGGACAATCACACCCAGACCGAAACACATGCCTGTATGGTAAATACAAACATCTGCTCCAAGCGGGAAGCAAACCCGCAACCTGTGGCGCTTAAGGCAGGTTAGCTGCCGCTGCGCCACAAGTTTGCCAAAAACTTGATAATATTATCAAGTTTATTCTAATATGGTACGGAACCCTAATTTCGAGTCCGACACGCGCTTGGCCGGTTTTTGTCATGCTTATTTATTTTTAATAATAACATTGAAATATATATCTAAGCAGATTATTGTTGCTATCGTGACATGGCCGCAGCTAAACTTATACTAAAGCAATTTCTTTTTGTCGTCGTGTGTGTAACTGCGGTCGTTTATTGGCCAGTTATTTATTGACATAAATAGACGATTTCAAAAAACTTCTAATCTTCTAAAATATCTTAAAAAGTGTGTGTGTACTTATGTACACGCGTTAGAAGTTATACTCCTTTGGCGTAACAAGATAAAAATCTTTTCAAAAATTTCATCTTTCGCCTTATTCTACGTTTGTAGAAAAAACTACACTAACAATAGAAAAAAGGTATTTCATACATTGAAAGTTTTATTATAACGCATTATCTAGTTAAATAAAGTTTATTTAAATATCACAAAAAATGTTGACTATAGCTAACTTCAGGGTGTCGGTTTTTTGTGACGGTGTGCGGGCACATCGTAAAAATTTACTGTCATCATTTATCCCTAACGCGCCAAAAGAAGTATAACTTCAGTAATAATTGAGATATCACGTTAAAAACATATTAAAGTCTTGAGATTGCTTTAATTTTGTATATAATATAAATAAAAATTAATCGTCGAAATGTATAGACCTATAAGAAAGGGATTAAAACGCTCACGGGAACCGTATCAGTGGAATAAAACTTTACTATGTACCCGGACGAAGACGGGTCGGACCGCTAGCTTAATTTTGTTTTGTTACAATAGCGTATACTGCGTGCGTACGAAAATAGACATAGTATTTTTATGTATGTTGATTTGCATGTGTATTTGCGTCTCTGTTTTAGTTTATTTTTATGCTATTAACAATTTATGTACCTATATTTAAAAAAATCTAACTATTTGGGAGTATCTGATCCTGGAGAATGCTAAATTCCACGCAAACGTAAAAAAATCACTATTATTATTATTTAACAACGCTGTAGGTGGCAGCGAATCTGCCTTAATCGCCACCGGTCGGTAACAATTCCCGCTCGGGACATAATATGTTTGTATTGACCATGCAAGCATATTTTCCGATCTGGGTGTATTTGTCTTAGTCCTTGCAGTGTTTCCGGACTCCTGACACAGGATATCACTATCCTAATGACACCGATGAGTGTGCAGTGTTTATTTATTTATATATAATATTAATTAAATTCACAAGTAATTAAACTAAGAACGTAAAATCTCGCATAGTTCACAAACGAAGTCAGGTAGACAGGAATGAAAACCACTTTTACAGAAATTGCGAAAGCAAAAAGGCTTGTATCAGTTACCTATTGTTCACATTTCTTTGTTGGGAATGTATCCTGTCTCGTTGTAACAATGCCCCCGGTCCAAGGACATGGCATTCGAAAGTAGACCTTGGTAACTTTATCACAGGAAGTTTGGAGACAGGTGGCCTTCGAGCAGTGTGCTGTTGGGATAACCTCTCACAGCAGAGATTATTCCACCATTGCAATCACTGTCACTGGTAGGTCTTTTGTCGCAAGAGGCCGGCTAGGTAGGTACACCCGCAGTGTCAAATATTCTACCACAAAGCAGTTGTGTCTTTGGCATTACTGTGTTCCGGTTTGAAGGGCACTGTATGCTTAGGCTACGGCAACCACTTACCATCAGGTGGGCCGTATGCTTGTTTGCCAACTTGTAACATAAAAAAAGTGTGTCATATACAAGCGATTTTCGATTTTAGTGAATTTCCTTTTCTTGTTAACAGTAGCAGAGCGACGCTCTCACAGAAAATCGGCGTTAAGTAACATTATTAGTATAGTGTGTTTTGTGCGATGAGTGAGAGCGCCGGAGGTCCAATCTCCCGTCTATGTTCCCTTCTTTTTTTCCCTAAGGGATTAGGTTCCCTCGCATCCTTTGGGTTGGCAACGCGCATGTGATACTTCAAGTATCGCAAGCGTTCATAGTACTTGTGAAACAGAAAAACGAAATTGCGTATATTTATCATGCATAGTAAATATTAATTCTAATTCATCTTGCATATAATAAACGCTATATTACACTCTAAAGGTCACCAGACACATTAAAAAAAAATGACGATATATCGATATTGTATTGTATATGTATTTTTTTCTTCCCCATCCTTAGGAAGAGCTAATCAAAATTAAAATCAAAATTATTTTTATTCAAGTAGACTTTTAAAAGTACTTTTGAATAGTCAAACGCTACCGACGGTTCGGAAGGTTGATTCTATCGAGAAGAACCGACAAGAATCTCGACAGTTACTCTTTTCAAATATATGTTTTTTACAATTCTTGTTGGGGACATAAACATAAATATAATGCCAGATAACCTATCAAGTTCAGCACAGGATTATTTAAACTTAATGGCACTACACGGATTAAAACAAGGCATTAACAAACCCACGAGAATCAATACCTGTATTGATCACATTATGATAAAGTGCACTTCATTTTGTAAAACTATAGTATTTGAACAAAAACTTACAGATCACTCCCCAATATTATTATTCATAAATAAATCTAATGTGATAAAGAAACTTACTGAATACGATAAAATAAAAATTAATTACAGTAAAATTAATGAAATGATTACCAAGATGAACTGGTCAGAACTTTACACGATACATAATGATACAAATCTGGCGTCAGAATTGCTAGTTAAAACATTAATAAATACCATAGCTATTAATACTGATATTTTAAAAATTTCTAATAGGCTGAAACCGCTGAAACCCTGGATTACCAAAGGAATCATTAAATGTATACGCAAAAGAGACAGGCTACATACTAAAGCAAAAAGGTCACCGTACGACATTGAAAAACAACAAAAATACATAAGTTATAGAAATATATGTAATTACATAATAAAAAATCTTAAGAAGAGGTATTACCAAGATAAGCTTAATTTATACAAGGGCAACACCAAACAAACCTGGCATGTTATAAAAGAAATCTGCGACATTTATTATAATAAGGAACCCCAGGATGATTTAATCAAAGTATATAATGATACTCCCAATGAAGCTCTCAACAAGGTAAATGACTATTTTACCTCGATAGGAGATAAGTTGGCTAAACGAATACTTGATAAAATGAGTTCATGCGAGCTAGATCTGGCACGTCAAGCGGGAAGTAATTATTCACCACCCCATTCCATGTCTTTTGCACCTACGGATGATTATGAAATAAAAGATATTGTTGCAGGACTTAAATTGCACAGTGCACCAGGCTGGGACACTATTACATCAAAAATTCTGAAGCAAAATATTTCATCTCTTGCCGAGCCCATTGCCTATCTATGCAACCTTAGTCTAGAAACAGATATATTTCCGACAGTTTTTAAAAAAGCAGTTGTCCGCCCGATACATAAGTCTGGTGATAAGACGGAACCATCAAACTACCGACCAATTTCTTTACTTTTTGTGTTATCTAAGGTATTAGAAAAAGTTGTTAGTAAAAGAGTAATAAGTTACCTAGAAAATAATGAATTGCTTAGCAAACATCAATTCGGTTTTAGGAAAAGAAAATCGACGGAAGACGCTGTGTTAACATTAACTTCAAAAATAGTATCGTACCTGGATAGAGGTGATAAGTGTATAGGAGTCTTCTTATATCTCCAAAAGGCTTTTGACACCGTGTCGGTTCCAATACTTTTGTCACGTATAGAAAATATTGGCTTGAGAGGTGTAGTTTTGAAATGGTTCACAGATTATCTTTCGGGCAGAACACAATGTGTAAAAGTAGCAGATATCATGAGTAATGAGTCAATTTGCAAATTTGGCATCCCACAGGGTAGCACCCTCGGTCCTATATTATTTCTAATTTACGTCAATCAGCTATGCAATGTTGCTGCTCTGTCAAATATCGAAATAACTATGTTTGCCGATGACACCGTTCTGATGTTCCATGGGGATAACTGGAGCACAGTGTTCGGAACAGCTGAAGATGGCCTTGCTAAGGTCTCAGCTTGGCTTGAGGACAGCTTGCTTTCACTGAATACTGAAAAGACCAATTATATATGCTTTAGTAAAACAGCTTCGGGTAGACCATCGTCCAATTTTAAACTCAAAATGCATACATACCCTTGTAACCGGAACGTTGACAAATCCACCTGTAATTGTGTCATACTTACCAGAGTAGATTCCGTGAAATACCTAGGAGTCTTAGTAGACGATCGGCTTAGCTGGAACCTGCACATTACATCGTTATCAGCAAGAGTTAGAAAGCTGATGTTCATATTTAAAAGCTTACGCATAATCTGTGATAAGAAACTATTAATTCAAACCTATCAAGCACTCTGCGAATGCCTTATTAGATATTGCATATGTGCATGGGGTGGCGCTAGTAAAACAATATTATTGCAATTAGAAAGAGCTCAACGCGCTATTTTAAAAGTAACTCTTTCCTTGCCTTATAGGCATCCCACAACAGCCTTATATGAACAAGCTGGTGTACTAAGTGTAAGAAAAATATATATTAATGAAATTTTGAATAAATATCACAAAAAATGTGTTCCATATTTACCTATAAATAATAAAAGAACCACAAGATTTCCGGTGGCCCCTAAAAGAACCAAATTTGGACAAAAGCATTACGAATTCTATGCTCCTACTATTTACAATAAATTTAATACTCAGTTTAAAACGACTGCATTAAATAATTATGAATTTAAAAGAAAAGTGCTTACCTGGTTGAAATTGCTGGAGTACGATGATACAGAAAATCTGTTAATAACACTTAAATAAAAATATGTATACATGCTAATACACACACTCACCCTCACATACACTAACACTACACACACTAAACACACCCACGCAACCCACACAACACACACACTCTTACCATATAAATATTAAATAAATAGCAACTATTTTCTAGGAAGGTTAATTTAATTTTTTTTCTTTTTTGTTAACGTTTTATTATTATTTAGTCAAAATGATTAATTCCTAAGGGCATAAAAATGTAATGATGATGATATTAAGGGGAAGAAACTGGCTTCTGCAACACAGCCCTGCTAGTGCAGAAGTCTGGGTAATCCTTCTTATTTGTAACATATGTTTGTGTCCAATAAAGAGTTATTATTATTATTATTATTATTAATTGTATTATTTAATATAAAATTTGGTTCTTGAATGAGATCCAGCAATATTAAGAGTCCCAAGCATTTTTATCAGAAAAATATTCCTCTAACGAATAATATGCTTTATTGATAAGTTTATTTTTTATGTAGATTTGAAATTTGTTTATTGGCAGTTCGAATAAACAATCACGAATTTTGTTAAAAATGCGAATACTTAGCCCCATAAAAGAATTACTGACTTTACGCAGACGAAAGCTAGGATTACAAAGTTTATTTTTGTTTCTAGTGTTAACTGATCATCACTATTTTTGCTAAAAGACTCCATTGATTGCAAAGCCAAGTTATGTTCCTCTCAGGGAAACTGGCGACTCACTAAACCCATATTAATAAACGTGGAAAAAATATTTATGCCGTACGCTTGTTTACCAACTGAGTGTCATAAAAATAAACCTATAAAAATATGGAGCAAAATTTTCCATTTACGAGCTTTTGAAAATGCCAAATAAGTAAATAAATACTTGTTAAGTGTTTAAGAGACGTGTATTTATACATTTTCCTTGAATGTCAATCTTAAAGCCGACCCGTTTTTATTGTGTACTTAATTTTTTTATCGCAACGATTAAATTTTATTTTAATATAGACATGGTTATATAGAAAGGTCGAAAATGCGATATAATCTTTAAAAAAACCTTTTAAAATTATTTAAGTACACGTATTATTTTTATATCTTATTTATCACAAAAATTTCAAAAAATTGATTGTATGACGCAGTTTGTCTGTTTAAGTATTATTATAGATACCTCGAATAATATTAATAATATATTAGGGAGGCCATATAATTTTTTTTTTTAATGTTACAAGTTGGCAAACAAGCATACGGCCATAAGTGGTTGCCGTAGCCTACGAGCGCTTGCAGCACCATTAGTAGATGCCACTCACGCGTTGCCAACCTCGAGATATTAGTTTTGAAATCTCGTCTGCCCAGTAATTTCACTAGCGTACAGTGCCCTTCAAACCGGAACACAGTAATGCCTAAGAACTACTATTTGGCGGCAGAGTATTTGACACTGCGATGGTACCTACCTAGCCGGCCTCTTGCAACAAAAGACCTACCACCAGTGTGACTGATTGCACTGGTGGAATAATCTCTGTTGTGTACAGAGGTTATCCCAACAGCGGGCGATGGGGTCGTCACATCCCGACGCCCATTTTCTGTTTGTTTGTCCGTACCGTCATTTTACTCTATCTATACCAAATTTTGCATATATGTATGTATTCTATCAACCGCTACACAATTTGTAGTTAAAAATAAAAACCTAACCATATTTGGTTTGAAGAAGATAGGTCTACAAATTTTAGTGATATATAAGCTGTTCTCATATCTTTGTTTTTCATGTTACTTTTAATAATTACTATGAAATTACCAACTTATTTTTGCGGTCGATTTTAATTCGTTATTGCTTTTAAAGTCCTTAAGATTCTTTATTAACAAGCTGCGGAACCCTTTTGATTCGACTCTGCGTGGTCCACGACGCACTTGACTGATAATTTTGTTTAACTGTCCCTGACGGTTACAGTCGGTTAATTAACTTAAGCATTCTAATTATAATCCATACAATTCGTTATCCTGAATGTCAGTTGAAGATTAACGAACCCATACAATGATAATTTTTATCTCATTACAACCAAATTATTAAACAATAATTTTATTGTGTTTTATAACATTGATTATTTGCTGTAATTGCAAAAACAGTGTATATATTTTATCTTTATACATTGTAATTTACTATACAATAATATACTGCGGTTTTACTTGTTTTTTAGTCGTTTTAAATTGATCGATTTGTCTAGCCCATCAGTATGTTAAGCGAATTTGTCGCTCTAAAAATCTACTATTAAGTCAAGGTCCACTGGCATGTTAACAAAATAAATGCACCAAAATTGGATATGAGTATAAAGCAAATAATTGGCAATGAAAACATTGATTAGTTATTATCTTTAAAAATATATATAAAAAAAAGCGTCTTTATTTAACTGCATTTGACTTAATAATTTAATGAAACTTGTTGCCACAATCATTAAGTTATATTTTTTAGCCAGTTCTATGTCTCCAAATCTGATGTTCAAGAAATTTCTATGGGAATCACTCCGGGAACAAAAAGTATATGCGCCACAACATCGTCAAAAAGTATTTGACGATGTTGTGGCGCAGCGGCAGCGAACCTGCCTTAAACGCCACAGGTCGCGGGTTCGATTCCCGCTCGGAGCATAATATGTTTGTATTGACCATGCAAACATATTTTCTGGTCTGGGTGTATTTGTCCTTGTCCTTGTATGTGTTTCCGGACCCCCGACACAGGATATCACTATCTTAATGGGGCCGTTGAGTGTGTAGTGTTTATTATTTATTTATTATTATCAAATAGCAGCGTTTTAGTATAAAAATACAGACGAAATTAGCACAGATAGACAAAAACAAATAAGTGAATTGAAAAAAAATCGGTTAAGTTTGATTTGTTTGCGGTTAGGGACAGGATGGGTTGCATTTGGGTATATTATTTTTTTTTATATAACAAATGGGTTAATTTTATTATGAAATTAATTTCTTAGTTAACGAAAGTAGTCCTTTTATTACGACAACCGCTTACCATCAGGTCGTAGGCTTGCTTACCAACGTATTCACAAAAAAGTTTACAGGCAGACGTAATTATTAAGTCCAAAAATTGTGAATTGAGATTACGCCTAGAAATTTGTGAAAAAGATAATACTTATTGATAAGGGGACATTGCCCTCTTGTTTCAGTTAAAGACAATTTATATATTTATCGTTATTGATATAAAACAAGTGTTTTAATAAATATTGATAGCTGAATTACAAAATTATCAACTGAAACTTCGGATAAATTAAATAAAATTTTTGTTCGTCGGTTTGTTTTCTGCGTGTTCATATTCTTAACGCCAGTCGGACTTGACCGGTTTTTGATATTTGTTGATACGGTTTCTTTAATAAAGTAAATTAACTAAAAGGTTCCGCAAAAACAGTTTTAGACCCTATAATTTATTTTTTATTAATGAGTATTTCAATCGCCTTCTTATTAAGGCTCAAATGATAAAAACTGTAGAGGACATATGACGTTTCACTAACAGAAGTACGTGCAGCACACTTTTAGTAAAAAAAATTTTTTGTTACTAAGTTGGCAAGCAAGCATAGAGCCCACCAGGTACCATCAGGTAAAGCCTTTTGCAGGTGTCACTCACGCGTTGCCACCATCGAGATATTGGTTCAAACATCTCCTTCAAACCGAAATACAGTAATGCCAAACACACTACTGCTTTACGGTAGAATATCTGACACTGCGGTGGCACCTACCTAGCCGGCCTCTTGCAATAAAAGGTCTACCTACCACAAGTTATTTGAGTAAACTTTTAGAAAATACTTTTGAATCCTCAAGCGGTTCGGAAAGTTGATTCTATCGAACCTGGCAGTTACTTTTTAGGGTTCCGTATCCAAAAGGCAAAACGGAACCCTTATAATTTAGTCAGGTCTTTCTGTCCGTCCGTATGTAAGAGACTTAAGATTTTACGAAATTCACCTTAAGGGGAGAAGAGTGAGTTGAAAGTTTGTTTGGAAGTCCGTGATTTTTGAAACTAGACGCAATAAACTTTTTATTTAGTTTATAGATGAAGAAACATATATTTTAGCATTGTCTAAAATTCTACACCTAAAAGGGTGAAATGAGGTTCCAAAGTTTGTATTGAAATCATTATTCAAGCGGGCGGAGCCGCTGACAGAAGCTAGTTCATAAATAAACTTTCCCGGCGTCGGGATGTGATGACCCCGTCGCCCGCTGTTGGGATATCCTCTGTCATAGCAGAGATTTTCCAGCAGTACAATGTCCAACAGTCACACTGGTCTTTTTTTGCAAGAGGCCGGCTAGGTAGGTACCATCGTAGTGTCAAATATTCTGCCACTAAATAGTAGTGCTTAGGCATTACTGTACTAGTGAAATTACTGGGCAGAGGAGATTTAAGAACCAATATCTCGAGGGTGGCAACACGTGATTGGCAACTACTAATGGACCTGCAAGCGCTCATAGGCTACAATAACCACTTACCATTACCTGGGCCGAATGTTTGTTTGCCAAATTTTAACATAAAAAAAAATAAAAAAATAAACGAAGCGAAACGAACATAACTAGAGTATAATTATATATAGTCAACATTATTCTATGACCTCCGCAAAGTTATAAGTTTACTGAACCACAGCGCTTAGTTTGACTCCTACCACGTCTAAACTAACATTATGAAGTTTCATATTTTGTTGTGTAGTGTGTTATTGAGGAAGGTCAGGCTTTACAAAATCGTATCGAACTCGCACATAAACGGTTTCGTAACACCGTAGAACACATACGATTCATGCATGTATTTATCAATTCCAAATTACTTGTATTACCTATATTATTATTAAAATTTATTTTAGTTTTTGGTTGTGGCGTTGTGGGTAGCGTGTCTGCCTTTAGTCTCGACGGTTGCGGGTTCGATTCCCGTTCGAGCAGATGTTTGTTAAATTTCTGTCTCGGTCAGGGCGTTTGTCTGTGGGTCACCCCACCGTGCCTCAGAGAGCACGTTAAGCTGTCGGTCCCGGTTGTTATCACATAACATCTGATAATAATCGTTAACTCTTGATAAGTAAATTGCTCTTATCCAATGAAATACTGGTTCGCCCTTGGGGTTGTGGAGGTCAGATGGCAATCGCTCTGTGTAAAAACTAGTAACCTGTCAAATCCGGATAAGAGTAATAAGCAGACCCTGGGTAAAATGAAATACCAGGAAAAATGCTAGGACGAAGATTTTAGTTTTTGGTATGGTTGTTGTGCAAGTGAAACAGAAACACACATTCGGTAAAAAATTCATGAACGGAAGGAGAGCGGAAATTGTCCGTAATTACTGCTGTCGTACAAATAATCTAAAATTGGTCTAAATTAGTGCTTCGTTGACACCAATTGGCGACTTTGTGGCGCAGTGGTGGCGAACCTGCCTTAAGCGCCACTGGTCGTGGGTTCGATTCCCGCTCGGAGCAGATGTTTCTATTGACCATACAGGCGTGTTTTTCGGTCTGGTAAAACTAATAACCCTCAAATCAGGATAAGAGTATAAACCGACCCTTAGTAACTACCGGGAATAATGCTAGACTTATATACATGTATCATGTTTAAAAATACACACTTCCTTACTAACAATATAATTTAATAATACGTGAAAGTATTCAAGGTCACTTGTCGGGCTATTATCTACAATCATAATTAAATTATCGGCTTGATACAAAACGACTTATAAAAGAAACTTAACGAATGGAAAATAATCTTATCTCTGCATTTCAATGATTGACACACACGAATTTGATACATTGCTGTGTGTCCGTATTTTTTTTTTTTTTTATGTTAGAAGTTGGCAAACAAGCATACGGCCCACCTGAAGGCAAGTGGCTGCCGCAGCCTATGAGCGCTTGCAGCACTATTAGTAGGTGCCACTCACGCGTTGCCAACCTTGAGATATTAGTTCTTAAATCTCGTTCGCCCAGTAATTTCACTAGCGTACAATGCCCTTCAAACCGGAACACAGTAGTGCCTAAACAATACTATTTGGCGGCAGAATATTGGACACTGCGGTGGTACCTACCTAGCCGGCCTCTTGCAACAAAAGACCTACCACCAGTGTGACTGATTGCACTGGTGGAATAATCTCTGCTGTGACAGAGGTTATCCCAACAGCGGGCGATGGGGTCGTCACATCCCGACGCCTTTCAAATTAATAAAAGTTTTAACAACATAATTACGTAATGAACAACAGCTGTATTAATTAATTTAAAATTACTAGTAAATAAGCCTATAATAAATACGATGAGATGAGCTGAACGTTAGCGAGAAAATGATCATGCGTTGGTGTTACATTTACGAAAGGGCACCAGAGCACCAACGAGTCTATGACATTTTGTAAATTGAGGAAGATGCATGTTAACAGGTCGGCTAGGTAGGTATCACCGTATCGTCAGATAATCTATCGCAAAGCAGTAGTGTGTTTTACAAAAATGGGTTTCGGTCTGAATCACAGTGTTAATGAAATTTCTGGGCAAAGAGGATTTTAGAACCCGTATCTCGAGGTCGGCAACGACTAAGTAACACCTAACATCATGTGGGCCTTAGGTTTGCTTGCTAGCTTGGTCACATAAAATGGTACTTGCAGTCACTTGGTCACATAAAATGGTCCGTAATTGCATAAAATCATTGCTTTATCTATATAAAAGAGATCTCAAAATAAGATATTTTAAGCAATCATCCACAATTCATAATGTCCAAAAAAGTGCTAATGTTTTGAAAATTGGCAAATAATACATTCACAAAAGAAAGTGTTTTCTGCGTTTATTATTACTATCAATATATTTTTATTGCGTGACTGGTGTTAATTGACAACAGTTAATCTTGTTTTTCTATAATTATTACACTGATAGTTACTATAGTGACCTCACTCGGGTTTATGGATAAACATAATTAAAATGTACAAATTGCACAGGTTATCTGGTTAATAAACAGAATTGGGGTGATTGCGACTGTACCAAGTATCTCGTACGAAATTCGTAATGATCATAATAAAAATCTTAATTATTTCACCTAACATCGTTTAAAAGTAATCGTTCCATGAAACTTTTGTGAAAATTAATTTCTAATTATTTTCTTTTCTTTACAAACTCTTCCATCCGAATCTCCTGATTAGACAGGCTTGTATCTATACAGACAGATGTAACCAAACGGCAAAGGTTAGGCATACAAAGCACGTCCTGCAAGACCCTGATGATAGCATGACATTAGACAAGCACAGACCCGCACACAACACCAACTTCGCTGGCGAGGACGAAATCCTTTGTTTCGCATGTCGCGTCGCACTCACGCCGTCGGGTGAGTCCATCGTGTAGAATGCGCTCGGAGCGTTGCCTCCATCCCCGATGACGTCAATAACCGTGGTTCGGTTTCGCAGAAGGCACTTTTAGGACAGAATCACATTTAAACCCTCATGAGGCCTTTTCACAGCCAGATCTCTGTATTCGGCCCCCCATTCGGTGATGCTGTCAAGGCCACTATGATAAACAGCAACTCACATTCCGAAAAAATTAAGCACAAATAAAATCCTTATTATTTCATCTAACGAAGCCATTTCAAACTTGTGAATCCATGTTCCATGTAACTTTTGGAAGATGCCATTTGGGAATTTAAATTTCTAATTCATTACTTTTCCCTTCATAATAAATTGTATATTATTATTTAATTATAAATAGGTACTTCTGAAATTAGAAAAATTAAGTCATTTTAAATCTAGATCTGATAACAAACTTATCTTTACCCTGACTGATATTTTTTCTTTTTTTTTTTATGTTAGAAGTTGGCAAACAAGCATACGGCCCACCTGATGGCAAGTAGCTGCCGCAGCCTATGAGCGCTTGCAGCACCATTATTAGGTGCCACTCACGCGTTGCCAACCTCGAGATATTAGTTCTTAAATCTCGTTCACCCAGTAATTTCACTAGCGTACAATGCCCTTCAAACCGGAACACAGTAGTGCCTAAGCACTACTATTTGGCAACAGAATATTGGACACTGCGGTGGTACCTACTAAGCCGGCCTCTTGCAACAAAAGACCTACCACCAGTGTGACTGATTGCACTGGTGGAATAATCTCTGTTGTGACAGAGGTTATCCCAACAGCGGGCGATGGGGTCGTCACATCCCGACGCTTTTTTTATAATTCATCACATTTATTCTTTTTATATTAGCAACATTGTGAACATAATTTTGATATAAATAATAAATATAATAGTTATGTTTTCAGAACACAATACTGTACAAGATTGGAGCCACGATCCAAATGAAAATTTGGCCATGAAAAATGACCTTCCTGATTAGCAATTTAAATTACTTCCAAACAATTACAAAATTTGCACAAAAATTATAATTACATACACGACTAGGTGCAATTGCCGTATTTGCATTCATTTGTATTCTTATCGTTGAAAATGTATATATTATTGTTTAATTTTAAAAGTATACGCTTAAAGAGTTGGCCAGCAAGTTTGAAACCCACCTGATCAGTGTCGGATTTACAAATTTTTAAGGTATAGGCTGTAGATTTTTGCCGCCCTTGCCTGTGGTTGATAGTGGGAAGAGATAAATTAATCGGCAAATTGTAGCAGATTTCTAACTGTAAAACATCAGAAAACCCCGTCATGCAGAAACCTTTTTGATTTCTATGAGGTAGCAAAAATAAAAAAATTTGGTCCGCTAATTTGCCGCCCTAGACTCAAGTCAACTCAGCCTGCTGGTAAATCCGCTACTGCACCTAATGATAAGCGGTTGTCGTGGCCAATGAGCGCGCGAAACACCATACATTTTTAGGTGTCACTCAAGCGTTGCCAAGCTAGAGATATAGCTAATGTGTCTTCAAACTGAAACACAGTATACTACTTTACGGTAGAATAACTGTCTATAAAAGGCCTACCACCAGTTAATTCATAATTCAAGTTTTTGTTTAGTTACGCCAAGTCCGATTTCGATAAAATTGGACGGTTACAGTATCCTCGTTTCATATTCAAATTAACCGGTTAATTTCAACCTGTAACTTAAAACAGTGTATTTCATAATGCACCAATTCGATTGTTTACTTTTACGATTATTTCGTTTAAGTTACATTTATGCTTAGCTGTTGATTTGTGACCGAGATATTTTAAAATGGCAAGAAATTCACTGTCCCTGAAAAGGAAAGATTTAATATTATCTACGTTTGACGGTTATTAGAATTAAATAAAGTAAGTTCATATCAGCCATGTGTTATGCGATCGTTATCGGAAATTTAGAATTTATTTGTAATTATTTGAACAATTTTGAATGTGGCGAAATTTGAAGGCAAACCCTGCACATATTGCCTATTACGTTTACTAACATATCCGAGAAACGAGTCTGACAATGTTAAACAATTAACTTTCCTGATGAGCTTCATTTTCAATATATAATTAAGGTCACTTATATGTCGTGGAAAATCATCGCAATTTTTAAACGTTGTTATTTAAAGCAACTTAACCGATTACCTATTTACAATCTAGGTTTTATCAAACATGCCTTATTTTACGATATTGTGCAGTTACACAAAATCTAAAAATGGGTGTTTAATCGCTTAACACTTGTAAATTCCAAGCGTCTGGTAGGCAATAATGGAGATCATTAGCCTACTTAACAGTTTAAAAAAAAATTTACTATAGACTTAAATTATTTATTTATTTTATTTTATTTTATTGAAATAGCAAAACTTACAGCTTATTTTAAACTTACAATAAATGTTTTACATATATTACTTAAAACTAAAGCCACTTACAAGTTTTCACAAATAAATCTTAGTTATGAAAAAAAAAAAACATCCACTAGTTTGCATAGTAAAGTAATTTTTAAACAATTGCTATTTTTAATCTAGTTTTAATTTGGTAGGTCAAAGTAATATCGTGTTAAAAACTTTCGCATAAAACCGGTACTATTAAAGAATAGGTCTACCTTTTGGTCAGCGCATATTTTATTGAATGCTTCAGAAGCCCTAACGAGGAAGGCGTTGCGTCTGAAGTTTGCATGTACACACGGAATGCTCAGGATAGTAGGGTATCTACGGAATTTTAGGACAATCAACTTTATTATTAAAAATATTCATTAAATACGTAATGTCGTTTATATCTCTGCGGGTGCTCAATGGCAATAGATGAAGGCGTTCACATAGGCTATCGTAAGTAATAGTCTTCTGTAATTTAAATTTAAATTTTAAAAACCTGATGAATTTTTTCTGAACATTTTCCAAACGTTTTACGTAGACTTGATAATTGGGATTCCAAATTTGAGATGCATATTCTAGATTACTTCTGACGAAGGCACAATAAATAATTTTAAATGTTTTAAGTTTAGTAAATTGTTTTGTTGAGCGTATTATATACCCTAAAAGCTTAGAAGCTTTTTTTACAATTTTGTCAATATGCTTATCAAACATAAGTTTAGTATCTAAAGTAACTCCCAGATCTCGTACTTCAGACACTCTACAGAGTTCTTGATTTTTCAGCGTGTATTTGGATTCAAAGATATTGCGTTTGCGGGTAAATGAGATAGTACAGCATTTTGAAACATTGAGATCCAACTTATTAATGTTACAATAATTATCAAGTCTAATTAAATCGTCTTGGAGAAGTATTTGATCTGTTATATTGTTAACACCCCTAAAAATTTTCATGTCGTCAGCGAAAAGCAAAAATTCAGAATTTTCAAAACATGTATCAATATCTCGAATAAATATTGTGAACAAGAGAGGACCTAACAAAGAACCTTGGGGTACTCCAGATGGAACATTACGCCATTAGAAAATATCCAATTCCAAATTATAATATGTATTCTTTCCATATTTGTTTCCAATATGCCATGTATTGGAAAAAAGTAATCTTAAAAAAATATCTTATTGTCATAGATTTTTAGGGCATCTACAACTAGTTAAAGTAAAGATACCTCATGAATTGAATGGGACGCCCATAGCCGATCACTGATCAGTAAACGATCGGTGGGTTAAGCAACTTTAGGGGCGGACAGACTATCGATGGGTGATCGCATAGTGGTATTTCAACCGAGTGTCTCCGTGCTTCGGAGGGCACGTCAAAAGTAGGTCCCTGATGTTAACATTTGAAAATAGTCGAACAGTCAAGTCAGAGGCCTATACGGGCGACCTGGCCAACTCTGACACTAGGTTGGCCACTAACCACACGATAATAAGAAGAAGACCTCATGAATAGCACGTCATTCGTGGAAGTGTAATGGTAGTACGTATGTTATCAATTAGTTCCAAGTTACAAGCATCAGATAAAATTTAACAGATAAAAATTTATGATTTACTTAAGGATAAAGTAGTCACGAATTACTGTGGTAAATCAACAATAGTAGCTCCTTGTTGAATGTTGATCGGCTTGATAAGTAAGATCCTGATTACTAAGAGATACGAAGGTCCTGTAATAGTTCAATTTGTTACCATTATTTAAAATATGATTCATAATTACCCACGTCGTTAAAGTGTCGGTAGTTATTTCGTCAAATCTCTTTGTATATTTTGTATTATTTGCATTAAGAACCTTATGCAGACCTTGACGCCTTTCCCTTTTAATAGTAGAAGTTAACAATTTAATTACTGTTTTTTTTTTTATTCGTTGTCATGACGATTGGCAAACAAGGATACGGTCCGCCTGATGGTAAGCATTCACCGTAAACTATGAATGCGCGATACTTGAAGTACCACATGTGCCAACCCAAAGGATAAGATGAGAAGGGAAAAAAGGAAGAGTACAGAGGGAGTGGGAGATTAGGCCTCATGCTCTGTCACTCATTGCACGAAACGCAACAGTACTTTGTTACTTTACAAAGCTGGCCCATTTGTGCTGGAAAAGGCATTGCTCTACTACAGCACTGTCTGTCTTATTAGTATTTGTTTATTCTGTACTTAAATTGGATGCCATAACATGTTATTACTGCACTGTTTTTATTACTATTATCGTAATATCAGCGTGGCAGTACAAGCCTTCAGATAAAAGGTTAGCAGAAACAATATTCCTTCGTTGTAATTGATTGGTGATCTTATGTTATAATTTATGCTTAGAACGTCTCTTCAAAACTGAACTTATGTTATAATTTATGCTTAGAACGTCTCTTCAAAACTGAACTTATGTTATAATTTATGCTTAGAACGTCTCTTCAAAACTGAACTTATGTTATAATTTATGCTTAGAACGTCTCTTCAAAACTGAACTAATACCAATCAATTTTAAAGTGAAAATTATGGCGAAAGAAAACATGATGAAGAAATCTGTATGTCTGCGAATAAAGGGATGAAATTCTGAGGGATGTGTATCAATAGATCCACAGAAGAGCAAAGTGGTAGGGTAAGCCATAAACACTACACTTTACGAAAGGTGACCTAAGCCCAGCAGAACATAAACTGTCTTATTTACTACGCATAATCTTTTTCCTTTTTTTGATAATTTTACTACTCAAACTCGACTCAAGCAAACAAAATCCAATAGTATAAAGTAGCCTCAAGCAATCAAATCAAAAGTAATGACAAGTAGGGATTCCATTTTAAAAAAAACGTCGGTGACCCCCGTCAAGAACACTTACGTTTTTTCTTCAAATCCGAATGTAATTCGAAATGAAGTCTGTATAGTTCAATAGGTAATATGATAAAAAGAGACAGGGACAGAGAGCGGGAGACAGTTGCGCACTCGACTCCGCACTCATTGGCTGGTGTGCTCATTTGCTTGTAGTAGGATCGATACATACACACACACACTTACAGCATACGGCATTTCGTTCCAAAAATTAATGCCAACTTCATCCCTGCATTTTGGCGACCATTAAAACTCACACTTAACTTAATATTTTTTCAGTTTAAACATAGGTAATATACTCTTTAAGATAGCCAGGTAATGCTGGTGGAAGTGCTTTCTAAAAAGTTGTACTAATTACATTACCTGATAATCTCCTATAAAATAATAACAACATAATATGATCAATAATAACATAATGCTTGTTGCGTTTTCTTATCACGCGATAAAGGCATACAGTGGAGACTTAAACATGAACTGTTATCGATATATGTTATCGGAACATCTTAAGATAGAAAGGAATCCAGTAGAATATAGGAATTGATCAAAATTTATAAAGCAAACCCATAGAATTATTATACAAAGAACCGCAGCTTAGAATAAATCTCGCGAAACAGAACACGGCAATGTGTGATTACATTCGCTGACATGCGAAAAAACCCAATAATAATGTTGCCAGCGAAATGAAATTTTTAAATTTTGGAAAATTTCTATTCTCCTACTAGCCTAAAATTTAAAATTAGTATTTATATTATTAATGAAATAAATAATTAATTAAATAGTATAAAATCAATTTACCTACACAACCGATATGTTATAGGCGGCGGGACATGACGACCGCATCGCCCGCTGTTGGGATAATCTCTGTCACAGCAGAGATTATTCCACCAGAGCAATCAGTCACACTGGTGGTAGGTCTTTTGTTGCAATATGCTAGCTCGGTAGGTACCACCGCGGAGTCAGATATTCTGCCGTAAAGCAGTATCGTATTCTTTGTTGTGTTGCTAGTGAAATTACTGGTTAAAGGACGCTTAAGAACCAGTACTTCGAGGTCAGCAATGCATGAGCGACAGCTACAAATGGTGCTGCAAACGCTTATAGGCTTCGACATTTGCCTACCAACAGGGTATGTTTGCTCGCCACATAAAAAAAAAAAGATTTTTCAAAATATTGCATAAGAAAGTTGAAATTATTCCAGTGGCCTTGGATGTAACGAATCACATTTGTTTACCGGTGTGTTATCAACGGCTTATCAAGCTTATCAGTGTTACATGTTATTAAATCGTTTTGCATAGCACGTTTGGATGTCATGGCCGGGCAAGTGTGGGCGTTGGTTTTCGGCATACTAAAATTGACTATATCTTTGCTTAACAATACAAGTTTTTATCAGGGAGATATGCTGACACTTCCACTTCTGGTAGGTCTTTTGTTGCAAGAGGCGGGCTAGATATGTACCACCGCAGTGTCAAATATTCTACCGCAAAGCAGTAGTGTCTAGTATTACTGTGTTCCGGTTTGAAGGGCACTGTATGCTTGTGAAATTAATGGGTACCGGAGATTTAAGAACTAATATCTCGAGGTTGTCAACGCGTGAGTGACACATACTAATAGTGTTGCAAGCGCTTGGCAGCTTAGTAAGATAAAAAATAATATATAGAATAAGAGGTAGCTTGTTCTAGTGTCGATTATTAAATTATTTTTGAAACGAAATTCCTTATCGTGCGTTTCACGCTTTGAGCGGATAAGGGCTTAACCTCAGTGTAATAAGACTTTCTTTTTATACAAATCATTATGACAAGACAAGATGGTATCAATCGTCAGCCTAATATATATTTTGCTTCTATGTATAGCAATGCTTTTTCAGAATGCGCTCGGAGCGCTGCCTCCATCTCCGATGACGTCCTTAGCCGTGGTTCGGCTTCGTAGGAGGCACTTTAAGGACGGAATCAAATTTGAGCCCCCATGAGGGCTGCCCCTTATCACGGCTGAGTCTCTGTACTCGGCCCCTCGCCTGGTGACGCTGTCAAGGCCAGTAAAGCCAACAGCAATACACATTCCGAAAAAAAAAATGCTTTTTCAAGGCATTACTAGTACTCCTATTGCTATAATAAGCTCGAAACTTCCGCTAGTAGTGGGTACGACAATGGCACAACGGGGTCAGAATTGAACCCACAACTCTGTCGTTAATGGAGGGGAGCACTTCTACTGTTGAACTAACGAGGCTTCGAAATAAAAATATAATAGAATAAACTTATTATAATTATAAATAATCTGTTTCACAACTTTATAAAATTCAGAATAAATAAAAATAATTAAATTCCTATCAGTCTAATGAAAATTTTGTGATTTATCTGTTTAAAGACATAATAACTCCAGACATCCAAATTATAATTGTATCTGACAGTCTTACGTAAAACTATACTTAAAAAAAATTGCAAAAATAAAAAGTACATTATTTTTCGTGTCGAGTTTTATTTTTCATGTAATTCAATATATTAGCAAGTTTGGGGCTTGGCCTAGTTCGTTAAGAGCCTTGAAATAAGATACACTGGGCTAATATTCAAGGCGAACTTACTGGTGTCAATTTTAGTACTTGAAATTAATTTTAACGCGTTCCGACGTATCTGATACGACCTTTTAGTCGAAAACAAAGGCGATATGCCTATTTCAATATTATAAGCACAAGTTTACCACAACATTGGTTCTATTTTTGGATATTTGTTTTAAGTATTAGAATTCAACATATTTATATTGGAATACTAGCGGCCCGCTCCGGCTTCGCACGGGTATAAAATATATAGCCTGTGTCATTCACTGAAAAAATGATTAAAATCGATCCAGTAGTTTTGATTTATTGATTACTGCCGTGGCCCGCACGATTATTTACGACATCACATTAGAAACCTCAGAAATAACAGTATTTCTCCACTTATTGTATTATTATATGTTATTATACATATAAACCTTCCTCTTCAATCACTGTATCTATTAAAAAACCGCATCAAAATCCGTTGCGTAGTTTTAAAGATTTAAGCATACATAGGGACAGAGAAAGCGACTTTGTTTTATACTATGTAGTGATAGTGATAATGTATGTACAAGAGCTTCTGCCAGCGGCTTCGTCCCCCTGAATTGAGGGAAGGAGGGAGTGACGTGAGTTGAGGGGAGCCGATGCCAACAGAACCTGTTACTAAACTTCCGCTTCCTAACAAGGAATGTAACAACCGTAGAGGGGCAATAGGAATATTAATAATGCCTTGAAAAATCAAATAACTGCTAATATTCTGTTATAAAATTTAAAAAAAATGTGTATTTCTGTTGCCGCAATAATTAAATTTAAAAATAAAGGAAACCCCGTTTTTTTATATCATATAGGGGCAAACGAGCAGATAGCTCCACCTGATGGTAAGTGGCAACTATCGCCCATGAACATCCCTAAATCCAAGGGGTCGAGAATGCGTTGCCGGTCTTTGGGGAAAAGATGTCTAAATATTCGACGCTTGAAGACTCCTAAATCATATCGAGCAGGGAAGACCTCGGGAGGTAAACTATTCCAGAGTTTGCACGTACGTGGGAGGAAAGATCTTGATGCTCGCACGTTACATGCAAACCAAGCATCAAGGTGATGTGGATGGTGTGAGGTCCTGCGGCGAAGGGTACGATGGTAAAAACGAGACGGTGGTACCATGTCAAAAAGTTCTTCAGAGCACTCCCCATGGTAGAGACGGTAGAAAACACACAGGGAGCTGACGTCTCTCCGGACGCTTAGGGGTTCTAAGCCGTCTGTGAATTTGGGATCATTGATAAAACGAACTGCTCGGCGTTGGATAGAGTCAAGAGGCTGTAGCTGATACTGGGGGCACCCGCCCAGAGATGAGAGCAATACTCCACATGAGGAGTTTTATAGAGCAACAAGCGATGTCCTGATGTGAAGTACCGCCCCGCCCTGTTGAGTACACTGAGCTTTTTCGCAGCCAGCTTAGCCTTGCTCTCTAAGTGACCCTGAAACTGAGCCATGCTCGTTATATCAACGCCAAGGCTCCCAATACTTTTGCTGGTCTTAATTCTTTCTTAGTTTATTCTGGAAACTAGGCGCCACAGTAAAGGGCGCCACAAAGAAAACTTTCTTTGCGGTAAACGCGCAAACTTATGTTTTGGAGGGGTTGAATTGGACGAGATTGCGTCTGCCCCATTCAGAGACCTGCTCCAAAGAGGACTCGATTTCGATTTCGGACATCTCTTCTCTTCCACTTCGGCGCGAGATGTATTTGCCCGGCCAGTATAAAAGGCATCGCATGTACTGTCATCTGCATAACAGCGAATGTTACTGGTTTGTAACATGTCGTTGATATGCAAGATAAACAGTGTAGGCGATAGCACTGAGCCTTGGGGTAGTCCAGCATTAATGGGCTTAGTTTCCGAGCATATACCGTCGATACCGACCTTGATACTCCGCCCGCTAACAAAGCTACCCAGCTGCATAGTCTCTCGGGGAGGCCGTACAAGAAAATTGATACTTTTTACGGGTTTTTGCTGTATTTTATAAACTATAGTATAGAAAATATTAATATATTACTTATCAAAGCGTAAATTATTTTCAAAAGTGTAATTTATATATTTTTTATTACAAGCGTAATAATTTCGCTTATCATATAATAACTATAATGCATTTTTAATGCTTGTCTCCTCATAACGTACGATAAGCGATGAAAACAAACTTAATAGCCGTTTATAAGAAAAGTAGTTTTCTATAAAAAATAAAAACACGAATGCTACTAATAAAAGCAGTCGATATTCAAATACCTCATGTATCAGTAGCGTGCAATATTACTGGTTCTTTCATTTTAAGTGGAAGAAAGCTCTTAATTCTCTCGTTAATTCAGTCTCTTCGTTTGCGACCGACAGCTTGACGTGCCCTTTAAGGCTCAGAGAAACTTACAAGGACAAACGCCCAGACCGAAACAGGCCCGAATCGAACCCGCGTGAGTTGATGCTCAAAACAGGCTAGCTACCACAAGCCACAATGGTTTTGTTGCCTCTTAATTCAGTATTTTTTTTTATTTATTATATGATATCTTTAAATTTTGTAATTAGGTATTAGGATTAGGTCTCGTAATCCATAGACAAGAAACACAAAATATATTTTTATTTTTTTAGATTTTTTTAAATTAAGTTTGTCATCAGCAAACGCCCGCATTAATAAAGATAAATACGAGACTTGTTTTGGAACGAAATACCTTATAATCAAAACGAAACAAAGATATCGTGAAAAGTCACGTAATGAAATGCTGTATGCTGTGTGTGCGTGTGTGTATCGAACCTACTACAAGCAAATGAGCACACGAGCAAATGAGTGCGCAGTCGAGTGCGAAACTCTCTCTCTCTGTCTGTATCTTTTTATCACATAACCTATTGAAATCTACAGATTTCATTTCGAGTTGCATTTGGATTTGAAAACCGCTCAGTTTTTTGAGTACTTTTTTTAAAGAATATTAGCAATGCTTTTTCAAGGCATTACTAATATTCCTATTGCCCTCCAAATAAGCTCGAAGGATACGACAATAGCTCTCGCTCTCTCGCGTTAACGGAGCGAAGTCGGCCCTTCTACCGTTGAGCTACTGAAACTACATTGCCCAATAATCGGGACAAATTCTGTCCATTTTAATATAAACTTGAAAACGCGAATGTGTTTGACCGGATTTCAACTTGATATCTAGTTGTCTATCAATAGGGCCATGTCAGCTTGTATCTATACTAATAAGAGGAAAGCTTTGATTGTGTGTTTGTGTGCATTGAATAGGCTCCGAAACTACTGAACTGATTTGAAAAAATCTATCACTGTTGGGAACCAACACTATCCCCTGACATAAGCTATATTATTACTAGAAAAAAATAGCTTAAGGGGTTAATAAAGAGTTGAAATTTTGTGCGTAAATTCGTCATTTTTAAAACTAGAAGCATGAAATGAATAAATATGTAATTTACCGTTTTCTAAAATTCCACCCCCGAAGATTTGAAATGGGGGTCCTAAGTTTGTATTAAAATCGTTATTCACGCAGGCGAAACCGCTTGCAAAAGTAGTACTATAATTATTTAGGTATATACCTACTTGATACTAGGAATTCGGTCAGCTTATCATAATGTAAGTCCCTGTTCTAGATAATGTTACGAAGGCTAGACAGGTCTAGATCCTGCTTCGGCAGCGAGACGGAATAATGCGTTCTGATAAGTAATTCTAAATTGATTAAAATCTTTACGCTATTCATGTCTATTTAGAAACTGGATATTTTTATAACCTTTTTGGATTACAACCTATTAGGTTTCTTTTCTATGTTTTCACAAATCGATTTTTTTAAATTCTGTTGTATAAGAGTGAGTGAGAGAGATCAAAGTGAGAGAGAGAGAGCTATGAATCATGAAATGAAAAAAACATTGAATTTTAAACTTTGTTCATTATATTCTATTCTTACACTTACACAAGTAAAATTTGGCCACATTAGTATAGAAGAGTGAGAACGAGAGATCAAAGAGAGAGAGAGAGAGCTATAGGTAATGAAATGAAAAAGTATTAATTTCATTTTAAAATTTTAAAACTTTGTTCAATATATTCGTTTCTTAAACTTAGTAAATTTTCATCTTCCTACTCAGTAAAATGATATCAAAATTAATCAATCCCTGTACTATGAACAGTTAACAGACAGATAGACAGGGCGACAGATACGTACAATTATAAATAATCCGATTAAATTCAATAAAAGTCTTCGATACAATTATAAAAAAGGAAGGCGAGTATTGATATATAATCGTCTTAAATCAATATGATATAAACACAAAACCATACTCTGCCCAATAAAAACATACTCAAACCAGCTATCAAAAAGCATAAACAAAAAACCGTACTCAAAGCCCTTCATTTTCAAAGTCGATTAAGAAGTATGTACAAAAATATTTACCATTAAATATGTTAAGACATAACTTGTTATTCAAAAAGCTTTTAAGCCATCAATCAAAAGCTTTTTAAACATAGCTTTAAGAAAACTATCGTATCCGCGTTTGTTATGATACTCGGCCCTGCCAAGGACATCGACATCCGCGTAATAAACGTCCTTAATAATAGCATAATAAAGATTAAAATGTTAAAACAATATCTGATAAACCAGATCAAGTAAACATGGACGATGGAATTTAGTTATTATTGTATAAAAATAATGTTATTTTATATACTTGTGTAGAAAATTTGATTGTTTATTTTATAAAGAATATTAGCAATGCCTTTCCAAGGCATTACTAATATTCCTATTGCCTCTCTAAATAAGCTCGAAGCTTGCGCAAGGGGTCAGGATCGAATCCGTGACTGTGTGTTAACAGAGCGAAATCAGCCCATCTACTATTGAGCTATTGAGGCTTAAATTGAGGTTTGGTTCTTTCGTGGCTTAAATTTTGATATTATTTGAAAAATAAAACTAAGCTAAGTTAAACACCGGTAAATGAAGCCTCAATAGCTCAACGGTAGAAGGGCCGACTTCGCTCCGTTAACGCGATAGTCGAGGGTTCGATCCTGACCTCTTTGGGCTATTGTCGTACCGACTCGTAGCGCAAGCTTCGAGCTTATTTGGAGGGCAATAGTAATGCCTTGAAAAAGCATTGCTATCAATTTTTTTTTTTTTTTTAAAAAAAAAGGCACCGACTTCTGTGGTACCGTTTTTTTTTTTAAATATTTTACATCTATAATTTAGCAATAATACCTCTTCATACATATTTAAACTAAAATAACTATTATTTGGAGTTGTTGTTGCCATTTGTGGTCCATCTATATCACCAGCAGTCATCAAATAGCGCAGTACCAAACAAACAAAAACTATCCAAATCGGCCCAGCCTTCTTCCAGTAAAGTAACACCTTTTTGAATTACGTTGATAAATCAATGTTTTATGTATGTTAGTATGTAACTAACATACAAGGTTCTTTAAAAACTTTAAAAATTAGTATAGACAAAAATGTTTTATAATTGAAACTATAGTTTGAAATAAAAGTCCATGCATAATATTCAAATCAATGAGTAATATATATCAATAAAAATTTCCCAATGATATTATAAATTAAATGTATACTGTACTATAAAGTCATAAATTATATTTTAATATTGACATGGCGACGGTTGCTAAGTAAGAATAGTGAAGTAAAATTATTCACCGTAGCAACTGTATGTTTTCGATAAAACCGCTCTTTTGTAAGAAAAATAACGAAGCAACGCTTTATCTACATTGAAATGAATTTTCTTGTGAAATATTTATAAAAAAGGCATGATGAAATTATTTTAACTATGACGTTTGATATAATCATATGACCTTCGTTATAACTGTAAAAATAATATAATCTGCCACGAAATTGTAACGAAACAAAAAGTTGAATCAGGAATGCAGTTTCATAATACGTATTAGCTTAAAAAAACAATTGTAATTATTAATAATTGCTCGAGATATAAATCACATACCTATAAAGCCAAATATTGAGACAATTAAAACACCTTTGCCGTCTACTAAAAATAAAATCGAATGGACTTTATGTTAAATAGGTACTTGAACATTGAAAATGTATTAGACTTTAACAAACACAATAACAACTTGAATACAGCAATGGCGATTATTTTTACGGCGATTTCCTTAATCAAATTAAATCAAAGAAAACTTTCAAGAAGGTCAGTACAGAATACGCGAAAATATTTTTACTAAATTTACCCAAATTTATTGAATTTTAATCAGGAGGCTTCAAACTTTCCACGGTTTGGAATCCAGTGAATATGAAATAAAAACCGAAAAAATTAAAGTCGTTGGTGTGTATGGACACGTGAGTGTAGTGTGTCGCGTACTTTATACAGACGATACAATAACGAGGGTGGAAAGAGAAAATACCTCCGCCTCAAAGACGCAGTGATTCACTGGGCCAGTGTGCTTGTGACTACGGTCAGTGTAACATGAACGAAACGTCAAGCACCAATAAATTTTACGCGTTAATTCCCGATAAATATTAATATGAAATGCGATAGCTTAGTCTTTAATAAAACCCGAATTAATATAAAAACTAGTATGCTATATCTTTTTCAGAAAAAATTAAAAAACGAGTTGATAAACTATAGTAGCACGAATAAAAAAAACAGACGATCTAGGTCTTCTTACATTTCAAAACTCATCAATTAAAATGATCAAATCAGTATATAAATGCATCTAATCACGATACACCGTCACGCACCTGTTAAATCAATCAACGCGGCGGTACAAAAAAGGCAACAACACTCTTCACCTTGACTCAACAGTGACCTACTTTTTAATCCGACTTTACTTTCGTTTTCGACACACGGGCCAAGGTTATAATAGCTGAAACATCATTGACTTCAATAGTTTTCATGTTTTCGAATAAATTACTAATTTTGTGTGATTAAATTGGCAAGCAACCATACAACCCACCTGATGGTAAGCGGTTGTCGTAGCCTATGAGCGCGCACAACACCATTCAAGTGTCACTCACGCGTAACCGACCTCGAAATGTTGTTTTTTAAAACTCCTTTGCCCAGTAATTTTACTTACTACGGTGTCCTTCAAAACCAAAACACAGTCTTCATCCTAGCATTATTTTATGTATCCAGGGTCTGCTTATTACTCTTATCCGGATTTGACAGGTTACTAGTTTTTACACGGAGCGATTGCCACCTGACCCCCGCAACTCTAAGGGCGAACCAGTAACTCATTGGATAAGAGCAATTTACTTATCGAGAGTGAACGATTATTATCAGATGTTATTGATAATAACCGGGACCGACAGCTTAACGTGCTCTCCGAGGCACGGTGGGGAGACCCACATGGACAAACGCCCAGACCGAGACAGAAATTTTAACAAACCGAGCGGGAATCGAACCCGCAACCGTCGAGACTAAAGGCAGACTCGCTACCCACAACGCCACAACGGTGTCAAACCAAAACACAGTAATGCTCAGTAATGCTAAACTACTACTTTGGGCCTCTTGCAAAGCAATACCACCATACAAATAAATAAAAATCCGGTCCGGGAATACCGGTCTATATGGTCAAACGTCATTGTTACAAATATCTGTCACCAGCGAGAATCGAAAAACCAGTGGTGCATAGGATGCCTGAGTGGGGAGGAGACACCGCCACACGTCATGGTAAAATGCCCTGTAGCTGAACAAAGGGCTACATACCTTGGAAAGCCGTACACGCTCCTTGAAGCACTTAAACAACAGCCAATGAGTGCTTTTAGCGTCTGGCGGGAGCTGGAGTTGCTGAGCTGAAGACTACCATTAACTCTACCTCACGCACAATGGTCTAATAGGACCAAGTGCGGAAAAAATAAGCCTGGGACGAAAAAAAGACAAAGTTTTTTCTAAACATAATAATAAATTAATATTATAATAAAATAAGTAAATAAACAAGTTAATTAAACGCTCTGCAGATTGGATCTAATTTTAGCCACAATTAGCAGTAGTTATTACTAAATTTAGTTATTTCGTGCGTCAATGGACATAAGCAAATATATTAAATTAACCATTTATATAATTTTAATTGAACCACAAGTTCTTTGCGTCACTTTTCCTGTATTTAATATAATACATCATAACTATTAGGTTATATTACATTCATAAAAAAATAAAAAATGTTTTCTGTTTTAATCCTTATATTACTTTTATAAAATAAATTCCTTTATATGCTTCAATAATATTATAACATATTTATCTTAAAACAATTTTTTGTATTATTGTTTTTGTTTAATATTTAAACAGGCTATCACAACAAATAATTTGTTATAAGAGTTGACACACGTCTGTCCAGAACGAGGGTCGTTTTAC
Source organism: Hestina assimilis (assembly GCA_023373885.1). Lineage (NCBI taxonomy): Eukaryota > Metazoa > Arthropoda > Insecta > Lepidoptera > Nymphalidae > Hestina > Hestina assimilis. The sequence goes on along the minus strand of CM041746.1, from coordinate 14,877,763 downwards.
AACTAACCAGTGACTACCTAGACGTAGTGACTACCCTCCTGTACTGCGCCCACGGCTATAAATTTCACAACCATGTATATGTATATACAAATGTGAACCCCAGGACTCGTATTCACGACCCTCAGTTCGAAATCATACATTCTAAACACTGCACCTTGATAGATCTTATGCAAGCCCGAAATAACCGTCGCACGCGCAAAGGTTAAGGTCAGTCGCGCAGTCACCATTTACTTAATCACTATAATCTGACACTCGAAACAACGCCTATTAATACGATCCAGACAAGGTTTAGTGCCTCCTCTCAAAAAATTTCAAGTAATTTTATTTCAATAATTTTGATTTTGACACTTAAAACAACAAAGTAATTTTATTTCAATAATTTTGATTTTGACACTTAAAACTTAAAATAACAAAAATGAATTTTTGACGACGTTGTGAAGCAGCGGTAGCGAACCTGATTTAAGCGCTACAGGTCGCTGTTTCGATTCCCGCTCGGAGCAAATGTTTGTATTGACCATACAGGCATGTTTTCCGGTCTGTTTGTGCTTGTCATTGTGTATGTTTCTAGACACAGGATATAACTATCCTAATGGGAGCCGTTGAGTGTGTGGCGTTTATTTTATTTTACGTATCGCGCTGATAATCTCTGGAACTAGGGAACAGATTTAAAAAATCTTTTGCATTTGATATCACATTTCTCGAAAGGCTATAAGGCTATATAACAAACGATACTTAGAAGCCGAGCAATAAGAAAGTGGTGGGCGATCAGATTCTTCTTGTTCTTATCGAGTGGTTAGTGGCCAACCTAGTATCAGAGTTGTTCAGGTCGCCCGTAGGCCTCTGACTTGACTTATCGACTGTCATCAAATTGATAACAGCCGGGAGCGACTTGTTACGTAACCTCCGAAGCACGGAAACGCTCAGTTGAAATACCACAATGCGATCACCCATCTAGTGACTGACTGCGGCTAAAGTTGCTTAACCCACCGATAGTTTACCGATCAGTTAGCGCGCCCGGCTATGAGTGTCTCAATGGTCAATGCAAGATGCAGTCTACTTCTTATCCGAGTGGTTTGTTGCCAACCTAGTGTCAGAGTTGTTCAGGTCGCACGTATAGGCCTCTAACTTGACGTCAAATTGATAACAGTCAGGACCGACTTATTACGTGCCCTCCGAAGTACGGAGACGCTAAGTTGAAATACCACAATGCGATCACCCATCTAGTGACTGACTGCGGCTAAAGTTGCTTAACCTACCGATCGTTTACCGATCAGTGAGCGCAACTATGAGAGTGCTCAATGCAAGATGAGGTTAGTTGGTGGAACGGAGCAATAAAGGCACAACTTGTGTTTGTTGTAATAGAACAATTCGATAAAAACAATTGTAATTGTTTAAAGTTATCTTTACGTAGTAACACTTGTACCAAGTTTACTGATAAAACTACAACTGAGTACACCAACCGTTGTACAAACCTATTAATTATAAAGTTTATTATATTTATAATTACTTTAATCGAAGTATTCAAAATGTTTATCATTATATTCTCATGGATAAAATCAATTAAATCTTCTGAATTCTTCATTCTTTCTTAATTACTGATTCGACAATTATATTAGTGTACCTCAAAATAGAACTCAATATGGTTTTCGAGTTCCGTAAAAAAAAAATCCATTGTTCACATTTTTGAGTTTTGAAATATTGAAAAAAAAACGAATATACATAAATTTTTTTATGTTAAAAGTTGACAAACAAGCATACGGCCCACCTGATGGTAAGTGGTTGACGTAGCCTATGAGCGCGCGCAACACCATTAGTAGGTGCCACTCACACGTTACCAGCCTCGAGATATTCTTGAATCTCCTTTGCCTAGTAATTTCACTAGCCTACAGGGCCCTTCAAACCGGATCAAAGTAATGTCTAAGCACTACTGTTTGGCGGTGGAATTTTTGACACTGCGGCGTTACCTACCTAGCTGGCCTCTTGCAACAAAAGACCACCAGTGTGACTGATTGCAATGGGTCAATAATCTCTGCTGTGACAGATATTGTCCCAACTGCGGTTGATAAATCTCCCTCGAAAATTAGACCCACGATGTAATATAATATCGAGTATATTATATTACATCGTGGGTCATGTATTTATTGTTCGTGTTTCAATTTTAGCGGATATTGTTCTAATGAGCTCGAATACCCGGAGGTCACTCACGATAATATAATTATAATGAATGAAATCCGTTTATTTTTAACGGTTTCACAGGATTTGTATTATTATTATTATTTTTTTAATTATTTTTTTAATTATTTTTTTAAGAATATTAGCAATGTTTGTTCAAGGCATTACTAATATTCCTATTACACCTCAAAATAAGCTCGAAGCTTGCGCTAGGAGTGGGTACGACAATAGCCCAAGGGGTCAGGATCGAACCCCGGCCCTTCTACCGTTGAGCTTTGAGGCTTTATTGAGTATTACGAATGATATTTATATAGATGCTAGATGGTTATATTTGAAAATCTTTTATAGGTATTTTTCGGCTGGAATACAGTTTATAATTGACATAGAAGTATTATAATCAGAGAGATTTATATAATAAAGAAAAAATCGTATAAGTATAGCTTCACTAATTGCATAGGTTACGTACTACCCTCGCGCCACAGGTCGCAGGTTCGAATCCCTCTCGGGGCAGATGTTTGTATTGTCCATACAGGCTTTCCCGTCTGGGTGTGTTTGTCCTTGTCATTGTGTATGTTTCCGGACCCCCGACACAGGTTATAACTATCCTAATGGCGGCCGTTGAGTTTGTTGCGTTTATTTATTTAGTTTATTTTTATACGTTGATGAGTCAAACAGGATTTCATTTTTACAGAATTCAAACATTGTTTGAACATTTTCTGAAAACTCATGAATAATTTTAACATCCTATTCAATAGATCATTTATGTTAATTATCATAACTTTGTTTCGAATATTTTTGTAATGTTATGAAAGCGCTGACAGCCTGACACATTCCGCTTGTATCCTGTTGCGTAGCAACGTCTACGTCACTGCCTACGTAATCGTTTAAGGGCTACGTCACTCGTAGAGCTTAGCTTTCACGAAAACATCTTCCCTTTATCCGCTTCTACTGACCTTCAATTTTTTTTTCTCACTTCGTTGTGCTAAGTGTATTTTATTTGTAAAATGATTGCACACGTACAATACGAATATGTTAAATAGAGTCGAGTGGTGACAGTGACAGAGATATAGTAATCGTTGTAGGTGCGAGCTGGATAGAAGATATAGCAACAAGTTGCGGGGGGAAACGCGTTATCGCTCGTGACGTCACGACCCTTTCACTCGACCGCGACTCGCATTGTAAACGTTCGCTTCAGTCCGCGCGGCTCGGTCACTGCGTGAGTACGTCTCGCGCACCGTGTTCCTAAAACTAACCACGCGTAACTCGCTTAGAACTAAAACTTTATCGTTACGGGAATTTCTATCGTTACACGTAAAAACGGTCCTTTCGGTCCTTGTGTATTCCGTGATTCCCGCAACGATGGGCGTTATCAAAGTGACTCCGGACACCGCGTCCCTCATCTCTGCGTGTGATATGCTCGACGACATGAAGGTAAGTCATGTGATGGTGGCTTGGGTCCAGCGTTGAAAAATTCCCGCTTTATTTAGCGTGCGTGGGTAGTTCTATACTGTCACGGGATTTCGCATTATTTGAAAATGCGTTTCTGCTACCGATACTTTTGTAAATTGTTACTTTCGTTATCTATTTTAAAAGAAAAAAGATTGATGAAATGGAGCGTTCGGATCTAACTTTTGTCGTTACGATGATTTCGGAATCGATTTGATTTCTATTCTTTACAGTCGAGTTTATGAATATTTATCAGGTTGATGAAATTCGTTACATAGTTGCCTTCTTTGAATAAGTTTTATTTATCGCTAGAAATATATTTATACTAAATAATATTTTTATAATTCTTTGACATTTTTTCCATGTTTAGAAAATCTTTTTATATTTTCAATTACTGCACGTTATGTCGTATTAAAAATGATATTTTCTTTACAAATCTTTTGAAATTAATTATTGTTTTAATATATCGCCTACTTTGAAGAAGTTTTACCTATCTAAAAATATCTTATTCTTTTATATTTATTTTATGGAAAATTAGTTTAGAATATCTTATTTATTTTCTTTTACTTTATGTGTCGCATTTAAAAATTACATTTCCTCTCAAATCAAATGAAATTCCTTCTTTGAAGTAGCTTCATCTATCGCTACTATGTTATGTTTGATTTTTTAATGTTTCTTTTCCATGTTTAGAATATCTTTTTTTTCTTTTCCATTACTGCACGTTATGTCGCAAAAAATGTTATTTCCTTTACAAATCCTAATGAAATTGATTACGGATTTATAACGGTTTATTATACATTACCACGATATGTATTTTCCACAAAGAAATGAAAGTTTCCAGCAGTTCGTTATGATAAATATAATACTTAAAATATTCTTATAAATATTTAGAATAACTTGGAAGTCGTTTTAATTTAAAATTAAAATATACGTTATTGTATTGTAATAAATAAATTTAATTATGACAGTGGGCTGGTGAAATTAAAATATTAAAGTATATCATAAATAAATCCCGTAATATCATATTGTTTTATCAAACAAAAAATCATGACATATCATTATCAATTAATCAATCGAATCAAAATCTAATTAATAATACAAAAATATATTGACACTCCCAAATATATATTTTTAATGTTTTTAGAAGTGGGACTTAAGATTTAGATTTAGAACGTAAAAATACTCACTTCTAACGTTTGACATTCAATTGGTATCCGTGACAGTTTCTATTAGGTGAAATTCGGCGCGACGGAAGCGTTACCCTTATCAGGGTTTTGTGATACTATACAGAGACCAGTGTAGGACTGTGGGTACGTGAGAAACCGCGACAAACCAAACCGACAATCAAACCACTTTTGATAACAATTTTAAATTTAGAATGAATATGTATTTGAACAAAGAACAGTTTACAAAGAAACAATGATATTTTTATTTTTGTAGTGGATATTTTTGTTTTCGTACTAAAAAGAATAATGTAAGTTTCATTATTATTATAATATGTTGATAATATAATACTATTAGCTATTTCAATTTTCTCGCGTCTCTAGCATATTGAATTAATATTTTTAATTATTATTTTTTATTTTAAAACAATTGAACCAATAAAGGAATCTAAAAAAATTCACAAAAAAGATATTTTCTGTCTTTAAAATTTTCTGCAAGGATGTCTGAATTCGTTTGAACGAAACCGCGGGAAAAGGGTAGTTTCTTTATAAAAATCCTTTGATGATTTATCGTTTTTACTCGTTTGATGTAATGTCCGCTATCAGATAATCACTATAAATGGCGCGGAATAAGTAACTTCTAGAAAATATACAATGCGCAGCTATTAAAATCGCGATCATTTGTCAACATATGATTCATTGCTTGTTTACTCCTTATACCGATAAAATACTTTTATAATATAAAAGAAATGGAAACATTGAATTAATTGTCTCAAAGGTTAACACATTTGTAATTTTAAGCATAATGTAAATACTTAGATCTTTAAAGAAAATATCCATATATTTTTTAATTAAAAAAAAACAATTTTTGTTAACATAATGCGTATATAAAATTGAATCAACTAGAAGTGGAATAATAAAATTAAACAAGTATATAATGTATGCAACTGCTTTATTGTATCATTAAATAGTATTAATATTTAATTATAGTGACATTTCTGTAACGACCGAGTTGATGCTAATTAGGGCATCCTGTAGTGTGGATTGGAATAGGGTGACCACGATTTATTATATTATAAAAATTTATATCTTTATAAAAGTTAAAAAGATTATACAAGGCCGCAAAATAACTGCCATATTATACGAAATAACATTTTTTTTTTGGGATGCAGTTCTAAATATAATATTCTGAATATATTTTCAGAACTGTTTTAAATCGAAAATCACGATAAAAGCATCAAAATATGAAGACGACCCTGACTTCAATTACTACCTAAAAAGGTTCATCCACGCGATAACGTCTCCAAAAAAATTTGAATGCATTTAATATATAAAGGAATAATCTATAATTACTTAAAGAAATATATCTGCATTTCAATAAATGACGCCAGACACCTATTAAAACTTAAGCACTTTTATTTCAAAATAATACAATGCATTGTATTTATTTAAAAATTGTTTTAAGCATTAAACGTACAGTTTTAGAGCTCAACTAGTATAAATTCTTCAGGTAAATGCCAATGTAGCTCACGCAATGTTTTCGCCAGTCAGAAACGCACGCGCACAACTCGTGCTCCGATCGACAAAGGATTCTCTGTATTAATTTGGTTTAATTTACTCAAATACATGCATAAAGTAGTTTTCTATATAACGAGTTTCTTGCCAATTCCTAATTGAATCTATATTTCGTTTTCCAAATAATCGTTATAAAGTTATAAAAAAAAGAACTGTGAATGAATATGATACTTTTCGAGGGACGGATCTTATTAACCGTAAAATCTACACTCACTTTGGGTCACTTTTTCTGTAACGCTGAGCTGTAAACTTGGCTTCTTTTTTATATTTACAGTCAATATGAAAATGAAACGTTAATTTTTGAAATCTTAACTGTTGTAAGGACATACAAATTTCTGAGCATAATTCCTTCTGACACCGTATGTGGATTGGCCATAAAGCACAACTTATTCTGTAGATCAAACATATCGCCTAATTCAACTTTAAAACTTAATTAGAACTGAAATATCGCATAGGATTTTGCTCTTAATCTTCCATGTAAATGTGACTTTATAGTCACATTGACCACTAAACGAAACGTAATATATGTTTTTCCCCATGTGATGCAAATCGCATTCACCTTGCTATGCACTAATAACACAACTAAAATATACATGAAAAAATAGAAACAAATTTGACCTTATGTGCCGCTTAAGTATTTGAGGATTGAAATTGTACTTCTGTGGCAGTCGTGACCAAAACATCCTTGATAACAAGTGTAACATTTTTAACAGACTGCAAAATTGAGGTTGTCAATTATTTGTGTTTTATACTTTGTGTTTTAAGCGTTTTAGTGGTTAAATTATTATATAGAAAAAGAAAAGCCCGTTGACAGATCCATTTTATTAAAAAAAAATCTAATGTACTACAAGCTGATAGATAAAGAAATAAATAAAATACGAATCTATATTTCGGTACACTTACTTTTCGAAAAAATGTTACGTAATATGACTAAAACATAATTTAGGGTTAAGAGAAAGCTGATGTGGGGATTCTCGTTAATATTTTTATCTAGTTGGCCATGGGGGACAACATACGGGCCTCACTTACTTAGTCGAGAGATTCATGTTAAAAAGCCTAGATCATTTTTTAATATACGTTTATGTTGCTTTAGATTTGCGCACATAATATATTATATGTACATATTTACATATTAGCTTGAAATTAGATCGGCGTTTAACGTGTTAAGATATTTTATAAATACAATAATTTCTCATATAATGCAGTCCGACTGCATATTGAGGATGAGATTGGTAAGTGGGTCACTTTGTTACTCAATGTCGAGTGTAGTGCTACCATGTAGATTAGTTTTTTCGGATAATTCATTGATGTAAAAAGGGTGAAATAATTGTTTTTATTTTTCTTCTATCAAAATTATTATATACTTAACATGAACATGATTGATTAATGATTATGAAATTTGCTTTATATCAAAAAATTGTTTGAAAGAGTTTTTTTTTTGTGATAAGAGAATTATTTATCCTTATTCGCTCGTAGAAATACTATTTTTAGGACAATTACTATTATATTCCATTAAATTATATTCCATTAATGGCAGAATAATATACAAATTTGATTACTGAACTACTTACTTGGAAACCTTGTCCTTATCCTTGAAAACCTTAAATTCCGCAAGTACTCCATTATCCTATTAATTCTGTAATCCATCTTAAATAATAAAATAAAAATAACCTTTTGGTTTTGTCAGACATTATAATATTAATACGATTTAATTTTTCATTGCAGAAAAATTTAAAGGTCGACTGAATGTAATTTGGGTCGGCTGGTTTTTTTAGTTCACATTTGCATGTACTAACCTATTAAAGGCTTTTTATTATTAAATGATTGTTAACAGTTTTCCGGTCTTAATAATAAATTGTTCGATTTAATAATGAATTGTAATATTAACAATTGCTTCCGTGCTTAAAAAACTTAGCTTTGACTGGAATTTGGACTTTCAATTACAATATTTGTACTGGTAACTTTGTAAAAGTTTTCAAATCGACACAAACACATCAACAATGTCCTTTAGATTACATATGTACAAAAAAACAAAACTAGATAGAATCGTTTAGACTGCAACATATACCTACTTGTATTATGGTAATATCTAATTCGCTGGCACGAAGTTAGATATTACGTCAAAATATTGTTACTTCATACGCATCTTCCAAGATAAGACAAGATAAGATTAACCTCGTGGAGAGCTGTAGGACGGAATTTGTATGCGAACCGCGTCTCTTCGATTTTCCTCGATAAAGTCCATGATAATCTGAGGACATTTCGTTACAACATTTACATAGTATCTAGTAATACATAAATAGCATGAACTTGAACTAAATGTTTCTTATTAATCTATTAATTACACCTTTTATAATATTATAAACTAGTTTTAAATGTTTATAATGTAATATTATTTAAGGTATTTTATTATTGCAATTACGAATTTATTTAGGAATAAATAATTAGCTAAACGTTACCCCACCTTACTGTTTTTTAGGAATTAGCGAAGGTAACACGAATCCAGATTTGACAGGTTATACGGCAACAATATGAGGAGTTATCAATTATCACATATGTGATAATGAAAGCTAAATTGATAAATGTGCTCACCAATGTGGTTTTTTGTTACAATATTGACATCCTGTTTTTTATCGAAATTCATGGCTGTCCTTGTCGTGTCCTTGTCATTATCTTCGTTTTATTTTAATAAGGTTGGACACATTCACTTTTAATCTTTCTCTAACTATATAAACTAACGATTTCAAATCTAAATATAAACCAAACAATGACCATTCTCGTTTGCACTTCATATAACGAATGCCAATATAATTTTATAATAATAATTTTATTCGTGTTAATGTAATATGAGTCAAAAAAACTCGTGATATGAATGGAAATCGTAAAGCAGTTTCGTGTGCAAATTATTTAAAAAGCTGATATGGAAATCGTATGATGTAATTTACAAAAAAAGCGCTGAATTGAATATATAATTTCATTAGCTATTGTTTTAGTATTGTTTTTTATTATCTGTCATATCTGCGCTTGGAAACTTATGGAACTTGTTGACCCCGAGGTTGTGGTCAAACTGTAGTTCACAGGTTACTGACATATGTAAATAATTGAGATGAAATCAATTCTAAAATAAAATTATTTTAAACAAAGCCTTATGTGACAAAAGTAAAAAAATACAAAAACTGTTTCAAATATTTTGATTATCAAAGATAACTATTCTAAATAGTAACTAAGCATCTAAAATCTTTATTAATTCATTCATAATCTTTCGTAATTCGATGTTCAAATAATTGAAAAGAAAGTGAAAATGAATCTACAAATTAATTCTCGCGTACAGCGACTGATGCGTCTCTAGTTCCGTTCCATGTTACGCGGCGTTGCGCGTTGGTACGCCGAGGCCATGCTAATTAATACTCACGAAAACGAAAGCACGCTCGTCTATGTAGGTTGCGAATAAAGGAACGTAATTTGTAACTATGACATACTGATAGTTATGGACGTCGATACGCTGGATTTCATTCATAATTCACAGACTAAAGAAACTGCTAAATTATTACGAGGCACAGATAATAATTTCGAATTATTTTTAAAAACTACGAATTATTTTATTCTGAATATTAAAATTTCGCTCATCACCATTTATTTTCTAATCGACTTTAATTACGTTTTTTTAAATATCATTTAAAATTTCGCATATTTGGTTCTCATATTTAAATTAAATATAATTACTTACCGTAAGAATATGCTGCGTAAATATATTTAGAGTAAAATTACACGGTCATGCAGACAAAATATTTATATAGGTATAAAAATGTATAATGAAGGTTAAGGCTTTCAAGTGTATATAATAATAACATTATACATAAATAGCATCGTCCTTTACAAACGATTAATTTTTAATGATTAGACGTAATAATATAGCTAATTAAATTATATATGCAAAGGCCAAATGATGTCGGGTCGCTAACTCCCTGATTAATAGTAAATAGCTACAAATAGTTACCGATAAACGCGGATTTTTTGGTTTTATAATGTGACTGTGTAGCTAGGTATATAGATCGTTAATATGTTCCTTCGTTTTTTTTAAATATTTTTTTTTTCAATTGATACTGTACTAATTGAAAATAGATACGAATATAAAAATAAGAAATCTGTATTTTTTCTTTTCAAATTTTTCTCAGATTTTTGTCAGATGCTAAGCATTGGAAAAATTAAAAAAAAAGTTATTTGTACTTAGGATACGAAAATATAGAAATAGTTTTTTTTTCTACCTCGATGAAAAATTCACCTTGTAAGACGAAGAAAAGTGCACGATTCTGTACCGGCAAGATGACACTAATCATCTTACTTTACCTCGCGGTAACCTAGCAACCGTGTGTTTATTCCTCGTAACAGCGACTTTTCATCGTAGGAAAGAAAATCGTATACGCACCACGGTCGAAAAGTAGGACATTCCCACCCGGTAGTGTCACCATTGTCACCCGAATAATCGCGATCGATTCACCGGTGCCTTTCCTACGTTTCTGCCTAGGTGCGTAATGTACTATTTTAGGTGGTTTATAATTTTGTAAATGTTGTGTATCATTTCAAATCGTTTGTATCGTCGTTATGAATGACTTGTAACGATGACCTTTCTCGTCTGCATACCAGACGGCGTCATTCACGTATGAATGCTAATGGCGTCTGTCGAAATCGAAAGCAACAATTTTAAAACTATTCTTTTAAATTAATTGGCAAATCGCGTATCGACCTCGATTACGGATATCCGACTGGCATAAATAAGGTTATATAATGTTTATTATATTTTTTTGTTATCTGTTTATCTTTTGTTTCTACCGCGAGATCACGATCACGCAATGCTGAAGGTCAGCTGGGGTTTTGTAGGCGCCGCCATATTGTTCTAATAGAAATGTATATTAAACCGCTTCTTACAATTCTGCTTTCGATGATAAAATTTAACTGTAAACAGGTATTTGGGGTTCTATAACTTATGCTATGTAAATTTAATTTGTTTTTATTTTAGGGACACTTAGTTTTTTTAATTACAATATAAATGCCCGCGCGTATTTTTGGTGACCCCAAGGTACCCAAGGTAAGGTATTATTCCTGAATATAAATATCCTATGTCTACTTTTCATTTTTTAAATTTCCTCCAAACCCGTTCAGTAGTTTTGCGTGAAAAGTAAAAACCATCCATCCAAATAAACTTTCATGCTTATAAATTTACGGTGAAACTGTTTATTTTATATTATTTTATTGTATGTGAGTGAAGTTCTGATGGAGCGGCATAGTCAAAGCTGACTAAGCTCCTTAAATAAAGATTAAAAAAAAAAAAATCTAATATTGTTTAAATTGATTAAACCGCTAATGTATATTATTCACATGAATGCACATATTATTATGACAAATGTTGTCACATGTCATGTTACAAATCATTTGGATTCTACACATATTACTAATATACATACATAAATATTGTAGTGCATTATTATGTTCGATTGTGTATTCTGTCAACCGAAACCATCGTGCCGATCTCACATTCACTAAATACATACCTGTGCAATGTCTTCATCGACTGTAATAAGCCAATTGTAACCATAGACCTAATATATACTATAGACAGGCCCTTTCATATAGACTGGTGTTCCTTCGAAAATTCAACACCAACACAAAGAAACGAAGTTAGTCATACTTTAACTATGTAAATAGCTATTAGGATAGTGACAGTGTGAAGGACAAACACACACAGATCGGAATATATGCCTGGTCAATACAAACATATACTCCGAGCGGGATCAAACCCACAACCTGTGGTATTTAAGGCAGGCGCTGCAGCTGTGCCACGACGTCGTCAGATATATAAATATTTATAGCTTAAACTGAGAAGAATGTTTATCGGCTATTTCGTGTTTTGAATCATGACAAATTGTGATGAGTTACAGAAACACTTGACACAATTATCGGCGTATTTACCACCCGTACTTGACGATACATATCATATTTACATCCTGATAAAGACAATCTTGACTATTACGTTTTCACTATCACTCTATGTAACTCTAAACTACTAAACTATATTCGGAGTAGCCTTTTTTTGGGCTTTCAGAAATAGTAGCACAACTTACTCTTCTTATTGAGTGGTAAGTGGCCAGAGTTGTATCCGTATGTTTGTACACTTCTCTGTGTGGACGTTAATTCAAAATATATAATTTTAGACCACTATATATTTCCTTAAGAACCTACATAACTATCTTTACCTAATAATATGGATATATATTATAATTGTTATCAGAAAACATCTGGTAATAATCGTTAACTCTTGATAAGTAAATTGCTCTTATCCAACGAGTTACTGGTACGCCCTTAGGGTTGCGGAGGTCAGATGGCAATCGCTCCGTGTAATAACTAGTAACCTGTCGAATCCGGACAAGAGTAATAAGTTGTAGTATAATACCGGGAATAATACAATTATATAGTATCACATCGGTCCTCTAGGCTCTAGTATTATGTTTTTGGCCGTTACGTAACATTACGATGTAAAATGACAGAACGAAAAGAATTACTAATAGACTACGTGACTTGCATTGCTTACAAAATGAAAATTACATTTAAATATAATCAGAGGTAAATGTATAATTAATGTAGTATAAAGTTTGTTTGATCTTATGTAAGTATAAACATACCAATTTTGAATGTTCATTTACGTGTGTAAGCTACATAAGCGGATTTCATGCCTAGACGAATTCTTTCATATCTATAAGGAAAAATTTAACAAGATGATGAACTTAAGATGATTAATTTATTTAATCACTAATATAAAACTGTTAAACATACATAACCATATAAATTTCGTTACATAAGGGTAGAAAGTACTGGCTTTAAACTCAAGTGAAAAGAAAGAAAATAGGTGGACGAACCTACACAAAACGTAGCTTTTATTCGGGCAAGCATTGGTTGATTTTTCAAATGCTTAATTTATAAATAAATTAATAAACGCTACACCCTCAACGGCCCCCATTAGGATAGTGATATTCTGTGTCGGGGGTCCGGAAACATTCTCAATGACAAGGAAAAATACACCCAGACCGGAAAACCTCGGTCTTCCCAACCACCTACAATATAGGTACCTTCAAATCTAGAGTGAATAGGCATCTTCTAGGCAAGCGCGCTCCACCTTAGGCTGTATCACCACTACACATCAGGTATGATAACAGCCAAGCGCTGGCCTATAAATTAAAAAAAAAAAAAAAAAAATATGCTTGCATGGTCAATATAAACATATTATGCGTCGAGCGGGAATCGAACCCGTGACCTGTGGCTTTAAGGCAGGTTCTCTACCGCTGCGCCACAAAGTCGTCATTAATTTAATTTGTGTTTCAAATTTATCTCGAGCCCAAGCATGGGTGAAAAACATTGTGAGGTAACCTGCTTGTTGTAGAAGAAATTCTAAGTGGCCTATCTTAGTGGTGGTTAAAAGCCCCACTCGTGAAGTGACCGCTCGTCAGCCACGTTTGGAAAGCGGCCAGCGTATAAATAGTTCTGTATTCTTAAAAAATGGCGACGCACCTGGAACACTAGAGGGTATGCAGGTGCTTACCATCTGGTGTTGCAGGTGCTCATAGGCGGTGGTAATCGCTTAACATCAGCTGAGCCTCCTGCCTCCTCTAACAAAATAATACTTCAATTTCTACAATTTATTTATAAATTTTAATACTGATGTTATCATGAACTGTTCCTTTTAAACATTAATATTTATATATTGCCGCCAGTATCAAAGAAGTTAATATTTTGATTCCAATTTATTTATTACTTTTATCAACATTATATTTACGCTTTATCTAATCAATTATTTGCGCAGTGGAAACTTTCTTTTATTATACAAAATTATGTTTGTATTTTCCATAGACCTAATGTTACTTCGTAGTATTTAATATTTTCGATTAGAAATTAAGATAAACGTGTTCAATTAAGTGTATAGGTATTGTAGAAGATTGCGTTAGCGCTGGTTTAAATAATTTAAAATTTTAACACAAGCAAGACAGCATACAAATGTGGATGAAGTGATTGCTGATAACTGGTCTCGCCTGGTGACGCTGCCAAGGCCAGTAGAGCCAACGGCAATACTCAATCAGAAAAAAAGTGAATTAGCTTTTATATTTATGAAAGTTCAATTCTTTTCTATTCTTGATCAGATTAACAATATTTGATATACCTACAGCAATGTATACTGAACCAACTAAATAAAGAATAATCAATATAAAGTATATGAAATACACAAAAATATATAAAAACAGTTTTAATGTAAAGTAACAATAATTGTGTAGGTAACATACTAGAAGTTAAATAATAACTAGATAGGTAGGTACCAGATACCATCGAACTACTGTCCTCATCTAAATAAGACATTGCGCAGACTAAAGTAAGATCGTGGAATTACTATCATATAGAATTTACTAATCCATTATAAATAAACATTAAATTATTTAAGTACTTTATTTAATAAAAATCTTGAAATAATCTATAAAATTAATCATAATATAATATGTGAATTCCTGATAACGTAAAGCTTTTAAGGTGAGGCGTAATACGTGACGATTGGATTTAAAATACTGTTTACATTCAGGAAAATCCTATAAGAGATTATCTTTTATATTAAATCGTTCATTGAAATAAATTACCTATTTACAAGTGATCTAAAAACATATTAAAGGCATTTCAACATCTGTAAAAAAATCACAAGTCAATATTTTGTTAGAGATAAGAAAATACATATAGTATTCTGAAAAGAAACCACGTACCGAATTCTGAATGAAAAACACGCAAAGTATTCTGAAAAGAAACCATGTATAATATTTTGAATAGAAAACACTTAAGTATTCTGAATAGAAATCATTTAAAGTTCTGAAGAAGAAACTTACTAAATGATCAGTTCCGCCTATCGTCTCCCGAAACTCCAAACCACTGTACAGTTTGAAAAAAAGGTCAACGGATTCTACTTCCGATAAAAAAATCGGTACAATTTAAACATTATAATAAAATAATACTATCAGATCCTACTCGGAGGTGTGAAAAAACTCGCTTTCATTGAAAAGTTACAACACAGGGCATTACCCTTTCGTATTGTTTGGAAATAAATCACGACATTGTCTTTCCGCTCGCACGGTACCGTTCGCACGCGAAACGTGAAGTTCACGAACGGTGTACGATAAAGTTACTGTGTCAATAATAGCGATAATTAAGTTTAATATAATAAAAAAAAAATTGAAAATATGTACATTTTTTATTATTACGGTTAGCAAACAAGCATACGGTCTTGATGGTAATCAATCACCTATGAACGCTTGCGATACTTTATCAAATGTGCGTTGCCTACCCAAGAGAAAGGAAATAAAGAATGAAAAGAGAAAAAAGGAAAGTACAGAGGGGTTGGGAGATTGGGTCTCCGGTACTTTCTCTCATCGCACGAAAATCAACAGTACTCTGTAACTTAACGCCGATTTTCTTGACTTTGCTATCACTTGAGTTTGCACCAAGAAACATTAAACAGGCAATGTATCGAAACTTGTCATAGGAAACAAATAAAAAAAAGTCGCACATTTCGTTTTATTAAGATTACTCTTGCACTCAAGAAAACTGGTTAAAATGTTTGTCGGATATCAAGATTTGTGAAATGTCAAACAAGCTTCTGTTCAACCAGTTGTGTGATAAAGCGAACACTGCTCGATACATTGACAGAAAACAGAGTTATCTACATGTTTTTTATGTATGTATATGATTCGTCGTTAACAATATAATATTATAAATGCGAAAGCAATTCTGTCACTCTGTCTGTCTGTTTGACGCCAAAACTACGCCATTTAAATGAAATTTGGTACGCAGATAGTCTACAGTCTGAGAAAGGACTTTTTGATGTTAAAAAAGGGTTGAAAGGGGTGGTGGATGAAAAGTTGTATATAAATATCGTCAATTTTAGAGCTAGAAGCTTGAAACTTATTTTTAGGCTGTTGATTCGATATAAATAAATATGACTTTCAAAGTTTGTAAAATGGGGAGAGGCGGTTTTCAGAGTTTGTATTAAAATCGTTATTCCTGTGGACGCTAGCAGAAGCTAGTTATTTGTATAACGAAAACCGCGGAAACCTGTGCTCATTGGTCAAATCAAATAAAGCGCGCTACACCGGTGTCCTGTTAAACACTTCCGTCCTTTTTCACTTCAACAGATTGCGGGAAAGCGAGAGGGAGAATAAAATATAATATAGTTTGTAATAATAATCAAAAATATCAGTTGTATAACGATTTCTGGCTTTTAAAATTTACCTATGTTATGCTATAAATATTTATGACTTACGGATAAACTTAAAACAATAAGAAAACCATCAATGGTAATATATTCAATCAGTAGCTTGTTATTTTCTAAACTAACTTTAAAGTCTTCCGCCCACGTTTTACTTTTCCATTTATCTTAGACGTCAATCTGTAAGCCTGTCTATGCTTACGTCATATCCTACGTAAAAAAACAGCAACGCGTATAATCGTTATGCAAGCAGTTAAGAGAATTTTACAAATATTTACAAAACTAAAATAATTATCGTGTTCGCGCTAAGCTTCTGCGTCAAAATTTATTAATAAAATTTATAAAAAATTTAAATTACTTTACGAATACTTATAACTAGTGTACCATCGATTATTATAGTTATTTATTTTTAAATTTAAAATTACTGTAATGTTATAAATTGATGGAAGCATTTTTAACAATGTCAATGTGACATTGTTTTGACAATTCGATACATCGCTACCTTACCACCGTGCAGCGGCCCAGAAGATTAATTTAATAAAAAGAACCACAAAGAAACCAGGTGGCGATCCTGCTTTGCGCCTCGACGGTCGCGGGTTCTCGATTCCCGCTCGGAGCAGATGTTTCTTTTATAAATATCTGTTCCAGTCTGGGCGTTAGTCTTTGTGGGTCGGCCCACCGTGCCTCGGAGAGCACATTAAGCTCTCGGTCCCGGTTGTTATCATAGCATTTGATAATAATCGTTAACTCTTGATAGGTAATGTGCTCTTATCGAATGTATTACTGGTTAGATATGGCAATCGCTCTGTGTAAAAACTAGTAACCCAGTATAATAGTATCAGCATACACTGGGAAAATACTGACAATAATGCTAGAAGGAAGAAAATGTTTATTCATAAAATTTATATTTGTATTAAAACGCTTGCAGTAGGGCCTTTGCCCGATTCTCCGCACGTGTTAAATAAATAAAACTATATTTAGTAACAACTTTTAATAATCTAGCGGGCACGGCAGACGTTGTCCTGCCCCGAAAAAAATCTGGGATCCGATAGCAGCGCCCTCTACCCGGAGAAAGTTTTTGGATCTAATAAAGCTATTAAAAAGTAGGGGTTGGTGATAAAAATTTAGGGTCGTATGTATTTTTCAATGCCACATAATAAAAAATAAAAAATAAAAATTTTATCCAAAAAATAAAAAATAAAAATTTGGGGTGGCCAACCCTTATCACTGAGGGTTTGAAAAATAGATAGTAGCCGATTCTCAGACTTACTGAATATGCATAAAAATTCATAAGAATCGGTCAAGCCGTTTCGGAGGAGTATGGGAACGAACATTGTGACACGAGAATTTTATATATTAGATATTTAGTAACAACTTTTAATAATCCGGTCCAATCATGTATATACATATATTGTTGTAATGTTGCTTTATGATATTCATATAGCAACAACAACATCGGTAGCTGCCATAAAATATTTTTTAATTATAATACGTGACTAAATTGCTTGTAATTTTCCATCGTATTACGTGTATACTAATCATAATTTCGTTTTAAAAGTGTTTTTCTAAACGCCATTCTAAATTATTAAGAACGAAATAGATTTTTTCACATTATGATAAAGTACTTTATTGATTTCACAATTGATATATTTGAATTGAATATGTTATCTCTAAAGACACCTATTTTATGTGGTTACTAGCCTTCCGACTTCACGCGACGTAGATCCCTTTCCAAAGAAATGTTTTGTTGGTAAAAAGTGTCAAACCAATATAAGTACCACAACAAAATCTTCAAATTGTATCCAATGTTTGAGACTATTGTACACTCCCAATGTCAAACGCAACGAATAGTGATATCTATATGAAAACCTCACTTAAAAATATTCCAATTATAGTGATAAAAAAATTAAACAGGATTACAAAAAACGTCGTACATACATTTACTGTGAGTATACATGTTACTGATGAAATAGAAATAAATAAATAATTAAATAAATAAACGCTACACACTCAACGGCCCCATTAGGATAGTGATATCCTGTGTCGGGGTCCGGAAACATACACAATGACAAAGACAAAATTATTAAATAACAAGATCCATTAAAAATTATCAAAAAAAAAACAGCCTTCAAACCGAAAGACAAAAGGATTCCAACGAAACACAAATCTAGTAATGCACATAAAATAAAAATATTTTTTACAATAAACATTTACTAGAAGTAAATTCATATATTTTCATGGATGATTCACAGAACCTCGTTAAGGTTGATGCTCATCGCCTTGATGACATAATCTTGTTCATATTTAGCTCGTCTTTATTGGAATAAGATAATTTTACAAATCAATTCTTGAAATCAAGACAATGACAAACGGAAAAAAATTAAAGGCCTTATACAAATTATAATTATTGGAATAATCTTAAACACAATAGAAAAAAGAATAATATTTTAACGTAAAGAAAGTTGAAAAATCTTAATTTAATAAAATTATTGAAAGAAAGTAGAGATTGAAATTAAAAAAGTAAAATACCCGAATCTATTATGTGAAATCTGAAAAGAGGGTTTCACTTTCGATTCGAATGAAAAATTTGGAAACTAAGACCTTGCCCTGGATTTAGATCTACTACCATTTTCTAAGTCTACTTTTTCTGGTCATCTTGGATTTAACATTTCAACCTTGTCAGCAATTTTACTACATAGAAAATAATGACACGCAGAGCCATAACCCAAAGTGACACGGCGGCCATGTTATAAATTCTGTTAAAATAACAACTATAGACTTAATCGATTTTTTCACAAGTTGTTTGTTAATTTCTTTCTCATAACTAATTTTATGTATGACCTCATGTTTTAGCTTACTGCCATTGAAAATGAATTATTTACATAATAAAAATTAAACTTGAATTACATAATTAAGTGATAAATCGCGTGGTTGACCTCCATGTTATTTAAACTAGGAAAATTGTTTCACGTCGTAACAAATATCGAAATGTTCATGACATTGCCGTTTTTAAAGTTATTGGCTTTCATGGTATTGATTACTTCGAAGTATGTGATACGTAATATATGATTATTTTGTTTAAGTTAATCTTTACCAAAATTCTACACCGTTGGGTGAGTCCATCGACTAGAATGCGCTCGGAGCGTTTCCTCCATTCCCGATGACGTCTTTAGCCGTGATTCGGTCTCGCATGAGGCACCCTAAGGACGGGACCAATTTGAGTCCCCGCGAGGGCTATCTTTTTTTCACAGCTGGGTCTCAGTACTCGGCTCTCCCACCCAATGACGCTATCAAGCGCAGTAGGGCCAACAGCAATACACAATTTAAAAAAAAATAAGCAAAATTCTTTTATTCTCGTTTTTGCGCCATTTTCTTATTATCGAAGATGATTGTTAGATGCAAGCTATTAATGTTACAAAATAATTTTGTAAAGAATTTATTACAAAATACGTATATGGATACGGACTTAAACACAAAGAATTTTATTGTAATACCTTTCATTAAAACAAGGTTTCTTAATATCGAGCAAGGCTGAAGTAGTACATTAAATTATTATTAAAATATTTCAACAATTAACAAATTTGATATATTATCATTCTCGTCTCGCATACCATCATTCACTTCAAATCGTGTTTCTTCAATTATTTTGGTTTTGTTTTTGTAATTACTTCGAACTGTATTATGAACACATGCGAGACTTTAGTACTAGCTGACTAAGAATTTGTACATTCAAATAACTCAAGAGTAATTGCGCCTGTTTTTCAATTTGTATATGACCTTGATTCGTTCGTTGTATTTTGATTGGCTAATCCATATATAACTTACATCATGCCTTTATAACATTTATGTTCTAATTTTATAACTATATTATCAGCGGAAGTTGTTGTTTATTTTGTTATTTAATGCATTATAATTACTTATTAAATGACATCGTCGTGTTGTTTTTAAGACAACTGATACGTTAGTCCTCTTTTATTCATTACATCCTCCATCCTAAATCCGGGTAATCACAATAGAACATCTATTGTTTGTGTTTAAATAAAAAAGTAAAACGAATTCGTCTCGTTGTAAAAGGATACAGATAATAATAGAATGTCACTTGTACAGCTCATGAATTGAAACCAGTTTTTCCAGATATGGTAACAACGACTGTGCAAGGTTTTTTTTTGGGTTTTTCGACACAACTCGTTGTTTACGGCTATAAAAAAAGAAAATGTCCCAGAAACTAAAATATTCATTTCTTTGTTACAGAGCGAGTCGAGCTACACCTCTTCAGAAGAAGGCTGCGGCGGTGGTGAACGCCACGCTGTGCTCAGTTATGAACAAGTACGAAGACTTAACGACGTCATGGATGAAGTTGTCCCGATACATGGGCGAGGCAATTTCCCAACACTGCACGTTCGTCTGCGCGAGTTGGTGGCGGGTGTACGAGCTCGTCTCGAAGCCGCCCAATCTGAAGGCGGTGCCGGCGTCGCCGTGCGAGACGTACGCCTTAACGGTGGTGCCGCTAGTCACGTTTTAGCCGATCGCCCGCAACCCTATTCAGACATTGACCTCATTTTCACCGCGGAGCTACCTACGGCACGTCACTGCGATCGTGTCAAAGCTGCAGTTCTTGGACATCTTTCGACCCTGCTCCCGGCCGCGACGACTCGCCGACGTACTACTAGTACGGCTGGATTAAAGGAAGCCTATGTCTCTAAAATGGTTCGCGTGAATTCAGATGGTGACCGCTGGTCGTTAATTTCTTTAGGCAACTCGCGCGGCCACAAATCGGTGGAACTGAAATTTGTTGACACAATGCGCCGACAGTTTGAATTTTCAGTCGATTCGTTCCAAATTGCTTTGGACTCGCTGCTTGCATTCCACGAATGCGCTCAGCTGCCTATAGGAGAAAACTTCTATCCGACTGTCGTCGGTGAATCTGTATACGGAGACTACAGTGAGGCACTTCTGCATCTATCAGAAAAATTGATTGCCACCCGGCAGCCAGAAGAAATCCGCGGTGGTGGACTTTTAAAATACTGCGCATTACTGGCCAAAGGCTACCGACCGGCGCGACCAGATAAGATTAAAATTCTTGAGCGCTACATGTGCTCAAGATTCTTCATAGACTTCCCCGAGCTCGAACAGCAGCGTATCAAGCTCGAGGCATACCTGCGGAACCACTTCGTGGGCCGAGAGGAAGAGGCGCTAAAGCACAGGTAACTTAAATACTTTTCTTGTCTTCAGAGAAAATCTGAATCTTTTTAAGTCTTTTATACAAAAACCTAAATATATAATGTGTGACACTGGTGACGGTTTCATGCTTTTAAAGAAAGCATGGCAATAGTGTAAGGCGTTGTTGTAAGTGTAGCTGAAGGTATCGTCGGCCCGCAGGTACCTGACGCTGCTGCACAGCGTGGTGCGCGAATCGACGGTGTGCCTGATGGGGCACGAGCGGCGGCAGACGCTGGCGCTGATTGAGGCGCTGGCGTGCCGCGAACTTTGTGCGCGCGCGCCGCTGCTAGTTCCGGCCGTGGCGCCGGGCTACTACGTGTGCGTGTGCGCCGCGTGCGCCTGTGCCGCCTGCGCTTGCGCTGCGTGCTGCGACTGTTGCCGGCCCGCACTCTGCCCGGCGTGACCCGCACCGGAACGAGAGAAACACGATGAATTTAGTGCCAAATGTATATAATATAGAGGTTTATATGTATGATTCGACGCTATGTATACGCGTGCGATGTTTGTATATGATGAGATTTCGCGCTTCGTATCCTTTCGATCTGTGCGACCGAGGTTATCTTTCGTGCGAGGCGAGCGCGGTCGGACCGCTCGTGGAGGCGACTCTGCGTCAATTCGATGTTGCTCACTCTACTATGATCAATTTTCGTCAATTTTCGATGCGGCGGACAGACACGATCGTTCCGTAATCGCTCGTCGTTCGTAACGTCACGCGTCTCATTCCCTGACTATTGTGATTGCCAATCGTAATTTATCACCCCACAGACCGGCTGAGGATAGGGGCCCGGTGTAGTCCAGGCGTGAGGTAATTTCTAGTCGTACTCCTTGCGTGTTGATACGTTAATATGTTAGCAGTACGAAAATTATTTTCACACGGTGTACGCGACGTTAGGATTCGCCCGAGTCGACGGTCTGCCTTTTAAAAGACTAGTTAGTTATTTTTTAAGCTTTCGTATGTAAAGATATTTTCCATAAATATAGTGGCATGTCTCTCTCTAAACAAAATCGCGTATAAAAACCGAGAATGATACATTGATCACGAAAAATATGAGCGCAGACGTTCCCAGAAAATAAAGATTAAAATCCGGTCCCTATATATCAGATATCGTAATAAAATCTTAACAAAACCTTTAAATATTTCAAATAAAAATGTGCGCGGAGAATCCGACTTCTCGGAGTGGTCGGTTTTGTTGCTAATGTCAGAGTCCGTTCCTCGGTATAAGAAAATACTATTTTACTATCATATATTTCGTCTGAAAAATTGTATGTATACACTTACTGTTTCGTGATAACTCTAGTATTGTATACGGCTTGGCGTAAGTAACAAAGTAAGATAATTATAAAAGATATATAAAAAAACATAAAATCAAAAAAAAAATTAAAATAAATATAACTAAGATGTGTACAATATTAAAGTCCTTATTATAAAACACCATATAATGTATATTTTAAGAAGTTTTACATTTAAAAGATTCAATAACAGAGTACTTAAGAATTTTTCTTTTGTCTCGTTTCGAAAGTAGAAGGTATGGAAAAATGTGATTTAATTGTTTTTTAGATATAACGTAATGTTATCGATATACATACATAAATATTATTATATAGTTAAATTCAATAGAGTTATATTATATTGTTGTACTTTGATTATATAGTTATATGAATGAAAGTGTCCGGCCAACATGCGCATGTTTTATATATCGCCAATGTATTACTTATTATAATAATATAGCATGTTAAAAATATAGGTTTTGTCATGTAAACTGTGTATCCGAAGTATTTAAGTACAATCAAATGGAATTACCTTCGGAATAATGATTTTTAAACGAATTTCATAATTGCTCATTGAACCAAAATTTGAGATCTCATTTTGTTATTAGACTTGGATTTTTTTTGTCGAAATTACATTTGGAGTTGTATATTTTTTATAGATAAATCTATTCATGTACTTCGTCATCTTAAATAATTTTTATATTCCATTACTTATTCAGAATAACGCCTAAAGCTTGGCCTATACATACGATTATTGCATGTTTCTGTTAAATTGTAAATATGGATGGTAAAATTAGATACATTTTTGTCATAAATAAAGGTTTTCTTTTCGACAGTTGTACTTATTAATATAATAATTTAAAAAAGAAAATTAAACTATATTCCATTGTTAAAGTGATTTTTCTCGTTACCGTCGGGACAGGCGCTTAATTTGTGATTCGTTAATCTTTTTGACATGTATTTTAATATTTTGTCTTTTTATATGGACTTAATTTCACTAGAAATATTGCAAATTTGCGGTCAGATCGCTCGGTTTTTTAAAGCGAATAAATGTATATTACTCGAGGAATTAAGGTAAATCTGTGATTATTAAAATGTAGATCAGTTATTGGCGTTATCAAACTACCTCCTTATATGAACGATGAAGCTTCCTGTATACTATTGTGAATAAATGAACTTGTACTTACATAAATAACGAAATTTACAAATTGTTTGCATTTTATTCTAAGGTTGAATTAAAGCGATAGACTTGCTATATTTGATAACATAGAACAACGAATCGAGCAATACAATGTTCGCTGCGAATCTAATGTTACAATGGGCTGATGCATGTCTGACGCTTGCTTAAGATTTTATATTTAATGTTGTCACTTTTGTACTTGTTTTGTTAGAATTACAATATTTATTTACGTGTTGAAGAATTACCGATTGTATACGGAGGTTTGGCCGGTTTTACGAAATTGTTTCCATATGTAAATGTTTTGTGAATAACTTCAACTTACGGTCTAAATATACACCGAGAGACATTGCGTTATAGGTTAGGTTTTTAATATTTTTTCCGTAGTTACCAACAGTTTTCAGCTAGCCTTATAGTAACGTATTTTTAATGTTTTCTACGCATTGGTCGACGGCGCTTGTGGCTTCAACAATATTTTGTAATACGATTCAATTTCAGTCTCATATAATTATATCTTGTTTATTTTATAATCAAGTGATTTATATAATTGTCTGCAATCGATAATGTAAATTGGTTAAAGTTTTGACGACATATTAATAGGATAAATGAAATAATCACAGGCGCCTATAATTATAAGCGCTGCCGCATCACGTGATCGCAACATAAAATTCTGTACATCGCAATTAACATAGAACAAAACCAAAATTAGTTGTTTTTACGAATATTTAGATTGAATACGTGACGCAATGGAAATGTATGACCGTCATGAATATTCTTTTATCATAGACTGACTATATCCTATAGGCTATTTCATTATGCAAGAAGTAAAAGACTCGCTGCTGCTGCTAAGTAAATTCAACATCAACTCAACGCAATGAAGTTAGTGTTACAAGCATGGGTAGGCGAAAATCTTTATTCAGTCCAGAGGGGGCAAAATAACTTCATACATTGATAGTTAAATCGTTCAAAATACCTTATGTTTGTGTATTTCTTTTTAACAAGTATCAGGGGGGAGGGGTCAGCTGCTCCCCCTTGCTCCTGGCTGGCAGTGCCAAATCGAATAGTTAGCGTGTGACCAACTTTCTTTCGTTGCGTTAGTGTGAACTAACTAAGGACCAGGGAATCTTTGGACATTTTGCTTGTGATGGGCCAGTCCATAGTTTATAGTAAGTCAATGTGTTTTTACGAACATTCAGATTTAAATAAGTGACGCGATGGAAACGTATGTACGTTATAAATATTCTTTCACTAGTAAATAATAAGATTACCTGTACACGTTCGCGTTGCGTACGTCAGACATATTCATTGACGCAAATACGTAGAATCACGTTTTTAGAACAAAAAAGTCTATATTATAAAGAACAAAAACCTTATTCGTATTGCATTTGTATAAATATGGAACGCTGGAATTTATTGTTGCTCTCACGTTATTAAAATCAATTTTGAGTTGAATATCACAATTATAAAGTCGATAATCGACTCATTATAGATATTGTACAATTAGCGACAGAAATAATTTAATTTTAAAATTAATGTGAAAAAGACTTATAAAAATATACGAATTGTTTTCTGTTGCTAACTGTACAAGTTGTCGGCAGCGCTGTGTTGCGATCTTCGCTCATATGTTAAAAGCGATCACGCGACAACCAGACTCTCTAGTTAAGAGAACTCTAGTACATAAAGTCTAAAGTTGTGTAAGCTTATTTAGTTTTTATCAAATATGTTTTACATTTATAGTTATTATTTTTTTCTCTTCAAAGTTGCCTGTTTCGTGTAACAAGGGAGCGTGGACTCGTTGTTGGGGTTACATAATGATTACTATATATTTGTGAAGAGTTTTAAGCTATTGTAAATTTTACAGAAAACTAAATAAAAAAAATGTTGTGAAAATAAATTATAAAAAAGTGATAAACATTGATCTTTTGTGTATCATTTTATCTCCCTATCATCCAATCAACAAAATATAATTAAGGTAATTTGTAATTTTTTCATTGAAATTAAAAGCACCAGTCATTTCCATTCAATCAATAGCGAAATTTAAAATAAAAAACATCGTTCACTTATGTTATTACATATTTAAAAATCATAAAATACGAAGTATAATTATCTCCTTTAGAACGAAAACGCCACAATAAAAAATAAATCGAAATTAGTTATCAGCGTCAAAAGACTTAAAACGAAATTCTCAATGTAACAATAGTCCAAACATAGCCATATTTGAGCACAAGTAACTGTCGTTAACCACCAAGAAAATATAATATACGAAAGATTGTGCAGATGTCAATATTTTAAAACTTATTTTGTAGATTCCCAAAATATTGTTTTGAGTTACGTCGTTTTCGTTCTAATGGTGCGATATATTTACAAGTACATTTGGACGCAAATAAGCAATACCATGTCAACCCACACGAATGTCATTTCGAGAAAAGCGCGTTTAAAAAATTTTTAATAGGTTGCTTTATATCATTTTTTATATATATTAGTCAAGTTTTTGGGAATTTCAAGATGTATGTAAGTTATTTTACTTATTTTCACATAAAATAATCATACAAACTGCATATTTCGTATATAATATAACTCAAAACGTTTAACATAATACATAAATTGCATGATTAAAAATGGCTTTTTTAGAAGTTTTAAAGCTTAAAACCCTACAAATATTAAAGAATGAAAAATGTTCTTCAGCCATTTACCAACACTTCCGCATATATAACTCAGTTTTTTCAATTTTGTGGGTTGACATGGTATTACTTATTTGCGTCCATTTATGATTTTAAGCCTCATATGTCCTCGTTAACTGCTGTTAAATGCTAGTACCATTTTCTCTAATTAATACAATGTTTGGTGTCTTCATTTTGATTCACCGAATTACTCAGTAGATAAAATAAACGCTACACACTTAAAGACACCCCATTTGTATAGTATAATTATGCCTGTACGGTCTATACAAACATCTACTCCGAGACTAAATTTTAAATTTGAAATATGAATATTTTTATAATAAATTCGATCTTGACCATATTTATTTATTGAAACTTTGCAACACACTTATATATAAGAAATATTATAAAACAAAAATAAATAAGGTAAAAGAAATATGGTGCAAAGGCGACCTTGACACAGTTGTGGCGTGGTGGGCAACGAGTCTGGTTGTAGCCTCGACGGTTGCGAGTTCGATTCCCGCTGGGGCAGATGTTTGTATTGATCTTACATATATCTGTTTCGGTCTCGGTTGTTCTTGTTTCCCCACCGTGGCTCGGACACCACGTTAAGCTGTCGGTCTCGGTTTTTCTCACTAAATATCTGACAATAATCGTTAACTCTTGATAAGTAAATTGCTCTTATCCAATGAGTTACCGGTTCATCTCTAGGGTTACGCAGATGGCTATCGCTCTGTGTAAAAACTAGTATCAAAGCAGACCCTGGGTAAATACACGTATAATACCAGGAATAATCCTAGGAAGAAGGCAAAGGCGGCTTTATCACTACAAGTACGCGTAATACTTTTTATTAATATGCTCCTGACACTTAACAACCACCGGTTCGAGCATAAACGTTGGAAAATGTACGCGTACTCGGTTTCTTGAAGCGCGCGTTTACACGCGTATGCCGAAAGCCGTATGCGCACGAAAAAACACTAGCCTAAAGTTGTTAAAGGGTTTTTTTTCGGAATGTGTATTGCTGTTGGCCCTACTGGCCTTGACAGCGTCACCGGGCGGGGGCCGAGTACAGAGACTCAGCCGTGATAAAGGGGCAGCCCTCACGGGGCTCAAATTTGATTCCGTCTTTAGGGTGCCTCCTGCGAAGCCGGGTTAAAGGGCTGCATTAGAAATGGCATTCACTTTATACAAAGACGCAAAGTAACCCGAGCGCCTATGAGCATGACGTATTAATATATTTGTCGTGGTGCGAAGTAGCGATCCAGCTCATTTTAGGTCTTCATTTCAATCGCTATAAGAGTTTATGGTAAGCCCCCTGTCAAATCTAGATAAAAGCTACAAGCTGACTGAGAAATACTGTGAAAAAACGCATGTTAAGCAAGAACTGAAATAAATAAATAAATAAACGCAACACACTCAACGGCCCCCATTAGGATAGTAATATCCTGTGTCGGGGATCCGGAAACATTCACAATGACAAGGACAAATACACCCAGACCGGAAAATATGCTTGCATGGTCAATACAAACATATTATGCTCCGAGCGGGAATCGGACCCGCGACCTGTGGCGTTTAAGGCAGGTTCGCTACCGCTGCGCCACAAAGTCGTCAATATTTTTTTTACTTTTAATTTTAATTGCATGTTTCAAGTTTTAATTTTTTTCCATAGAATTAATTTAGATCATAAAACAATTTACTTTTATTTGCATGTGGTATTCACCTTAAAAGGTAATCCATTTAGCCTAAAGAAATATTGTCATATACATTATTTTAATATTATATTGTAATTACCGCTGGTGAATTTGTAACAAGAAAAAATAAACATAAACTGTCTATATCTAAACTGTTCAGACTTTAAATAAGCTGTTGGAATATAATATTAAAAACGGAGAATTTCTAAGTTAAGGAGATAATCAAAACAGATGTAAAATAATCAGTATTAATATTAAGAAAATAGTTTACATAATTTATTAAGCTTAACAAAGTTTGTAACAACATTAACTCTTACATTATCCATTAGTACTAATACAGAATACATAAAATGTGAGTAGGCTGTGATTCTCAAACTTGGCGATAGCCTGTGATTTGAGAACCAGAGTTGTGTATTATCTAACAATCGTATCCATAAACTAGGCAGGGAGTTTTTAAAATAAACAAAAATGAGTCAAAATTTGCAAACAAAAAATTAAATGTCAAAAAAAGTAAAATGACAAACATCTTCTAAATTTGCTGCTTATCCGAGAAAACTCATAAAATAAAATTAAAACGACCAGTACCTATTAATCATCAATCATCATGGTCTATGAATTATCAAAATCTAAAAAGCCTGATATGATATCTGATATGCGAACTATATAAGGCTCTATGAATCATAAAATCTTAAGAAAAATCCGATCCACTATTGGTATACACATAGTAAATTAAAAGACTTAAAAGTTTAAATGAAACCTAGTTGTTTCTCAATTTTATTCTTGTAAGATTTAGCGAAAAGCAATATTATAATTTTAGAAACGTATAGGCATTTTTGGAATGAAGTTCCCTAACGCAGCTGACGGGTACCTATTGCGATTTAGTAAAAATCTTCACGTAACGAAATGCCGTACGCTGTGTATGTGTGTGTGTGTTTGTGTGTATCGAGCCTACTACAATCAAATGAGCACACGAGCGAGTGAGTGCGCATCTCTCTTTTTTTCCCTCTCTGTTTCTTTTATCATAAAACTTATTGAAACATACAGATTTCATTTCAAATTACATTCGGAGTGGAAGAAAAAACAGAGGTCCCCCGACAGCACATTTTAGCACAGAATAGAGTCATTCAAAATGATTGTTTCCCTACTTCAAGTGTAGTTTTGTTTGACATTTAAAGGAATAGTTACGAATTGCGATAGGAGCTCGAGTGGAAATGTCACTGACGTCAGGTCCTACCAATGGCGAAGGCGTATAAAATACATAAGTCTAACGGTTGCTCCAAATACAATCATGCAACGATTGCACAACGCACACGCAAAGTCCGAGCTTGCTCTGGAAATTATTTATTAAACACCTACTTTACATAGGTCGCTGAAACGTAAACTATCAATATGAAATTATTCTGAATGTTTGAATGACCCTTTTTTGGTAGCATTGATCTATTCACCAGATGATTATATGTACGATTTTTTTATGAGGTCTTTTATAACACGATAGTGTCCTAATGCACAGCTCGCTTGATGTTAAGTGATCACATGTCAACAAAAGGGTTACGAAATGTCACGCTGGTGGTAGGTCTTTTGTTGCAAGAGGCCGGCTAGTTAAGTACCACCGAAGTGTCCAATATTCTACCGCCAAACAGTAGTGCTTAGGCATTACTGTGATCCGGTTTGAAAGGCACTGTAGGCTAGTAAAATTACTGGGCAAAAGAGATTTAAGAACCAATATCTCGAAGTTGGCAACGTGGGAGTACTAGTTGTGCTGGCTGGAGTAGGCACCTGCTAATGGTGCTGCAAGTGCTCATAGGCTACTACAAAAAAACGAAAGTGATAATGACTAAAAATAAGACGGTGTCGGCCACCAGTGCTTTCCCATTAAACAAAACACAGCAATTTCAATACTACTACTTTATGTCTATATTCTATGATACACAGACACAATCAAAGCACTTCGTCACATGGGGAGGAAATCAGATACCAGCCGGCTTCCTAAGGAGGAGAAACCAGGTTTTATCGGGTTCTATTGGCGATCCAATAAAACCTTCTTGGTGGCAGACCTCAGTAACCTGTCGAGCACTATGATCCGCTCCTATGCGCTTCTCTCGTAAGCGCGCACGAATAACGGGATCATGCTGACTGCCGGCTTCGTCAGGTCTGCTCAATTTGTATACATAGGTTTCTCATCCTGAAGGCCTGTACGGTGTATGGCGTACGCCCATTCAACTTGGCGGAAGTTGGTCTACTTTTTTTATTATAAAAAAATGGGTAAGCTTTGATCTCCATTGAGCGAGAAGGCATAGATGAGGTTTACGGTGAAGACTCTTATGTACTGTAAGAAGCCTATGTACTCGCACCTTGACGAGTTTCAGGTTGTATGAGTTCGGAAATACAGTCGCCGGAGGAGAATTACACTCTCTGGCCGCGCGCATTATGAATGAAGAACGAAAGCGCATAGTTCGAATATTGGGTATATCGACCAGATATGAGTGGTACACCGCAATGCACCCGGTCTTTCGGTAAAAAAACGGCAATGGCGGTACACTATCTGTAATATAAAAGGTTATTCCTTTTTGTTTCCTTATCACGTCGATTTCTATGAAATCTGATTGAATTCTATGAAAACATCTCACGTCACCGTTCCAGCCTCGTGTCAACGTCTTGTAATGTTTTTTGTGGGCGTTTTAGCCTTTAAAACAGTCTTATTACTACAGCATTCTATGAAACTCTTTTAATAATTTATTCAATTGCGTGAGTTTCGATAGCAGTAATTTAAGATTACAGATATTAATATTCATTATTCTACAAAGAAAAAAAAGTGAATAATATTTTTTTACTGCCTTTCCGTAAAACTATTCGTATTGTTGTGTGTTGTGCATTGAGTGTGAGCACCACAGGCCCAAACTACTACCTGTTCTATTATTTTGCTAGGTAATTTATGCTCTAACTCCCCTCCATCCCTTGTGTCAATAACATGCTTATTTTTTTGTTTGTATTCTTGCTGGTCAAATGTCCGCCTGGTCTTTTTTTCGGAATGTGTATTGCTGTTGGCCCTACTGGCCTTGACTGCGTCACCGGGTCGTATGTTGGTAAAGAGCTCGTGAAGTGACTGCTCGTCAACCGCGTCCGCGTCTCGAGGTTAGGCAGCTTACAACCAACCAAGGTCGGCAACAAACCTGTATACCCTCTGGAGTTGAAGATGTTTATGGGCGGCGGTAATCGCTAAATATCAGGTAAGCATCCTGCCCATTTGCCCCCACCAAAAAGTTTGAAAAAAATAGTTTAAATTGATCCTTGATCGAATGTCCATTTTGTTTTGATAGTGGAGTGTGGCTGTGTGACCCGCGGACTAACCGTAATCATATGTATTATTTAAGACTCAGGATCTCAATCCATATGTCGAATGGTTTTTCAGTTCAGGTTCAATGTTCGCTTTCAAAATAACGCCGTTTCTAACTAATTATCATAACGGAATATCAATTTGTTATTTTAGATTCTGGATGTACGGTGTAATATTCGTTTGATAATTTAAAGTCTAATAAGAATAATTTAAAGTCTTTTAGCAAAAATAGTGATATACATTCAGTTAACACTAGAAACAAAAATAAACTTTGTAATCCTAGCTTTCGTCTGCGTAAAGTCAGTAATTCTTTTAAGGGGCTAGGTATTCGCATTTTTAACAAAATGCCAGATTGCTTATTGGAACTGCCAGTAAGCAAGTTCCAAATGTACATAAAAAATAAACTTATCAATAAAGCCTATTACTCGTTAGAAGAATATTTTTCTGATAAAAATGCTTGGGACTCTTAATATTGCTGGATCTCATTCAAGAACCAAATTTTATATTAAAAATACAATTGTAAAAACATATATTTGAAAAGAGTAACTGTCGAGTTTCTTGTCGGTTCTTCTCGATAGAATCTACCTTCCGAACCGTCGGTAGCGCTTGACTATTCAAAAGTACTTTTTAAAAGTCTACTTGAATAAAAATAATTTTGATTTTGATTTTGATACATTATGTAGTTTTAATTCAAATTTATCGGTTATATAAACATACTAGCTTCTGCCAGCGGCTTTACCACCGTGAATAACGTTTTTAATACAAACTCTGGGTCCCTTTCCCACTTTACAAACTTACTTTATAAACTTATGTCATATTTATTTTTATGGAACCAACAGCTTAAAAAATATTTTTCAAGCTTTTAGCTCTAAGAATGACCTTAAAACCCTTTTTCGTATTAAAAGTAATCTATGTCCTTCTTTTTCTGGCTCTAGACTACGTGTGTACCAAATTTCATTTAAATCGGTTCAGTAGTTTTGTCGTGAAAAGCTGAATTTTTCACAAGTGTAAGGAATTTTTCGATATTCAACCCTTAAGGGGTGAACAAAAGGGTTGAAAGTTTGTATGAGATGTCCGTCATTTCTAAATGTCTTTTTGCGGATGTGACGACCCCATCGCCCGCTGTTGGGATAACCTCTATCACAGCAGAGATTATTCCACCAGTGCAATCAGTCACACTGGTGGTAGGTCTTTTGTTGCAAGAGGCCGGCTAGGTAGGTACCACCTCAGATTCAAATATTCTGCCGCCAAATAGTAGTGCTTAGTCATTACTGTGTTCCGGTTTGAAGGGCACTGTACGCTAGTGAAATTACTGGGCGGACGAGATTTAAGAACTAATATCTCGAAGTTGGCAACGCGTGAGTGGCACCTACTAATGGTGCTGCAAGCGCTCATAGGCTACGGCAACCACTTACCATCAGGTGGGCCGTATGCTTGTTTGCCAACTTCTAACATAAAAAAAAAGCGTGAAACTATTTTTTGACGAAAAATTAAAGATAACAAAACACGTGTTTTAACATTTCCTAAAATTCCACTCCTGAAGGGGTGAAATGGGGTTTCACTGATAGCAGCTGGTTACTTATATGTTTAAAAAGACAATGCTTTTTCATTACTTGTTTTGAAGTCCTGAAAATGGTAAGACCATTTAGAACGATTACAAAATCAAACAATTTCGTTTTTAGGGTTCCTTATCAAAAGGTAAAAAAGGAACCCTTATAAGATCACTTTCTTGTCTGTCTGTCCGTGTGTCAAGTTGACCTAAGTCAAGACGGTAAAAAGATATGGGCAAATTTCACCTTAATTTTCATTTGTATTTAATTTTCGCAATTTTCCTTTTACTTGTGCCGTAAGACCTATAGGTTTTGGGTAGAAAACCTAATTGTAGTTCTCGTTGACGTAGTTATAGATAATGGTACAGAACCCTTCATGAGGGAGTTCGACTCGCACTTGGCCGGTTTTTAGTGTCAGCTTTAACCGTCGCCCACATGGCTCTATATGTGACAAGGCTACAGATCTAACAAAAAATAATTCTGCACACAAAGATTGATATCCAATTACTGCCCTTGTAGTGTGTTATGTGTGCACTTATCAACCTATACTTTATTTGTCAAGAATTTACATTCACTGTAAAATTGTTTATCAAGGTTTTTTATACCGCAATTGTGGCGAATAAGTGTAGGATATGCTGATGTTAAGCAGTCACTGTAACCTATGTTTACTTGTAATGTAAGTGGCATCAGTGCCGGATTAACAATAGAAGCAAGAGTAGCAATTGCTACGGGCCCCGCAGGAAAAGAGGCCCCGCGTATCCAAGCTCGCCCACATATCAAAAGTATATTAACACAATTATGAAAAAAATCTTAGATAAGTAATTTTTTAAATAAGTTTTAACTCTTAGATGGCAAATAAACATATCATTGATGTATGGACATAGGGAGTATTGATTTTTCGTACCCATATTACTTGATCCGGACCCATAGCACATCATCGGCCCCTGGGATAAAAATTGCTACGGGCCCCGCGCTTGCTTAATGTGGCACTGAGCGGCATCAGCATTCTATGACAATTGAAATGAGGGTGCATCACTGATCTCTATGATATGGAGTGCTGTTCTATACAGTATAAAGTGATGAAATGTTTAATATTAAAGCACCGCCAAATAACTGGTAGGAAACTAAATAATACAATCGCTCACAACTTCAATCAATCAATTTCGGTCAATTTGCCACCCCTATTCTTACTTACCTTCACTGTTTTATTTTTCTTAGTTCTATCCATTTATTTGGTGTTTAGTTTATACTTCAATTGTTAACAATAAAAAGATAGTCAATCCATATTATAGATATCAGTTCCTTTTTATCCTTGGCTTTTATTAATCGAAAGAAACAACGCAACAATATTGAAACTATTTTACATATATTCTGTGGGAGATGAATTCGTCTCGGATAGAGACAGCTTATTTATTCACCTAACATCGATATATACATTTTTATAATCTAATCTTTATAGGGAGTTGTGTTTTCTTTTTCTTAGACTTAACATCTTTTTCTAATCTAATGAGTAAACCGTCAAGTTGGTCCCATAAGAAATTAGTGGTGACTTGACAAAGGTCTAAAAGAAATGGAACTCGTTAACGGAATGCACCTGATTACTGTAATTTTTTGTTCTGTGATTCTACCACGTTTTCTCTTAAAAATATTGTAATATGTTTGAGATTTTATAAATATTATATATTAAAAAGCAGATTATATTACATAAGTAACGATCAAATGAAAAGTTTCTAATATACCATTGAAAACGTGAGTAAAAGCTTTAATGAAGTGTTTAAAAAAAGTTCTACGCATTACTCGTTCCTACGAGTTCCTATAATATTATATTAATAAGTAAACAATATTTTTTTTACTAAAACTTTTTTAGTATTGCGGATTTGTATAACCATTACCGATTCCGAATGAAGTTTCAGTTGTAGGTATAAAATATATAATTCAATCAGTAAAATCTTTGTCTATCGCCTTCTTATACCTTTTCCTTCTACCCCACCCCTCAGGTGGCAACACGTAAAGTTCTCTTTTTATGGCACGAAGTTGGCTAACAATACTCGAGCCTCTCGATGCCTGATGGAAAGCGGTTAGCCTAACCTACATAGACACTTGTGATACAAGTAGCATCACCAGGGAGTCACCGACCCAAGAGAAAGAGTGGACAGAGAAGGGATTTAAAAGGAAAGTCTTAGAAGGAGTGGGATAAATAGGCTTACTATATATTATTCACCGTCCAATGACACAAACTCGTTAGTGTCCCTTCGTACATTGAATAAAGTTAGTTAGCTTGTGGTCTGTGCGTTCAAACTGACATAACCGCCTTCACGATTAATCGTTATGTCAAAATCAGCTGTGATTGTTCCGCCATCTTGTTTGTGTCGTAACAAAGAACAATTCGGCTACATATTTAATCTATTAAAACAATCTAAAATAATATTACTAGGAAATAAATGTATTAGTCAGTATTATATTCTAATAATGACTCGCAATTACATGTAAAAACATGCGGAATAAGATAACAACATAAATAGGCATTACTTTATACAACACAAATCGACCTTTTGACAGAAAATAATCAATAGATTATTTACACTAATAAACAACACGCGGAGACGATAAACCATGTTCAAAGATAAATAGTTTTGAACTCTATTCTGTTAGTAATAGGGTCGCTGGTGTTTTATGTATATGTAAACATGCGTGTTTATTAACGTATGTGCAGCAAACAAAATAAAAGTGCATTGACTGATACTTGACCTCTCGAGAACCGTGCGTGTGATCATTACAAAATCACACAGTGACTTAGCTCATGACACTTCTAGATTAATAGCTTGTTTTAATTCAAATCAACAACCATGTTAGAGAGAAACATGTTTTTATGGTTCCGCAGCAAAATGCCGAAAATAGAACGCTTATGATTTCGTCATGTCCGTCTGTATGTCAGTCATTTTGCTCGGAGAATATTGGCTCTATCTTTATTAAATTTAGTAAATAGATGTGTTCTATAAACCGCTACACAATTTTGTAGTTAAATCCTAAAATATATCAAAATTAAGGGTAGCAGTCTATACATGTATCTGAGGGATAAAAAAAATCAACGTATGGCAAAGTTTAAGGTATCTTTGCATAAGTCTTTAAAAATAATCAGGAAGGTTTGATTTTGACTTTTTTTATAAGGTCGGTATATGTTGAGATATTAGCTGCTTTTAAAAAAGGCGTATAGTACGATTCAAAATGTCAGCGTTACCGAAGTGTAAAACCCACTAAATATAATGAACGTAATAATAGAATAAACTTCGCTGAATTTAATTAATTGTGTCAACAGTGTAGGTAAATTAATCAGCACTCTCTCCCCTCTTAAGTTTGTATCCCTCTTTACAGAATATATTCTTCTTAGCATTGTTCCCGGTATTTATCCAGTATCGGCTATTACACTTATCCGAATTACACAGGTTACTTACTGACCTCCGCAACCCTAAGGGTGAACCAGTAACTCATTGGATTTTTATTGCGTATTCAGAGTTAACGATTATTTGTATCAGTATTTTAGCCTTTTAACGCAAAAAGAAAAAAAAATTCTCGCAAGCAGAAATTTGACTCACAGATAGCTTATTATATGTTAACATTAGCACAAGATACTTTTTATCCTGTAAAAATGTTTGGTTCCGTGGGAATATCCAAAGACTAGATTAACGCGAGCGGGACCGCGGGCATAGCTATCCTATCCTATTAATATAATAAATAAGAAAGTTTGTATGTTTAGATGCTACATAACTCACACGAAAATGGCTTAAAGGATTTGGATGAAATTTGGAACACAGTTGAAATATACTTTTCAATCCGGAAAAATGTCAGGTTTCCGTAGGATTATTAAAAACCTTTTTTTTTTTTTTCTTTTTTTTTTTTTCCGGAATGTGTATTGCTGTTGGCCCTACTGGCCTTGACAGCGTCACCGGGCGGGGAGGCCGAGTACTGAGACTCAGCCGTGATAAAGGGACAGCCCTCCCGGAGGCTCAAATTTGATTCCGTCCTTAGGGTGCCTCCTGCGAAGCCGAACCACGGCTAAGGACGTCATCGGAGATGGAGGCTTAAAAACCTACTACAAGACATATTCACTTGAAATTTGGTTTATTTGTATGTAATGTAAAAATTATTTATCTACAAGTGCTACATTTCTCTCTGGAGCAAAATAAGGTCATCGCGGACGAAATCACAGGAAGATGCTAGTATGATAATCTAACTAATATTATAAATGTGAGTTTTGATCGATGGGTGGATGGGTGGATGGATGGATGTTTGTTACTCTTTTTATCCTGAAATGTTAGGTTGTCGTGGTTCATTTTCAAAAAACTACATGACGCGAGATAATATTTAAATTCTTGCATGGAAATTGAAAAACTTCGACACGCACGCGTTTCAACCGTGGCCTCCTGACTCTTCACCCCTGTATCAGTTATCCCTCCGTTAGTAATAAAATCGACACGTATTCAAGCCATGTTTACGTATCGCGACATACGCATACTATCATCAATAAAAATAAACGCTTACAACTGAGTAAACTAAACGAGACATTTTATATTTATTTTTAATGCAACTATTGGAATTTTAACCGTATTTTTGACTTCAGAAGGTTTTGATAATTCGTATTGGATTGGGTTGGCTTCTTTATTAAATTATTAAGTTGGGAAGCAAGCATACGACCCGATGGTGAGTGGTTGTCTTAGCCTATAAGAGCTTAAGAGGCTGCTGAGAGGGAAAGAGGAAAGATCAACAACGATGTGAGTGCAGAAGGAGAGTTGGGCGTTGAAAGAGGCATCTCTTTCAACCCCCCTAATGATGACTTATAATCGGTCATCGAAGACAATAGTCCTGAGAAACGATGGATGTAATCTAAAAACCACATAAGTTTTATTAAGAGAAAGGTTCCCTGAGGACAGACGCTGTCGGAGCCGCGGATGAATATGAAAGTATACCCTTAGCTTTCGATTTAGGGCGTGTTGATGAAACACAGTGGGGCTTGAGTCGGTAGGAGTCCGACATAACCTTTAACAGAAGCATCCTTGAAGGATTTCCTACAATAAAAAAGGCTATAGCGCTTGCGAAACACATTCATTTATCTGTGTTAAGTTACGCGTCGCCGACCACGAGGTATTGCTTCTTAAATCTCCGTTGCCCAATTTTACTAGCTACAGTACCCTCAAAACTGAAACACAGTAATGCAAAAAACACGAATGCTTCTCGTAGTATATATGACACTGCGGTGGTACCTAGCTAGCCAGCTTCTAACCATAAAAGGCCTACCACTAAGTCCAATTTTAATGCAATATGCTACATGGTCATTGTTTAATCAAACAAACTAAGTTACAGTACCGCATCTCCCGCTCCTGATTTCTGTATCGACTCCTATGTATCATATCTTGATGTTATATATATAGCCTATAGACTTCCTCAAGACATGTGTTTTTAACTTTCATGCTGTCTTTAGTTCGCTACCTAGTTCTATGATATATTTCTATTAAATTTAGTTTTAATTAATTTTCCTGAAATACATATTCATAAAATTCAATTTTCATTGCCTATCTATTTTCCTTTGGCCTTACAAATAACGATAAATAGTCATGAGACATTTTTGTATTCCATCTACAATTTTTTATAATTGTTAATTAATGAATTTTCTTTGCATTGGAGTTGCGCACAAGTTTCGCAGTTTAGTTAGGTTGTCATTTTTAACTTTTTTAAGTACTGAAAAGCTATCGTATTGTTATGTTATATAATAAACGCTACACACTCAACGGATAATGATAAATAAGGAAAATTATATCTTGTGTCGGGGGTCCGGAAACATACACAATAACATGGACAGACACACCCAGACTGGAAAACATGCCTGTAAGATCTATTTCCGAGCGGGCATCAACCCTGCAACCGTTGACGATACAGGCAGGCTCGCTACCCACAACGCCACAACGGTGTCAAAAATAAAATTTAAATGAAATTGAAATGTTACTTAAAACAAAACCGTAATAATGTAAAAAGCATATTAGCGAATGACAATGCAAAACAATGCGTTCTATGCTAATGTAACAACTACAAGGAACCTTGATCTTTCGACCAAAACTATACGTACAATATTGGATTTATTCAAAAGATACATTTTAAACAATTTTAATATAGCATTCAATTAGTCCATAACCAGGAATACCAATTGAGTCGGCGTTATATTTAAAAAAAAAACTTGAGAGGTGTCTAGGGACACCCGGATGGAACGAAGTTCCTTTCGATTAATTAGTAAAGGAATTGTAATTTTTTTTTAAAGTTGTAATAATATTTTTTAATTTATTATTTATTATGTACAAAAACAAATCAACAAAAATAATCGTCGCGACACCACACTGTTCAAAACAAATAGAAAGACGAAACGAAAATAACTGACTTGCTTTCTATAAGAGAGAGAGAGACAGACAGAGAAACATGCGACGCCGCACAGCTTACAATAGCTTACTATAGCAAAAAGTGTCGTGACAACTTTTCGTAAGAATTTTTTCCGTCTAGCCCCCTTTCACAACGCGCGATAAGGAACTTCGTTCCAATCGTTCCAATAATAATAATGAAAATATTTATTTAAAAAACATTTCATTAAATAGTGATCTCAAAATCTTACTCATATTATCAATATTTGTATGATTTAACAATAATAATGAATAAGCTCTTAGGGTTGCAAAGGTCAGTTGGCCAATCTCTCTGTGTAAAAACTGAGAAGAAATATCGGGATTAATGCTAGGAAGAATAATGGGATACCAAATGAAAAACGAGAAATTTAGTAACATTTTTAATAACATTTACCGGCAACAATATTTGAGCTAAAAACAATTATATTTTATAACATAAAAAATTCTATTTATTTGAAAAACTTGGATTTTTTTGGAATGTGCATTGCTGTTGGCCCTACTGGCCTTGACAGCGTCACCGAGTGGGGGGGAGCGAGTACAGAGACTCAGCCGTGAAAAAGGGGCAGCCCTCACGGGGGCTCAAATTTGATTCCACCCTTAGGGTGCCTCCTGTGAAGCCGAACCACGGCTAAGGACGTCATCGGAGATGGAGGGCACAAAAACTTAGAACGAACATCTATATTAATAGATTCCCTGCCCCATTAATCATATATAAACATTTGAAATGTTTAATAACAATTGTGTCTATTTTGTGGACAGAGAGTAGGTTAAAATAGCAGTTATTCGATTATCTACCAAATATAGCTTAATGTATGCCTATAACAAAAACTAAATATTTCCATACTTAACCACAGAGCAGACTTAACACAAAATTACAAAACGCGACTACAAACTCAGTTAAAACCTAGGCTACACACATTGCATCAGTCAGTAACTCTATACTTGCTAAATGGGTGAAGGGCATCGACCTGACACTATTCACTCTACAAAATATTAGAAAGGTCTACACTACACCTTATATAGCGAATTAGGTTAGGTTTTATTCCACACACGAGATAACACGTTTGATAAGATTTACTTTCAAATTCTGCAGAGATTTAAATACGAATGGATATGGTTGTCGATGGAAATACAAGCGTATATATTTGATATTTTAATGGTACCACTTAAAAATATAAATGCTCGAATAATATTTGCTAAGCTGCAAAATGAGATAATGTAAATCTTCTAGCGCTTCAAGCGTTTAACGATTTGTTGTACTAAGTTTCCAATCTGTTAACATTGTGTTTCATTTTCAAAATAATCACTTTATTATATCACCATCTAATCAGAAATCGCTTATAGCCGAGTGCGTTCACTGATCGGTAAACGATCGGTGGGCTAAGCAACTTTAGGCGCGGTTAGTCCCTAGATGGGGAGATCGCATAGTGGTATTTCAACTGAGCGTCTTCGTGTTTCGGAGGTCACTCGATAAAAAAAAGAAGACCACCTAATCAGGGATGCCAGATATAAAGACATGTAAAGCAAAATGTTGTTAAAAAATAAACACATTTTCTTCTTCTTCCTTGCAATTTCAAAAAGAACTGAGGTCAGTAGTTTTACACCCAACCATGAGAATCAATAATTTAGCT
Source organism: Hestina assimilis (assembly GCA_023373885.1). Lineage (NCBI taxonomy): Eukaryota > Metazoa > Arthropoda > Insecta > Lepidoptera > Nymphalidae > Hestina > Hestina assimilis. The sequence goes on along the minus strand of CM041746.1, from coordinate 14,836,147 downwards.
TAGATGGAATCGTCTCAAAAACGTTGATGATTATTATCAAACGTTGTTTGATAACAACCGTGAGTTGTGTTTTCTCAGCCACAGTGTTGGAATCCAAAAGTACACATTACCTAGACTAAATAAATGTCTCTATGAAGTGTATGGTCAATACAAATATGCTACCCTAAGCGAGAATCGCTTCCACGATTCGTTACTACACCGATCGTCGTCACGATAAACTAACCTAACAATAGAAATGTTTTTAGTGAAAATCGTCTGTTGCAATATTTATAATACATTTAGAGTAACGCTTTAAAAAGTTTCCACTCGTAATTAATATCTAAACAACTGCAAGGACGTCGAATGATTATATTGGTTTATCAAACAATGACAACTGGCGTTGGTCATACGAAACTAGATTAAAAAGCGGTATAGAGTAAGAAACGGGGTCGCAAACTCGCAACAGTCAGTTTCCAATGTTAGCAACAGATAAATAACGTTCAATAGAATAGAGTGCAGTGCATATTTTAACAAAACATAAAATTATGAAAAGGATGTGATCTATAAAGTGAAGAAATCTTACTAATATAATAATCCTACTATTCCTACAAATATAATAAATAAGAATGTTTGTATGTTTGGATGTTTCTTAGTCAATCACGCATAAAGGGCTAAACGGAAGGGGTTATAATTTAGCACACAACTTATTATCTGGATAAATAAAAATGATACTTCTTATCCCGGAAAAATGTTAGATTCGAGTGTATTATGATGTTCCTTAGAATATTGATATTGAGTTTTGTTTTCAGAAACATACACACACAAAAGCACAAACACCCAAACCAGAAGAGATGCCTAACTATATGGTCAATACAAACATGTGTCCCGAGCGGTAATCGAAACCAAACCACTGCGCCATAGTGGTTGTCAAATGGATGAATTGGCATTTAGTTTCTGTTCGGGACATCCAATTTGATTTGGATACTAATTCAAATTATGGCATTCAGATTAGCATTGTTAAATTATGAAAATATCGTTTAAATAAAAATATATATAAAATAATTCAAAGCTGATAGACAATTACAGTACATTTGAATATGTCTATAAATTAAATTTTTCTGTTGAAAATGCAACCGCAACCAACTTATAGCGGACACATCATTGTGTCAATATCGAAAAATGTAACTAAAAGCTATAAATAAATAACAAATATTGCAATCTAAACTAACGAATGGGTTGCAGCTAGCAAAAGTAAATCGGCAAGGCCGTCCAAGGCAGGCGAGCTCGCACGTGGGAACGCGCTCGCTAACACACTGAACCTTATTATTTCTGACAATCTCCACTCTAAAATTACTTTCAATTCATTCCATAAACATTAAAACATTAATAAAACTAAAAGAAAATGGAGACCACTTTTTTCTCATTATATATTTTTCCATCAACTTTTGTAATTAAAGAATACGTACAAAATTCTTTACCAAAATTGTTGCTCAACTTAAGTATAACATCAGCCTTGGTAAATTAAACCACTTCTAATTCGGTACTATTGACCAACGAGTTTTTTTTGTTTGTTGTTTATGATTTATTAACTAGTTTATCATTAAGTGAATATTTATATTGCGTAACGTACTATATTTATTCTCTTAGTACGACCTTATTTTTTATTATTACTACATAACTAATGCTTAAGGAATACAATGTTAAATACTATTTTATCAATATAAAATTTGAATCTTCGTGCTTTTTTTTATTCTAAAGGGTGACAAAATGCTTGTTTATGTAACTTCGCTATATTTTACACTTGATATAAACTGATTAAGATCACAACGATACATCAAAAGTGAAGTGAAGTATGAACTTAGAACGGCTTACATATTATTTAGTTTCATTAAATGCAATTATTGTAAGGTGTGGCTCGTGCATTTAAGCGGAGTGTCCGTGACTTAGTGCGAAAAGACAATTTAATTTACTACAAGAAGTTGTTCAATCAGATAACGACAATATTAATAAGATGCCTGTTCTAAGGCTGTTAACAAGGAAATAAAACGTAGTTCTATAATATTATTAATGGTATATCCATACCGACATGGTGTTATTTTCACTTTTTATGGTAAATGCATAGACTTTTATATATTGACGTTGCATTTATGAAGGAGCACCAGCTTTGATATTTTGTTTTGCAAAATACTTAACCTAAAAAATACAAATATATTTTTATTCGAAGTAGATTTATTTAATAATACTTTGTTTATAAAATGATAGTTGATAGGTATTGTTGTTGTTCCTTCTGGTATTAAAGGACCAATAAGACTCTTTATGGATATGTTTGTACCATCGTCTTTATTTAAGGTTTCCTTTCCTTCATTAATTTTGAAGCTGTTTTCGCCGTTTCCATTTAGAGACTTGTAATTTATTGATACAAATTGTAAATCTACACTTTCTGAAGTTAATGTAGTGAAATTGTTTACTATTTCGTTATTCATATTACTTTTGCTATGCTGAAATGATATTTCGGGGCTACTTAAATTCTTTACTAAAGGTAAATGAAGAACTTATTTATGGACTGTTGGATATAGCTTAAAATGTGAAATTATTACCTAAGTATTTTCTGCGTCAGTGTTTGTATAATTTGTATGTATTCATTTTAGTTAGCCAATTTCTGTATTTCAGGAACATTTATAGAACTCACTACATTATCATCCAATCCTCTATTTAAGCCTCTTATTATATTAAGTACTAAAATATCATTACCTCCAAGTTCTATTATCGTATTGTTTTTATAATTAAAATTTTCTTTTTTAGAAGTTTCAATTTCAAGTTTAGTATTGTTGTGTTTTATTTTAGACTCATCTAGTTTTTCTGTTATTAATTTAATTTCAATTTTCGGATGTCTAGCGAAATCTCTTACATTCAATATAAGTGATGGGGGGTTATCGGAGTCAATATTTTCATATTCACGTCTAATAGATCTTCTGAACCCTTTTGCTGGTCTTGTTTCTTGTCTAGTACAGTTGAATGTCTCCTCTGTTTTATGAGTAGTAGAAGTTCTTGGTATTTCAGGTCTAAATTTCTCTGTTGATATTAGTGCAGAATCATCTTCAAGAACATCATAGTTACCAGGTACTTTTTCAAGACCAAATGCGATATTGTCATTTGGGACCAACATATCGTCTGGATATAACAAATCATCCTGACAAACAGAAAACTTTAAAGTTAAATTTATTTTTCCAAAGTCTTAATTAACAACACAAGATCCTAATTACATAATTACTAGCGGTTATATAAGTTAGAGCCATTGATTTGTGAGTTAGTATCATATTTGTTACTGAAGTTATCCCAAACATTATTAAGGAAATAACTAATTTAATACTCGAAATAATTAAGTAAATAAAATTAATTAAATCATACAATTAGTGTTTAAATAAATCAACAATGAAATATGCTACTAAAGATGTAAAATAAGCATCACACTACCCGATGGAATATCAGACGATTATAGCCGGGTGCGCTCCCTGATTGGTAAGCTATCGGTGGGTTAGGCAACTTCAAACGCTGTCAGTAAATAGATTGGTGACCGCCTTGTGATATTTCAAGCGAGCGCCTCCGTAATTCGGAGGCCATGTAAAAGGCGGTCCCAGCTGTTATCAATTTGATAATAGTGAATTAGTCAAGTCAGAGGCCTATACGGTCGACCTGAACCACTCTAACACTAATGAATATACTTTAGGATGGAACTAATTTCGTTTCGTTGAATTAGTGTTGAATTAACACAAGAGCACCAGTGAATTCTTGGACACGTTTTCTGTATGGAAGGTCGACTTTTCCATTACGTAAACAATATGGATATTTAACCGAATGTAAAATTAAACGGCTAAAACTCACGTTCCATCGATGTAGATACAGACGAGTTTCGGACCCATCGGCGGTTCTTCATCAGGGTGAGTGGGCTACTTTCGCGGAGTGCGAAACGGATCGCAAACGTTTAATTTTACATTAAGTTAAATAATGTCTCACGATCGACACCGCTGTGGCGTTATGGATACCGAGACTGCCTTTAGTCTCGAAGGTTGCGGGTTCGATTCCCGCTCGGGCAGATGTTTGTTAAAATTTCTATCTCGGTCTGCCGTGGGTCTCCCTACCGTGCCTCGGAGAGCACGTTAAGCTGTCCCAGTTGTTATCAAATTATATCTGATAATAATCGTTAACTCTTGATAAGTAAATTGCTCTTATCCAATGAGTTACTGGTTCGCCCTTAGGGTTGTGGAGGTCAGATGGCAATCGCTCCGTGTAAAAACTAGGAACCTGTCAAATCCAGATAAGAGTAATAAGCAGACCCTGGGTAAAATAAAATACCGGGAATAATAATGCTAGGACGAAGAATGTCTCGACGATGATGATGAGGACGACGAATGGATATTACTTACAGTACCAAATTTCCTAGCTCTGATAGAATTGTTCATCACCGATCGCAAGGGGGAAGGGTTGACCGTCGTCATCAAGAAACACAACGTGCAAAACAAACATATCAGTACCAATGAGTATGCAACTACAATAATCGTAGCCTTCGACATAATACTGTAAACATTTAATATAAAATAGTATACATACAAAACTATCAAGTTCTTTAAAATAAACTAAATATTCTGTAAATGTCATGTATAAAGTACCACAGAGTATTGAAGTAAATACTATCATATTTTACCTTATTTTACAGTAAAATTGGACAAAAGCGCGTGTCGAAAGACACCAAAACTATAAGCGTGCATAGATCACTCGCCTTCGTGTGATATAACAACTTTAGTATTTTATTCTCTTGTATGTATTTTAAACTAGCTGAACCCGCGGCTTTGCTCGCTTGGGCTAAATAGTTATTGTTTAGTAAAACAAAGAAACAATACTTTCGTTTTCTTGTATTGCAGTTCCACCAACTTACTGTATCTTATCGCGCGTCTGCGCTTTCTTTCTTATTTCTCGGCTTGTAAGTATTGTATCGTGATGTTATATAGCCTATGGTCTCTCTCAAAAAATGTACTATCAAATGTAAAATATCCAGAGACTAGCGTGTTCAACCAAATAAACAAACTCTTCAGCTTTATAATGTTGGTATAGATAAATTATTCTGAATTTTACATCACTTAATATTATATCATCTACCATTCTGATTTGACTAAATTTTCAATATGTTTTATTGAAATATTTTACACTATCAATATGGTATTTTTATACCTTCACTTAGGTGGACATAACAGACTGTATATTTGACGATTCAAAAGTGCTTAAAAGCCTATTTGAATAAAGAATATTTTGAGTTTGAGTTTGAGTTTGAGTTTATTTTTTGATATCAAGACCCGTACATAACATACCATATAGACTAACATTATGTATTAAGATATCATAAATTTAAAAATTAGCACATTATTTTTGGACCTTTTTGCTTAGCTTTAAATTTCCTGTAACCTGCCAGCTAGGCAAACTAGGCTAGGTTAAAGAAAACCGATTTGTGCTGAGTGAGACACTTAAGGATGGAGGATATGATGCAGTTTGTATCAGTTATAGCAGCAACAGACATACACATTCTGTATAAAATTCAACTATTTATAACGGTTCGTAAGATACAGCCCGCTGACAGTCGGACGCCGTTGGGTACGGGTCCCTAAGTAGCAACAATTGCAACTACGTAATTAATCATTTTTGTGGTAAAATTGTTATGTATTTACTGATATTGAGAATAAACGCTACACACTAAACGGCCTCCATTAGGACCGTTATATCCTGTATCGGGGGCCCGGAAACATACACAAGGATATGGACAAACACACCCAACCTTGAACATACGCTTGTATGGTCAATACAAACATCTGTTCCGAGCGGGAATGGAACCCGCAAACTGAGGCGCTTAAGGCAGGTTAGCTACCGCTGCACCACTACGTCGTCCCATAATAATGCTCACTCTTTACTCATTACTCGATATTAATAAAAAGTACTCGTTACACTTACGAAATAATGTTAAAATACCTACATTATATTCGACTTAAAATTATTAATTAACTATTAAAATTTTCAGAAAGGGTAACAATAAAACTCATTTTTACGTTGTACTTTTATTAATAATAACCAGTACAAGGGCAGTTAACAAAGTGTATTCATTTTAATGGCTATAAAAATATTTAATCTTATTTACGTAACGCTACAGTTGCATGTAGGATTATACATTAATTTGGAACATCCACGTACACTTGGGGAGACTGAAATTAAGTATATAATATTATGTATACGATTCCTTACTGTATCCGTAATTTATGTAAAATAATTATCCGCAGCTTGATGATGAAGAATCTTAAGGACTTTAAAAATAAAAACGAATTAAAATCGACCGCAAAATTAAGTTGGTAATTTCATAGTAATTATATAAAGTAATATGAAAAACAAAGTTATGGCAAAAACTTATATATCTCTAAACTTTGTAGACCTATCTTCTTTAAACTAAATATGATTAACGCCACGTGGACCGTACGCTTGCTTGCCAATTATGTCACATAAAAATTACTTACAAGAATAATACCATCCTTTAAATCCTTTACAGACATAGCTGTTGCCTTGTTGGGTAAATCCTTAAGCGCGGGATCGACTATGGTCATCAAATAAAGCAATGTCATAAATAAACCAATTACGCAGAACGAATAAAGAAGATAATATAAAATAAATTTCATTTTTATCTTTGTTTTTAGACTTCTTATAAAATCTAATTATTCTTAGAAAGTGAGCAATTACGTTTGACGTATTCTTTAAGATTCAACATGGATCAAATTCAAGTCCCAATGACAGATGTTTTGGACAGATTGTTAAAGTTTTCAGGGCAATTACCCACGATCTAAGAGTTTGTAATATTATTCTCTATAATATGTATAAAATATTGTTTTTGACTGTAAAATGAGTAGATATATCCATTTGAATTACAATATAGTTGAGACGTAGACAGAGAATAACATGTTGAGATGTGTATATTTATATGATAGGTGCGTTATATACATATATATTTTATTGTTATGTTAAATGCATAAAATGTTGTTGTTATTAGTATTTTTATATGATTTGGTAGTATAATTTTAACTGATCTTACAGTCAAACCAATTGTTCAATCAATCAGGTTTTGTAAGACTTTAGTATAAAACATATTGTGAACATTATATTGGCTTAATAAATAAAAAAAAATAATAATAATGTAATGTATCTTTGGTCGAGATCATCTTTGGATTTCGTATTCAATTTTTTATTTATTTGTTATATAAGAGGGGCCAAACGGGTTCATCTGATTAAGCGGTCACCGCCGCCCACGAACATCTGCAGCACCAGAGGGCATGCAGGTGCGTCGCCGACCTTTAAGGAAAGAATACGCTCTTCTTCTGAAGGTTCCCAAATCGTATCGGTTCGGAAAAACCGTCACATCAAATCACATCTGTATGTCACGTCAAGCGTAATATGACGAAAGAGGGGACCCTAAAAGACCATACTTATTGTATATGGACAAGCACTTCCATACTAACAAAACTGTCCAAAGGTTCGCTGGTGCTCCTTCGTAAATTCGCACAACGAAACGAAATTAGTCACGAGCTTGCAACGTAATCAAATAAAGTCAATGTTAAATTCACTTTTTACACAAAAAAAACGAATTCTAGATATATTTTTTTATGTAAGTGGGGGCGAACGGGCACTAGATGTTAAGCGATCACCACCGCTCATGAACATCTGCAACACCAGATCTTTATGCCCATCCTCCTCTTATCTTCGTGCGTTGCCGACCTTTAAGGCAGGAATACGCTCATCTCTTGAAGGTTCCCAGGTCGTATCGGTTCGGAAAGACCACCGGCGGAAGTTGGTTCCACAAAGTGGTTGTGCGAGGAAGCAAAAGTCTTCTAAATCGCCCTATTGTGTTCAATTAAATGAAAATTGCTATATACAATTCTTATTTTATTACTTTTTTCCCCACGACAGGCGCTGCCTTTTGCGAATTTCTAACTGTATTGAAATAAATATTGTTATTATTATTATTTATTATTCTTTACATCCTTTCTACAAAAGCAGTTGTTCTCGGAAGCAAAAGTTCTTTGAAAAAGGACTTGTTTACGTTAAAATACTGGTACAAAATTAATTTTATGGCTACAACCTTAGAACAAGTTTAAGAACAACATTAAGTTATTATTTTAATTTTAATGAATAACAGATGATACCTCTTTTTCTAAAATGACAAAAAAAGAACCTTACCTATATCCTCAGAGACTAAAATTAAATAGGCAATCTCGACCGGGGAAGTACTACCCTCTCATTGAAAATTGGGGTAAGGTAATGGAGTATTGTTGTGTTTTGAGCGGTGACTGAGAGCACTGGAGGCCCAATTTCCCACCCCCTCTGTACCGTTCGTTTTTTCCCTTATCATGCCTTCCCCCTATCCCTTGGTTTAGCATTGGCTTCAAGCATGTATCGCAAGTGTTCATAGGTATCGATAACTGCTTACCATCAGGCGGACCGTATGCTTGTTTGAGCTCACACCGTCGGGTAAGTCTATCGTATAAAATGCGCTCGGAGCGCTGCCTCCATCTCCGATGACGAACTTCACCGTGGTTCGGCTTCGCAGGAGGTACCCTAAGGACAGAATCAAATTTGAGCCCCGTGAGGGCTGCCCCTTTATCACGGCTGAGTCTCTGTACTAGGCTCCCCCGCTCGGTGACGCTGTCAAGGCCAAGTAGGGCCACCAGCAACACATATTCCATTTAAAAAAATGCTGGTTTGCCAACCGACATGAAAAAAATCAAAGGGCTATTTCTTTGCACTGTTGTGTCTACAACAAGCTTTATGCGACGAACACAAAATCGGCCTAGTGCGTAAAACTTGCACATAAATGGGAATGTATGAAAGTATTTATCTATTGCAGTCCATTTCAAGATCTGCTATTTCATTAAGACAAAGTGTCATTTGTTGGCACAATTCGAAAATTCAACAACAACTCCATGGAACAAAGTTAGTCACGCACCAATTTGACGAATACCGTTAGTTTGTATCGATGGAAGTGGCACCAACTTTTCTGTGACATTTTGTCTGTAAGACAATGAAATGTGTCGGTCCATAGATTATAGCAAGTCTACTCTGCCTATGGTTAAAACTGTCATAAGTAAGATATAATTACTAATTGTTCTTTCTTTTTTTATAATCTGTTTTATAGAGACACTTTAGAGTACTGTGAAATTGACTTTTCAAAAAGACAACCGTTTCTTATTTAGTATTCGCTTTTATTTTAAAATGTTTTCGTAACTTTTCTTATAGTTTTTAGAGAAGTCTGTTGAAAGAAAAAAAGTATGTATATAAATTGTATCTCAATAACGTATAAATTACTATAAACTGTAGACAGGTCTTCCATACACACAAAATGTCCAAGAATCGCTGGTGCTCCTTCATCAATTTAACACCAAGCTAACGAAACGAAGTAAATCACAAACTTGCAGCTTAACCAAATCAAGTAAGCGTGTGACTAACTTCGTTCCGTTGCGTTGGTGTCGAATTTTCGTAAGAGTAATGCTCCTACGAGTCTTTTTGTCTTTTTTTCTGTCATCTATGTTTAATAATTTTTCAGAAATGACTAAAGATACTGAAAGCAATACGGATTCTGAAGCCGGATCCGTGAGGTCTCGTCGATTGAACAGACTCAGTGCCATTCTCTGTCCGACTGTCTGTGCTTTGCTTCTAATTTGCATTTTTTCCTTTTCATTTATTGGAACGAAAATGGCTTACGACCAGTACGACGCCTTTTGTAACCGTCGCTTCGATGTCGCTAAGTTGTATATATTTCCTAACATAACAATGCAAATAAATGCTTTAGAATGATTTTATATAAATATATTTTTGCAGTTTAACTTTAGATTTTTTATTTAATATCAAAGTCACAAAATATTTTCCGAAACAAAATTATTAAATTATTAATTACGAGAATTACAGCAACTTATCGCTTATTAATTACTTAAATAATGATATAATAATAATGATGATAGTCTCGAGGGTCGCGGGTTCGATTCTTGCTCGTAGCGGATCCTATAAATATCGGTCTCGGTCGGGGCGTTTGTACTTATGGGTCTCCCCATCGTGCCTCGGAGAGCACGTTAATCTGTCCGTGCCGGTGTCGATGGTGATAATAATCGTTAACTCTTGATAGCTAATTTGCTCTTATCCATTAGTTACTGGGTCGCCCTTAGGGTTGCGGAGGTCAGATAGCAATCGGTCTGTGTAAAAACTAGTAACCTATCAAATTCGGATAAGAGTAAGGAGCAGACTTTGTTTTGTTTGTAAGCAGGCTTTTCAAATCCTATTAATTAATATAATAAATGTTTGGATGTTTGTAACTCAATCACGAAAAAGCGGCTAAATGAATTTGAATGAAATTTGGCACTCTTAACAAAAGTGTATTATCTAATATTGTTATAGTTTATAAGTAGGAGACCCAAGAACGGTATTAAAACAACCATAGTAACGGGATCAAATATATAAAACATTACTATGTATCCATACGAATTCGAGGCTGTCCATTAGTTTTAAATAAAAGGAACTTATTTTATTTATATTTGTATTGAATATTAATGTGACTGCCATCTAACGATTGACTTAAAAACTACTTCGTAATATTTCACCCTTGTTACATGACATGTTCAAAACTTGCTTATAGATGGCGCTACTAATATACCAAACAAGTACATTTTGTAAATTTAATAATTTATTAAAGCACAAACATTAAAGCACAACACAAATGATAACAATGTTATCAATCTCAATATAAAATTAAATTTAAGTCACTTAAAGCTTAAAAATGCTTGATACAAAAATAAATAAATTTCCGAACGTTTGATGCAAAGAACATTTTTTTATGCAGGTAAGAAAAATGACAGATGAAAACAAAAGGAGTTGCCAAATGCCAAATGACCGAAATGGGCGCCGTCGATTTAAGCTTGTTACGTTAGACTGTTGTGTGTTTATTAATCTTAGTACCGCTCAATTAGATTTAAAGTTAGTATTTTTATTACCTCAATAACTTCAGAGTGCTAGTGTAAGTTCCAGATCTTTCTACCTGTCAGTAATCTTCTGTGAGTATCTCTTGTTTTTATTAAAATTTTACTATAGTATTGATTGTTACACGGAAGGCCAATGTCAACCTGACGATACAGTGAAATGGAAAACGTGGAAACTAATGTAGCTGTATATTATGTGTGTACATATCTAACACCGAAATTTATGTATCTCTTCTATCTTACTTTTAATTCTGAAGAAAACATTTATGTTATGACAATCATGTTGTTTAAATAATAATAGTCTACCTTATTATTTATTGGATAATTATATTTTTACATGAATGTGCGTACAAAAAATAAGTGTCATTAAAATTTGAAAATAAACCATCAACAAAAAAATTACAAATAGCACTGATGGCTATTTGCTTCATTTCTATTAATAAATTTATTTAATTAATAATGTAATGTTGTACTTCATTAAAATGTGACTAGTATTCTATAGAAGTCTGAATAATTCATAAAATTAATTTTTTTATGTTTAAAATTTATTTATAAATCTGATAAAAATCTACCACTTTCTCATGCTTGTTTCTAGACTAAATTTAATATTGACTGGTTCATAAAAATAAAATTGTTAGAGAAGCCGACCTTAAGATCAATTTTATAATAACCAATTTAAAAATCACTGGTTTATATTTTATATACTTCATAGTAATAAGAATTGTTATTGTAATTTCTTGTAAAAGTTTTGAATATAAATCAAGCAGACTTTCAACTTTAGAGATGAACAGAGAGGGCCCAAAGATTTGGAATAACTTAAAAATGTTTGTAATATATACCAAATTTTGCATATTATTATTACTACTACTCCCAATACATAGTTAGAATTTATTGAATATAGAATATTTTCCATTTAAAGTTTTAAAATATAAAAACAAGGTTACAAAGCAACACTCATAATGTAAATCACTATCACTACATAGTATAAAACAAAGTCCCTTTCTCTGTCCCTATATCCCTATGTATGCTTAAATCTTTAAAACTACGCATCCAATTTTGATGCGGTTTTTCAATAGATAGAGTGATTGAAGAGGAAGGTTTATATGTATAATAACATCCATTAAATAGGTGAGAAATACTGTTATTTTTGAGGTTTCCAGAAAGGGAAATTGTTTTACTCCGTGTGCTAAATCTAATTTAACTCGTGCGGGCCATGGACAGTAATGAATAAATCAAAACTACTGGATCGATTTTAATAATTTTTCAGTGAATGACATAGGCTATATATTTTATAACCGTGCAAAGCCGGAGCGGGCCGCTAGTATATGTATAAAATAAATAATTAACCTGTGGCTCTTAAGGCAGCTACTGCTGCTCTATAACACCCTCTTCCCTGGCAAAAATGATGCCCTTTGTTTTGCATGGTGCGACACACACAATCTGGTGAGTCCATTTACTGGAATGCACTCAGATTTCTTTTTCTATTTCTGAATAATGATGGAATCCACTTTTCCTCCACATGAATACTGTCTGCTTTGAACAAACCCTTACTGCTTTGAAGTACTGGGCCCCCTGCCTGGAGACATTTTTAAGGCCTATGCTTTTTATTATTTTTTTTTTTATTTATTTTGTTGCATTCCACAATATATAGTATGTTGTTATATCATGATAGATACAGATATACATTGTGGACCCTGTCGGGCACAGCAAAGTAGGAGAGAGGAAGACTGACATTATTATTATTATTATTTGTATATGTACATATTTCTATTTTTAATTGTATTATTTTAATGTTTTTAATTTATTTATCATTTAAATATTCATTAATACTGTAGTAGCATTTAGATAGTAATAGTTTCCTTAGTTTATTTGAGAATGTGTGATGTTTAGTTTCTTCTTTAATGGTATTGGGTAGATTGTTGTAGATTTTTATCGACATTACGTAAGTGCTAGTAGAATGCATCTTTATTTTGGAGGTGGGTAGGTTCAATTTATCATTGTGGCGTAGTGTATATTTTGATTGGATGTCTTCTCTTTTTGAATACATACATAATAGCTTACACCATTCACACAAAAAACATCTTCCATAATGGTATAAAAAAATCAATATATCTTTTTCCATTAATTACCTACACTGTAGCTACACATCACATCACATAAACATATAAATTATAATGTATACAAGTATATAATGTCCAAACAAATGTCCCTGTTTTTCAAACTAATGGTATGAATAAAGGCTTTGGTTGAAAAATGATCTGTCAACCTTTAGCCTTATTAAATAGAGCACAAATACATTTTGTTATTATATTAATTAGATCTTCTTGACTTCTATTGTAGAAAATATATTTTTTATCAAATTTCAATTGTTATAGCTTACATATGTCTTATTAATTTTATTGAGAAGCTTGAAGACAGGTGTTCTCATTGTAAACGAGAGCTAAGGATGTGTAGGCCCAGTCAGTCTGTGGAGAAGTGCATAGTGGTATTTCAACTAAGCGTCCCCAGGCTTCAGAGCCGCATAGTCATTAAATTTATAATTGATGACAAATCAAATCATAGGCTTAATTGGATTCGATTTGAATAACTGACACTAGTTTGGCCTAATGAAATGGAGAAGTAGTCTTATTGAAATGAGTTGTGTTTATTTTTTGATGCTTAACACTTTGTAGTTAAAACTAAGTAGAGAACATACTTATTCGTCTATTGACCAATAAATAATCCCAACTGGGTCAACTGATACAGGATTCTATAAATCAATGTTGCCAACGTGATAAATATTTATCTTTATCTTTGATATATCGTTTTAAACTGTCAAACGCACCTGCGATATATTTTGAATGTTTTCGCGAAGTAATCTGTGCTCATTGGGCACAACTGAAAAACAATATTGTTAATTTTGTATCTTATTGTGGACGGTTTTAAAATTATAGGCACTGGTTAAATTGCAAAATGTTCATTTTAAAAAATACTGTGTCGGGCGGCGGTTGATGCGCTTGCGCCGGTCTCCCTCGCCGCTCTCCCTCACGACAAGCCAGTTCGGTGCGGTGGTACTGAACAATATACAAATACAAACAACTCGAAAATTAAAACGGCATAAATTTTTTTTGGAGAGTCTATTGCAGTTGGCCCTAGAGGCCTCGATAGCGTCAACGGTGGAGAAGCGTGGTCGATAGTCCTCGGCCGGTAAAAAATTGACAGCCTCGAGTTGTATCCGTCAAATGGGCCATTGTTTGGATAGGGGCACCACAGTCACATGATATTGGGGTAGATTTTCGGATTCCCTACCTAGCTCTTGTAGTGTAATAAAATCAGGTGGTGGTGAGCATCAAGATATGTGACAGTATAGTGAGCAGACCTTTACAATGAATTACAACATGTCCTCCAGACATCATTTTCTAAATTAGTTTCAGCCTGCATAGTGATAATATAAATGCAAACAAGCTGAACTCATTACCTTACAAGACTGCACAAGTCAGCTACACAGATCTCTAATGCAAGACATCTAAAAATAAACTCCACTAAACTGTGGTAAATACACGAACATTGCACAGAATGTATATTCATATTACATCATTGCACAGGTATGTTCCAGCACCATGCTTCAGGGGACAAGTAAAGTTGTTCAGTCTTGTTGTTATCATGTAATCTACATATGTATATTCTTATATATACATTTCTCGTGTCACAATGTTATTTACCATACTCCTCCTAAACGGTTTGATCGATTTTTATGAAATTTTATATATATATTCAGTAGGTCTGAGAATCGGCTACTATCTATTTCATACCCCTAAATGTTAAGTGTTGTCCCTGAAAAATTTTAAATTTTATTTTTAAACAAATTTTTAATTTTTATTTTTATATGATGTGGCATAAAAAATACATAGGTACAAGCCTAAATTTCACCCTTTTACCATCAATCCCTATTTTTAATAGCCATATCAGTAAATCAATAACTTTCACCGGTGTCACTTCTAGACTCGGGGTAGAAGGCGCTGCTATCGGGCCCAGATTTTTTCGGGGCAGGACAACGTCTGCCGGGCCCGCTAGTATGTGTTTAAAAATCAATTGGTGTTATTTAGTCTCGCTAAAACTCGAGAACGGCTGCACCGAATTGGCTAATTTTAGATTTGAATTATTTGTGGAAGTCCAGTTAAGGTTTAAGTAATGAAAAAATTTGGGAAAAATGCGAGGAAATAGAAATATTAATTTCGTTTTTCCATACAAACTGCTCATGTCAAATATTTAATGTTAGCAATGTCCTTACGACAGACTCGGGTCCCTTCAAATTAAAGAACGTAGTAATTATTATTTAATAACAACTTAAATATTAATAAAAAAAATTAATATAGGTAACACAGCTAATAACTTAACACTATATTTGGACGTAAATAAGCAATACCATGTCAACCCACACGAATGTCATTTCGAGAAAAACGCGTTTGAAAATTTTGAACAACTTGCTTTATATGATTTTTTTATGTATTGGTCATCTTTTTGGCATTTTCAGATTTATGTAAGTTATTTTACTTATTTTCACAAAAAATAAGTATACAAAGTTCATATTTCGTATATAATATAACCCAAAACTTTTAATATAATACATAAATTCCATGATTAATAAATGGCTTTTTTAGAAGTTTTAAGGCTTAAAACGCTACAAATATTAAAGAAAAATGTTCTTCAGTCATTTACCATACTTTTGCATATATAACTCAGTTTTTTTTCAAATTTTGTGGGTTGACATGGTATTGCAAATTTACGTCCATTTACAATTAATAATAATGTTGTAAATTCTAAGTTAAGTAGGAAGTTCGCCGAGTCAGCTAGTGGATAAGTAATTCCTGGTTTGTAATGAGTTCGTGTTTTATCCCTCCATTTACCCGTCTGGCACGAATCCCAAAGGGAGTGTTATGTTTTTGATAAGTCTATCACTGTGTCAGAAGTATGTCTGTCTCTATAATAGCCTATTTATATAAATAGGCACTGCGGTGGTACCT
Organism: Hestina assimilis; assembly: GCA_023373885.1. Lineage (NCBI taxonomy): Eukaryota > Metazoa > Arthropoda > Insecta > Lepidoptera > Nymphalidae > Hestina > Hestina assimilis. The sequence continues at coordinate 14,820,117 of CM041746.1, read as the reverse complement.
ACCTAGCTGGCCTCGTGTAACAAAAGACCTACCACCAGTGTGACTGAATCCACTGGTGGAATAATCTTTCCTGTGACAGAGGTTATCTCAACAATTTCTTCCTGGAGCCAATTCTATGATCACTGCGGATGAAGTTGCGAGCAGTTGCTAGTATTGTATAAAGTTTATTTACGTCTTCTTCTTCTTATAATTTTTCCGGTATTATACATGTAGTTACCCAGGGTCTTCTTCATACTCTTATCCGGATTTGACAGGTTACTAGTTTTTACACAGAGTGATTGCCATCTTACCTCCGTGACCTAAAGCTGAATCAGTAACTCATTGAATAAGAGCAATTTACCTATCAAGTATGTGAAAAAAACCGGGACAGACAGCTTAACGTGCTCTCCGAGGCACGGTGGGGAGACTCAAAGGGACAAACGCCCAGACCAAAACACCTATTTGTAAGATCAATGCTAACATCTGTCCGACGAATCGAACCCGCAACCGTCGAGACTATAGACAGAATCGCCACCCACAACGCCACAACGGTGCCGATAAAGTTTACTTAGGAACGTATTTAATTAAAAAAGGCCACTTCATTGATTACAGTAGTATTTCACCCTTACAGACCTTATTGCGTTTGTTCGCGTAAAGTTCACGGACGGCAATTGCAGATAATTGCTTTAATAAATGGAACGGTATATTAAGTCTATTGATTGAAAACATTCTTCCATATACTAGTAAATTTTAATTATAAATTGGGGGAAATGGGGGTAGGAGAAAAGACAATAAAGAAATAGGAGAGAGAGAAATAACGTCAAAAAGATTTTGCCAAAAGAAGTAAAAAGGTATATTCTATCATTAAAAATGAATCCTCGAAATGTATATATTGGCATAATTTCAGAACGACTGCATCAAATTGGATTGTTTTTTCGTGTTTGTAATTATCAGGACCATTTCTGTACGGGATCAACGTCATCGGGAAAATTGTATAGAAAATATTACCTAAAGTTTGTATGCAGGTAGGTAGTTTATAGGATTCAAGGACGCATTAAAACTCCGAGGGTAACTAGTTCAACGGAATAAAGTTTTAATATGTACCCGGACAAAGTCGGGGCGGGTGATTAAACAATGAAATCTAATATTGTACAATGTCATGAGTGCAGTCAGGTAATTTTTAGAACAGAGGTGATTTTACAAAGTTGGACTTTAACCTCATGCCTCATGCGACACGGAAGCATGAATGAATTAGATTGCGTTTTGAGGTTTCTTTGCTTTCTTTATACTACCATTATTCTCATTATTTACACATGATCTGCTGTTCTGTAAACTATAAATTTCTATAAATTCATAAATACAAGTTATCCATACTTAGTTAGGAATCATAAATACTACACTTACTAGCCAAGTTATAATTTATGTATGTCGCTACAAAATCTCTTGTTACAGTTATTATAGTTCAAAGTTACAGTGTAAGTTATAATGTAGCCACATAAATAAATAAAATAAAATAAAAAATAAAATAAACTCCGTAGACCAACGCACACAGGTTTCCCAAATGAAATTCGTCTAATACGTACAAAATATTAAAACCATCTTACCGAACATGTGAGATTTCTTGCGTTCTTTATAAATAAATAAATAAACGCTAAACACTCAACAGCCCCCATTAGGATAATATGTGTCGGGGGTCCGGAAACACGCAAACGAACATGGGAAAACACAGACTGGACACATGGCTGTATGATCAAAACAAACATCTGTCCCGGGAATCGAACCCGCGACCTGTGCTCGTAAAGCAGTTTCGCAACCGCTGCGCTACAACGTCGTCTTTATGTCCTTCTCAAACTAAGACGTCTGTTAACATCGTCTATGACCTGATTCACTTCGCCTGGAATGCGTCTGACGTCGTCGCTACGTCACCAATGACACGGTGACCTATTTTGAACACGGTGGGTGGCTCCATTCAAACCCCACGGAACAACCCTGGGCTATTTTTAGTTCCACAACTCCATTCACTGGGATTGCATGCATTGATTGGATTGCGCATGTCTCTATGCTCGGAAACCTTACGCTATCGGTACAAAAAGATTCAATTTTAACTACAAACGATGGTTTCTATTCTTAAAAACATAATATTTCTCGATGTATATTTTGGAAGGGTTCTTTTTAAGGTTCTGTGAACGGAACCCTTATAGTTTCGGATGTCCATCTGTCCGTCCATATTTCGCAGTAATTTTACTCGGAATCTATTAGCTCTATTTATACAAAATTTGGTAAATAGGTGTATTCCATGAACCGTTACAAGATTTTGTATTGAAATAATAAAATATTTAAAAATGAAGGATACCGAGGGTTAAAAAAACTCCACCGGTGATTATATTTGAAAGTATGTTATATTTCATTTTCATTCCTACCTAAAAGAACTGCAAATTATGTTTTCTCGTATATAAATAAATATATAAACATTTTTTTAATGTTAAAAGTTGGCAAACAAGCATACTGCTTACCTGATGGTAAGTGGTTGCCGTAGCTTATGAGCGCTTGCAGCACCATTAGTAGGTGCTACTCACGCGTTGCCAACCTCGAGATATTGTTTCTTAAATCTCGTCCGTCAGTAATTTCGCTAGCGTACAGTGCCCTTCAAACCAGAACACAGAAATGCCTAAGCGCTACCATTTTGCGGCAGAATATTTGACACTGCGGTGGTACCTTCCTAGCCGGCCTCTTGCAACAAAAGACCTACCACCAGTGTGACAATAGACGTAACACACTCAACGGCCCCATTAGGATACTTATATCCTGTGTCGGGGTCCGGAGACATATACAATGACAAAGACCAACACAATACACATATGTATATCCTCCCAGCACAAATATACCTTCAATATCTTGTGAACTGACAAAAAAAATAAGAGAATTGTAATTCATTTTCATATATGGGCGCAAATAAGCAATACCATGTCAACCCACAAAATTGAAAAAACTGAGTTATATATGCAGAAGTGTTGGTAAATGGCTAAAGAACATTTTTTCTTCAATATTTGTAGGGTTTTAAGGTTTCCACCTCCTAAAAAGCCATTTTTTCAATCTTGCAATTTATGTATTTTTAAACGTTTTGGGTTATATTATCTACGAAATGTGCAGTTTGTATATTTATTTTTTGTGAAAATAAGTAAAATAACTTACATAAAGCTGAAATTGCCAAAAACTTGACCAATAAATAAAAAAATCATATAAAGCAAGTTGTTCAAAATTTTCAAACGCGTTTTTCTCGAAATGACATTAGTGTGGGTTGACATGGTATTGCTTATTAGCGTCCATTATATATTATATATTTACATATATTGCTAGAATTATTAAACTTAATAGTGTGCTAAGCTGTGATATTTTTTGATATCTTAATTGATTTATTAATGAATCCTTGGAATTGAAATAGATTTCTAAAAAAATTAAGTTCCCACGAATCTTGAATAATAAACGTGATAAGTACTAATCCCGACGGCTTTTTCGTTAATGGATTACAAAACTTTTTTTAATATAATGTCGATTTACATAGAACCACAGAAATTAGCTAATTTCTATAAAATAAAAAAGTCCTTTATTTCTTTAACCTATATAAGATTAGAGTTAACTTATCGCAGAATAGTATTTGTGAGTATTAGTTATGGTGATGTATGGTGTATTAGTGTGTATTTTTGTATATATTTTTGTGTATGTTTTTATTTCCACGTATTTTGACATTTTCCGTTTCAACAGCGCAAAAGCTAGTATTGGATACCCATAAGGTAGTTAGACGACCGTTGTGGCGTGCTGGTAGCGAGCCTGCGACGGTCGCGGGCTCGATTCCCGCTCGGTTGTTATAAATATCCGTTTCGGTCTGGGCGTTTGTTCTTGTGCCTTTCAAACCGGAACAACAGTTATGCCAAACACTACTTTGCCGTAGAATATTTGACACTGCGGTGGTACCTACCTAGCTGGCCTCTTACAACAAAAGACCTGTCACCAGTGGGACTGACTGCACTGGTGGAATAATCTCTACTGTGACAGAGATTATCCCAACAGCGGGCTATGCGATCGTCACGATTAGATCACTTGACGACCTACTCGTCTTTGAAGCGCAATAAAAAAATACATTTAATAATTATACATAGAAACTGCACATACAATACTTATATACATAGAACAAATGTCTGTATTTACCTTGTAACAATAATACCAGTTGTCTTTGCGAAGTACGTCGTCCCCACGTTTTGCTTATCTCATTGTTGTTACCTATATGTTACTCCTAATTAACGGTAAACCTGCGTTTCGTTGGAGTGAAGTTATTTTACCTTTTATTTTTGTCTGTCTATTCCAGAACAATATTTTCCTAATGTAGGCAAGTATGCATGTGTGTCTATTTCTTTGGCACGCTCTGTAGCTGAACACATACACGGTCCATACGGATGTTAAGTGAATTTATAATAGCCTATGAGCGCTTACAATGACATTCTTTTTAAGAAGTCTATCACGAGAATCTCGTTGGCTTAGCAATTTCACTAGCTATACAGTGTACTTCAAACCGAAACACAGTAATTCAAAATACATCGCTGCTTATAGTTGAATGTCTGACACAGCGGTGGTACCTACCTAGCCGGCCTCTAACAATAAAATGCCTACCATAGGTATCGTTAAACGGCGTCATGCTTTTGAAAATGACGTATCCTTAAATTCTTCTTTTAAGCACCGTAACGATTATATTTGGTTAGATAGGTATTGTTAATTAAAACTAATAATACAATGTAAGGATAATACAAAGTGGTAATTTCAATGAATGGCTTTTTTCACTTCACTTAAGCGTAAGTACGCTTGCAAAATGATCATCCAATTTCGAGGACTAAGTTCCCTCCTTATACATTATTATTTGGTATAAATCCCTATTAGAAAGAATATGAATGACACAGAATGCAGTGATTATGACAGGTTTTTTTGTGAGTCAACTTTATATCTGAAGTTTTTCATTCAGCGAGACCATCTCAAAGTGAATTTAAAATATAAACAGATTTAGTTAAAATCTAGCAAAGCCCTATCTTTGTTCCTTTAACATACCGATCGGTGTATTAACCTCTTACTTTCTCGGTATAGCCTCGAGTTCAAAACCAACATATCCGTAGTCCATACATGTACAATTGTACATATATTCATCCATACACAACGTGTGGGAAAAACAGCTAACACAAAAGAAATTATTGCAAAATTGAAACTTGCTCCACCAACCTTATAACTTGTGGTATTTATAATTAAGCTTTAAGACTTCAGAGGCTGATTTCTTTAATGTAAATAATGGTGGTTTGGAAATGGAAAAACTAGAAGTTTTGGGTCAAAACTATCAGTCAGTCAGTCAGCTACGCATACTAATTTTTCCAATAACAATTCAGTAATTCTGCATCATGGCACATGCAGGGATTACACCAGTGAACAGGTAACGAAAACTTGTTACTGTGGTTGGAGATAGTCGGAAGGCGTGGGTAAAACTTGACGTACAATACAGACTATTCACTGGAAACAGTACTTTATATAAACACACCAATGTAGTCATTAAGACAATAGTTACAGAACGCAGTTTTCCGCAAACAACTGTCAATGCTTGAATGCATGCTTACTGATCAGTTGCTAACCGGTCGTTGTGTTGAGTGGACGTATCGCTCGTTTGAATTTAAATTTGTGTAAATTCTTTTTGCATTTCTAAACAAGTGTGTGTGAGGAATAAGTTTTTAACCTAAAGTTCACGAAAATATTCACACTGGATTTCAAATTTAATGGTAATTATTCTTTCTTGTTCTCTAATTCCCCTTGTTTATGTGACTGTTTTCTGTCTGTTGCATAAAAACTATTAAGATAAATAAGTATAGAGATATACGTCTAATATAGATAATGTTGTGCTATTATTCGTTTTCATAATAATAAAATCTTTGACAAGTTTTATGCAGCAAAAACTCCATTTTTAATAATTTTAATTGGCAATTTGTATCCGCTTCGTTTGTCTCAAAAAGTTGAAACTTCATGTGAAAATATAATAGTTTAAACAAACATTTGACTAATCAATTAGTATGTCATCTTTAGACATAGAAAAACATTTTAACATCCGTAGCCTATAACGCCAAGTCGTTATTCCTTCATTCGTCACGGTTTAGTTAAACGCTTAGTGTAAAAAATGTTTAGTTTTTAAACGACCTTAGGCAAGTTCATTTTTGGCCTCGACTCCATTGTTTCCACTTTTTATATATTCTATAATTACACTTCTATGAAGACTTATCGACAGTTGCTGATAATAAGGTCATGTACACAGACCTGAATAAGTAACACCAACTCATCAAATCTATTGGTGCGGCAATTTTATGAAAAGGTTTCATAATAAGCTGATGCTGTAGATAGAAATTCGGGTGCACATTATCGCACAAGAATAAGCAGTGTTGATAGAATATTAATACGGATACGGATAAATCGATTATTTTCTATTGAAATTTCCTAAGGCTAAAAACGAATTTATTAGATCTATAGCTAGCTATACTTTGAGATGACTCCGCTGTCTTCTTTGATGAGATTATAACATAATTTATAATGGAGAGCATCATAGCGTACCCTTTTTTTTTTTTTTTTTGTTATCGGGGAGGAAATCTGCTCACAGATACCTGGCCTCCTAGGGAGGAGAACCGGGTTATGTGGGGTTCCATGAGAGGTGGTAAGTCATGGGGACCCACTAAAACCTCCTCGGTGGCCGACCTCAGTGACAAAGAGAGGCTCCGGGATCTCTTAGAGAACTCTGAACCGGTGCTTCTCGAACACTGTGCTAGCAAAGCTCGTTCCTAGGGGGCGAGATGGAGTGCACCCCTACGCTTCCCACGCAAGCGCACACGGCAGTTGAGGCCTCACCGTCTGCCGTCCTCCGCTCAGCACGTACGCACAGGTTCCCCAACCTGCGCGTCCACGGCCCTAGGGCACGCCCTATTTATATACCCCCGGGTAAAGGGTCTGAGGGGTTAATGGTTAGCGACATCAGGTGGTCGAGGCCGCCACCGTCGCCGCCGAGCAGGATCGGCCCTCTCCCAAGCCCGCTCTGCCGTCTCCTTCTGGACCATGACGGTCATCATAGCGTACCCTGTCCTAATAGGATAAATTCGGGATATTCTTTCCCATAGGAAAGTGACAGAGTGGGTTAGAGCTTGAGCTTCCCACGCTCTCACTTATGAATGACGACGTTGTGGCCCAGTCGTAGCGAACCTGCCTTAAACGTCACACGTCACGTCGCGGGTTCGATCGCCGATCGGAGCAGATGTTTGTATTGACCATGCCGGTGTGTGTTCCGAACTGGGTGTGTTTGTCCTTGTTATTGTGTATGTTTTCGAACCTCTGACACATGATATAACTATCCTAATGGCGGCCGTTGAGTGTGTAGCGTTTAGTTATTACTACTTATTAAAAAAAAAAATCAACAATGGATTTTTTTATGTGACTTAGTCGGCAACCAAGCATACAGTCCACCTAATGGGAATAGGCTATCGTAGTCTATGAGCGCTTGCATCACCATTAAAGGCTTGCATCACCATTAAAGTTTTTAAAGGCGTCGGGATGTGACGACCCCATCGCCCGCTGTTGGGATAACCTCTGTCACAACAGAGATTATTCCACCAGTGCAATCAGTCACACTGGTGGTAGGTCTTTTGTTGCAAGAGGCCGGCTAGGTAGGTACCACCGCAGTGTCCAATATTCTGCCGCCAAATAGTAGTGCTTAGGCACTACTGTGTTCCGGTTTGAAGGGCATTGTACGCTAGTGAAATTACTGGGCGAACGAGATTTAAGAACTAATATCTCGAGGTTGGCAACGCGTGAGTGGCACCTACTAATGGTGCTGCAAGCGCTCATAGGTTACGGCATCCACTTACCATCAGGTGGGCCGTATGCTTGTTTGCCAACTTCTAACATAAAAAATTCTAAGTGTAGGTGTCACTCACGTGTTAAACTTATAAATAAAGCACATTATTCGTTAGACGTATATTTTTCCGATAAAAATGCTTGGGACTCTTAATATTGCTGAATCTCATTCAAGAACCAAATTTTATAATAAAGAATACAATTGTAAACATATATTTGAAAAGAGTAACTGTCGAGTTTCTTGTCGGTTCTTCTCGATAGAATCAACCTTCCGAACCGTCGGTAGCGTTTGACTATTCAAAAGTTCTTTTTAAAAGTCTACTAAAAAAATGATTTTGATTGTTATTAACCTCAAGATATTGTTTCTAAATTTGACACCGTTGTGGCGTTGTGGGTAGCGAGTCTGCCTTTAGTCTCGACGGTTGCGGGTTCGATTCCCGCTCGGGCAGATATTTGTTAAAATTTCTGTCTCGGTCTGGGCGTGTGTCCGTGTGTGTCTCCCCACCGTGCCTCGGAGAGCACGTTAAGCTGTCGGTCCCGGTTATTATCAATAAAATCTGATAATAGTCGTTAACTCTTGATAAGTAAATTGCTCATATCCAATGAGTTACTGGTTCGCCCTTAGGGTTGCGGGGGTCAGATGGCAATCGCTCCGTGTAAAAACTAGTAACCTGTCAAATCCGGATAAGAGTAATAAGCAGACCCTGGGTACATAAAATACCGGGTATAATGCTAGGATGAAGAAGAAGAAGAAGATATTGTTCCTAAATTTCTTCTGCCCAATAATATCACTAGCTATAATGTCCACTTGCAATGAAAGGCCTACTAGTAACTTGCTACTTCATGTCAAAGATGTGTGAGGTTAGTACTTCCAATCGATCCGGCCCTAATTAACTCATTGAAATGTGAAGATCGTCCAACGGATGTGACCAAACGACAACTCCCAACTAAATAACTCTATAGAATAACAATCGGCTATTAATCATCAATCGCACCGTTACTTGGACAGTCATAGGAACAATTTCATCAATATTATATTTTTTTTTTTGAGTCTTTCACGAATATTCGAAAAGATATTATGACGCTACAAACAATTAACGCTTCATACTCAACAGGCCCCATTAGGATAGTTATATAGTGTGTAAAAAACAAATTAGCTATTAAAACCAATTACAATTGTACCCGCGTAGATCCAAATCTGTCATATACGAGTGTATGTTTTCAAAATTTCGAACTCAGGAATCGAACCCGTGACATGTGACGCTTAAGACTCCCCGACACAGGATATCACTCTCCGAATTGGGAGCCGTTGAGTGTGCAGCGTTTATAATAATAAATAAATAATCGTTGCACACTCAACGGCCCCCATTAGGATAGTAATATCCTATGTCGGGGGTCCGGAAACATTCACAATGACAAGGACAAATACACCCAGGCCGGAAAATATGCTTGCATGGTCAATACAAACATGTTATGCTCCGAGCGGGAATCGAACCCTCGACCTGTGGCGTTTAAGGCAGGTTCGCTACCGCTGCGCCACAACGTCGTCGAATTTATTTATTTATTAATAATATATTTCGTATGCTTTAGAAATATCGTCAGTTGTTTTTTTTTATTTACACTTATTTATATTCATTTTAATAGTATAATCAAGTCAATATAATATATTTTAAATATATTTCCATACCAGTCTGGTAATCGGCGTATAAAGTATGTTTATTAAAATTTTATGTTTTAAAGTGTATTAGTCATCACTATTTATAAATAAACTAGCCTCTTGCTCCGACTCTCCATAGTAAAAGTTATGACTGACACACTGACGTTGAGAAATATATTTGTGTATTTATAATCCGTTCAAGAGTTTTCACGATGACATAACAACGAACAGACTTCGATGTTGAAAGACTTCAAATAAATCAAAATCTTTTTTTTTTGTTACAAGTTGGCAAACAAGCATACGGCACACCTGATGGTAAGTTTTTGCCGCAGCCTATGAGCGCTTGCAGCACCATTCGTAGGTGCCACTCACGCGTTTCCAACCTCGAGATATTGGTTCTTAAATCTCCTCTGCCCGGTAATTTTACTAGCGTACAGTACCTATTATATATATAATATAGTATAATCCGTTCAAGAGTTTTGACGATGACATAATAACCAACACTCGTCTGTTGGTTAAATTGAAAGACTTCAAATTAATCTATTTTTTCCAAATATCTTTTATGTAGAGATGTTCATTGTTTTTTTTTTTGGAATTTATAATGCATATAGCAGTCATTGCTCCAATACATGTTTTATTTTGTTTTGAAAGAGTAGTGTTAGGTACACACACTTAAAGTATACAAATACATAAAATGAGCTTTCCAAGCCATGAAAGCTTAGTTACTGAATAATTGTTGCTTTTGTATAATTTTACTATGGACTATAATTGAGGGTGATCATATTTACAAAAAACAGTCAATCATAAAAATGTCTATGTACAATTTATTATATAAAATTCTCGTGTCGCGATGTTTGTTACCAAACTCCTCAAACACAGCTCGACCAAATTTTATGAAATTTTGTGTGCATATGGGGTAGGTCTGAGAATCGGTCAACATCTATTTTTCGTACCCCTAAATGTTAAGGGTGGTCTACTTTCAATTTTTTTATTTTTAACTAAAATTATACTGGTGGTAGGTATTTTGTTGCAAGAGGCCAGCTAGGTAGGTACCACCGCAGTGTAGTGTAAGTCTAGTTGTGTTCTAAGCAGTCATAGCCTACGGCAACCGCTTACCATCAGGTGGGCCGTATGCTTGCTTGCCAACTTAAAAACATTTAAAAAATACAGGATGCTAAAAATATATTATTTATAACCTTGAGAGGAAAACCTAACAGTTAACAATTGTAATACAATCGTATTTGGTTTACTTAAAAAAACGTTTTACTCAAGATAACATGGGTATGACGTCATAAACCTTGCGCACTTATTACGTCATAGAACACCTGATCGAATCATCGCACCTCTGCATTTGTCTTTAACATTCATGTGGCTACGTATTTTTATTAATTTTTTTTTAGTAGAGTTTAATTGATTTCGGCTGAATGGACGTCGACGACGACGGATGGCGGACGACGGACGAGTATCCGTATTGGGGGTCTACCATGAACTTTTAGTAACAATGTGATGCAATTCTATTTAGGTAGTATAACGATTCAGATTTTATATGGTACCATAACGTATATATAGTATATAACATGGTACGAAATAGAGATGCAGCTCAGTTTAGGTCGTCATTTGAATGGCAATAAGAGTTCATGGTAGGCCCCCTGTTGCGTTTCTTTCGATCAGTTTGAGGGTTAAATGCATAAACTTTAACTTTCTTCCTCTCTATAATCCCATTCCTCCTGTTACTGCGATCCTGACGTCTACCCATTGGTCATGTTTGCCGGACCCCAAATTTTTATTTGGAATTTTCCTATAGTACTTTTGGGCCTACTAAGGCCTCGATGGAGTCACGGGCCGAATACTAAAGCCCGGCCGTTTTTTTATCAACTTATGCAATACATAAAATCTTGGCTATTTTAATAAAGTTGAAAGTTACGGAATTTCTTGATTCGGTCGCCGCGCTTAAAGCCCCCGATAAAAGCTATGCAATAGCTTAAAAATTTTTATTTTTCAAGTCGGTATTTTTTCTAAAATTATTTTACTTTATACTTAATAAAAAAATAAAGTAGAAGATGTCGATAAACTATTTTTATCCTAAACAGAAATATCTTCGCAATGTTAGTACAACTTTAATGGCGTTTGAATAACGGGTAGATGAAATTAGGCTAATTGTGGCTGAGTCACATTACAGACAATACGATAACACATACAGTCATACATACACATACTGTCTATACGCATTGAATAAATTATCATTGACGAGTTTCATATGTACTTTTTTATGACGGCAAAAAAACATACGGTCCGCCTGGTGAACAGTCACCGCTACCTATGAACGCGTGTGATACTTGAAGTATCATATGCGTGCTTCCAATCCAAAGGACTGGGAAGGAATGAGAAGGGAACACAGAGGGTGAGGATTGGGTCTCCGCCGCTCCCACTCATTGCACGATACGCAACAGTACCTATTGATACTGTTACTTTTCTCATGACCCCATTACTACATTTTCCAAGTTTTGCATTAATGAAATAGATATAATATTTTTACATCAAATCATTTTCTTGGCCAAACTAGTGTTAGACTTGTTCTTATCCATTATTATCAAATTGATAACAGACGGGACCAATATCTTCATTGCCCTCGACTACTAACTAAACTACCTCTATGCGGTGACCTATCAACTGACTAACCCCGCCTAAAGTTGCTTAGCCCAACGATCTTTCAAATTCCTTTATTTGCTAAAATGTGGTACAACCTTGGTGTTACACTTGAACAGTCCATAGACACATTCTACCTAATGGCATGCAAAAAATCACAGTATAATTATTATAATACTAGAATTAGAAAAGAAAACATTAGAGAAAAATAAAATATAGCGTCACAATACAAAATAATTATGTCAAAAATTATATATCATAGTCAAAAAAACATTATAAAACATTTCATAATAATAAAATTGCAAAAAAAAAAAAAAATTATACGATACAATTGTCCTGCAAGAATTCGTTAATGGTATAGTAGCATTTGTCTAGCAATAGTTTAAACATTTTTCGCTTTGACCGATAAGTGAACGCAACTGCCTATGAACGTCTCTTTTGGTCTCGACATAGTAGTCAAGGCTTACTTATTTTTATACCATGTCCGTGACAAACAACGTTAATTCGGTAAGGAAATCGTAGTGTGAACAAAGAGGTGCAATCCCTCGCTCCTTCTTACAACCTGGGGTCCTTCAAACGAGGCGTGAAGAGGCATCTTGCGGGTAGCCAAAGCGAGGTTGGCTACTACAGTTCGCCTTCTGTAACCATATTAGCCACCTTCGAATGTGGACTCCACTTCCACTTACCATCAGGTGGAGTGGAGTCATTTAGCCCCGGGATTGATAAAAACAGTCCAAAAATCGCTACTCGCAAAAATCCAAAAATTTCTAAAGCAAGCTACTGTAAGTAACCATCTGAACTGGAATAACAAGTCAGTAGAACCATTGTGCATGCGCATTGGGCCGTGAAGTGCATCGCTTTGTACGTTGGGGTCCTAGCATTGCTGCGCGTTCATTCAAATGTGCAATGGCCGCCCATTGATACATTTATACGATCTGAATTGAATGCTACCGTACGTGATGGGACTTATTTTTATAATACTAGCTTCTGCCTGCGTCTTGCCCTGTCAATTACGATTTCCGCATACACTTTCAGTTCAAGTAGCCTTTAACCGTCACCATGGTTCCATCTATATCTTTTCCAAAATTGATCCTAACCGATTCAGTAGTTTAGACGTGAAAGCTTTACTAACAAACAAACTAACTTTCGCATTCACAATTACTGTAAGGATAGGTAAAGTATTTTTGTATGTAGAGTAAAATGCTACGCTTTAATATATGGATACACTATCCTTGAAGGCTGTACAGGCTGTGTATATTTAGATTTTTGTCTGTGCTTAAATAACATTTCTATTTTAACACAAAAGTAGTTTAAAAGTTATTAATATCACAAAACGTGCAGGTACTGTGAACGTATATTACTTAGACATGTTTTGCATAAATAATTTTACTATACATACTCCATAGCCGTATGCACAGAAAAATGTGATATGTGAAACATATGTGTGTGTGTATATTATTAATAATACATTACCCACCTAGATACGTACTACTTACGCGCATCTACTTTGATGCCTAGGGATCAAAGAAGGACATTGTCACCCTTGGATTATTGTCACCCTTGGGTTATTGTCACCCTTGGATTATTGTCACCATTGGGTTATGGTCACCCTTGAATTATTGTCACCCTTGGGTTATTGTCACCATTGGGTTATGGTCACCCTTGAATTATTGTCACCCTTGGGTTATTGTCACCCATGGATTATTGTCATCCGAGCCGAGTGTAATATGAATAACTTGGCAAGCAAGCATACGATCCACCTGATTGTAAGTGATTATTGTAGCCTACAACAACAAAACCATACATTTATATGACGATTTTGTGGCGCAGAAATAGCGAACCTGCCTTAAACGCCACAGGTCGCGAGTTTGATTCCCGCTCGGCACAGATATTTGTACTGACCATACAGGACGTGTTCCGGTCTAGGTGTGTTTTTCCTTGTCTTTGTGTATGTTTCCGGATCCCCGACACAGGATATTACTATGCCAATGGGCAATTGAGTGTGTAGCGTTTATTATTTATTTATTAATAGGCGTCACTCACGCATTGCCAACCTGAGATATTGGTTCTTTAATCCCCTTTGATACTTTAATAAAAGGCCTACCAGCTTTAATGTTATCTAATTATAGTTCGTTAGCCTGTTCCCTTGTAATAATTAATGTAATTATATTCTTGTAATAGTGAACTTGGCTAGTATTGACCTTTGCTTACAATCCGATAACATTGCAACAAAATAAACAGTTCTAAAATAGGATAGTCGCTAGTCTTAATACCCCGGCTTCGGTCAGCTGACCGCAACAGAAGCCCTTAAAGTAAACGATTACACGTACACGCATATCAAATTAATATGGCTTACCGGTGACGCAAATTGTGTAATTGATCGAATCTACCGCATTCCATATCGTGGTATTCATATACATAATATGTTTAACATACTAATGAAGAACAGTCTGACGCAGTCTAGTAGGTCTGTACGAAGAATTTTTTTTATATCAGAGGGGGCAAACGACCGAAACTGATGTTAAGTGATCACCGCCCATGAACATCTCCAACACCAGCGGGCATGCATGCGTTGCAGTCCTTTAAGAAAGGAATAGGCTCTTCTCTTGAAGGTTCCCAAGCCTTAACGGTTCGGAAAGATATTGTTTTGTCTAAATGTTTTTTTTTTTTTTTGGATGTGTATAAGCAGTCTATCCCAATGATAGCGTCACATCTTAATACTAAAACTTGACCTTGAAAATGAGTCAGACTCACGGTGTTCAAAATACAATATTTCTGTGTCTCCTGTCTTAGGCTGAATCACAACTTAGTGTTCCCATAATAGCATTTTGTACAGGTAATAAGTATACTTAGCTACTAGATCACTGCGGTATAGTTTATATGCTCAAACTGGTGGTGGTGGCTAGGTTCAGTCCACGAAGTGAATCTATAATGCGACTCACAAATACGCGCTTATACGATATTATAAGCATGTCAACTGTTGTAATGCATATGGCAAAAGTTTATAAGCTAGTTTGAAAGCGCTCTTAGGATCTCATTGGGATCAGAGGCAGCTCTCCTTGTACGGTGTAGCTTTTCACCAACGTACGGTTACCTAACCAGTCAGTCATTTAGGCCCTATCACTTATCTATAAAACACACAGAAACAAAAGACAACAGAAATTAGCATTGAAACAACTTACAATAACTTCAATAATAATTACTAGTAATACATGAAGTATAAAGACATATCGATGAGTACTTAAACCTTGAAAAGGATTAACATTACAACACTGTTAACTGCGTAGTTTATTAAAGACTAGTTGCTCCCGCGGATCCGCTCACGTGGTGTACCGATTATTCTTTATTGCATATCATATATATTTTTTTGGAAAATAAAAGTAACCTAACTTAGGTTACTTTTATTTTAGTTTATTTAAGTTAACTCTTTATAATATCAGTTATCTGGTAATGAAAGTTCCGGTAAAATCATTCGAGGTGTTTCATAGATTAGCCAGATCAAATAGACAGACAGACAAAAATTTTAATTTTTTTACTGTAAGTACTGTATATACTTTCATATGCATTTAGTTTCACATAGTATAAATAAACGCTGCACACTCAACGGCCCCCATTAGGATAGTTATATCCTGTGTCGGGGTCCGGAAACATTCACAATGACAAGGACAAATACACCCAGACCGGAAAATGTGCTTGCATGGTCAATACAAACATATTATGCTCTGACCGGGAATCGAACCCGCGACCTGTGGCGTTTAAGGCAGGTTCGCTACCGCTGCGCCACAACGTCGTCGCCACAACAGTTTCACATAGTATATATCTGAAGGGTACATATGTTTCGACGATTAATTTTTATTTATATAGATATAAAGGATTAACTTGGTACAATACATGCTTTACGAAATACGAAACGAATAAAAACCTTAGCGAGGACGAAAATAGAAAAACATGCATATGCAATAGATATTAGGCAACGTCGCTTCAAGTTATCTTAGGAAATAAAAATGCAAAAATTTCTCAATTCATTTATTTGAATGGAATATTATCTTAGTCAAGTGTTGAATTTAAGTGTCACCTTTTAAAATATGTAAAATAACTGACCTTTTAAGTTTTTAAATAAACGAACTTTTGGTTTTTAACGTTAATATATATATATACATATAATTATAATAAAATACTACAATTAAAAACTATTGAAATCGTATTACTTGTCTTTATAATTATGTAATTCCTTTTCCACCTGTCGTTTTTATATATTTTATATATTTTGTATTTGTATTATATATTTAAGTATGTATTTGTATCTAATTGTTTTATATTTCTCCCTGTACATGGTACATATATGTATGTATTAAGTATGTAATTTTATTTATGTATAATATATGTATATATTTATGTAATTATGTATATTATTATTATTTATATCATTATTCAATTTCAGCTTGTTAGTGCCACTGTACACCTCCTCCACCGCTTGTTATTCACTATCATGTCCTCTATCCAAAGGTTGTCTGGAAGAGATCGCTGCCTTAGCGATAAGACCGCCTTTTGTGCTACCGTTTTATTTCTTGTTAAATTATCTGTGTTGGTAATATTGGTGTGCAAATAAAGTGTATTATTATTATTATTACTATAAGCACCTTTCTCCCTAGGTAGGTGCGTACACGATTTTTTTCCTACCATGAAAAGTTCGCTTTTAGTCCCTGGAACGAAGATAAAGATACGGTTGCTAGGTTACCGGGAGTGAGTTAATTAGTGTCATCTTGTTTAGGGAGAATCAAGCACTTTTCTTCTTCGTACCATAAACTAAAAGCGAAGTTTTCATCAAGGTAGGAAAAAATATTTTTATTTGTTTCCAAAAAAACACTGACTTAAAAACTAAAAAAAATCTACAGAGTATTTTCTTCAGAAGTCGGTGCGAAATTAAAATCGGCAAAGATGGCACCGACTTTTGTACTGGGTTTTCTGTCTGTCTGTTTGTTCCCACTAATCTCTAAAACCACCACCAATTTTGACGGCACGTACATTGGCAGATAGCTGATGTTATAAGGAATATTAATTTTAAAAAATAATTAGGGTTCTACGTTATAAAAATAAAACTTAACAAGATAAGCTAATAATAAAAAAGAATTAAATATAATATACGGGACTCACTATCTATACAAATAATATAATTATTTTTCCTAATTAACAGCTTTTCATTAAATTAATATGAAAGTATATACGAAACTTACATAAAACAAAATATCATTTTTTTAATTATTGTTTGTCTGTCTGCTTGCTACGGATAATCTCTAAAACAGTTGGGCCAATTTTAAACGGGACTTCCACTGGCAGATAGTTAATGTTATAAAGAGTAATTTAGATTATTTTTATTTTAAAAAAGGACAAGCCTTTACCGAAACAATGATCACTAAACTTATCGAAAACATAAGCAAATAAATATAGACGAATTGAAATCCTCTTCAATTCTTGATGTAATGATGTCAATTATTATCATAAAGATAAAATACATCTATTTGCTTAGAGATTAGGACAATGACATCACTGTGTTGTGAAACAGACCAAGGTTGTCTGATGCGTTCTCTAACTCGGTGACTATTGCGATAATACCGCCTCGTATGTGTTTTTGTCCTCTATATAAATGCTACACCCTCAACGGCCCCCATTAGATACGACCTCGACACAGGATATTACTGATATCCTGTGTCGGGGGCCCGGAATCATACACAACAACAAAAACAAACACACCCAGACCGGAACACATAACTATATCGTCAATACAAATATCTGCTTTGAGCGGGTATCGAAGCAGCGATCTGTGGCGCTTAAGGCAGGATCGCTACCGTTGCGCCACAACGTCGTCAATCAACAGTATTCATTAAAAAGTTGTGTACTGTAAACATCACGATTACATTTGAATCTTTACATAATGTAATGAAATGAATAATATTTTCTTTTTTGCCACTAAACATACTAAACGCAATATTATACATAATCAAACTATATAGTTTAAATATTTAAATTACAATATTTAAAAAAAAAACCGGTCGAATATATGATCATTGACCATGCACAGTTAAGGGTTACGAAATCGAGAAGACCATCAGCTACAACATTACAATGTTAGTTAAAAATTAATAAAACTATTATTGACGGCAAAAACAAAAAATAAAAATATTAAATAACTAAGTTATGTCTGCAATCGCTAAAATGAAATAAAAATAAAAGTTATCCGTAATAAAAATTTTGATTATCATGATTTTAGACCACGAGTCTACAAGTTTTACAAGCAGAATAAATTTATTAATTCATACGAAAATCGAGCTTCAGAACGCTGTCAGACTTTCATAGGATGTGTCAACAGTCAAACCCAACTCAGTATGGGGACATTTTAATACCGGTAACATCGAAAGGGTTAAAACTAATAAACACACTTTAGGTATTCATGCTCATAAAAAGGAGCAGCTTTGAGCTGTCGTAAACAAGTCCGCGATAAGAATTTGTTTGTATATATTTTTTATAATTTGATTATATTTGCCTATTGTTATATTTCAATGGCTTAGTCCATAGGCTCCCAAACTGATGTTTGTATTGAAATCGTTATTCACCAGGCGAACTCGCTGGCAGAAGCTATATATAATTATATTTTTGAGGTATTTTCTTCCCTCCCGATGACGTCCCAAGTCTAGGCTCGACCTCGCAGGAGGGGCCCTTGGGACGGATTCAACTTGTGCCCCGCGTGGCAGTCCATCTTTTACCGGCCGAGGTCTCCAGACCCGGCCCCCACCGGTGACGCTGTCAAGGCCACTAGGGCCAACAGCAATGGACACTCCGAAAAAAAAAAAAAAAAAAAAAAAAAAATAAGGTATTTTCTCGATTTTTCGAAAGCCCCTTCACCTCTTTGGTAAGATATCGTTAGATTTGACTCTACCTACGACCCTAATCTCACGTAAGTTTTTTTAAATGCATGTCTTAGTGTATATGCCTTTTTGTTTCAAACAAAACCGCAAAAATATACATGATATTTGTCGTGACCCCTAAACGTGATATGAAATTCGCCTCGACACCCTCGTCCCCTATTATTATTGACTAGCGGCTCGCTCCGGCTTCGCACGGGTATAAAATATATAGCCTATGTCATTCACTGAAAAAATGATTAAAATCGATCCAGTAGTTTTGATTTATTCATTACTGTCTGTGGCCCGCACGCGTTAAATTTGGAAATCACAGTATTTCTTCACTATTTAATGGAGGTTATTATACATATAAACCTTCCTTTTCAATCACTTTATCTATTAAAAAAAACCGCATCAAAATCCGTTGCGTAGTTCTAAAGATTTAAGAATACACAGGGATATAGGGACAGAGAAAGCGACTTTCTTTTATACTATGTAGTGATATTTAATTCTAATTTTAAGTAAGTAGTTAATTCTTTAATGCAACGACTAGTATTTAAGTAAATTTCTGTTTTAATAAAACTTCTAACGTTTTCACCGGGCTAGTAATTTCTAGGAGACAATTATCTAATAACAGAGTTTCAGGCTCAGTCTAATTGACGCAAGGCCATTTGCTAATATGATGATCACGGGGACTAACCACATGTGTCACCAGTCATACGCACCAATAATACTACTACACTTAATTTTCAAAAATTTAGGATTTCACTACAAAATAGTGTAGCGGTTCATAGAATACACCTATTTAATAAATTTCGTATAGATAGGGCTCATAGTCTTCGAGTACACTGCCTGTGACATACGGATGGACAGACGGACATGCCAAATTATTAGGGTTCCCTCTTTGCCATTTGGCTACGGACCCCTAAAAATATCAAAATATATAGAATTAGGTACTTACCTCTTTTTTGAAGTCTGTGAATAAACAATTCTAAAGCTACCAAGAATGAGTCACAGGTTTTTATACCATCGGTAACAAAATTCGGCTCAAAATGGATATTACATCATTATCATTGTTGACATTTTTCGGAACAAGTTTTTTAAATGTTTTTAGAGACTTAATGATAGTTGCTATTTTGTATAAACCGCATTATTTGTATGTTTCTCCAATGATATAATTTATCTAAAGTTTTTTGGAACGAAGCTCCTTATGGCGGCTTAAGAGTAGTCTGATTTAGTAGAAATCTTCACATTACGAAATGCCATATACAAGTCCGCACAGCCGCGTTCGCAAATCTCTCTTTATCCCTGTCTCCGTATCATATAACCTATTGAAATATAGAGATTTCATTTTGAGTTGAAGAAAAATCGTAATGAACTTTGTTCCTGAAGGGTCCCCCGACCGCATATATTTTATATTTATATTAGAAAGATGAGACAATATGTACAGTTCGCCTGATGGTGAGTTGTCACCATAGTATATATTTACATGGATGCTTGTAAGTGGTAACACTAGTAGTAAAACGCGCTGCTGACCCGCTGCAAGACTACGAGAGTGTAGGGTAGAAAATAATATGAAGGGACACAAACAGGGCATTAAAGAAGCTATTCAGCATATTAAAAACAAAATGAAAGAAATTTATATGTATTAGATCCGTTTTAGTCATTTGGTTACGGAACCCTAGCAATAATTATAACGCATGGTGAAAACGGTAGGTCTTTTATTGCAAGAGGCCGGGTAGGTAGGTACCACCGCAGTGTCAAATATTCTACCGCAAAGCAGTAGTGTCTTTGGCTTTACTGTGTTCCGGTTTGAAGGGTACTGTAGGCTAGTGAAATTAATGGGCAAAGGAGATTTAAGAAGCAATATCTTGAAGTTGGCAACGTGTGAGTGGCACCTACTAATGGTGTTACGCGCGCTCATAGACTACGGTAACCGCTCGCCATCAGGTGGGCCGTATGCATGCTTGCCAACTTAGTAACATTAAAAAAAACCACAAGTTATTAATTGATTGAATATATAATATATAATCCTGAGCATGATTGCATGTAGACTTGACTGCCCTTATATACAACATTGTAGTTATAGACATGTTACTGCAATGTCAATAAATATATAATGATTATTTAATTAATTAATTTTACTTATTTTATACTTGCATTATTAATTGGCACTTAATATTATTGTATTTTAAAACAATTGTAATTTTATTTTATTTCAAATTCATATTATGTAATTTTCCAATTTATATTGAATCACTAAAATTATTTATTTTATTTAAAATTTTTAATATCCTAAATTGTTCATTTTAATTTATACCTTATTTGTACATTAAATACCAAATGAGTCACTGTTACTTGAAATAAATGATTTTTATTTTATTTTATTTATTAACTAATAAAATCAGATATGTATATATGATAGCGTGCAGCGTGAGTCGACTTAATAAACGTTAAATGTATACCTATCGCCATTAGCCTAATCGATGTAATTAAGTATGTGGTCTAACCATCCGAGTAATTTTTAAACATTGTCCGATTATTAAGTCATTAGAATTTACTAGACTGATTAATAGAAAGGATTAGAAAGTAATTAAATTGATTGATTTATTTATTAATTACTATTATTGATAAAACTTAATTATATAAACTTCTCAACCCATGAAGTTACTCCTTCATGTACTCCGGTCTCGCACGGGGACCTTAGAGCTTAGAGCCAAATTAGAGCCCTGTCTGTTCTACAAAAAAATCGGGTCACAGTATTCGACACATCACTCATTCTTCTAGAAATCACCTATGTAGTAACGTAACGTAACGTAGTAACGTAGACGTAGTAACGTAACATTTAATGGCGATAAAACGTTCTATCCTCTTCTCCAGTTATCAAACTATTTCCAAACCATATTTCATTAAAATCGGTTCAGCCATTTAAGTCCAGAAAATCATAAGGTAATATTTTCGTATTTAAAATAGTGTGAAATATGTACCTATATTTCAATAAATTATATGATAAAAAGAGACAGATAGGGAGAGAGAGAGAGTTGCGCACCCGGCTGCGGACTTGCTAGTGTGCTCATTTCCAGGTAGTAAGGCTCGATACACACAAGCACACATACGCAGAGAATTCGGCATTTCGTTATATGACGATTTCTACTAATTTGCACTACCCGTAAGCCGAATTTCATACAAATCTAGCATCTAATCTCTCGGAATATTGTATAGCAATATTTTTCTTTTTTCTTACATTTTGAATGTGTTTTTTATTCATCTTTTTGTTCTGTTCGATCTATCTCTGAAACGCTCCAGACACAACGGACAATCTAATCCGTTAATATTGTAATTCTGTAATTTTGAATGTCATATTCAAAAGTCTTTATAAAAACAAATATAATTTTCCTGCTACTAAAATGAATAACCGCCTTTGTCAAAACTAGTTCTCTAGGTCAAAACGTTTAAAATTTAAAAATAAACGATATCTATCCTTATGCTAAAGTTGTAATTGCTATCTATACATTACATATCACCCATTTATAAAAACATGGTTTGTTTTGCGGTCTCAAGCGTGTCTTTAAAAAATTTATTATCTATATACAAAAATCGGGTTATTCTTTTTTGCAGCCGGTGAAATTTGATAAATTTTAAAGTAGGTTTTTTTTTCATGACGGTTGGCAAACCTATCAACACTTGCTAAACTAAAGGGGGGTGGAAGATTGGCCCTCCGGTGCCATCACTGATCGCACGAAACGCAACAATACCCACTGATACTGTTACATCACGACCACGCGATTGGAGCCGCGGGCGCAGCTAGTAACAATGATAATTTGACGATGGTGTGGCGCAGCGGAAGCGAACCTGCCTTAAACGCACAGGTCGCGGGTTCGGTTCCCGCTCGGAGCATAATAATTATGTTTGTATTGACCATGCAAGCATATTTTCCGGTCTGGGTGTATTTGTCCTTGTATGTTTCTGGACCCCCGACACAGGATATCACTATCCTAATAGGGGGCCGTTTAGTGTGCAGCGTTTATTTAATTTATTGTTTATTTAATAATATACAAAATTATGAACGTAAAGTTTTGAAACTTTAGAATTCTATTAATTAAATAAAATTTGACTAAAAACAAAAATGCTCAAGCGTAACTAGAAACATTTCTAATAAAAGCAAAACATAAAAATTAAATGTAAAACTAAATAAATAATTGTAAATACATGCTTGAACATTATTTATGTTGAACACGCAATAATAAAAAGCGGAAAAAATGTTATCGCGACCGATAAAATATACTTTATCAAAGTGTACGTTGTTTTTCTTGACTCTAATAACCCCATTTTGGTATATACATTTTGTATAGATTGTTTATCAAACCGGCTTTTGAGTTAATTGAGTTTTTTTTTAAATTCGATACAACTGAGGAACGGTTTGCTTTATGGTAAGCGAGAACCGTTTAAATAAATGAACGCTACACACTCAACGGCCCCCGTTAGGATAGTTATACCCTGTGTCGGGGGTCTGAAAACATACACAATGACAAGGACAACACACACCAATATCGAAAAACATGCCTGTATGGTCAATACAAACATATGCTCCGAGCGCGAAACGAACCCGCGACCTGTGGCGCGTGTGGCGTCATACTAATAAAAGATAATCGTCAAACTAATACTAGTAAAATGTGCCATCCGAATCCTTAGATTGGACAGGCTCCTATTTATGTAGACAGTAATTGACAAACCGACTAAAATCACGAGTCTTAGCTCGTCCTGCAATACCCTTACGATAAGATCTTTTTTTTTTCAGAACGATTACATTAGCAGCCATGCTCAAAATAAAATAGTTAATAATACAATAAAAGTTATTCTTATCCAATGGAATTATTTAACGATAATTTTATTTAATGAAATCTGTTCTGAGGAATTATTTAATGATAATTTATTTGAAATTTTTTTATATAATGAAACAAATATGTCTACTAAAGTATGGTAAAATATTTTAAATTAATCCATTATCGTAAATTAAAGCGCATCCGGGTCTCTTAGCTAGTTAACTAATAATTACCCGTGTTTCATTGTTTATGCAAAAGACAATCGAAGGTCGATCGAAGTGGAACAGCATGTATCGATTGTTTTAAATGTTATTAAATTAACATACGAGTCGTGTGAACAGAAATAAAAGTATTATATAATGCACTTATGTATTACTAGTTGTACCCGCGACATCGCTCGCGTGACTAATATAATAAATAAGTACCTTGGTGACCGAGCTTTGCTCAGTATATTTTTTATATTTTTAAAATAAATTGGTAAATCGTGTTTTTTGGAAATTATAATTATTTAAATACGAATTACATAATGATGAAATATGAATAATATTTTAAAACGTCATCTACTGAAGTAGCTTTAGTTTATCTTGCTAGTTGACTTGCTGGGTCTGGTTAAATCAAATATTAGTATTATTACACGAGTCATATATTCTTGAAATGGAGTTTTCATCGCCTGAAAATATGGACAAAACAACATTTTCTTAAAATATATGCTCATTTAAAGGTATTGGATAAAACTTGTGGACGGTACTAAGGTATGTAATGCCTCCAACACAACGGAAGGATCCTCCGCCCACGCCGATGATATTGCTTGGCAAGCCGAAGCCCAACGACTTACGTTGGGAAATTGTATATATAGGTTACGAGCGTAGGGAACTCTGATAGCGCGATTTAGGATCGTGACGCTCATTGGTCGTCAATATAGTTGCGTAGTATGTCAGGTAGGTGTCGCTGTAGCTTGATGCGAGATGTGACAATCTTGTCTTCCTATCGACATACGTCGTGTTGCATATAGATGTCGCTACAAACGTTACACACGAAACGGCCCCAAAGTAATATCCTGTGTCGGGGGTCCAGAAACATACACAGATACGAGCATAAACACAAAGACTGGCACATGCCTTAACGACCGCTTAAGGCTGGTTCGCGACCGCTTTCCCGGGGCACCAGTTTGGCATCGGTGGCCCACATAGGTGGACCGTTGCGCCGGAGGGTTATTGTTGTTTGCACAAGCGACCCCATGACGTCCCACTATGGCGATGAGAGTTCCGCTGGGTTTTAGTGGGTATTGCCGCTGGACTAACAGGCAGCCGAGTCCCACACTACCCCTGCCTAGTGTACTTGACGAGTACGCTACGTGCAGTGGTGTGCGTAAATGCATTCTCAGCAAAAATAAATAAAAAAAGAGGTTCACGAACGCTGCCCCATAACGGTCGCCAAGAAGAATTATATACGGAATGATTTGATTAAAATTATAATATATGTACTATAACCGCTATTTTATTCACTTCCGTATGTACATATTTTCTAACAATTTTTCTGTTGCAATGGCAGCGAACCTGCCTTAATATGCCAAAATTGGCGTTATCGATTTGCGTTCGGGGCAGATGTGTTTGTATGGATGTAATTCTAGACCCCGACACAGGATGCTAACTATCCTAACGAGGACCGCTTATGTAGTGTTTATTAAAATGGCTTCGTCTTATTCCTTGCATTATTCCTGGTATTATATTTACCCAGGTTCTGCTTATTACTCTTATCCGGATTTGACAGGGTAATGATTTTTACACATAGCGATTGCCATCTGACCTCCTTAACTCTAAGGGCGAACCAGTAACTCATTGGATAAGAGCAAATTACCTACCACGAGTTAACGATTATAATAAGATATTATGATAACAACCGGGGCCGGCGGCTTAACGTGCTCTCCGAGGTACAGTGGGGAGACCCACAAGGACAAACGAGTCGAGGCTCAAACGGTACCAGCACGCCACAAAGCAACGGTCGTTTATTAAAATGGACAATTTTAATAATCTTCGCTTCTGACTAATATTAAACCTCATATTTTGAAGTCGGTCACAAAGTTAAACATTCACATTTTATTTTCCACCTAGAAATCCCGCTGGGAAAATACGTGTATCTCAAACCTTAATGAGAATTCTCGCTTCACAGCATGTAGTCTAATATAAATTTCAGTTTTTTTTTCTACCACGCAGGCTTTTTCGTGATCGTTTTTGCATCGCAAAGCACGAAATGCTATCTCGGAGGTGATTGCCCTTATTTTAAGTAGCGACCATTGGCTTCTACGTCGATGTACTCAACGGTCTAGGCCGATAAGAAACGTATTTTTAAATTAACCAATTTACCTTGACTTCGTACGTACCCATTCAGGAAATTATTTTTTTGCTCCCTGTTATTTTTGGTACAAGATATATAATATTTTCGCCAATTTTTTGCCGATTTTTTTATGAAAAAAGGGGCAAACAGGCAGGAGGTTGACCTGATGTTAAGCTATCACCGCCGCCTATAAACATCTCAACACCAGAGGGCATGCAGTTGCATTGCCGACCTTTAAGGAAGAATGCAATTCTATTCATGCGTTTAGTCATAATTAAAAGCCCTTTCAGCATGATTTTTTTTTACTCAAAAATAATTCCGGGAATAAATAACACCGCAAATAGATATCAATAAACTGTAATAGTAATGTCAAATAAACAGAAGACATTGCCCTAAGGGGAGTTGAACACGCAAAGTTGAATGCTTAAAGAGAGTCAATACACCGATGCACGATGTCGTGAGCGACATTCTGATGGCAATTCGGATTTATATCACAACCATTAAACATTTTACTACATACTACTGTGGTTAAGGTACAATCGAGGTTAAGATTCTGTTAATAATGTAAGGAGTAATGAAAGAAAACAGAAAACAGGTACGAGGCGTGAAGAGGCATCTTGCGGGTAGGCAGGGCAAGGGTGGCTAATACGGTTTCATTCCGCAACTCTGTTAGCCGCCTTCGCGTATGGACTTTATTTCCACTCACCATCAGGTGGAGTAGAGTCATTTGCCCTACTTTCCAAATAAAAATAAATAACAAAAAAACTGTTTGATTCAGTATGTTACTGATCTGACGACTTTTAAAATTTATCATAAACTATTGTGTGTCTTTGCATAGCTTAAAAACTTTTTAAATGGCTGAAATATTGTTTTTTTTACGTTGTCACACCCAATATTTTCGTTATTTTGAAAATTATCCAAAAACTGAATGCATAAAAATCTATATAATTATTGAACCTGCTCACAAAGTTTCACGAGAATCGTTTGATAAACGCGACATAAAGAGACGAACAGGCGGACAGACATGAAAGCATATTTGTCCAACGTAAATCAGACTCAAATCCTTTTGGAGAAGAAAGCACTCTTCTTCTTATCGAGTGGTTAGTGGCCAACCTAGTGTCAGAGTTGTTCAGGTCGCCCGTATAGGCCTCTGACTAGACATATTCACTATTGTTATTTGATAACAGCCGGGACCGACTCTTAACGTGCCCTCCGAAGCACGGAGACGCTCAGTTGAAATACCATTATCTGATCACCATCTAGTGACCGACCGCGACTAATGTTGCTGAACCCACCGATCGCTTAACTCGATCTCAGCCCTCTTAATAATAAACAAACAAAAAACAATAAAAATTATAGTTAATCTTGAAACCATTGATTTATAATATATTATGTATATGCTTGAAACTCGTTCTCTGACTCAGTTGTTTTGTTCTATAATGTATGTTATAAGTATTGTGCTGGCACTATTATTTTTACATTATAGTATCGACATGTAGGCCGTTATGAAAGTGGGTGTATCCGGGTCAGTCTTAAACAAAAGAGGAAAATTGCCGCAAGACATAGTCGAAACGATGTGCTAAAGACAATGGCTTTTATGAAATGGGTTGAGACGTCTTGAAAGAAAGTTCGTTTAGGAAAAATGTGACATAAGCTCTTAAAACTTTTGAGAGTTTTTTAAGCTACAGTGGAGCATCATGAAGAATAGAAAGATAATCGTGAACTGACCATAGCGTTACAAAAAACATTTTGTCAAATGTCCTTGGTATTCAAATCAATATGAGCCATAAAACCTTTTTGGTAAGCTGAAGACAATAGACCTGTAAACGATAGGGTTAATCAAATCAAAATAAATTGATACTTACGTACGTACCCAACGCTGTTGAGGAATAAACACTTTTTGGATATGGATACGGATATTATGTTTAAAATATGCCGGCGTCGTATTCGGTTACGGATATGGAATTATTTCGGATTATCCGATTGTTTCGGATAGTTTTGGTACGGATATAATATTTCTATGGTATTGTAAAATACAAATGCACGTGGCTCCTTTAGACTTCGCCTGTATCCGAAATTCTTCGAAACGTGTAATTTTGATTCAGATACGGTTATCAATTTATTTCGGATATCCGATAATTTCGGCTATGGTCACGGAACTGCCTAAGATAACATTTGACACAGTTTACTTTGACCAGATCAAGAGTTTATTTACTTTACGTCTTCGTCTTCCTAGGAGTATTCCTATATTAGTAGGTATTATACGATTATTTACCCAGGGTCTACTTGGCGCTCTTGTCCGGATTGGCAGGTTACTAATTTTTACACAGAGCGATTGCCATCTGACCTCAAGCTAAGGGCGAACCAGTAACTCATTGGATAAGAGCAATTTATTTAAATTATGAAGAGTTAACGATTATTATCACATCTTATGTGATAACAACCAGGACTTACGGCTTAACGTGCTCACGTGCTTCACTTTACATCGTCTGGGTAAATAGAAGGAGCCGTCAGTATTGTTCTGTTTAGTAAAAATTTAACTTCACCTTCAATTCTTCAAGTAAGTTTTACTTGAGCTCATTGTACACACACAACAACTACCTGGTGCTCCTAATAACATAGGTTTTCCGACCTAAATAATAATTTATGTCATTCTTTACATAGTCATTCACGTACACGCGAACGTCTCGTTATTATTAGTTCAGCTGTATCGTAAAGAAGCACTGATAACGGACAGATGGACGTTTTTAATCCAGTTGTTCAAATAGGAAGACGTACATATGGAAATCACTGGGAAAATACTCAAGCATTAATTATCTTCTATATATATATAAAAGAGACAAAACCTGACTGACTTAAAAACGTCCAACCTAACCCTTGTCAACACAGCTGATTATTTCCCAGGTGTTGTTTTAAAAGTTTGTATTAAATTTAATATTCACGCGGGCAAAGCCGCCGGCGGAAGCTAGTACGTGGATATATTAGAAAAAACTGAACCTTTCAGCCAGGTGTGCTTACATATCTCTAAACGATCAATGGGTTAAGCAGCTTTAGTCGCGATTCGTCTATAGATGGGTAACTGGATAATAGTTTTTCGGTTCTTCAGAAAACACGAAAAGATTGGTCTCGACTATATGGGCACTTTGACAAAACTGATGAAAGGTTGGCTACTAACCGCACGACAAGAAGAAAGAATATATAAAACAACTCTCCTTCTAGATCATTTGGTTAGAAACCATTAGAGAAGTTCCTTAAACTTAAGCCTAAAATACTAGCTATTATTCTAACAACGCGGTATTCAAAGGCTAATATTTTATAAATCTCCCATGTGCCCTATCGAAAGGTAATTGCTTTCTCTATTTAGCTAACGCGATAGTTCGATCACGTTTCCTATTATTTATCTATCCTAAATCTATAATAAATTGATCTTTAGCGTAGAACACATTTACTCGTGTCTTACCTCTGATGTATATAGCGCGAGGAGATGAAAGAAATGAATATATAAAATTGCTTTTGTGTTTATGTGCGTTTTATAAATATATGCGTGATATTTTGATACTTGTAAGTCTATAAGTATAATTTAATTTTTTTATGTTACTATGTTGGCAAAAAAACTCACGGGTCAACCGAGGATAAGCGATTGTCGCAGCCTATGAGCGCTTGCAATACACTCACGCGTTGCCAACCTCGAGATATTGGTTCTTAAATCTCCTTTGCCCAGTAATTTCACTAGCCTCCAGTGCCCTTCAAACCGGAACACAGTAATGCCAAAGAGACTACTGCTTCGCGATAGAATATTTGACATTACGATGGTACCTACATATACCTATTTTGTTGCAAGCAATTGCCGCAGCCTATGAGCGGGTTGTGGCAATCGCTTATATATATAGCAGTAAGGCTGATTGCACTGGTTGAAGCATTTTGAAGACAATGTGCTATTTTAGATTTAATAGCAGTAGACTTCGAGCGTTACTGTTTTCTGAATTAGTAGGTCGACCGTCACCTTCGCCCAGATTATCGACGATTCACTAACAGTATTATGTTACTCGCAAGTGATGGGTCGCAATCGCAAGTGATGGGTCGCAATCGCAAGTACCGGAACTCCAAACCATTTCGAGAATTTCCTTTTGTCCCTTCACTACACGCTTGCAATACTTCAAATATTGCAGACGTTCATATGTTTCAGTGATAGCTTAAAATCAGGCCGGCCGTTCGCTTGTTTTTTCTTAATTAGTATTGATGTTGGCCCTACTCGCCTTGACAGCGTCACTGGGCCGAGTATTTGCGGGATTCAAAATTGATTCATTCCTTTGTGGTATAAAAAAAACCGTATACGCAATTCTATCTATATTAGGTAAGTCAACGACCTCTGTACTGCTTGTAACGGTTGTGCCTTTGTTTCGCGGCGCCGGTTAGTTTTCATCATTTCACAACTTAATAGCTCTTTGTTTACCCTCGCACACCTCACCAAGCCAACATAACTAACATTACTAACAAATGAAGGTTTATTTTATTATGTTAACAAATTTAAATAATCTATATATTAAAGAAGTAGAAGACCCGACGGACATAACGGAATTTTGATGTAATTTTTGAAACTAGACGCCTGAAGCTTAGTTTTTAGGTTAACAGATGAAGAAATATGTAATTTTTTATCTAAAAGGGTGGAAAAGGAGTTGAAAGTTTGTATGGAAATCCGTCATTTTTGTAACTAGAAGCACAAAACTTTGCTATTCGGCGAACAATTAAGGATAAAAAATATGTGTTTTTGCATTTTCTAAAATTCCACCCTTAAGAAAGTAAGTAGAAACGCGGGCGAACCCGCTAGCAGAAGCGAAGCGAGGAATAAGTATTTCAAAACGCGTACCTACTTCGGCGGAGAAACAACGAGCACTTTTGAAACTGTTTACAAAATTTTTGAAAATAAAGAATTTGAGCTTGATGGGTTATTCATTAATTGTGAATCGTTATTGCAGTTAGGTTACCTAGTCAAAAACATTTTAATGTCAGGTGGGTTTCGATGAATATTATTGGGAGGTTTCGCAAAATCTAATAACCTACAACTTTTGCTCTTTTTAAGTCATCTGACGATGATACCATCTACAATTCATAATCTTCTGAAAGGTCTGTTTTTAACCGACTTCAAAAAAGGAGGCTCTCAAATCGGATGTTAATATTCTCTCATTATCTTTAGTTTTGAAGTCGGTTTTTTACAGCTGTATAGATAAGTAACTACATACGAGTCATATTAATCTACATTCACACTGAAGGTATAAACGTCTTGTAAACATCATTGTTTTATTACCTATGGCATTAAAATAACAAACATACGATACTCGTGGATCGCATTGTGAAATGGGATAATCCATTAAACCTATTGTATCGTTTCCAACAATCAAGGTTTATTGTTCAATAGAATGCGCCGGCGCATATCTTAAATGCATATAAAACACGCAAATACTCTTTAAACATTGGATTAATTCGCATTGCTATGCTAATCTGCGTCTTTTATTTACCCAAATAGACTTGTTTCAATTTCACAATTGTTTTTATCTAACTTGTAAATAAGGAGGACCTTGACTTCAAAAAATCGACAGTTGTTTTATTTGTATGAGAGGTATCTGCCGATTTTTGGAACGATTTAAATGATGCTTTTGCCTTTTTTATATGTATACTAGCAGCCCGCTCCGGCTTCGCACGGGTATAAAATATATAGCCTATGTCATTCACTAAAAAAATGATTAAAATCGATCCAGTGGTTTTGATTTATTAATTACTGCCCGTGGCCCTCACGCGTGACATGTAATTATTTACGACATCATTCTAATATGACCTCAAAAATACACATAAATCTTCCTCTTCAATCACTCTGTCTATTAAAAAAACCGCATCAAAATCCGTTGCGTAGTTTTAATGATTCAAGCATATATAGGGACAGAGAAAGGGACTTTGTTTTATACTATGCAGTAATATCCCAATTACATCTACATATTGTGTATATATACCAATATAATAAGAAAAACTTTACATAAATGTGTAGGGTATGGGTCTCCGTGACACGCGTAAACACTGCACGTTTTAAACCGTTAGATATCATTTATTTTAGTTGACGACCGTTGTGGCATACTGGTAGCCAGCCTGCTTTGAGCCTTGACGGTCGCAGGCTCGACTCTCGCTCGAAGCTGATTATTGTTAAATACCTGTTTCGATCTGGGCGTATGTCCTTGTGGGTCTCCCCATCGTGCCTCGGAGTGCACGTTAAACTGGCCTAGTTGTTATCATAACAACTCATAATAATCGTAAACTTTACTAGGTAATTTCTCTTATCCAATAGAGAGGTCAGACTGTAAACGCTCTGTGTAAAAATTAGTAACCTGTCACATCCAAAGAGAAAATATAATTATAAAATCATGTATTACTGTTTTAAAAATAATACAATCGTTTAAATAATAAGGATTTCAAAGAGAATTTCGGAACACGGAATTGCTTAACCGGATTTACTAGTTTTTATTGTAGTACTTTGTTATCAAACTCCGAGTGAAATACTGAAGTTAGATAACTTGTTCCTCTAGATTATGTCTTGGATCTGAACTAAATACAAGTCTGGAATATACAAGTTTCTCGGAACTCTCATTTGAGGCTGCCTTCAATATTTAACGTGTATCTATTATGAATGAAACACGCTACTTTCTTTTTAGACGGATATTGGCAGATTTTTTTATATTGGAGGTGGCAAACGGGCAGGAGACTCACATGATGCTAGGCAATTACCGCCGCCCTTGAACATCCAAAATACCAGAGGATAGGCATGTTCGCTGGCGACCTTTTAGAAGGGAATAGACTATTCTGACGACGATGTGGCGCAGCGGTAGCGAACCTGCCTCAAACGCCACAGGTCTCGGGTTCGATTCCCGCTCTGAGCATAATATGTTTGTATTGATCATGCAAACATATTTTCCGGTCTGGGTGTATTTGTCCTTGTCATTGTGAATGTTTCCGGACCCCCGACACAGGATATTACTATCCTAATGGGGGCCGTTGAGTGTGTAGCGTTTATTTATTTTATTATTTTTTTATTTATTCTCTTGAAGGCTCCCATGTCGTACAGGTCCAGAAAGCCCGCCGGCGAAAGCTGATTTCACAGAGTGATTGTACTCTATACCCGATGACGTCCACACCCATAGTTCGGCTATGGTTGTAGTAGATTAAATCAACTTTGAGCCTCCGAAAAAGCTATCCCTTTTTCTCGGCCGAGTCTCAGTCGACCACCCCCGCCCGGTGACGTTGTCAAGGCCAGTAGGGCCACCAGCAATACAAAATCAGAAAATACAAACAGAGTTTTGTGCGAGGAAGAAATGCCTTCTAAATTGTGTGTTGTGATTGGGAGACGGCGAGGTGTTGAAAGAGGATTCAATTTTACCGGCGAAATCGGCCTTAACTTAACTAATTCCTCATTTTCAAATATTTGATCAGTTAATTTAAAACATAAAAATTGCATTTTTAACTTACCAAAATAAGTTTAATATACATGTATGTGTATTATTAAGATCTGTCGCTAATAAAGGAAACAATGGAATACGTTCAACAGAACACGTGACTATTAATAAAAATAATTTGTTGCATGTAGTAATAAAATATTATTATTATTGAGATGTTTATCTTTGTTTTTATTAATCTGATATTAACGATTTCGAATAATATTATTTTTCTCCATGTTAAACAATTCTTGAACAGATGATAATTCAATATATAGGGAAGCATCTTAGAAGTATAACTTATTGCAACAAAGTCATTACAAAACCAGAACCTCCAGCTTTTAAAGTCGGCTAACGATATTTACAAATCGGACGGATGATTCGGATAATCGTAAGAATGGAACAAGTATGTCATTGCCGCACGATTCACAATGGAAGGCAATCGGAAATGCTTTCCTGGCAGATCGACCTGCGATCCCGTGACCCACTTCGGGAGGGTCGTCGACCGAGTGACGTCACGGCCTTCACACCCCCCACCCCAACTCTCCCTCTCGACTGGGGGTGTGCCTCCCGAGGTCATATGTTATCCAACTCCCGGACGACACGAACGTGTTTTTTTGCATTGTGAAAGTTTAATTCAGTTATTGTGCCCGGAATGACCATTTTAGGTATGGTTTATCAAAAACTTTAATGATAATGAATATATTTTATTTCAATTGGAAAAAAGAAGTATAATTAAAGATAATGTATATTAAAACATTAGTTAAGTATACTTCATTAAGATTTCAATAGAAATATTTAGAGTTTTGTTAATGAATAAAATATAATATTCAAATAGTAAAAGATAAACGCTTACGTAATAACCCATTGTTGTATCATTGTATAAGAATATTATGACTATTCGGAGTTTTATGCGATAAAGACGAGTTAGTTATGTAATGATTTTTCATATAATAATACTTTTTTATATATATTAGGTTGTCAACAAATTAATAGCGACATCGGGCTTGGAAAATACAAAATCAAAGCGTTATTTGTTGTATAAAAAATCTTTTTACTGCTATTTTGATTTTCATAATTAATATTTTTAGCTTTAAAGTTAAATTATATTAAATGAAACATATTTTATTTAAGCTGAGGACCTTAAATTTTAAAGGTAACGTTCGATATTGTGAATTAAATTCGAAGTTGGTATCTCTAAATTGCATTAATATTAGATTTCGTCCACTTTTTGCGACTTTGTCCACGTGCACTCAAGCTCATCGCGATGCCAACTATTTGTCCTACTCCAAGATTTAGAATGTCTTAACACAAAAATTGTCTTCTGATTATCAGAATGACTACAGCTGTTTGGTTTGTGTATAATATTTATAATAGTTGTATATTGTGTTGTAATGCGTATGCAAGCAAGAACTCTTCATTATCGTCTCTGAAGCTTTTCTTTTGACCATTTTGAAATTTATAACAAACGTTGATATATTAATCGAAAAGTGAAAAAAAGATACAATTGTATGTGTTAAAAAAAACATACGATTTCTATCGACTAATTTCTAACGCATTTATCATAACAAAAAGCAATGTAGGTGCAGAGATTGTAGGTAAACGTAGTTTTTATAACTTAGCTGATTGATTTCAGAAGATATCCTTAGTCGTGATTCGGCCTTGTAGAAAGCACACTAAAGGCAAATTTTGAGCACCCTGAGCGCTGTCCCTTTTTTACGCCAGGTCTCAGTGCTTAGCCACCTGGTGACGTTGTTAAGACCAATAGGATCGAAAGCAAAACACATCCGATCATCCGAAAAAAAGATCTGATCGTCATGTTTATGTGGGACTACCGCGGAAACTAAGTTGAACTAAAAATACGCGTACCTTATTGAATTGATAACCTACTTTTTGAAGGCGGTTAAAATTTCAGATTATTTGATAAAAAAATAAATATAGTCGAACTATTAAAAGTGTGTTAAATAAGGCTGTCAATTTTATATATGTAATGAATTTCCGCCACTCGATACATAAATTATAATATGACCTTCGTGGTCCATTTATAGTATCAATTTGCTTAAGCACATAGACAAATTGCTTTTCGATGAAACTCTGATAGATTGTTACGTAAAAAAGTGGTGCATCGTGTTTTCGTTTCGAATTGATTTTTAGCTGACTTCAGAAAAGAGTTTGTTTTGCTGTCTTTTTGCGTGTATTGAGCCATATTGTCGCTGTATGTCAAACTGTTTTGATGGCTCTTTTCTTGTTGCATAAAGTGAGCTCGTTGTCCCAAACAATTTTTGTGATCATTTGATAAAGGACCTCATATAAGTATAAGAAAACATTGCATCATATCTGATTTCAATGTCTGACGGTTTAAGGTGTGCGTTTTTTTAAAGATTCGTAATATTTATATATTTTGCATAATAATAACACTTTATTGTACCCCATAAAATTGTCAAAAAGAAATAAAAAACTAAAATATAAAAGACATATGGACGCTTTGGCTCCTCATTTGTAGTGGGTAATTATTCTTTTGTAAATATATAAATGTGTCGGAATCGCATAAAAAGGGTTTCGTTCTACCGTAGAATAAAAGTAACAGATAGACTGGTAACACCGTATATACTTTCATATGCATTTAGTGAAAACCTTTTTTGTGATTGTGTATTGCTATTGGCCCTGCCGGCCTTGACAGCTTCACCAGGCGGGAATAGTTGCGTACTGAGACCCAAACAATGAAAACCTGTAAATTTGGAATTACAAACAGACACTTCAATTTTATTCATTTGTATAGATATATTTATCATCATTTTCGTTACCCATCTTTAAAAACTCGTTTTCTGTAACCAAGTAACTATCTATTTCTTTATTACTAAAGAGTAAAAGAGAAATGGCATGTCATACGTCATCAATGTCTTCGCTCTGCACGCGAGGACACAGCACACGCCACACGGTACACATCTTCCGATATATAACGCTAAGGTTGCGTAAGGGTATTCAGGGTCAGGTTAATAGCTTGCTTTTTAAACTTCTGTGGTATTTTTTGTAGCCGAAGAAAACTTAGTATTATAAATCTAGTAGGAGGTATTTAACTTAATATATTAACTAGCTTCTGCCAGAGGTTTCTTCCGCGTTAATAACGATTATAATACAAATTTGGAACTCCTATTTCAACCACTCAGAGGTGGAATTTTAGAAAATGTTAACAATTTTTTCGCTTGGACTCGATTATTTTTATGAACATACAAGCATGCGTTCCAGTCTGGGTGTGTTTGTCATTGTCGTAGTGTATGTTTCCGGACCCCCGACACAGGATATAGCTATCGTAATGGGGTTGAGTGTGTAGCGTTTATTTATAAAAAAAAACATTTCTTAAAGTAGGCACAGATAATCCAAACAAATCATAGAGTCTAAGTCTTACGAACATGAATTTAAAAAGTCAAGACTATTGTAATTAGTCCAATAATAGTAATTATTCACCATAATACGAAACCATCGGTCGATGCAAGGAGCTGTCCATGTCTTTCGCGGAAGTCGTTGATAACAAAGCATTATTTATTAGTAGGTTCCATGTAAAGTACACGGCATGCTGTAATTGTATGTAAACATAGGTAATATAATTTAATATGATAGAAACGGTAAAACATTCAAAAACTACCTACTATATTGACGCCTTTAGGGTTGGGTTCCGTAGCCAACTGGCAAAAACGGAATCCTTATAGTTTCGTCATGTCCGTATGTCACAGTCATTTTACTCGGAGACTATTGGCTCTATCGATACGAAATGTATAATGATGTATTCTATAAACCACTATACAATTTTGTTTTCATGACGTATAAAAAAAGCTTACGTTAAATAACTGTACCATAACAGGCGTAGTAGTCAAATGTAGAAATAAGTTCTTGAAAAAACTACTCAACTTCCCTATCTTTAGTATATATTTGTTTAGTTTATTGAGTTAGTGAGGTTGTAGAGCCATTAGTAGGTTTCATCTCAGCACAAATAGGCCGGCTCGACCGGGAAAGAATTACCCTCGGCAAAAAAAATTGGCTTAAAGTAACAGTACTGTTGCATTGAGATGCCAAATCTCCCACCCTTTTTTATGTTAGAAGTTGGCAAAC
The DNA here is from genome assembly GCA_023373885.1 of Hestina assimilis. Lineage (NCBI taxonomy): Eukaryota > Metazoa > Arthropoda > Insecta > Lepidoptera > Nymphalidae > Hestina > Hestina assimilis. The sequence goes on along the minus strand of CM041746.1, from coordinate 14,782,280 downwards.
AAGCATACGGCCCACCTGATGGTAAGTGGCTGCCGCAGCCTATGAGCGCTTGCAGCACCATTAGTAGGTGCCACTCACGCGTTGCCAACCTCGAGATATTAGTTCTTAAATCTCGTTCGCCCAGTAATTTCACTAGCGTACAATGCCCTTCAAACCGGAACACAGTAGTGCCTAAACACTACTATTTGGCGGCAGAATATTGGACACTGCGGTGGTACCTACCTAGCCGGCCTCTTGCAACAAAAGACCTACCACCAGTGTGACTGATTGCACTGGTGGAATAATCTCTGTTGTGACAGAGGTTATCCCAACAGCGGGCGATGGGGTCGTCACATCCCGACGCCTTTAAAACGACGCCCTCTCTGTTACCTTCTCATCCCTTCCGTCCTATCCTCTGTCTTAGCAATTTGGATTTTATACTTAATGCTAAATATCCTAATATTTTTCTCTTGTGTTTTCAGAGGATAGAGTGATGCGCACGCCGGCGTTCGCCGGCGGGGTGGCCGTGTCTCGCTGGTCGCAGTCCGCTCCCGCGCCGCTCACGGACTACGCGGACCGCGCGCCGCCCACACACGCCTACCCTGTGTTCCCGTATGACGAGGAGATCAACCAACGACTTGCTATTTGGTAAGCAACAAACGCCTTAACCACTTCTTTTTGACCTCTCTTGACTGTATATGTGGACGCAAATAAGCAATACCATGTCAACCCACACGAATGTCATTTCGAGAAAAACGCGTTTGAAAATTTTGAACCACTTGCTTTATATGATTTTTTTAATGTATTGGTCAAGTTTTTGGCAATTTCAGCTTTATGTAAGTTATTTTACTTATTTTCACAAAAAATAAGTATAGAAACTGCATATTTCGTATATAATATAACCCAAAACGTTTAACATAATACATTAATTGCATGATTAAAAATAGCTTTTTAGAAGTTTTAAATCTTAAAACCCTACAAATATTAAAGAAAAATGTTCTTCAGCCATTTACCAACACTTCTGCATATATAACTCAGTTTTTTCAATTTTGTGGGTTGACATGGTATTGCTTATTTGCGTTAATGTAATGTTACATTTTTCTACAAAAATTAATTGACGACCTTGTGGCGCAGCGGTAGCGAACCTGCCTTATGCCAGGTCGCGTGTCCGATTCCCGCTCGGAAAATATGTTTGTATTGACCATACAGGTATGTTTTCCGATCTGGGTGTGTTTGTCCTTGTCATTGTGTATGTTTCTGAACCCCCGACACAGGATATAACTATCCTAATATAATGACGCTACACACTCAACGGCCCCCGTTGAGTGTGTAGCGTTTATTTATTTATTTATTAATGCTTAGCGCGCAAAAGTCAGAGGACGTAATTGTTTCTTGTATGTCAAGGGGAGGGTAGTGTGATATATCTAAGTTTCTGAGGTGACCCTTGTGAGTATCCAACCGTCTTGAAAGTGTTGCAAATAAAACATAGGTTTAATTTAATTTCAATGGACTATAAAAGGTACCTTCTTATATGTGAGCACATCGTCTGATCAAAAGAATACAGTCATAGAATACGATCTCGTAAGAATTGCCGATGTACAAAAAATCGAAAAGGTTTAGTTTTGTGCTACTTATTTTCGGACCTTCGGTACAGCTAATTCAACCTTGAGCGGGTCGTGTAATGTGTAAAGCTTGTTTACTTTTGAAAAAATAATGTTCAAAATACACACGAAGGCAACGACAGTAAACACATGGTTATAGTATTACAAACAACGGAGTCGCGAGTGTGTTGTTAGCATATAGAAGTTAAAACAATAAATTACTGCTAATGAATTACATTGAATAATTTAGTACCGTCTGAGACAGTGGCTCTCCACCCACCACCAGTGGGACATTAAAAGTTATTGTGGAGAACTAATAGTCTGACGGTAGTAGAAAAGTATTACCTTAAAAGTTATCTTCAAATATTGATTTACGAATTCAATCACAACTTTCTAGAATAATCCGAAAAAAAAAAAATTAAGGTTGATCAGAACTGGCTCGAAAAATAATTTTTGGAATCGGTTAATAAATGTCGAAGTTCTGAGGCAACAAACATTTAAAAAAAAATGTTTTGTACATTGGTATCATTATTGTCATTCAGTGCTGACAAAAAATAAATATAAGATGTCTCTGATAACAAAAAGTAATTGAAAGTGGTCCCTAGACTATAAAAGGTTGGGATCCATAAGTCACTACTACTAAAAACTGAAAAAAATATATAAATATGATAAGAAATAATTTTATAAAACAATCCTGTATACATAATTTACAAATAATAACATAGAACTAGGTAAATAATATGTGATTATAACCGCGTAACTTATTTCCACAGAAATAATTATAATATTAATTATATTCTACATGTAAATGAATAAAAAATAAACATTTATAATAATATTTCAGGCAAGGGGACATATCGACACTGGAAGTGGACGCGATCACGAATACGACGGACGAGACGCTGTCGGAGTGCAACGCGATCAGCGAGCGCGTCATGCACGGCGCGGGGCCAGACCTGAAGGAGGAGATCATTACCAGATCATTAGGTATGCTCGTTCATATTTTAAATAACTTTGTATATATGGGTACTGTTCCTTAAATTTAATTTAATTAATGAACCAAAATGGCTGCTTCTGCGCAGGTACAGTCATGGACAAACATTTTAGACAAAAATATTGATTTCTTCTTTATTTAAATAATTTTTTTATAAAGTGGGAAAACGGAATGAAGCATATATAATACAGTTATTGTTTTTTCTAAATTCAATTAATTATTTATCCATTATCCTTATTTATTACTTAAATAGAATAAAACAAATAAATAGTATAGAAAAAAGGTATATAAAATAAAATTGATAATAAACATTTTTAATCACTGTCACTTATTGGAATGACACTCCATCTTGAAAGAAAATTAAATATTTATACACCTGACAAAAATAATTTATATTTTAATTTAATTTTTAATAATTTATTTTTGAAGAACTCAAACAACCGTGAGCGAGTGTACTAATCGGGTGTAGCGTCCCGTGTTGCTATATTTACGCGGGCCCCTTCATAGCGCATTTGGTTGAGACCCAAAAATGTGTTACTACGCATGGTTCAACTTATATTGCAAGAGTTACGACTACATGGCTCGTCCCTCCGAATTACTGTGTCAATGTGTGTAGTCACATCCCTTCCAAAGAGTTTGCATGTAGTAGTTATTCGTCTAGGAATACGTCATAGACGTAGAGGACAAGACAGCTGGTCTATATGGCGTAAAGTAATAGAAAGTGGCTTAAATTGAAGCACCACAATGAATTGACAATAACGCCATCGTGCGCATGCGCTACTAAAATCTTGCTGATACTCAAACACAAATAATGAAAACATCTGTATTTTCGCAACACTAAGAATAATAACGGACTGCTGTGAAAAATTTAAGTATCTTTTTAAATATAACTTAAAAATTACTTTTTTTTTTGTATGTTAGAAGTTGCCAAACAAGCATACGGCCCACCTGATGGTAAGTGGCTGCCGCAGCCTATGAGCGCTTGCAGCACTATTAGTAGGCGCCACTCACGCGTTGCCAACCTCGAGATATTAGTTCTTAAATCTCGTTCGCCCAGTAATTTCACTAGCGTACAGTGCCCTTCAAACCGGAACACAGTAGTGCCTAAGCACTACTATTTGGCGGCAGAATATTGGACACTGCGGTGGTACCTACCTAGCCGGCCTCTTACAACAAAAGACCTACCACCAGTGTGACTGATTGCACTGGTGGAATAATCTCTGTTGTGACAGAGGTTATCCCAACAGCGGGCGATGGGGTCGTCACATCCCGACGCCTTTAAAATTAATTTACATTAATATTTTCCAAAAATTAATTTATAAACCAAGCGCTAATTTATAACCTCGAAACTTATACTACTTAAAACAAAAAGAAAGATTAGGTGGTATCTTTTGTTTTTCAATACACACAAGTCTGCATAGTTTTCACTCTATATTTAAAGTTCTTGACTTTATAACAGACTACCCTCAACTATAAAAAGTGCCAGCTCACTTTACGTCTTTAAAAAATTGTTAGTTCAACATTTAATAAATATTAACTAATATTATTAACGTTTAAAATTAACATAAAAAGTTTTGTAAGTTTTCCATTATAGTTTGTAAGTTTTACTACCTATTTTTATTTGTGTTTTTATAGCTATGTATTACAACAACTTCTACTACTACTACTGACGACTAGTATTTATTGTTAAATATGTTATCACATAAGCGACAAATTTGTCTTAGTTGGTAATAAATATTCTTTAAACCTTTAAACCTTTTCTTGATTTTTGATGATTTTTTATAACTCAAACCGAAACACGGTAAACTAGTTTGCCATAGAATACTAACACTGCACTGGTACCTACCTAGCTGGCCTCGTCTACCAGCAGTTAAAAAATATTTGACACCGTTGTGGCGTTGTGGGTAGCGAGTCTGCCTTAAGCCTCGACGGTTGCGGGTTCGATTCCCGCTCGGAGCAAATGTTTGTATTAATCGTACAGGCATGTTTTCCGGTCTGGTTGTGTTTGTCCTTGTCATTGTGAATGTTTCCGGACCCCGACACAGGATATAATTATCCTAATGGGGGCCGTTGAGTGTGTAGCGTTTATTTATTATTCAATATTCTGCCGCCAAATAGTAGTGCTTAGGCATTACTGTGTTCCGGTTTGAAGGGTACGCTAGTGAAATTACTGGGCAGAAGAGATTTAACAACCAATTTCTCGAGGTTGGCAATGCGTGAGTGGCACCTTCTAATGGTGCTGCAAGCGCTTATAGGCTACGGCAACCACTTACCATCAGGTGGGCCATATGCTTGTTTGCCAATTTTTAAATTAAAAAAAAAATATTCTGCCCTATACCCTTATCCGGATTACTAGTTATTACACAGAGTGATTGCCATCTGACCTCCGTAACCTTAATGGCGAACCAGTAACGCAATAGATAAGAGCAAGTTACCTTTTCTGAGTCAACGATTACTATCAGATGTTGTGACGTAATCGTCGAGCCTCATAGCAGGCTGACAGACAACAATTCAAATACTCTCTTCGAATTAAGAATGTCCGTGTTTCCAGAATGTCGGACGGGGGAGGTGGTGGTGACGAGCGGGTTCAACCTCCCGTGCCGGCACATCATCCACACCGTCAGCCCCAAGTACGTGGCCAAGTACCACACGGCCGCCGAGAGCTCTCTACACAACTGTTACAAGTGAGTCCCTGATGACAGGTTTTATGTTATTAGAAAAATTCGAACATAAAAGATTCCGCACCGCAGTCGAATAATTGTGATTTTTTTAGTTTTATTTTATTTTATTTTACACTTTCTTGGATTATTCTACCATGGAGAACGGAAGCTTATTAATAGAGCACCTTTTTGTCAAGAGCGTCATAAAAATTGGAAGACACATCTTTAAAAAAATTAAATGTAAAATAAATGTATTTATGCATAATTTGTTAAAAGACAAGAATATATTTCATATGTAGGTTTCGATAAGTCATTGACGGTTGAAGCTCTTATCCTTAGTTTATTGTTGCGTATTTTTACTTAGAACCTTATTAATAGGGACATAAGATTCGAAATCGCTCTCTACTCTCTCTGTCTCTTTCTTTCGCAATGCGTTCGTTCTAGTTGTATACTTGAAAAATCCCGTATAACATTCCCTGGATTGAACTTTTTCGAGCCCTTGCTTCGCACTATATAAGCGGACCGGAGAGTCGACTGAGTTATTTAGTTCTGAGTGAAAAAACTAGAAGCGATACAAATGGCCAAGTGACAAAACTAGTGACCTCGGCTTTTATTCTGGACTCTGATTAACCTGGAAGTTCTGTTCTGTGAACTTAGACGAAAGATCTCATTAAGGTCTTTTTTAGAGCCATCAGGTGTTTTAATCCAAATCTTGGGAACTTCCACCCTGTAACAGTATTATTATTTGTAATCGTGTAAACATGGATTGCATTTAATTAAAAAAATATGGCATTTGATTGTCATTAGAAACCCCAAAATCCTTGATCTTGAGTGGATAGTGGTTAGTGACCTAGTGTCTAGAGTTGTTGAGGTCACCCGTAGGTCTCTGATTTGACTTATCGACTGTTGTCAAATTGTCAAAAACTAGGACCGACTTTTTACGTGCCCTCCGAAGCACGAAGACGTTCGGTTGAAATACCACTATGCGAGCACCCATCTTGTGACTGACCGCACTTAAAGTTGCTAATCCTAACGAACTTTTACCGATTCGTGGGTGCTACGGCTATGAGCGTCTCTTATTTTATTGGACCTCGTTTCTAATATTGGTCTCGTATCTCGTTGGACCTTGTTTTTTTCTGGCTTATGAGTGTTCTTGTGTTACAGGAACGTGCTGCACAGCGCGGGCGAGTGCGGCGCGCGCTCGCTGGCGCTGTGCGTGGTGAACTCGCCGCGCAGGAACTTCCCGCCCGACGTCGCCGCGCACGTCGCGCTGCGTGAGTATACTCGCAGCTGTCTGTCTGTAGCCCGCGCTCGCCGGCGCTTCCAATTCATACTCTTGTGTTCGCATATGTGCTGTTTTTTTTAGTTCGAACCAACTTGTAGAAGGCGTTAGTTCATCCTCCAATTTTTACTAATGTTAATGTATGGGATGAACTCTACCTACTCTATCTACTCTTCGCTATATCTATGGTGCAATGTCTACGAAGATCTCGTTTAGTGACCATAAGTCCCCACCGTCAGGCACGATCCGCCGCTACCTGGAGCAGCACGGCGCGCCGCAGCTGGTGGTGCTGGCGGGCGCGTGCGCGGCCGAGCTGGCGCCGCTGCTGGCGCTGGCGCCGCTGTACTTCCCGCGCGGCGCGCGCGAGGCGGACGCGGCGCGCTGGCGCCTGCGCGACGCGGGCGGGCCGGCCGGCGAGCCGCTGCACCCCGAGCGGCGCATCCGCATCATCCACAACCCGCAGGAGCACCGCGCCCACGGCGCCCACGGTCAGTCGGCTAGCTCGTTCATTCGTTCTTTCGCTGATTCATTCATTCGCTCGCTTATTCGTACGATTCGTTCATTCGTTCGTTCGTTTCGTTCGTTTCGTTCGTTAATTCGTTTTGTTCGTTCGTCTTTTCACCTAAGCACGTCCTGCAAGACCCTGACGATAGGATTACATTAGAAAATGCCCCTTACACAGCACAGACACGCACACAACACCGTCCTCGCCGGCGAGGACGAGGTCTTTTGTTCCGCACGTCGCGTCGCGCTCACACCGTCGGGCGAGTGTATCGTATAGAATGCGCTCGGAGCGCTGCCTCCATCTCCGGTGACGTCCGCCGCCGTGGTTCAGCTTCGCAGGAGGCACCCTAAGGACGGAATCAAATTTGAGCCCCCGCGAGGGCTGTCCCTTTATCACGGCTGAGTCTCTGTACTCGGCCCCCGCCCGGTGACGCTGTCAAGGCCAGTAGGGCCAACAGCAATACACATTCCGAAAAAAAAAAAAAAAAAAAAAAATCGTCTTTTCGGCTGTTTGTTAAGCTTAAGTAATTCCTAATTTATAACTTTTTTAACAAACTTCAAAAAATTAAGTTCTATGTCCGGCTTGATTTTTTGTTTTGTATATTCACCGGTGCCTTTTGTGCAGTTGCTTTAGTACCGACTTCTAAAGAAAGTATTTTGTACAAAAAATATATTTTCGGTCGGTATTTTTATAATATTTGTAGTAGAAGTTGAAGTAAAATCATTAAGAACTTCTTTCATACATAATGTCTTACATGTACACATAAGAAATGAAATAAAGCATATAGATAAGTTACTTTAAGAAAATATCCGAATCGTAATAAATAAAAGATACCATCATCTAATTTGACTTCTAGTACGAGCGTTAAAGCTCAAAAGAAGACATCTTTACATAACTAACTAATAAACTATGTATGTTTAATAAAATAAATAAATTGATTATTATTAATTTTATCTGATCCCGACTACATTAATTACAATGAGACAAATTTGAAGTCTGAAAAAATTCAAATAAAAAGAATCGGTTATGAGTAATATACAAAATGATTATACATACAGTAGAATCTCCCCTTTTTAAAGTCGGTTTTTTTATAGAAATTAACTTTTACGAAAGTAACCGGTTTAAAATCATTCAGCCCGGTCAATTCTGGCGACTGCAAAATTTAGATAAGTCTTTTTTTTTAAATAAATATAAACAACACATTTCTACACATTTTATTGATTTTAATCTCATGTGACAAGTGCGACCTGATTACTTGCCTTATCGACGTAGGTATATCACAATGTTTTGTTCAAATATTTGACATTGATGTTAACTATATAAAAATGTGTGTATGTACTTATGTACGTACGTATGAAGTTATACTTCTCTGTTGTGTAAAACAATCGCTCCATGGTGTCAAAAAAATTAATTGTGTGGTCGGAGGACCCTCGTCAGGAACAAAATTCTTTTTTTTTTTTTTTTATGTTAGAAGTTGGCAAACAAGCATACGGCCCACCTGATGGTAAGTGGCTGCCGCAGCCTATGAGCGCTTGCAGCACCATTAGTAGGCGCCACTCACGCGTTGCCAACCTCGAGATATTAGTTCTTAAATCTCGTTCGCCCAGTAATTTCACTAGCATACAATGCCCTTCAAACCGGAACACAGTAGTGCCTAAGCACTACTATTTGGCGGCAGAATATTGGACACTGCGGTGGTACCTACCTAGCCGGCCTCTTGCAACAAAAGACCTACCACCAGTGCGACTGATTGCACTGGTGGAATAATCTCTGTTGTGACAGAGGTTATCCCAACAGCGGGCGATGGGGTCGTCACATCCCGACGCCTTTAAATTCCTAACCTTTTTTCTTCCACTGCGAATGTAATTCGAAATAAAATCTGTATATAAAACAGGACAGAAAGAGTGATGCACCAGGATACGCACTCACTTGCTCATGTGCTCATTTGCTTATAGTATGCTCGATACACACACGCAAACACACAGCATAAGGCATTTCGTAACGTGACGATTTCTACTAAATCGCACTGCCCGTAAGCCGCTTTAAGGAACTTCGTTCCAAAAACACAACAAAGATAAGATACCACATTAGACGATGACGTTGTGGCGCAGTGGGTTCGATTTCCGCTTGGGGCAGTTTCTATTGACCATACAAGCATGTGCCCGGATTACAATTGTTGTGCATGTTTTTGTGTGTTTCCGGTCCAATATCCCGGTAGGATATTACTATCCTGATGGGTGCTGTCGTTGTGTGCAGCGTTTATTATTATTATACCAGGAGAACATAACTCGCAAGCTAGTATATCCATCGAAGGTTCGTACGTGAAATGAAGTTTTGAATATCGAAGGTCAAGCACCTAGATGTTAGCGCATTCATAATGTATTGGATAAACTCTTATAGATTTCTGCGTTCCTGGTACTTTCAATCCGTGCGCGATGACAGCGACCTCGTTGTGTCTATTGTACGTGTCGTGTGTGCGCACATCGTAAAAATGTAACCAGTCATTATTTTCCCAAAACAAATCGAAAAAAGTATGACTTAAAAAAACTGGCATTATTTTTCAATACATGAAGTACAACTTAAAAAAATATCAGAATTATGACTTCCGTAACAGCCCAGCGTAACTATTTCCATAATATTTTTTTTTTAATTTAAAGCAGATCGGTCGTTTTTTGAAAAATTTAATAAAATTTTATATAATATTTGACGACGTTATGGTGCAGCGGTAGCGAACTTGCCTTAAGCGCCACAGGTCGCGGGTTCAATTTCCGCTCGGAGCAGGTCTTTGTATTGACCATACAGGCATGTTTGCCGGTCTCCCACTCCCACACAGGATATCACTATGCGAATGGGGGCCGTTGAGTGTGTAGCGTTTATTGTTTATTATTTATATTAGCATTATCATTAGCTAAAATAATTAACACGTTTTTATTATATTATTTCTAGTAATAACTACTATGATTCACTTAAATCACACATGTTTCATGAGGAAGCGTAAACATATAAACCTTTCCACATTAATAAAAAAAAATTAACCAAACTTTCGTATATTATATTTCGAAGCTAATCTAAAGCGACACGGTTCTAAATCACTGATAACTACTATAAACTTATCAGATGTACTAAAGTGTACGTTTATCGTGTATTGACGCAGTCAGTAATATCGATCGGCATTATTCGCACTTGACGTGACGGGGATAGTACTAAAATAATTTGTGTCAAAATGGCGCTTCCTGTAACACCGATACCTACCGTCCATTTGGAATTAAAACCACGACCGACTGGTGAGTACTTTAAGTGTTCTCATCTGTGGGTTAAGCAACTTTAGGCGCGGTCAGTCACAAGATGGGTGATCGCATAGTGGTATTTCAACTGAGCGTCTCCTTGCTTCGCAGGGCACGTAAAAAGTCGGTCTCGGCTGTTATCAATTTGAGAATAGTCGAAAAGTCAAGTCAGAGGGCTATTCGTGTGACCTGGACAACTCTGACACTAGGTTGGCCACTAACTCCTCGATAAGAACAAGAAGAAGTACTTTAAACAAAAAGGCGGTTGTCACATGATCGGAAATTCGATTTATGTTAAGCCATTTTTTTTTCTTTATTTTCGTATAGAATTTTATTTATTTTGGAGTTTATTTTCTAGCACAGGAATAAAAGTTTCGTATCATTGAATGAGTATACAGCGTTATTTATTTAAGGAACACTTAATACTACATAATAATGTTTGTTTATTTATCAAGCGAGTTTCTCTTATGTTGAATTAAATAAGAAAAATATGTGTGGTTTTAACCACGAGGCAAGTGAAACTTAACTTTTTTTATTATTCGATTTAGGATATTAAAATTGCGTTCTTAGTCTTAACTAAAAAAAAGCAGACTTAAATGTAAAATAAATGAAGACAAAATAAACATACGTATATAAAACTAGTAAAAAGTAAGATTAAAAGAAATGAAGTCTCCGTTGCCGGCTATAATCCGACAGCTAAAGACAAATGAAAAATTTGAGCCAATATAATAATAATAATCTGTATTAGGGTACATTATACAAATCAACAATAGATGAACCCTAGGTCGTACACTAATTGCCTGTATTTCAGGAGCTAGTGTCTTCCCATTCAACTTGCCACTTATTTGTATTAGTACATATGTGTAAAACAGAACAACAATATTAAGAAAATGAAAAAAAAATTGATAATAAAGGTTTCATTTTAAAATTAAGATTTATTCAAACAGAATCGTGTTAAAAATATATTATGACGTCATTACTTAATACTCTTTAGCAACGCTAAAAATCTGATTATAACTTATAACATTTATTATTTTATTTATTTAAAACGGTCTATTTAATTTTATGCTTTTTCTGCTGATTTACATAGATAATACATGTATATGGCGTGTTCTTTTTGTTTTCTGATATAATAAACAATAAAATCTGAAATATAAAATAAACAACGATCGTTTATTTAGTATATTTATGGTTTCAGTTTCAAAATTTTATTATTCATATTAAAAAGAAAACAGATTTAAATAAAACAAAAAGTTAAAAGGGAAATACAAGCGTAATAATATTAAAATAAATTGAATGAGTTTTAATCATATTTATTTAACACTTTTAAATATCTTATTACAAGTAAATAAAAAGACAGGCCCTCAAGCGTTGCGTGCTTGGGAATGGTTGTTAAACAGCTTTAAATGGTTGAAACCTAAACTATTATTTTTAACAGAAAAATTAAATAAAGAATAAACTCTGCACACTTTTACTACGCAATTGGGATAGTTCCTGATTGCGTTCAGTGTGTCTATCAAAAATGAAGCACTTGAAAACTCAGAGGTCCTTGTCCGTAATGGAAGCCGTCACCTTCGTTTAAAGTCTACGTTTTACACTACACTACACTACGCTACCCTATCTCTGCTCAATAGGAAGTAATTGGCAAATATCTATTTATGTCTATATTAATGAGTCACGTATTGTTTGTGATTGTGTAGCTTCTGATCGACTTGACCGATTGAGGATATGTACTTAATATTTTTTTGATAGTGATCGATAGGACTCTATAGATTGTACTATCAAATTACGTTGAAAAAGTCACATTATCTGAAAACAAATGAATGATGAATACATTAATCACACTGGTGGTAGGTCTTTTGTTACAAGAGGCCGGCTAGGCAGTGTCAAATATTCTACCGCCAAACAATAGTGCTTAGGCATTACTGTGTTCCGGTTTAAAGGGCACTGTAGGCTAGTGAAATTACGGGGCAAAAGAGATTTAAGTACCAATACCTCGGGGTTGGCAACGCGTGAGTGGCACCTACTAATGTTGTTGCAAGCGCTTATAGGCTACGGCAACCACTTATGATCAGGCGGGCCGTATGCTTGTTTGCCAATTTGTAACATATAAGAAAATACGAGTCCATTTTGCTTCCTACCAGAAAATAATTTAACCATAACCGAACAGTCTACCTCTTCCTAGCATTTTTCTCGGTATTTTATCTACCCATGGTCTGCTTATTAGTTTTATCGGGATTTGACGGATTACTAGTTTTTACACAGAGTGATTGCCATTTGACCTCCACAGCCCTAAGGGCGAACCAGTAACTCATTGGATATGAAAAAATTACTTGTACAGAAGTAACGATCATCATCAGATGTTATGATACCAATCGGGACCGACAGCTTAACGTGCTCTCCGAGGCACGGTGGGGAGGACAAGGACAAACGCCCTGACCAAAACGAAGAGTGAGAATCAAACCTACAAATTAACTATTTAAAAAAAATCTAAGCACTGTAAATTTAGAAATAACCAAATTTTACGTTAAATAATTAAATATAAGACAAGTAATGTTTCATTTTATCTCTGACAAAGAGAATCTTCGCGCTGTAATTTGACAAACAACCTAAATTTCCTCGTTATCTCTACATATTTAGCTCAGTTTAGACTTTTACATACACGATACGAAAAAATGCTACATTTCGTCTTATGAATTATTAGAAATCCAAAATAGTTTTGTGTATAATTTTTTTATATGATTGTGAAGTTTTCTAATCTGTGATGTGTTATCAAAATGATAAACCCAGCGTTCGAATATGACCGTAAGTCGCTTTAGAAGTTTAAACGCTTTATATGTATTTTTCAACTGTCTGCTTATTACTCTTATACGGATTTGACCGGATTGGATTTTACCGGCGTCGGGATGTGACGACCTCATCGCCCGCTGTTGGGATAACCTCTGTCACAGCAGAGATTATTCCACCGGTGCAATCAGTCACACTGGTGGTAGGTCTTTTTGTTGCAAGAGGCCGGCTAGGTAGGTACCACCGCAGTGTCAAATATTCTGCCGCCAAATAGTAGTGCTTAGGCACTACTGTGTTCCGGTTTGAAGGGCACTGTACGCTAGTGAAATTACTGGGCGGACGAGATTTAAGAACTAATATCTCGAGGTTGGCAAAGCGTGAGTGGCACCTACTCATGGTGCTGCAAGCGCTCATAGGTTACGGCAACCACTTACCATCAGGTGGGCCGTATGCTTGTTTGCCAACTTCTAACATAAAAAAAAAAAAAAAAAAAAAAATGACATGCTATTGGCTTAGTAGGAAGGAGTACAGGCTTGATAGGAATAAGATGATATTACATATCAAGAGTTAATGATTATTATCAAATGTTATGATAACAATCTGGACCGAAAGCTTAACGAGCTCTCCAAGGTACTGTGGGGTACCCACAAGGGCAAACACTCAAAACACCAAATTATGCCCAGAAATAAATAAAACGAAGAAAGCTTTACACATTTTAAATTTTGTAAAAAAAAATATGATCATAAAAAATTACGTCTGATTGGTAAAAGTCCTGTCCAATCATAACTTAGTCTCATGCTTGTATATAATTTAATTGTTAACGAATATTATTAGAAGTTAAATTGTAAGTAATTGTCTGTCTGTCATGTTGTCACTTTTAAAATTCTGGAACGATTAAGTATGATGAAATTTGTCGCAACGATAGACTAGATCTTGGGAAAGGACAAGGTAATTTTAATGTAAAATCTAATTAAATTCTCAAAACATGACTACTGAAACTTTGACCTTATCTTTTTACGCATATAGTTTTTGTTGTTTTGTAGCCTATACGATATCAGTTTTGATACATATGTATCATTTCCATGTAGATAAGATATCAAATCACAGGTTATATTGCGGTAATGATTTTTATTACATTCAGTTTTAAGACATATTTTTTGTTCGTAATTATACTCTAATTATATTCATCGTACTAGAAAAATCACTTGAATAAAGTTAAACCTTAAGTAAAGTTAAGGTTTATACTGGATTTTGGATTGGAAAGAATTACTGTCCAACTCTGATATTCTGTAATTTTTTTAATAAATAATTATTAATATATATAATATAAGTTATTTCCTAACCTAAATACCTACACACGACTACAAATATTACTGTCACTAACAATAATTGGTGCTATTTCACTCAATCTCTTAATTTTTCTAGCCTATGAGCGCTTGCAATACAGTTTTTATGTATCACTCACGCGTTGTCAACCTCGAGATATTGGTTCTTAAATCTCCTTTGCCCAGTAACTTCACTAGCTACAGTGTCCTGCAAACCGAAACACAATAATAGAAAATACATTCACGCTTTGCCCTAGAACATCTGACACTGCGGTGATACCTACCTAGCCGGCCTCGCGCAATAAAAGGCCTTCCACCAGTTAACGAACGATACCGGGCCGATGAAGCCTGCCAACCAAAAGATATACATAAAAACGGATAATTTTTTACATCATGACGGTTGGCAAACTGGCATACGGTCCGCCTGATGGTAAGCACAGCAACGTATGTACATTGTACGCTTGCGATACTTGAAATATCACATACGCGTTGCAAACCCAAGGAATAAGAGGAAGGGATGAGAAGGGAACAGATGGGGTGGGAGATTGGGCCTCCAGCGCTCCCCTCATCGCACTTAATATCAAAATAATAATGATTTTATGTTTTCGTCCGTTTAGCCGAAGATGACACGTCCCTCTGCGATGAGGACGCGGCCGTCGAAGCGGCTGCGGCCTTCGCGCTCGCCTGCTCGCCCGACACGCAGCTACTACTGCCCGGGAACTCGCCCGCGCCGCACGTACAGAGGCACTACGACACCGACCAGTGAGTACAACACCCCATCCACAGGTTACTGCAGCTTCGACGACCTGTTGTCACGTTCTAGTCGCCTGGTAACTCGTAGCTAAAACTTTAGCAATATTAGAAATGCTTTTTCAGGTCACCAAATCCGTATGATCCCTCGAAATAAGTTCGTAACTAGCGCTAGCGCTAGAGTACGACAATAGACCAAGGAAGTCAAGATCGCCAACGAGAGATCTATAGTATATTATAGTATGTCTATAGCTCGGGCCAATATTCAACAAGAGCTACCGGTCAGTAAGCATAATAACTGACATTTACTGCTTATTACGCACGCCCGAGAATTTCTTCAATCATTTATGATGATTAAAACTAAGCGTACCGCTCATCAACTCTTACGAATTAACTTGAGATGATGAATCTAGCTGCGAGTCATCCAAAACTATGATTGTTTCATTTCGGGAATTAACAAAGACTTCCTTTAGTGTTCTGCTAACTTATCGCCATTATTAGACCTACAAGCACCAATCCCAAATATGAAGAAACGAGTGTTAAGGCAGCACTCCATAAATCAAACAATTTATTTATTTATTTATTTATTCATGGGAAACAAACAGTACAATGATACATACAATCTTAGAAAATCAAATATTACATAGACCAACTAAGTTTCCACTAATAAATTATACAATATAGGTTATAACAAAAGAGCAGAAAGTAATATACAAATTATTGATATTAAAAATTAAAAAAAATACATTAATATAATAAGTCAATTATTCTAGAAAAATTATTAAATTATAGTTAATTATTATAGTTTAATATTATAGTAATAGTTAATTATTGGAACTTAATTAATGCGATAAGCTTATTCTTATACATATATTCTGAGCAAGAAAATATGTCAATATTAATAAATTTAGTATTATAACAATGACAAGAACGAAAAATGAAGGTATTTTGGGTATATTAGGTCCTCAAAACCGGTACATGAAATAAATATTGCATACGTGTGATTGTTGTGGGACATCTAAAATATAATCTGCCCAGTAGATATGGGGAATCAATTTGGTATTGGATCAATTTAACTATGAATTAAAAGCAAAACTCTGAATAAATTCGTCCACATTCTACGGTAAACAATCATCTGAGAACGACCTTGAATTCTCCCGTATTATGGGAGGTCAGCCTATTTTAACACAACCTTCATTTAAAACGTCAATGGGAGCATACATTAATATATCATCTCGTTACACAGTTATGTTTGTGTTAATATACCATCATAAAGCGTTATCGTCAAAAATGAGTAATATAGATCATTTATGATATGAAAAATACTTGCACGTGAAAAAATATAAAACATAGATGTACATCAAAAGAATAGATTATATATACATAATAATAAATAAACGCGATACACTCAACGGCCCTCATTAGGATAGAGATCCTGTGTCAGTGGTCCGGAAACATTCACAATGACTAGGACAAACACACCCAGACGGGAATACATGCCTGTATGGTCAATACAAATATCTGCTCCGAGCGGGAATCGAACTCGCGGCCTATGGCGCTTATGGCAAGTTCGCTACCGCTGCGCCATAACGTAGTTAAAAATATCAACCAAGAAAGTTGGAGAAATTAAAAAAACAAAAACCAAACTCAGCCATTTGGTTGCACTAATCAATAAGCTCTGAAACTTTAAGTACTTTAATAACTAAAAATCCAGAAGTCCTTGATCATCACAAACAGGCTCACCGCGTAATACCTTAACTTTGAAAAGGCTTCAAATTCAAAATCCATTTACAAATGCGAAAAATCGCATCAAAACTTTTATTCGAATTGTAATCTCCATTTTGGATTCGACTATAAATCTTCAAATGAATTCCTCACAATCAGAATACGTATCTAGTTTCTAGTTTATAAATAAACAGCCTTCATTCGAAAACGTTTATTAAAAAACAATACCGTCCCCTTTGTGTCATTAAAACGTCACATCAGAGAGAATCAACGCTCGAATGGTAACGTTAGCAAATATTTATCTTCGTTGGTAAACTGGCGAACGTGATGATAAATAATAAATATAGACACAAGAGATTAGTTTCGTTTATTACACTAATGTCTCGGAGTATTGGTCCAACGATTTTTTTTTATGTTACAAGTTGGCAAACAAGCACACGGCCCACCTAATGATGGTAAATTGTTACCGTAGCCTATGAGTCTTGCAGCACCATTAGTAGGTGCCACTCACGCGTTGCCAACCTCGAGATATTGGTTCTTAAATCTCCTCTGCCCAGTAATTTCACTAGCCTACAGTGACCTTTAAACCGGAACACAGTAATGCTTAAGCACTACTATTTGGCGGCAGAATATTTGACACAGTTTAATATAAAAGGGATTTTAAATGACCCTACAGAGTATACATAACTGGGTCACTGGAGACAAGGAGTGTTGTACAATGAGCACTATAATTGTGCACACGAGAATGCAATATATTTGAACACGAATAAAATTTTTAACAGTGTTCCATTTGAGCGAAAAAACCCCTGCGCAGTAATGAATTGTCTTATATTGCCCATACATATTGTGTTTTGGTCAGGTGGTTTTGCTTGTGTTGTTTCCCAACCCACGACAAAGGATACCCTGGATACACAGGATTAAAAAAATAATCTTAACAAAGGAGCCCATTTTTTTAAATACCTTTCGCTTTATTGTGATAAGTAAAACGGGTGATAGTTAATAATTATTATATATTCGTAATTTTTATGATATTATGTCGGCAAGCAAGTATACCTGATGGTAAGCCGTTGTGTACCATTCATTACATTTCATTTTTAAAGTAGAAACGTATGAAAAAAAGTAAAGTAAGAAGGTATTGTAAACTTTTCGCTAAACAGTTTGTTTGAAGTTGGTTTTGTTCTATTTAACACAAATACAAAGGCGGTAAACATTTTTCCATCTGTGTCCTGTATTGTAGCGTCGAAAAATGTTTGTTTGAAATCATGTTAGTTTCATTTGACACGTAGAAAAATACCCATATATCATTAATTAGGGCGCTTCCTGCACAATCATAAGAAAATATTATTTGCTTATGAGTTTAGGTAAATTGACCCGTGCCCAAAACCACATAGTGTGTCGGACGATGACCAATTTTCCTCGATACGTTCAAAGGAAAGATTTGTTTTGACAGGTGGGTGAACTTTACGGGCATAACCGTAAACACCTCATTTTAACAATAGAAACATAAATTACTAACAACTTTTATAAGGTGTAGATAAAACCATACGTTGTTTTTGTGGAAATCAATGACTTCTAATGCATCTTCAGCTTTGATTTTTAAAATTATGCGCGCTTTTTCACCATTACCTTTAACCATTTCGGGATACTTAAAAAACGGGTACGGGTACCTGCAATTTTTGCGGCCCATTTTCATCCTTTTGAAGATTATCCGTTTAAAGAGCATTTGGTATCCTATCCTATATTATTATTTCAATGTATGCAGTTATATATGCAAGAAATTGGTTATTTATAATAGTTGAAATGTCAATTTCATTGTTATATATTTAAGATTTATTTCAATTTGCCACATAAAAAGGCCCTGCCACGCCATGCCACCATTGAGCTCAGAGCTGAGAGACGTGTACATCAGCATGCGTATAGGTACCATTCTTATTTTATTTCACAATTAATCACAATATATTTGCTAAAATCATAATCAGTCTTTCTCAAAGTGGGCGATAACGTCCCTTGTGAGTGCTGGAGGCCTAGAGAACCCAGAAAAAATGGGGAGGTTTCAGTGGTTTAGGGCGCGATTCATCTTTCAATTTGATTGTTTGTTTTAAATGCTCTCACTAGTAAAAAGTCTCTACTCTAGACGAGATGAATATTTAAATTAATTAAAGTAAAAGTCATTGCGGTTATTCACGAAACCGATTACAGATTTTACAAAGGAATTCCTCCTAGCAAATAATTCCCGGAATATCTTTATCCATTAAGTGGGCGTTATTAATAACGCACTCAATACAAAACTGTCGAAAATAGATTGAAAAGAAAACAAACATCAACCCAACTGCGTATTGAATATAGTGCAAGGTTGATTGATTCATATTTTAAGAAATTACAGGAATGCGAAACGGACTTCCGATGTTTCCACGAGAAAAATAGTTATCCAGAAGTAATTTAACATTTATTTAATTCTAACGAACTGTATTTAATCCGTGAAGGTTTGTAAGTAAAATAGGTTAACGATTGGCTTTGATATTCGCGTGTAAACAATTTTTTCTTTATTCGTGATGTTAATAACAATTTTACTGGGAAATAATTTCTTATCATTTTTTAACCAGATTCAAATGAAAGGGGAACTCATTTCGTTATGTTTATACTTTTAGTTAATTGACGTTAATTAACTTTTCTTTAAAATAACTTTTACGCCAACTTAAGAATGGCTAGTCATCGTCCATCTATTATCTATCTTTTATTTATTTAGGAATTGGGGTTTCGAATAAGCATAGAAGCGTTCTTATATATTTTTGTACCACAACAAGGGCAGATACTGTAACGGGCTGCCTGATGGTAACCTATCACCATATCCTATAAACTCTTGCATGTATCGATTTATAAAGATTTTATACTACCGACCGTTCACCATTACCTTAGCAAGTACGTAATACGTACCGAAAAGGTAACAGCGCCTTCTCTAAGAACTAAGAATGAAGTGAGTCACACGCTGCAACTGCATTCGGTTATGATTTTCACATCACCAAGGGGCGCCTTTACAAAAGAGCACCAAGGTACCAGCAAGTCTCTGACATTTGGTCTGTGTGGTAGGGCCGGTCCATAATATAATATGGTAGGTCTATGCTTGCAATACACATAAGTCGGGACCGGAGTGCGGACATGACGACTCCATCGCCCGCTGTTGGGATAATCTCTGTCACAGCAGAGATTATTGCACCAGTGCAATCAGTCACACTGGTGGTAAGTCTTTTGTTGCCAGAGGCCGGCTAGGTAGGCTACCGCAGTGTCAAGTATTCTGCCGCCAAATAGTAGTGCTGAGGCATTACCGTGTTTCGGTTTGAAGGGCACTGTAGGCTAGTGAAATTACTGTGCAGAGGAGATTTAAGAACCAATATCTCTTGGCAATGCGTGAGTGGGACCTACTAATGGTGCTGCAAACGCTCATAGGCTACGGCTACCACTTACCATCAGGTGGACCGTATGCTTGCTTGCCAACTTAGTAACATAAAAAAGCTTGTTGCCGATTCAAACAGTGTGTGGAGGAATGGAAAGAATAAAGCAAAATTTGTACAGAACAATAACCATTGCTAAATGAATAACGAAACGTCCTATAAATATGTTAAACAATTAATTAAATATTGAATCTTGGTTTATCATCTTATCGAAATACAGTACGTAAATAATGCAGTTGCTACTTTGTAACAAAGGAGCCTTCATTTGTAAAACTATTGTGACTTATAGATAAGAAATTTGATCTCAATTTCTATGTAATTTTAGTCTATTTTTACATCTCCTATGGTAACAAAAAACTTAAAGGCCGCTTAACAAAATGATCCATCGATAGTGTTTGTATCGATGGATCATTATTGTCTGGACCAAAATTTTCAATTTTAATTTTTAGTAGTTAAAGGTAAAAATTGGGAATGCTTCAGGAGGATGTAACCTAACAGCCCGGTTCCAGCATAGTACCTCATTTCGCTTGTGATTAGCTTACTGTGAATATCCATCTTGTTCCTAGCATTATTCTCGGCATTTACCCAGGGACTGTTTATACTCTTAACTGTCCCACGAAAAACTACTGAACGGATTTTCATGAAATTTGAAACATAAATAACTTATTATTAATATGATTATCATACAGCGTACCATTTTTATACATGAAAATTGTTAGGTTAGTTTAGTTAGGAAAAAACTACATTATCGCGGGCACAGTTATGATAAAGTAAATACTAAAACAAGGCCAATGAACGATTCGGAATTATTCTAATGTGAGCACATAAACAGCGTGTCAAACTCGAAATTATGAACAAAGTATAATTTTAGCGGCCATTCTGAAATGCGAATATGAAACTCAATATAACAAAAGATAAATTCCTTGAAATTTTGCACAAATACATGTATCGGTTTTCCATAAATGCATAAAACATGTGAATACTTAACAATTATCAATATGCGATACACGACATCTTACGATATGTAAATATATTAGACATATGGAACTAAGTGATTACTTTTATAAATCTAACTCAGTGCTTAGCCCAAAATAGCCTTGAAAATACCAAGGTCAAAGTCCTCTCTCCCACCTTTTTTTCGCGCCCTCTCAACAAATTTATCGCAAATTTTTCACCATCCCAGCAACATCCTGGCCAACAAGTAACCCGCTTCCGCCATTGTGGTTCTTTTTTGGTCAATCAGGTACGAACGAGGTCGTGCTGTAATTAACAAAAGTTATAAATTTATTGTACAAACATTAATTACATAATCATGACACAACCAATATAAGTTTTTCACGTAGGAACCTGAAGCTCAATTGTACCCTATAGACAAATAGACAGTTGCTCTTATTGGTTAGTAAACGATCAGAGGGCTAAGAAGCTTTAGACGCTGTCAATCTGTCTGTGATTTCAAGACAGGCTCGGTTGTTTTCGATGTGAAAATAGTCTATATATATAATAGGAGACCAGAAAAGCGACGGAAGCCAAATCTCCCTGTTTTGCCATCCCTCCTTCCCCTTGGGTTACTGACTAAGTTAGACACTGTAGCTAATGAAATTAAAGGAGATTTAAGATTTTTCCGGCGTCGGGATGTGACGACCCCATCGCCCGCTGTTGGGATAACCTCTGTCACAGCAGAGATTATTCCACCAGTGCAATCAGTCACACTGGTGGTAGGTCTTTTCTTGCAAGAGGCCGGCTAGGTAGGTACCACCGCAGTGTCAAATATTCTGCCAAATAGTAGTGCTTAGGCACTACTGTGTTCCGGTTTGAAGGGCACTGTACGCTAGTGAAATTACTGGGCGGACGAGATTTAAGAACTAATATCTCGAGGTTGGCAACGCGTGGGTGGCACCTACTAATGGTGCTGCAAGCGCTCATAGGCTACGGCAACCACTTACCATCAGGTGGGCCGTATGCTTGTTTGCCAACTTCTAACATTAAAAAAAAAAACCAATATCTCGAGGTTGGCAACACGTGAATGACACATATAAATGTATGGTTTTGCGCGCGCTCATATCCTACGACAACCGTTAACCATCAGGTGGTATGCGTGCTTACCAACTTCATGCTCTCCAAAGATAAAGAACGAAACTCAAATGCTTAAGAGCTAATTGACGACTTTGTCGCAGCGGTAGCGAACCTGCTTTATGCGCCACAAGTCGCGGGTACAATTCCCGCTTGGTGCACATGTTTGTATTAACCATACATTAATGTACTACGGTCGGACACATGATATCAATATCATACTGGAGGACGTTGAGTGTGTAGCGTTTATTTATTTAATTAATTAAATTCCTGCGAACACTGAAGCCACTGGTGGTAGGTCTTTTGTTGCAAGAGGCCGGCTAGGTAGGTACCACCGCAGTGTTAAATATTCTGCCGCTAAATAGTAATGCTTAGGCACTACTGTGTTCCGGTTTGAAGGGCACTATACGCTAGTGAAATTACTGGGCAGTGGAGATTTAAGAAGTAATATCTCGAGATTGGCCACGCGTGAGTGGCAGCTACTAATGGTGCTGCAAGCGCTCATTGGCTACGGCGCCCACTTAAAATCAGGTGGGCCGTATCCTTGTTTGCCAACTTGTAACATAAAAAAAACCCGTACTGTTTTTTGTGTAAATATGTACCTATACCTTTGGTACCTGTTATTTACAACAAAACAGTCCAATTATAATCCTTTGAGTGATGATAAGCGATGAGTAATATCTGATGCAAAAACTAATATTAATTTGTAAGGTATAATATAATTAAATATCTTGTTATTCTTTTCTTTGTTTATTAATTAGTATTATTCATAATGCAAATAAGTCATTCCGTTTGAGTAATCTTTTGAATCACCGTCTTTTATGAATATATTTATTGACTGGCTTCTGACTACAATTTTGTCCGTGTGGAATTAGAAGATTTGTTGTTAAAAATGTCGTTTTATAGCAAACTTTTAAAGTAGTCTTTATTATAGTTTTTTATTCATAATAGTTTTTGTCCGCGACTTCGGCCGTGTATTCCCTGGTTTTTAAAGGTGCACCTTTATTACAATAAAAACGCTCGTAGCAGGGTAATTGATCACTGATCGTGGATGGGTGATCGCATAGTGGTATTTCAACTGAACGTCTCCGTGCTTCCGTACAGAGTTCCGGCTGTTATCAATTTGATAATAGTCGAGAAGTCAAGTCAGAGGCCTATACGGGCGACTTGAACAACTCTGACTCTAGGTTGACCACTAACCACTCGATAAGAAGAAGAACAATAGAAATAGATTGATCGCGATACAGTTTTTCATCCCATATAATTACAGATTGTCGGGACTCAAAATCATCAAAATCGTTCCAGCTGGTTATGCATGAAAAGGTAACAGACAGACAATGTTACTAACGAGAGAGACTTACTTACGTCTTTAAGTTACTTAAAAATGGGTCTTATACCCATTTATATCTAAATCCAAGTACTTCCTTTTTTTGTTAATCCGACGGGAACATAACATTTGTCCGGGATAAAAAGTATCTTATGTGGTAATCCAGGTAACAGATTTTATCTAAATCCGTTTAGCGTTTTTGCGTGATTGAATAACAAATGTCCAAGCAAAGTTCCACATTTATAATATTAATAATTTAAATGGTATATGTTCTTATTGACTTTCCTTGAAAAAATTCTGTCCTTTAAAGTCCGATTGCACGTCTTTTGAAGATTTCCCACACTTAATTATTCTAAACACGAAACGAAAGCATAACTATTATTTCGTATTGTGAGAGTTTATTTGATAAAAAATAATAAAAACTTGGTATATCCGCCATTTTGAACGCTAAATTTGATTATAGTTCAATTTTGACTATTGCATATCTACAAGCAATTAATTTACATAGTAGTCTTCGATAATATAACAGGTATAGAAAAAAAAAATAATCGTTAAATATTTCAAGTTTTTGAAATGTTTTAACGTTGATAAACTTTACTGTTTGAATGTAAAATCATAATTTCTCAACCTTTTCAAATTTATCTAAATCCATCTTATATACTTTTGTTTAGAACTTGATGGAAATATCCGGAGAACAAGGGAACCTTAGCTTTAGTGTTAAAGAGTTTTACACGACTTGTTCAGAAGAAGGGTTATATTTTTCTAGTTTTTTATGTATGTCTATTTAGTGAGCACGCTCTGCGACGGTACGACCTCGTTTTTTTTTCAAATGATTAAGGTATACTATTAGTTAATTTTTTTTTGAGTGTCTGTTGCTGTTGGTCCTAATGGCTTTGATAGCATCACCGTTGTGAGATAGAAGAAAGAAAGAAAGAAAGAAAACTTTATTTTAGACACGCAAAAAACAAAACAATAAAAATTAAAAATTAACTAATAATAAAATGTAAAACAATTTAAAAGCATGGACAATGTTTAAAAAAACAGAAAAATTTAAGAATAAAAAAAAAAAGAAAAACAAATAAAAATAAACAATGTAACCTATTGTAAACAACAAAAAGAAAAAAATCAATAATAAAACTACGCATATATCAAAAACAACAGCAACATTGCGTGTCCTAAAAAGGTGTGCCATTCAGCATATTTTAGGTGAAATGATTGCACCTAAAGCTGATTTTCAATGGCAACCTGTTTTTAACGTATGACGGGCTGTGAGAGTCTCTGTTGAGAGTGAGAGTTGTGGGGCTCAAACACTAGACCCGGCCAATAATACCGACATTTGCTATTAATGGGATAAATGAGGAATGTCTTTTTTTATGTTAGAAATTGGCAAACAAGCATACGGCCCACCTGATGGTAAGTGGTTGCCGTAGCCTATGAGCGCTTGCAGCACCATTAGTAGGTGCCACTCACGCGTTGACAACGAGAGATATTAGTTCTTAAATCTCGTCCGCCCAGTAATTTCACTAGCGTACAGTGCACTTCAAACCGGAACACAGTAGTGCCTAAGCACTACTATTTGGCGGCAGAATATTTGACACTGCGGTGGTACCTATCTAGCCGGCCTCTTGTAACAAAAGACTTACCACCAGTGCGAGTGATTGCACAGGTGGAATAATCTCTGCTGTGACTGTGACTATCCCAACAGCGGGCGATGGGGTCGTCACATCCCGACGCCGGAGCAACAAAACGACGGTCTTGCAACAAATCGCTTAGTCTTTAAAAAATCTTATTTAATATAAAGTACCTATGTAATTTGTATACATTAGGAAGCCCACATTGACCTTAAGTGTGTTTTCTAGACTCCAAGGCCTCGACAGTTTATTAAGACATATATTATTTACCTTACATTAAAGATATAAAATCCCGTCTTCCAGTTTATTTTATTTAACATTGAATTAGTGTTCATATCTTAAAGTAAACTATATACAATTTCGTTGTTTGGTTATTCTAAACGTACTTTATGTAGGTATAAAGTTATTTGTACGCGCTGGATACATTATTTTATCGTTAGTAATATATATGTACATAAATTATCATATAAATTAAGTAAGTATATATGTACCTACTTGTACATTATATATTTTTATCATTACAGCTATCCTCAAACTTTATATATTTAAGCGGAGTGAAGGCGTAAAAACTTTAATATATTTTTAACTTTTTATTTTCTGGTTTTTCCATTTTCAACTAAAGCTGATAGAATGCTATTTAATATTTTATATAATGTAAATCCACTAGATATAGGTGTATATACCTCAATACTTGCACTTCCAGACTCTTCTGAAGAGCAAGACATTTATATAAAATAGTAAATTTATGTATTAAGCGTCGCATTTAAGTACGTATATGTAACAATGAGGGTGGCATGTTCAATTTGTGAACAAACCCTCCATAAAAAAATAAAGAAAAAAAAAAACTAAAGCTAAAACAGGAATATGTGAATTTGTTTGATTCTTAATGCATACAATAACTTAACTTTAGATTTTAGTTATTTTAGGGTTTAATCGAAATAATAATGTTCATATAGAAAATCATTAAAATTTTGTGATGTTCTCATCATTAATGACTATATGACAGGACTTAACGGTTGCATTAGGGTAGTTATATTTCGTGTCGGGGGTCCGGAAACACACAAACTTAAACACAACCACCAAGAATAGGTATCAACCCAGCAACCCTTGACGTTTAAGGTAGATGTACTACTACTGCCAGTGTCTTTATCTCATAGATATATATGACAATAGATAGTGTATACTTGGACGCAAATAAGCAATACCATATCAACCCACAAAATTGAAAAAACTGAGTTATATATGCAGAAGTGTTTGCAAATGGCTGAGGAATATTTTTCTTTAATATTTGTAGGGTTTTACGCTTTAGAACTTCTAAAAAGCCATTTTTAATCAAACAATTTATGTATTATGTTAAACGTTTTGGGTTATATTGTATACGAAATACGCAGTTTGTATACTTATTTTTTGTGAAAATAATTAAAATAACTTACATAACTCTGAAATTGCCAAAACTTAACCAATACATATAAAAATTCATATAAAGCAAGTTGGTCAAAATTTTCAAACGTGTTTTTCTCGAAATGACATTCGTCTGGGTTGACATGGTATTGCTTATTTGCGTCCACTTATGAAGTGGTTTGAGCTAAAAAGATGACGCATGTGCGAAAGTAAGAATAACCATGGGGCTGGGATATTGACCAATGACATTCAAGGTTTTGGTAGCGGATGTGTATTTAGTTCCCAGCCACTTGTAAGATGTCGCTTCAATTTTAAACATTCTGTCATTTGACGAAATATAAACGCCCAATCTATTTTCCTCTATATATGCATCAAATTAAGAGTTAATTATTCATTCACAATGTTTTTGTATTCCTATACTATACTTTAGTTCAGACGGTTGTTGTTTATTTAACTTATTTTACTTTGAACGTTTTTCAACTGAATTCGATATTTATTTAATTAAGTAAACAGATTGTAAATAAATCTATACAAATATTGTAAAGCTTAAGAATTTGTTTGTTTGAACGCGTTAATTTTAAGAAATGCCAGTCTTATTTGAAATTTTACTTAAAGTACTAGTAAAATTGCAATAATTATGTGACGTCACACTAGAAAGGGACAGTCTCACAAATATGACAAGGACGAAGAGAACCGGAGGGTCAAAAAATCATGAAACTCGTGTGACGTAATTTATGGATGGCCACTAGATCCATTAGAAAAGGTTGTATAGAGGATATAAAACTTTTTTTATTTTTTTAAGTTAACAATACATTTACGCACACCACTACAGAAAAAGCTAGTATAACTACTGCAGTCTACCATTATGTCAAGGATATTTAACCTCTGTTAGATAATAGTTTAGCAGAAGGTTCTTTAGATAACACCCATCATGGCGTGACCTCATGAATATTCATCAACCCTCAGCCGTGAGCCTTTAGAGCGTTGAGTGGGGGCGATTGAATGACAAGCTTAACACGTTCAACGTCGAATTGGTTTTTTAGTCTTACTATTTGAGCTGTGCCACGTATGTTTCGTTGGGGCCATGGTGACACTATATTTTGACCGCGAGCTAGATGCGACTTTCAGCATCAGTGCTAAGCCGTCGGTACAATTTAATATGAAGCTAAATTAATATGGGCACAAGTCTAAAGCAATAAGAACTAACATTAAAAACCAGCTCTGTCCGTGACTTCGTTAGAGGAGAACTTATAATTTGTTTCAGAGAGAAATTGATCATTTGTAACATAAGTAAATAATGTTTCTGGTATAATAAATATTTTTTCTGTATATTAAATTTTATCCCAATCCGTTAAGCCGTTTATGCGTTATTGAGTAAGTAACGAACATTCGTAGGATTTTATGATCTAGAGTTTTAAACCTGATTCTCTCAACAATATAAATGAGACGCATATGTTGTCCCCTATGACATTTAACGTGTTAAATCATACACATATCATGTATATCACAATTGTATTCTAATCAGTGATTCATAATCGTTCTTTAGAAATGTTTTTATATCATTTTATTTAATGCATAATATTAAATTAAATGTTTAGTTTTAATTTACTCATTTAATATCATAATTATTATCTCAGTGTAAAACAGTTATCACACGACGTTGTGGCGCAGCGGTAGCAAAGAGTAGGGTAGAGACGAATACAATGAAATGCTTATAGCCAGGAACGCGCAAAATGATTATCAATTACAATCATAATCAATAATTAAATAAATAATTACAACACGTTCCATTAAATTACAGTTACATTAGATTGTAACAAATTTAAATATTATAAAACGATTAATGTTTATAACTCCACTACTGTACTGATCAAGACTCACTCACTATGTTAATAAAACTTCTTTTCTGCTGATGAACTCGATTTATTAACTTTTTTTTTTCGGAGTGGCTATTACTGTTGCCCCTAGTGGCCTTGACAGCGTCACTGGTGGGGGGGCCGGGTCTGGAGACCTCAGCCGGTAAAAGATGGACTGCCCGCACGGGGCACAAGTTGAAACCGTCCCAAGGGCCCCTACTGCGAGGTCGAGGCTAGGCTTGGGACGTCATCGGGAGGGAGGGAGCGCTCCGGAGCGCAATCTAACGCCCGTACGCGGCGCGGTGCTCACCGTCCGGGTTGAGCGGGCGAGTTGGCGTTGTGTCGGGCTGTTTGAAACAAGGGACCTCGTCTCCACCGGCGGAGACGCTGCAGCATGTGTAACTGATGTCGTGTTCTATTGCTGTATGGGACGTTAGCGGTTGTTATGCTATCGTCTGGGTCTTGCAGGGCGTGCTTGGGACGCCTGGTTTATTAACTTTTTTTCGGAGTGTCCATTGCTGTTGGCCCTAGTGGCCTTGACAGCGTCACCGGTGGGGGTTTATTAACATTGTCTCTGATTACTTATACTACACAAGTGAACCAAACGTAAGCGCGATTTAAAATACTACTAGTACCATCTATTGAAATATTACAGAAAAAGAAGATATCAATTCAAAATTCATATGAACAATATTACAACAAGAAGTTCTTATATGATTACAATATACATTTTATATGTAAATAAAGCATGAAAAGGTTCTTATATAATTAAATAAATAAACTTATTAAACAATTAATTTAAAAATAATATTACATTTATAACATTTTTTCTCACGAAACGTCAGAAACGCTTTTGTATAACGACCAAAGCATAGCTATATGTGAGAAAATTGTATTAGGTATGTAAAGATACTTTTAGAATATTTAATAATAAAGATACTTTTTATATATCTCGATATAAAAAGTGTGTGTGTACTTATGTACACGCGTTAGAAGTTATACTTCTTTGGCGTAACAAGATAAAAATCTTTTCAAAAATTTTATCTTTCGCCTTATTCTACGTTTGTAGAAAAAACTACACTAACAATAGAAAAAAGGTATTTCATACATTGAAAGTTTTATTATAACGCATTATCTAGTTAAATAAAGTTTATTTCAATATCACAAAAAATTTTGACTATAGCTAACTTCAGGGTGTCGGTTTTTTGTGACGGTGTGCGTGCGCATCGTAAAAATTTACTCTCAATCATTTTTCCCTAACGCGCCAAAAGAAGTATAACTTCAAAAAATATCAAAATCAAATATTTTTAACCAATATAAAAGATACTTATTTGTTGAAAGTCAGATTCTACCATCGGCTCCAAAATTGTACTAAGAGCCGGCGAAACAAACTCACTCTCAGGGGTTATATCTTTTTAATGTATTTTTCTTTGTGGAGTTGGTAAATAGCATGATGCATGCAATGATAGTATGTATGTAGTAAAAAAATATACCCAATGTTAGGAAACAAACTTGAAAATTTAGATTGAATAATGAAGGTCTCGATATATTTGAAACCGCAATGTAATAATATCGTAACGCAGCGCGGTTAAGAAAGTCATTTATAACTTACAATATTAATTATGTACTATTATTTATTTTCAGTGTCAGTGTCTTGTGAAATATTATTCTGTGGTAAACGCTATACATTTTTCAATATCAATATTCGAGTGTTTCGTTGTCTCATGGATTTAAAAACTTTATAAGTTTATTCCTTTCTTTTTCGTGACGGTTGACAAACAAACATATTTTCTGCCTGATGGTTGGCAGTCATCGCAACCTATCAACAAATAGGAGGAAAGGATTGAGAAGGGAAAAAGGAAGAGAACAAAGGGGGTATGAGATTGGGCCACCGGTCCTCTCACTCATCGCATGAAACGCAACAGTACTCTGTTACTTTGAGCCGAATTACTTTTGTCTGAGCCTGCCCATTTTTGCTGGGAAACTAAACTAAACTGAACCACAAGTCTATATGTTCAATAAAAGTCCCGAGAGGCAATCGAACCCGTGACCATCAGGGTTTAAGGCAGGCTTGCTAACAACCTGTCGTAAAAAAGAAAGTATAAACTTTTGACGATGTTTTCGGTCCCTCAATAAATGCCTCTTTTTTACATTTTATCAACTTTTTAACAAAATTATGAAATATTTTTACATTTAGCTACCTTTCATATTGTTTTCATATGAGAATCAACAAACGAGCAGATTGCCACATGTGACGCGACATACCGCAGTGTGACGACACTCTTATCTCTTGTAAATATTGGGACGCTGCTAACAAAGGTTTTATGATAAATTACATTTTACAAGTTATATTGGTTTAATAACAAACTTTTTCAATCACTCTTAAAAACCTTTTTATGATAAAAAAGTTCAGTTCTGTTGTTTTTCATATATTCTCCGTCTGCATGAACTTCAGAATTATGTTCGGAGAGAAATTTTATTCTATTGTTGTTATGCCGGATGGCTGTTTCAAAGTTGTTTCTTCTTCTTGCTCTTATCTCACGCAAAGTGGGGTCGGCAGAGCACGTCTTCTTTCATTCTGTTCTATCATTCGTCATCTCTGCATTTACTCCCCTTCCACGCATGTCCTTTTTTTTTCTATGTTAGAAGTTGGCAAACAAGCATACGGCCTACCTGATGGTAAGTTGATGCCGTAGCCTATGAGCGCTTGCAGCACCATTAGTAGGTGCCAATCACGCGTTGCCAACCTCGAGATATTAAATCTCTTAAATCTCGTTCGCCCAGTAATTTCAATTTCATAGCGTACAATGCCCTTCAAACCGGAACACAGTAGTGCCTAAGCACTACTATTTGGCAACAGAATATTGGACACTGCGGTGGTACCTACCTACCCGGCCTCTTGCAACAAAAGACCTACCACCAGTGTGACTGATTGCACTGGTGGAATAATCTCTGTTGTGACAGAGGTTATCCCAACAGTCCTCTTCCACACATTTTATCCAAGTCTTTTCGGGCGTCCTTTCTTCGCATTTTTCCAACTGTTAACATGTGTAATGTCTATTCGCATTTATATAAAGTCGCCAATACGATAAAAACGAAGTCAAGGATATTGAAAGCAAAAATTGCGAAACCTTTCAGTAATGACGTGTCAAATCGTTTTCAATTAGTTTTCAGTACAATCGAAGGCCGGTGCAATATCCGCGATAGATATACATATAACTACATAAATAGATACATTTTCATTGTACATAAGACCTGTTTCAGGATCGTGTTTTTTGGTAATGTTGTTTGCATACGCGTGTTTTACAGATGCGCTTAATTTCGCGCTTCAAAAAGCCGAACGCGCGTATACGGGCTTAGTAGTCCAGCGTTTACGCTCGAAACAGAGGAGACAGTACTTTATATTACGCTCGTATACGAGCTTATAAGCGCATCAACGCTCGTACAAGTTGCGAGTGTGGCAAAAAGAGCACAACATATCGTAGAAAAAAATCAAAGACATAAGTACTCGCCAATCGTAGTGGTTCCGTTGATGCTGTAGGGCTGCCCGCCTGGTTAGCCACCACCCTCTACATTGATGAAAAATTCGTTAACTGACTGCTCGACTGCCGCGTTTCGAGATCAACCAGCGTATAACCAGTAGTAAAAATAGAAAGAAATTAACCATTGTAAATACAGAACATGTTCCTGCAATAGATCTTATCGCGTTATATCGATTGCTCGCAGGCGACCTGATGGAGTATAAATCGTTCAGTATATTTGTATTGTCAATAAGAGAACGAAAGGAATGGTTTCTTATCTTTACTAACCGACTACAAAAGGGGAGGTTCTTTGTTTGATTGTATGTATGGTATTTATATTCACCGATTTCTCCGTCAATTGTGAAACTGTTTGAAGTGGTCCCATTTTAATTTGGTCGTGATCTGATGATGAGATCTTGGAGAAATCGAGGAATTCTTCAAATTACAGGTAGGCATTTTATTTGCTAGAGGTCGGCAAGGTAGGCAACACAGTATCAGATATTCTACCGCAAAGCAGTAGTTTGTTTTACATTACTCTGTTCCCGTGTAAAGGACACTGAGTAGCTGGTGAATTTACTGGGCAAATGTTTAAGAACCAATATCTCGAGGCTGGCAACGCGTCAGTGGCGTCTACTAAAGGTGTTGCAAGCGTTCATACCCTTTTTTTTTTTTTTTACTTGGGGAAATGCATTTACGCACCCCCGCGCCGGGACAGATGGTAAAAGTGGCGCGGAGAGTGTGGGACTCGAGGCCATGTGCAATGGTCTTTATAAGACCTGGGCCCCATACCCAAACTAAAACCCCAAGGTCCCGTCTAGCGCCATAGTGGGACGTCACGGGATCACTTGCGCATTCAACCGCGACGCCCCGACGCTTGCCCCGAGGGGCCCTCCTGGGGAAGCGTTCATACCCTACGACAACCGCTTATCATCACGGGAACGATGGGTCGTATGCTTGCTTGCAAAATTGTCCACATTAAAAAATTGTTGCGATTTGGTTACTTTTACAGTAATTTGTCAACTTGCATACATACAAACTTTCACATTTATTATAATATTAGAATTAGTAGTATTGTTCGAAAGGCTGCCTATGTCTCGCATATTCTACGTTCTGTTTTATTATTAAAGCCTTTTGACCGAAACTGGGCGCGGAGAGTAAATAAAATACGATTGTTGTCGCAATGTGCTCTTTATATACAGGTCAATATTACATTTTTTCTTTTCTAGGCTTTAGATAATTAAATTCGTTTATCTTGACATAAATAGAAAACTGTTTGTCTGTTTGGTTGTTTGGTATAATCTTGACTGATTTTTTAAACCTATAACAGCTTTTTAATTAATGCGCATGAAAGTTTATGTGATACCCACTTATATAAAATATCCAGTTTTTGAAATTCTTATTTGTCTGCTTGGTTTTGGGTGATTTCCCTAAACTTTATTGAGTAAGTAATTAGTGTTCTGCGCAATAAAGAAGAACAACAATAATTTCTAGACTATTTCCGGCTATAGTGTATTAAATATGTTATTTTTATACGTGGCTGAAGCCGCGGGCGAAATCTAGTAATAAAATACGTTGTTATCTTCTCTTAAAGAAAAAAACAATGTGAGTCGCTCATAGGCGCGGTCAGTCACTAGATGGGTGATCGTATGGTGTTATTTCAACCGAGCGTCTCCGTGCTTCGGAGGGCATTTAAAAAGTCGCTCCCGGCTGTTGACAATTTGACAACAGTCGATAAGTCAAATCAGAGTCAGGGCGACCTGAACAACTGTGACACTAGGTTGACCACTCGCCACTAACCACTCGATAATGAGACGCTCATAGCCGAGTGCACCCGCTGATCGGTTAACGATCGGTAGGTTAAGCAACTTTAGGCGCGGTCAGTCACTAGATGGGTGATCGCATAGTGGTATTTCAACCGAGCGTCTCCGTGCTTCGGAGGGCACGTAAAAAGTCGCTCCCGGCTGTTGACAATTTGACAACAGTCGATAAGTCAAGTCAGAGGCCTACGGGCGACCTGAACAACTGTGACACTAGGTTGACCACTAACCACTCGATAATAATAATAAAGAAAAATGTATCACCTTACTTGATCATTACTTTCCCGGAGCTGCCAGAACAGTCGTAGAGGACGCGCACGTGATCGCAATGTACAAAACCGTACAATTATTTACCAGTAATTGTTTATCTTCGTCGTGAGAAATGTTTTTAGGAAGGATATGTCCGTTTTCACTGATATTATTTTTGCGAAGATTCTTGGAAGTTGAATGACTGGGAATAAAACATGTGGGAGTTTTGCGTTGTTGGAACGTTGAATTGAATCTAATATCCCTATTCCCCCTCCGAATATTCTCGTAGCTCGTGCTAGGAGTTGGTACGATAATAGTCCAAGGGTCAGTATCGAACCTGCACCTCTCGCGTTAACGGTGTCGGTCCTTCTTCCACTTTTAATCCCTATCATATGAAAATAATAATTCAATCGAAAATGGAAAAGTATGGCCTATTAGAGAAATTTTCGTACAACATGGACGTCTGCTGATCGCAACCCTACTTGCTGTGTATAGTTATAAATTTAAAGTATCGATGGACCCTTGCTGTTGGAATAACCTCTGTCACAGCAGAGATTATTCCACCAGTGCAATCAGTCACACTGGTGGTAGGTCTTTTGTTGCAAGAGGCCGGCTAGGTAGGTACCACCGCAGTGTCCAATATTCTGCCGCCAAATAGTAGTGCTTAGGCACTACTGTGTTCCGGTTTGAAGGGCATTGTACGCTAGTGAAATTACTGGGCGAACGAGATTTAAGAACTAATATCTCGAGGTTGGCAACGCGCGAGTGGCACCTACTAATGGTGCTGCAAGCGCTCATAGGCTGCGGCAACCACTTACCATCAGGTGGGCCGTATGCTTGTTTGCCAACTTCTAACATAAAAAAAAAAAAAAACCCCCTCAAACACACAAAAATTTTCATTTCAATCCGTGTGTCAGTGACTTAGGATGAATTAAGTAACGAAAACATATATCGAGCGTTGGGATGTGACAACCCCATCGCCCGCTGTTGGAATAATCTCTGTCACAGCAGATGTTATTCCAGCAGTGCAATTAATCACATTGCTTAGGTCTTTTGTTGCAAGAGGGCAGCTGGGTAGGTACCACAGAATCTACCTTCCGAATCGGCGGTAGCTTCACTTAGGCGGACATAACAGGCTGTATATTTGACGATTCAAAAGTGCTTAAAAGCCTATTTGAATAAAGAATATTTTGAGTTTGAGTTTGAGTTGACCACGAGAGTGTCAAATATTCTATATCATAGCAGTAGTGTCTTTGGCATTACTGTTTTCCGGTTTGAAACGGTGGTGCCGCGCCGTAACTTTTATACATAAAGAAGTTCCATTGTTAATCCAAATTTTATGACCATAATAATTGAATCGCCAATGGATAAAATATTGCGTATTAGAGAAATTTTTAAACAACATGGACGTTTTCTGCTGATCGTAACGCTATTTGCTGTGTATAGTTATAAATTTAAAGTATCTATGGACCCACTCAAACACATTCTAAAATTTTCATTCCAATCCATCCAATGACTTTGGAGGAATTAAATGACGAAAACATATATACAGAAGAATGACAAACTTAAATACTTGTCTGTCTGTCATTAGGCCATAATGATCCAGTGAATTATACCGTTTTCTCGTTAGCAATAATCTACCATTGCGGTTCGTTATCGAGATTTGATGATTCTAAATTCATTTGTATTTTGATAACAATCAAAATAGTTTCGATTAAATATTTCAGGGTCTACAAAATAATTAGTCTGCTTTCAAAATCAATATACCAATATCAACAGGTTTCGCTCTTTAATTGCGCTCTCTACAAGTGTTACAATATTTTTGCGACGCCTTTTTAACAATGGGTGTCTTATAGCTCTAGCAGATGAAATTATCATTACAATCTACAATCCGTAGAAGCGTGCTTTTTTGATCGTTTATCGAATCTGATAAAGTACATCAAATTGCTAATCACACACTAATAATTACATCGCTTGTAATAAGCATGTGCATTTCGCTTCATGACGCTTTTAGGATATCTTCGCGACGCCCAAAGGCGTCGTCACAAACAGTTTGGTTGCTCAGATCCAAATCGAATATCGAAAAAAAAGAATCATCAAAATCGGTCCACAGATGCCGAAGTACCGAAGCTATCTCGTAGCATCTACGCAGAAGAATCCTGACTAATCGATAACGACCTTTTACTACTACTAAAACCAGTAATCTTTTTAAAGCAAACGCTTAAGCTTATTTGGACGCAAATAAGCAATACCATGTCAACCCACACAAATGTCATTTCGAGAAAAACGCTGCGTTTGAAAATGTTGAACAACTTGCTTTATATGATTTTTTTGTATTGGTCAAGTTTTTGGCAATTTCAGATTTATGTAAGTTATTATACTTATTTTCACAAAACATAGGTATACAAACTGCATATTTCGTATATAATATAACCAAAAACGTTTAACATAATACATAAATTGCATGTTAAAAATAGCTTTTTAGACGTTTTAAAGCTAAAAATCCTACAAATATTAAAGAAAAATGTTCTTCAGCCATTTATTAACACTTCTGCATATATAACTCAGTTTTTTTAATTTTGTGGGTTGACATGGTATTGCTTATTTGCGTCCATTTACTTTGCTGTGATTTTAGTCTTGTAATTATTAATTTACTTTTTGCTTCTAATTATCGTTAACCTGGTTGTACTTTTGCAAAGTTGAAGGTCACAAATGTGAATTCCGTTGCCGCAGATATAATTGACGTCATGTCATACATTATGTTTATGAGTACTTATCCGGCGATTTGTTGTCCTATCGATCGAGAAAACCGCCCCAACGTGGGCGGGTGAGCATTTAGAACTATATTTTATGGATCCATTCATCTTAGATATCACTTAAATCTTAACATTATAATTAA
Organism: Hestina assimilis; assembly: GCA_023373885.1. Classification (NCBI taxonomy): domain Eukaryota; kingdom Metazoa; phylum Arthropoda; class Insecta; order Lepidoptera; family Nymphalidae; genus Hestina; species Hestina assimilis. The sequence goes on along the minus strand of CM041746.1, from coordinate 14,745,168 downwards.
GGAAAGCTTTTTGGCTACAATATTGGTTAAATAAATTTTGATATATTAAAAATTACGATTTTCTAAAATCGCTTATCGATAATCAATCTTATGTATTCCGTTATAGGTTCTATATTCGACCTTTATTCGTCATCGTACACAATCTTCGATGGTAATATTTGCATGGAAAAAATAAACTAGGGAAAATTCACCCCGAACCACGCCACAGCGCGCATTTCACTGCGCCCTTTCAGACTTCAGTCGACTCGAGACCGCTGTCGAGAACGCACGCTCGTTTCGCGTCCATCGCTAATATTGAAACTATAATTATATACTATACGTTTCTTAAGTGCCTGTGTATTGTGTCTTTGTGGGTTTTCGTTTTGCTCATATCGCTCCCACGCTAAAAGAAAAATCAATCGTTGAAGCTATTGTAAAAACCAGTAGGTATTTTGTCTAACATCGCAAACACGCGACAGTGAAAAGTAAGTTGTATATTTGTATCGTCTGTACGTTAAATTCGTTTACAAATACAATTATTGAGTTGTAATACATTGGTGCATATCAATTTATGGCTTATTTTATATTAATGGAATAATAATTATTAAACAGAAGTGTAGATAGAACACATTGAAAACAGTCGTGGATAATTGATAAAGACAAAAATAAAACTGTTTTTTCCGTTCCACGTCGTAATCACGTTCAAAAACAAAACATTTACAAACTGAAACTAAGCATTTTTAAGACACTGTGCCCTAGGCTCCTCTCGCGTAGTGTACCGATTTTTCTTTATTGCACGGAACTCTAATTCTTTTTGTAAATAAGTAGCCTTAGTTACTCTTTATAACATCTGCCAATGAAAGTGCCGTTCAACTCGGTTCATACGTTTCAGAGATTAACCGTAACAAAAACACACACAAAAATTAAAAAATATATATTTTTATGTAAGTACATTATATTATACTTTAATAGGCATTTAGTGAAAATCTGTTAATTTGAAATAACAAACACACACTTTCATTTTATTGATTTGTATACTTTTAAAATGTTAATTGCTTATCAATGTCAGATGATCAGCATTATTAATCAATATCAAAAATACGTCAGTAAACCTTTGTATATTTGGTATTTTTTAATCCATTTCAATAATCCTTTTTTGTTTTGAACTGCCAAAAAATAAGCTCCAAAATGACAATAAACAATAATCTTATAATAAAGCATATTACTCGTTAGAGGAATCTTTCTCCAACAAAAATTCTTGGGTCTCTTAATTTTGCTGGATCTTATTAGAAACCAAATTTTGTAATAATTATAAGAAAAATGCCTGATGGTGAAAAATATTAAGGACATAAAATACTGACGAATTAAAATAAACTGCAAAACTAAGTTTATTTATTTATTTATTTTTATTTATTTATTCAAACAAAATCTACAGCATTTTACAAAAAAGATTTACAATGTGTAATAGTCTTTACATGAGCCAGATTGGATTTACATTATTTACGCTTAATCTAAAGCAAACTAGGTGACAAGGTAAGGATAAGAAAAAACTACAAAAGATATAAATTTTGACTTAACTAAAATTATAGAAGCAATGAAAACGATTGAAAAAGTTTGTAATTACATAGTAATTTTTTAAATATCATGCAAAACAAAGCTATGGCAATAATTTATATATCTCTAAAATCAATAGACCTATCTATTTTAAAATAATTATCGTTGAAAGTTCTTCTGATGTTCTACAAACTCAAATTTTCCAGAATTTTAAAATCCATAGTTCAAAACCCAGAGAACACAGACACAATTTTTAAGAATATAATATGAGCTAATATCTCAACAACTACTGACTTGATCAAAAAAGTCAACATCACACCTCATCATTATAAAAGAGCTATCAAAAGATGCCTGTTGCAATACGTTATTGCTACCCTTAATTTTTATATATTTTAGGATTTTACTACAAAATTGTGTAGGGGTTCATAGAATACACCTGTTTACTAAACTGTGTCGATAGAGCCGAAAGTCGACCAATAAAATGACTGTGACATACTCGAACAAACGGACATGACGAAATTATAAGGTTTCCGTTTTTATCATTTGCCTACGGTAGCCTAAAATATTAGGTGAATTTTAGTGTGATGAAATTCAATAATAGTTTACATTTTTATATATATTAGTCGCTTTTTGCGTACCAGTTTTACGTTATATCTCCCGTCGTATCAGTCGTCTTTATAATATCCTGCGTCAAATGTTATCGTGGGAACATCTATATTTAATTGTTACTTGAAACATTATTAACACAAGTGCAAATACGAATAGTAACTTTATGTAAATTTTAAAAGAATAATATTTAATTTATTAGTGTCATTTTAAAAGTCAGCGCTGTTAATAAAGATTTTCTTTTTAAAATGGTTTAATGAGTAATTCTTTGGAATGTACAAAATATATATATAATTCTATTGTACGTGTTGTTCACTGAACTCCTCCCAAACAGCTGGACCGATTGGTAATAAGTATGCGTTTGGGTATGCGGCTGGGTGGTTTAGATTCACAATTGAACCTAACTGGCCTTGACAGCGTCACCGGGCGGGGGGAGGGGCCGAGTACAGAGACTCAGCCGTGATAAAGTGGCAGCCCTCACGGGGGCTCAAAGTTGATTCCTCCTTAGGGTGCCTCCTGCGAAAGTTTTTTTTTTTATCGGTGCAGGACAATGTCCACCGGGCCCGCTAGTATATTCTAATATATAAAATTCTCGTGTCGCGGTGTTTGTTACCAAACTCCTCCGAAAAGGCTCGACCGATTTATATGTATAGATCAGGTAGGTCGGTCAACATCTATTTTTCACACTGGTGGTAGGTCTTTTGTTGCAAGAGGCCGGCTAGGTAGGTACCACCGCAGTGTCCAATATTCTGCCGCCAAATAGTAGTGCTTAGGCACTACTGTGTTCCAGTTTGAAGGGCATTGTACGCTAGTGAAATTACTGGGCGAACGAGATTTAAGAACTAATATCTCGAGGTTGGCAACGCGTGAGCACCTACTAATGGTGCTGCAAGCGCTCATAGGCTGCGGCAGCCACTTACCATCAGGTGGGCCGTATGCCTGTTTGCCAACTTCTAACATAAATAAAAAAAAATTTATAAACATTTAGGGGTCTAAATGTTAAGGATGTGTGGTCCACCCCAAAATTTTTGTATTTTTTAATCATAACAAAACAAAATATATATATACAACACTAAATTTTCACACCTCTACCATTAACTCTTATTTTTAATAGCGATATTTGTAATTCAATAACTTTCACCGGCGTCACTTCTGTTCACAATTAGACTCAGTTAGTGGGGGCTGCTATCGGGTTCCAGGTTTTCGGGGCAGGACGTCTGCCGGGCCCGCTAGTTTTGTTCTAAAAAGATCAATGCTAAATTAGTTATTTTATTCTATAGTGAAACGAACAGACATCCAATGAAAACTTTGTTTTTTGAAAAGTATCAACGCAAACAATTTTATATTTGGAGGCAAAGTAATATTCTGCCAAATCTTTGTCCATCATTCTTTTACAACGTACCATTGCTAAAATTCATCGATATAAATCATAACCGGGCATGTGCCATAACGAAAGTTGCACGTCAAACTATTCAGTTCAATGTCGGTAGCCTAACTCGCTTTAATCACGAGTACTCTCATTTTAAAGCGACGACCTTTGTGGCGTGTTGTTAGCGAGATCGTCTTTAGGCTTAACGGTAGCAGGTTTATTCCCGCAAGGAGCAGATATTTGATCTTATAAATATCTGTTTCGGTTTGACGTTTGTTCTTGGTGGTCACACCAACGTGCCTCGGAGAGCACGTTAAGCTGTCAGTACCGGTCGTTATCATAACAAATAGGTAATTTGCTCTTATCCAATGAGTTACTGGTTCGCTCCTAGGCTCGCGGAGGTCAGATGGTAATCGCTATTGTACGGCGCTTTAACTGGGGTCGCCAATCTTTTTAAACAGAATCCCTACTAGTTTTGCACTCCCTGTTGTCGCTTCAAACCGATTAGATCCGGTTTTCTTGACCATTGGCTGAAACACTAGATATATATTACAATGTTTTAAAAAACGTAAACAGAAGACTTGAAAAGCTCAAAGCGTGGTTTTAAAATCAATTTTAACTGTTATGGTCTTTTACGAATAATTTCTTGTCCTACAGGATTCGTTAATCATATCCTTATTAGCACAATACTCATAAATATAAACAACTTTTATGTCAAAGAAACATATAAACGCTACACATTCAACGGCCCCCATTAGGGTAATTATATCCTGTGTCGGGGGTCCGGAAACATACACAATGACAAGGACAAACATACCCATACCGGAAAATATGCCTGTACGATTAATACAAACATCTGCTCCGAGCGGGAATCGAACCTGCAACCGTCGAGGCGAAAGACAGACTCGCTACCCACAACGCGTCTCAAAATCGCGGGAAAATTCCGTTTTCAATATAATTTCCTTATCATATTCTACTCTTATATTTTTTATTGTTTATGGACTTGATTCTAAAGACATATCGTGTGATACTAATCAATAAACGACTAACCTTCCTTTCTAAACTTATAAAAAGCGGTAAAGGATTATTATATATCTGAAGAAAATTAAGATGACGAATATATATAATTATATTTATTAGTTTATATGTTATATTTATTTTATATAATTATTTATGTATTATGTTTATGTAGTAATGTGTACTTATTCGTGTGTATATATTTTATATGTAGTTGCACCACCTACCCTATGAGTAGCATCTTTCCTAGCCCAAGGTTGTCTGGAAGAAATCGCTGATAAGTGATAAGACCGCCTGTTGTACATTTTTTTTCTCTGTTATTGATAATTATTGTATTATTTGTATCTTTTTGTGGTATACAATAAAGAATAAATAAATCAACCTGTGAAATTACTTTGCTATTCTATTTAACGTAAGATGCAGAAATGAAAAATGTTACCTAAACAATCGGAAGCATTTTTAACTCCATTCGATTTAGATAAAGATTTTAAAGAAAAACTTATATTTAATTATGTTTTTGAAGACTGGATTTTAATGAAGTTCTAAATTAAAAATATGTAATATAACAACAGATTTTTATGTGCCCCTTTTGCGAGAACAAAATCAGACATAATCTTCTAAAAAGATAATTACGCAGCAGAAATATAATATGCGTAGATATTGCGCGAAAATTCATCTACGCATACGGGTTCTAGACTTGTTTATAATAAAATTTTAAGTTTTTGTATATTTTCCGCTTCGTTCCACTAAGATCGGATGTGAATCATAATTTATGTTGACATAACAAACCTCTTTCGCGGAACGGCGTGAAGATAGGCACTCTGTGCACATGTGGCACGCAGGGTTGCGTCACGTGACTTAGTTTTGATTGTATAGGGTTGTGTCTCATACAATATTATACAACCCTACAAATATCTTGTGCGATATAAACCCCATAAATATAAAATAATAAATAACAAAACAAAAATGATTTTAATAAGTGATATCTAAAAACTTTACAATCTGAAGGTATGAAATTAGTAATAATTAGGAGTATTATACTACAGTAATATACTATAGTTACATATATGTATGATACGTTAGTCATCGAAGCATTCACCGTACACCTCTATAATATGATGCAATTTATATAAAACTTGAAGTAAGCAACCCTATGCAGTGCATTACTCATGCATGTGTGACCGCTATGCCACCGTGTGCATTACAACTCATATTACGCGGCCACAAAGTTGAATGTCGCTCAACTAGATCAACATTCACATTGCGCTAAAACAATCATCAGTCAGTACGTTCTTTGCTACTACAAGAGATTTACGCATTAAACATACTGAATGTTTTACAATAGCTTTCCAGAATAAAACCTACCAAATTCAGATCGTGCGTTTGAAAGTAATTGTGTTAAATCCATGAGTGTTTTCCTTCGGACTCAGTGAAATAAATAAGTGTTAAAAATGGCAATGGACACTATGGCAGTTGAACTGCCGGATTTGACAACACACACACCTCGACCGCCAGCAGAGGAAACTCCCGAAGAAAAGTGAGTACTGTTATAAAATGTTTTCCGTTTCTACCTAAAACTTAGCACAACAGTAAAATGGTAATAGAACCAGCTGTTGATACTTAAGTTTGATAAAGCATCTTCTACACTACCTATAGTTTAATTTTGTAAGTACTTGGTAATGGCTGTCTATTCTAATAGGGTGTATCTTCAAAGCAACTTCGTCCATGCTTTTAAACAACACGGTGTTATCTAAATGCCTTAATATAATTGACCTTATTTTACATGACTTCAAAATGTAATAGTAAACAATTCGTGTTTTTAGTATGGTACACTATTTGTTTTAAAAGTTAAGTTTATGCTCTGTCCAATCATTTACTTGTGGTGCAAAATTACAGCCAAAAATTTTTATGTATGCACTTATTACAAATCGATTACTTTACATTAAACAGACTCCTCCATTTTATGTAAAATTCGTATTTACGAGTTAAAATTAATATGTCAAAAATTCATTAAAATAATTAAATTTCAGAAAACACTAGGCAATAATTTTTTCTCAAGTATGCTACTAGCTAGCATATGATACTAATATGTTTTATAGCAATAATAAAATTGGTTTATCACTAGTAGAAATAGGTCAACCATTTCAACTTATAGTTCTCGGGAACCCCTTGTCGACGCTCGACATACATTGAGTTGTGGAAATGAATTTGTTTAGCATTTTCATATATAAGACCTAGCCACGCGGTGTTGTGGCAACGGAAGATTTATTTTATTGAATTAAATGATTTTCTGATATTGCTGTTGGCCCTACTGGCCTTGACAGCGTCACCGGGCGAAATCAAATGACAGACATGTGTTTAAAAGTTAACTTCGTCTTAATTTAATTCTTTAGTCGTTAAATTTAATTTAATTTTATTATAAGAAGCTTAACTTATTTAAAAGATTATTATTATTATACATATTGTATATTAACATTGGGCACTTCTTCTGCATATAAAATTTAAGTGTGACGCTCCTTCGTAACCGGAATGTTCTAAAAAAGGGGTCTGGAGTTTTTTGGGGGGAACGGAGATCCGTCCTATTAAAATACAATCTAAATTATAATATTTTATATAATATTTTTCTTCAGCATAGTAAATAAGAAAACTTTAGTTTAAAGTCTTAATTTTATGGGATTGTAGAAAGACTTTGGCATGTATTTTCTTACACTAAAGTAAATGTCACCGATTGTAATTATCAAAATCGCTTCAGACGTTACGGAAAAACCAGATAAATGCTCTGTTAGATTTCCACCTCTTGTTTTTAAGAGTTACATAAAAGAGGTACGCATATTGTCTAATGAGCATTCAACAGACGTAGTCATTGGACTGAGCAAACCTTTAATAGGGTAGGAAAAAACTGTGTGACGTCAGAGCTATTAATGGAAAAGTACCCCATGGTGTGGAGATGGGGTAGTCGTTCCTATGTGGTATTTAGGTCAAGCTGTATCGATTGTTATATTAATACAGCTGTGACACTTGGGTGGGTTTATTATTTGATGATCCTTGGTAGTTAGGACCGTATACGCATTTATCCAAGGTAACATAAATAGTTTTGAGTGCAGGCAGATAAGTGCTTTTGAATGCTTTGCAACATCATCGAATCGAATTCAGACTTCATTAATAATTAGACAAAAAATTGTGTAAGTTTTACAGAGAATGAGCCCAAATATTGTCTGCAGTTTTTACCCTATGTTATTGTTTCCCAGCCAATTTTCCCTTGACCACTGGTGGTCCGCAGCAGGCAGATTAAAGTCCGCGAACGATTTCAAATTTCGCAATGCTAGAAACACTCGCCGAGGACTAAAAGTATGACCCAAGTAGAGCAAACATACAAGAAAAACTTAAGAATCATCTAACATCATCATCATCATCTACAATCATCTAACATCTAATAACATTGATTGACGAATTCAATAATGTATACTTTCCAGAATATTCCGAAATAAAAGCTACGAATACTAACGAATATTTCCATCAGCGCTTAGGCAGGTTCTACCACTCAATCAGTCGTCCGTTATAGTTAAACAATGTACATTTTTTACTTTATATTATTTGAACAATGTGTCAATAAGAAATTCTTTGTTTTTGAAGTAAAATCGTGAAAGTAATATCGTGACTAAACCGCATAATTCTGACTCGTTGTTGTACTTAATCATGTTAGCGCAACTCACGCCATTTGTCGACAATTAAATACATCCTCATTTCATATACAAAACATTGTTATAACAATAACACTAAAAATACTTAATTGCTAATACTTTGATTAATTGTTGTGAGTAGCGAGTCTGTCATTAACCTCGACGGTTGCGGGTTCGCTTCCCGCTCGGACAAATTGCATTGATCTTACAATTATCTGTTTCGATCTCGGCGTTTGTCCTTTTGGGTTCTCCCACCATGAACTCTGCAAGCTCTGCTTATTACTTTTGTCCGGATTTGATAAGTTACTAGTTTTTACGCAGAACGATTACAATTTGACCTCCGAAATCCTAAGGACGAAGCGAAGTAACTCATTGGATAAGAGCCAATCAGCTATCAAGACTTAACGATCATTATCATGTTGTTATGATAACAACCGGGCCTGACAGCTTAACGTGCTCTCCGGGGCACGGTGGAAAGACACGTAAAAACAAACGAGATGACCGAGACAGATTTTTTAAGATCAATACAAATACCAGCCCTAAGCAGGATTAAACGAAAGGCAGGCTCGCTACCAACACGCCACAATAACCGTTATCCGACGGTGTGACCATTTTCAACTTATGAAATGACAAAACTTTTTATATTTTCATTCCCAGTTTGGTGGTAATATTATGAAAATTGGATAGGTATAATGTTGGGAGATCTTCAGTCAATTCGATTCCTTCATTTGTTTCGTGTTACCGTAAACCTGTGACGCTGAAGTTAGTTATTATTTCGTTCTGTATGAACTCATTCCCCATCAATAACACAGACGCAATTGTTAAACAATTGATATGTTCATATATGATTCATGAGACGGTGAACCTGTAAAAGTTGAAACAAAAGCAAGCAAACAAGTCAGACCTCCATATTGACGGAACTGGTTCGAGTTCTTAATAGTTTCTCTCTCCGCGTTGTCAAGGCCAGTAGGGCCAAGGGAACAGCAAAAAACAATCATAATAAATTAACCGTCAAGTGCGTTGTGCACCACGCACAGTTGAAACTAAAGGGTTCCGCAGCTGGGTTATGAAGAATCTTAAGGACTTTAAAAATAATAACGAATTAAAATCGACCGCAAAATAAGTTGGTAAATTCATGGTAATTATTAAACGTAATATGAAAAACAAAGTTATGGGAACAACTTATATAAATCAAAATTTTTTTGACCGAACTTCTTGAAACCAAATGTGGATGAAAGTTCATGTGGTATTTTACAAGCTCAAATTTTTACAGAATTTTAAATCCCATAGTTCAAAAGTTAGAGGGGGTGGGACACAATTTTTACGACTTTAGGAGCTAATATCTCAACAACTACTGATTTAGTCAAAAAAATCAAAATCAAACCTTATCATTTTAAAAGACCTCACATCCAAAGATACCTCACACGTTGGCATACGTTGAAATTTTTTTTTCAACACTCAGTTACATGTATGGCCTGCTACCCTTAATTCTTATATATTTTAAGATTTCATTACACGGAACCCTAAAAAACAGCAAGCTGTTAATATATTTTTAATATAATCTAAATTAGTTTTAATTTACTCGCCTTTTTATTTTATAAATTGGAAAAACAAGATCCATATTTTATTCGTTAAGTCTTTGACTATCGTTAATGTCTAGACAACGATGTTCACGTACGTGTCTAAAGATTCAACAAGTCTAATCCTTATAGACTTGGACTTAAGAGCTAAGATCGGTTGACGATATCACGAGCCACTGCAACGTCGACAAAATTTACATACCAATAAAAACTTCAATGACATCCAAGAAACGATCTGAATTTACTTAGCATTATTTATTTTATATCATCATAAATCAAACAATAGATATATTCGTTTAAAATACTTAAATTTTTATATCCGACTAGCGTTTTAGCACGCGAACACTTATGAGCGATGACGCGCTTATAAGCTCGTATACGCGCGTAATAATATGCTAACGACAGTTGCCGACACCGGTTCGAGTGCACGCGACGGAAAAGAACCCTGTAACGCGCGTTCAGCTTTAAGAAGCTGATTTGAAATTATCTGTGCGTGTATGCGCGAGAAAAAACGCTTATTTAAAACCGCCCTCACTAGCCGACTTAACAATGGAAGTGATTACCAACGTGAAATGAAATTAATTGAAATATTTTTACTGAACGCAAAAAGAGTAACACTTGTTTGTCAGGTCAAATTCTACAACCATCTCCAAAATTAAACCTCATACCTTAGAAGAACTCGTGAACAGTGTGACTGATTTTTTTGTGATTCGATTATCATAATTCTTAATTGTGGAATTGGCTATGCTTCTGTATAGCTTCTATAAAATTTTATGATGATCTGGAGCTCCAGACACGAAGACAAAACCTCTTAAGTTAATAAAGCTAAGATCACACGGTCACTATCGTTTAAAAACAATTCAATTAGCCTTAGATGGTTGAAATCTGCTACGGCTTCGCTTAGTAATGAAGTGTCCAATATCATCGGTAGCAAAGCTTAACCTTCACGAACCCTTGTGTTATTGAACTATTAAGGTTTCAAACATTGATCGTTTGATGTAATTACTTGTACCGAAATTAACAGCACAAATTATAATGTTCACTAAATGCTCTGCTCGGAATAAAATGAATATAATTGTTCATTGTCTAAAGTGCTTATGTTCGTTAAATGCTCGTGTGATGTGAGCATTTAGATTCGCTTAAGGGCGCAGCTCCACCGCTGCGCACGGATAGGCTGCTCGCATGTATATAGCTTCGCTTTGCAAGATAATTTATGTGACAACGTCCACTGCAACCCACGACCACGCTAAGAATTAACTAACAACTATGAGATTACTGACGTCATTGCTATACGCGTGGCTTTCTCAAATATAGCATCCATGATTCCACGCAGCTCAGGCTGTCAACCCTGAAGAAGCGGTACACGAAAGCGTACTTAGCTTCATCGCGGGAGGTAGGACGAACGGGGAATACGACAGTGGCGTGTAATTCGAAACTATGCTACAGTTGTACATAAGGTTAATATAGCCAGTGCTGCAGTGAAAATATAGGCACACGTTGTCAAACAAGCGAACCCGTGCCGCCAAAAGGCGTCGCGTGGCCGTACACAGCGTGCGCCGCAGTGGGACAGCAGCTTAAATGCTAGTTTCATGTAAAATGATCAGTTTTATCAACGCCTTTAAACATACACGCAAAACGACGTTTTAGAGAGCTATGTAAACAATGTAAGCGCCAAACGCATTAACGACACTCTAATCAATAATAGCCTCTTTAATTATAACATTATAAGTGTATGGCCATTTTATATCATAATAAACCTTTTATAAGTGACTGATAAGATTTGTAATTATAAATGATTATAAAAAAATATCACAATTTTTCCGTGGCTTTTTTTATTGTTATAAAGTCGATATTTCTTCTAAGAGATATGATATTAGAAATTATTTTATATTGTAATATTTTTCTAGTTCTTAGTTCCTAGTTTCTTTCACAACTTGAAACGTCAGTGGTTTGAGTTATCCGGCATACAAAGGTGAAGTGCAATGACTTTGTTATATCATTATGTTGTGACTGAGATTTTTGTAAGATGCAATAAAGATTATTATTATTATTATTATTATTTCATGAAAGACAAGGCGTGTGCACGATAATATCTCTGTGATCAGGGAATATAATATAGACTCTTTTTCTCTGAATATAACAATTATTAATAGCTTTATTTTGTCTAGTCTTATTAGTTTTATGAATTATAAATTGTCACTTAAAATATTGAATAAAATTTTAATTTGAAACAAACAAATTGGTGAATTTTGCAATGGTACGAAGGCGGGGCAAATTCTTCTTAGCCTCAAAGATTCGACTAACCGATGCGCATACGCATCAAATATTTATTATGGCGCCTGGCTGAGCGCCAGCGGGCCTGGCTCGTGACGTAAACGATTTAATCCATTTAAATCAACTGCGCATAGTAATTGCTATAGCATAATCTCTTCTAAAACAAAATGCTTTTCCTTCTATTAAACTGGGAAGTTTCACCGTCTAGAGAAAATTCAAGGGTAGTAGGTAACCCTAATTTTGACACTATTTTACAAAGAATTTTATGTCGAACTAATTTTTAAATGACAAAATATTAATGATAACTTCAAAATGCGCAACGGATCAGGTCAATGATAATGCATTTTTTGGGTGGTGTCACATAAGTCAAGTGAATGGTTCCTAATGTCTATCATAATTTCACGAAACAATACCTATTAAATAAAGTTGTGTTATCATAAACGTATTTGTACTAATACGTGCGTACATAATTATATACAAACACCTAAATTGTATACAACCCTACGATATTCTCACTTGACAAATAAAAGCGTGGGTAATCGAATATTGATCTTAGTATTGCGTCGCCCAACTAAAGGTTATAATACGCTGTTAATAAAAATACCAATGGTGGGCGTTACAGTTCCTACACAGGTTCATACGTTATGCATGAGTGGTTCGGGTATCTGTAGATATCTGTGACGTCACAAATCGTGACCTTACGCGCTTGTTTTGGGTTCGTCGAAAATAGGTCGACGGATATAACAATCATCGCCGTCGAACTGAATGGTTTTTCAAACGCACACGCTATAGGTTATTAGTGACGTTATTCCACGGATCACGTTTGTGGTCACTCTTCTTCGGTAAAAATAGAATACCAAATATAACTGCTTAATGTTTCCGTCAGTAACTGGCTTCTATTAGAGGACACTCATTACGTCTGAAAAGTTCCGTGAAGTTTATTTCCGTTAAATAAACTTCTCGTTGAATGATCTTCGAATGGTATTTTATAATTGCCGACAGTGCGAAATTTAACTTTGATAAAATTTCGATTTTTAAATGTTCTGCTATATGTGCCTAGATTCTAAGACCTTTTAGAAGATTTGACTGTAGTAAGAGGAAAGTCATGTCAACTTGACATACCAAATGCAGAAAGCTTGGTTGAAGATAGCCGATGATCAACAGGCAACTAATGAGCATGTATTTGGTGTGTTAATTTGACATGAATTTGACAAACTTATGAGAAACCGAGGGTTAATATTTTAAAGTAACAGTTTACATTTTCACCATTTGCACGATTTGGCTTTTGAAGTCAATACCAATAATTTACTGGTAAGATCATTTACTGAAAAGTCCTCGTCATGATGTCATTCCAAGAACTTTTTATTGCCTAAAATAAAACATAATATATTTTCACGACAAAGAAAAATTAATATCAGATAGTAATTTACCTAGCGTCGAATTTTGCACATTAATTTTATGATCTTCCATAAAAGAAACGTGGCCGCAACCAATGAAAACAAACAAACAATGAAATCAAATGCATATCTCGTAAAATATCTTATATTCGTATTTCTTTTTATCTGGTAAAAGAGGTTAAACTTTTTTATGTCTCCTAACATCACAGAGCACTGTTTAACACGTGCTTTCGAAACAGATCTAACACTTATAATTAATACAGAGCATTACGAAATTACACTGACCCATTTAACAGTTTGAACTCCGCGTTATATATCGTAGTGAATAGATTCCAACGTCATGACAGGATTATTTATGGGACGTGATCCGGGTTGTTCTTGCTCACTTCGCACCCTTGACCTAAAATCGTGCCCCTGTTTTATAGAACTTTTGCGTGTGCTATGTGGAATCAATTTTAGAAATGCCATATTTTGCGTGCAAGTTTCTTCGTCGTATAGCCGGTTCGTTCAGATTTGCATAAGTTTTTCTCAGCAAAAACCAAGATTATGGTGAAGACATAACAACTAAACTGTGGTGCGATCTCGCAAGATACGCTCTTAGTATCAATATAATCAATTATTAGGCCCTCGTGAGAGGCTGTCTTTTTCATGGCCAGGTCTTAGTAATTTGACTCAAGGTCGATGTCCTTTTATTGAAAGAGGCTGGCTAGGTGGGTACCACCGCAGTGTCAGATATTCTATCGCAAAGCAGTAGTGTGTTTTGCTTTACTGTGTTCCTGTTTGAAGGGCACTGTAGACTAGTGAAATTACTGGGCAAAGGAGATTTAAGATCCAATATCTCGAGAGCAACGCGTGAGTGACACCTACAAATACAGGGTGTTGCAAGGTGGACCAGAAAAACAGAAAAACATGTTACTAATTATCAAGAGTATTTTTGTTAACACAAATAAAGCAGATTCAGAATAATCCTTTATGCATACATGAAGCCAAAACGCAAGGTTATGACGTATAAAATAACATTCCAATCATCATCGTTACACATTAAACTTTTATTTAGTATTGAAGCAAATAATGCCTTTATATAGCATATGGCAAGGGCTAAAATCGCGTGACGAACACCAGTTCCCCATCCGGTATCTAGTGTTTGCTCGTGATTATAGTCATAAAACATGACGCCGAACAAATAGTCATTAAAACGTTTAATGGCTCGGAGAGATTCGGCGGGTAAATATGGTTGTATTTGTTTTACTTACATGTTTATTACCAGTAACTTCGCGACCTTAATGAACACTTAAAGTTAATTCCATTCAAAAGAGAGTTCGCGTAAGAATTTAAATAAAGTTAGGGTTTAACTATTGGAGCAGCGTACGTCATAGTACGTCTCAAGGGACATGTTTTATCAGATTTGGTGGTTATCATAACTTTTTTTTATGTAAGAGGGGGCATATGGGCTGGAGGCTCACATAATGTCAAGCGATCACCACCGCCGGTGAACGTCTATAACACCAGAGTGGCATGCAGGTGCGTTGCTGATCTAAAGATCAGGAAAGAATAACCTATACAATCTGAGAACCTTCAAGAGCTCTTCGAGGTTCGCAAATACCGCCGGTGGAAGTTGGTTTCACAAAAGTAAAAGACATTTTCTTCCTCTCACAACCACAACGAAAAATGTTGGCTTATTAATATATAATATGAAATTATTATACTCGTAACTCAATGTGATTGTTGAACAATGGCTTAAAAGAGGTGCAATACTTTGGAAGATTTTATAAAGGAAACTCAAATGGACTGCTAGCTTGCCCCGATATGCTTGTGCAGGTAGTACTTCACTAATCGACCTAGCTAATTCTCCTCATGAAATGTTCCAACGATTTATGGCAACACCTTTAGGCATGCGTAGTCTGAAGTCTAGGCTATTATCAGATGTGCCTTAGTCGATGATCATTTTCATTTTTATAATTAAATAAATTATTGTCTCTATTGTCCACAGATATGAACGTCTTTTGCGTCGTGCCCGCAGCGAGGACCTTAGCGAGGTGTCCGGAATCGGCTGCCTCTACCAGAGCGGGGTGGACCGCCTCGGTAGACCAGTCGTTGTGTTCATCGGGAAATGGTTCCCGATAACAGATATTGACTTGGACAAGGTCAGTATATTGATCGTAATATTGGTAAAGGTTATTGGTTATTTTATTTTTAGAGAATTGTCAAGAAGAAAGCTAATGTTTTTCGAATTTATCTGTTCTGTAGTCTAAATGAATTTATCGCTTCTAACATATGAGATGTCTATAGTTTCGTTTTAACTATAAAAGTGACTTTCCTAACTTAAATAGCACCAATAGCAGTTATGAACAGTTGAGTATCGTAAATAGCACCAATAGCAGTTATGAACAGTTGAATATCGTAAATAGCACCAATAGCACTTATGAACAGTTGAGTATCGTAAATTGCACCAATAGCAGTTATGAACAGTTGAGTATCGTAAATAGCACCAATAGCACTTATGAACAGTTGAGTATCGTAAATAGCACCAATAGCAGTTATGAACAGTTGAATATCGTAAATAGCACCAATAGCACTTATGAACAGTTGAGTATCGTAAATTGCACCAATAGCACTTATGAACAGTTGAGTATCGTAAATAGCACCAATAGCAGTTATGAACAGTTGAATATCGTAAATAGCACCAATAGCACTTATGAACAGTTGAGTATCGTAAATTGCACCAATAGCAGTTATGAACAGTTGAGTATCGTAAATAGCACCAATAGCAGTTATGAACAGTTGAGTATCGTAAATAGCACCAATAGCACTTATGAACAGTTGAGTATCGTAAATTGCACCAATAGCAGTTATGAACAGTTGAGTATCGTAAATTGCACCAATAGCAGTTATGAACAGTTGAGTATCGTAAATAGCACCAATAGCAGTTATGAACAGTTGAGTATCGTAAATAGCACCAATAGCCATTATGACTAGTATATTAAAATTTATTTATTTATCCCAAAAAGAATCACCAAATCAATTTTTCAACTGAACAATCCAATTCAAGATGATTCGGAACTCACCGTAATTCAGAAGTCAGAAATCGGAAACTTCATTTTCTCTCTTCTTATCGAGAAAAACTTTAATCTTTTAAAAACTACAGGCGAAATGATATTTTTTTAGAATTTCCGATAAATTAGTATTTTCTCATTATATTCACAAAAGCATAACGCTCTCAACTTACACCAGTTCATAACTTACTTAAGATGTCCACGGGAGGTGAGCATAACCCTATTATGCTTAAACCATTACCTAACAACCTCACGTTATGATACACTGAACCCTTTACGAGGCTTACTCTAGGCTTTTAACGCAAATTGAATAAGGTACTAGAAATGCTATATTTTGCTCGGCCGTATCTTTTTGTCTAGTTATAATAATAAGTCGAGAAATTAATAATGACTTATACTAAATTTAAAAACCGACAATTGACATCTTGTGCCGAATGATCAAAAAAGGCATTAATCTCAGAAAATGTTAAATAAAAATTATGTACATTTCAAATTGAAAATAAAATTTTATTGTTTCAACTTTGTGATGATTTAATGTGATGTTTTCGAAAAATTAAAATTTCTTTGACGAAAAAAAATTCCGATTTTCTTGAACCGTCTGTATCTTAATTTTCGTGTTAAATTAATCATGGTTTTGGTTTTTATTAAAAAGTCTGAAAACTAAAATCTTAGAGCAACAAACTGCCATTTTTTTAATTTCCTGTACGATTATTTTTGACTGAGATACAGCCCATCGAAAATTTCCAAAAATGTTATGTTTAAAGTGTATTGTATAATATCAAAGGGTCTTTACATCGTTCCGCAGGCCCTCCTGTACCTAATCAAGCTGCTGGACCCGATCGTGCGCGGCGACTACGTGATCGCGTATTTCCACACGCTCGCGTCGTCCAGCAACCACCCGCCCTTCTCCTGGCTCAAGGAGGTCTACACCGTGCTGCCTTACAAGTAAACTATAGCTTTTTACTTACTAAACTCCTGCATTGCGGCAAGCTATATATCGCGAGTAGTTTTGTTTTTATTTGTATCTCACGAACTGTAATGGGTAGAGGGTTTAAGTTTTAACAGACTGTGTTTCTGTTGCCGATACGAAAATAAATAGTAAAAATAAAATGAAATATTTAAAAAGGTATTGTATGGAGACCATACAAAAATTTTTTTTGATGTTCTTTTCTATATCTCATTAACTATAATAGAGAAATAGTTGGAATTTCCATAGATTGTGTATTTCTATGGTCGCTATAATAACAAATAATAAAAACCCTTTATGTACGAATCGACAAGCACGTGGCCGGTTTCGTTTATTGTTCCAAACGATCATACCTACATATGCCGTCAGCTACTCTATTCATATAATACATATTATAATAATAGTTTTAAATAGTAAACAACGAAACATTTAACAGTATTGTTGTTCTTTAAAAATTCCATGTTTTTTTTTGTAATAATTATGGTCGAAATAAAACCGAAACTTTAAGCAAAGTCTATCATCAAAAGTATTCAAATTAGACTACACGCTCAATAAGGACAATCACACCAAGACCGGAACATATGCCTGCATGGTCAATACAAACATATGCTCCGAGCGGGAATCGAACCGCGACCTGTGGCGCTTAAATTCTGAAAAATACTGCGTTGTAGTCCTAACCCTTACCCTTAATAGGCGAGAAGGCATTTGGTTAAAAGTGCTATTTTATTTTATTAACAATAAATATAAACCTTGAATTATTTAAATTTAATTGTTTAATTCAACCAGAACTAAAAGTCTTTGTTGATTCGTTTCCTCTATTTTCTATTACTTATTGTTTTAAAATGATTGCATAACGATAAGTTTATGGTCTTTTAATTTTTCTTTAAAAAAACTTTAATTTTTACTTTAATATACCTTTTTAATTCTATTTTTATTTTTAATTATATTTTTTTTTATATAAATAAATGTCAAGCAAGTATATGACTATTTGACCGACCTAAGCGGTTGTCATCTATAGCCTAAAGCCTGCGTCACTCACGCGTTGCCAACCTCAAGATATTGGTTCTTAAATCTCTTTTACCCCGTAATTTCACTAGCTACAGTGTCCTTCAAACTGGATGGATGGATGGATGTTTGTTACTCTTGGACGCGAAAACTACTTCACAGATTTGTATGAAATTTGGTGCACACATAGCTTATTGCCTGGATTGATATATAGTACCTATACCTTTTATCACGTAAAAATATTTGGTTCTTGTGGCATTATCAAAAAACTACATAACGTTCGTGGATAAATCTTGTCTATATTTACTGTGCATTTCAAGTGGGTTACTGTATGCTGTATACTGTATAAAAGTATTACAAGATCTGATTCACTAAGTTAAAACCGAGATGATATTGAAATGTGGGCGGAACGTTCCCAATTATAGTTCGCTAAGTTATAAATAAAATATTGCTAATAATATCGACTTCCGACGACTTGGTCCGATTCCATATATTACAATGTGTTTATTTCACGTTTCAGATATAAGAAGAACTTGAAAGCTTTCTACATCGTACATCCGACGTTTTGGACAAAAGTAAGTATATTAAACTCAACTGTAACCTTCGAGTCGAGATGGCCAAATGGGCTCTAACCGAAGGTCGCGGATTCAGTGCGTAGTGGTGAAGGAAAACATGGTGATGAAACCTGCATGTCGTGGGAGAAATTCTAAGACATGTTTGGTCACCAATCCTAGTGGTTGTCCCACTAAGGTTGATCAAAACTGGTGCGAAAAATAATTTTAAAATGTCGAAGTTCTCAGGTAACAAACAAATTAAAAATGTAGTAAACAATGGTCCCCGCTACCAAAAAGTAAATCAAAGTGGAGCATGGTCAATAAAAGATTGGGAACCACTGACATAGTATATATATTCAGTATTTTCATCTGATTTTATTAACTTTCATGGTCTTTTTGGCACGAGTTCTAATCTAAATATTTATCTCAATAGGACATGTTCACAAACATTGTAATTATTACTACTATTACCCAATTGACACATATTTTGTGTAATCTATAAGCAGGTTTTGATATAATTCTATTTATGTTAATTTTTATCAATTTGTGGCGGTAAATTAAAAAAAAATAAAATAAAAATCAAACCTCATTATCATTTTGAAAACCTACATATACAAGGATACCTCACACTGCTACCCTTAATTTTTATATATTTAAGGATTTCATTTCAAAATTGTGTAGCTGTTCTTAAAATACACCTATTTACTAAATTGTGTAGATATAGCCAATAGTGTCCAAGTAAAATGACTATGACATACAGATGGACATGACGAAATTATAAGGGTTCTGTTTCTGCTTTTGGCTACGGAACCCTTAAAACAATGAACCTTTTTAAGAGAATTTCGAGTTCTAAATTCAGACGTAATTTTATTAACAGAAAACTATTTATTCGAGAAAAGGATAGTACGGCCGTGCCGCTTTTTGCTCGACTTGGCGGGGCACTGCCGTGCCCCAGATGTGTCATGACTGAAAATAGTTTAGGTGACAAAAGGATATGATTGGTTTAATCACTCCATTGTAGGGCTGTATGTAGGTCGGTGCTCATGCTCGTAATTAAAACGAGTTAAGTGTAATTAACACTTTTACATGTCAAATGCTCAACGGTAAGATCGTGTCGGGGGACATTAGCTTGTTTAAACGTGAACTCACGGACAATGGAGTCGGAAGCGAAACAAGATTTATTTATATATTATATAGTTTACCCGACAGACTTAGCTACGAATATGGAATTTGGAAAAATAATAAAAAATAATTAATAAACATAAACATATAATAAACGCTACACACTCAACGGCCCCCATTAGGATAATAATATCCTGTGTCGGGGGTCCGGAAACACTTACAATGACAAGGACAAATACACCCAGACCGGAAAATATGCTTGCATGGTCAATACAAACATATTATGCTCCGAGCGGGAATCGAACCCGCGACCTGTGGCGTTTAAGGCAGGTTCGCTACCGCTGTGCCACAACGTCGTCAAAAAATAAAAAAAATTTAAGTATATTTATACTTAAATTTTTTTTATTTTTTATTTACTATTTATTTAAATAGTAGTATAGTTTTCTGAAATTTTACAATTTTTTTTGCGCAAAATTCTTAATTTTTCTACAAAGTTTATGGAAGCTTTAAAAAATAAGAAAATAGTTCTCAAGTTATAGCGTGACCATGGGAGACAGAGATAATATATACATCATATAAATTTTTACATTACTTATATATTTTTATAAAATTTTGAATTCATTAGTATCTATGTTACCATGATTCATTCCTCAGATAGAGTTTATTATTATAACAAGTTGGATATTTTATGAAAAACATCTGAAGCGTCTAATTTATTAAGATAAGGTAATATTTTAAGATAAGGATAAACTTTATCCGATGACCATGGAACTTCCTAGTACTTTTTTTTATAAATATAAGTTTGTTTACTTCTTCCTAGTATTATTTCCGATATTTACTCAAGGTCTGCTTTATTACTGTTATCCGGATGAGACAAGTTACTATATTTTACACGGAGCGATTGCCATCTGACCTCCGCAACCCTAAGGGCAAACCAGTAACGCATTGGATTAGCGCAAATTACATATCAAGGGTTAACTTTAATTATCAGACACACACAACGGTTATGAATATAAGTTTATCATAAATATTAATTGAACGTGTTTTCGTCCGCCAGATGATGACGTGGTGGTTCACGACGTTCATGGCGCCGGCCATCAAGGCCAAGGTGCACAACCTGCCCGGCGTGGAGTTCCTCTACTCCGTCATGGCGCGCGACCAGCTCGAGGTGCCCGCCTTCGTCACCGAGTACGACATGACGGTACGACTCTCCCACTCCCCCTCCTACTCCTCCTCCCACCCACCGGATGCGCTAAATATAATCTCTTATTCATTAAGCCTTTAAAGATCCTCAGTTCTCAGCATCGAGAGAATCATTATCTTGTATTACGATCATTAAAATCTATTCAGTATCACGTGACAAAAAAATATTTTCTACAGAATATTTTCTTCAGAAATTGGTGCTAAGTAAAATATCGGCACACAGGGTCCCGACTTCTGAACATAATATTCTGTAGAAAATATTATTTTTATTTATTTCGCTTTTTGGTTTTGAAGTCGGTATTTTTTCTAAAAATATTTTTTATTTTATACTCTTCGATCTTAGTTTCGAATTTAAAACCGTACTTAATGCAAATTTTAAGACTTATATGTTTTTCTCATGGATACCATTGTCAGAACTGGACCAAATTGAAAAAAAAAGAATCATCAAAATCGGTTCACCCAGTTTAAAGTTCTGAGGTAACAAATATAAAAAATACAGTCGAATCGAGAACCTCTTCCTTAAAAAATATAAAGTAGGACTTATTTACTTTTTTTTTATTACAGATTAACGGTCTGCATTACTTCCAGCCCGACACAAACAACACGTAGGGCCACAGTCCCACGCCGCCATATATGTCTCTATTCTATGTTTATTTTTAATTTAAAAAAAAATATATTTTTAAACCAACATAAGGGCTACTCAATTTTTGTTGCTGGCAACTTTAGTGATTTGTAACTCTGTTACGGTCGCGCGTGAATGGCAAGCTTTAAGTATTGTTTTTAGGAATTAACAATAAAATCGAATGTGAGTTCATACGCGTTGGAAGTGGAACTTCATATTCTGGTTCATTTAAGAGTGAGATGGATGCACTATGCAGGTGATATGCAAAGAGAGAGAGAGAAATTGTTTGACAATTTCTTTATTGTTAGGGAAACTATGAAAACGCATTTTCTCTTTCTCTCACGACCAAAACCCTATTCTTCGTTTCATTAAAGCCAATTCACAACGTGAAACGAAGTTTCACTTCAAAAAAGCACAGAAGCTCAGATATTGTATGTGAAAAAAATGATAGGCCTAGATTACATGTTTTTTTCAATGTAAAGTTTTTCTTATGGCGGCGAATAAGGCCATTGTTAGATTAAAGTACTTTTGTATGAATTTTCTATACAACTGTACGAAATGACATCTGAACATATCAAAAATTATATGATTTTTTCGTTAATAATTTTTAAAACGAAATCTTTTGATTTTTGTTATCTCTTGTCAATGCATGTTGTATAGACAGTTCAACGAAAGTCGTAAGATTGTTGAAATTGTAATTTGATTAGTATTAGCGGTGCATTTTTATATTACTTAAGTGATAATGTTGCGGATTCTTCGATGTTCTTCTCTCGTCATTGGTGTGCTCTCACCGCGATGCTCTTCATAACTACTTAAGCT
This sequence comes from Hestina assimilis, assembly GCA_023373885.1. Classification (NCBI taxonomy): domain Eukaryota; kingdom Metazoa; phylum Arthropoda; class Insecta; order Lepidoptera; family Nymphalidae; genus Hestina; species Hestina assimilis. The sequence goes on along the minus strand of CM041746.1, from coordinate 14,722,367 downwards.
GGCACTGATTGAAGGATAGTGTATTTGTCATTACAAATCGATTTTATTCATCTTAGACATTCGCATTTCTATAAAACTAAAAAAACAATTATTTAAGGAAATCGTGTTATATCTTCCTCCTTTATTCGTTGTTCGATAGATTATACCATACATTACATACATACAATTGCCTATCTTTGAAGTTGAATGGTAATGTATGAAAGTAACATATCTTTATAACTCCACATAAGCTTGGGCATAATTAATCGATACATCAAAATGTCGCATTAAAATTAAAAAAAAAAATCGATAAATCGAATCGATATTTTTGATCTCCATGAATCGAGATATAATTTTATTGCCATTCTTTTTCGAATTTAACATAAACCAGAAAGCCACATTGCAGGTGATTTGCTTTTGAAAAAAAATACCAAAAATTTCGATATATCGATATTTTTACTCGATGATACTGATGCAAAGTATCGGTTCGATATTTATCGATACTTCGTTTCACATGCCCATAACTAGCAACACATATAATTTAAAAAAATATGGTAGACGTGCCATTTCGTCTACCTTAGTTCGAATACCGATAGATGTCGCTGTGCTTTAACAATTTCGATCTTGGTCCCTTCACCCTCTGTCATATTTCTCTGAACACTTGCTATAAATTGAAACTAGTTCCTTGAAAAATTATACAAATATTTAAATAAACTTGGAGCTAGATAAACTTCATTTTTCTAATTCACATCCTCTACAGGGTAACTGTATTAGACCAGCGATCATAAAAAAACAGACATGTTATTTAAAAATTGATATACCATTTTTTTTTTGAGTCAATTCTGAAAAAAATCAATGTACGTAGATTTTGAATTTGATAATGTAATTTTAAAAAATTGCAATGTTTCTATTAAGGTGCTGGAATTTCGTTGTTAATTTTAAAAAATGTATTTTTAGTGTACATTGCCAATATAATGGATAAAATTTGTTATTAGTAGTTCTGTAAATATGTTGTTCGCACTCTGCGTGACTCTACTATAGTGCTGACTAGCTTTTCAATTTATATAAGCCAAGCTATTGTAAAACTGTGTCTCTGTTGTGAAACTTATCAAATTGTGTTCTATAATTCCCCATTAATTTATTGAATTTCATCTTCAATTTGCAACATTCGCAACACACTGCCAAAATAATGTGGTTTTTGTATGTTGTAGCAGAGATATTTATAACGAATAACTGCAGTCTTTCTATGTGCATTTTTTTTTCATTTAAATTTTATGTACTTAATAATATTTTCTAGTGATTGGAAATATATAAAACCATTAAGGATTTAATAAATATTCTATAGATTACATGATGGAGACGACGGTTGCAGAGATATTTTTATATGTAGTTATGTTGATGTTGAAAATGAGTCTTAATATTTTTATATCCAATAACAAATGCCCTGAAAGTGCCACATAACATACACAAGAGATTTAGTGTAGTCATAATATTATTGAAGAATTTCATGTTATAAAGTGATTGGAGAATCAGGAATATTCTATAAATGACACAAATGGCGAGGTCTTCTTTATGGAGTTGAATTTTAATTTAAAATATTAATGTTGTTAAGAAATAATTATTTTAACGATAATGTTGAATCTTTTTTTTTTTAATGTTAAAAGTGTGCAAAAATGCATACGGCCCACCTGATGGTAAGTGGCTGCCGCAGCCTATGAGCGCTTGCAGCACCATTAGTAGGTGCCACTCGCGCGTTGCCAACCTCGAGATATTGGTTCTTAAATCTCCTCTGCCCAGTAATTTCACTAGCGTACAATGCCCTTCAAACCGGAACACAGTAGTGCCTAAGCACTACTATTTGGCGGCAGAATATTGGACACTGCGGTGGTACCTACCTAGGCGGCCTCTTGCAACAAAAGACCTACCACCAGTGAATCTGTTGAATTTGTTACATAACACATGACCTTAAATGTAACAATGACAAACTTTTTACATCATTTAATTTTTTTTTAATATGTTAAGAAAATGTTATGTCTTTTACAGATAATTCCTGACAATGAGTCTAGAAAACGATTTTTCAAGTTTATATACAAATCTAATTTCTGTTTACAAAACAAATACGTTTTAAAAAGTATAATACTAATTTGTTTCTTGATGTTTTTTCTAAGAGGGCCCATCCACCATCAATATGTAAAATACTATTAAGCTATCATTATTTTATGGCGCAATATTTTTGACCTATACTTCGTCGTTCGAAATGTTGCGATCATAAAGATATTGATGCGATGGCTCAATGTTTTGTCTTAATATTATTGCACAATAACATCATCTAATAAAATTGTGCAATAATATGTATGGGCCCCTCATTGGGATATGATAAATTGTATGTCGTCATTACCACAAAGCCTTAAATGTGTTAACTATTGTTACTCCCTTAACAAAGTATATTATCGTTGTTGAGTTGTATGCGTAATCTGTATATTGTAATGCTAATTTAGGGGTTGTTTAATTAAACAATGTGATGCAGTAAAATTGGTTAAGTTTCATATTTTATAAAGTGATTAGGCTATGTAAATATTTAACAAACACAGAATAAAGTTATTAATTTACTAAATATGAGTTTTATTTTCTAACAATATGATAATATACAGAATAATTTATAATCTTATGGTGGTTAATACTAGTAGCCTATTAGTAGTTTAGTATTGACAAATAAAATGTTATAGACATTGGCAGGTAGAATACATACAGTCAATTTTTTTTCCAACATTACTCTTTGATATTTTTGGCATTTTTTGGTGTATTTCATAAACTGTAATCAATCAATTTTAGTTTTCATAGATTATATATTTCTACCACTCTAATTAAACAAATTTAATTTCAAAATTAAATGGAAAGAAAAATTAATATTTTTATTCTATGGGGGTACAGAATCCTTGTACGAGTCTGACAAGCACATTTGCTTTTTTTTTTATTCTCTCCATATTAAAAGAAAATGATACCTTAAGAAAAAAATTCGGTTTTGCATTGGAGCTGCCACATAAATGCCACCTTTTTAAATTAATACTTTAAGTATTATATTTATATTGTAGATAATAATAATAAGCAGTAGACCTTTGTGGTTTTACAATGCTTTATTATAATATTTCCACTTTAATTAAAAATTATTATGCTTTGTTAAATAAATTGAAAAAAAATCACATTCTGAAATTTTATTTGTAATGAATATTAATATTGAAAATATTTCATTTATTTAATATAAATTACAATTTATTTTCTAAATCAAAAGTTTCAAGTATTCACTTTTGTTAGCACATTAGTGGTTCATGTGGGCTCTTTTTTTTCGGCACCATGGAATTACTTTGGTTTTGTCTCAACAGAGAAATTTAACTTCTTTTGCAACAAAAGTTCGAACACAACACAAAGACACATTTTTTAAAGTCAAATATTAAAGTGGATTCATAATGCATTTTTGAAGGTGTAGTACAAAAATTACTCCAAAATCATGACAAAATGTAAGAAACAACAATTTAATTAAATAAATACTATCCTGTAAAAGCAACAAATTAATTACAAAATAATTTTTATATTATGTTACTTTGAAATATGTAATCTATTTATCATGTTAACAAAGATATTCAAGAATGGGTAGTCATTACTGGCAGACATCATCGCTACTTTGGTTACCGTCATCACATTAGACAGAAGATAACCATAGATAGCTCCAAGGTAACATGGTATAGGCCACTGCTGCCATGGTTTGTTCCAGTCTAAGGGTATAACAACGGCACCCAGCCATGCCCCACACACCGTCAATAACGCATTATTGACTAGCATAGCAATAATTGTGTCCCGAGAGAACTCCTTAACACCAAATAATAGTTGCACCGCCATTTCCACTCCTGTATGGGCAACCAATGGAAATACAGTCAAAAGTGTTAATAAACTTGATAATATTAAAGTTTCCTCATGATATTCTAAAACTGGCGCTCCGAAAAGTATTATACCAATGAAAAACGAAAACATTACTCCCAGAAGAAACACAATAGATTTCACGATGTCACCGGCTCTGGTCTTGCTGGCTTTTCTCTTAGCTTGATTATCATTATTTGAGTTGAGATAAACTGACTTCATCAATTCGGCTACGAATATCATCACTAAAACGTATAGAGAAGAAGCATTTCCCACTGAGTAGAGTGATTCTTTATACGAAATTATAGTCACAATACTGGGTAAATAAATGCATGTCACTAAACTCGAAACAGTCACACTTCTTAATTGTAAATTATTATGTAAAGAAAACATTGTTTCAGTACTTTTAGTTTCAGTTTATATTTTTTAGTTTTGGAACTCAAAATATCCCATGGGAATTGGGATTACCAGTAATTGTCAACTGTCATGAACTGTCAATTATAAAAATTCGAGTGCCTAAATTGAGATGCAAGATCAAAACGCAATAAAATTCTTTATTTTAATATAAGGCAGTTCAGTTTTAATTAATTAAAGCCTAAAGCTTAGCTAAGCTTCAGTATTCACAAGATTTTATAATTATCACTTTAAAAATTTGGCTTTTTACTATTTTAGTATCGAAAGTTTAGAATTTTTATTTTAAATAAATTATAAATCTAACGATTTTTAGATATAAACCACATTATAAATATAAATAACTTTTTAATAATTTGTATATATGTTTAACATAACCATGAGTTAATATTACGTAATATTAACTAGCAGCACTAATGAATGACCTGACAAATTATTTAGTTGGCAACATTTATTATTTAGAATCAAAATAAAAATTATACGTGGAGTAGAAGTACACAACCATTTATTCAAACTTAATCGATATGACGACACATACTTTATAAATGAAGGCTGTTGTGTTTTGAAACGCCAGTTGCGATCTTTGCACCTGCGAGACGTTCGGCTACAGTGGGAGCCAACGTGAACGTGGAAGACATCAAAATATCGTATAAACACTCTTGTTATATTATACTAGTGTCGTAAGTTTTGAGTGAGTGTCATCGATTACATAAAATGCCCTGTCCTTTCTTAGGATCAATGAATCAGGCCTTCGTGAGAAATTACGGCAGCGTGCTGGTGAAACAGTATGGAAACTTCTGCCCGATATTTTCTCGTGGATTCCGTACGCTCGGGGTCGATGAAACGAAATGCCCATTCATTCAGAAGAACTCTATCATCTCTGAGGCGCCGAAGGAGATGTATGAAGACATCCAGGAGAATGTTCCCACTTATAAATATGAAAAATTCTTCAGTGAACAAATAAACGCAAAAAAGAAAGACTACTCTTATAGAATATTTAGGAGGGTCTCTCGCCTGGCGGCCGACGGTCTGTACCCACAAGGCCTCGAGGGTCCGGAGAACCGCCGTGTGACCGTGTGGTGCGCTAATGACTACCTCGGAGCGTCGCGCCACCCTGTTGTGCAAGATGCTGCTGTTTCTGCAATCAAGTCCTATGGAACTGGTGCAGGAGGTACTCGTAACATCGCCGGGAACTCACAAATGACTGAAAAACTCGAATCTGAAATAGCCAAACTCCACAAAAAATCTGCTGCACTAATATTTAGTTCTTGTTTTGTTGCTAACGATGCTACTCTTTCTACTTTAGCTAAAATATTGCCGGGCTGTATCGTTTATTCTGATGCTGGAAATCATGCATCTATGATACAGGGAATAAGAAATAGCAGGGCTCCTAAACATATATTTAGACATAATGACCCAAGTCATTTAAGAGAATTGTTATCAACATCACCGGCAGGTGTCCCAAAACTAGTCGTTTTTGAGACTGTCCACTCGATGAGTGGAGCCATTTGTCCCTTAGAAGAAATGTGCAACATAGCTCATGAGTATGGTGCACTGACATTTGTGGATGAAGTCCATGCAGTGGGATTATATGGAAAGCATGGTGCTGGGATAGGGGAAGAGAGAGGACTCGAACACTTGATCGACATTGTCTCAGGAACACTGGGCAAAGCCTTCGGAAACGTCGGCGGCTACATCGCCGGGTCTCATCTGCTGGTGGACACGGTCAGGTCTCTGGCTCCAGGTTTTATTTTCACTACTGCTTTGCCACCGCCCGTGCTGGCGGGCTCTCTCGCTGCTATACGTCTCCTCGCCAGTGAGGAGGGCAGAGGCATGAGAGCGAAGCACCAAGCAATCGTACGTTACTTGAAGCTATCTCTATTAATCGCCGGTCTGCCGCAGTTACCATCCGTGAGTCACATAGTCCCGGTGCCTATAACGGGAGCGGATAAGGTCGCCCTCGTCGCGGAGTCGCTAATGAAGAGGGGACACTACGTGCAAGCGATCAACTATCCCACGGTGGCTCGCGGCGAGGAGCGCCTCCGCTTCGCGCCCGGGCCCTACCACACGCCGGAGATGATCGATAGCCTCATCACTGCCCTAATCGAATCATTCCACGAAAACAATATAAGCTTTAACCAGTTCATGGTGAACGGCGCCTGTCGCGAGTGCAGCATGGAGTATAAAGTCGACATAGCCTACGAGGAGCCCTTCAAATACCCCATAGCCGCGTAAACGCATAAATTTTACTAATTTTAAATTGAGCAGGCATATAAATGACAAATTAAAGTTTAAAAAATATTGAAAAGTTTATTAGAATTGTTACTTATGGTTTGTGGTTTAAAGGTAGGGGGTAATTAAAACAATTGTATCATATTGTTTGTTATCATTTAATCCCAGTATTTGATAAGTCCGTCCCAGCCAGCGGTGAGAAGCCGGCTCGGTTCGTGCGGGTGCCAGAGCGACGTGATGCAGACGCCGTCGTGGGCCTTCCACTTCTTGTATAACTTCGTAGTCTTCCAATCCCAAATGTAGCACTTGCCGTCTGCGTCTCCCGACACGAGATAGCTGGAACAAATTACAATTAATTAATTATTCATATTCTACAATGTACATTAAACAACTCGATAAATCTGGTAAATACTCGATATTCACAATGATAATACGTAAACAGCTCATTATCGTAACTATTAAATAATTAAGAATTCATTTGCGTAAGCAGTTAATAAAACATTTATAACTTATAAAACCTCAAGTCGACCTTGTTATCAAACTTAGTTATAAAGAACTGCGTATTTAAAACCAACAAGGTTTTTCTTTGAAAGTATTTATAAAAGTTTATTCTAAATCTACATTCACAAGACATTTTTAATTTGGCTACCTGAACAAAATGAATTAATTCATTTTTATTTTTCAATTTAGTGACTTGCTTTATAAAAATATATAGAACGTACTTTTTTAATTTATTTAAATTAGGCTATAATATGTGAACCTGAACAAAACCGATGATTTAAATTCTTTCACGATGATAGAGCCATTATATGATTATTGCTTAGTAATATAAATTATAATTATGTATAATATAATCGTTACTTATTAAGCTAAACCAAAATGACCCAAAATGTAATTTGGGAATCAAAATTTATTTAATAATCTTGTTATCACTAGTTAGTAGATAGTACTTCACGACTTCATAAATGAATGAATATTATTTTTATCTTAACATATAATAGTACTAATAATCTACACCACTCTCGTACCTCATTAAATGCTCGTTTACTAAGTTAATTAAAAAAAAAAAACTGATAAATGCTAAGCTGACATCTTATTTTATACTCGTAGTTCACATTGCCAACATATTGTACTTAGTGTAATATATTTTAAAAGGATTTTCACATAGCAGATAGCTCATTTAATTATGAGTAACTTAGGCTACTTTTATTTTAGAAAAATAACTAGTATCTGCCCGCGGCTTCGCCCGTGTGAATAACGTTTTGTAATAACCCATCCATCATTGAGTAACAACATCCAAACACATTTTCAAATGGATACTGCCTGTAGTACGTTTTTTGATAATCCCCGGGGAACCTAACATTTTCCCGGGATAAGTATTAACTTGTTTGTTAATGTAGACAATAAGCTATCTGAGTGCAAAATTTTATCCTAATCCGTTAAGCCGTTTATGCGTGATGAAGTAATAAACATCTAAACATAATTGCTGAATTGAACAAAAATTCTTAATGTTAATCTAGGCCATAAAATTTCTTCCAATTCCGTTCAGTAGTTTTTGCGTGGAAGAGTTACAAACATCCTACCATCCATCCGAACTTTCTCATTTATAATATTAGTGGGACAACAGTTCCGCGTATTAAATAAATAAACATAAATTCTGAAGCCTTCGCTTTCTCAGCTAGTATGACTTCAAGTATGCAATTCTAAGTTTATAAGAAACTAGCGTCTGCCAGCGGTTTTGCCCGCGTGAAAAACGTTTTTAATACAAACTGTGAACCTCCCTCCCCCTTTTACAAACTTTGAATGTCATATTTATTTCTATCGAGGCACCGACCTAAAAATAAGTTTCAATGATAGTGCGACAGACAGACAGAGAGACAGCGTTACTTTCCCATTATAACATTAGTAGGATTTACATGTAATAAATAAAGAAATATCGATCAATAATAAACTTAGATCTAAGTATTATATCGTCTGACCCCAATAAGGTAGGATATAATTATGTACGTAAAGTAATTGCCGCCTGACCTCGGCTAGGGTTGCGAGGGCGAATTATTATCATTAATTATTCTACGTGTATGCAAATCAAAAAGGTAATTATCGAAAACGTATTATTGACTGATCTAGTTTAATGAAGACAAACAAGGGAGGGTTTACCTTGATCTTTGCTGTTTAATTTATTATGCATCAATAATTTCGTGCTCAGTCTTCCTCTTTCCTAACATTATTATCGCTATTTTCACAGCGTCACAGAGCGATTGCCATCTGACCTCTGCTACCCTAAGGTGGCACCATTACTATCAGATGTTATATTATGATAATAGCCGAGACCGACAGCTCTCAGAGTCATGGTGTGAAGACACGGACACCGCTCAGACCTTAACAGATGTTTGTAGGATCCTTAAGCCTGCAACCTTAAAGTCCGGCTACCGGCTAAAGGCGGACTCACTACCAATACCCCACAACAGTGTCATATGAAAAAATATATATAAAAATAAAACAACCAAGTATGTATATACTATATAGTGTATAATGAATATACGATACAAAAATGATAATGCTATGTACTTAAATTAATTGAATTAGGTATTGTGTTACGGATGTTGGCGCAGTTTGCGTCTTATCGTGTACCTATACACGATTATTACGATTGAAGTTTACTCTTTACATAATATCACCGGTCAAATCGGGATAAGAGTAATAAGCAGACCCTGGATAGATAAAATACCGGGAAAATGCTAAGAAGAGGTCTAAGAAAGACATTAATAACTAAGTCTAGTTTCATTTAAATTTAAGCGTCGGGACGTGACGACCCCATCGTCCGCATTTGGGATAACCTCTGTCACAGCAGAGATTATTCCACCAGTGCAAGCAGTCACACTGGTGGTAGGTATTTTGTTGCAAGAGGCCGGCTAGGCAGGTACCATCGCAGTGTCAAATATTCTGCCGCAAAGCAGTAGTGTCTTTGACATTACTGTGTTTCGGTTTGAAGGGCACTGTAGGCTAGTGAAATTACTGGGCAAAGGAGATTTAAGAACCAATATCTCGAAGTTGGTAACGCGTAAGTGAGACTAATGGTGTTGCAAGCGCTGATAGGATACGGCAACCGCTTACTATCAGGTGGGCCGTAGTCTTGCTTGCCAACTTAGTAACATAAAAAAATAAAAATACGCAATCAAAAAAGCTGCCTAAAGCTTAAAATCGTAGTGCCGTAATACACGATAGATCGCAATATCAATATCGATATTAAAACTATGGTTTTTTTTTTTATTAATTTAAATATTGTCACGTGTCAGGGTGTGTGTCACATTAATATTTTAACATGATAAACAATGAAAGCGCTATAAATTTCCTACACGTGAAACGATTTCAGTGTACACGTGATATTGTATTTGCATGAATTATAAATAAAAAAAAACACATTAAGTAGTTATTTATTAATTTCGACTACTCTGTGGGTACGAGGAGTGTTTAAATGTCAATGATTGAGATTTAATTATAGAATCGAGATTTTATCAAATGGAAAAAATACACAGATTTTTTATTTTTTTTTAATTGAATATGAGTAATTATAGTTAAGTTGACAGCGTTCTGCGTGTTTTAAATTTAACACTGTTTTTTTACATTTATGAACAAATTATTCTTTATATTATATTCTGTGCTGGAGGCCTATACATAGTAAATACACACATAGATAAGCACAACCACCAGACCAGAATACATATCTGTATATGTATATAAAAGGAGAAGACCTGACTGACATATCAACGCCCAGCCTCAACCCTTGGACCCTTGAAACGTAAACGAGGACAACTAGAAGCATGATTACAGATGGAGAAACACGTGTTTTAACATTTCTAATGAAATAGATCACCTTATTAGGGTTATCGGTGAAATAGGGTTTCAATGTTTGTATTAAAATCATTATTCACGCGAACCCACTGGCAGTAGCTAGTATCTATAAAGAAACTATAGTTAAAACAAACGAAGTGACCACCGAACCCAGTCATTAAGCTTGGACGTCATTTCGTTTGGCCTTGTTCTACGAAGAATTCAAACGTTTGCTATTTGGCCGCACGCTTCTTTGCCAATGACAATGGACCGAGAGACGTGAGCGGCGCATCGATGGCACCATTAAATGTCATTCTAATATTATTTATTAGCTACAACATCTGCCCGCGGCGTCTCGGCGGAAATAATACAAGATCTCTATTGCAATACAACTACAAGGGTCCCGATACAGACCTTTTATTTATCCTACTTACTTAATTTTTCCGCGGCAAAATATTCTATATTACTTTAGGTAAAAATCCAAACCGCTTGCGTGATTGAGTAACAAACACCCGAACAGGATTATTTAGTAACTAGGACTGGCCTATTCATGTCACGGGTCCCGCAATGGACACAAATATCCCAGTCATTAAAAATCGTTAAAAATAATTTTCATATTATTTAAGTTTCCAAATAAATTACTATCTACTGATCGCTCGATCGATTACGTAAAGGTTTATTTAAAATTTTAAATAATCTTACAACAATTTTTCGTCAGATAATTATAAAATTCTACGTATTAAAATGATATTTATTTACGTCATAATATATGTATGTTATCATTTATTTTAATTAATATAGCTTAAAACAATTCCTTATACGAATATAGCATTGTTAAATTATATACCATTCTAAGAAGTTTAGTTAAATACAGACGAAACGATCGCTAGACAGACTGTTTGTAAAATATTTTCGTTTGAAGTTCGTACGTAGTTATAATTAGACCCTCGTAGTCACGAGACCGCCAAGAATAATATTTGGAGTAAGTTTATAAATACTCTATTCACGTGTGCTTAGTTAAATGGAAGTGGTAACAAACTCACGGCTTTGATTTAATTGACTTTTTCAAAATAAATACCAAACGCCCAATATATTACGGCGTTAGTAATTTCCCCCATGAACATCTGCAACACCAGCAACAACATCTGCATATTCCTATCCTAATGGGGAAGTTGGGTGTGTAGCATTTATTTATTTATTGATACGGTAAGCAGATATATGAAGGACGCTACTAATTAATAATATAAATAAATCTTCTCTTTTTTTGCTTTCTAATATAATGTTTAATGACGAATATTATTGGTGTATAAATTCAGTGACACTAAATATTGTAGACTCTGAAAACAGTTGTTTGTCTATTATCTGATAATTCAACGATAAGAACTAAATCTAAACATTTCCGTTGATTTTGAACCGTATCAGTATTTAGATTGGCGTTATGTAACATCTATTGGAACTTGGCATTGATATCTTTGTTTGTACATGGTGTTGCCAAGACGTTCATACATATTTTTATGTTAGAGTGAGATAACGGCAGGAGCGGCGTCGGGATGTGGCGACCCCATCGCCCGCTGTTGGGATAACCTCTGTTACAGCAGAGATTATTCCACCAGTGCAATCAGTCACACTGGTGGTAGGTCTTTTGTTGCAAGAGGCCGGCTAGGTAGGTACCACCGCAGTGTCAATTATTCTGCCGCCAAATAGTAGTGCTTAGGCATTACTGTGTTCCAGTTTGAAGGGCACTGTACGCTAGTGTAATTACTGGGCAGATGAGATTTAAGAACCAATATCTCGAGGTTAGCAATGCGTGAGTGGCACCTACTAATGGTGCTGCAAGCGCTCATAGGCTACGGCAACCACTTACCATCAGGTGGGCCGAATGCTTGTTTGCCAACTTTTAACATAAAAAAGGCGCATCTGATGTTAAGCGATTACCGCCCATGCACATATGCAACACCAGAGGTCAGGTTGCCAACCATTAAGATACAACTGTTTTTACGCTGGCTGACCTCGACAGGCGGCTGAAGAACGGTTAACTCGCAACTTTTTCAACAACCTATTGTGATAGCCAACCGAGCATTGAAGCCTTACCACCAGTGGGGACCACCACTTAGAATTTCTTCTACCACACGCAAATTTCTAAACGATAATAATGAATTAAACGCTATACACTCAACGGCCTCCATTATGATAGCGATATCCTGTGTCGGGGTTCCGGAAACATACACAATGACAAGGACAAACACACCCAGACTGGAAAACAAACGGAATGATCAATACAAAAGTCGACGTTTTCTACCCATTGGTCCATATCGGCTTAGTAATATATAAATATCTAATATTAAAGACAAAGTCTTCGTTGATAAACTTGTAAATTGTTGCAATCTGTTTCATGGTAAAGGTCAAAACGTGGCTAACGGAGATAGCACAACGTGTTGAACTTTCAAATGGCGACAACCTTACATTTCTAATTCACACTCATACAACTGCACCGTTTACATACACAAATCCATACATGTGAGATTAGAAGTTGATTTTACGACCTTACATTTCTAATTAGAGCTCATACAACGTCGCCGTTTACATAAACGAATCCATACATGTGAAATTGATTTTATCAATACAATTATCGAGGGTTACCGGGTCGTGTTTATAGTATTAATCAGATAACATTTGGCACTCGTTTCAGCACTTGGAATGAAATTAGTGAATCAAGTCATCAGCGGATTCGATACCAATATAAATTTGTAAATACGAATGTAGCTGTATCTTATCCCGTTGCCAATTGAAGTTAATATTTTGGGTAAGGCAAATAGAGTTTTTTTTTTATGTCATGACGGTTGGCAAACAAGCATACGGTCCACCTCATGGTAAGCAGTCATCGCAACCTATGAACGCTTGCGATACTTCAAGTATCGCAAGTAGTGCTTGCGATGCTTGAAGTATCGTCTAGTATTTTATACGAGTTCGTTTTTCGAAGCACGTATACATACTTCTAGACACTTTTTTTACCACCCTCGCAACTTGTACGAGCGTTGCCGCGCTTATACGAGCTTATAATATAAAGCGCTAAAAAATGCAATTGACACTAGCCACCACCAGTTCGAGGGTATACGCCTGAATAAGCCCGTGTCACGTACGTGCGTTTGGCTTTTATTAAACTTTATTATATACTGGAAAGAAACGTCGAGTAGTCGACTTGTATGCGATGTTGGGCAATCGGAGTAAACTGTCTCTTAGAAATAAGGTGACATTATACAAAGCTTGTATACGTCCCATACTGACCTACGCGAGCCCTGTTTTTTCGCATGTCCACGCCAGAAGAATTAATCAATTACAAATAATTCAGAACCGTTTCTTACGCATGGCCTCGGGCTGTCCGTGGTACGTTCGCAACGTAGATCTCCATAGAGACTTTGAAATAAATTCGATCCCCAAACATTTGAAGCGCTTATCGCAAAACTATTTCGATCAAACTACTTTCCATCCAAATCCTTTGATTAGACATGCTTGTATCTACACAGACCGATGTAACCAACCGACAAAAGTAAGGCGTCTTAAGCACGTCCTGCAAGACCCTGACGATAGAATTACATTAGAAAATGCCCCTTACACAGCACAGACACGCACACAACACCGTCCTCGCCGGCCAGGACGAGGTCCTTTGTTTCGCACGTCGCGTCGCACACCGTCACACCGTCGGGTGAGTCTATCGTATAGAATGCGCTCGGAGCGCTGCCTCCATCTCCGATGACGTCCTTAGCCGTGGTTCGGCTTCGCAGGAGGCACCCTAAGCGCTCATGGGCTGCGGCAGCCACTTACCATCAGGTGGGCCGTATGCTCGTTTGCCAACTTCTAACATAAAAAAAATATTAGTTCTACGTTTTTTGCAAGACTATGATGACCAACAAGCGTGCAGTAACTTGAAGAGGGTGAAATGTTTAAAGAAAGTTTACTAATTTTTAACCAAATCTGTTCAGCTGTTTTTGGGTAATTGAGTAACATTCATACAAACTTTCACATCTATTATTAGTAGAATTATAAAATATTGATCGTTTTGATTATTATCGATAAGAGCATGTTTATCATTAAGGCTCAGGTTTAAGGTCGCTGTTATCGGTTTCGTAATTATAATAACCGGTGACAATAAATAACGAGATAACAGAAACAATACTTAGTATAGTATCATGACTCTGTTGTTTTATCTGAAATTGGTAATAACCAGATATAATTATTTTTTCAAGACCAAGCGTGATAACAATATTGCGATATTTCTCACCAAGGATAAAACAAAAGAAGATAATAAGAGGTGAAAAAAAGGAAGGGTATAGAGGGTGTGGGAGATTGGGCCTCCGCTCCGGCGGTCTCACTCTTCGCATAGAACGCAACAGTGCTGTTAGGTTACGCTAATTTTCACGAGTTGTGAAAGGGTAATACTTTCCCGGAGCCGGTCTTTGGCTTTATTATTACGAAATTCTTGAATAGCTAAAAATTCTTGTCATTGTTAGTAACTAGTTTCGGACTACTAATTAGCGACAGCACATCGACCCACAAAATATTATCCGTACCTACGTAGCGTTTTATTCTATGTGAGTGAGGTTTCTTCCGCATTTTCCTATATAGTCAGTTTGCGTTTGCAAAGCACAGTGATTTTATTTAATTTTAATATTGTTTTTAAGTTCACTATTTAATTATTTTTGTTTTGTAATTTTCCGTGTTTTGAATAAACCTTTGTTTCTTTCTTTCTAGTGTTGTTCTTCACCAGACAAGTCGTAATTAATAATAAGGGTTTAATGCCACTCATAATTAGGGTTGGTCGAGCGTGGCCGTTCCTCCGATGATTAATCAGCTTCAGAGGAGTGCACACGCGGCGTCGCGTAACCCTATACATACAATCCCTATAGCACTTAAATTAAAAGTAAACAAAAAATCATAAAATTTTATAAGCATTTTATAGAATTCAATGCAAATTTTTCTTCTCTTTGAAATTCAACAAAACTATTTTAGGAACTAGAGGTCATTGTTGGTTCCTAATTACTGAATTAAAATTTAAGAATTGGTTGCTAATTTATGAAATAAACTTTAAAAGGGGATACTGATCCTCTTTTAAAGTTTTATGGTTAGAAAATAAAATATCATATTATGGTCTTCAAACTTTCCATAACAAATATGTTTATATATAAGACTGTGGAATATTACGACGGGCCGCAAGCCAAAAGAAAAATGAAAAACACATGGAATGTAATAAAATAAGTACGCGTTAATACCGAACACAAAGGCCGTAATATTAAACTATATTGTGCAATACTCTGCCATACCTTGGACTGAACGTTTTACGCGGGAATATTTTAAAAGTCAATACCCGACTTTTATAAGTATTTTTTTTTATGTTGGTAGTATATGTCACTGTTCCTATCAAAAGAATCAATATTAATAACAATTCGTAGTGTACCGATTCTTCATTATTTCACTGAATCATATAATCTTTTTCTAAAATAAAATACTTATAATTTTAAATTACTCCTTATAATATTACCTATCTGCCAGTGCAAGTCCCGATAAAATCGATCCAGGCGTTTCAGAGATCAGCCGGTATAAACAGACAGATAGACCAGTAAATTCATTTTTTTTTATGTTAGTACCGTATATACTTTAATATGTATTTAATAAAACAGTGTTTTAATTTTGAGTTACAGACAGACACTTCAATTTTATTTACTTGTATAGATGTCTAGATAAAACGATATTGCCAAAAATATACAATAACGCAAATGTCATATATTCACCTTATACACCCCACTGAGAGTCGAGCTCTAAAAATATAAATCCATCATTGTCTTAAAATTAAAATATACATAAATCCCAGTTGATCAGTGTTGCTAAAAAATAAAAAATAAAAAAATCTTAATGGACTCAAAAATTCACATTGTTTGATTTTTAAGTTTAAAAATAGGTCGTTTTGAAGAACAAAAACATCTCAAGTATGTGGTTGGTATGTTTTTAGCATTTAAAGCATTGTCTCTTCAGGAGACTATACAGTTTTCGTTTAAGCGTGGCCCTGATGATAATAGCTTTAATGAGATAAAAAAAAACCACTACTTGGTTTTTATTCGTGAGAAATGTAAATTGTCAGAAGGTCGTGGACAAAAATAACTCGCCTCTCAAATCTTAAAATATACAAATAAATAATAAAAAAACACAAATAATCTGGTTGTATTTTTAGATTGCAATTTAAAATCAACATATCTATTTCGAATCTTAAAATTATTTAAAGATTCAAAGTATCGTCTATATTTATATACGAAAACCAAAAATCAAGTATTTTAGACTCAAATAATATAAATTAATGACTAATGTTTATTTATTTCAATGTTTCCTTATTTAGGCGATATGTGGAATTTACAAAAACATTTTGAGTAATTCAACGAAAGTTAATAATACTGATCTATAAAGCGGGCTCTTCACTATGGGATATCTTCTTCCTAGAATTAATCCTAGTATTTTACTCAGGTTCTGCTTATTACTCTTACCCGGATTTGACAGGTTACTAGTTAGTACACAGAGAGATTGCCATCTGTCCTCTGCAACCTTAAGGGTGAACCAGTAACTCACTGGGTAAGAGCAAATTACCAATCAAATGTTATGATTTATCATATGTTATGATAACATGTTATGATAACAACCGGGACCGACAGCCTAACGTGCTCTCCGAGGCACGATGAGGAGACTCACAATAACAAACACTTCACTGGGAGACATATTATATCCCACAATTGACCTTCACACTGTGAGGTAAATCTTACCCAGCTTAGTTGTCGACAGTGGCGGATTTACAAATTTTCAAGGTATAGGCTGTAAGGTTTTTGCCGCCCTTATTGAACTTGCCTTCGCGAACTAGCTGTTTAATCTAGATTACTGAATATAGAAGTTTGCTACTCGGGCCAGTGAGAGGGGAACAGTGAATGGTAAATTTCTACCTGTAAAACATCAGAAAACCGTCATGCAAAAGCTTTTTGACTTTTATAAGGTATTAAAAAACGTTTTAATACAAATTTACTTCCCCAAAATCCTACCGCCCTAGGCTCTAGCCTTCTCAGCCTGCTGGTAAGTCCACCACTGGTTGCCGACGAAATACGACAAAACATGTCGGGGCGGAATTTCGGGAATGTGCGGGAACGAGATATAAAATATACATTTTTTGTAATTATATCTCAGTGTAAACGGTTAGATTTAAAAGCACGATTAGCGGTATAATTTAAATATAATTAGCTTTTATGAAGGTACCAAAACAGTGTCTGATATTCCCGGTTCGAGTCCACATGCCTCCAATGCGATTATTTTTTTCCCGTTTTTTCAAGTTCCTTTTTTGTGACAAAGACTATTATTGGGAGCCCTAAAACGCTTCTAATTCGTATCTAAGTATATTTTCCGTTTCCTAAAAAAAACAGTCATCCGGGTATTATATATTATATGACGTATAAAAAGTCAAGATAAGTATAAACAGCAATATTAAATTCTGCAACTATGACCTGAAAGTCGTATAATATTATCATTCACATCCATATGATAACATGACCTCACGTAGTAGACCTTTAATCACTCATTCACGTAATTTTTGGCCGGCCACTGACATCGGTATACAGATAAAATCTTTAGAGCGCAGAAGATTTGATAAGAAATATTGCTTTAAAGAATTTATATAATTTTGCTTGTACGTTTAAGATTCACAACATCTGTATTTTAGGTGTATCAGCGTCATTATATATAGATAAATCGATTTTAATAGTGTCAAAGGTTTTTCATATATTAAGATATTGACAAATACATCATAATGATATATATGCATTATTTTATTTTTATTTATTTATAGAAATATTAATTCGATTGACAGAGTAACGAAGCATGGTATATTAAAACAAGAAACTTCATCGTTATCGTTTTAGGAAAGTAAATGAATCCTTTTGGGACAAAGTATTATTAAAAATATAACTAATAGTCTTTTAAAAGTAATCTGAAAAGGCAACTATTGAATTTTTCGCAATTTCTTTTCGGTGATTCATTTTCGCTATTCTAAAAGTGGTAGTTTCATTTAAACGCACACAATTGAATATTAATTCGACATGACGAATAGGTCATTACAGAATTTCCAATTAAGTTTTATGATGATGTGTCGTTCATTAAAGTTTTACAATGATTAAATTAATGAGTTCTAATACATGGGATTTAGTTCTTTAATTAATAATGTCAAATTAGCTGTGATCACGTTTTGTGTTAGTGTAACTACTGCGCTAAGTTAAAATCGCTTGTATTATTGTTCTAATGTAACAGTTATTTAATTATTGAAGAATAGCTGTGGGCTCCACTTGCGTTAAAATTGGTTTTGATAATCCCCGGGAACCCATTAGTAGTAGAGCCATGCTGTTCTCAGCACACATAGACCGGGGAAGTACTACACTTTCACAGAATATCGGCGAAAAGTAATAGAACTTTTGTGTTTTGTGCAATGAGTGAGAGATCCGGATGCGCATGTTCATCGGTAGCCGTGACTGGTTACCATCAGGCGAATTATATGCTTGTTTGCCAACCGAAATGACATAAACAATCCTATAGTTTTAAACTAGGTAATAAGCTATCGACCAAAGCACCGCGTCTCCAAAAAAAGAGGTCAATTTTCATTTCTCTTCCGCACTTTACATCCACGTATAAAGAATCAATTCTCTTTATTGTTTATTACTCTATTAAAATTATCAAGAGCTTCACTTTTAAGATATTAGGTATAGTTTTTAATTTAGCAATATGTAGGTATAAAGATTGGCATCTTATCTCACATTCTTAGATAATGCGATTGTTCGATTTTTTACAATTTGTTTGTTTTTTATTATCTGTCCAAATTTTATCGAAACGGAAGATATTTTTGATGACCTCATTTTCGAAAGCACCGATAAGAAATTTGAAATTCTTTAGAATATTATCGTTGTTTCTAAGTATATTAATAACTTTCATCGACAAATTTAAAGGTAGTAGAGCCATGACTTGTGATTCCATTCCAGACTCTCACAGAAAATCGGCGTGAAGTAGAAGTAAAAGTAGTGTTGCGCTTCGTGCGAAGAGTAAGAGCACCGGAGGCCCAATCTCCCACCCCATCTGTAGCCTTCCTTTTTCCTCCCCTCTTATCCCTTGGGTTGGCAACGTTGTAATACTTTAAGTATCGCAAGCGTTCATAGGTTGCGATGACTGCTTACCATCAACTTTTTTTTCAAGTTATCAGAATCTTTAGATAAGTGCACGGAAACGACTATTGCTTTCAGATTTCAAATGATAAGTTGAGTAAATTTTTTACAATCAATCACTTGAGTAACTTCTACGATTAGTTCCCGCCATTTATTTCACGCTTTATTAGATCCGTTTACATCAAATAACAGACATAGGCAACCTCTTACATTTTTTACATCAATTGATTCACAGAATTTAGTTCATTGTTGATAATATTTTATGATGTCAAATAGTTTATATTCGCTAAGAATTACTATATACTATACACACGTCCTTCCACAGAGACAAAATGTCCATTCATTCGTTGGTGCTCCTTCATAAATTCAACGCAACGCAACGAAATTAATCACAAGCTACCTTTATTCATTTATATTGCAAGCTTTTGACTCTAACATCATTCGACTCTTTTTATTTCATGGTTGGCAAACACGCATACAGTCCGTGTGATGGTAAGCAACCTATGAATGTGGGATACCAATTATCACATGCACGTTGCCAATCTAAGGGATAGGAAGTGATGAGAATGGAATAGACTGTTGGGATAACCTCTGTCACAACAGAGATTATTCCACCAGTGTAATCAGTCACACTGGTGGTAGGTCTTTTGTTGCAAGAGGCCGGCTAGGTAGGTACCACCGCAGTGCCCAATATTCTACCGCCAAATAGTAGTAGTGCTTAGGCATTACTGTGTTCCGATTTGAAGGGCATTGTACGCTATTGAAATTACTGGGCGAACGAGATTTAAGAACTAATATCTGGAGGTTGGCAACGCGTGAGTGGCACCTACTACTGGTGCTGCAAGCGCTCATACGCTACGGCAACCACTTACCATCAGGTGGGCCGTATGCTTGTTTGCCAACTTCTAACATAAAAAAAAAAAAAATAAAAAAAAAAAATAAAAATAGAGGGTGAGAGGTTGGGCATCCAGCGCTCTCACTCATCGCAAACAGCGAAAGGAGAGGAAAACGAGGAAAGGGCAGGAAAACGAGACGCAACAGTACTCTGTTACTGTACGCCAATTTTCTGTGAAAGGATAGTACTTACTCGGTCGAGCCGGCGCATTTGTGCTGGGAATAGCTTGGCTCTACTACTATGTTTGATTTGATAAATTACTGATTGACTTAACATAGCAAATATAGAACGCTCTTTGGTTAAAGATAATCGATGATCAACAGACAGCCAATGAGCGTTTTGTATTTGCTGTGTTAAGTTGACATGCGTTTGAACAACGTTGTAGAAACCGGAGGTTATTGTTTTTTTTTTTAATTTATTTGTCAAATATCAGAGACAATAGAATATTTGAAATTAAAAATTGAATTTAATACATAATGTTATTTAATGCCCTGTGATTAGCAATTACCGTAATTGTTATGAAATACGTATAAATACCTTGTTTCTTTGTTAACGCCTATGTATAATATGATGGGTCAAGGCGAATCGTTATACACTGAGAATACCTTTGGTTTTATAATAGTAGGCAACGGATATGCATTTCAATGCGTAATATAAATAACTTAAATACCTCTATTATTATATAAATATGTTAACTGTAAATATTAGCACCAAAAACACCGTTATAGCGTGTTGGTATGGAGTCTGACTTGAGCCTCAACGGTTGTGATTCCATTGCCGCTCGGGGAGTATCTGTTTCGGTCTGGGCATTTGTTCATGTGGCTCTCACCACCATGCCTCAGAGAGCACGTATAGCTGTCGGTCCCGGTTGTTATCACAACATCTGATAATAATCATTCACTCTTGATAGGTAGTTTGCTCTTATCCAATGAGTTACAGTTCGCAATTATGGTTATGGTGATCCGTGTAAAAACTAGCAACCTTGCGAATCCGGATAAGAGTAATAAGCAGACCCTGGGTAGATATAATACAGGGAATAATGCTAGGAAGAAGACTAACACCAATTAAACTGACCACTGTTTAGTATTAATATCGTATTGTAGTCCACAGTGACAGCATCTGAGATGTCCCTGAATTGCACATTCATTCAGGCTGCCATATTATACATGTTAAAAAGTAGTTTAAAGCTTAAAAATGATTCACTTGATTCACAGGATATAATGTTTTAAATCTTTGACAAAAATATAGGAGTGTAGCGACATCTACACGCAACACGAAGTAACGCGACGGAAAAGACAAAATTGTCACATCTCGCATCGAGCTACAACGCAAAGATATGGAAGACCAATAAAAGGATAAAGTTTTTAGGTACCTACAGAGGACTTACCATCAAGTCCCTTACACAGCACAGACACGCACACAACACCGTCCACGCCGGCGAGGACGAGGTGCTTTGTTTCGCACGTCGCGTCGCGCTCACACCGTCGGGTGAGTCTATCGTATAGAATGCGCTCGGAGCGCTGCCTCCATCTCCGATGACGTCCTTAGCCGTGGTTCGGCTTCGCAGGAGGCACCCTAAGGACGGAATCAAATTTGAGCCCCCGTGAGGGCTGTCCCTTTATCACGGCTGAGTCTCTGTACTCGGCCCCCCGCCCAGTGACGCTGTCAAGGCCAGTAGGGCCAACAGCAATACACATTCCGAAAAAAAAAAAAAAACAATAAAGTTTTACTAAGAATTCTATTTCAATCCAATTCAATAATGAATTTGTCAAAAATAGTGATATTCATTATAAAACACTAGGAACAAACCACCTAAAAAATTCCAGTTACTACTTTATAAGACTAGTAGCTCTTTTAAAGTTAATTGTATACGTTTCTACAATAGGAGCCCAGAAAGTTAAATAAATAAATTGTTTTAATTTTTATTTATACAACTTTAGTACACACACAGTGTTCAGAAACTTTGTATTAATAAATTTAAAAAAAGCTGAAAAATTACGCCTGTGTGGTAAAGGTTACTATATAATTAGTGCGTATATTCAAAACACCACACCTTGGGAATGAGACGATCTCTCCAGACTTTTCAGTGTTCAGTATATATGAATCTAACAAATTTGGCAATTTAAAAAATATACAAGTATATTAAAAAACACCCCCGAGTTTTTTTTTTTTTCGGAATGTGTATTGCTGTTGGCCCTACTGGCCTTGACAGCGTCACCGGGGGGGCCGAGTACAGAGACTCTGCCGCGATAAAGGGGCAAATTTGATTCCGTCCTTAGGGTGCCTCCTGCGAAGCCGAACCACGGCTAAGGACGTCATCGGAGATGGAGGCAGCGCTCCGAGCGCATTCTATACGATAGACTCACCCGACGTTTGAGCGCGACGCGACGTGCTAAACAAAGGACCTTGGAGTTTGTTTCCCCGCTTCTTCTCAGTAGAGGTGTAATTTTGGAATCGGTAGTAGAATCTGATGTTCAACAAATAAGTGTAATGCTTTCTACGTTGAATAAAAATATTTTATTTTGATTTTCAATAATTCAATTTTGACAGTAAATCGATTAAGATTTTATATGAGCGTGACGTATAAATACGTCATGGTACGAAATAGCGATGAAGCTCAGTTTAGGTCGTCATTTGAATCCCAATAAGAGTTAATAGTAAGCCCCCTGATGTTTTCTATTGTATTCTCAACAAAAAGTTCATCCATATTTAATTATTTAAAGATAGTTCGGCAATCACGATTTTAAAAATTTAAAAGAAGTCAGAAACTAAGATATTCAATAAAATAATTTCAATTTGGTTTCCAAAAATTTTTTTTTATTTATATATTTATGACTAGCTGCGCCCGCGACTCCGCCCGCGTGGTTTCGACCTTTCTTTATCGCACGGAACCCTAATTCTTTTTCTAAAACAAAAGAAGGCTAAGTTACTCCTAGTAACATCAGCTATCTGTCAGTGAAAGGCCCGTTAAGATCGGTTTAACCGTTTCAGAGATTACCCGGAACAAGTGAAAACCTGTGAATTTGGAATTACAAACAGACACTTGAATTTTATTTATTTGTATAGATATAGGTATCTCTTTGACATTGTCAAAAGGATATTTTTTAATCTATAATTGTGTCGTTTTGTCATTAGCCTTGGTCAACACGTGGCAGAGACCCACTTTTAGAGTTTTATTTATAACTTTTTACTCTGTTGTACTTGTGTCTGTGAAGTTAGCATCTCAATTGTTAGAATCTCAAAAAAACTTCAGTTCTAGTAGCATCCAGCATAGTTCTACAGTTCTAGATAGGTTTTAACAATAGTTCAGCCATAATCTAGATTTTACAATCAAAAACGTATTTTGGCCTAATGAGATGCTAACTTCGCAAAATGCATCTTAGCATCTCATCGGATTTGGATTCTTTGACTTCTCAATAATTAAAATCCGAAGAGTTCTACATCCTCAAGAAGTTTTAGCAATAGTTCTAGCCATTTTAGTCTTAAAATCGCAATTTTAATGTATGAAAAACCAACTTTTTAAGATATATCTTATTATTAAAGTGAAATCTGGGTCAGATCAAACCTTCATATGATGGACAAAACTATCATACACGATTTTTAAAAAAGTTCTACTTCCTTGACCAAAACCACTAATTTTATATTTTTTTAATGAAAAAAATCGAACTTTTGTGAGATGCTGGGTTAAAATTTTGAGTTCTGGATTAGGTCAAGCTTGAATATGATAGGTAATGATGTCCTGCACGATGTTCCACAATAGTTCTACTCTTTCGACCAAAACCCTAATTTTAAAAAAATTTAATGAAAAATAATCAAACTTTTGTGAGATGCTGGGTTAAAATTTTGAGTTCTGGGTCAGGTCAAGCTTGAACATGATAGGTAACGATGTCCTACACGATGTTCCACAATAGTTCTACTCCTTCGACTAAAACCCTAATTTAAAAAAATTTTTAATGAAAAAAATCAAACTTTTGTGAGATGCTGGGTTAAAATTTTGAGTTCTGGGTCAGGTCAAGCTTGAACATGATAGGTAACGATGTCCTACACGATGTTCCACAATAGTTCTACTCCTTCGACCAAAACCCTAATTTAAAAAATTTTTTAATGAAAAAAATCAAACTTTTGTGAGATGCTGGGTTAAAATTTTGAGTTCTGGATTAGGTCAAGCTTGAATATGATAGGTAACGATGTCCTACACGATGTTCCACAATAGTTCTACTCCTTCGACCAAAACCCTAATTTAAAAAATTTTTTTAATGAAAAAAATCGAACTTTTGTGAGATGCTGGGTTAAAATTTTGAGTTCTGGATTAGGTCAAGCTTGAATATGATAGGTAATGATGTCCTGCACGATGTTCCACAATAGTTCTACTCTTTCGACCAAAACCCTAATTTTAAAAAAAATTTAATGAAAAAAATCAAACTTTTGTGAGATGCTGGGTTAAAATTTTGAGTTCTGGGTCAGGTCAAGCTTGAACATGATAGATAACGATGTCCTACACGATGTTCCACAATAGTTCTACTCCTTCGACCAAAACCCTAATTTTAAAAAAATTTAATGAAAAAAATCAAACTTTTGTGAGATGCTGGGTTAAAATTTTGAGTTCTGGATTAGGTCAAGCTTGAATATGATAGGTAATGATGTCCTGCACGATGTTCCACAATAGTTCTACTCTTTCGACCAAAACCCTAATTTTTAAAAAAATTTAATGAAAAAAAATCAAACTTTTGTGAGATGCTGGGTTAAAATTTTGAGTTCTGGGTCAGGTCAAGCTTGAACATGATAGATAACGATGTCCTACACGATGTTCCACAATAGTTCTACTCCTTCGACCAAAACCCTAATTTTAAAAAAATTTAATGAAAAAAAATCAAACTTTTGTGAGATGCTGGGTTAAAATTTTGAGTTCTGGGTCAGGTCAAGCTTGAACATGATAGATAACGATGTCCTACACGATGTTCCACAATAGTTCTACTCCTTCGACCAAAACCCTAATTTAAAAAAAAAAATTTAATGAAAAAAATCAAACTTTTGTGAGATGCTGGGTTAAAATTTTGAGTTCTGGGTCAGGTCAAACTTGCACATGATAGATAACGATGTTCTACACGATGTTCCACAATAGTTCTACTCCTTCGACCAAAATCCTAATTTTAAAAAAATTTTTAATGAAAAAAAATTAAACTTTTGTGAGATGCTGGGTTAAAATTTTGAGTTCTGGATTAGGTCAAGCTTGAATATGATAGGTAACAATGTCTTACACGATGTTCCACAATAGTTCTACTCCTTCGACCAAAACCCTAATTTTAAAAAAATTTAATGAAAAAAATCAAACTTTTGTGAGATGCTGGGTTAAAATTTGGAGTTCTGGGTCAGGTCAAGCTTGAACATGATAGATAACGATGTTCTACACGATGTTCCACAATAGTTCTACTCCTTCGACCAAAACCCTAATTTAAAAAAAAAAATTTAATGAAAAATAATCAAACTTTTGTGAGATGCTGGGTTAAAATTTTGAGTTCTGGGTCAGGTCAAGCTTGAACATGATAGGTAACGATGTCCTACACGATGTTCCACAATAGTTCTACTCCTTCGACCAAAACCCTAATTTTAAAAAAATTTTAATGAAAAAAATCAAACTTTTGTGAGATGCTGGGTTAAAATTTTGAGTTCTGGATTAGGTCAAGCTTGAATATGATAGGTAACTAAGATCTGAACGATGTTCCACAATGTGTTCTACTTTGAGTCAAAAACCGATAATAACAAAAATGATAAAAATCAAACTTTTGAGACTTACGCACAAAAATGTCTATTTGGTCTAAATCTAATTCTATGTCAGGATGCGGTTCCTACACGATGTTGATGCACGATGCTACACGATGTTCCTAGTTCTACTCTTGACCAAAACCTTTTAATGAAAAATAATCAAACTTTTGTGAGATGCTGGGTTAAAATTTTGAGTTCTGGGTCAGGTCAAGCTTGAACATGATAGGTAACGATGTTACACAATGTTCTAGTTTTACCAAAAAAAAATTTTAATGAAAAAAATCAAACTTTGTGAGATGCTGGGTTAAAATTTTTGAGTTCTGGATTAGGTCAAGCTTGAATATGATATAGGTACCTACACGATGTTCCACAATAGTTCTACTCCTTCGACCAAAACCTTAATTTTAAAAATTTTTTTAATGAAAAAAATCAAACTTTTGTGAGATGCTGGGTTAAAATTTTGAGTTCTGGATGAGGTCAAGCTTGAATATGATAGATAACGATTTCCTACACGATGTTCCACAATAGTTCTACTCCTTCGACCAAAACCCTAATTTAAAAAAAAAATTTAATGAATAAAAATCAAACTTTTGTGAGATGCTGGGTTAAAATTTGGAGTTCTGGGTCAGGTCAAGCTTGAACATGATAGATAACGATGTTCTACACGATGTTCCACAATAGTTCTACTCTTTCGACCAAAACCCTAATTTTAAAAAAATTTTAATGAAAAAAATCAAAACTTTTTGTGAGATGCTAAGTTAAAATTTGGAGTTCTGGGTCAGGTCAAGCTTGAACAAGATAGATAACGATGTTCTACACGATGTTCCACAATAGTTCTACTCCTTCGACCAAAACCCTAATTTAAAAAAATTTAATGAAAAATAATCAAACTTTTTGTGAGATGCTGGGTTAAAATTTTGAGTTCTGGGTCAGGTCAAGCTTGAACATGATAGGTAACGATGTCCTACTAATGTTCCACAATAGTTCTACTCTTTCGACCAAAACCCTAATTTTAAAAAAAAATTTAATGAAAAAAATCAAACTTTTGTGAGATGCTGGGTTAAAATTTGGAGTTCTGGGTCAGGTCAAGCTTGAGCATGATAGATAACGATGTTCTACACGATGTTCCACAATAGTTCTACTCTTTCGACCAAAACCCTAATTTTAAAAAAATTTAATGAAAAAATCAAACTTTTGTGAGATGCTGGGTTTAAATTTGGAGTTCTGGAGCTTGAACAGGATCAGATAACGATGTCTTGAACAGGATAATAACGATGTTCTACACGATGTTCCACAATAGTTCTACTCCTTCGACCAAAACCCTAATTTTAAAAAAATTTAATG
The DNA here is from genome assembly GCA_023373885.1 of Hestina assimilis. Classification (NCBI taxonomy): domain Eukaryota; kingdom Metazoa; phylum Arthropoda; class Insecta; order Lepidoptera; family Nymphalidae; genus Hestina; species Hestina assimilis. The sequence goes on along the minus strand of CM041746.1, from coordinate 14,694,770 downwards.
AAAAATAATCAAACTTTTGTGAGATGCTGGGTTAAAATTTTGAGTTCTGGGTCAGGTCAAGCTTGAACATGATAGGTAACGATGTCCTACACGATGTTCCACAATAGTTCTACTCCTTCGACCAAAACCCTAATTTTAAAAAATTTTGTAATGAAAAAAAATCAAACTTTTGTGAGATGCTGGGTTAAAATTTTGAGTTCTGGGTCAGGTCAAGCTTGAACATGATAGGTAACGATGTCCTACACGATGTTCCACAATAGTTCTACTCCTTCGACCAAAACCCTAATTTTAAAAAAAAATAATGAAAAAAACAAACTTTTGTGAGATGCTGGGTTAAAATTTGGAGTTCTGGGTCAGGTCAAGCTTGAACATGATAGATAACGATGTTTTACACGATGTTCCACAATAGTTCTACTCCTTCGACCAAAACCCTAATTTTAAAAAAATTTAATGAAAAATAATCAAACTTTTGTGAGATGCTGGGTTAAAATTTTGAGTTCTGGGTCAGGTCAAGCTTGAACATGATAGGTAACGATGTCCTACACGATGTTCCACAATAGTTCTACTCCTTCGACCAAAACCCTAATTTTAAAAAAATTTTAATGAAAAAATCAAACTTTTGTGAGATGCTGGGTTAAAATTTTGAGTTCTGGATTAGGTCAAGCTTGAATATGATAGGTAACGATGTCCTACACGATGTTCCACAATAGTTCTACTCCTTTGACCAAAACCTTAATTTTAAAAAATTTTTTAATGAAAAAAATCAAACTTTTGTGAGATGCTGGGTTAAAATTTTGAGTTCTGGATTAGGTCAAGCTTGAATATGATAGATAACGATGTCCTACACGATGTTCCACAATAGTTCTACTCCTTCGACCAGAACCCTAATTTAAAAAAAAATTTAATGAAAAAAATCAAACTTTTGTGAGATGCTGGGTTAAAATTTGGAGTTCTGGGTCAGGTCAAGCTTGAACATGATAGATAACGATGTTCTACACGATGTTCCACAATAGTTCTACTCTTTCGACCAAAACCCTAATTTTTAAAAAAATTTAATGAAAAAAAATCAAACTTTTGTGAGATGCTGGGTTAAAATTTGGAGTTCTGGGTCAGGTCAAGCTTGAACATGATAGATAAAGATGTCCTACACGATGTTCCACAATAGTTCTACTCCTTCGACCAAAACCCTAATTTAAAAAAAAATTTAATGAAAAAAAAACAAACTTTTGTGAGATGCTGGGTTAAAATTTGGAGTTCTGGGTCAGGTCAAGCTTGAACATGATAGATAACGATGTCCTACACGATGTTCCACAATAGTTCTACTCCTTCGACCAAAACCCTAATTTTAAAAAAATTTAATGAAAAAAATCAAACTTTTGTGAGATGCTGGGTTAAAATTTTGAGTTCTGGATTAGGTCAAGCTTGAATATGATAGATAACGATGTCCTACACGATGTTCCACAATAGTTCTACTCCTTCGACCAAAACCCTAATTTAAAAAAAAAAATTTAATGATAAAAAATCAAACTTTTGTGAGATGCTGGGTTAAAATTTGGAGTTCTGGGTCAGGTCAAGCTTGAACATGATAGATAACGATGTTCTACACGATGTTCCACAATAGTTCTACTCTTTCGACCAAAACCCTAATTTAAAAAAAATTTTAATGGAAAAAAATCAAACTTTTGTGAGATGCTGGGTTAAAATTTGGAGTTCTGGGTCAGGTCAAGCTTGAACAGGATAGATAACGATGTTCTACACGATGTTCCACAATAGTTCTACTCCTTCGACCAAAACCCTAATTTTAAAAAAATTTAATGAAAAATAAACAAACTTTTGTGAGATGCTGGGTTAAAATTTTGAGTTCTGGGTCAGGTCAAGCTTGAACATGATAGGTAACGATGTCCTACACGATGTTCCACAATAGTTCTACTCCTTCGACCAAAACCCTAATTTTAAAAAAATTTAATGAAAAAAAAACAAACTTTTGTGAGATGCTGGGTTAAAATTTGGAGTTCTGGGTCAGGTCAAGCTTGAACATGATAGATAACGATGTCCTACACGATGTTCCACAATAGTTCTACTCCTTCGACCAAAACCCTAATTTTAAAAAAATTTTAATGAAAAAAATCAAACTTTTGTGAGATGCTGGGTTAAAATTTGGAGTTCTGGGTCAGGTCAAGCTTGAACATGATAGATAACGATGTTCTACACGATGTTCCACAATAGTTCTACTCCTTCGACCAAAACCCTAATTTAAAAAAAAAAATTTAATGAAAAATAATCAAACTTTTGTGAGATGCTGGGTTAAAATTTGGAGTTCTGGGTCAGGTCAAGCTTGAACATGATAGATAACGATGTTCTACACGATGTTCCACAATAGTTCTACTCCTTCGACCAAAACCCTAATTTTAAAAAAATTTTTAATGAAAAAATCAAACTTTTGTGAGATGCTGGGTTAAAATTTTGAGTTCTGGATTAGGTCAAGCTTGAATATGATAGGTAACGATGTCCTACACGATGTTCCACAATAGTTCTACTCCTTCGACCAAAACCCTAATTTTAAAAAAATTTTAATGAAAAAAATCAAACTTTTGTGAGATGCTGGGTTAAAATTTGGAGTTCTGGGTCAGGTAAAGCTTGAACATGATAGATAACGATGTTCTACACGATGTTCCACAATAGTTCTACTCCTTCGACCAAAACCCTAATTTTAAAAAAATTTAATGAAAAATAATCAAACTTTTGTGAGATGCTGGGTTAAAATTTGGAGTTCTGGGTCAGGTCAAGCTTGAACATGATAGATAACGATGTTCTACACGATGTTCCACAATAGTTCTACTCCTTCGACCAAAACCCTAATTTAAAAAAAATTTTAATGAAAAAAATCAAACTTTTGTGAGATGCTGGGTTAAAATTTTGAGTTCTGGATTAGGTCAAGCTTGAATATGATAGGTAACGATGTCCTACACGATGTTCCACAATAGTTCTACTCCTTCGACCAAAACCCTAATTTTAAAAAATTTTTAATGAAAAAAATCAAACTTTTGTGAGATGCTGGGTTAAAATTTGGAGTTCTGGGTCAGGTCAAGCTTGAACATGATAGATAACGATGTTCTACACGATGTTCCACAATAGTTCTACTCCTTCGACCAAAACCCTAATTTAAAAAAAAAAATTTAATGAAAAATAATCAAACTTTTGTGAGATGCTGGGTTAAAATTTTGAGTTCTGGGTCAGGTCAAGCTTGAACATGATAGGTAACGATGTCCTACACGATGTTCCACAATAGTTCTACTCCTTCGACCAAAACCCTAATTTTAAAAAAATTTTAATGAAAAAATCAAACTTTTGTGAGATGCTGGGTTAAAATTTTGAGTTCTGGATTAGGTCAAGCTTGAATATGATAGGTAACGATGTCCTACACGATGTTCCACAATAGTTCTACTCCTTCGACCAAAACCTTAATTTTAAAAATTTTTTTAATGAAAAAAATCGAACTTTTGTGAGATGCTGGGTTAAAATTTTGAGTTCTGGATTAGGTCAAGCTTGAATATAATAGGTAATGATGTCCTGCACGATGTTCCACAATAGTTCTACTCTTTCGACCAAAACCCTAATTTTTAAAAAAATTTAATGAAAAAAAATCAAACTTTTGTGAGATGCTGGGTTAAAATTTGGAGTTCTGGATTAGGTCAAGCTTGAATATGATAGGTAACGATGTCCTACACGATGTTCCACAATAGTTCTACTCCTTCGACCAAAACCCTAATTTTAAAAAAATTTTAATGAAAAAAATCAAACTTTTGTGAGATGCTGGGTTAAAATTTGGAGTTCTGGGTCAGGTAAAGCTTGAACATGATAGATAACGATGTTCTACACGATGTTCCACAATAGTTCTACTCCTTCGACCAAAACCCTAATTTAAAAAAAAATTTAATGAAAAATAATCAAACTTTTGTGAGATGCTGGGTTAAAATTTGGAGTTCTGGGTCAGGTCAAGCTTGAACATGATAGATAACGATGTTCTACACGATGTTCCACAATAGTTCTACTCCTTCGACCAAAACCCTAATTTCAAAAAAATTTTAATGAAAAAATCAAACTTTTGTGAGATGCTGGGTTAAAATTTTGAGTTCTGGATTAGGTCAAGCTTGAATATGATAGGTAACGATGTCCTACACGATGTTCCACAATAGTTCTACTCCTTCGACCAAAACCCTAATTTTAAAAATTTTTAATGTAAAAAAATCAAACTTTTGTGAGATGCTGGGTTAAAATTTGGAGTTCTGGGTCAGGTCAAGCTTGAACATGATAGATAACGATGTTCTACACGATGTTCCACAATAGTTCTACTCCTTCGACCAAAACCCTAATTTTAAAAAAATTTAATGAAAAATAATCAAACTTTTGTGAGATGCTGGGTTAAAATTTTGAGTTCTGGGTCAGGTCAAGCTTGAACATGATAGGTAACGATGTCCTACACGATGTTCCACAATAGTTCTACTCCTTCGACCAAAACCCTAATTTTAAAAAAATTTTAATGAAAAAAATCAAACTTTTGTGAGATGCTGGGTTAAAATTTTGAGTTCTGGATTAGGTCAAGCTTGAATATGATAGGTAACGATGTCCTACACGATGTTCCACAATAGTTCTACTCCTTCGACCAAAACCTTAATTTTAAAAATTTTTTTAATGAAAAAAATCGAACTTTTGTGAGATGCTGGGTTAAAATTTTGAGTTCTGGATTAGGTCAAGCTTGAATATGATAGGTAATGATGTCCTGCACGATGTTCCACAATAGTTCTACTCTTTCGACCAAAACCCTAATTTTAAAAAAAAATTAATGAAAAAAATCAAACTTTTGTGAGATGCTGGGTTAAAATTTTGAGTTCTGGGTCAGGTCAAGCTTGAATATGATAGGTAATGATGTCCTACACGATGTTCCACAATAGTTCTACTCCTTCGACCAAAACCCTAATTTAAAAAAAAATTTTAATGAAAAAAATCAAACTTGTGATGAGAAAAAGATGTTTTACATGATTCAATAATAGTTCTACTCTCTTGAGCATTACTCTTATCAGTTTTAAATAATTTTTCATAGAATAGTTTTAAATCTTTATACAAATTCTATTTTTATCTTTTTTCGATTAATTTTAAATTCCTTAACGTGTTCATAGATAGATAGATAGATAGATACTCTTTTATTGCACATCACACAGAAAGAAATAAACACTTAATATAAAAGGAAATAAAAATAAAAACATGATTGTACAATAAGGCGGTCTTATCGCTTAATAGCGATTTCTTCCAGACAACCTTTGTGTTGAAGATATTGAGCAAGGAGATTGAGAAGTGAGGCTAAAAGAGAATATAATAATGTAAATATAAACGTAAATTTAATAAATTACACAATAAATATTATAATAAATAAACGTAAATACTAACGCTAAATATATAAACAACAAATTAAATAAATATTCAATATACATACATACATATACACAAATATACATACTTAAACTATTATATTATTATATTTAAACTTTATATAATAAATACATAAATGAAAACAATAATTATAGGCGTCGTCATTCGAATGTAAGGTAATGCGCTTTTACCCGTTCTTTAAATACGTCAATGGATGGAGATTGGCGTATATTGGCAGGGAGAGCATTCCACAGAATAGTTGCACGGACTGTAAAAGAACCACGGTAGAACTTTAAATGGTGCACAGGCAGTGTTAGTGTAAGGTTTACAGAGGAACGCAACACTGTAATGTGGTCCCCAGTAAATTCAAACTTCTGCTTTAAATACTCAGGGCACGTTGGATTAAACAGCACACAGTACAAAAGAGTAAGAGTATGAAGATTCCGGGGAAGGCGGATGGGTAACCACTTGAGTTTAGTTCGAAATTATGAAATGTGGTCATATTTACGTAGTCCAAATATGAACCGAATAGCAACGTTTTGAAGTCTCTCAAGTTTATTTAATTGTTCCTCGGTTAGATTAGAATAGCTTGCGTCAGCGTAGTCTAAAATGGAGAGAAAAAGAGATTGTGCTAGCATAGTTTTGGTAGAAATAGGAAGAAGATAGCGAAGGCGCCGTAATGAGCCCATAACTCTATATACCTTTTTACTTAATTCGCTCATTTGAATAGTCCATGACAAAGTGGCGTCAATATGAATGCCCAGGTTCTTAACACTAGTACTATAGGGTATATTAATATTGTTAAACAAAATAGGTGGTAGGTTACTGCAGTCGACTCTCGAAATCATGTTTGGGCTTCCAATGACGATAGCTTGCGACTTGCCAGGGTTCACTTTAATCCCGAAGGATTGACTCCATTGGTAAACTAACGCTAGGTCATTATTAGTTGTAGTAATGGCAGTGGAAAGATTTTCAAGAGTCGATTGAGTATAAATCTGGACATCATCTGCATACATGTGATAGAGAGAAGTTATATTTTGTGATATAGAATTTATGAAAATAGAAAATAATAAAGGCGACAAAACGCCACCCTGAGGAACACCGGCATGGACATCACACCAGGATGAGTAGGAATCTTCAATTTTTATTCGTTGCCGGCGCCCCCTAAGGTAACTTTGAAACCAACCCACCACAGATATGTTAAAAGAAGGTAGTAAGCTTAAAATGATATCATGATCAACACTGTTAAAGGCATTACTGAAGTCTAACAAAGTAAGCACAGTAAGCTGCCTGTTGTCCATGCCCCATCTAATATCGTCTGTTACTTTAACCAGTTGCATTTTTCTGCAATTTTACTGAAAAAATTTCAATAATCGAATCTAATCGATACGGATGTTACCTAAGCGATAACAAATTCTTAGCAGACTTACACTAAAAATAAATTTTGTCTAAAGTCTTAAAAGCATAAAAATTTCTTTGGCATTCTTCATTTACCGTATATACCAACCATTTAAAGCAGTTTCACCATATCCGTTTATAGAATATTTTTAAATCTTCATACAAATCTTATACTTCTAATTATTCCTTAATACTACGTATATATAACATTTTTCAAAATTCAACCGATTTAGTTCATTCTAGCTTTTTTTGATTACTTTTAAATTCCTCAACATGTTCATATAGCTTTTCCTCGGGAATCAAATCGATACCGAGGCTACCTAAGCGATTACCAATTACAATGCAAACATACGATAAAAATCTTGTCTAAAGTCTTAAAAGCATTAAAAATTCTTTGGCATTCTTTATTTACATATAAATTTTAACCCAGCATCGCACAAAAGTTTGATTTTTTTCATTAAATAATTTTTTTAAATTAGGGTTTTGGTCGAAGGAGTAGAACTATTGTGGAACATCGTGTAGGACATCGTTACCTATCATGTTCAAGCTTGACCTGACCCAGAACTCAAAATTTTAACCCAGCATCTCACAAAAGTTTGATTATTTTTCATTAAAAATTTTTTTAAATTAGGGTTTTGGTCGAAGGAGTAGAACTATTGTGGAACATCGTGTAGAACATCGTTATCTATCATGTTCAAGCTTGACCTGACCCAGAACTCCAAATTTTAACCCAGCATCTCACAAAAGTTTGATATTTTTTCATTAAAAATTTTTTTAAAATTAGGGTTTTGGTCGAAGGAGTAGAACTATTGTGGAACATCGTGTAGGACATCGTTACCTATCATATTCAAGCTTGACCTAATCCAGAACTCAAAATTTTAACCCAGCATCTCACAAAAGTTTGATTTTTTCATTAAAATTTTTTTGAAATTAGGGTTTTGGTCGAAGGAGTAGAACTATTATGGAACATCGTGTAGAACATCGTTATCTATCATGTTCAAGCTTGACCTGACCCAGAACTCCAAATTTTAACCCAGCATCTCACAAAAGTTTGATTATTTTTCATTAAATTTTTTTTTAAATTAGGGTTTTGGTCGAAGGAGTAGAACTATTGTGGAACATCGTGTAGAACATCGTTATCTATCATGTTCAAGCTTTACCTGACCCAGAACTCCAAATTTTAACCCAGCATCTCACAAAAGTTTGATTTTTTTCATTAAAATTTTTTTAAAATTAGGGTTTTGGTCGAAGGAGTAGAACTATTGTGGAACATCGTGTAGGACATCGTTACCTATCATATTCAAGCTTGACCTAATCCAGAACTCCAAATTTTAACCCAGCATCTCGCAAAAGTTTGATTTTTTTCATTAAATTTTTTTAAAATTAGGGTTTTGGTCGAAGGAGTAGAACTATTGTGGAACATCGTGTAGGACATCGTTACCTATCATATTCAAGCTTGACCTAATCCAGAACTCAAAATTTTAACCCAGCATCTCACAAAAGTTTGATTTTTTTCATTAAAAATTTTTTTAAAATTAGGGTTTTGGTCGAAGGAGTAGAACTATTGTGGAACATCATGTAGAACATCGTTATCTATCATGTTCAAGCTTGACCTGACCCAGAACTCCAAATTTTAACCCAGCATCTCACAAAAGTTTGATTATTTTTCATTAAAAATTTTTTTAAATTAGGGTTTTGGTCGAAGGAGTAGAACTATTGTGGAACATCGTGTAGAACATCGTTATCTATCATGTTCAAGCTTGACCTGACCCAGAACTCCAAATTTTAACCCAGCATCTCACAAAAGTTTGATTTTTTCATTAAATTTTTTTAAATTAGGGTTTTGGTCGAAGGAGTAGAACTATTGTGGAACATCGTGTAGGACATCGTTATCTATCATGTTCAAGCTTGACCTGACCCAGAACTCCAAATTTTAACCCAGCATCTCACAAAAGTTTGTTTATTTTTCATTAAATTTTTTTAAAATTAGGGTTTTGGTCGAAGGAGTAGAACTATTGTGGAACATCGTGTAGGACATCGTTACCTATCATGTTCAAGCTTGACCTGACCCAGAACTCAAAATTTTAACCCAGCATCTCACAAAAGTTTGTTTATTTTTCATTAAATTTTTTTAAAATTAGGGTTTTGGTCGAAGGAGTAGAACTATTGTGGAACATCGTGTAGAACATCGTTATCTATCCTGTTCAAGCTTGACCTGACCCAGAACTCCAAATTTTAACCCAGCATCTCACAAAAGTTTGATTTTTTTCATTAAAAATTTTTTTAAAATTAGGGTTTTGGTCGAAAGAGTAGAACTATTGTGGAACATCGTGTAGAACATCGTTATCTATCATGTTCAAGCTTGACCTGACCCAGAACTCCAAATTTTAACCCAGCATCTCACAAAAGTTTGATTTTTTCATTAAATTTTTTTAAATTAGGGTTTTGGTCGAAGGAGTAGAACTATTGTGGAACATCGTGTAGGACATCGTTATCTATCATATTCAAGCTTGACCTAATCCAGAACTCAAAATTTTAACCCAGCATCTCACAAAAGTTTGATTATTTTTCATTAAATTTTTTTAAAATTAGGGTTTTGGTCGAAGGAGTAGAACTATTGTGGAACATCGTGTAGGACATCGTTATCTATCATGTTCAAGCTTGACCTGACCCAGAACTCCAAATTTTAACCCAGCATCTCACAAAAGTTTGTTTTTTTCATTAAATTTTTTTAAATTAGGGTTTTGGTCGAAGGAGTAGAACTATTGTGGAACATCGTGTAGGACATCTTTATCTATCATGTTCAAGCTTGACCTGACCCAGAACTCCAAATTTTAACCCAGCATCTCACAAAAGTTTGATTTTTTTCATTAAATTTTTTTTTAAATTAGGGTTTTGGTCGAAAGAGTAGAACTATTGTGGAACATCGTGTAGAACATCGTTATCTATCATGTTCAAGCTTGACCTGACCCAGAACTCCAAATTTTAACCCAGCATCTCACAAAAGTTTGATTTTTTTCATTAAATTTTTTTTTAAATTAGGGTTTTGGTCGAAGGAGTAGAACTATTGTGGAACATCGTGTAGGACATCGTTATCTATCATATTCAAGCTTGACCTAATCCAGAACTCAAAATTTTAACCCAGCATCTCACAAAAGTTTGATTTTTTTCATTAAAAAATTTTTTAAAATTAAGGTTTTGGTCAAAGGAGTAGAACTATTGTGGAACATCGTGTAGGACATCGTTACCTATCATATTCAAGCTTGACCTAATCCAGAACTCAAAATTTTAACCCAGCATCTCACAAAAGTTTGATTTTTTTCATTAAAATTTTTTTAAAATTAGGGTTTTGGTCGAAGGAGTAGAACTATTGTGGAACATCGTGTAGGACATCGTTACCTATCATGTTCAAGCTTGACCTGACCCAGAACTCAAAATTTTAACCCAGCATCTCACAAAAGTTTGATTAGTTTTCATTAAATTTTTTTAAATTAGGGTTTTGGTCGAAGGAGTAGAACTATTGTGGAACATCGTGTAGAACATCGTTATCTATCATGTTCAAGCTTGACCTGACCCAGAACTCCAAATTTTAACCCAGCATCTCACAAAAGTTTGTTTTTTCATTATTTTTTTTTAAAATTAGGGTTTTGGTCGAAGGAGTAGAACTATTGTGGAACATCGTGTAGGACATCGTTACCTATCATGTTCAAGCTTGACCTGACCCAGAACTCAAAATTTTAACCCAGCATCTCACAAAAGTTTGATTATTTTTCATTAAATTTTTTTAAAATTAGGGTTTTGGTCGAAAGAGTAGAACTATTGTGGAACATCGTGTAGGACATCGTTACCTATCATGTTCAAGCTTGACCTGACCCAGAACTCAAAATTTTAACCCAGCATCTCACAAAAGTTTGATTATTTTTCATTAAAAATTTTTTTAAATTAGGGTTTTGGTCGAAGGAGTAGAACTATTGTGGAACATCGTGTAGAACATCGTTATCTATCCTGTTCAAGCTTGACCTGACCCAGAACTCCAAATTTAAACCCAGCATCTCACAAAAGTTTGATTTTTTCATTAAATTTTTTTAAAATTAGGGTTTTGGTCGAAAGAGTAGAACTATTGTGGAACATCGTGTAGAACATCGTTATCTATCATGCTCAAGCTTGACCTGACCCAGAACTCCAAATTTTAACCCAGCATCTCACAAAAGTTTGATTTTTTCATTAAATTTTTTTAAATTAGGGTTTTGGTCGAAGGAGTAGAACTATTGTGGAACATCGTGTAGGACATCGTTACCTATCATGTTCAAGCTTGACCTGACCCAGAACTCAAAATTTTAACCCAGCATCTCACAAAAGTTTGATTTTTTCATTAAAAAATTTTTAAAATTAAGGTTTTGGTCGAAGGAGTAGAACTATTGTGGAACATCGTGTAGGACATCGTTACCTATCATATTCAAGCTTGACCTAATCCAGAACTCAAAATTTTAACCCAGCATCTCACAAAAGTTTGATTATTTTTCATTAAATTTTTTTAAAATTAGGGTTTTGGTCGAAGGAGTAGAACTATTGTGGAACATCGTGTAGGACATCGTTACCTATCATGTTCAAGCTTGACCTGACCCAGAACTCAAAATTTTAACCCAGCATCTCACAAAAGTTTGATTATTTTTCATTAAAAATTTTTTTAAATTAGGGTTTTGGTCGAAGGAGTAGAACTATTGTGGAACATCGTGTAGAACATCGTTATCTATCATGTTCAAGCTTGACCTGACCCAGAACTCCAAATTTTAACCCAGCATCTCACAAAAGTTTGATTTTTTTCATTAAATTTTTTTAAAATTAGGGTTTTGGTCGAAGGAGTAGAACTATTGTGGAACATCGTGTAAGACATTGTTACCTATCATATTCAAGCTTGACCTAATCCAGAACTCAAAATTTTAACCCAGCATCTCACAAAAGTTTGATTTTTTTCATTAAAAATTTTTTTAAAATTAGGATTTTGGTCGAAGGAGTAGAACTATTGTGGAACATCGTGTAGAACATCGTTATCTATCATGTTCAAGTTTGACCTGACCCAGAACTCAAAATTTTAACCCAGCATCTCACAAAAGTTTGATTTTTTCATTAATTTTTTTAAATTAGGGTTTTGGTCGAAGGAGTAGAACTATTGTGGAACATCGTGTAGGACATCGTTATCTATCATGTTCAAGCTTGACCTGACCCAGAACTCAAAATTTTAACCCAGCATCTCACAAAAGTTTGATTATTTTTCATTAAATTTTTTTAAAATTAGGGTTTTGGTCGAAGGAGTAGAACTATTGTGGAACATCGTGTAGGACATCGTTATCTATCATGTTCAAGCTTGACCTGACCCAGAACTCCAAATTTTAACCCAGCATCTCACAAAAGTTTGATTTTTTTCATTAATTTTTTTTTTTAAAATTAGGGTTTTGGTCGAAGGAGTAGAACTATTGTGGAACATCGTGTAGGACATCGTTACCTATCATGTTCAAGCTTGACCTGACCCAGAACTCAAAATTTTAACCCAGCATCTCACAAAAGTTTGTTTATTTTTCATTAAATTTTTTTAAATTAGGGTTTTGGTCGAAGGAGTAGAACTATTGTGGAACATCGTGTAGAACATCGTTATCTATCCTGTTCAAGCTTGACCTGACCCAGAACTCCAAATTTTAACCCAGCATCTCACAAAAGTTTGATTTTTTCATTAAAATTTTTTTAAAATTAGGGTTTTGGTCGAAAGAGTAGAACTATTGTGGAACATCGTGTAGAACATCGTTATCTATCATGTTCAAGCTTGACCTGACCCAGAACTCCAAATTTTAACCCAGCATCTCACAAAAGTTTGATTTTTTTCATTAAATTTTTTTTTAAATTAGGGTTTTGGTCGAAGGAGTAGAACTATTGTGGAACATCGTGTAGGACATCGTTATCTATCATATTCAAGCTTGACCTAATCCAGAACTCAAAATTTTAACCCAGCATCTCACAAAAGTTTGATTTTTTCATTAAAAAATTTTTAAAATTAAGGTTTTGGTCGAAGGAGTAGAACTATTGTGGAACATCGTGTAGGACATCGTTACCTATCATATTCAAGCTTGACCTAATCCAGAACTCAAAATTTTAACCCAGCATCTCACAAAAGTTCGATTTTTTTCATTAAAAAAATATAAAATTAGTGGTTTTGGTCAAGGAAGTAGAACTTTTTTAAAAATCGTGTATGATAGTTTTGTCCATCATATGAAGGTTTGATCTGACCCAGATTTCACTTTAATAATAAGATATATCTTAAAAAGTTGGTTTTTCATACATTAAAATTGCGATTTTAAGACTAAAATGGCTAGAACTATTGCTAAAACTTCTTGAGGATGTAGAACTCTTCGGATTTTAATTATTGAGAAGTCAAAGAATCCAAATCCGATGAGATGCTAAGATGCATTTTGCGAAGTTAGCATCTCATTAGGCCAAAATACGTTTTTGATTGTAAAATCTAGATTATGGCTAAACTATTGTTAAAACCTATCTAGAACTGTAGAACTATGCTGGATGCTACTAGAACTGAAGTTTTTTTTGAGATTCTAACAATTGAGATGCTAACTTCACAGACACGTTGTACTTAACTTATACAATATTTTATTTTTTACCTCTAGGATTTTGTAAGCTGTTTTACGCAATCGCCGTCCGTATTTAACAATTCGCGATTGTAAAATTATCAATATAATTGCAGCTTAGCTTAATTATAAAAGATATTCTTAAGCCATATCGTGAAACGCAAAATAAGATACCAGAAAATAACTTAAATAAATAAACGCTGCACACTCAACGGCCCCTTATGATAGTTATATCCTATGTCGGGGAGCCGGAAACATACACATGCCTGTATGGTCTATACAAATCATCCGCTCCGAGCGGGAATCGAAACCGCGACCTGTGGCACTTACGGCTGGTTCGCTGCCGATGCACCGCAACGTCGTCTTAGAAGTAAGTTTGCGATCAAAGAAACTTATAAGAGGCCAGGAACGAAGTTTCTAATGGTTTCCCTTCAAATCGCCTAGCCTCAAAAACCTCAATAGCTCAACGGATTTCAACGGCGAAAGACCCGTGAAAGACTCCACTCCTTTAACGCGACAGTTGCAGGTTCGATCCTGACCCCCTTTGGCTATTGTCGTACCCACTCCTAACGCAAGCTTCGAGCTTATTTGGAGGGGCAATACGAGTACGTATTGACCCTCCAAATAATACTAACTTGAAAAGGTATTGCTAATATTCTTTTAAAAATATTCAAAATCCAACAGACAATATGACTAACATGGTTTTCACTAAAAGGATCGTTGTATATTGTTATTTTTATACAAGGATAAAGGTTTATTATAACTTATATCCGCATAGCTATGGGAAATCCGGAATAAGACTAATATGGATTTCGACTGAAAAACTCGTGCTGACTTTCAAGAAGTTAATGTTTCCATAAAATATAATAACTAAATAAAGCTTCACACTCAACGGTCACTATTAGGATACTAATATCCTGTGAAGGAAGTCCGGAAACACAAACCTAGAGAAGCAACACCTCACTCAGACGCTTAAAGCAGTTTCGCTGTCGTTGTGCCACAGCATCGACAAATAAATAACTATATATACGCTATAATTTTTAGGAGTAAGTTTGTAATCATTTTTATTTTTTTTTATATTGTTTTGTTTCTTTTCAACTATAATGCTTGTTAATGTTTACTAGCGGCCCGCTCCGACTCCGCACGGGTATAAAATATATAGCCTATGTCATTCACTGAAAAAATGATTAAAATCGATCCAGTAGTTTTGATATATTCATTACTGCCCGTGGCCCGCACGCGTTAAATGTAATTATTTACGACATTACATTAGAAACCTAATTTTTTTTTTTTATTCTACACTATTTATTGGATGTTATTATAGATATAAAGGTTCCTCTTCAATCACTCTATCTATTTAAAAAAAACGCATGAAAATCCGTTGCGTAGTTTTAAAGATTTAAGCATACATAGAGAAAGCGATTTTGTTTTATACTATGTAGTGATGTTTAGTTTCTTTCTGTTGTGTCCCAATAAATGAATTCTTTCTTTCTTCTTTCTTTCTATACAAGCTAAGGCTGGATATCCCTATAGGATAGTAATAGCACCAACAAGAGAGGCAATAAGAATAATAGTAATGAAAAGCATTGCTAATATTCTTTAAGAAAAAATAATTTAATTGAACATCGTGACTTCCTGTACTTACCATAAATAAATAAAATAACTTAAGGTAACAGTCCACTTTTATCTTCAAACTGGTTTTCAAAGTTGTGTATAAATATTAATACTTTAATAACAAGTAAACTACAAACTTCCGCAACAAAGTAAAAAGTATATTAAAACTCGGCGAAACAAAAACAATACTTATAATTATTCGCTATGTGATTCTGACAATAATCATTTTTATATTTGGTGTTGCGCTAAAATAACATCCTATATTTCGACTTATTTATATAAAAATATAATTTAACCTAACTGTGAGACACTCGTAGCCGGGTGCGCTCACTGATCGGTAACGATCGGTGGGTAAAGCAATTTTAGGCGCGGTCAGCATCTCCGTGCTTTGGAGGGCACGTAAAAAGTCGGTCCCGGCTGTTATCAATTTGATGACAGTCGTTAAGTCAAGTCAGAGGCCTACGGGCGACCTGAACAACTCTGACACTAGGTTGACCACTAACCACTCGATAAGAAGATAAGAAGAAGAAGACCTAACTGTAATAGTTAGTTATTGTCTAAAAATTTAAATATATAAACGCTACACACTCAACGGCTCCCCATTACGATAGTTATATCCTGTGCCGGAGGTCCGGAAACATACACAATGACAAGGACAAACACACCCAGAATATAACTATCCTAATGGAGACCATTGAGTGTGCAGCATTATTAGTTTTCTTTGACATTGTATTAAGGACGTTGTGTACATTTTTAATCTGTAATCACTTGTTGTTAGCCTTGGTTAACACGTGGCAGAGGCACGCTGAGCAATTTATTCATAACAGCTTACATTGTCAGATAGGCGAAAAACATTATACAGAGTGCGGCTACTTGCTGTACCCTGCTAATTTTTTTTTTTTTTTTATGTTAGAAGTTGGCAAACAAGCATACGGCCCACCTGATGGTAAGTGGCTGCCGCAGCCTATGAGCACTTGCAGCACCATTAGTAGGTGCCACTCACGCGTTGCCAACCTTGAGCTATTAGTTCTTAAATCTCGTTCGCCCAGTAATTTCACTAGCGTACAGTGCCCTTCAAACCGGAACACAGTAGTGCTTAAACACTACTATTTGGCGGCAGAATATTGGACATTGCGGTGGTATCTACCTAGCCGGCCTCTTGCAACAAAAGACCTACCACCAGTGTGACTGATTGCACTGGTGGAATAATCTCTGTTGTTACAGAGGTTATCCCAACAGCGGGCGATGGGGTCGTCACATCCCGACGCCAAAAATCTAAGAAATACACAAATATTTTGAACGATGTAACTAGTAATTAAAGAAGAAGAAATAGTCGTTTTGCCTCTGGATCCTAAACTAAGGTTTTGTCCTCCTCTGCGCCGAATTCTGGCTACGCCCCTGCATATGTTATGCGTGACTTCTGCCGCGTATACGTGATAATTGCTTAGCGATATACTTAAAATAATTAAACTTTTTTTTAATCCGCTAGATCCGCTAGAAATTTTCCATGATTCTAAGTACATCAAGCATTACGCTTGATTCTATATAACATTGAATGACGCAATCCGTTAAAGAGCTATACGTAAATTTAATCACTTCGGTGATGGAGTCAATGGTCAATTTTTAAGCTGGTTTTCATCTCAAATTTACATACGAATACTTAAATACGTATAAAGCTTAACTTCCATACGGTTTAAATATTGATTATAGTATATAATCGATATCTAAAGTATTAATATTATTAGTATTTTAAAAATAGGAGTAACCGATTTCCTTAGCTCCGAGGCACACAAAAAAATTCAATGGTGGTGGGTAATTAGCTTTTATATTTTGTAGTTTTTTTATATCTAGATCTGATCTATTTGAGACCCTAATAAGATCATTTCGTTAAATGAGAAACCCTAAACCCAGCTATTCAACAAAACAGATTCATCAGAATCGGTTTACTGAGAGTAGGGGCCAAACTCTAACATGCTACCAAAAAAATTAAGACGAATTAAAATGTTTCTCTTTTTTAAAATCGGTTAAAAACTCAAAACAGAGCCAAAAAAGCTCTAATAAGTCGTATTTAAACTGGAGATTGTTAATAATTTTTTTCTGAAATTTCATTATTAGTCATTTTTATGAGGAGACAAAAATTCATTAATTCTTTATCTTGTTAATATACTATTATTTTACGTCAGTTCGGTTATCGGTACTTAGTGTTAATAGACTAGTGTATAACCAATGCAGTAGTTACGCTATCCTCTTGCTAAAAGCCGAGAACACGCCTATGTTCTACGAAGGCTTCCAGAAGAGTGCTTAGCAAATCTAGAAATTGAGGCCGTTTTGCATTATGTGAGCCGTCTTTGCTTCCCTCATACAGCCCTTACACAATGGACTGTGTGGTAAGGGCTGTTATAAAATTAGGGAATACCTTGAGGACTTTGGAAATGAGAACATCCCTCACGGCTTTTCAGTGAATATAATATGTAAATAACTTTGACATTAAAAAAAGATATAATGTCCTGAGTTGGTTTTGCCGCCTCTTCTCAGGTAGAGGTGTAGTTTTGGAGCCGGTGGTAGAACCTGACTTTCAACAAATAAGTGATATGCTATTAGCGTTGAATAAAAATATTTGAATTTGACTGTCTGTAATATCTAAGACCGCTTAGTTATATTGAGTGGACGGTGACGTGTGATCTAGTGATCGGTGAGATCTCTCATCACAGCTCTATGATAAGCCATCACTAGATTAGGTCACACGAAATCATTAATTTTTTTGATCGCCCGTCCTTATCACAGCAGGTACCGTTTGTAAGACTAGAGATAGAAATTAGTTAAGTAAGATTTTTAAGTTTTTCTTTAACAGATCAAATTTCGCGTTTAAATACTTGGTTACATTAGATTTTAAATGTTTCACACTTCGTCGACGCCCCTTTCACGTAAAGTAACTAAGGATTTCGTGTCTTATTATATTGAGGACAAAACAATGTACATTATGATATACAAATTTACGAATTATCGAATGTGTGATAGTCTATGTATGAGGTCTTTTAAAAGTTGTTTATCTACTTACTGTGTTTTAAAATTCTGTTTTTCAATCGGTGCCTTCGAAAACAATAAATTATTCATTCATACGCGGGTTCACCCTTATCAATTCAGATATTATACAAGAAACTGTTGGCATTGATTTAAAATTTTAAATTCGGGATCTGAATTTTAAAATTGACTTTTAAAATTTAACCGACTCATAAAAAGAGGAGGTTCTCAATTCGTGTGTATATTTTTATGTTTGTTTTTTTGGAAGCTGGTTCCTCCCGTGTGGTCCCATTTCAATTTGGTGTAGTTCTGACAATGGCATCTATGACAAAACATTTAAGTCTTAAAATTTAATAACTCATCCTAAAAAGTATAAAATAAATTAACTTTTAGAAAAAATTCAAAACTAAAAACTATCACAATGACTTCTGTTGTAATATATTATATAGTATTTCTTTTTAATTTTGAAGTCTGAACTTTTTTTCTAAAAATTATTTTACTAAACTTCGACAATCGTTCTGGCAAAGTGGTAACGATAAAAGACGTAGATAAGTTAGGATAGACGAAAGAGGTCGCAGCTTCGGTTCCCGCTCGGCTCTAATGTTTGTATTGATCATACAGACATGTTTTCCGGTCTGGGTGGTTATAGC
Organism: Hestina assimilis; assembly: GCA_023373885.1. Lineage (NCBI taxonomy): Eukaryota > Metazoa > Arthropoda > Insecta > Lepidoptera > Nymphalidae > Hestina > Hestina assimilis. The sequence continues at coordinate 14,676,028 of CM041746.1, read as the reverse complement.
TATGTTTGTACGGATCCCACACAGGATTACAATCATAACGAGGAACGACATTCCAAGATTTATTTTATCTATAAACAGCAAGGCTTCTATAAAATGTGGTAAAACATGATCAATGTGTTTGTTAAAATGGCAAGTTGTATTGTAAACAAGAACCGGTAGTTAACGTTAACCTCTCGTAAACCAGATGAGTTAAAAAACATTGTGTAATATTGCTTTAATTTGTACTACAAAGAACCTAAACGAAATCTTTAACATCTTATTGTATACATATAATATGTAGAAATCAAATAAATCAATTATATCTAGAGGGGTAATGGAACCCACAACACACAGTAATAGATCAGATCATCATAAAATATCATTGTATAGATCGCATAAATACGTTACGTAGTACATTTTAGGTTTACATAACTTATTATCTATTGGCAAACCGTTTATGATAATAGCAGATAACTTGTAATATAAGCTGTTACTGAGTTATTATCTATGTACTATAGATAGATCTTTTGAAGTATTGACTTACTATAAAGTAAGGACTGGTTTTATCAAACTGAAAAAATGTTTAAATATTTGCTGGTGCTCCTTTGTAAATTCAACGAAATTAGGTTTTTTTATATTTTTTTGCGGGGTCTTTGTAGAAAGCCTACATATCGGTCCCTCGTTACAATCTAAAACAATAAAATCTCTATTTAAGAAATTAAAACAACATCAGTGTGAGAGAATCTCTAACAAATTCATATATTTTCATTGCCGGAATGGTCAAAGGTTCACTAAGAATTAAATAAATAAACATAAATAAATAAACGCTACACACTCAACGGCCCCCATTAGGATCCTGTTAGGATAGTATCCTGTGTCGGGGGTCCGGAAATATACACATGGACAAGGACAAATGTATGGAAGGGCACGTTTATAGAAAGTCAATATTTTAAAGCAATGATATTTATATCTTTTCTATATAATACACTTATCTATCTAAATCTCACTCACTTATCTATCACGAGTTTGAAACTATACGTCCGACTGACTTGAAATAGAACTAATATTATAAATGTGAAAGTTTGTTTCGATGGATGGATGTTTCATACTCTGTCACGCAAAAACTACTTGATAGATTTGGTTGAAATCTACACACATGTAAGTTAGTAGACGCTAAGTTAGGCCATATTAAATGGTCTAAGGCTCACTAAGATTTGAAGATTGTCTAAAATGTTTCAAAGTTATTATTAACTAAAAATATTATTCAAAAGCCACCATTGTTGGAAGATTGTTGCTATGGTAACCGTTGTCATAGTAGCCTTAGTTTTTTTTTTTTTAACCTTGCACACTCAACGGCCCCCATTAGGATAGTAATATTCTGTGTCGGGAGTCCGGAAACATTCACAATGACAAATACACCCAGACCGGAAAATATGCTTGCGTGGTCAATACAAACATATTATGCTCCGAGCGGGAATCGAACCCGCGACATGTGGCACTTAAGGCAGGTTCGCTACAGCTACGCCTACAGCAGCTGCGTAATTAAGTAAGTCATTTTCACGACTTAATCATGTACTATGGAAAAGATAAGTATTCCTATTGTACTAGTAGGAGTATATAAGTCTATCAACATAAATGCTCAGACATAGGTATAAACAAAAACAATCTAGATTTCGAGATCGCGGGTTATCTCTTAAGTCCTTGGCCAGATAGGCCATCACGAAATTGGGGCCACAATATCTTATATCTAGTAATTGATTTGATGAAAATGTATTATAGCCAAATAATAAATAAACGCTACACACTCAACGGCTCCCATTAGGATAGTTATATCCTGTGTCGGGAGTTCGGCAACATACACAATGACAAGGACAAATATACCCAGACCGGAAAACATGCCTATATGGTCAATACAAACTTCTACACCGAGTGAGAATCGAAACCGCGACCTGTGGCGCCTACATTTTCGCTACCCCTGCGCCAAAACGTAGTCAAACGTCGTCATATGAGGCAGGCTTCTTCATAAAGAGAACTCACTGGTGCTCTTTCGTAAAATCAACATCTGTACATCAAAACGAAGTTAGTCACAAGCTTTCAACATAATCGAATAAAGTTAGCGTGTGACTTCGTTCCGTTGCGTTGATTTTGAATTAACGAAGGGGCACCACTGAGTCTGACATTTCATCTATATTGAGGAACTGTCCATAGAATTTAGTAAGTCAATGATAAATTGACGTTTCTTTGAAAATATTAAAGATGTAGTAAGTCTCAATAGCTCAATGGTAGTAGGGCCGACTACGCTCCGTTAACGCGAGAGTTGCGGGTTCGATCCTGACCCCCTTGGCCTATTGTCTTACCCGCTCCTAGCGCAAGCTTCGAGCTTATTTGGAGGTGCAATAGGAGTATTGGTAATGCCATGAAATCCATTGCTAATATTCTTTTTAAAAAAAATCGAACATGAAAATTCCATATAAAGTAGTATTATTATTATTAGCGCGTTAAAGTATTTAAATAAGTCTTATACATGTTTTACAAACTAAATTTGCATGTTATTATATCGCTAAGGGGAAAGTTCAAGAACGTCTTTTTACGCGCTACCAAAGTATAAAAGAAAATAGAGTTATAAATAAATAAACGTTACACACTCAACTGCCCACATTAGGATAGTTATATCCTGTGTCGGGGGTCCGGAAACATACACATTGACACGCACAAACACACCTAGACCGGAACACATCCCTCTATGGTCAATACAAACATCTGCTCCAAGCGTGGACTTAAGGCAGGTTCGCTACCGCTTTACCAACATTGCGCAATTTATTATTTCCATCTATTCTTGTATTGGTATTTTGTAAGATATATTTAGACTAGTAGATGTATTTGTCCTTGTCAGTGTCAGTGGACCCTTCACCGTGACGTGAACACTTCTGTACACTCCAGTTGATATTACAATTATCTGATAGTAACGAAGAGCTCGATAAATATTATAATCGAACATTGGTGGATCGATAGAGGATTACGGAAGTGTACTTGTTTTATGTAATGTCCACCGAATGGTAAGCGATCACCGCAACCTATGAACGCGCGCGAAAGTTGAAGTATCAGATGCACGTTCCAAGGCATAGAAAGGAAAGGAGAAAAAGGAAAAAAATAAAGAGAGCAGAGGTGGTAGGAGATTGAGCCTCCTCCGTTCATTCCCCGCATGAAACCCAACGGTAACCTGTTACTTTACGCCGATTTTCTGTGGGAGATTGAGCCTCCTCCGTTCATTCACCGCATGAAACCCAACGGTAACCTGTTACTTTACGACGATTTTCTGTGGGAGATTGAGCCTCCTCCGTTCATTCACCGCATGAAACCCAACGGTAACCTGTTACTTTACGACGATTTTCTGTGGGAGATTGAGCCTCCTCCGTTCATTCACCGCATGAAACCCAACGGTAACCTGTTACTTTACGACGATTTTCTGTGGGAGATTGAGCCTCCTCCGTTCATTCACCGCATGAAACCCAACGGTAACCTGTTACTTTACGACGATTTTCTGTGGGAGATTGAGCCTCCTCCGTTCATTCACCGCATGAAACCCAACGGTAACCTGTTACTTTACGACGATTTTCTGTGGGAGATTGAGCCTCCTCCGTTCATTCACCGCATGAAACCCAACGGTAACCTGTTACTTTACGACGATTTTCTGTGGGAGATTGAGCCTCCTCCGTTCATTCACCGCATGAAACCCAACGGTAACCTGTTACTTTACGCCGATTTTCTGTGAGAGATTTTTATTTCTGCTGGGAGAACCATGGCTCTATTACTACTAAAAGTGTGATCAAGCATCTTTTCTTTTGACCTGGCATATTTCTAAACAAGCCATCTGATAGTCAGAAGTTGCCGTCAACGTTGGCAAGCAAGCATATATCTTAAATTTCCTTTGCCTAATTTCACTAACCTACCCTGACCTTCAAATCGGAACACAATAATGGCAAAGACACTACTGCTTTGCGGTAGAATATTTCACACTGCGGTGGTACCTACCTAGCTGGCCGCTTGCAACAAAGAGCTACCACCAGTGTGACTGATTGCGCTGGTGGAATAATCTCTGCTGTGACAAAGCGTTTTGGCCTGGACTTGTTAATCCAACGGTCTTGCCGATAACCAGCTCTATCCCTTACAAAGGTACTCTGTTTACACTAATTGAGGTCTGACAACCAATCTCCACAACCAATTACTAAATATTTGATATGCTATAATAATTAATATAGCTATTAATTATTACTTGGGTCTTTGTTATAAAGAGCACAACCAAAATAATATAACTCGGAAATTTTTGCTCGCGCATAATATACATCAACGTTTTTTTTAAATATAATTATTAATAAATGCTACTTGCAAGTACGTAATGGAAAATTCGTTTATGACGTCAAATTATTTTATTGATACATGTAAACAAACAATGTATATGTCACAAATTCATAACATACAATTTCTTACACAATCCGAAATAATAATTCCATAACTTCTTCACTTCTATTATAATTTGTAAACTGGGCACGGTTATTGATATTAAAGTCATTATTTTAACAGTAAAATCGCGCATTGCGATGGTTTTATTATTTGACAGATATTTGTAAACTTGTAAAGTAAAAATAGTAAATGAAATTAATCGATTCGATTTCACAATTCGAATTGAGAAGTCGCCCTCCCGATGAGGTATCAAGCCTAGGCTCAACCTCTCAGAGGACCCATGGAGACGGATTTAACTTGAGCCCCGCGAAAACAGCTCATCTTTTACCAGCCGGTACTTTAGTGTAGAGCCATCTTTTTCCCAGCGCAAATGGACCGGCTCGACCGGGAAAGTACTCTCACAGATAATCGGCGTCAAGTAACAGTATCAGTAGGTTCTGTTGCGTTTCGTAGGACGAGTGAGATAGCCAATCTCCCACCTCTCTATTCCCTTCCTTTTTCCCTTCTCACCTCTTCCTCCTATTTTTTTTTTTTTTTTTATGTTAGAAGTTGGCAAACAAGCATACGGCCCACCTGATGGTAAGTGGCTGCCGCAGCCTATGAGCGCTTGCAGCACCATTAGTAGGTGCCACTCACGCTTTGCCAACCTCGAGATATTAGTTCTTAAATCTCGTTCGCCCAGTAATTTCACTAGCGTACAATGCTCTTCAAACCGGAACACAGTAGTGCCTAAACACTACTATTTGGCGGCAGAATATTGGACACTGCGGTGGTACCTACCTAGCCGGCCTCTTGCAACAAAAGACCTACCACCAGTATGACTGATTGCACTGGTGGAATAATCTCTGTTGTGACAGAGGTTATCCCAACAGCGGGCGATGGGGATCCTATACCTTAAGATGACAATGCGCATATGATACTTCAAGTATCGCCAGCGTTCATAGGTTGCGGTGACTGCTTACCATCAGGCGGACCGTATGTTAGTTTACCAACCGTCATGAAATAAAAAAAAAATGACGGTGTCGCTGTCGTGGCCACTTAGGTCAACAGTAATGGACACTTGGAAAATAAAGTCGAATCGATAAATGAATGAATCGAATCAATTTGTATCGCATAAAATTAAAACTGATTGTAAACCACAACCGCTGATAATTACATGATCACGATTGGATGATAGGTTTCATTGATGACATGGAAACAGATTCAGGTTTCTTTTAATGGAACGACGGCCTGCCTATTTTTTTGTCGTAAATATATTAGCGCTTTTTATGTTACAAGTTGGCAAACAAGCATACGGCCCACCTGATGGTAAGTGGTTGCGGTAGCCTATGAGCGCTTGCAGCACCATATGTAGGTGCCACTCACGCGTTGCCAACCTTGAGATATTGGTTCTTAAATCTCCTTTGCCCAGTCATTTCACTAGCATACAGTACCCTTCAAACCGGAACACAGAAATGCCTAAGCACTACTATTCGGCGGCAGAATATTTGACACTGCGGTGGTACCTACCTAGCCGGCCTTTGCAACAAAAGACCTACCACCAGTGTGACTGATTGCTTAGTTTAGCTTGCGCTAGGACGAACGACGTATGACGTGTGTGTACGACAATAGATTAAAGAGGTCAGGATCGACATCTCTCGACCTTTAATATAGACCAAAAAAAACTTAGAATATAGTATATTGCCTTTTAGTACTAATTTAATGTCATTTATATTTGGATCGTCAGTCAAGAATATCAGAAGATGGAACGGATACAGGCAGATTTGTATGGGATTTTAGTTTTTAAGCTATCTGTGTAATTATTTCGCAGTAAACTGAAAAGCCATTTCACCCCTTTACATCTTCTTCTTATCGAGTGGTTAGTGGCCAACCTAGTGTCAGAGTTGTTCAAGTCCCGTATAGGTCTCTGACTTGACTTATCGACTGTTGTCAAATCGATAACAGCCGGGACCGTCTTTTTACGTGCCCTCCGAAGCAGGGAGACGCTCGGTTGAAATACCACTATGCCATCACCCATCTAGTGACAGACCACGCCTAAAGTTGCTTAACCCACCGATCAGTGTGTGCACTCGGCTATGAGCGTCTCGAAGAAGAAGAACTCCTTTACATAAACTTCTGTTGGGGCTAACCCTAAAAAAGGTTTCTGTAAACTATTTACTATCACGAAATGAGGGCTCGGCCTCATTACAAAATTTGTGTTAATTGGATTATAGCATTGCTCATATTCTTTAAAAAATACATTACAAATAATTTATTATTAAATTACATTTTTTTTTATTTAACTTAAACATGCGATAATTAAAGCGTTGAGATTTTGTAAGTAGATTTAAATATAAACGTTACGCTTACTCTACGAATGTACTTAGTATAAATAATGTTTGAAACACAAAACCTCACACGCCACTTTACTAGGTCACATACACAAGGTAATGACGTTCAAATTCAAACGAAGCAGCAAAGGACGTCCAACCATAAAAGTTCATATGTATATAAACGCGAAAACAATTTCGTCTCGTTTTTATTACTTTTTTTAATTTACTAAGATGGCAAGTAAGCATACGACCCGCCCGATGGCAATCGTGTCCCTATGAGCGTTTGTCATTTGTAGGTAGATAACCATTCATTTGCAGCCACCAGTTTGCCACCTGTACTTTATAATAAAGTATTGTATCTTTACGAGAAAAATACAGTAAGTACGCGATTCTGATTGTTTCATTTTCCGGTATTTCGGGATTATTTACTACACAAAAAAAGAGGCAATAAGACTGACGACACTCGTATAAAGTAATATTACAGAGATAGCTTTGTTTGTGATACAATGGCGAGAGAAAATAAACAAAGCTTCTCTGAACCTTATAGAAAAATGATTATTTATATTTAACTAGCGGCCCGCTCCGGCTTCGCACGGGTATAAAATATATAGCCTATATCATTCACTGAAAAAATGATTAAAATCGATCCAGTAGTTTTGATTTATTCATTACTGCCCGTGGCCCGCACGCTTTAAATGTAATTATTTACGAAATCACATTAGAAACCTCAAAAATATTTTATTTTTCTCCACTATTTAATGGATGTTATTATACATATAAACCTTCCTCTTCAATCACTCTATCTATTAAAAACCGCATCAAAATCCGTTGCGTAGTTTTAAAGATTTAACCATACATAGGGGCAGAGAAAACCAAACCAATAAAAATATGTTTTTAAATATAATGCTAAAGAAAAATCAATGATAGTTTATTTTTAAAGGCGTCGGGATGTGACGACCCCATCGCCCGCTGTTGGGATAACCTCTGTCACAACAGAGATTATTCCACCAGTGCAATCAGTCACACTGGTGGTAGGTCTTTTGTTGCAAGAGGCCGGCTAGGTAGGTACCACCGCAGTGTCCAATATTCTGCCGCCAAATAGTAGTGTTTAGGCACTACTGTGTTCCGGTTTGAAGGGCATTGTACGCTAGTGAAATTACTGGGCGAACGAGATTTAAGAACTAATATCTCGAGGTTGGCAACGCGTGAGTGGCACCTACTAATGGTGCTGCAAGCGCTCATAGGCTGCGGCAGCCACTTACCATCAGGTGGGCCGTATGCTTGTTTGCCAACTTCTAACATAAAAAAAAAAAAAAAAAAATTGACACTATTTACATTTTTTCCTTGCTTGTAATCAACAATGTACTTAAATTCCAAGAAAAAAGATGGCAACGTTATTTGTAGGTGTTATTCACGCGTTGCCAACCTCGTGATATTGGTTCTTGTGAGATATGTCCCTTTGTCTATTAATTTCATTGGCTACAGTGCCCTTCAAACCGAAACACACTACTGCTTCAATGTGAAGAGTATCTGGCACTGCGGTGGTATCTACGTAGCCGGCCTCGCGCAACAAGATGAGTACAACCATTATTTATTTTAGTTCATTTGTTTAGACAGGCTCACAAAAACTTGGAATGCTTATTATTCGTTATGGATTAAGCGTCTTCAACGAAAACCTTCTTTATATATAAAATTTAGAAGATCAACCGTTTATACATATTATATAAAGATACCCGTGATATTATCTGATTGTGATGTGTTCCATGAGTTATGTAATGACATAATGTACGTGTCATGTGACCGCCGGACGTAGGTCGAGCATCGAGACTTTCTCTCAGCGCGGCCTCGCTTCGAACCAGTGCAGAGTAAAATGATTTATGAACAACTTAAAGCTTTATTATATGTGAACTATGCTGTTAGGTTTATATGAACTAAAGGAGAGGGCCTCTTTACAAAATTTTAATGTCATTTATTTATATCGACAAGCATCCTAAAAATAAGTTGCAAGTTTCGAGTTATAAAAATGACGATATTTCCATACAACTTTAACCCCCCTTTCAACACCTCACAACCCTTTTGCACATTATAAAGTAGCCTATGTCCATTCTCAGGCTCTAGACTGTACCAAATTTCATTCAGATACTTATAGTTTTTGAAAGAATATGTATCTAATCTTGACGTTGTGGCGCCGCGGGTTGCGGTTTCAATTCCCGCTGGGAACAGATGTTTGTATGGATACAGTCATATTTTCCGGTCTGGGTGTGTTTTTCATTGTCATTATGTACGTTTCTAAATTCCCGACATAGGATACAACTATCTTCATGGGGGACCGTGGAGTGTGTAGCGTTTATTCTTTGTACCCAGATAATGTTAAGGTCGCAAAAACGCAATAGAAGTATAGACAATTATAGAGAGATCATTTTTTTTTTTCAATTTTCCTCGTAAATATTACTACAATTCTTCAAGGGAAACAATAAATATTCTTATTCAATGTAAACGAGATCAAACCTTGTTTTAAATTTCTTATTTAAAACTATAAATAGCATAAATATTTACTTTACTTTAAATTACAAGTATTTACTATCACACTGTCATCATTAAGGACCGTCCATTACTCACAGGCGACGGTAGTGCCGGGAGAAAGTAGTGTTTTCCCGGCGTCGGGATGTGACGACCCCATCGCCCGCTGCTGGGATAATTTCTGTCACAGCAGAGATTATTCCACCAGTGCAATCAGTCACACTGGTGGTAGGTCTTTGTTGCAAGAGGCCGGCTAGGTAGGTACCACCGCAGTGTCAAATATTCTGCCGCCGAATAGTAGTGCTTAGGCATTACTGTGTTCCTGTTTGAAGGGCACTGTACGCTAGTGAAATTACTGGGCAGATTTAAGAATCAATACCTCGAGGTTGGCAACGCGTGAGCGGCATCTACTTATGGTGCTGCAAGCGCTCATAGGCTACAACAACCACTTACCATCAGGTGGGCCGTATGCTTGTTTGCCAAGTTACAATATAAAAAAAAGTGTGCGGCGGTTCGACGAAACCAACGTTGATCTTCAGGGAAGCACAATGCCAACAACTGACTTGCAAGTTGCTTATTTAGTTATTAGTCTTAAAGAAAGTCGTGATCTGCCAACTTCTTTGTAGGTAATAAAATATACACGTGTTTCTGGGTGGGGTAGAGGGTTAGTCTTGAACCTCACCACGTTTTACCAGGAGAGGGGTGATTTAAAAATGCTACTAAAACATCACGCGATTAATAGGCCCCTTACGTGTAGTTTTCCTTGAAAGTCAGTGATAATATCAAGAGCAAATACATTGACCTACCAAAAATATCTTCGGATTAATTGTTATTATATTGGATTAAATTGAAGGCCAACGCTACACTAGTGATATGCCCCTGATTAGCCCCCATTTAGCTCTGTTTTATTAAGATTTTAGTAAATGACGGGTTGAAAGTTGGTATTTTTGGAACTAGAATCATTAAACTTTTTCAATCGTATCGTAAACATTTAAAAGTAAAGAAACACGTGTTTCAACATTTTCTAAAATTACACCCTTGAAGTGTTGAAATTGAGGTTCAAAGTGAGAGAAGCCGCTGTTAGCAGCTAGTCTAAATAAAACTTGGGTACAAAACGCCATACTAAAAAAAAAGGATTTCAATTTCAAAATGCTAATGATTAAAGTCGGCCCAGCCGCCTTAGGGATTAGTCATAACAGACAGACAGACGGATAGACGGACTAAAATTTGTAGACAAAAAAAAAAAAAAGATTTCTTGTCCTTTCTTTTTTTTTTTGTATTATTTCTTATCTATATGTAAGCACTATATATATATTCATATAAATTTGGTAAACAGCTGTTAATTTAAAACAACAAACAATCACTTTAAATCCGAGTATCCAAAAGCAAAAATTGTTATGTATTTTAATATTTCTTATACTGTATCTTATTTTAAGTGAACTATGTATGTTCTTATAAGAAATAAATTCTTTAAACCTAAAATATTTCTTTTATCCAATGGCCTTTGAGGGAGCATACTTAATGTTTTTCGAATGTATGTATGTCTGAATACTTCATTAGCGTACGCTGAAGTGTTGGGGACTTTGTAAAATAAAGACTTTCTTATTTTACTTTTTTTTGTATAATACCGGGAATAATGCTAAGAAGGAGACAGAAGATAAATAATAGAAAATTATGATTAAACTATTTCCGGAGGCTGACAACGAACGTCAAAATATTTTTGATTGTATATTTGTTTCAAATCATCATTACCGGTTATCTAACTTAATGAACTATTCGCTACTTATCGCTTGTTATTAAGTACATAGTTAATTTATTTATCTATAATTAAATTGTTTATAAAATATATTTCGTAATTGTTAGTCCTATTGGCCTTGACAGCTTCAACTTGTGTGGTACTGAAATCCGGACGTGAAATGAGGGCAGACAGCCCTAGTGGGGGGCTGAGGGCTTAAAATTAGTTTCATATATATTGAGCTTCCAAGAAGCTGGAGCACGGCTTAGGAGATCATCGGAAATCCGATTACAACCAACTGTTACGGGTTTAGGTATCAACTTTTTTAAGGCAATGCTTTTTCAAGGCATTACTAATATTCCTATTGCCCCTCCAAATAAGTTCGAAGCTTGCGCTAGGAGAGGGTACAACAATAGCCCAAGGGGGTCAAGATCGTACCCGCGATTCTCGCGTTCACTGAGCGAAAACAGCCTTTCTACCGTTGAGCTATTAAGGGTTGAGAAAATAAATTGAATGCAGTGGAAACGGTTAAATATAATTTATACTTTCAAAGGTTTTGTTCACTATCTTCGCTGTGATTAAAAAGGTCATTAAAAATTTAAATAGGATCCCTCTGAAAGTGGATACGTAATATATACAAAAAATTATCATAATTAATGTTCCAAATCCGGTAAAAACTAGTTAACTAGAAAAAAAAATTATAAAATTTCTTAAAATAGTACAAGTAATTTATCGTTTTTTCACTATTAGTTAAAACCACTTAAAAAATTTAAATATTAGAATACGTTTTAAAATTTAATCTGTTTTTATAATTAAAAAAAAATGTTGCTATGTTGTGTCGACTAAGCCAAAGAAACTCAAAAAAAAAGTAAAATATTTACAGAAAAAGTTTAAAATTTGTCTGTCTGTCTTCAGGAAACATTTATTGTGGTTTCCAGGATGATTACTAAAATATTTATTCGAGACTTCGGTCGACGATTTCATTGTCTGTAAGTTTCGTTACGTCATATTTTAAAATCTAGTAAACATAATTCTAAACGTACAATGCTTTGCAAAAACTATGTGACGTCACACTAGAGAGTATCATAAATTTGACCAATTGTGACAAGGAAGAGAGAGGCCCATAAAATCATAAAAATCGTGATATATGAGTGGTCCCAAGGCACGCCATTCAAATCTGATGATCTGTGCCTTTCTAGCGAGGCTGTTATCACATAGTATTGGATAATAATGATTTGATTTATTTGATTTATCAAACCAGTTACCGTTTCGCATTCAGGGTTGCGAAGGTAACCTGTCAAATCCGAATAAGCAGATCCTAAGTTATAAGCAGACCCTGAGATTGTTTTATATTAGTAAGATAATAACTAAGCATACGGCCCACCTGATTTGTGGTTGTGCCCTTCAAACTGAAACACAGCAATGCCAAAGAAATTACTGCTTTGCGGTATCTACCTAACCGGCCTCTTGTAGCAAAAGACCTTCCACCAGTGTGACTGATTGCACTGGTGGAATAATCTCTGCTGTAACAGAGATTCTCCCAACAGCGGGCGGTAAGAAAATACTGGGAATCATGCTTGAAAAAGTGATCTATAAGTTTCTAGCGAAAGAACCATAATTATTTATGTGTATTAGAATTACTTTTGTAAAAAAACGATAATTGCCTATTTCATGTGAACGAAGATGCAGGAAAAAGCTACTTATAATATGTTATTAATAAAATAGTGTTATCGATAAAAATGTATTTATAATGTAGATTTGAATACTATAATAGCAGTCCAACAAGTGTTCTTTCCAAAAATAGCGCCGTATATAAATAATCTTGTTCAATTTTTTAGTCAAATATGTTAATTGGAATCTATTTTTATATATTATAATTCTTGTCTAGAAATATAAATATGTACCTACATCGTTCGTTAGCATTATTACTGTTATTTTTTTTATTGTGTATTGCTGTTGACCCTTCTGGCCTCGACAGCGTCACCGGGTGGATACCGGGTAGTTACTGTTATTATTCCGGTATTTCGCCACGCCTCGAAGGTTTGCATACAAAGGTCTTGCCATTATAGTTCTCTTAAAACCAATCCTAATATCTACTAAAATCCTATCTCTATCTCTTAAAACCAATCCTATCTCTTAAAACCAATCCTATCCTATCTCTATCTCTTAAAACTAATATCTCCTAAAATCCTATCTCTATCTCTTAAAACCAATCCTAATATCTCCTAAAATCTTATCTCTTAAAACCAAACCTACTATGGAAAGTCATGATATGGTAGCCTAAACTATCCGCAGCGTCAGTTACGGCCAAAACCTAGTAATCTAAAAAAATCGGAGTTGTAATGTGTATATTTCAATAGGTTCTACGATAAAAACAGACGGACAGAGAGAGAGAGAGAGAGAGAGAGTTGTGCACTCGTTGCACTCGTTGTTCTTCGTGCCTAATTTGCTTGTAGTAGGCTCGATTTACACACGCATACATACACAGCATACGGAATTTGGTTACGTGACGATTTCTACAAAATCTCACTACCCGTAAGACATGTTAAGGAACTTCGTTCTAAAAAGAATTTAAATTTATACCAAAAGATCAGTCGGAATGTCCTAAACAAAAACTTCTTTTCCGTATTGTATGTCAACTGGTGATTTTTTTTAAGGTAAGGTTATTAAATATTATCATATTAAAAAAGATAAAATTTTCCACGAAAAAAGAATCTTAAATTTTCCACAACAATCTAAGATCACAAACTTTCAACGTCACGAGTTAACAGAACGATGCCCACGAAGCCGAGAGATAAAAGTTGTAATAATAATAATAATATTTATTACATACTTAATAAATAATGAGCGTAGAAGGTTTCGGATAGTGAAAAAATTTAAATATCTAGTATACATTTTTTTTTTTTTATATAAACGCCGGAGGGCAAATAACTCCACTCCACCTGATGGTAAGTGGAAGTGGAGTCCACACGCGAAGGTGGCTAATATGGTTGCAGAAGGCGAACCGTACTAGCCATCCTCGCCCTGCCTACCCGCAAGGTGCCTCTTCACGCCTCGTTTGAAGGACCCCAGGTTGTAAGAATGAGGGAACACGTGTGCCGGTAAAGCATTCCATTTTTTGGAAGTGCGACAAAGAAAGGAGTTGGCAAACTTCTTAGTTCGCGATGGCATTGATGCCACAGTTAGTCGGTGACATCGGAGACCGGCACGCGTAGTTCTTGAATGGAAGGGGGAGGGAGGGATTAGGGAAAATAATTCCTCTGAACACTCGCCATGGTATAGTCTATAGAAAGCGCTGAGAGCGGCAATCTCACGTCGCTGTTGTAGAGGTTCGAGGGTGTTAGAAACCTCCACATCACCAATAATTCGAACGGCGCGTCGCTGCAACCGATCCAGGGCATCAAGCAAGTACTTAGCGGAGCCATCCCAGAGGTGCGAGCAATATTCAACGCAAGACCGTACCTGCGTTTTATACAGCAGGCACAGTTGTTGTGGCGTGAAGAAACGCCGCACCTTGTTCAGTACTCCGAGTTTACGTGAAGCAGTTTTAATAACTGCTTCGATGTGATCCCTGGGATTTAGGTCACAGCGAAGCTCCATCCCAAGCATGGTGATACTGTTTCGTATTAACAACGAAGTGCCAGAGAGCGAAGGATGAGGGGAGAATGGTGACTTTTTAGTACTGAACGCGCAAGCCTGAGTCTTCTTGGCATTGAAAACAATCAAATTGTCAGCACCCCATTTGACGATGAGATCTAACATCCGATTGATTTCAACGACAAGACTCTCGCGTCTCACTTCGGTGTCTGCACGCCTGGCGGCTGCGTGCCCGTAATATCCTGCATGCACAGTACTGTCGTCTGCATAGCAGTGAATGTTTCCAAGAGGAAGCATATCATTGATATGCAGCAAAAGAGTGTAGGGACAGCACTGAGCCCTGAGGTACACCAGCATTCACTGCGTACGTTTGTGAAGCATATCCGTCAACAACGACACGGAGACTGCGCTTGTGCAGGAAGCTGGCCACCCAGTCGCAGAGCTGAGCTGGCAGACCGTATGCCGGGAGCTTGGACAGAAGACCTTTGTGCCAAACCGTATCGAAAGCTTTGGTGATATCTAGGCTGATGGCCAACGATTCACCATACCTGTCGATAGCTTCACCCCAAAGATGCGTCACGTACGCTAGAAGATCACCTGTGGACCGCCTTGATCGAAACCCATACTGTCGATCATTAATAAGACAGTGATCTTCTAGGTAATGGATCAGCTGGTTGTTTATGATCCGTTCCATAACCTTGCACATAATTGAGGTAATAGCTATCGGCCGGTAGTTAGCCGGGTCAGAACGATCCCCTTTTTTTGGAATAGGCTGGACATTAGCCTCTCTCCAAGCTCCCGGGACAATTCCCGATGAAAGAGACAGTTGAAACAGGCGCGTTAGCACTGGAGATAGCTCCGCTGCACACCGCTTCAAAAGTACTGCTGGTATGCCATCCGGTCCACTGGCTTTCCGCTCGTCAAGAGATTGCAGCACTGCGCGCACGTCACGCTGCCTGATTTTGATGTCAGGCATTGTGTAGCCACAGTGGGGAAGAGTAGGTGGTAACGTGCTACAGTCGTCGATTCGCGAGTTAGCCGCAAAGAGGCTAGCCAGAAGATCGGCTTTATCCTGCGGCTTGTGGGCCAGTAAACCGTCCGGACACCTGAGGGGAGGCAGCGAAGGCTGGCAGAAGTTCCGTTGCACGGCTTTGGCCAGACTCCAGAAGCAGCGCGAACCAGTGGGGTGAGCAACTAGACTCTGGCCTATTCGTGCGATGCGTTGGGCATCCGCCCCTACGTAGGCCCTCTTGCAAGACTTGGAAGCTTTATTATATGCAGTCTTCAGTGAGCTTAAATTAGGATCCCGTTTAGACAAGCCATTGATCCAAGCGCGGTATGCCGTCCGCTTTGTCTGATTAGCGATGGCACAATCGCGGTTGAACCAATGTTTCCGCTTGCCATCCCCGACGGAATTGGAATAAGGGATGTAATATTCCATCCCGATCAGGATCTCATCGGTTATAGCAGCGGCGCAAGCTGTCGGATGCTTCTCACTGAAGCAGCGTGACTTCCACGGGACAGACGCAAAGTAGTCGCGCATGCCGTCCCAATCTGCCGACCCATAGTGCCAGATTCGACGCTTAATCAACGCAGATGGTGCTGGCTTAGTCTGCGGCACTTTGGTGGATATCAGGCAGTGGTCCGATGAACCAAGAGGAGCATGAACCTCCACCCGATATTCCGACGGGTGGGTCGTTAGAAGAAGGTCCAGCAAAGAAGGCGTTTGACCAACGATGTCGGGGATCCTGGTTGGCTGGTCAACCAGTTGTGTCAGGTCATGCGCAAGGGCGAATGTATGAGCAGTTCTACCAGCATGGTCAGTTTTGGAGGAACTTAACCACAATTCGTGGTGAGCATTGAAGTCCCCCAAAAACACCAGTTCATCATTAGGAAACTGCTCTTGTGCAGTGTCTGCCACCTGACTAAGATGGTCAAAAAGCCGGCTAGTCTCTGAGTCACCATTGTGGGATCTATAGAGGCACACGTAGACTCGACTCTGACGACCCGAATCTACACGCACCCCCAACATGGAGAAGGAGGGATCCTCCCAGCAGCGCAGACGGTGACAGCAAACATCCGCCCTGACGAACAAGCACACACCGGCTTTTGTCTTGAAGGACTCTTCAAGAATGTAGCCAGGATAATTAAGGTAACTTGTATCGGCAGGACGGAGTATTTGCGTCTCCGTTAGAAACAACAATGCGGGCCGTGCTGTCTCAAGGTGTTGGTGGACAGCATTGAGATTAGTGTGGAGTCCGCGGATGTTGCAGAACTCCACCTCAAACAGCGTAGGTGTGGTGGGGGTGTGCACCGCTGAGCGACCATTCTGCATCATATGTGCTGCCATAAAAATTAAATAAGAATTGGAGAGGCGTGAAGCGAGTAAAATTTGGCACGATAGAGTCGGTCAAAAGCGTGAAGGCTTGTTTCCCCAGGAAATTGCCAAAGGAGGAAAACACCGACCTGCCGGACGGAAGGGCCCCGAACCCCCAGGAGTAGTCGCCGGGACCCCACCTTCCGGTCACCAACCGGCACGACGATCTATCCCAAGATTTTTCGTGGCATGATAGGGCAGCCTCACTAGTAGGTTAGGCTAGCTTGGGCCCCTGTACTATACCACGGGCGGCCAGCGGAACAACCGTTTCTACGGGTCTCCCTGGCCGGCAGGTCAAAGCAGTCCTACTCTGGCACTGGATCCACAAATGCATCCACTGGACCTGAACGTGTCGTGACAAATCTCACTCGGCAATTGGTTATACGCCAGCTGATCTCGAAACGCGGCTGACGAGCAGTCACTTCACGATTTTTTCACCAGCGTACGGTGGTAGCTAACCAGTCGGGCAATTATGCCCTACCACCAGCAGAACAGCAGATGGAGGCTGTATACTCCCTTAGTCGCCTCTTACGACACCCATGGGAAAGAGAGGGGCGGTGAATTGTATTCTTTCTCCGTCACCGCACAGATAAGACAACATTAAATCGCTTTACATACATAAAATAAAAAATAAATAAAATATAAATAGTTTTATTTTAATGTCAAAATTTACGTTACATTAAGCAAGTTGGATTCTCGAAATTCGTAATTAATAATAATATATATAATATGAGACGCACATAGCCGAGTGCACCCACTGATCGGTAAACGATCGGTAGGTTAAGCAACTTTAGGAGCGGTCAGTCACTAGATGGGTGACCGTATAGTTGTATTTCAACCGAGCGTCTCCGTGGCTTCGGAGGTCACGTAAAAAGTCGGTCCCGGCTGTTGACAATTTGGCAACAGTCGATAAGTCAAGTCAGAGGCCTACGGGTGACAACTCTGTCAATACGTTGGCCACTAACAACTCGATTTTTTTAATTTTTTTTTATGTTAGAAGTTGGCAAACAAGCATACGGCCCACCTGATGGTAAGTGGCTGCCGCAGCCTATGAGCGCTTGCAGCACCATTAGTAGGTGCCACTCGCGCGTTGCCAACCTCGAGATATTAGTTCTTAAACCTCGTTCGCCCAGTAATTTCACTGGCGTACAGTGCCCTTCAAACCGGAACACAGTAGTGCCTAAGCACTACTATTTGGCGGCAGAATATTGGACACTGCGGTGGTACCTACCTAGCCGGCCTCTTGCAACAAAAGACCTACCACCAGTGTGACTGATTGCACTGGTGGAATAATCTCTGTTGTGACAGAGGTTATCCCAACAGCGGGCGATGGTCTCGTCACATCCCGACGCCTTAAAAAGAAGATATATATAATAATTAATAATAATTAATAATGATATATGACGACGACTGACAACGTTGTGACGCAGCGATAGCGAACCTACCTTAAGCGCCAAAGATCGGGGTTTTGTTTCCCGCTCGGAGTAGTTGTATTGACCATACAAGCATATGTTCCGGTCTCGGGGTATTCGTCCTTGTCAATGTGTATGTTTCCGGACCCGCGACACACGATATTATTATCCTAATGGGGGCCGTTGAGTGTGTAGCGTTTAATTTTTATGTATATACGTAATAATACCGCCATTTTGTCGCAATTTTGTTACAACTCCGAATGTAGGTATAAAACTGAATTTTGTACCTATATTTACCTACATTCCTTTGATATTTATCAAAAAAAATGGAAACTTGTAAGCCTAATAGTAAACGAGATAAAAAAATCGTTACTTAAAAGTAAAATTAATTAAAAATCTATAAACGAGTATTATTTAAAAATAGTTTTTACAACATTTATTTTCAATTCGCAGGTGCTGTTTGAAATGTTATTTCTTAATTATTTTCTTATTATTCAAATTAATATAATTAAACTTTGCTGGCAACAATAATTTATTTTCAAATGTTTAGATATTCAAATAATGAATATTTATAATGATGTAAAACAACTGATAAAAATCCAATCATTAATTTTATCAACGAATTCTTGTGAGGTTAATAATCTTCTAACCCTAGAAATCTATTGCTGATTATTTTTTAACATATTTTAGTACAATTAAAAGGTTATCAGTGTCATATAAGTAACCTTATTATATATGCTAAACGTAATGAAAGAGGTATAATTTCTTTAATTTCAAATGAACCAAAATGGCCGCTTCTGCGCAGGTACAATCATGGGCAAAAATGTTAGACAAAAATATTGATTTCGTCATAGTTAAATAGATTTTTTATAAAGTGGGAAAACGGTGTACAAGTAAAACAACCGTGAGCGAGTGTACTAATCGGCTCTAGCGTTGCCTCGTTGCTATAGGTACGCGGCCCCCTTCTTACCGCATACGGTTGAGACCTAAAAATGTTTTACTGCGCATGGTTCAATGTATATTGAAAGAATTATACAAAGATTTCTTTTTACAATTATTTTTAAAGCCACGGTCGCCGGCTACGCATCCTGTGTCAACCACCACCACTACTGAAACCTCTACTACTGACCACTAGAACCCTCACTCACGCTTTGCACGAACCAGCTATGCCTCCAGTACAAATGGACTTGCACACCTTCCGCCTAGTGACAGCAAAAATTTGCGAGTATTTTTTAATTCCGTTTTTATTGGTCAGTGTGTTTTGAAGCCTCAATAGCTCAACGGTAAAAGGCCCGACTTCGCTCCGTGAGAGTCGGGGGTTCGATCCTGACCCCTTGGACTATTGTCGTACCCACTCCTAGCAGAAGCTTCGAGGTTATTTGGAGGGGCAATAGGAATATTAGTAATGCCTTGAAAAAAAAACATTGCTAATATTCTTTATTAAAAAAAAGTATATGCTTCTGTATATGGTCAGACATAGAAGGGAACTCTTCAAAATTGTGTTTTCCACCTTTTTTGCCAACTACTTCAATCGTCATAGTATGAAATAGTACAATTGAAAAAAAAATACTTTATCTTAAGTTATCATTACTTCTAAACAAATCGGAATCGTAATGGAATTTTTATTTTTAAATTATCGTTAACTTTTAAATTAGCATGTTGATAGTGAAACTATTAAAATCAGTACATTAATCGATCAATCGACTTAAGTCACGTGTTTCACCATTATTTATATTAAAATAGAATAAGAATTTGTAACGTTTTATATGTAGTTAAAACATACACGATACACGTTTTATTTTATTAATATTAAATCATACTACCATACTAAAAAATATCAAAATTTATGGAGCAATAGTTGAACAATAAATATACAGCCGAAAATAAAACCTCCTTTTTTGAAGACGGTTAACAGTGGCATATTCATCAATGAAATTAACAATAAATTAACCGTTATTAACAAAAATATTAATATCATTTACGGTTCTAAGACCGATAAATCGATACTTACTAATATGGACCAGCCGTACTGTACAGTCAAGATGTCATTGACTCGTTGGTTCCTATTCGTAAATTCAGAACTCATGCAAAGGAGCGAAGTTAGTCACAAGCTAACTTAATTCTATATTCGATTATGATTTGCCTAACACAACCGAATAAAGTTAGCGTGCGTTGGTGCTGAAGTCGAAACGAGCGAAGTGGCACCAACGAATCTGTTAAATTTCGTCTGTATGAAAGGGCCGGTAAATAGCGTATAAAACTGATTAAAGGTGACACTACATATAATTGAAAATGAAAAAAAATTGCATATAAGGCATTATTAGATAAGTCTTTAAAAGTATTCAACGAGGTTAATTGGTCTCAGGGAAGTGACATAGTAAGTGGGAAGTTTATACACTATTTTTACTTTATAACAGACTACCCTCAACTATAAAAAGTGCCAGCTCACTTTACGTCTTTAAAAATTGTTAGCTCAACATTTAATAAATATTAACTAATATTATTAACGTTTAAAATTAACATAAAAAGTTTTGTAAGTTTTCCATTATAGGTTGTAAGTTTTACTACCTATTTTTATTTATTTATTTGTGTTTTTATAGCTATGTATTACAACGACTTCTACTAATACTACTACTACTGACGACTAGTATTTATTGTTAAATATGTTATCACATAAGCGACAAATTTGTCTTAGTTGGTAATAAATATTCTTTAAACCTTTTTTCTTTATTTTTCCCACGGGCCGCGTGAGAAAAGTTTATAGCATTCTTTTCTTAGTTCTTTTTTTTGTAAAATTTAATTATTTATTTATATTGTAAAATACTGGATGATGATTTTTTTTTAGTGATTCGTTTTTTTTGGTAAATTTACATTTACATACGAATTACATAATGATGAAATAAGAATAATATCCAACGCCATCTAGTGAAGTAGCTTTAATGTTGCTGAGTCGTCAAATCAATATTAGTACTATTATTCGCCAATAGATGTCAGGAAGAGTCCTCACTCACATGTAAGCGTGTACAAATCAATACGTGTAAATTTAAACCACTAAGTGAAACCTGTATCGAAAATCATAAAATTGTGTTGATGGAGTAAAATTGAGGTAGAATCATTAAAAATGCTGTCAACGAAAGATTTGGATTATGTTTTATAATTTCAATATTTTCGTAATGATAAGTACTTACCTTGTCAAGCCGACGCTGTCATAACGCGAAAAATTAAAAAGTGAAGTAAGAGAGCTTCATACGTCATGTCTAACATGGGCCCCGTGAAGTAAGAGAGCTTCATACGTCATGTCCAACATGGGCCCCTGAAGTAAGAGAGCTTCATACGTCATGTCCAACATGGGCCCCGTGAAGTAAGAGAGCTTCATACGTCATGTCCAACATGGGCCCCGTGAAGTAAGAGAGCTTCATACGTCATGTCCAACATGGGCCCCGTGAAGTAAGAGAGCTTCGTACGTCATGTCCAACATGGGCCCCGTGAAGTAAGAGAGCTTCATACGTCATGTCCAACATGGGCCCCGTGAAGTAAGAGAGCTTCATACGTCATGTCCAACATGGGCCCCGTGAAGTAAGAGAGCTTCGTACGTCATGTCCAACATGGGCCCCGTGAAGTAAGAGAGCTTCATACGTCATGTCCAACATGGGCCCCGTGAAGTAAGAGAGCTTCCTACGTCATGTTCAACATGGGCCCCGTGAAGTAAGAGAGCTTCATACGTCATGTCCAACATGGGCCCCGTGAAGTAAGAGAGCTTCCTACGTCATGTCCAACATGGGCCCCGTGAAGTAAGAGAGCTTCATACGTCATGTCCAACATGGGCCCCGTGAAGTAAGAGAGCTTCCTACGTCATGTCCAACATGGGCCCCGTGAAGTAAGAGAGCTTCATACGTCATGTCCAACATGGGCCCCGTGAAGTAAGAGAGCTTCCTACGTCATGTCCAACATGGGCCCCGTGAAGTAAGAGAGCTTCATACGTCATGTCCAACATGGGCCCCTGAAGTAAGAGAGCTTCCTACGTCATGTCCAACATGGGCCCCGTGAAGTAAGAGAGCTTCATACGTCATGTCCAACATGGGCCCCGTGAAGAAGAGCGTCATCCGGTATACTCTATGTCCAAAAAGCATCCCGTGAAGAAGAAGAAGAAGAAGAAGACCATGTCATCATACCTCATGTCCGGCGAGAAGTCGACGGCGCAGGCGTAGCCCGCCACCATGTGCCCCGTAAAGGCCTTCTTGCGGTTCATCTTGAAGCGATTGAGTGCGCTGAAAACCACCACCTGGACGAATACACTCACATAATCACACATACAATCCCAAATCGCTGACATATGAAATTAAATGAAAGAAATATTATTGTTAAATATATGTTGAAAATCAGATAACTCTTTTTGAATACACAATTGTATTCACATCAGCCCCGTTACTCTGCCGTAAAATACCAAGTGATATAATATTGTGTAAATAACAATAATAATCGTTTATTATTTTTTTCTAACTGCAAATGGTGCTGAGCTAAGTCTCTTCCCAACTTAACAATATTAGGGTCATATTTTTAATTCGAATCTACATCGGACAATCTTTTAATATTTAAAAGTAAATTGTTAACAAACCAATGTGGCATCTTAGAAAAAACATTATCTTCATCGTCATAAATAGTGACATGTCAGAAACTAGGATGACGGTAAATCATTTATATAGATAAGAAACAAAAGAGGGCCGAAAAAAGAGCCCTGTGAGACTCCCGTATTTACATTAGTGCCTGGAGATCTCTCACTGCTCACGTCTACCTTCGTGATTCTCTGCTTCAAATAAGAAATTAAAATACTAGGCGCAGTGTCGCGTGAACCATAGTGCCTTAAATGCTTCAAGAATGTTTCGTGTTGTACCCAACCAAAAGCCTGTCATAAGTCACAAAGAATGCCGAGTGCACCCTGTGACTTCCCCCAGGCATCATCGGGATTTAGTTTAATGAAAATTTCATAAAAAATTAAATGGGTCAGTCGTATGAACAAACTTATTTTTTTAATCAACTGAGCTAATAACTTTCACAGACATTCTCTACACATGTACCCTTCTTCACATCAATATTTTAATATATAATAATGCCCTTGAGGCTCACAAAGCTGGTATAATTAGTTAGCACATTAGTTCACAGTATTCCGCACCAATGGGAAGAGCAGAATTAATGATTCAGCTATCGAAGCTAGAATATCAGCAAATTGCTACTTCTTGGACGTAGAGTGCGTGTATACGTGCGAGTGAGTGCGTGCGTATGTGGTTATTTATTGAATTTAATTATTACTAACGTATTTATTACCTTGTTGTCCATAGATTGGCACGCGAGCCATTTCCCGTTGGGAGCCGCCGTCACGGAGGGTAAGGAGTGCATCGACGGGTCCGCGATGTACTTCATGTCCACGGGGATATCCCTGAGAAATAGATTTCAGTAATCAACCAGTTTCTTGTAGTAAAATTTAAACATTTGGCATAAATTTGCAGTACATTATATGGATCGGGCCAGTTAGACTGGACTGGACTGTTACTTGGACTTTTAAGAGAGACAGATTTACTGCAAGAAGCCTCTTTTTTCACAAAATCAATTCAAGGAGAAATTTACTAAACCTCTTTAAATGCAAAATAATAGTACGATTTAGAGTCTGCAGTAAGGAAGGTTATAGAATTAAGCTCCAAAACACGCAAGAGGGCTGTCGTCGGAGGTGGTGACGAAGCGGCGGTTGTCGTCGACGAAGGTGGTGGTGTTGTCGAAGTGGACCAAGAGAGACTCACCACTCCCAGACGCGCAGGCTCTTGTCGTCGGAGGTGGTGACGAAGCGGCGGTTGTCGTCGACGAAGGTGATGGTGTTGACGGCGCCGAGGTGCCGGTCGTACTCCTGCACGATCTCCCCGCTGCGGATGTCCCACTGCCGACACAAGCGTGGCCATGAGGGAAGGTCAATATCGAACGACAAACATTTACATGAACTATATATAGCAAAAATTAAGAATGGTGAACAAGATTTGTGAAAATTCATGTGTATTCTTATGTTTAATTAAGGCTTTAATAGTTTTGTCTTGTCGATTGTTCTAAATAAATAAAAGTATGTAAATATGATAAATGAAAAACAAGAACAATAATGGACCAAAGAAAGATCCTTGTGGAACTCCGGAAATTGCTACGAAACATTATTGAGAACCATTGAGTGTTTTAGACACCGTAGGGGCGTTGTGGTTAGGTTGCGGGTTCGATTCCCGCTGGAGCAGATGTTTTGATCTTACAAAAATATGTTGGTGGGTGGGTCCCCACCGTGCCTCGGAGAGCACGTTAAGCTGTCGGTCTCGGTTGTTATTACATAGCATCTGATAATAGTTGTTAACTCTTGATAAATAAATAACCAGTAACTCATTGCATATGAGCAATGCAATGAGTTACTGGTTCGCCCCTTTTTTTGTCAGATGGTAATCGCTTTATGTAAAAACCAGTAACCTGTCACATCTGAATAAGAGTGATAGGCAGACCCTGGGTAAATACTCGTATAATACCGGGAATAATGTTAGGAAGAAGAAGATTGAATGTGTTAAAAGTCTGCGTGAGTGTGAAGTGTGCCTGGTCGAGCAGGTGCATAGTTACACAAATGATCTTCTTGTCGGAGGTGCCGGCCAGGAACAGGTGCTGCTTGTCGGGGTCGGGGTTGAACTTGGCGCAGTACGGCACCTTGCGCGACGTGAAGCGCGCCGCGCACGCGCCCGTCTCCGTGTCCCACAGCTTGATGTAGCGGTCGTAGGCTGCAGTCACATATATAACAATTTCACGATGAGTTTACACGCGGTTGTCCAGCCCAACCTCGTAACCTCGTAGGGTTGTCGGGCTTTATTAACATGTTTTCCGTTTTTGTATTATTAACACGATCGACAATGAAAATACTTTTAGAAATTATAATTTTAGTTATTTTAAGGTTTATTTGTAAAGCTCACCAGCCGATAAGAATTGTTTCCCGGAATTATTAAAATTAATATCTCTGACAGCCTGCCTGTGTCCAAAGTATGTTCGTATGCAGCGACGTTCGCCATATACTTCCCAAATCTAAACAAGAAAAAAATAGTTTTTTATTAATTTCCGTCAACCTAAGTCTTTGGAATAAAAATTGTTCTACGTCATAATCCAAGCAATACGCTTTGTCTGTACATTAAATTTCGTCTAAATCTGTCCAATAGTATTTATATGAAAGATTACCAGTCAATCCATTAACAAATTCATTCATCCTCACAACTTCTTACAATTATAATATTAGTGGGATTAGTCGGATGTATTTTAAAACATTTATAATCTGTTGTAATTTTAGAATGCCGATAAGTGAACAAAGTTTAAAAGATGATAGTCAAAAAATATTATGTTTTATGTTTTGTGATTTGCCCAAGGCGTTCTATAGTGTTAATCACGAAATTTTCATTACAAAAAAAATTGCAAAATATTTAAAGTATGTTGTTCTGTTGAACAATCGATCTGACGTCAATTCTAAATGGTTATAAATCAGAGAGTAAGTGCTCAGATAATGAGAAAAACTCTTCACAAACGTGATAAATTTGTGTGCCGAAGTACCCCTGTCCCTTCCCTTTCATACTTTCATGTTTAGCTTTTTTCCCCTTGGTTGGCAAAAGACTTGCCATTTACTTCTAAAATTACAAGCATCTTGTGGGTTATACTTGTGGTATAGAAATAGAAAAGTACAGACCTTGACGCGGCAGTCCATCCCGGCGGAAAGCATGAGGTGCGCGGGCCCGGGCAGCCAGCGCACCGCGCACACGCCCTTGGTGTGGCCGCGCCACGTGAACACGTGCGCCTGGGCACCGGACAGAACACTCATCATTGTGTCATACATTACAACAAAATATAATTATAAGCCAAATACCACTGTCACTCATCACGCGATCTCTGAAACTATACTTCGATTGACTTCAAAATTTGCATAATGACTATTTGCGATTTAGTCGCTCACTAAGAACGGATTTTATGACAGTCCAAAAAAAGTTAAATAATACTTAAATTAAAATTCCTATCGAAAATAAACCACCATACAGTGAGCTAAGTGCATAATGCATGCAAATCGATAAGATGGTTTTCTGATGATAATGATATCAAGGAAAAACACTATAAAAACAACACAACAACTTTAGAGGGTGTCAGATTATAGATGGGTCACTGTATTAATGTATTTCAAGTGAGAATTTCCACGTTTCAAAAAACATATAAATATCCCGGATATTATGAAATTTGATAATAGTCTATAAATCAAGCCAGAGGCCTGTATATGAGCGACCTTAACTATCCTGACAATAAGTTAGTCATTGTTACAAGTAGCATTCGTCAAAATAATCTATGGTGTCCCATAAGGCTCACACCTTGATCCAAATTAATCTTTTAACAAATCTTAAATGACGGTAATTTCACGATTCCAATATTGAAATAAAATAATTCACCCCCATTTTTAACATTTGGTTTTAATATGACTTTTTGATAGGGTCCGACCGAAATTGGTTTTTCAGCCGAAACCGAAACCGAAACCGAACTTTCGGCCTCCCTCTCAGTTTCGGCCGAAACCGAAACCGAAACTTTTTAAAAATATTTTAATTTACGTTTTTTTACTAAAATTTGAATTTCAAGTTTTTTTAACATTGATTTGCATGTATACATTCGTAGTCAACTAATTAGGAACGGAAAATAATTTGGTTAAATATTTTAAAAGTTTAATTTTATGAAATACTGTTTGTTATAAAGTATACTGTTCAATGGTGTGTACTTTTTCGAAGCTAAGAGTATTTTATGGTGGTTTGTTTAAAAGATATCTCTGGGATCGAAATTGCTAATTTATAGTAGGGGAGCCCAAGCGGGGATTTCGGGATTTACTAAAGCGCGACAGATTAATATACAGGGGATACCTTGTACCCGGTTAAGTACCTCCACAAAACATGAGGCCCATATATAAGGCCGCCCGTAAAGGATACAGGATCAGATTAGTAAAAAAATTGACCATCAGAAATTCTCGAGCGCGTCAGATTAAGGTAGGGTGAGTTAATTACATCCTAAAAGTGTATATTCCACTAATCTGACAATTTGAGAGTGACGTAAAAAAAGGGGAGGGCAAAAAGTTGTAAAAAAAAACGTCATCTCGACATTCTCGAGCGTAGCTAAATTTTTTTTATTTTGAAAGAAATAATTCAAGAATAATGAAAAATATATAATCTGACGATTTCCGCAAGCCGAAATAACAAAAATTCGTCGATAAAGTTAAATGCGTGCAGTTGCGTGATGCCTACATTTCCTTCTCCGCGTTTCTATTTCTCTCTCACTCTTTCTCTATCTATTACTCTCTCACTCCGTCCCCACTCTGGTTTCTCGTGGTATACTGTTTACAACGTGTTTGCAACGTTTTGCTATTTTGATATTATTTGTGTGAATTCAAGTTTATAAATATTTAATATGAGTGATATTAATTTGAAATGTGTATTTTGTGGTGAAAGTACCTTACAAAAAACAATCAAATTTTCAGTAGGAACATTAAAAAAATGTGTAAATATTTTGGAATATCGTCGGATTAAGCCGGTTATCCGAAAGTCTCGAGGAACATATGAAAACCTCGAATTGTCGATGGAATCATCATTAAATGATTTATGTCACGCACAGTGCTATAAACTATTTACTGCGATTAAAATACCGCGAGAATTTTAAGCGCCCAGGAATGGAATTACCGGGAAGTTGCAGGGATGGCCTTTAAGGTGAACCGTTTTTCTAATTTTTTTGTCAGATCAGGCGAATCCTCTAGATAATCGTCAGATTATGAGACAGTATGTTTAGAACATAAAAATGAACCACATATATCTTAATCTGACGCGCTTGAGTATTTCAAAATGGCGAATTTTTTTGCACATTATGAAAATGACCGCGAGTTTGCGTCCCATCGAAATCGTCAGATTAGTGAATGAGAGCTTTTTTTGGTGCACTTAACACTCCCTTATAAAATCTGACGCGCTCGATTAATTTTTTTTTTTTTTTCATTTTCAACCCTTAAATACAACCACCCGCATCATGCAAACGATCAGATTAACATACGTACATTATTAAAAATACGTAGGGCATTGATGCTATCAATATCTGACGCGCTCGAGGATGTCCATGCAACAGTTTTTTTTACATATTTAAAAATCTATAGCCGCTTCCCCCACCGATGTAAAGGTATATATCATATAACATTTTTTCTTCTTATCATCTAAGCTTTGCATCCCAATAGGTCTCTACAACGCTCGAGTAAATCCCCATTTAGCATCGTGGGCTCCTACCATTACTGGCTGACCATCTAATTAGAGACAGCAAGAGTTAGTGAGTTATTTTCGATTTTTAAAAAATAAACCTGAAATACAAAGGCGGAAAGCCTTTGTATTTTTATTTGGCGTCATTCTTTAGTTTATAGTTTTTATTTCTAAACTTAATATCACAATTTATTTCTTAAACATAGGTCACTTATTAAATGTTGAAACGACCAAGCGAAAACAATTTTATCTCAACGGAAATGGCCATACCGTAAAATAGCTTATAATAATAATAATAATAATAATTCCTTATTGTACACCACACAAGCAGAGAACTTACAAGAAAGAATGTTACATAACTAATGCAGGCACAATAAGGCGGTCTTATCGCTGGTTAGCGATCTCTTCCAGACAACTTTATATGAGCAAAGAAACAAAATTTTAAATAAAAAAGCGGAAGGTGGTGCTTATAATAATAAAAATAAAACAATAATTTTTATTATTATAAGCACCACCTTCCGCATATCATTTGATTTGCTCCAAAACTATGGTTTTCAACGCTATGCAATATTTTCAAACCTATAAAACGACTGAAACTGTGTACCTAGAAAGAAATTTAGATCGCAGATTGGAAATAGCTTTATAAAAAATTCCCTTTGTGGGCTCTGTAATTATTAAAAGAGAAATATTTGGACTAGAACTTAGTGGCGAAGTTACACGGGCGCTTTAACACGAAAACGATCCAAAATATACTTCACTGTTTATTAAATGATTTCTAGCCGGTGAACTGCTATTGTTTTTAGATTGGCGTGCCAATATCCTAGACATGAATTCTTTGGAACATTTGTAGCACAACAAACTTGAACTTTAAACCAACTCTATAGTAGTTCTAAAGACGCCTGGAAGAACTTCACTAACGAAGGTTGTCATTATTTAATCGAGTCGATTCTCCGCCCATGTCGATAGCTAATAATGGCAAACACATTTAATGCTAATTTTTATTAGAAAACGTTGCTTTTTAGATGAATTTAATAATAAGTGTACATTTTTTTCTTCCATTACATTCTGCGTTTATTATTTCTAATGTTTTCTTAAGTGTCCCTAATTACTTGTCCAGAGTTATATTAGCACGAAGGAGAAGTAAAGTTTAATTTTAATTGTTGTTATTGTTAATTACAATCCATTCCAATAATAATTATATTAAGAAAACATTGATTAAATGATCAAGATCAGATCAACATTAAAAAAATGTAATGAAGACGTAATGTAAACTGAAATTACGGAACATATAAATATTGGTATAATAAGAGTAACATTTTACTCTTATTATACCAATGTCCCTAATTAATTGACCACCACTGTATATAATATAGACAGTTAAATAGAGTTAAATAAAATAAAAACTAAAAATACATTAGTCATGACCATTTTTTCTGTCATGAATATACAGGGCTTACTATTGGGAGTAAACCTAAAAAAAGAACCAACTTGTAGTTAGATATACTAGGTACATAACTAACTAGTAATACGTTGTGTTCACAATATTTTAAAGATCAATCTAATACTTATTTCTGGAGATTTTTTGGCCGCTTCAGCGAGCGGTCACGAGTTGGCTGCGAAGTTTACCGAACAACACACGAAAACTCACGAACCCTCGAGTTTCGGCGAGGCCGAAAGTTTCGTCTATATTTTGGCCGAAACCGAAACTAAAGTCAAAACTAGAATTTTTTGGCTGAAACTGGCCGAAACCGAAACCAAAATTTCGGTCGGTCACTACTTTTTGATTCTTTTAAAATAATAATTTACCTTTGGAAGGAAACATTTGTCCGGAGGAGTGTCGCTACGTAAATGTGTCTCGCTTCTGGGAACTTCGATCCACGATCTTCCTTGATAGTCTGTCGCTTTGTCAACTAAAATATAGAACATTTGTGTTAAAACTTGATAAACTTTAATACACTAAAAGATATAAAACTTGTCTTATATCCTTTAATATCAATAAATTCCAATTTTTAACGTTCTACATGGCCCACAGGGTATCAGCAGGACTATAACTGAGCTTACACCAACTACCTGTCTTTCATAGATCTACTCCACAAGGTAGTGGTGAATTACAAAGTTTTTACACCTGTATCCTCTTCCTTTTCATCATGTTCCCATCCATCCTCTTTTTCCTTTTCATCCTAATTACTCTTATCCAGATTTGACAACCTACTAGTTTTTGCACAAAGCGATTGCCGTTTGACCTTCGTAACCCTAAGGGTGAACCAGTAACTCACTGGCTAAGATCAAATTAGCTATCAAGAGCTAGCAACTGTTATCATACAAAGACAAATGCCCAGACCGTAACATGTTCAATGAATACAAACATCCGCCCCAAGCGAGAATTGAACCCACATACAGCTCAGGTCAGCCTTACTTATTATTATTATCTTTTTCGTTGCCTTCCTCGACTTATTTTTCCACTCGCTTATTCTTAATGTGAAAATGTAATGATAAAAGAAGATTGTAAGATATACTCACTGTGGAATATAGATTTCTCTTCCAAAGGCTTGTCGTCGTCAATTTTACCTTTCTTCTGTCTTTTAGCAAGGATTTCTTCAAGCTCCTTAGCCTCATCGCCTTCTGGTTTCATAACCCTATAATACAGATATGGAAAGTTATATAAGAGTACCTACAGTACTGATGACAATCCTGTCCCAAATGTTTTCTATATGAGAAGTAAAGTTATCCTGTTTTACACTGGAGAATTCATGACTGAAATATGCTGAGCATTAGCATGTGTGAACGAATGAAACAATATGACTATATATAAACATGATGGTTTCTGCATGAATTTCAATGTTCATTGCACCAATCATGCCTAATTTATCCAAGAAATATGTTATGATGACATTGTATCGGTAGCAAATCTGCCTTAAGCGCCACAGGTCACGGGTTCAATTCCAGCTCAGAGCTCGGTATTGACCATAAAAGAATGTATTGCAGTCTGGGTGTGTTTATCGTTTTTCTATATATATGTTTCTGGACCCCTGCCACGGGATATCACTATCCTAATGGGGGCCGTTAAGTATGCACCTTTATTAAATAATAATAATAAATACATGCAAATTGTTGAAGAAGATCTAAGAGCAATAGTAAAATTAA
This sequence comes from Hestina assimilis, assembly GCA_023373885.1. Classification (NCBI taxonomy): domain Eukaryota; kingdom Metazoa; phylum Arthropoda; class Insecta; order Lepidoptera; family Nymphalidae; genus Hestina; species Hestina assimilis. Next base: position 14,644,184 of record CM041746.1, on the reverse strand, counting down.
CATCATGCAATACAAAGGCGAGAGACAGAGCAAAGTGGAGAGCAATTGAAAAGAGGTCAAGACCCACAGGCGGTTGTATTGCCTTCGCGATTAAGTAATTACATGTAAACAGCTGAGATCTAACAGAGCTCTTATGGAAGCAGTAGTGTAATAAAAGTATGATAGAAAAATAATAGGTGCTTTGCATTTACGGATTTTACCACCAACAATCACGATTTTCATACCTCTGTTCCCCAACATATCCTCCCCACGGTCCCAGGAAATTGTTTATATCCTCAGGATTATCGTTTTTGTGTCTTTTCTTTTTATCCAGAGGTCTCTTTTTTATGGTTTCAAATACAGTCTTACCCTCAGTCTCCACTGGGGCCGGTATCATTTCAGATACTGAAAATGATGTAAAACAAAACTTTTATTATATTTATAAATTATTATAATAATGAAATCCATAGCCAATATTTGAGAAAAAGTTCGAAAATAACTTTACAGACTATTTAACATAAAAAAGGGGTTTTTGGTTTTTTACTGTTGGGGTATTATGAAAATATGTTGATACTGTATTTATCATATGATAATTATTCATTATAAATTAAATAAGGTTTTTTCTGGGCTCTTTTGCCACACTTAGTCCCTTCCAGACTATTATACGCCACTCAGCTCAGCTAGAATTAAGGTTAAGATCAAAACTGTCACTACATTGTCTGTGAGCACATACCTACTATAGCGTCTCCTTTTTCACTAGAAATGGGTTCAGTAGAGGGATCCACAGCATAACCATAGCTAGTGAATGTCCGTCTTTGGTTCTCAAACTGAAATTCACTGATGTGGGCTTTTTCCACATACCCTGACAATATATTTCTTGTTGCTTTCATTTGTTGGGTTTGAAATGGATTTTCTGGGCCTAAAATAGGAGCAAATAGTTCCTCATATTTCGGATTATGCATCAATTCTTGATTATTGTGTAGCAAAACTCTTGTGTCTTCGTTATTCTAGAAAAAGAAACAAATTTAAAAGTATACAAAAAACAATTCCTTTGAAGTTTAAAGTTTATAACAATTTACCGTGGGTAGGACAGCTGGTGCAGCGCATATTTGCATCTTCTTTGCAATAGATAAATCGGGAGCAACAGGTTTTAAATGTGTCAACAATGCCTCGTTACTGTGTTGTTGATTCGTTTCGCCATCATTATCTGACTCATCTTCTGAACTACTACCATAATTCTTTATATTTAGCATTTTATCCTTAAATCACTACTAATTCTATATACGAAACATGTAAAAAATAAACATACGAGAAGTATTTATATTATAGACAACTTATTTAATGGAAAATTGGAAATTTGACAACAATTGAATGAATTTGTCAATTGACACTTGACAGTTAACTGGTGTTAGCCTTCACATTCGTAAACGTCCAATTATTACCGTACTGTATAAAATTATACCCTATCATTATTTAATTTTCAAAAATTATAGGTCCAAATATGCATTATAAAGTTTCATAACATTTCTTGTATACCTTTTTATTTTTCGAAAATATCTATTTTTTTAATTATATATATTTTGGTATAATTTTCATTGTGTGAAACGGAAATAAAATAGCAAAAACATATAATCGGGGTTTTGTTATTATTTTACGGATACAATTAGGATAAAACATTATCAAAGAAAGATAATAATGTGTAATAATTTTATTAATCATAGGGATTTTTGACATCACTCCTAATCTAACTTATGTCTGCGTAGACAGAGAAAGAAGACTTCGAAGTAGTAAAATTCAAGTGTTGGCAGCACTGATTGGAACTGGCGAACCTTTTGGTGTCAAATTCAAACGTTAATCTTTAAGTATCTTTAATTTTTTTTCTAATAAACCTTTTTTTCAGAAATAATGCTATTTTTTTGGAATCTTAGATATTTATGAATAAAAGAACAATTTTTCAAAATAGGTCATCATGCACTTTAACTCAGTTTGTCCGATATTACCAACAAAAATCTGTAATCAAGTGACGAATTCTTGTGACAGCTTCAATTTTAAGAAATACATCTTTTCAAATTAAGTTTAAGAAAATAAATATACAGAAATGGCTCTCCAGAGTGCAGTAAAAGGAAAACTGATCAGTGTTATAGGAGATGAAGTAATAAAAAAATACTAATAAACTATGAAAATTAATTATGGTCATCGTATATTGCTTTTGTTAATGAAAAATTTTTATTTCGATCTTCCAGGACACTTGTGTGGGATTTCTCCTCGGTGGTATAGGAGAACTCAATAAAAACAGATACCCAAATTTCATGGTTGTTGATAAAAGTAAGTGCCTTACAAATTTATCAAGATTTTCTTAAAAATCAAAAATGTTCATGTTAACAAATAATGTAATTCAGATTTTTTATATGTATTTTATAGATACACCAGTAACTGATATCGAAGAGTGTTTTAAGGCATTCGTAAAGCGTGGTGACATCGATATCATTCTGATCAATCAAAATGTTGCTGAAATGATTCGACATGTGCTTGATGGGCACACAGCCCCTGTACCTGCAATATTAGAGATACCTTCCAAAGATCATCCATATGATGCAAGCAAGGACTATATTCTACGTCGTGCTAAGGTAAATTACTTTTGATTGTTTTTTCATTTATTGAATTTATATACTACCTTTCCATTTCCAACAATCATAATTTTTCAAAACCAACCCATACCACACAGAAGAACCTAACTGATGTTTATAGGTTGATTCAATCCATGGTCATATGTTTGTATTGACCATACATGCAATTTTAAAGTACTAGCTCAAAATTATAAACATTTTTCATCATTAGCTCCAAAACAGATTTTTGACTGTCCGTCATTTGGTTTTGGTTTTTACTCACAATCCTATGTGATTGGACATAAGGACATTTTAAGGGGTTCTATTATATTAATTTTAAAAATTTATTTAAAAAAAATATAAGTATAAAAAGGCAGTTGTTTTGCAAAGACAATATTGATATATTTCTTAATCATTTTTCCTCTTACAGGGTATGTTCAACCCTGATGAGTAGATGAATACACCTAAACTGGCACTTGTACACATGCCAACATGAAGAAACATACTTTCAAACGTAATTTTGCATATTATATCGTAATAAATAAATAAATAAATAGTATTAAAAAAATGGATTTTGAATTTAATTTCTAGTGCTCAATTTAATTTTTTTACAGTTAATATTCCACATAGATTACAAATATATTTGTATTATAATATTATTTTAAAATACTATAAAAAAAAATTATACAAAATTCAAAAATTATCTACGTGATTCTACTACACTTAATCAATAACTACAATTTTATTTGTTTTTTATCGTAGAAAATGTAGACAATATATTTAATAAATTAAATGTTGCCATCCAATAAAATGGCTGCGCAATTAAAATCATGGACAAAAATGTTAGACTAATGCTCATAGAAATAATATAAGAACTAATGTTTAGCAGTTGCCCACGAAATTTAAATATGGTTAAGAAACAAAATCTTGCTTTGTCTTATCTATTTAAATAGATTTTTATAAAGTGTGAGAACAGAACTAAGTATATAATATAGTTATTGTATCTTCTAAATTCAATTCCTTATTTATTCATTATTATTATTAATTACTAACATACTACAATACTAATATTTTATTTGTAACAAATAAATAGTATAGTAAAAATATCGTTAGGTGTTATATAACATTTACCCACTTAGAAATAAAAAATATCTAGATATCTCCATATTATAAAAACAATCTATGAATATATTAATAATTGCAGAATTTCCTTCAATAATAATATATTAAAAAGTATAACTGCCAATAAACAGCAAAACTCTCAAAGTAAGCATGAGAATCAGATATTATTTTTTAAATTTCTTATTACTAACTTTATAGTGATAGTAATTACCACGGAAAAGTTACAGAAAAATAAATTACACAATTCATTTACTTTATAAACCAAATTATAGAACCGATAGTAATGAGATTACTATGAAACCAACCTGAAGGTGTAACCTCTTTTCGAATAAAAATCGGTGAAATTTTAAAATGATCATTACACATACATGCACGAATGAAACAAAAAAGAGTTTCTGCATTTGAATTTCCAAAAACACAAGAATCAGAAAAGAGATCGGCAATTTTGTAATTTGGTTTAAAAAAAATGGAGAATCAATTATTGGTTTTTATAGTAAGTTATAAAAAAAAATTCCCCCTCGCCACCTTAGTTAATACAACGTAATTTGACATTTTGGCAACAACAGACAACTAACCATTAACTAACAAGCATAGAAATAATATAAGAACAAGAAAGCTCACTGAAGCAACATTTCTGTGACAAAATAAAAGATAAAATGTGTAACTACCACCTTATCAAATAATTTTTTTGTAAGGGCAACCTGTGGGAAAGGGACACGAATACTATTTTGTGTGTCTCGTTCTCGAACAAATTTTCGTTTTAGTATGAAGTATTGAAAATTGAACTTAAATATTTAGCTATAAAGTATGAGTTTATTTAACATTAAATTACAAGTGATTGTTTTTTTCTTTATATTATTTCTACTTCTTCTTCTTCCTTAGTGGCTTCCAAATGGATTCGCCCGTGTCAGAGTATCCTGGTATTATTTCTATGCTAACAAGTTCTTGAAATTGACAAATGACATAATAATGATTTGAAGTATTCTATATAGTGTTGACCTTTAAACCTTATGCTATTAGCACAGTATACTGCTTTTATCTATATTTTTTATATAATTATATAATCAGATACCATAAATTTATGTATTTTACAATTTGCCTCTACCTGCATTAACTCTCAGGTTATAATTTTATTTTAAACATTTTTTTTTGTTGCTATATAAAAATAATAATCACTTTAATTTATATAACTCAGTTTGGCCAATATTACAAACCAAAAAATCTATAAATCAGGTGGTCAGGTGACGAATTCTTGTGACAGCTTCTATTTCAAGAGATATATGTTTTTAAATTAACAATTTAACAAAAAAACATACATAGAAATGGCTCTCCAGGCTGCAGTAAAGGGAAAGCTGATCAGTGTTATAGGAGATGAAGTAAGGAAAAAAATTATTTACTAAAAACATTTATTTGACTTTGTTTTATGTAAAAGTAAATCTTTTCAATGTATTATACGAAAAGGATTTAATTAATGTGAGAGTAAGCTATGGTCCTCGTATATGGCTTTTGTTGATAAATTATTATTATTTCGTTCTTCCAGGACACTTGTGTTGGATTTCTCCTCGGTGGTATAGGAGAAATCAACAAAAACAGACACCCAAACTTCATGGTTGTTGATAAAAGTAAGTGGCTTACAATTAGTTTTTCCTTGACAAAAAATTGTTCTATTTATCTAAGTTGCTTAATCTTCTGTTATAATTAATAAATAAACTTTATTTCAGATAAGTAACTTCCATAGTCTGTTAATGAGAAAAAAATAATAATTAAAACCTTGTAATCTATGTTAGTAAACATCTAATTATTAGTTTCAAGTTTATTGCCAGTTATATGTACAAACAGTATGACATACATTTGGGTAGTCAGGATAGGGTTGGTGCCAAGTCTACATAACATTGTGGCAGTTTTCAAATGGCACAGGCATAATCAACATGTCCCATTGTGAACATACTTGATCCACTTTAGAATCAGGGCAGCCCCATCAGTATTCTTGATACATATGAGGATATGTAGAGTACTCGATAATAAGCTTTGGAAAGTATTGCTTTAACTTGTTTGCTACAAAGTGCAAACCTTCCCATCCCAATATCGAACTGATCATCAAGATCATCGGTTATGAAAATCGTAGATGTTTTATTTGATAGATTTCTATGTCACTCCTGTTGCGATTTATATTAAACATGTAGTCTGGGCATTTACCAATATGGCCCTTATAGGATATAGTAATATAAACTATTTTGGTGTATATAGCTCATTAAAAATTTATCTACATTGATAATTACTACGATGCCTGTTGGTGCACACAATAAATTCTTTTGGGTATTCAACTAGTCTTCATTTACTAATACACAAATTATAGTATGCATTTATTTGTTTACTGTCCCTTTCAGCTCAAAAATCTTCGTATAAATTTTTTATTTCATTATTCGTATCTAATCTATTTTACATGTTATTGATACACAGTTTTGCATTTGGTTACTGATTTTTATTGTATGTATTTTATAGATACAGCGGTAAGTGAAATTGAAGATTGTTTCAAGAGATTCATTAAGCGTGATGATATTGATATCATCCTGATCAACCAAAACGTTGCTGAATTGATTCGTCATGTGATTGATGGGCACACAGCCCCTGTACCCTCTGTGTTAGAGATACCATCCAAAGATCATCCTTATGACGCTAGCAAGGATTCCATTCTACGTCGTGCTAAGGTACCTGTATACATCTAATTATATTTTAATGTCTCTTCACATTAAATTTAAATTTGTATATATACTCTATTGTTTTTAATTTTTAGAAATGGAAATTTTAAGAATAAATTTTTAAATTACAATATTATCGTAAATTTATGAAGCGTTAACTTCTTCCAGTTGCTTTGCCCATGTGATAAACGATTTTAATACAATCTTAGAACCCCCATTTCAACCCTTTGGGGGTTGAATTTCAGAGTACCCTTTATGCATTTCTAATTTTAACTTAAAAACAAAGTTTCATGCTTCTAGTTTTAAAAAAATAACAATTTTTCATAAAAACTTTCATTCCTTTTTCACCCCTTTAAGGCAATTTTTTCGAGTTATAATATAGCTTTCCAACAGCAAAATTATTTTTGAAATCGTTCTGCAATTTCGGAGCCTATTCAATGGATACAAACAAACAATCAAGTCTTTCCTCTTTATAATATTAATAGGTATATATAACGATATATATATGAATAAAGTATAGTTTTTAATCAGAGTCCCTCTTTAATGGAATCTTCACTGAAGATAAAACATTTTTTAATTTTTCATAATACATACAACTTTATTAATTATTGTCCAATTGTTTGTTTCTAATATTACAAAAAAATGTCTAAGAAATAATGTTTATATTCGCATATTAGGTGATAAAGAACGACACTTAAATTCTAATTTCCATTAATGGATTTATGCTTGGGGCAGATGTTTGTATTGACCATACAGGTAACATATATAACTAGCATCTGCACGCGGCTTCGCCCGCCCGAATAACGTGTTCTAATGAGGTACCTTTGTTGCAATACAACTGCACGGTTCAGATACAATTTTTCATCCCCTATTTCACCCTTTTCACTATTTTGATCTCGACAAAATGCGGCCGGCGTTTTTGTGCGAAATCCAATCTATCATTCATTCCATTCTATTCATGAATTTCAATTCACCGAGATAGAGAGATAGGATAGAGCTACAGTTACATTTATATTAACCCACTAATATAATAAAAGTAAAAGTTGTATGAAAAAACTGTATGTTTGGAATTTGAATCTTTGTTACTCAATCACACAAAAACGGCTGACCGGATTTGGATGAAATTTGGCCAAATAGATTGTTACTTGGATTAACAGTAAGAATTATTTTATCCCAGAAAAATATTAACATCCCAACTTACATAATTTCACATTTATTATATTGGTAAGATAACCAGAGTTTAGAGAGGTGTTAGTATAGAAAGAGGGAGTGGTTTTGATGGAGACAATTATCTATATATATTGATTTCTTATTTTTTGTTTTTTCAGGGCATGTTCAATCCCGACGACCTGGTACGCTAAAATAAAATTATAAAATTATGCATGTTTGTCTGACTGCATCAGACTGGCACTTGTACATATGCCAACATGAAGAAACATACTAACAAACTTAATTTTCATATGGATTTTGCATTTAATAATTTTCCGTGTGCAATTTTTTTTTTCACAGTTTTAACACATTCCACACAGATTAAAAAGATATTTATATCATGTTAAAATTCTATAAATAAGCAGTTTATATAGTTAATAAATTATTTAAAGTGAAATATTGATAAATTTAGTTCTATAATATTGAAACAATGTATAGATTGTTAAAGTTGTATTATAATATATCACAATACCACATGTGTTTTATTTTACCTGAATTAACAAGCGCATGTATTTGTTCCTGGTGTGTTGAATGCTTTGAATTTTTTTCAACTTTTTCAGTGATTATACTAATGAGGTAACAACATAATATTTTATACTTAGAGAATTTGTTGTTTAAACAATCTTTTAATAACAGTCTTGCTCAAAAGATTAAAATGAAACAATGAATCAGAAGTTCAATTCATAACATGAAAAGATTGTTGACATTGTAAGTTTTGTTATTTAAACAACCATTTATTTTTATTCTGTATATATGATTTGTAAAAATGTATTATAGTGCTTATTTATTTAATCTTTCTTTTTTCAGTCAATGTTTGGCGCAGATAACTACGCGACATAGTTACCTAATTTTCAAAATATTTTTTTTCTCTGTAAACTATTTTCTTTTTCAATAAAACGATTAAAATTATTCTATATATTTATTTACATGTATTATTAACAACTTACACATAATAATACTATTCGCACACATATACAATATGATACAGTGCACACAACTATATTAAACAATAATAATAACTCAAATCGGTGTTGATACATTTACCCGTAGAGAGAAGACAATGACAGTGGTGTGTTTTAAGTTTTAGTCATCAAATTCGGCGATATCGTTTTCAGTTTTCTTATGGCCAACCCAGTCCCATTTGGAGTAATGCAGCTTAGTTTTCTTGAATTTCGGGTTCTTTGATGTGATGCGGACGAAGATACGACGACCGAAGAGGGGTTGTAGCTGTCTGAAGTTGTCAACAAGTGGCAGGTTCAAGTTGGAGAGGAGACCACGGAAGTTGTCCATCTAGAATAAACAATATTACATATTAATGCGATACATGTAAATAACTAATATTTCAAGTAAATGGAATTGGTACCGGGGTGAATGAAAGGTTACATTTTACCCCCTTTTCACCATATCTATTTCAAAAATTTCTAAATCCTGGTGGAATTTGCTTACGGTGCTTTGCCCCGAAATTGTCAAGTTTTTCAATTAAGCTGTATTTTAAAAGGTTTGCCAAGAATTTTCAAACTGTTGTCAAAATTTTCTTACCTGGAATACAGAAATAGGCAAATAGTCGGAGAAGACAACCCATGTAACAGCCTCAGCGCAAGGGGGAGTGGTCAAAGAACCCTTGTAGGTGTAGAAGCGTTCGGAATCCAGTCCAGAGAGGATTGAGGAAAGGGAGAAAGTGTGGGGGAGCTGCATGGTAGTGTTGTAGTTCTCAATAGCCGACAGGTTCTTGACGATGGGGGTGAGGAGCTTAGCGTCGAATTCGACAACCTGGAACAAAAATTGGGTTATAATTCGAAAAACGTAGATCAAAAGTCCTATATTCATTGAAGGAACATCTTTCAAATAGTTCAGAATTGTTTCAGATGTATAATGAGGTTCTACTACCACTTTTATAATTGTTCCTTAATATATTTAGTAGACTAAAAAGACTTGCCTGGTAGAAGAAAGCAAGGACGCAGAGACCATCGGGGTGTTGAAGAGCTTCAGCCAAATTCCTGTATTTCTTGTTTCTGTGGATGATGTGCATTTCAAGTGGGAGTCTCATGTCATTCAGAGTATGTTCAGAACCGCGGTTGTTCTTGTCTCCCCAGTGGAAGTGAAGGCCTTCGATCTCGTATTCATTGTCTAGTGGTCCTCCAAAGATGTATGGGAGTCGGAAACCTTTCTTTTCTTCTTCAGATGAGTATTTTGGTATAGTTAACGCCACTGGAAATATTTGTCTCGTTAAAAATTAGTCCGGTTTTTAAAAGCACAAATTTATGCTTTGGGATATCAAGATCTTTTTCGAGAAGTTTAAAATATAATTGAAGTTTTACCTGAATGTCCATTATTAGTAACGCTCAACGGTCCAGGCAGGGGGTTCTGATAGCCGATAAGTTCCATTGCTGGAATGGAAATCGGGATGGCTTGTCTTGCGGATATAGCAATAGGAGACTGTTGACGTCCGCCGCAAGCGGGATGAAGAACGGCCCAGCGACGCTGATCAGAAGCTCGGTAACCCCAACCGAAGATCATGGGAACTGGTGAATTTAAATATAGAAATTTATTAAAGGTATACAGACTGTATTAATGCTGGTTTCTCAACTAGTATAAGAAAGTATTATTAAGTAAACCAGGTCCAGATTTTTGGAAATTATTACTAGTGTCTCTCAAAAGTTCATATAAATTTAAAGAGTCAACATTAACTTCTATCGTATCGTTATTTTTTTTTTATATAAGTAAATAAACGCTAGACAGTTAACGGTTCCCATTACGATAGTCTACCCTGTGTCAGTCCGGAAACATTCACAATAACAGGGACACACCCAGACCGGTAAACATGCCTGTATGGTCCATACAAACATCAGCTCTGAGCGGGAATCAAACCTGCAACCTGTGGCGCTGCGCCACAATGTCGTCAAAAAGAAATCAACATCCATTATTATTGCTAAATAAATTTAAATGAATCACTAAAACATTATTTAAGATTAGTCAATTTGTCTGCAATACTCGAATTCTTTTAGTCCATTTTGCACTACGACATTTATTACCAATAATTCTACAACTTTTATTATATCTAACAGATTACCCACAAATCAATGGCTCGTTAAAATTTAAAAATATTCTACGGAATACGTGTCAAGATTAGGTATAGATCGATTATATTGGAGTAAAGAACATACTAGGACTTTTAGTTTTATTTGGTATTCATTACACGGTCCAAGGATATTGCTGAGTTGTTGAAGACATATCTAAATTATACATCATTATGCTAAGATAGCTCAAATTATTCGTCAAACGAGTTATGGCGCTTTTTTATGTTGTCGCGAAGTTATTAATCAAACTGTCAATTGTTTAGAATTCAAAAAAGCTGTAGGTACATAGGGTCGATTAATTTTTCATTGAGCTTTAATATTTATCCCTAAAATTAAGCATTACTAACCTAATACCAATCGTGTCGAAATGCTGTAAGAAAGAGATATTGTATATAACAGCGGGCTCTGGAGACGTTGTCCTGCCACGAAAATGAAAAAAAAAGTGATCGACCGATAGCAACTGAGTCTAATTGTTAATCTACACCAATCTCGAATCCGGAATACATACAAAAAAACATCAAAATCGGTCCAGTTCGGTGACATACACACGTACAATAGAATTATATATATAAATATTATATTCGTAAGTTAGTACGAGGTTTATAAAGCCTGCTATTATATAATATTATATAGTTGCAAAATTAGTATCGTCAAGTTTATACATAATAAGATCGTAATGGTTTATAAATATTATACATTTTAATAAAATTATGGGTTCACGTTATTTATATTAATAACAGTAAGGGTCTTTACCTATTTAGTGACTGCTGATAAATTGAGATAGAAAGTTGTAATTTTTTTTAAGTGAAACTTTTATTATAAATTTTTTTGGCTTGTTTTCACCATGTCCGATTATAGCCGGCCGCGGAGACTTCAGTACCTAATTTTTATTTAACTTTTACTATTTTTTTACAGAATATGACGACGTTGTGGCGCAGCGTTAGTGAGCCTGTCGCGGGTTCGATTCCCGCTCGGAGCATAATATGTTTGTTTTGACCATGCAAGCATATTTTCCGGTCTGGGTGTATTTGTCCTTGTCATTGTGAATGTTTCCGGACCCCGACACAGGATATTACTATCGTAATGGGGGCCGTTGAGTGTGCAACGTTTATTTATTATTAGTATTGACTTTTTTAAGGCATTACTAATATTTCTATTGCCCCTCCAAATAAGCTCGTAGCTTGCGCTAAGAGTGGGTACGACAATAGCCCAAGGGGTTAGGATCGAACCCGCGACTCTCTCGCCATTTAACTATTGAGGCTTAACAAATTATAGAATTCGGAAGAATATTGTGGAATAGAACAATTCAATTAAATGCAAAGATCGTTTATTGTTATATAATAAATATAATTATTCGTTTACGATACCGGATTACGTATTATTTAATTATCCTGATTCGTTTCATTAACTGAGTATTACTTATCAATGATTCCTTCAAAGTAAAGTAAGTGGTAATCGGTAAGTTTGTAATCTTTTCTCAAAATTATTATTTTTTTTTTTTTTAAGTTATTAATAGTGATGGAAAACGTATTAAACGTATTAACGTATTTAAAGCTATGGACGCATATAAATAAATAAACGCTACACACTCAACGGGCCTCATTAGGATAGTAATATCCTGTGTCAGGGGTCTGGAGGAACACACTGAAACACATACTTGTATGGTCAATACAAACATCTGCACTGAGCGGGAATCGAACCCGCTATGTGTTGCGCTTGAGGCAGGTTCGCTACCGCTGTGGCATAATGTTGTCAATACATATAAGGACCTATAAATGTGAAAGAATGTACTGTAAAAATTTACATTGATTTAACTAAATTGATTAAATGAAAATTTTGTGTTTTTTATTAATTCCACACGGCCATTTTTCAAATTTCGAATGATGTAATCTAAAGGCAATAATCTAAATTTTGCAGCCGATTTTTAATTAAATTAAATTATTATCATATCAAAAAAGTACTACAAGAAATGGTTTTAAATAGAGTATAATTGAAACCAGTTCAAAGAGTTTTTATAAAGAATTAATGGTAGCGTATATAATACGAATTAACAATAACATCAAACCGTTATCTCGATCGAGAGATAAGATCGTGACATATTATAATACATTATAAAATTATCGTAAACGAGAGATGAAGTAGCAAACAAATGCGACCTCTATATTTAATCTAATATATAAGGTCAGGTTTGCTGAAATTATTTTCACATATAATCCGTTGTGATAATAGCAATTTACTTTGACACGATTGTTAAAGGCTAAAATGATTTGTAATATTAGCTAATTAAATTTTATAATTAAAGTAAAATATTTGATTTTTATTTTATTGACAGCGTTTAATGGTATTACCGGTTTTTTATTCATGATTTTTCCTCAAGCTCCTCCTCTCTTGTAAGGAGAAGGATTTGGGGCTTAATCCACTACGCTGCTCCATTATGGATTGGCGATTTCTACCAAGATATTTAGTTTTCCTCACGATGTTTTGAAATACAAATTAAACACATGAAAATTCAGAGGTCTGGATTTAAATCGGTAAAGTTTTAAGTTTACGTTTTCTATCCACTTGGGCCATCTCAGTTTTTTTATGAATTTCTATCTTGTTAGTGATAGTATTGTCAAATTTAGTTATTTGCCGACAGCAGATATGCTAGATTTGTTTTTATAACAGATTTTGCAGATTTGTTTACTAAGAGTTTGTGTACTACTAAACATTATACTTTCTTGAATAAGTTAGGTATTCAGCAATGTTAATTATTAGTTATGTATAACCACATTGTTACATATAGTGGGGGTGTTGATATTATTATGTTACAATGTGTTGCTATTTATAAAAAGAAAGAAATATGTATCCATGGTAATAATAAAGTTTTAATTCCTTCTCATTTTTCTCACAGAACGTATCGTTTTATTTTAATATATCTAAACATAGAGATATTTTTTTTATTAACAAAATATATTTATTGTAAAAGTACGTAAGATATGTTATGCATTTTAGTAATAGCTCTAATTACGATAGATTTATGGAAATACAGATTCAGGATTAAAATATTAATTAAGATTTTTGCTTTTAAATATTCAAATTACTCATTGTCTTCTATCGGTTTTATTAATGAATGTGTTTTGAACTGTTATATGTTTTGTTCGGATGTTTGTGCGATCCGATCTACGAAAGGAAGAGACCACGTGTTTCGCATGTCTTTCTTGTACGTGCATAGCTCTATATTATTATTTTTTAATTAGAGATGCATTCTTATTTTACATATTAACAATTGAAACCTTCAACTAATACTTTATGCACTAATAAATTTATTGACTACACTTAACAAAGAACATTTTATTATTTTAACCGTTCAAATGAATCTATAATTATAATTTTAATTATAGAAAAGCGCATATAATTTTAATAGAATATTTTTGTTGTATATTTAAAATTAATGAAATATTTTTATAGCTTAGAAAAAGGTATAATTTCAAAATTTATAAATGAACTAAAACCGTTATTTATATATATATTTTTAATTAAAATGTCAACTCACCGCTTACAGCCAAAATGGCGAACACAGCTGATACAACCGAATTCATGTTTTAACTTTTTGTTATGTTCTAATTAAGAGATGGAACACTTGATGCTTCCTTCCCCACAGCTCGCGGTTTATATACTACACTTACACATCTTGTGCACTGCGATTTCAATGGTTCAACGCGTCATCCACGTGAGAACTAACCCGTAAACGGGCATGATCAAGTCCCGAATGTACATTAAATTTCTTTATACTTAATACTTTTATAAGATCAATATGAAAATTTATACATTTATCTTAATTATTATGAATTCATGAAGATATTAGACATGCTTTCTACATTGCCGTACTCAATTAAATTTTTCAGGGATCAAGGACCTTAATTAAGGCGAGTAGAAAAATATCTTTTTCAAATTAGATCAAAAGTTAAACTAGCGGAGTTGTGACCGGAGAAATTAATCCGAAATTTTGATTTTCGTTTCGTTACAATTAGAAATCTATAAGCCGAGCCGACTCAACAATTTACATGACTCAATAATTAGCGATTATGATATAGAAAACAACTTTAATTATTTTTTTATATTCATCTATCATTATTTTTGCAATGCGTACATCTTTTGAAATGCGGAAAAGCTAAGATTCTTCATTGAATTGTTGAATTCTTACAAAAATTAGTATTCCCGTTAATCTATCAGATTAATAAATCCGTAAGGTTTTTAACTTTCTGATTAAGGTATATTAATTATTTTAAAATTCTAAGAATAGAATATATTGCACTTTCGACAGATATGTGTTCGATGTAAAAACCTGATGCATCAATTATGTATAGCACCTGGATGACCGAGCTTCGCTCGGTATTTTCTTTGACAAATAGTGTTTTTGGAAATTATGCTTAGATACGAATTACATAATGATGAAACACGAATAATATATGTCGATCTCACCCACATAGTAATAAAATATATCTTTAATCAAACATATCTTTTTTTACTGAAAACATAGATAAAATTACTTTTTCTAAAAATGAATCCTAGTTAGAACAATTTATCGCCCCCGAAACCTTTTGTATACTAAATTTCATGAAAATCGTTGGAGCCGTTCCCGGGATTGTGATTGTATATATACCTACAAAAATTGCCTGTTTACAGGTATTAGATTACATATTACAAAAGAAAACTTAAAATAACTAAATGTAGGTCAAGTTTTATGCTAACAAGCATTGTAGGATAATATTGCATACAAAATTCTGTAATAAAGTCCGTCGTCTAAGCTATTACTTAGTAAGTAGCGTTAAGTGTAATGAATTCTGCGGTCCATATTCTCAAACTAAAAAAATAGTGCAATTGGCAAACAATTTATTTTCAAAAGACGTATTTTATAAATGAGAATTCAATTCCTAAGTTCCTAAGTTCAATTGTTTACATTATTTTGTTTTTTTATTATGCGCAATAAAGCTTTTTATCTATCTATCAATTCATACATTTATCTCTTTATTTTACGGAAACATTATACACAGTTCCCAAAGGGTAACAATACAAAAATTAGTATGGGAACTTAAGACAAATATCTTATCAAAAAATGCGTCTATTTTATTATTTTTTAATAAATAATAAACGCTACACACTCTACGGCCCCCATTAGGATAGTTATATAGGTATATCCTGTGTCGGGGGTTCGGAAACATATACATTGACAAAGACAAACACACCCAGACCAGAAAACATGCCTGTATGGTCAATACAAATATTTGCTCCAAGAGAGAATCGCAGCCATGACCTATAGCGCTTGAAGCAGTTTCGCTACCGCTGTGCCAAAACGTCGTCATTTTACTTTTTAAAATTTAAGAAACTCTTTATCAAGAACAATAAAACATTTGACACCTTTTAATTTTATTTCTTATTATTAAGGATTATTAGAATCATGTAAATCTAAATGATGTATGTTAAGTTATAATCCAAATGTCACATATTGTTTTTCCTGTTTAAAGAATCTGTCTGCAACGGAAGCAATACAGGCTTTACACTTACAGTACAGGACTTTAAAATTTCAAATCAGCTACAGAGATTCTTTTTACAAAATTGAAAAAAAGTTTATTAATACATCGTTTAAAAAATGAAGTCATTGACATTAATGCAACACAAAATATAATGAGAATATTATTATCGGTCTCAAATACCCCAACAGAGTTAAAATCATCGAAAAACTTCCATCGCCAGTGAAGTGTTATTGGAAGCCCAATGGGCTCTAGAACAAAGGATGATATGATAGCATAACAACATGGAGATGATATCAATTATTGGGCTAACAGTCAAAACAGACCCATTGATTAGATTCAAAATAAAAAATATATGATATTGCTATATAATAACAATGTAGTAACGATGATTTCTTTTATTTCTGTCTGTAACTTGTAGAGTTAGGACTTAGTGCGCTAACCTCTTTCAAAAATAACAACAATCATAGAGGGAAACACCCTCATTAAAAAATTAGTCTCAGAGGAGAGTGCCTTAGGGCGCCCTATTTTGAAGTTTGACAGGGCTTTAGGGTCCTGATCGGTTGACCGCGTAACTGGCAAGCGCCGCGGCGTCGGGCTTAACTGCATTTCCCAAGTAACAAAAAAACTAAGAGGGCTAAGAATTAATTAGATTGTGTAACTCATTTTTATATTATTTAAATATCTCGTATATACGACATGTCAGTTATTTAAATATGAATAACTGAAATTGACACTAAATATAATATTCACAGGCCATTTTGCATACATAAAAAATGTCAGAAACGCTGTTGCCCCTTGGTTAATGGCCCCAACGCAACGAAGTTAGTCGCTAACTTCATTCGGTTATCGGTTATATTGTGCACAATAAAGTTAGCTCTTGACTAATTTTGTTGCGTTGGGTTGTTATTTAAATTTATGCTAGGACACCAGTCTGAAAGTCTGTATGGAAAGGCTTATCCATAGTATATAGTAAGTATGGTCACTGACCGGTTTTTTAAACGTTCATTAATGTTGGCCTTATTGGCTTTAACAGTGTCACATTGGATGTGAGCGAGAGTGCCTTCGCGTGGGCTCAAAGTTGATTCCGTCCTTAGGGCTAGACCACGGCTTAGGACGTCATCGATAGTGACGTAACTGTCCTGTGTACCTATTTGTTTTATTTGTATTACTAAACCTTCATTACTAAACCTTAGCACCCTAAAAGAGAAGCTGCGGTATGTGGGATTTCTTGCCTCTTGGTCATAAAAAATGTAATGGCTATCTGTTGAATTTTTGATAGAGATTTTAGTCTCTTCTGTCTTTATAGTTCTTTACTACACTTCTCAGTATCTAAATACAAATTTATACCTATTTCATTAAGAGGACGCTCATAGCCGAGTGCACCCGCTGATCGGTAAACGATCGGTAGGTTAAGCAACTTTAGGCGCGGTCAGTCACTAGATGGGTGATCGCATAGTGGTATTTCTAGCGAGCGTATCCGTGCTTCGGAGGGCACGTAAAAAGTCGGTCCTGGCTGTTGACAATTAGACAACAGTCGCTAAGTCAAGTCGGAGGCCTACGGGCGACCTGAACAACTCTGACACTTTTTTTTTTTTTTTTTTACTTGGAGAAATGCAGTTACGCACTCGAGCGCCGGGACGGGTGCAATGGCGCAGGAGGTGTGTGGACTCGGAGCCGAGCTCCCTACCCACTAAAACTCCAAGGTCCCATCTAGCGCCATAGTGGGACGTCGCGGGGTCGCCGAAGCATACAACCGCGACGCCCCGGCGCTTGCCCCGAGGGGCCCACCGGTGGCGGCAACCTACTGCCGCCATATATACATAATAATACAAATACATACCTCCGCGCGCGAACGCGCCAGGCCTTTCGGCCTCCACCTTGGGCGGCACCATACTGCCGCCATATATACATACTAATACATACTATACATATATAAAATACTCCACGGCGCTTTCGCGCCCCTCCGACCGGGACCGGAAGGCCCCGGCAAACCCAACCAAGGGAGCCCTGGGTCCTAGGGCTCCCCCGCCGAGACTAACTTTTTAATGAGGTTGTTTTCCTCTACGACCGACCGCCGTTATTTTTTAAAGAGGTTTTCTTCCTCTACCGCCTGACCGAGGCTGAAGGCCCCGGTCAAACACACCTCCGGTGTCTCAGGAGCCGCTCTCAGTCCATTCTGATAAGCAGAAAAGTACCGGAGCGACCCATACGACACCACCCTCCTAGGCGCGGTCTAGCGTAAAACGCCCCACGGCCGAACCGTCCGACCCTGTTAGCTTCACCGGGCAGTCGAAGGTGCCACCTGCACAATCGACTCCCGGCTACTGAGCCCCCGGCACGACAAGCCCAGGGTACCGCAGAGTTTGACCTCTGCGGTTGGGGGGCAACAACTCTGACACTAGGTTGACCACTAACCAATCGATAAGATGATTAAGAGGACACCGCTATGGCGTTGTGGGTAGCGAGTCTGCCTTTAGCCTTGACGGTTGCAGGTTCGAATCTCGGGCAGATGTTTGCAGACCTCCAGACCTGTAAATCCGGCCCTGCATGTAAATGCATTTTAGATATAATTTAGCGTATTAATTCTTCATCTAATCATTTTCCGCATCATTGAATAATGGTTTCTAATACCAATTAGTCTTTTGCAAGATTTTAATATTTCTCTAAGATGAGACATAACTAACTCAGCCGAAGATTTGGCAGTCGAATAACTATTACGCTAATTAATTAAATGCAAACATGGTGCGTAGTCATTTTAATACAATATAATATGCAGTGCCATGAATAATGGTCCAAGTTTATAGCAGTAAGCGGTTTTCAATTATATATATATTTAAAGAATATATCAATGCTTTTTCAAGGCATTACTAATATTCCTATTGCCCCTCCAAATAAGCTCGAAGCTTGCGCTAGGAGTGGGTACGACAATAGCCCAAGGGGTCAGGATCGAACCCTCGACTCTCGCGTTAACGGAGCGAAGTCGGCCCTACCGTTGAGCTATTGAGGCTTCATTTTTTGCTTTGGCTATTGAGATTTCAAATTAATTAATTAATTGTACCTTAAATGCTTTTGTATATGTTTGTATTAAAAAGATATATTAAAGAATTGAAGCTCAATGGATAGAAAACGTAGAGTTGAGAAGGTCGGGGGTTCAAATCTGGGCAAGCATCTCTGAGTTTTCAAATGCTTAAATTGTACCGGCATGTCGTAGAAGAATGCTAGTGGTGATCCTTACCATTACCATCCTGGTGAGAGGGCTTGAAGGCCCACCTGTTTAGTTACCACCGTATGTTCGTGAAAAACTCGTGAAGTGACTGTACGTGATCCGCATTAAAAATTCATCCTCAAAAAATTATTTGGTAATAAACGCAAAAGGTATCAAAAACATGTTTCCATCCATGCATCATTATAAAAATTATCAAAAGCTTCAAGTGTGCCAACTATCGGTTAAAGCAGCTAACATGATAATATTTTTCAATTATGATAATTTCATTACATATATACACATATACAGCACAACCTTTCAGGCAATAAAAAACATGCTCCGAATCATGCGGTAATCGAAAGCACAACCATAGGTGTATAGAAGAAGTTCACTCCACAATAGATTTCTCATCATCTCAATCAAATAAATTGTATCAATATTTTTAGACTAGATGACTAAGAAGAGCCGACTGTTCATCGGTCGGATAATCGGTTCTAAAAATAAAGGCGTTGGTTAAACTGCAGCCCTAGAGTCAATTACTTCCACAAAAAAACCGTTTCTTCAGAATAGACTTCTGGGCAAGATGTTTTTGCTTTACTTCCCGTAAAGCAAAAAAAAATAATGTCTTATATTTTATTGATTGTTATTATTCATTGCTGACCCATGCATTCGCGCTCGATTGAGGATGGAGGAGTTTACCCATATTAAATAAAAAAAGATAGTCTTTAAGTTTATTGATCTTTTTTAAGTATTTTTTGTGCCTCACCTGCATTACTGTTGGAGCTGATGTTAGTTGTCAATTTAGTGGGTTAACGTGATTTAAAGTGTATTAGTAGGCTAATTATAATTTGGGTAATAACAAATCAGTTATCTCTTTTAGTTTGTAAATCAGAAACACGGTAATTAACGCACTAAATCATTTAATGTGTCAAAAAAAACCGCCAACCTGTAGTTAGTGCACTTAATCATTTAATGTGTCAAAAACCGCCAACCGAGCTTAGTTTATCTGTTAAAGTCATTAAGGCTAATAAAAAATAAGGCACTGAATATTTGCCATACTGTAATACCACAATTATTCGGTACCTACGGTAGTAGAGCCATGCACCACCATAAATCGGCCGGCTCGATCGGGGAAGTACTACCCTCTCAGAGAACATCGGCGTGAAGAAACAGTATCAGTGGGTACTGTTGCATTTCGTGCGATGAGGCCCAATTTCCGACCTCCTCTGTTCCCTTCGTTTTTTTCCTTTCTCATCTCTTCTCTTCTGTTCTGTTCCTTGGCAACGCGCATGTGATACTTGTAGTATCGCAAGCGTTCATAGGTTGCGGTGACTGCTCACTATCAAGAAGACCGTATGCTTGTTTGCCAACTGTCATGAAATTAACAATATATATATATATATACAAAAATCGTGAAAATTAAGGCGTTAAGGCGCAGGTAAGGCATGCCCCACGAACTGTCTGGAAAAGGCGTCTCTAGCGCATGTAACACCCTGTACAATCATTACTGCGTCCTCTAGTAAGCACGCGGTTAAAACGAAATAGGTACAAATATTAACATGCCTATATAAATAGTATGAAAATGTTAAAAAATGGAAACTGTAAAAAATGTACAAAATGAAGGACATAACACCATACTCTTTTGACGTCGGATTGAGTTATAGCGCCAGGCGTCATAAAACGGGCGTAGGTTCGTTGAAAGTCCTCTAACAACGCTGCGCTCGTGAGCAACGGACGCACTGCCGCCTGTCATGGCAATATCGCTTATGAATTGGACGGTCCCTTCAAATCAAAATTCAGTTTTCGTACGGCGCCACATCCCATCAATCACGGTAGACAGGCGGAGCTTGGTCAGCGTAAATCATGAACAGCCCAACTTAATTGTTAATAGGGCTTATATGCGTGTAGTTTATTATTTATTCGACGGACATGCTGCCGTTTGACGATTAGATGTTCCCTTATGGTTATGGGCGTTGTATTGATGTGATTATTTAAGACGAATTACGTTATTGTTAACGTATTTGAGAGACTATTTCTATACAAAAATCTTTTGGTTTTATAGCTTGTGTCTCCATTTGAATTTCAATTATGATTCGTACTTAGGTGTAAGCTAATTGTGCTATGTTTATATTATAGAAAATATTTATTTTTTGCTACGTAGCTTTGAAGTTGATACTTATATTTTTTAATTATTTCATTTTATACTTTTTACTTACGGATAACAGTAAAGAAACCATGTAAAGATACCCACCTCAATGCATCGCAACCCGTGAAATATTTATTAGTAATGTGTTGTTTCGGTGACAACCTGTGATCTTCATCAGGAGTTCTACATTACCAAATGCTGTTTCGGCCCTAATGGAAAAGTAACTTTAAAAAATCTCTTAATCGCCATAACTCTGCCTATAAAATTTGAAGAGTTCCCTCGACTTTCCAAGATCCCATCATCAGATCATGAGCAAATTGTAATGGAACCAGCTTCAGACTATACCCTTTCGAATAATATCGGTTAAAATAAAATAAAGTCGGTTTACAATTGGTGTATATACAAAACACACACAGCCGAACATAGAATATTAGAAAAGGTTATTAAGCGCCATAGGTAACGGGTTCGATTCCTGCTCCGAGCAGATGTTTTCATTGACCATACATCTGCTCTGATAGGCATGTTTTCTGGTCTGGATGTTTCCGGGCCTCCGACACAGGTTATAATTATCCTAATGGGAGCTGTTGAGTAGGGTTTATTTATTTACTTATAGAACCTTCTTCTTTTTTGAAGACGGTTGAAAATATAAAATTACGTAACTAATTTTTTATTAATATGAAGCGTTACAAAAAATCAATATCAAAATTCAAACTTCCCGGAACAGTATGATATAACGAATACCATTCACGCCTCGCGCCTCGCCCGCCCGTCTCGTGTCAAACCAATTAAACGAGATCAAGGCCATTGAAAAAATATAAATGCTAATCCATCGCCTTACCATATTATATAGACATGCTTTTACAACAAAATGTCCAAGGATTCACTGGTGCTCCTTCGTAAATTCGTATAAGGTTTTTTTATGTTAGGTCCTAAGTTGGTAAGCTAGCATATGGCCCACCTTCTGACGGTTGCCGTAGCCTATGAGCGCTTGCAAGACTATTTGTAGGTGTCACTCACGCGTTGCCAACCTCGAGATTTTGGTACTTAAATTTCCTTTGTCCAGTAATTTCACTAGCCTACAGTGGCCTTCAAACTGAAACTAGATATCAACTGTAGAATATTTGACCACTGCGGTGGTACCTACCTAGCCGGACTCTTACAACAAAAGATCTACCATCATTTATTATTATAATCGAATGACAGGCTGCGTGGCTAAGGTGACAGGCTTGAAACAAAATCGAATATAATTAGTTTGTGACTAACTTAGTATCGTTGCATTTACGAAGGAGCACCAGCAAATCTTTGGACATATTTTTCTGTATTGAAAGGCCTAAAAAAAACTAAGGATAGTTTATAGTAGGTAAATCAATGGTTCTATCATATTAACCGTGTTGTTTCTCTCTCTGTCCGTTAAATTCAGATTTGATTTTAGATAAATTGATAATTCTAATATCACCGACATTTATTCTAGCTTTATATAATGACCTGCAATACATTATTAATAAGCATTGGTCTTGGGTTGGGTCGTATCATACCAGAGCCAAAATGAGCATGGGATACAGGAACAGCGTTAGGGCTCCCTTCCGTACACAAATAGGTACTCTACTTTTAAACAGCTTCAGATACTTTTGTTGAATGAGTATGCTTTTTATATAAACTGGATATTATGCCTGCAAATACCTCGTCCAGTGGCTTAATGTGGCTGAAGGTGAGTTGAGAAGTTGCTCCTGTTGCATTGCGATAAGTGGGAACGCTATAGACCTAAACCTTACATTTTCTCAACTAACACAATAATTTAATAAAAAATGGTTTGAAAATCACCTTATCATTTTTGAAGACCTAGATATCTAAAAATTATTTATGTATATAACTTCTTCTTCATCCTAGCATTATTCCCGGTATTTTATGTACCCAGGGCCTGCTTATTACTCTTATCCGGATTTGACAGCTTACTAGTTTTTACACGGAGCGATTGCCATCTGACCTCCGCAACCCTAAGGGCGAACCAGTAACTCATTGGATAAGAGCAATTTACTTATCAAGAGTTAACGATTATTATCAGATGTTATTGATAATAACTGGGACCGACAGCTTAACGTGCTCTCCGAGGCACGATGGGCGACCCACACGGACAAACGTCCAGACCGAGACAGAAATTTTAACAAACATCTGCCCGAGCGGGAATCGAACCCGCAACCGTCGAGAACAAAGGCAGACTCGCTACCCACAACGCCACAACGGTGGTATTTATGTATACAACTGTTTTTTTTTTAACTATAGTTAAATGTATGGAATACACCTATTTACCAAATTTCTTATAAATAGAGTTAATAGACTTCCAGTAAAATGGCTGTGACATATGAACGAACAGACGGACATGACGAAATTATAAGGGTTCCGTTTTTGCCACTTGGCTACAGACCCCTTAACCGTGACAATTATTCATTAATACATGATGCTAGGCGGGTGGAATAAAATGTCGCTTACAAATAAGCGAACACTTTACAAAGCCGTCGTTAAAGCCTCTTAAATTAACTTATGCAAGCTCCAATTCTTCACGCATTTCATTCCTTCGTGCTTAGCAAAATTCCAAGTCATCTAGCAAAGGTTTCTGCACTTTGGCCTTTGCCTCAGGCAGTCCGTGGTACATTCGTAACGTCGATCACCATAGAGACTTCAAACGCGATTCGGTCTTATAGAAATCGATATTCCTCAAAAAGCTCTCCAAGAACTTTTTCGAGAAAACCCTATTGCATTCCAACTCTCTCGTTAGACAGGCCACCATATTAACACATAGAGGTGACATACTGACAAGACTCAGGCGTCACGTCCTGCAAGACACCGACGATAGCATATTATAAGGGTAATACGTTTAACTTTAACACGAGACAGCCAGATCGACTTCTAATGCCTTCATCAAGAACAGCCCTTTTAAGTAGAAACGGTTATAGTATATCTGTTCATATATCTAACAGGTTGTCAGAAAATTTAAAAAAATTACATTAAAAAAATTTAAAGAGAATGAATGAAGAGACTTTTATTACATGAATGGCTCGTGGAAAATTGTTTTTACTCATTGAATGAATTTAGAGGACTTTGAATCTAATTTTATTAATATTGTGATTTTTTTTATTACTCTAATATTTGCCTATTTTGTATTATAATATACTTAATGAAGATAATTATTTAATGTTTTAATTGATAATTTAAGTTAAAAATATATTTAGCTATGTGGATGAATGAATTAAATCATTTTGTACATTGTACGAGTATGTATATATTTTATATTATATTTATCGTCAACAAATTGTACCGTGTTTCAAGCAAATCATTATTATTATTATTACATCAATACTACATACTCATTCTATTAAAATTAAAGGTATGTTCAAAAAGTTGTTCATTGATGTACATATATGGAAAGCTGTAAAAAATTTAATTGACTACATACTGAAGCATATGACATAATGTGATAGAAATAATCGCGCATTGCGGGCACGTAGTGGCGCCAGACAGTTTTGAAATAAAAACATACGCATGCTGAGACCCAAGTCTGTCGCTGGGAATTAAGTGGTATACATAGGGCTAAACCAAAATGTTGGTAATTAAAAACAATAAAGATTTCGTATGTTAAGATCGCATAGAAAAGGTACTATTCTAAAATTAATTTTTTCATCTCAACTCAAGAAAATCTCTGTACGAGTATTTATGTCAGAATTATTTATTTCAACAAGTATTCGTAATAAAGGTCGACAAGGGTAGTACTGCCCTCTCAATGTTGCGTTTCGAGCGATGAGTGAAAGCGCCGGAGGCCCAATCTCCCAACTCCTCTGGTCCCGTCTCATCCATCCCCTCCAGCCTCCTACATCTTAGGTTGACATGACATAAAAAAATTAGACTACTCTAAATTCAACGCAAAATATAAAATACTTCCTTTTGTTATATAAAAAAAGATAAAAGTCTCAAAAGTTTAGTAACTTTCTACACTAGTGACAAGACGTAGTGGCGCGGCGCTAACTAACCCGCCTTAAGCGCAGGTCACAGGTTCGATTCCCGCTCGCGGCAGATATTTGTATTAGCCTTACAGGCATTTATTCCAGTCTGGGTTTGTTTGTCCTTGTCTTGGTGTGTTTATGTGTTGTTATTATGAGATGATTTATATTAATGTTAGACATAGGGACGTGACGACCCCATCGCCACAGCAGATTATTCCACCAATGCAATCAGTCACACTGGTGATAGGTATTTTGTCGAGAGGCCAGATATGTAGGTATCACCACAGTGTTTCATTAACATTACTGGGTCTCGGTTTGAAGGGCACTGTAGGCTAGTGAATTTAGTGGGCCAAAGAAATTTGAGAACCAATGTCTCGAGGTTGGCAACGCGTGCTACTGATGGTGTTGCAAGCGCTCATAGGCTGTGGCAACCGCTTACCATCAGGTGGGTAAGTAAGCTTGCTTGCCAACTTAGTAATAAAAAAATCGTTTGCGTTAAAGAGTAAAAACTTCGATCATCCCTAACGTGACTGTACTGTTTTTCAGCTCTGCGTCCCGATGTCTAGGAGGAAAGTTTCAGGACGCATATTTGTCTCGTTTTCAGTTGATTTTAACAAATTTCTCCGCTGTGTGATCTATGGAGATACGCGGAATTCGTCAGTCTACGTGCTACCTGGGTCCCCTTTTCCGGTATTAAGACAGAAGAGGTAACAAACGATCTCTTCTTATTTAATCATACAATTCAATCCGCCGTGCCGTGTAGGAGTGACAAATATAAAAGCAGGAACATTAATATGGACATATTTCATTGTCACCCTCATTTTTACAATGTCTCGTTTTGAGTAAAATATTAATGGTCACATTAATCATCCATCATCATGGGATGGATCATCTACATTCTTCAAACCTTACAATTAAACTAGCGGCCAGACCCCCGCCCCTTCCGGTTGCATGGTGTACCTGTTTTTCTTTACTACACGGAACCCTAATTCTTTTTCTAAAATAAAAGTAGCCTAAGTTACTTCTTATAACATCAACTAACCGTTTTAAGAGATTAGCCGAAACAAAACAATCACTGAAATTTTATTTACTTTGTAGCAGCATCACCAACGTGCAGTTATAGGAAATAATTGTACGCTACACATCTTTTATTTATCTTTATTTTCTACGTCATCGTTCGGAATAGATGAACGTAGATAGCTCTGAAAAGAGCGTTTTTAAGATGCAGATCCGAAGATCTACAGTTTCTTCTTTCTTCAAGCTTCCAATAAGAATCTTCACACAATACTACTTCAAGCAACACGCGACGCGGGAACCGAACACGGACAAGACGACCTCGCTGCACTCGGCGCTCGACGATTCTAAGGCGACGCCGGGTCGCAGCGGTCAATTTTATTAATTCGCGCGCGTCCCTCCCGCGCGCCCTTCCCGCTTCAGACAGCGGCGTGCGGGGACCAGGACGCCACCTATCAGAAGCCCGCGTACTAATGTAGACTTTTTAATTGGAATTTCATTTTATAATTTTATATTTCATTTTTTTACTGTTTTTCTATTGGCTAATTACTTTTTCATTTTTTGTATAAATACCTGTTTACTTTTCGAATAAATTATTCCACTACATTCCACCGGAGAGTTTACTTATAATCTACGAATCCTCAACAAATAATAATTAACCACACTGGTATAGTGGTTAAAACTTGTATACATTTAACTATCACTAGGATTAGTAGGATTTTATAATCTTATAACTGCCCTTAAAACTTATAATGCCGCAACCAACTGTGATCGTCTCTGCTGATAATTTTTTATCGAATCCGTCTCCGTTTATTGATAACGATCTACTAAATATTGAAAGTTATTCCTAATAGATGCTCATAGACGCCCACGTCTTTTGGCATGCCATAAAAGTACCTGGAAACATGGATGAACGAACTTTGATTCCATAATAAGTACTTGGATGACAGAGTTTTGTTCGGATTATTTTTTTGTAAAACAACATTTTTAAAAAATTAATTCTAAGTAGATGTATTTAGCGCCCCGAAACCCCTGCATACTAAATTTCATGAAAATCGTTGGAGCTGTTTCCGAGATTTAAATTATCTGTATTACAAGTGTAAGCAAATAACTTCTTAATTTGACCCTTGGCTACAATTTTTTATTAAAAAAGGGCATGTTAGTTCTACATACAATATTCAGTTAATATTCTACATTGGTTGGCGGGAAAACTGTTTGAGCTCTTTATACTTGGTTGTGTCATGACTTCGTGAGCCATTTCATTTATTATTATTTACTAGTTATTATTATATTATTGCGTAGTTTCAGTGGCCGCCTTTGATCTTCAGCAGGAGTTCCACATCACCAAATGGTACTCCACTTTTCCGGAGCAAACTATTTTTTATATTACGGACTGAAGGGCTCTTCAGCCTGATTAGGAAAAACCTTTTAGTAAGAACTAAAAGTAATTATTAATAATAAAATATTTGTAACAGCCATTTTATGAGTCTGAAAAACTATTTCTAAATCTAAAAGCTTATTACCTGCTAAAGCAATATTAGAATTATTGTATTTTTTAATATAATTATTTAGTTCGCTAAAGTAAGCATTTATGCGACTTTATCTTACTAACGCCATCTAGGAATAAAATACGTTAAGCAGTAAAATTTTTAAATACAAAACAGTGATTGTATGATGTATTAAATACCATGAGCGGTATTGTCATCCCCTAAAAAGAGAAAATAGCCTGTAACAGACAGACGAAAGTGATCATAGGACGCCGCTTTTCTCACGCAATGAACAGACTTCTAAGAATGATGTAAATACTAATGATTGACGACGTTGTGGCGCAGCGGTAGCGAACCAACCTTAAACGCCACAGGTCGCGGGTTCGATTCCCGCTCGGAGCAGATGTTTGTATTGACCATGCACACATTTGTTCCAGTCTGGGTGTATTTTGTCCTTGTCCTTCATGTGTTTCTAGATCTCCGACACAGGATATCACTATCCTAATGCAGGCTGTAGGTGTGTAGCATTTAATTTATTTAAATATTGGTTAATGAAGGTTTCAATATTTTTAACACTAGAAAATTTTATTCTCATTTTTTCAGTCTCATCACTGTATTTGATTGCTATACACATATCGTTTATTTATTTTTTATGTTACAAGTTGGCAAACAAGCATACGGCCCACCTGAAGGTAATTGGTTCCCGTAGCCTATGAGCTCTGGCGGCACCATTAGTAGGTGCCACTCACGCGTTACTTACCACCAGTATGACTGATAATAGGTGCAATACAATTTTTTAATACATCAATCAAGTAATTAATAATAATACTAATTATTTAACATGTTCTTAAAATTTAAAATTACTTTGTAAGTTTTGAATCATCAAATAGAAAGGGCTGAATTGTAATAATGTTTATTTAATAAAAATAATAATTAATTTACATCTACAAAATTCTACAAGTTAGTTATTGAAATTAACTACGTAAATTTTATTGAAAAAAATTACTAGTCTTACAGTGCAATATTTTTTGTCATAGTTGATGGTCTAACTTAATAATACATTTATTAATAAAAAGACCTACCAAAAGTGTAATAGGCAAGACTCGCATTTAAGTCCTGATCAAAATTTTTTACAAAACAAGTTATAAAACTTTAAAAAGTCACAATATAGCAGTATCTCTCGTTTCTTTAATAATTGTAATATAAATCTAATAAAAACTATTATTTATATACACATGTTACCTACAGTATTATTAAAAGAAAGCTTTATTTAGAAATGTTGAGAAAATGAATGAATGGGATCAATAGTATATTAATAAATATATGTTGGTTGATTGCTAATGTACTGGACTGCTATAAATTATAAAACACTTATCTAAAAACTAAACCAATGTCATCTTATAAAAGATTAAAACCAAAACTGCTCTGATAATGTAGCTTATAACAATTGTCTATAAAACATTATAGTTCTATCAAATTAATTGAAGTTTTTGGCTATTAGTTAAGTTTATAAACTACAATCGGCGTCTTGAAGCTGTTTTTCTAGTAATCTCTTCATCTTTTCAGGGACTGGAACACCTGAATGGGCTGGCTTCGGTCTGCGCTTCCATGTAGCCTTCTTAGCGCTCTTAGTAACGCTGCCCGGTAATGGTATTGACTTGTGTTCTTTCGGCTTTGGCGTCGACATAATTGGGACAGTATTTGTTCTAGTTCTTGTTTGTAAATTCGTGTTATTTACTGTAATTATACAATAATTTTTAAATATATTTATATATTGGAACTAGCCATAGAATGTTTTCATCTAGTGATCATTTCAAATCTGTATCTTACCTTTCAGAATTTTATCCGTGGTGTTTTTCGATGAAATTGATTTTTTTATTGACGACGCAGGAGTAGCTTTTGCTTTTACTGTTTTAATAGCACGCTGTACCTTTGGTGTTGATTTTGGAGTTTCTCTAGGTGCCATTACAATTTCTTTTTGAATCACATAAAACAAACAAATATCGAATTATAGTCGATACTCGATATGAGATTAGATGAGATTTTTAAAATTCAACGTCTTAAAAGTTGCGACAGCACCTATTAAACCACAGAGCATATAAGTATCAAACATAATAAATGATTATTGAATAACAGAGTATAAAATAATAAGTAATGCTACCGTATGCGTTATAAACACTGAAGTAGGAATATTATATAGGTCTATGGTTATAAATTATAAGATATCTCTATCATCTATGGTTCTATGGTTACCATTTACTATTTACTTATTAGCTGACTGTATTCTTGTATAGGACATTGGACATTATAATACACATAATCTTTCCATTTAGCTATCCAATATTAAGAAGCGAATAGTAATGCATTTCATGAATAATTACAAAAATATTTTCCACATACATTTCTATGATAAATAAATTTATAAAATGTAATGAAGTGTGATCTATGATTAAATTATTTAATTTTTATTTTTCATTATGTTCTACCAACTTTGGACTAGTAGTTCGACTACAAATTTATAGAAACAAATAAAAACAATTTTTTCACTTCATTTGGCCATTTGCGTAACCTCACTTAATTTCAGGGGAAAGACAAGACTGCATGGAGTTAGGGTGCTCGCATTCTCTGTTACTTTCAGTTCTAACCTACTTATTCGAAAGTCGCTTTGAATTTATTTTTAATATAGAAAAAGAAAAAATTATGTTGTTTTTATAACTATGTTGTACAAATATAACAAGAATTACAAAACACTACATAATAAATATTTTTCAGCTTACACAAATCATCGGGATATTATACTGATGGACAACAGTTACAGGTACAATTCCATTTTTTTACAATCATTAATGTCATAAAACAGCTATTATTTTATTAATATGGCAAGTTTGCACTCCGCTGATAGCAACATTGTTATCTATTTTTCGCGACGTCCATCTTTGATGTGTATTGTGTTGTGTTGTTAAGAAAATTAATGCAAAAATAATATTATCATTTTAATAAGACTCTGACAAATATTTTGGTTAGCATTTATATACCAAGTTAATAGAACATTTTGTTAACTGGTGTAATATTTTCGTTTATGATTTTTACAAGTGTCACAGTTTCATTATCGTTTGTTCCACTAAAAAGTTTCACTTGTAATTCGCTGCTATTGACCTAAGTGCTAATTGGCCAACCTTCAAATGTTTTCTTTAGCTTTGATATAACTGATACAGTGTAATTTAGCGCGTGCTTACATCTCGTGCGATTGTTATTTTTATTGTCAAAACAGATGAATTGTGAAAATGGATAGATTGAATCAGATACGGGGCGAGGCGGGAAGTTCGCGCGACCTTACGTTGGATACTTCTTCCCCGCCGAGCGAGTCTTTCTTAACAGCTAACGAGAGTTCTTCAAAGTATTTCTCGCTTTCCGAAGTCGATTCCACATTTAGCATATCCCCGTCAAAGGATTCTTTGACGGTGACAACCACTGACGCAGAGCAAACAATAGCACCGGACGGAGAGCTAATATCGAGTCTATCACCAATTCCTAAAAAGAGTGATATTGATAATTATAAAATCGGTAAACAAATAGAGGCTGCTAACATTCTATCTGGCGGTGTTAATATTTTCGATGATAATGATAACTCTTATGATGGTGATGAGCTTGTTATAGACGACAATGTCGTAGATGATGAGAAACCTTCTAGTGAGCTTAAACTAGATGAGAATAATGAGCATCCATTAGAAAAACCTGAAACCATGGAAACCTTAGAGGAAGCTGAGACTATACCCAGTAAGGATACAGAAGTGGTACTTCAGATTGATGGCAAGAATGTTGATGCTATTGACATAGGTAATGGATTATATTTATATAGGAAAGCTGGTGAGGAGGAACTTGCAGCTGTTCAGATTATTGATGATGATCAACAACAGCCGAGTTTTAAATTTTTGAAAGTGCGGTGAGTATATATTTGTATAATTCTGTTTCATATTATAACAAGTAGGTTCATATTATAACATATTCCTCCTTTTGAATGTGTACTGGGATTTTATATAAAAACTTAAAGTGATACAACTCTTCTTCTTCCTAATATTTCCACTTAATACTGTTATCTTAATTTGAAGGATTACTAGTTTTTACACTGAGTGATTGCCGTCTCACCTCTGCAACCAGTAATACATTGAATTAGAGCAATTTTACAGATTTAGATTATAATAATAGAACCTAATTGGCCATAATATCTCAAAAGTTATTTATTTTTACTATTATAGGATTGCAAATTTCACTGGGCTATTATATATTCATTGTTGAAATAGGTATAAATTATTTTATGTATAATATTAGTAACACTATTCTATGCAGTTAGGTATACAAAGTTTTTTTACATATATCTACAACTAAATAGACATAGTCATTGAGTTAGAGTTAGTTAGAGAAATAATAATAAAATCTAAAATTATTTAATTTAACATAATAATAAAAACTTTTTAAGTTCTGAATTAATGACTTGGAAATACTGATAAATACTATATATTATAATTCTCAATAGAAATTAAATACTTCTACTCTATTTGTAGAAAATACTATCTATTAATATTTATTCTAACTACATGTTCAGCTTATTAGACTTAACAAAAATGTATAAAAAAATAAAAATAAAAATAGCCTTTATTCTACTGTTAACAAAACTGACTTAATTATTAATTATCAAAACTTTTATTTACAAAACTTACTTACATAATATATGAAACAATTATTGAAAAATTTTGAGTCTAAGATATATATATATATTTCTAAGCCCTTTTTTACTCTATATTAACAGTAGTCGCCTCTATGGCGTAGGCCTTCTCTAAATCAATCCAGAGTTTTCAGTTTCGTGCCTTTTGCATATGAATTGGTCCACATTGTTGACTGAAAATGTCTCTCCATCTTTTGTTCGGTCTACCCTTTCTTCTTTTTCTATCTGTTGGGAGCCATTCTGTCAAATGCTTTGTCACCTTCTTACTACTTCTTTCATACTCTTTTTTGTATGGCGAATTCCACACCTTCTCGTTCTAGCCGCACTTTGGCGTGCCATTTTGAGTATATATTAACAAAAATGTATACATTGTTTATTTTATTACTTTGCATATGATTTTCGGAACTCATTCATTTATTCAAATTTTTAATTTATTTATATTCATTAGCTTGAGCATAGTCTATTTAATCAATTAATTTATAATTTTCCCCTTTATTTTAAAGTTTTCTGAAATGATAATTACAGAGAGAATGCTGAGGGAAATTTGGAAGTATATGAAGAGATTGAGATAGAAATTCCAAAAGAAGTGGTGAGTGTGTTATTAAAAAAAATTGTTTGTGTTTCTTTTATTATTTATAATTGATTTTTATTTATGCTTCATTTTCAGCCTATCAAGGAAGGAAATCCTTTCGAGAAAACCTCCCATGTGCCTGTAAAAGATATAAGTAAAGTGATAAATGAGCCTTTGCATAATAAAATAGCTGATAAAATTATTAAAACACCAAAGAATGAAACAAATATTGTTTCTGATTTGGGCTCAGAGCCAATTATTGATTTACAATTAGAGTCTAAAACTGAAGTAAATTTAAATGGAAAAATGATGAAATTTAATGAATCTCGTAAATCTCCACTAGTAGGTACCTACACACCCATGACATACCATTCAACACCAAATAAAGAAGGTATACCATTAACAAAGACCATGGTGAACCAACAGTTACATCCAAGTAGACATTCAGATAATGTAAAAAAAACTATAGAAGTTCATACTGATAGCTGCAGGCAAAAGCTATTGGATACACCTCCAAAAAATAAAGATTTACATGAAACACCAAAAACACCGGAATCAATCAATTGTGATCAAGATAAACAAGAAAGTGCTACTGAATCATTATTACATTTTCCAATTACGGGTGGTCAAAAAGAACACATAATAGAGACCGATCAACACATCACTTTAGATGCTGTTGCTAATTGTGAATCCAGTATTGATGAAAACTGTATTGTTGAAGAAAAGTGTGGGTCTAATATAGAAGTAATAAACAATCCTGAATCATTTTTGGAAACTAAGAATGAAAATGTAGTAATCAATCAATCATCTGATTCAACACCAATTCAATTAATAGAATTCGAAAAGTCTGAATTATCACATTCTTTTTCTGAAATAAGTCAAAACACTAAAATTTTACATGTAAAGAAAGAAACATCAGATGTAGGCATATCACTGCAATGCGATGATAATCATGATATTGAAAAATCCAATGACATGCATAAAAAGAAGAAAAGAAATGAGATTAACAAAGGGAATGATAATCATGATGTTGAAAAACTTCAAGACATTCATAAAAATATTAAAAGAAATGATATTAACATGGATAAAGCAAAGACAGTGGACAAAATTAACGACAATGGAAACCAAGAAAAAATTAATAAAGACAAAAATTTTACTAATAAAGGTCTGAAAGAAGATGAAACAGAAACAAATATTAGTAAAGAATCTAAAATGATTGATTTTGATTGTAATAATGCAGTAAACAAAATTAGTGAATCAGGTCAACAACAAGAAACCAAAAAGAAAGGTGGGGTAAAGATTGTTTCTGAAAATGAAAACCCTGATATAAGAAATGATGATGATGAAAAAAATGGTTCAAAGATTGAGAGATTTGAAGAACGTAGTAACGAACTTAATGTTAAGTGCACAGTAACGCACAAAATCAATGAGACTGAACAAAACACTAAAGTTACCACCATGAACACAAGTACACCCAACATAGACGAGTCATTTAGCCTAAAAGAAAACAAACTAGAAGTGAATACTCATTTGCAGATAATTGAAAACTTACCAGAAAAATCTAAAAGTACATCACTTAACGAAAAAGGCACAAGCTCTTTAAAAATCGATCCAAACACTGGTAATATAAATATTGACATTGAAGATAAGCTTCACTCAAAAGATGAACAACTTTTAAAAAGAGTTAATGTAAAGATAGATAATGATTTAGTAGAAACAGTTTCCAGAGAAAAAAGCTTACTTTCTACAACAAAAGTGATTCCTGAAAAGTTGTCACATATAAAAGATATTGTAAGCCAACCAATGATGAGTAAACTAGGTGCTAAACTAGAAAGTCAAACTATATGTCCCAAACCTACAGTTACAGAAAAAATGCCGCCAACATAGTTCAAAACATGAAAAAGCTTATTTGTCCAAAAATGGCCATAGATAGAAAACCAATACAAACAAAGGTACCAACAATACAAATTAAAAATGCACCAAAACTAAAAATCATTAGCGACAAGCCAATTAGTAATAATGAAGATGAACCTGAAGTTCCCTTTGGGATGTGGACAGAAGTAAACAGACAAGATTTTCTCAATAAAATTAAAGAAATCAAAGTCCCCACAAATAGTACGCATACAAAACAACTAAAACAACCAAATGACTTAAATAGACGCGATGTTTTGAAAAAAATTGATAGCCAAAGACAATTTGCTGCAGGATTGGCAAAAATTGTTGATATTGGAAACTTATCTAAACTTAAATCAAAGGTCGAGACTTCCGCTTTCATTAATAAATGTAATGTTAAAGAACAATCCAATAAAAATGATATAAAAACTAGTTCCCTTAAAGCCCAGCCTTCGTTTGTGAAACAAAAACCTATATCTGTTCATAAAAAAGTTGAAAAAGATGAGTCTACTAATTCTGTAGCACCTTCGAATACTATACAGCGTAAAGAAATAAATAATCAAGATTTAATTGACAAAACCATTGAAGGTATTATTAATAGGACAGTGACGGGAAAAAATACGCCAGAAATCACAGAAGGAAAGGCCTGCTAATTTTACTGAAAAACATAAACATACAAGCTCAGTATCTTTGGATGAGATAGAAATGAAAATGAATGAATTACATGGAATTCCTTTTGAAGAACGATCTGTTCAAGAGATGTCAAAAATCGCAGCCAATGATGTAAAAAACTTTCCTAAGACCGATAACTTTAAATCCAGTAAAATACCTAATCTTGTACCATGTAAAAATATAGACCAGAAGAAAGAAAAAATGCCTGATGGACTTTCAGATGAAGAAATTATAGAGCATGAGCCCATAACAGGTGACATCGAAACTAATAAACAGAGTTTGATGTCTTTGTTATCTGGCAAAGAGAAATTACCAATTGAACCTAGAAAAGAAGCGATTATTACTGAAAAAGATTTTGATAAATTTGCTCGTAGAAATTCTTTTACCTATGAAAATTGCTTAACTGTCAATTTTGATAGTAAAGAGCCTCACAATGTTATTCAAACTATAGTGGAGAAAGACCCTCCAGTGAAAAAATTATCTCGGAATGAATTAATGCTTGCTGAATCTAAAGCAAAATCTGCTAATAAACACCATCATGCAATGAGACATAACAATCATTCAAGTAAAATTCCAACTTCGGTAAAAATAGCGAACGATGAAGATACTTTGAACAAGAACTATCAGTCTAGAGTGCAAATAGCATATCAATCTGTTCTCACAGCCAAGAGAAACTTAGAATGTCCAATTACAATTATTGAAGATAAGCCAGTAAAAGTGCTTTATATGGACACGAATATGGAATTTGCACCAATGCAATTCAATGTTCAAGGACAGGAACTATCACCTTCTAAAAAACCAACGACTGAATTGTCTGATGTGATACATAGCGCTTCAGAGTCTCTTGATTCAGACACTTTAGATTCTCATAACGAAGTAAAATCACAAGACGAAACTAAAATGAAGAGCAAACACCAAAGAAAACAAGTTTTGACACCAGTCGAAGAACCTGAACTAGAACTAATTGAACCTGATGATTTAGGAATCGAAGTTTCACCGAAGAAAAAACGTAAATTAGAAGATAAAACTGAGAAAGTTTCAAAAAATCTTGTGCCAAAGAAATCCTACCTACTAAACCGAAACATAATGGACAAAGAAATGACAAAACCACAAGATATAGTGAAAAATACAACACATGATACCGAAAATCGAAATGAAATATTTAAAGGTCATTCGGATGCGATATCGGCAATAGACAATTTGGTAAAAGCTGCTGAATTAATCGAAACACAAGCTGAAAATAAGAATACTATAATTAATGTGCAATCATTAGATAATTCGCAAAACACGCCTATAAAAAGGGGAAGAGGTCGCCCTAGAAAATATCCACTACCTGATCAAGGGTCCGATGTCAAAGTTCCAAGTCCACAGAAAAAACCTAGATTAATAGATGCTAAAGTAACTAAAAGTTACAGTGACTCTGATGAATGTAGTGATGGAGAAATTGTTAAAGAAAATTGGACAATGGGGAAAATTAATGAAAAAATAGTTTGTCCAATTTGCAATAAATTGTTTAGGTCTGAAAATGTTGTCTTTAAACATGTGAAGCATTGTACGGGTCCTTCGCCTAATCGATCTGATTCAGATAAAAGAAGTCCTGTAAGACTCCGAAGCTCATCTGAAAGAAAATCCCAAGATAGTGGATCAGATTATACAGATGATGATGATGAGCAAAAAGAAGAAGAAAAAGAAATAATTATTAGTCGTAAATCTCGTCATTATTCTAAATCCACTAATGATAATGAAGATGTTATTATAATAGAAGATACACCTATTAAAGAGAAACCAGACAAAGTCCAAAAAACAAAACATCCGGATATGAAGAAAAATTTCACAAAAAGTAAAGTTCAATACAGTACTAGCAATCTTCATTGTGAAATTTGTGGTAAAACTTTTAGACAGTTATCATATTTGGTCAGCCACAAGTTGCAGCACAAAAAAGAAGATGTAAAGAACCCCGAAAGTGAAGTGACGAAATCTGTTTTCAGTTGTGAAGTTTGTAAGAAAGAATTTAGAAAATTGTATCACTTAGCTCAGCATCGAATTATACATAATTCTAATACTACGGCAACTAGGTTAATCAGAAAAAGTTCTTCGGAACAGAATAATGCTAAATCATTTAAAAATCAAAATGATTCAAAACAGAGTGATGATCCGAGTGCAGGATTTCGATGTGAACCATGTGATAAATCTTTTAGGAAACTGCATCATCTTGTTGAACACAGGGAAACTCATGATGGCATAAATAAAAAAGGCACTTCAAATACACAAATTTCGAACGAGGTTAATAAACCTTCAGTATCTTATAATTGCGATAAATGCAAAGAAGTATTTAAAAATTACAAGATTACTTGGAACATAAAGAACAACATTTGGAAACAAGTTCCGAGAAATCGGATGACAAAAGTGTTAAGAGTTCACTCTCAACTAAAGATATTAT
Source organism: Hestina assimilis (assembly GCA_023373885.1). Classification (NCBI taxonomy): domain Eukaryota; kingdom Metazoa; phylum Arthropoda; class Insecta; order Lepidoptera; family Nymphalidae; genus Hestina; species Hestina assimilis. The sequence continues at coordinate 14,605,830 of CM041746.1, read as the reverse complement.
TCACGAGTGCTCGCTTTGTTACATGGTTTTCCCTAACGAGCATTCATTAAACAAACACACAATAATATGTCTTAGAAAAAAGAAACAATCAGCAGCTAAGCAAGCTGCCAAGAAAACAGAGCAGAAAGAAGCTATTGAAGCTGACGATCATAAATCGGATGCAATCGTTATGCAAGACACGGAGCCAAAAATACACTGTCAACAAGTAGAAAGCGATGAAATAGTAACTAAACCGCTGAAGGATTCTATTATATGTCCACAACGAAAAGACGAAAAAGATAAAATCGATAAACCAGAGAACTTATCTAAAAAAGATACTGATGAAGAAATAGATAAGAAAAATTTAAAAATTCGAACAAAATCAAATGATAGAGATGAGTCTCCTGAAAAAGCAATAATCGATCAACCGAATAAAGTTACAATTAACAGTAAGGATGATAATGAACAAAATATTAAACTTGAGAAAAATGACATTATAGAATCTATTACAATATCAGATTCGCCAATACTCAAGAAAAAATCATTTGTTAAAGAAAAAATTGCTCCAACTATTACAAAACGTAAAAAAATTGCCCATGTTTCCCAATCAGTGGTTAATGAACCAAAATCGCAAGTGGAATCGAGTGATGATGATGAGATACGATACATGTTAAACCCCAATTTTAATGATGATTGTTCGGAAAAGAAATTATTCATGAAAGTTAGCGCCCAAAAACGAAGTTCTCTTCAAATCGAAAGACCAAACTCCAAAGATTTAGTAAAGAGAAGAATATCACTGCAACACCCTCCAAAAATACCTCGTTTGAAAGCAAAAGCAGTCGAACCCAGACCCCTAAATTCTCTAACAGTTGCGAAAAGGTTGAAAATCTCCAAACCTAACGCAACACCCGTCACAGATTCCGATGATAGTGATGTAAAATATTCTTTTCCTACATCCCCATCAGAAGCGACAACTTCTAAAGAAGACAATATAAGTAAAAATCAAACATTGGCTGCAAAAAGAAAATCGCTTAGTGGTATAGCTAAACGGAAATCATTGGGAAAGCACAAACCAGAAATACCTAAGAACAAAATTAAAAGACGTAAGTATTACAAAATAATAATAACTTAACGAACCGTTTGTTGTCGTTTGATGTGTAACATCTGACATCTCACCTTGGTAATAAGCAACATATTAGTAATATTAGTATATATTACTAGCATCGCTCGCGTTCATTATCCAAATCAAATAATGTAGCGCATGCTGTTCTTGTGACATACGTCCTTTTCTTTTCACGAGATCACTCCCACTGATTGCATCAAAAGCGAGAGAAAAGATGTTGCACATCAAAACAATACTGTGATATATTACTTAATTTTTCATTAAAACTACTATCGTTAACTATTGTTAAAGGCACAACAGAAGTAGAGTACAGGTGTGACTGCGGACAGCTATTTAGCAGCGCGGCGCTGTTGAGCCGTCACATCACGCTGGCGCACACGCCGCCTCGGATACGCCGCCGACGCTCACCACCGCCTCAGATTGAGACACAAACGATCACAAAATCGCGGACAAATAAAACTAAACCTACCGTGCAAACGAAGAAGCCCAGAAATGACGTTACCAACTCGAATACAATTCCAAATATAAAAGTAGGAACCAGAAAATCTAGTGTTATTAATAGTGAAGCAAAAGTTACTAGTGAAGTCGTCAAGACAATATACGAGCCCATTGGTAAAGTGCTGAGGAGCGCGACATACAGAGGAGTGCCTGTGCAAACCAAGACACTTGTGGAGAAATCTAAGAAATAATTGGTATAGTATGATATAGAAGCTATGGACTGAGTAGGATTCTCCTGGAAATAATGTGAGAAACTAGGAATAGGAGTCGCTAGAATGTAGATAAAATCACGCATCACAAGCGCTCACAATGATGTAACAGACGGACCATTGTTTAATAGATATATTTTTCCTATTTGGGCATGTTTATGATACACCAAATGACAGATATTTTTATCGCGGTTTGGAGCGTCGTTGGTCTTGTCGATTTGCGAAATTATAAATCATAAAAATATATATTTTGTCAATTTCTTATAGATATATGATATAAAAGAGTAATTATTTATATTTGTGTTAGTTTTAAGAATTGTTTCTTTATAATATATACATGTATAAATTTAGCACAGTTCAGTTTAACTGTTAATATTATGGTAATTATTAAAACTGTGCTTTTCATTTTAAAAGCTCTTGTTGCTCTGTGAATTTTTATAAAAAGGAAAAAGGTTAACTTTATTTCAAATACTACAATTGCACCAATAAAATAAATATTAGTGCATGGCAGAGCTGGTAAAAGTTTGATATTGAGATACATACTGAAAATAATATTGTTTTTATAGAATGACATTGTTACCATTTAACTATACTGCATTTTTAATCATTTTATTCCACTTCCGATCTCTTTCGATATTAGTTTATTAAAGTCGGCCTTGTTTCTTTATGTACAAGTTTAAAAAATATATATAGATAATAATTGTAAAAGCTTAGCATCTGCATAATGTTGGTTTTTAACTTTTTATTATCAGTTCAGAGCTGATAAAATAATGACATTACGAACGACATTTAGATATGGTCTTCTAGGACAGTTATTCAAAGAAGGTCAGGGTAAAAATTGGTCATGTTAAAAATAGACATATCGGAAGTTTAATTTTTAATCAATGTATTTGTGATGTTTCAGGATGATAATCGACAATGAGCTTATAGAACACAATTTATTGATTTTTTGAAAGTTTGTAAATTTGCTATAGCAAATTAAAGAGCTTCCCGATTTTGGATTGTTCCCAAAGTGCTTTGTAGTGTATTTAAAATGTAACAAAAATCATATTGAAAGTTGAAATCGATTATACAATAATTAATATAACAGTTATCAAAGTCAACCAACAATTTTAAAGAATTTAATATAAGATAATATTCGAAAATGTATTTTGGGAGATATTTCATATGCAAACTTGAATAGGAAATAATATACGTAGCTAAACTGACCATAAAGATTTTCTCTTGAATTTTCATCATAAATTTCTAGCAAAATAGGACCAAAATTTTATGAAAAAATTGTAATGGTAATAATATATACTGTTTTTAATTTTAATTAGTGTTTATCTGCTATTGTGACTAACATTGGAATATTATGTTATTGTTAGACAAGTAGTGTCTTGTAAAATGGTTGCAAGCATTTAACATAGATTTTATAAATGTAGATGATATCATTATTTTTAATATGATGCAATTTTCATTGATGGGTTATAATAAATTTTCATAAAATGTGCTGTTTACTTTAAAGTTTCATAGTTAAAGGTGTTTTATTAAAATATTCTGTGTTTTGTATGTTGTAAGAGATATAATTTGTAGTAATTTTTGACAATAAATAATTACATAATGATATTGAATTTTAAATTATACATAATTTACACAATACTTAAATTACATCTATATTACACTTTAGAACTTAAATGTTCACTTCGTACAAGGCTTCAGATGTGGAATTAGCTGTCTACTGAAGTTTTCCTCCAAAGGCCAACAATCTGGTTGAAATGTTGTCAACAGGTTGGCAATTCGCATGATACTCATGGTGTTCCAAGCATCCTTTGGTTATGATGTTTTGCCATCTTGCGGCCTGTATACTTTTTGTAACCTCAAAAGTAGAAAGTCTAACCCCTTTCACAAATTATGTCAACAATGCTTGCTTCCATCAGTTGAGGATCAACACATCGTATTTGAGCTGAAGCCAAGGCATCTTCTAACAGAGCATTCAACAACCTTTCATCATTTCCCATGCATGATAACCTTTGTTGAAGAAAATGTACATCAACTTGTAGCTGTTGTAGGCCATGGCGGCTAAAAGTGCGCAATCTCACGCATTCTACTAAAGCTTTCAATGCTACTTTCAACGCCCCATTCGACAGAGCAGCTCGATCGGCACCAGCAGGACTGAAAACCTCAATTCTTTCGGAAAATATTCTATTTATAGGGGAAAAAGATGAAGGTGCTCGAGACCATATGGTTCTACGACTAGAGTCACTAGATGGTTTAATACTTGTTGGAAATAGTTGCGAGGCAGCACTATCAGCGCTAGCAAGCGTTTCCACAACCCTTCGACAAACTGCCCTTGGACCTCGTGGCTCTGGGGCGCGTAACCAGTCTCTGGCAAGCACTGATACTCTTAACATCTGGGCTGCCGTCTGCCCTATAAACACCACCTCAGAGTCTAAGGCTGTTTGAGCCGCCGATGACAAGTGAACCATTACACTATTTGTATCTTTCTTCTCAATACTTAATCCTGGAGCTGACTCTTCTAATAGTTTTAAGAGATGATTATGTAATGTTGTCACTCCACTCTCTTGCATTTCTAAACATAATTTAGCTAATATTAGCAGTAGTTCAAAAGGAATGTTATTTGATGCCTGTAAAGATGCCATTTGTTTAACCATTTCCGATAGATTAATCAAAGTTTCTGATATTACTGTCCAACAAGCATCAGCAACAGCTTTACTGCACCACAACTTAAGCCCAAAGGAAAGTTTGTTTTGTAAGAAAGCCATTAAATCTAACAAAGAAGCTTGTATTTTTTGCATTAAATGAATTTGAAGGGAATTAAGAATATCTTTAAGATCTGCAGTTTCCGTACCCTTACTGGCTAAAGACTGCCTCACCCTCATAAGATTCTCTTTAAATTGTATTTCAATAGTTTGATACTGAATAGTTGCTTTATGCTTAATACATTGTACAACAACATCCAAAGCCTTCTGAGAAATAGAATCACTGGATATAATCTCAGACATCGCTTGTAATTTTCTAAAAAATTTATCTAAGCCTCTAATTAGTATTTCAGTGCCTACATTCTCAGGTCTCTTGACAACTTCTTCAAATAGGTGAAATACTTGTGTTATTACTTTATCCGCAAACTCGGGTAGGTTCTCAGTTTCCTTGTCCTGAAATAGGTCATGATAACACGATATTACAATACCTAAGTCGGCTAATAAAGTATTGTTGCATTTTTCTACCCATTCTAATATATCAGCACTATCAACAATTTTATTTAAGTTCTTCAAATGTTGATCTAATCGATTCTCAGCGCAAGTCAAAAAAATGTCTTGTAAAGAGGAATCTGTTTCTTGTAGCTGTCTCAGCATGCCAACACTTTCAGCAAGTTCTGAAGCTGATGTGTCAGGGGTGAGCAGTCTTTCTCTTAAAGTCTTTTTAAGATCACATATTATTTCTGAACATTCAGTTTGAATGCTCTGAAATGAAGGTTGATTACCATATTTTTGTAATACTCTTTGCGCATGTGTGTAATCTTGGACTGCATCAACATAACGGCTTTCTTGAATTGCCTTATTTAACTGTGTTGGTAACAAGAAAACGAATTGTAATTTGTCTAATAATTGACGAGTACTACATAGTCTATTTACAGTATTTCCACTTTCCTTTAAGTTATCAGATATCTTAGAGCTAAATGTTGTTATGTTATTTATATTTTCACTAAGTTTGTTCATTTCTTCTTGCATTATTTGAAAATCGGAACGCATTTTACGAACTGTCTCCGTCGCAGATATAAATTTGTTGTAGTTCTCGTAAACTAATGTTTGCATTTCTGATTGTAAGAACTGGCTTTGAGTTACCACTTCGGCCTCTTTATCCATCACTTGTCGGAGCGTAGCACATTTTAGAAGACATTCTAAATACATTTCTGAATTGAAGTTACTTCCATCGATGTCCAGAGGATTTTCGTTATCCTTAGAAGATTCAGCCATTATGGGTAATTATGTAAAATGGATTCGTTCATATACAATTCCTTTCTCTGGCTAATAATTACAATTTTACTCTAAAACGAACATGGAAATTTGTTATTGGAGTTCAGTAGAAAGTTTATAAATTAATAAACTTCACATTCCTCACAAGCACAACTGTCAATGTCATGTTATCATAAATTATAAAATTATATATTGATTATTGATATCCGTTGATATGCCTATCAATTGACATTTGACAAATCTATGAATATTATGATATCGACGTGTGATTTGCATAGAATTAATATAAGAACAAGAAAGCTCACTGAAGCAACATTTCTGTGACAAAAGAGAGGTTCCAAATGGTATTTTTGTCCCTATCTAATCGAAATACCATAATTGTCAATAATTGAGGACAAAATACGAACTTGAATCATCTTGATTTCTGCATATTATTAATATATTTAAATTAGAACCAATATATTATTTTATTGGAATATTATTATTCTTATTAGAATTAGCCAGTGGTATTACAGTAGTGGTATGTAAGTCGGAAAATATAATAAAATTATATTTATTTTTATCCATTCTTTTTTCTTTCGTCGTCACAAGAAAAACTGAAAATAACATTTTATTACTAAAATAAAGATAACATAACTTTATTTTTAAATTTTTAAGTAATTTTAATTGATAAAAAAATCAAGAATCGTCTTTCAACTTAACATAGCAGAGTCACCCTGGTTCTTATAAAACAAAATTACTTACAGGTGGAAAGATTTACAACAACCTGGATAAGATTCATTCTTACAAACAAGTATAACACATTTGTTCACCATTTTTCTAAGAAAAATCAATTAAAAAAGCTTTGAAGAGCCCAATCTGTGATTTGAAAATTTGACGTTACTATAGTAACCAAAATAACGCCAATTTGTTGGTAAATTTTGAACTGTGTTGTCAGAATAGTAATAATATTTTCTTTATTTAAAGTCATTTAACCGAAATGGTGTATTTAAAGGCTTATTATATTATGATCAAAACTATTAATTTTAGTAACAATTGTTTTTAATTATAAAAGACTTTCGTTAAGCAAAATTATTATAAATATATTAGGAAGTTGTGTAACTACCACCTTATCAAATTATTTTTTTGTAAAGGCAACCTGTGGGAAAGAGACACGGATACCATTTTGTATGTCTCGTTCTCGAACAAATTTACGTTTTAGTATGAAGTATTGAAAATTGAACTTAAATATTTAGCTATAAAGTATGATTTTATTTAACATTAAATTACAAGTGATTGTTCTTATTCTTATATTATTTCTATGGTGATTTGTGTTTTCCTCAGTTTTATTCTATTAAATAATTAGCTTTTTAAAGCACTTTTTAATACCTGGTTCTTAGAAACTTGAAAGAAAGAAAATTTCATTTTCAAATGAATGATTTTCTGCTTAGGGATATGATCTAGAATTTTTTTCTGATACCCATACACTATCAGTTCTATATAAATTTAAAGACCAGCCCTTAGACTATCAGTTCTATATAAATTTAAAAAAAAATGTCGAAAAAATTCGCCGGTGCTCGATCGTAACTTAAACACCAACGCAACGGAACGAAGTCAGTCACATGGTAACGTAGTCGGTTATATTGTAAGCGCGTTGGTGTTGAATTTAAGAAGGAGCACTAACGAGTTTATATTTTGTCTGTATGGAAGTGCCAATGAAATGCACAAAATGAAAGCAATTAAATGAAACAAATTTAAAATGCTTTGTTCAATATTTTTTATTACATAATAATGTATCACTTTTTTAAACGGCTTTTTTATAAATAAAAGAATTTACAAAGTTGTAACCTATTAGAATATAATATCTTCAGTGAAAGTGACTTAAGTCTTAAATTGATTTTTTTATGTATTGGAGCACAAAATTTCATCAAACTGTTTTTTTTAAGGATTGTCACTTTTACACAGATATAAAATCTGAAAGATTTCTATAAACAATATCTGTCTGTTCCAAATTAACAAAATTAAAAAAAAATCAAGATCATTTTACAAACATCTTGCATTATGTTTTAAAATTAGAACAGATCACAATGAATAACGAAATAATATATTTATATCATATATAATTTGCAAATATCCACTAAAAATAGCTGTCAGATTTAATCATTTAATAACCAAGCAAAATCATAGACTTACTATATACTATGGACAGACTCTTTCATAAAGAGAAGAAAAATCGTTGATTCCACTTTGTAAATTCAACATCAATGCAATGGAACGAAGTTAGTCACACAATAACTTTATTTTATATTTTTTTTATTCAGTTATGAACTCATGATTTGACACAACATAACCAAATTTACAAAGTGATACCAGCAAGTCTGTGTCATTTATTCTCCTTCCATAGTTTATATTAAGTTTATGAATAAAATATATATTTTTATGATAAACATTTAACGAAAATAATAACATCATTTACACATAATTACTATATCAAGCCTTTTCAGGAAGACCATCGTAACTGACAAAACATTTTTTTACAGGAGATTTTTTTGTGTTTACTGATTTTAAATTTAAAGTATTTATGATATTTTCATAAAAGTATATTTAAGTGACTATTCATTGATTATTATCAGTGGTTTAGCTTTCCCTAAAGGGGCTCGGTAACAAAATTTTTAGGGGCCTTCTACCGAAGCCCTCACGGTACGACAGTAAAAAAATCACTAAAGAAACAAAAATAATCCAGTTTCGAACGGTTGTAAAGTAAAAGTATGGACGCTGAGCGCACGGCCCAGAGTTTTTGGATAGCATTTTACGAATTTTCGCTTACTGGGTTTCAGGGCCCCTGTAGTTGGGGCCCCTTATCATTGATACGGCGATAACTATGCCCCTGATTATTATACTATACTACTTATTTTAGTTTTGCAAACTCGCAAATACGGTTAGTCAGAGGTAACTGTGAATTTTAGATTTTAGGCGCTTACGATGATTCCTGAAAAGTATAGATATAATAATGTTATATAGCAATATTTATTATTCATACAACAAATAGGAAGGAACTTAAATCTTTATATTGTAAACTGATTTGCACTTATTTTATAACCATTATTCTCATACTTATTTTTTGCTGAATTATTCTGTATTAAAAATAATCATATATATATATATATATATATATATATATTTGATCATTATTATCTTCATACAAAGACATGGACAATTATTAGTTATAGTCCCATTGATTCATTATTCTATTTATTTTCAATACATTTGTTCTTAATTGATCAATAAATTACCATAATAACATTTATTAGCATTAACATGTTATGTAGTTGCTTGATTCAAGGAATAAGAGTGTATTTTATAATAGATTTTATTTTTTAATTTAATCCTAAAAATAATATCGAGCTACCTGATGATTATTAATAAATCTCTGCGATTTTATTTATTTGTAATAATAATAATTATTAAAAACTCTACCATAAAGATATTTTGTATATTCAAAAAAATCTTGATTGATAAACTAAATCCTAAATATCACTTTTATTATTTCATAAAAATATAACAACCAAGTTGAAAGTTACGGTAACGAAAAGTAATTCTTTTTATTTCATGACTGTTGACAAACAAACATATGGTCCGCCTGATGGTAAGCAGTCACCACTACCTATGAACGCGATAATTGAAGTACCACATACACGTTGCCAGCCCAAGGGATAGTAGGGATGGGATAGGATAGGGAAATAAGGAACGGTATAGAGGAGAGAGATTGGGCATTCGGACTCTCACTCATCGCACGAAACGCAAAAGTACTGTTACTTTAATGAGAATTTGTACTTAGTTGTGGCAAAAGCAGATTGGATTTCATATAAAAAGGTTCAAATTTCTACCTCGAAATATTCATTAACGATAATGAAGGAAATTATCTTTCCTACCGTCAGGACAATATTATATAATATGCATTTCACATTGCACCTAATGGTAATAGCTGTAAAGCATAATTTTACGGCGTAGTCATTCTGTCCTCAACCGCAGTGGATCTAAGAATGGTAAATCACTTGCTCCGTCACACTCAGTCTGGTTAAACACTTTTAACTGCACTTCTTTCACTTTTACACTTTTCACTTGTTTATTTTGTTTGAATTTTGGCATCATCACGACCGGGACGAGTTGTTTCTGACCAACCTCTTCTGTGGATTGGTTCTCAGCGGCTTCCAGGGCCGTCTCAACGTCTATCAGGGCGTGATTACGACATTGGAGCAGTGCTGCCAACTGAAAAATACAATTAACATATATATCCTGCGGTATCTAGAGGAGCACCAGCTGATTAGCGACCGCCAGTACGGTTTCCGTCGTGGTCGTTCAGCTGGTGATCTTCTAGTTTACCTGACAAATAGATGGGCGGAAGCAGTTGAGTCCAAGGGGGAGGCATTAGCGGCCAGTTTGGACATAGCGAAGGCCTTCGATCGGGTATGGCACAAAGCGCTTCTTTCGAAGCTACGTTCCTATGGGCTTCTTGAGAAATTATGCAAGTGCCGCTTTATACATCGGCCGTGCTAATATTTCTCGGGAAAACGTCATTGAGTGCCGGAATAAACTTGTGTCTGAAGTCGAGACAACATTGACCAAAGTCTCGGACTGGGGCCGACTAAATTTAGTCCAATTCAACCCCAAGAAGACACAAGTTTGCGCGTTAACCGCTAAAAAATATCACCATTTGTCGTATCTGCTAGTATCGGAATACTTGGTGTCGACATTTCGAGCGACGTTCAGTTCCGCGGTCAGTTGGAAAGAAAGGTCAAATTGGCCTCTAAAAAGCTTGGTGTGCTCAGCAGGGCGAGGCACTACTTCACGTCGGCTCATCGCCTAAAGTTCTACAAGGCACAATATCGACCGCACGTGGAGTACTGGCGGGAGCTCCCCAGTACCAGCTACTTCCAATTGACCGCATCCAACGTAGAGCGACTCGAATTGTCGATGATCAAGCCCTTTCCGACCGGCTTGATCCTTTGGCATTGCGTAGAGATGTCGGATCACTCTGCATCTTCTATCGCATATATCACGGGGAATGTTCTGAGGAATTGTTTGGATTAATCCCGCTGGTAGAATTTCACCATCGGACATCGCGACAAAACTCTAAATTCCATCCATACCACCTCGATGTCTCGATGGAAATCCACAACAGCGCGATTTAGAAGACATTTTCTTCCTCGCACAACCACTCTGTGGAATGAACTTCCGCCGGCGGTCTTCTCGAACAAAAGTTGAGATGGCCCAATGGGTAGAAAACTTAGCCTACGTTGTTCAAATTGGGACAAAACCTCTTGGGTTTTTAGTGACTTAATTTATGTTTTAAAATTATGTGCTGAGCGTTGTAGGAAAAGATCATGAGGAAACCTTCCACTAATCCTAGTGGTGGTCCCTTGCACCAGCAAGATGTCAACCACGTAGGGCTTAAATGCCCACCTGGTTAACTAGCGCCGTACGATGGTGAAGTGATTGCTTTTCAGCCAGAGTATAATCAGTCTCGCGCCTCGCGCGTAGAAAGTTAGTGTTCTAAGGAGGGTGGACTAGGGAAACCCTGCTTTGACGTATGCCTGGCCCTTAGGGTCCTGCACAGTGAAGGATGAAGACAACCTGTATAAATAATCACGCCAATCGGTCGTAGTAGGAAAGAACCTCCTTGAAAGTTAGTGTCAATGCAGGGGCTCCAGGGCCCCTACTCTACCACAGAGATATTTTGTAAAATAAAAAAAAAATTTGATTGATAAACTAAATCCTAAATATCACTTTTATTATTTGATAAAAATATAACAACCAAGTTGAAAGTTACGGTAACGAAAAGTAAATCTTCTTATTTCATGACTGTTGACAAAGAAACATATCGGCACCGGGGCGTCACGGTTGACCATTGAATTACATTGAGTACAGCCAGTAAAGTAATTTATTAATTTAAAACTACGCGGTAAAATTATACTTAGCTAACTTAAGTGATTACCGATCGATGTTAGATCAAGTAATGCTCACATCGCTTTCCTCTCTTACGAAGGTAACCTTCGATTGATGACTTCGCGTTGGGTTATCTTTGATTCATGTCAATGCCGTAAACTCCATGCTGCGCTTGCATTTCGTCCCGTCAGTGCCGTGGACAGAGTTTCTAGGGCGACGCTAAGACGGCGGTTTATGAAGGTTGGCATTGCGTAACACGTGGCGGGGTCGCTCACCTGCATGATCTGGCGCAGCGGCAGCTCTGCGCGCGGCGGCGGGCGCGGCAGCGCGGCGCGCAGCGCGTGCGCGGCGGCGGGCAGGCGCGCGCGCAGCAGCGCCAGCGCGGCCAGCGAGTGCGCCACGTCGCCGCCCTCCGCCACGCCCTCCGAGCCCGACGACTCCGCCTCCGAGCTGGCGCGCTGCTCGAACGAGTACACCGAGCTCGACGCGTCCACGATGCTCTCGTTGTTGCTGAGCGAGGACGTTACTTATTGGCAATTTACATAAGTATAACAATAATTAACAGTGCTGTCGTAACATATGGAAATGTACCCGTACAAAAGGATACAACGTTCAAGGGAGGGAAGATAAAGAGGTGACACATAAGTAGCATAATAATAAATATATGCGAATAAAAAAGGGGGCGAAGGGGCTATCAAATTGTAAAAAATGATCACAATGATATATTCATATGAATGAGGATAAAATGTGAATGGTAAGAGGTGGTTCAACATAAACATGTGCGGTTCTCAGTGAGAAGCGTGTATAAATGAGAATGAAAGCTACATATAGAGTGGTGCTTGTGCGAGTGAGAGGCTCGTACGTGTAGACCGCGAGCGAGAAGCGCGCAGCGAAGGCACAGCATTCGTGTTGCAGCTATCGCAGGTGCTGCGATAGAAAGTAAAAGTGTGCGTGCATGTGCGAGTGAGAAATTTGTATCAATGTGCTAGAGTATGTGCGAGTGAGAGGCACATAAATGTAGGCCGTGGGCGAGAGAGCGAGGAGTGAGGGTGCGGAATGCGTATGTATCTCTATACAGCTTCTCTAAGCGTGTATGAATGTGCGAGTGAAAGCCACGTACGTATAGGCCGTGGGCGAGAGAACGAGGGGTGAGGGTGTGGAGTGCGTGTACAGCTTGCGCAGATACAGCGGTCGAATGCACGTCTGTACATGTGCGAGCGAGAAGCGTGCGAGAGAGAGCGGTGTGTGTGCGAGTGAAAGGCACGTACGTGTATGCCGTGGGCGAGAGAGCGAGGGGTGATGGCGCGGAGTGCACGTGCGGCTCGCGCAGGTGCAGCGCCAGCGAGCACACGTGTCGCGCGCTCGCCGCGCTCGGCCGCATGAGCACGGACAGCGCGCTCGCCGTGTCCGACTGCAGCACTACACGTACAAACGGTATGTAACAGCACGTAAAGTACCACCGCGAGACAAAGAGCTCACTGTTACACGTCACAGTTTCAAAACTATGGAACACTCAAAAAATTTTACAGATGCTTATGACTATGAAAGTAATTAACCTGAACAGCATTAAAATTATTGCGTCATTGAGAAACTTTCCTTTATTACATGTGGAGACATATTAATGGCTTACAATGTTTGTTATTATTGTTACTTTATCATATTTGTGACCGATTGTCTTCCTAAAATAAAATAAATAAAATAAATAAATAAATTACAATTTCATATAAAACAACTTATTCGAATAATTCCTATTTTTTTTTATTCGTCGTAAATTGTACTATATGAAAAAAAATCTATACTCACATATACTTCTAATAGATATCAACATAGCTAGAATGACGTAGTGAACATTAGGCAGCATGGGCCCGTCTGAGAATATGAAACCCCATAAGTTAGGTATTTCGGGGCGGGGGAACTCCCGGCCGAAGAGTAGACGGAGCCAACGACTGAAATTAGATAAAAAATTATACCCGTATCAACTTTTAATTTTGCCTGCAGTGGAATAGCATAAATACCCAAAAAACCGGCTAAAAATATGCCTATCGAACACATATATAGAGGGTTTCCGTACCACCCTAGATTATATAAGAAAAAAAAAAACGTCAATTTTCTTCTATGTATTTCTTTATTTTTAATTTAATTTAATTTTTAGTGTTCGTTGTTAAAATGGCAATAAAAATACGCATTCTGTAAAAAGTTCAATTCTTTATCTATTACGGTTCGTGAAATACTACCTGCTGACGGAAAGACGGACGGCAGAAACTTAGTGAAAGGTTTCCGAACCCTAAAAACTATAAGACACAAAGGAGTCAGATATATAAAACATTTTCTTTTCTTACTAACATCCCAAACAATTCCATGGATATATTGCAAGAGGCCAAATGTGTCGCCAAATCCGGGTCAAATAGTACAAGATATTCCTCTCTCACCTTGTCTAGATATCGTACCACCTCATTTTGATTCTGTAATATAATCCAAAATATATAAGTATATCAAAAAAATTAATGATAAATAACAAACATTTTTAAGGCACGTTGTCATTTGGTCAAATTAATAAAAGTGAATTCTAAATATCTTTCATAGACATATAAGAATAGACCGCGCTAGTAATCGGACTATTCTGTAAGTAGACGACAAAAACTGTGAACGAACGCAGCAAACGAGTGTCGGATGTCTTACCGCAAAGCAGTAGTGTATTTTGCAACACTGTGTTTCGGTTTGAAGGACACTGTAGCTAATGAAATTTCCGGTCAAATGGTCAATTCAAATGGAAATTTAAGAACTAATATCTCTCGTTGGCAACGCGTGAGTTATACCTTCAAATGTATGGTATTACAAGCGCTCACAACTCGCAAGAATACAACTCGCCTTACAATAAGGCGAGTTGTATTCTTGCTTGCGAACTTAGTAACATACAAAACAACGCAAATGAGGCGAAGCAAACGTAGAGGAAACTATCCGAGCAAGCGCTCTTCACTCGCCAAGCATGAAGTGCTTGGTCGCGGCTAAAAAGAGAAGAAAGTCTATGGTTGTTATTGATTTATTGACTAAAATGTATTAATTTTCGTACATGTAAAGTTTTCGATGTGGGCAATCTTCCTCCCGAATTTGGTACAGCATCACCCGTAGAATAAAATTTCTCCAAGCCTTTCATTATTGCGCTGAACAACATACTGAAAGAAACATAAAAATACTAAGTCGTATTTTGATCTTTCGATTGGAGCCATAAAGAAAGAAAATTTAAGGCGAAGAATAATTGAAGATATTTTATAAAGATTTTGGTAAATATAGCATTTATAGAATTTCAAATACAGGATACTTACTAGCTGTCGTGTTCTAAGTATTCTTCTTGCAGATAGTATCGCAAGGTGTCACTGAAAAAACAAACAATTTAAGTAAAACGATAAGTTGTAAGAGATCGGGTTTATTCTGCCATAATTAAAAACGGCCTAAACATAAAACCCAAGTGAATTAATTGGAAGTCTATAATCAGATCATTAACGATTGAACAGAAACCAGACTAATGTTAAATAGTATATATAAACTAGGATAGCATGGCGCATCCTTCCAAATTGTTGTTTCAATGTGCCCTTACGAGAGAGTTTATAGTATTGTTTACGTTAAAGTTTACTGTTATAGTAACTAGATGGCATTGATAGTCGCCTGAATCGCGCTGGCGTTGTGCCGTGTCGATTATATATAAGGAAAACTGTAATTGTTTGAAAAGTATGGAATAGGGTTTTTTTGGCAAATATAATTATAACTAAAAGTGCTTAGTTGTAATTTCACCTTTCCATATTCCTACCACAGCTGAGGATAATACAGTACGCTTTTGTACATGGTCCTTCGATAGTCGACGAGAGTTTATAGTATAGTACATAGTTGTAAGATCGTCCTCTGCAGTAGCGCCGGCAGTTTTGTTCGTCAACAAATCATAACTAGCCGCCCGCGCGACACGACGGAAACAGACATGTTCTTGTCGTAGAATATGTCAGCAATAAATCCATGGATTTATTTTAGTTCGACCGCCGTATTGGTACGTACACATGCGTTATGCGACTTTTACAAACACGTTCAAATGTTTTGATTTTTGGTGGGGCGCGCCATGTTAGCGTAGTTTATCTATACGTTAATAACAAAGCTGATGTTGTAGTATCGTCAATTATATAGCACTACATAGAATATATTTTAAAACCTAAAAAGTCTTTTTCCATATTTTCCATCACTCTCACTTGTTGCATGCAGCAGTACTGTTACTTAACGCAGATCTCTGCTACGAACATCGTTGCGCTCACACTACGAATATTTTGGCCGATGCATATTGTGGGTTTCACGCTAATAGTGACGCTATGAGACGCTCATAGCCGAGTGCACCCACTGATCGGTAAACGATCGGTAGGTTAAGTAACTTTAGGCGGTCAGTCACTAGATGGGTGATCGCATAGTGGTATTTCAACTGAGCGACGAGTCAACGTGCTTCGGAGGGCACGTAAAAAGTCGGTCCCAGCTGTTGACAATTTCACAGCAGTCGAAAAGTCAAGTCAGAGTACTCGATAAGAAGAAGACGCTAATAATTTAGCAGCCCATGCTCAGCGGTCTACTCACCTGACGTGTATAGGGCGCGCGCGGCGGTCACCGTGCAGTTCCAGCAGTAGCGGCGCGAGCACCTCATGCATACCCTGCCGGTATCCCGGCGACGAATGCGAGCGCGCCCAGTAGAATAACACACGCACCTACGACCCCATGGTTAATCAAGCGCAAGTATTTCGGGTCGAACGTTTCTTTGACCTTGCAACACAGCATTGTGTTGTAAGGGAAAGTTGTGTCGCAAGCCATATCCCATAAATAAGTAAAGGACGTCGAACAACCATATCGATACAATTTGTAAGTAATTTAATGCGTTTTTGCGTCTTGAATGTTATCAAATGATGGTAACAACAACTTGGATTCAACTTGTTGCTGAAAATATTATCAATTCCATTGTTTTACTTTATATTATAATATTTGCTCAATAAACAGTCAAGTGAGGCTTAAAAACCAGTGAATCAGTCATATTTCGAAGGATTTAGCAACAAAGAAAGAAAAGTCCATAAGCGTTGCTTTCTAAAAAGTTGTTATTCTATTCACTTATATTTAGTACTTAAAAGTTCTAATTACTTATACATATATATATATTATCTTAATACTATTGTCCGTAAATATTATTCTTACCATTAAATCTTGAACATCCTTATCACGAAAGTAAGCTTCATCAGGAAAAGTTCTGACTACGTCTTGAAGTATCAGCGCCTTAAGTTCATTGTCA
Organism: Hestina assimilis; assembly: GCA_023373885.1. Classification (NCBI taxonomy): domain Eukaryota; kingdom Metazoa; phylum Arthropoda; class Insecta; order Lepidoptera; family Nymphalidae; genus Hestina; species Hestina assimilis. The sequence goes on along the minus strand of CM041746.1, from coordinate 14,588,814 downwards.
CAAAAATGTTGCTTCCATGCGCTCTATTAAAGAAAAATAAATACAAAGTTTTATGCCAGATTCTGTAATGATATCAAATACAGTTTGTTTTTTCAGCAAAAAAATATTCATTTGATGAATGAGTAAAGCACACACAAACAGAAAAATCCAAACCTGGATTTTATATCTATAAAATCAGGATTAATATCTGTCATGGGCAACTTAGTGAACCCTCACCCTGTTGAACGACAAATTAACGAAATGGCAGTAATAGCGATCGCTGATAATGCGGGTCTATATGGCTTCAAGTGACAGAAAATGTTTAATGTGAAAGTGCCGCCAACCAACTAGCTTGGAACTAAATAAAACTATTATACGTATGCGCAACAATAACCTTTTCACTTTCAATTCAATTGACCAATTTTCTTATCCCCGTTATAATTCTCACCTTCACGCATGACCGTTTTTATTTTTTAAGTCCAGCCGTTTTTATTTTTAAAGTTCATTGGTAGCGCTACTGCATTCTTAAATTTTTACTGGTGGTAAGATTTTTATTGCAAAGGGCTGGTTATTCTGATCCCCATTCTAATTCTTACCTTCACGCATGATCATTTTTATTTTTTAAAGTCTAGTCAGTTCATTGGCGGCGCTAGTTTATTCTTCAATTTTTACTGGTGGTAAGACTTTTAATGCAAATGCTAGGTACCACCACAGACTCCGATATTCTACCGCAATGTAGTAGTGTATTTTGCATTACTGTTTCGTGTGCAAAGAACGCAGTACCTTGTTAAATTACTTGCCATAGAAGAGTTAAAATCTAATATCTCGACGTTGGTAATGCGTGACTGATTGCTCATAGGCTCTTGCAAACGTTTACAGATTGGTAGTATGGTTGCTCGCCAACTTAATCGCATAAAAAAAAACAATTTCAATACATGGGATCCACAATCTACTTTTCTCTACGTCTATGTTAACGCGTCAAAGCGGTCGTTGTCGTTTCAAATTCAAAACAATAAATGTAACCTTGAATTATATCAACAACCTTTAGCACAATATAGGAATTTTAGCGGATTTAGCATTGACTCTTGACATTATCTCAAATGCGGAATTAAAAAACAAACTGTACTGTTCCTAAGTTCGTGTAATCGACGCCTTAAATGTAGCATAAATAATATATTTTTTGTTATTTTTATTTTTCTATCTATGGAAGTACTATAATTATATCTTTGGTAAAAAAATGTATAGAAAACGGTCGACGAACAAGTAGGTTTTAATTTTTTATAAATTAGACCTTGGACTTTTTAAATTTGAGGACTAAAATATATCTAATTATACGTTTGCAGAGTCTTACTTAACCGAAGATCTTTGCCAATTTTGATTTCGTCGTAATTAGAATCACCGTAATAAGTTTTGATCGATTTTGTTATACCCACTATTCACCTGACTACTGCTATGGCCTATAGTAGAAATATGCTTCATTTGCCATTTTACACTTATTACATGTATGTATCCGTACCATTCTATCGGTCATTATATCGAAAATTATTATTAATATTTTATCATTCTGTAATTCGTATATAAAAATAATTTAAAAAAACGGTTTAAAAACAGAACAAAGCTCGGTTATCTAGGTAATAACTTGCTTTATTACTTACGCGTTGTTTTGACAAAATCAATAAAAATTTTGGCGAAAAGAAATGCGGCGAAACAACGTTCACCTATTCGGTGTTATCACAATTAAAATTCTTTATAAATAAGATTTAGTATTATGTATTCTTACCTCATCATTTTGTGAAAGCGGATCATCTCCGATAACAGCGCGTGGGTCCATTGACAATTTCTTCCTCAAATCGTCATAGAAGCTCCTGTGACCTTTTATACTGCAAAGAAGTTTTTATTTTCTGATAAAATACGATTTCAAAAGCATAACCTTAAGATTCTTTGAATTATTATTTGTATAATTACCACATTAGAATATCCCCTGATGGTGGTGGTACTGCATTCAACAAGACAGCCCAAGCTAAACTCCTCGGCCGAACCAATTTGTGTTCCAAAGCAGCTTTCTTCAAATATTGCATGCTCCATGTTGGGAAGTTTAGACTTGGAAAAAGTAAATAATAAATAAACACTATACACTCAATGGCCCCCATTAGGATAGTGATATCTTAAGTTGAGGGTCAAGAAAGACACACAAGTATTATTTGTTGCTCATCTCTCAAATAATAAAGTAGAAACAATTTTTTTTTTCTTTTGATGGATAGATGTGAAAGTGTATTATTTTTTGACAAGGAGGTCCTTTGGATAAAAATTCTCAATACTTTATAATGAGTTCACTGCCAACTGTAACTTGTAAGTATTTCTAAATCTACTTTGGAAACCTTATTAAATTAATCAATTAAGAATGATTAGTAAAATTTAAAAAGTTAATTTGATAAACCATTAAGGTATCTTACGATTGATATAAAAAATTACAATCATTTAAATTCTATACAATACAGTCCAGAAAATTCAACTTTTCAAAAAGTATGCCAGATTTCAGATTTTATTTATTTCCTTGGGCTTTTTGTGTATACAGTCTATTGCTCTGCACCGCTCTTAACCCATTCATCAAAATAATATTATTATTAGCTGGAAAATTTAAAAATCGAAGGTAATATTTAGGTGTTCAATTTTATTGATTTAATTAAAGGAATATAAAAAAATATGTAAGGTCTTCTAAAACCTGATTTATATTTGCCGTAACTACAAATTTTGTGCTATAAATAAACAGATCATTATACGAAAATAGTAATTTGTTTGTTTTTGTTAATTTGCTAAAATAAAATAGGAGTGCTACAAAAACAAAAAAAAAAGAATAGTGCGTTTATTAAGAAGTTCTTAAATTTTTTATTTTAGTAATAAAAACAAAATAATGTCTAAAAAAATAGTCTTTGTTATGTTCTAAAACTAAACAAAGATAAAGTAATAATACATTTAATTAAACTTACTCGTAGTCTTTGGCTTCTACGTACTGCGTCGAAGGGGAACTAGGTGAGCCGTTTCGTTCCTAGGAAACAACAACATTAAGCCATCAAAAGCCTCAAAATTCGTAGATAAAGCGATAGTTATAAAAAAAGTAATAATACCATTTTTTTAAAAGTTCACTTAAAAACCATGTTCTTTATTATTTCACATATTATGTAAGGGTAAATATAATTGTGGAAGCCAATAGGTCGAATAGTATTTAAAAAGTAATATCTTATCTAGTGTTTTGGTGTTTTTAAAATATTTCACAACTTAGAAACACAGCTGGATGAACGTGACACTGACAACGTTCAATGATTGACAAATTCACGAGCCTGACTAATTCAAATTCTTAGACACATTCTCCAAGGATTACAATATATTAAGTGTATAATTATTTATTTGCTAATGTCTATAGATATTATATTAATATATTAAGTACTATATACGTATATTTTTTATTATATATCGATATTTATTAATATATTCAAACTTCCTACATGACTATGATAGTAACTGTCCTAATAATTGGTCTTACGAATATAGTGTCAACTGACTTATCGAGACTTTGAGTAGTTTATTTATCATATAATTACAAATGTACGTATATCGACTTAATTAAATCAATAAATAAATGTGTTTCCTCATTTACTACAAATTAGCTGTAAAAACGACAACTTATATAAAAACATCAAAAACATTCTTATCCTGAATTTAATTAAAATAAAATTTAAGCAGTAGTAGTGGCTGCTTTATTTTTTTTTTGTAGATAAACGCTACACAGTCAATTAATTAGTCAAGATATAGAATAATTTTTAAATACAACTAAATGATGATGTTATATCTTATCAAGCTGTCTTATGTTGCCATGTTTATAAATTATATGTCAATCGTCAAAAGATCAGCAGAATAGCAGATGACTAAATGATATCTGTGGAATTTAAGAATAGTAGTCTTTCTCTTTTTAGCTAACGAACGCGTTTGTGCATTTTGAGTAATTTGTGATTGATTAAAGTTTATGTTGTTAAAAATACAACCCGTTAAATTCATTTAGTGTCAAGCAAATGTTTTATAGTTAGCATGTTTTTGTTGCATACATCCGAAATGGCGCGTATAATTATCGCTATTGTGTGGAGCGGAGTGAGATCGCAAGCGCTGGTTTTCCGACTACGATGACCATAAGCAACATCAAACATGATTGCCAATTTGCCGCTACTCTTCGCTAACGGGAATCCGACGGCCTTGTCTAAAATCACTGCCGCCGAATTAGAGAAGTTCATAACATTCATGGTGACATGTTCCTGGGGACACGACACTGCGAAAGAAATCAGGAGACCTCCATGGTGGCCAAAGGATGTCGAATTTTCACATCCTTTCGTCAAACCAAACGTAATTCCCCATGATTGGGAATCGAGACTGAAGCATTTAGTAAAAAAATGCTATGATTATCATAAGAGTGCTTTTCTACTAGTTTTTTCTGCTCAGCTCGCAAGATACCCACGCAAGAGGCTCAGGTACGTGGATAATCGTGATCACACTACTTCTCTCTACTACAGACCTAGTGGTCGCCTTTTAGTAACCTTTAGAAATGAAAATCTTTATTATGATCGAGAAACAATTACAGAGAATACTGAAACACAGCTAAAGTCCACTGACATTTACCTTTGTGATAATTGTGACAGTCATTTTGATAATTTGGAAGTATTAAAAGCACATGAAAGGCTATGTAATAATGAAAATATACCATCGAGTACTTGTAGTGGTGGCTTGCCAGAATTTCTTTCAGCACTTAAACTTTTACCGGCCTATGAGAAGGCAAAGAAAAATACTTTGAAGGACAGTGAAACAGAGTCTCGACCAAGAAATGCAAGAACTGTGGCAAATATTGATAGAGGGGCACCATATCCATTTTCATCTTTGGCCTATATGAAAAATGCTAAAATTAATGTTCAGAGAGATACAACCTATTCTAGAGAAAGAATAGAGAGATACTGTTGTACTTCTATTCCAATTCTTAGTAAAAATTTAGTTAGTAAAAGCAAAAATCAACAATTTCCTGTTAGATATAGAAGACCTATTGATTATTGGCAACGAAGACACATTTTCCCTAAACAGCGTAACAAAAATATTCTTGATCTCAATAGTCAATTGTTGTTTTTGAAATGTAAACCTGTAAGAGTCAATGTACAAAGGATGTCTACTGAGATGATACAGGAATATATTGAGAACTTGCAAAAGGAGTCTGAAAATAGATGCAAAATAGATGACAAAGATATAGTTCTTGTTGATGGGCTTCATTATGACCAACAACCGGATATTGAAATGAAGACCTGTGATCCTCTTAAAAGAGTGGACTGTGAGGTGATTGATCTGTGTTCGGATGATGAGAGCCCTGGTGTCAATGAGAACTGTGATCCAAGGGCAGGAGTGACTTGTGTGATGAGAGGTGGGGCAGTATTACGGAGGACGGCGGCGACGCCACAGGCACTTCCAGCGGAGCCCTGTGGTGCTCGTCAGCGTCCGCTCCCCTCCCTTATACTGCAACCACATCCTGTTATATTAATAGCTCATACTCTGAACAATTTACAGACTATAACATTAGACTAATGTATAAACAATGTAGATATATGCTGACAATTATTTATTATCTTCCTGATTAAAATTTTAATGTTCACGTCATGTTTTATTTCGAAGAATATTATGACGTTTGTCGTCGATTAGCGTTGCACAAAATGGCGGACCACAAGCCGCAATCAAAATGGCGGCAAATAATAATGCTCCAACATTTACTTGTTGCTCTGTTGTGATAATTTTATATATTTCGTAATTGTGAATTCACAGACGTCTTATAGGAGGGTAGAGATAAAAAATATATGTGTGCGTGTGCGTTTTAGTAATAGCGACGTACTGTTTTTTTTAAAATTGAGAAACAATTTTAATGACTTAAGACTACCTTCCTATTTGAACTATATAGATATTATACTGTATCTAGAACAAATTTATATTTTAGTGGAAATTGAAAGCATTTTCTATATTCAACCATTTTTGACTGTAAATTAGTATTTGAATAAAGAAATTGTTCACGATGTTTAGACGCACATTTTGTTATCTGTAGCTATTATTAAATTGGAAAACGTCACTAATGGTTTGTAAATAACTTGCAAGATTCATAATCACTCTCATTCAAACTTGTGACGCGCTGTATCGCTAACCTCGATATCAAGAATTAATGGATTTCGAAATATTTTATTTGCATTTTTGATTTAGTAAAAGAGGAAATTTTAAGATCTAATTTATATTTTAGCAATATACCTTTCCAGTTTATTATTACACATAAATATCGTGATTTTATTATTGATTCAAATATTTACATACATAAATAATAACTAACATATAAAAAAGTACCTTATACCGTAAAATTTTTGTTAATGACAACATTATTTTGGATTGTGTTTCACATTACCAAGACTGTCAAAATGTAGACTTGTTTTCAAATAAATAATTTATAATTTTTAATTCTTATTTCTATAGTTATGCATGAATATAATGTATATAGCTAAGGAACGAATTTGGAACAGAAATAAATGTAAACTGAAATCTCATTTTTATTTTATAACAAGAAAAATTACATATTTAAAAACATATTTAATCATATATCTTCGCTGGTTGATCTGTGAGAATGAGAATTTAGAGGACGCCGACTTTCTTCATCAGAGCCATAGATAACTTCTTCATCAGAATCATTGATCATAGAAAATGCTGGATTGTCTTTAGTGATAGCAGTTTCTGAAAAGAGACAACAATGTAATATTACTAATTTTGTTCAATTAATTATTTTACCCAGTTTAATATTCGTTGTATACATAATAAAAAGAGTAACTACTTCATTATTTGATTCTAGTACAGATTTTCACTGTCTAGGAAAATACACATAATATGGATACAAGAAAAACGACTTATCAAAAAATAAAATTTTAATCACTAACAAGGTATTACGTAAGGAGAAATTACCATGTATAGAGCCACTTCCAGGAGAGAATAAGTAGGCTAACGTGTACATTTTGAAGTTAAACAAGCCGTAGAGGGCCATGAATGGCGCAGAGGTATCGTAATGAACTTTTGGTTGGGAAGCCCAGTGGTCTTGCAAAGCAGCTGGTCCCCACGAATGTAGCGCCAATATGGTAATTATAAAAGTTACAGTGCCTACTATAATTGATAGACAACGAAGTCTGATATCTGAAAATTAATAAATTATAGTTAACGATAACTGGCAACACTGAAAAAATCATTAGAGTACTTACCGAAAAATGGCATGTTTCTTAAATCACTATACGCTTTAATAATAAGCACGAGCAGATACAGGAAGTATAATGTGACGGCAACGAAGAACATGATTTTTACCACCTGTGAAATAAAATGAATTTTTATTAAATCTGTGTGAACATGCCTTATATTAAAGAAAAGGAAATTTTTACTTACAGGATAGTTAGGATTAATGTAATAGTTAAATGTGGGATCATAGTAAGCATAGTACTTCTGCCATACCGCTACTACCATGGCAGGGACCCAGATCAGTCCTACCACTATCACTTTGAACAGGTAGAACGATACGAAGCCTCTTTCATTCTGAAATAAAAAAAAATTACACAAGATACACATACATGGTTTATCAAATTATGCAAAACTTACATTTTGTAAACTGTACACAATTTAAAATTACGGAAGTTTGTATTACATATTTCGTAGCTGGCAATTCTTGGCTCACTATTTAGTTACGCAAACCTAAGTATCATCATTTTAAAAATAAGCTGTGACAGACAGATATAAATCGACAAAAGGGTAATCCTATAATGGTTACATTTTCCATGTGATGTACGAAAACCTTAATATTCAGAAAATGCAGTAACAATGGATAAAAAGCTGTAATCCGATAATTGGGTCTTTTTCTTCGGACATTTTCCTCAGTTCATTTCTTATAAGGATCCACTTTTAAGCATTAACCCATAAAATGCAATGCCAATGAGATGATGATGATGATGCAAATAAGTCAGATATATTGAAGTTTCCATGAGTCCTTACCTGTCGGAGTCCATGGTACTGGGCAAGCCAGGAAAGGAGCACCGCAGCTAGGAAGCACGTCTGGAAAATCGTATCCAAAAGTGGAGCCGTACATCCCCCTGACACCAGCCGCAGCGGGAACAGTGGGTCTGGGGGTATTTAGGCTTTTTGCAATGGGTCCGAGATATAAGTATCACTACTACTATAGCTGCATTATTTGAGATTTTCTTACACACAAGAAGAGATGTAGTATTTTACACAGCATGCAAATTTCCAGCTTGTTTCGGCTAGTCACAGAAATACGGTACTATGCAATACCGACATTTGTGGAAGATTCTAAGTAAAATGCACTTTTATCCTGATGGTCTTTAACGCTTCGAATTTTCTTTGAAACCCTGATAAAATTAGTTTTAAAAATATAATGGCAGATTCCAAACAAATATCGTCCAGTTAGCTGTTACAGATATAGGTATACACCAATCGGCATTACGACCTGGATGTATCACTGGCAGGACATCAATAAATGTTAGATTTATATGGCTGCTCACGTTATTGTCGACTTTTGCTGTATAAACTGCACGGAGCCTAACTTCTTGAAGGAAATGGCAAGGAAACTGGTTTCTGAAAATTACTCTCGCCTGTTTAAAAAGTTAGGACACGTTTTCTTAAAGAATGATAGAACTACAGATTCTTCGATTGTGTATCTTTCCACATTTATGGACAAAGTTTGCAAACTGATAACACTGTACGTGTAAATGGTCCCGATCTGAATTACCAAGACTTGGATTGACCAAGAGCAGAGCCAGGATTTGGGCCAGAGGAGGGCAAAACTTTTATTTAGGGATTAGATGGGCCAAAATGACTAATCTCTCCAGCAGTTATTGTTTAAATAATTCAAAATGTATTAATTATAGTCTTTCATATCTGAGTATTTAACAAGGTCCAGGGTGAGGCATCTGCACCCCCTTCACCTAGCTACGCACATGACTTTGCCTATATCAGTATTGTATTACGATAAAAGTAGTCGACCGCATCCGCTCTCGAATTAAGTGTTTTCGGTTTAGGATACGTCAGAAACGATTAGGTTTTGTTGGTTGGATATTGTCAACTTTTGTAACTCTTGTTTAGGATGTGAAAGGAAATCACAACAGAAGGTCAAAGCTGTATGCTAGTTTATAATGTCTATGGCTACTTGCGAAAATGATGAAGGATATGACGATGATAAAATCTCACAAACAACATATTTACTTGGTTTCACAATATTGGTTTTACAGTTAACATAGGCTGCGTAAATCTGTTTCATTAGCTCGGAGATCCAAAAGATATAATACCGTACTGGGAGCTTATCTTTTAAATGTGCAGCGGAAATTTGTCTTTCAAAACATATAAGGCACGATATCCTAAACTGAGAACGCGCCGGCGGAGAGGCGGGGGTCAACGACCAGACCGATGCCCGCCCCGCGTCGCCACAGAGGGATGTTGTAACTTCTGGTGTGCAAAACGAGGGACTGAGTGAAAAATAATTATTTATACGGTTCCGAAGACGAAAACGCGTGCGATGATCCAGCCTCTTCTATGAGTATAAAGCGCTATTTTTTTGAGTATATCCTCGTTGATCTCACATTGGGCCACTTAATGACGTTGAGTCGCAATTTTAACGAAACATTTTTTTATAAAAACCACTTACCGTTGTAAAGCAAAAGCAGCGGTAATAGAATGGAGAGCCACTTTTGTTCAATTGCCCAATCCTGTGTAGAATACTTTCGTAATGTATGAGCGAACCAGCACTGAAATACAGAAATATGTTTTATTTTTAATTAGTGTTATTATATTTTTACTATTTTATAATATATTTAATTGTGAATCATAATCGATGACTAAATGTTAATCGTCAAACTTTTTTACAGTATCACAATACACGATGGTAATTTCTAATATCAATAAAGACTAATAATATCGAGTTTAATGAATTTACAATTTAAATTAAATTGTGCAGTGTTATTATATATAAAATATTCACAATAGTTAGCAAGATGATATGTAATAAAAATAAGGAAATGATAATATCACGGTTTTACAATTTCGCTACGAAATATAGTGGACCTTTAGAACGAAAATGCCACAATTAAAAAAAAAACAAAAATGTAGTTATCAGCGTAAAAAGACTTAAAACGAAATTCGCAATGTAACAATAGTCCAAACATAGCCATATTTGAGGACAAGTAACTGTCGTTAACAACCAAGAAAATATAATATACGAAAGATTGTGCAGATGTCAATATTTTAAAACTTATTTTGTTGATTCCCAAAAAATGGCATTTTCAGTTACGTCGTTTTCGTACTAAAGGTGCGACATATATATAGGGCATCAAAAAACCTTTGGAAAATAGACGTTCATAATTTATCATTCTAGACAGATCTAAGTAATATAGGCAATATTTTGAAAGTTAGACATTATGTAGGACACATTATGAAAGTAGGTGTGTGCAACTCACGGCGACTGCGAACGTTGTGAGGAGGAATATGAAACGGAACCAAGTTTCCATTTGTGTGAACGCTGCATTGTAGGTTTTGAACTGGAAAATAACCAATATTTTGATTTAAATAAAAATGGCGCCAAACATTATTTATATTTTCGCTACCCGACTTTAAATATACATTTTCTTTAAAAGAAGAAGCATGCTTTGTTTTGGGCGAGCAACTCTCAATATAATCTCATATTTTTAAGCTTAACCATTCAGAGTATCTGCTTCTACTTTTATTAAAATACGCTTCAGCCAAGTTTAAATTTTTTAATAAATTGACTTTGATAAAATAACTCATATACTCACATAAAACACTATCTCTCTTATAAAATACCGTTTATGAAATTCTTTCAGTCCATAGAAATTCATGTTTAATACATAGTGTGTATACTCGAGAGATCCGAGGTGTAACACCATCACTTCCTCACAAACTTGCTTCTTACATTTCAAGTGTTGTGTTCTACAATATATAAAAATATACAAAATAGTTGTAAGGTTATATCCATTTTCAAACTTTAGCGCCAAAGTTACACTAAAACGAAATAAATGTTTTAACCGTATTGTTGGAAAAAGAAAGTAAAGAATATAACTAACTTCACTCTTATGTGATTACGAATGAGATAACAGAGTAGATAAAAATAAAGATTATCTTAAAATTTCCTCTTCTTTTGAAGTGATTTAAAAATAGCATAAAATATTTTTCACAGGTTTTGAAAGCTAAAGATTTAATGCAAATTTCTCGATTACATACAGTGCTTCTGCTGTAACTTTGCGTCTGTTTCAATATTATGAGCCTTAATAATATTAATAAGATTAATTACACTACCCTTTTTTATTAAGTAGTGCAATAATCTAATACGAATTTCGCTATATATATAGATGTATCTATTTGGTCGTATCTTACCTGTTAGTGGCCTCTGAATCTGGTATGAGGTTTGTCGTGGTGTGATCACTCAAAACTCCATCTATTGATATACTTATTTGAAAACTCTTATCGAATATTTCTTCTGGAAAAATTACAAATTTTATTTAATAAACGAACAAATATTTACAATTTTATGGTATAAAACTTGGGTTTCCTCGGGGTCGCATTCTAGGACCAACACAATATTTAGTATATACTAATGATCTTAACTCACAAAACCACCAGTGTCTTATGCAAGTATGATAATCCATGAGAACATCATTCATTCAGGTTAAATTGATGGTTAATTGGAGCATTAAAACAAAACAAGAGCAAGTAAAATCAGGTCCCATTTTCATTTGGACGATGACAATCTGACAATCTATTACGAAACAATACCCTAAGCTGTTAAATCACATTATAGTCCTAGAAATCCTGAAATTGATGTTTGAACTTGCACTTGGGTCGCCAACTAGTTAGTTTAGCGAAATTATTCAAATGAATGGTTGAACTAGATAAAAGTTTGATAAAATGAAAATCTTTGTCATTTTGAAATTACTGTCATATGAATAAGTATACCCGTAATGTGGCTCACGATTCATATGTCTAAATTACTTGGCAGTAAAGGTATTCAAATAATGCGAATCATAAATTGACCTTTGAAATAACGATTCATCGAGTAATTAATTCCTGTATATAGTTTATAGTGATGATTTTAATTATCGACTTTATAGTCTTAAGTTTTGCATCGTCTGGCTTTTTATGAATTCCGAACCGTGCTTTTAAACAAAAAAACGTGCAGTCTTCTTTGAAACCTACTTAAAATAAGTATCACATTTGTTCGTTCGAGAATTTTATTTCTCTTATTCAGAGAAGTGAGCACTCATTTACTTATAGGCGCCAACTGGGACAAGATGACTAACCTTTCGGTATAGCTGCGTCACCCTTAAATTGATATGCGAAGTAGTCTATACCTGTTTCGACAATGTGTTATCAATAATATTTTGTACAAATCCTTATTATTAATCTTATTAGAGAAATAGGAATGTACAAAAAAGGTTGTCTCATTATTGCGTTCATAGTAATATGTACTTAATAAGGGTTATTCTGAAAGTGGAAGAGCAGATTCATGAAATTCGTCTTTTCTATTTTCTCTCTTTCATACATGAAACTGGTTTGTAGAATTAGACTATTTTTAAATGCACTATAAAAGGTTTAGCATTCTGCCAAAAACAAATAGAATAAAGTGATACTGATCTCGTCACTGGAGTTCATATTAATTCACCACAAGATAAATATGCCAAAGATACGAAAGCAAAACCCTATTCAATAAAAAAGAAACCAAAAATCGGTTCACAAACGACAAGATATTGCGAAATACAAAATAAAGTTCGCAGAAATTGTAAACCTTTTTTTAATAGTGACATTAAGTTTGAGAGCAAGCATACGACCCAGCAGATGGTAAGCAGTTTTCGTAGCTCAGGAGCACTTGCAATGCCATATTTTTGTAGGTGTCATATACGCGTTGCTACCAATTAGCTTATAAATGACTTTTGCCCAATAATTTCACTAGTTACAGTACCCTTCAAACCAAAACACAGCATAACTTTATGGTAGAATAACTAACAATGCGGTTGTACCCACCTAGCCGGCATATTGAAATAAAAGGCATACCACCAGTGCGGAATAACTATAGTAGCAAAAGTAGCAATTGCTACGGGTCCCGCACAAAAAGGGGTCCCGCGTATCCAAGCCCGCCAACGTATCAAAAGTATATTAACATAGTTTCGGAAAAAAAAATTAAATACGTCATTTTTTAATGGCACAAATAAACCTATTAAGTAGTGATTGTTCGTATCCATATTACTAAGATCCAGAGCGGATCAAGAGCCCGGGGATAAAAATAGGGCTACGGGCCCCGCGCTTGCTTAATCCGGCACTGTATACCATCAGAGATTTTGAAGTATGAAGCTATACTCACCATCGTTATTATCAGTAAGTATCTCAGCCAGCAGCCACAGCTGTTGCACTCTCGCTCCGAGTGCGGGGCTCCGGAGGTGGAAGGGACCGCGGTAGATCTCGCTGGCGTTTGTGATTATAATACTCGTGGCTGACACCGATGTAGTCGAAGTGGGGGACGGACCTAGTTAATTGTTTGAGGACCAAGATTTGTACATAAACGGCATTTAAAAAAATATATGGGAATAATTTAGAAGAATTTGTTATTCAATGCATAAGACGACGTTGAAAGGTTTTGGTATCTTTGCTTGTATATTTACATGTATGTACAATTTTATTGAAGTATTCAAACAAAAAATATATATACGCTTGATAATAGAACTCACTTGGAGTAGCGTATATAGCAGAATTTGATTTATTTAGTCAAGTATTTGGAGTATTTACAAATGTCATAATAAGATAATTATGTATGAATTACTGAACCACCAAAAAAACTAATTTCTTCATTTACAGTGTGAATAAAATCAATTTATGAACCCACTGCGCAAATTGCGGCACCGTCGTAGAGTTAATGGAAAAATATTTTTCTTTCAAAATGTTGAACGAACCTGCTAATCCTATGAAAACGCCCAGCCCGAAGCAAGCAAAAAATGCTATAAAAACCATCACAAATTCTCCTTTGTGCATCGAGTAAATCCTCATTTGGACAGACCTAGAATTAATAAAAATTGTCATGACCATCTGATAAAAAAGTGCGAGTAAAATTAGTCAATATTTACAAGAGTTACCTTTCACAACGATCGTGGTGATAAGCGGGTGCGATGTATTTATTAAACTCGCTAAAAAGATCACTGAATTGTGATAGCGTATTGCGTATTTTATAATTCCACCCGCCTGTAGGCAGATGGTAAGAATAACCAACATTAGCTGTATCCATGATTGCCATGAGTTTGTATAGTAATAATATAATATATATTATAAAGACCTTAACGCACTATTTTACTAGCGTTGTAAATAACGCTATATACGCGAATTGTTTCCCCACATACGACTTGTTTACAAGCATTATTGATTTTCGCGCGGCTTGTCATATGCGCCATTTTGAAGTGACGTGGCCTATATAAGAGACCCAAATGACCCATTTTTTATATAATGAAATATAATACATTTATAATTATAACATTTTTTTAATAAATTAATTATATTTCTATTTATTTAAGATTCAAAATAGTATGGGGAGTTATTGGGAAATTCTTTTACAAGAAAGCTAAGATGTCGTCTATGCTTTTATCGATTTTAGGGACGAGTTTTGGCGCCCAAATATGAATGTCAAATGTATAGCTTATATCTGATTAGCATACTTGATATCACTGGTGTTATGCCTTTTATTGCAAGATGCTGGTTAGGTAGGTATGACCACAGTGTCAGTTATTCTACCGTAAAGCACTTTACTGAGTTTAGGTTTGAAGGACACTACTAGTAAAATTACTGGAGAAAGGAAATATAAGATAATATCTCTCGATGCAACGATTGAGTAACACCTAAAAATTTATGGTGTTGCAAGCGCTCATAGGCTACGATAAAAGCTTACCAGCAGGTGGGTCGTATCTTAGCTTGCCAATTTTGACGACGTTGTGGCGCAGCGGTAGCGAACCTGCCTTATAATATGTTTGTATTGACCATGCAAGCATATTTTCCGGTATGA
Source organism: Hestina assimilis (assembly GCA_023373885.1). Taxonomy (NCBI): domain Eukaryota; kingdom Metazoa; phylum Arthropoda; class Insecta; order Lepidoptera; family Nymphalidae; genus Hestina; species Hestina assimilis. The sequence continues at coordinate 14,573,681 of CM041746.1, read as the reverse complement.
GTGTATTTGTCCTTGTCATTGTGAATGTTTCCGGACCCCCGACACAGGATATTACTATCTTAATAGGGGCCGTTGAGCGTTTATTATTTATTTCATTTATATCACATACAAAACAGTATGTTGCCTGTCCATCAGTAAATAATGTTACTGTTTAATAGTTGTACTTTTTTCTTTACTTTACTTTCGTTTCTATGAAACGGTAATATTAAAATGAGACAACACTATAATGTTTAAAGGTGGTTTATTCGAAAAATACAATCTAAAACACTTTATACATGAAAATGTACACTTTCAAAACTTAAACATTTACAATCATCAATGTTTTGTATTTAAATAGGAACGACAGTTTCTCAAGTATATACTAAAAATACTTTAAAAAAGAAATCTATGTAAAAGTAATACTATATTAAAAATATTGAGTAAAATAATTTTATCACAATATTGTTGTACAAAATGGTAACTCAGGAGTAAAAAAATTGCACTCTTTTTAAGTTAAAAATGTTATATTTAGCAATATAGATGGGATTCTATTGCCTTTTTTATTATGTAATTAGTATTATTTCAATATCTACTAATATTTCTTTTACAACTAAAAATGATTAGGCTTCAAATAACAAAAATTACAAATATGTATTTAGGCTTTTTTGGCACAAAATATAAAAAAAACTAAATTTTAAATTAACTAAACGAAAACAGTAAAAATATATGAAAAATTTTGTTTTACACTTAATTGTTTTTTTTTTTATTATACTATCATAAGAAGAAAAAATTAACAGACTGGCAACATTAGCAATTCTCTATGGTTTGTTTATAAGTATAAAGCAGATCTTTAAGAGAGCATAAATTAAAACAAAAAATATTTTAATAAATTAGAAGCTTCTGCAAGGAGAGTTTAGTTTTGAAGAACCTATAATTTTACCTATTAAATTGTACCTACTTAGATTTATTATACTGTGGACACATTGAATAGACAAATTGTCACCGACTCAATGGTGTCCCTTAGTAAATTTAACACCAACGCAACACAACGAATGTCTCACGCAAACTTCAATCGGTTATGTTGTGCAAATCATAACCAAATGAAGTGAGCAGGTGACTAATGTACATCGCAGTTCTTAGAGGGCGCTCTAGTATTTGCTAAGTTAACGATGAAGGAAATTAGTTCATTCGACCGTATCTGGACGCTAATAAGCAATATCAAGTCAACCCACACGAATGTCATTTCGAGAAAAACGCGTTTGAAAATTTTGAACAACTTGCTTTATATGAATTTTTTTATGTATTGGTCAAGTTTTTGGCAATTTCAGATTTATGTAAGTTATTTTACTTATTTTCACAAAAAATAAGTCTACAAATTGCATATTTCGTATTTAATATAACCCAAAACGTTTAACATAATACATAAATTGCATGATTAAAAATGGCTTTTTAGAAGTTTTAAAGCTTAAAACCCGACAAATATTAAAGAAAAAAATTTTCAGCCATTTACCAACACTTCTGCATATATAACTCAGTTTTTTCAATTTGGGGGTTGACATGGTATTGCTTATTTGCGTCCATCTATTCTTTGTAAATCGATAGTCATATATTTATTACTGTAAATAACTATAGTGCACTAGCTTTCGGCAATATATGTGCTTTTGCTACTCATAATTATATAAGATATTCACGAAAAACTAATGAAAATAAGTACCTTCATATTTGCCAATTACATAAACACATACAAAATAAAAAGATCTTTTCGACTCACGATGTAGAAAAATACATTGCTTGTGAACAAATATGTGTCCCTCTGAGTATATAAATAAAATATTTTATTTATGGTGTAAAATTAAATTATTGATGTATTTATTAGAATTCCCAGACGAAGTCACGATCCTCAATTGTTAATAGTGAATATAGCTGTGATTGAAATGTTGGAAATATTATTATTTGTCATAGCATACAATATATACTTTAAAAAAGTGTATTGTAAGATTATAGATTTGTTGACAAGATGGCGTGTCCGCGTGCGTGTGCGCATATAGTACACACACATACACGCGTTGCACACACACGCTCACCACTGCACTTGTACAATAAGACAGGGCCGGACTTCGTGAATGAAATAGAACAATAAATTAATAAGATCTTTTCTTAATATAATATTAATTATTTATTGTGGACTAGACGTTGTAGTTGTATCGTTGCCTAAATTTGTGACGTCATCCGGTGGGACGGGTGTTGTAATATCATTAGATTTTGCGGCGTGACCTGGAAAATATGTATGAAATATTTATCAATACAAACGGTAAGCGGGTTCGATGCCCGCTCGGGCAAATGTGTGTATTGACTATAACAGCATTATACAAGATATGGCACCTGATGTTAGGCAATTACCATGGCCATGAACATCTGCAACACCAGAGGGCATGCAGGTGCGTTGCCACCCTTTAGGATACAACTGGTTATACTGACGAGCAGTCACTTCACAAGTTTTTTCCAGCATATGATAGTAGCATATGCCTTATTCTTTCTTCCACTAGGTTTTCCTTCACTCGTAAACTCAGCGCTACTTGCTCGGATTCGAACCGGCAACATTCGGTTAAAGTCTACGTTTTCGATCCATTGGGCTATCAAGGCTTTTTTTTGGGATAAATTATAAATGGATGGATATTAACTTGTGACATAGTCCTTGAACCACTGGTTGATCCCAGGCGCGTACTCCCTGATCCAGCTGATGCGCAGCGCGGCCGTGTCCACCAGCTTCTGCAGCGTCTGCGACATCGGCTTCAACTTCTCTTTGTGTTTCAGAGCGAACTGCTTTAACTGGAACATAAAATACTTTCATAATGAACAAAGATAAAAATCTCTGGCCGTTTTGGATGAAGGCCAAACTTCGAAGGCCTCGAAATTTGGTCGTAAAATAGTAATATCCTTAGTGTTGGACCGAAACAGGTGGTTGAGTCAAAACCAAAACCGAACTTTCGGCCTTGGTCACAGTTTTGGCGGGAACCGAAACTAAGCCCGAAAATAGATATTTAGCCGAAATTGGCCGAAACAGAACCTACTGTCGATCACGAAATAACTATTAATTAATTTCAAATAATGACGTAAAAATGTCTAAATGTATGAGTATTTCACTTAAAGCACCTGAGAAACTACTTTTCAGAGCCAGATTGGACCTTGTGACGTCACAGCAGCTGGCATTTCGGTCATGAGAAAATTTTTTATAAAAATAAAAGCAATGCTCTTTCAAGTCATTACTAATATAGTTCCTTAAATGTAACTTGAACCAAAATGGCCGCTTCTGCGCAGGTACAATAATGGACAAAAATGTTAGACAAAAATATTGGTTTCGTCTTATTTAAATCGATTCTTTATAAAGTGGGAAAATGGAATTAAATATATAATATAGTTATTATTTCTTCTAAATTCAATTAATTATTTATTTATTCTCGTTATTAATTACTTAAATAGAATAAAACAAATAAATAGTATAGAAAAAGGTTAATGTACATTTTTAATCACTGTCACTTATGGAATGACACCTTATCTTCTCAAATAAAATTAAATGTTGACACATCTGACAAAAATAAATTATTTTTAAATTTAATATTTAATGATTTATTTTTAAAGAACTAAAACGATCGTAAGCGAGTGTACTAATCGGGTGTAGCGTCGCCGCGTTGCTATAGTGACGCGCCCCCCTCATACCGCATACGGTTGAGACCCACGAACGTGTTACTGCGCAGGGTTCAACTTACATTTAACAGACTATACTCCTATTCTCTGCGAATAAGCTCTTAGTTTGCAATAGGAGTCAGGTTCGAACCCACAACTGAGCGTTAACGGAGAACAAAAATTTGAGCACTGTACGTTATGGATTTATTAGGGTTCTCATGACACTGATACACGTCTCAGCTGACCTTGTGCAGCTCGTCCTCGCTGGTGACGAGCCCGAACGCCCCGTTGAGCACGGCCTGAAAGGTGAAGGGGTCCCGCGTGCCGAAGCGCTCGTACACGCGGTCGAAGTGCTGCAATAACAACAATATATATTATATTTATGTAAGTAGACTTTTAAAAAGTACTTTTGAACGTCAAGCGACAAGCTCGGAAGGAAGATTCTACCGAGAAGAACCACACTATATCATACATAATAACTCATTTCAAATATAGGTTTACAATTAAAATGATTAGGCCAAACGCACCCAGATCAGGATACATGCCTGTATGATCAATACAAATATCTGCTCCAAGCGGGATCGAACCCACGACCTATAGTGCTTAAAACAGGTTCGCTACCACTGCGCCATAGCGTCGTCAAAATATCTGTTTCGGTCTAGGCGTTTGTCCTTGTGGGTCACCCCACCATGCCTCGGAGAGCACGTTAAGCTATCGGTGCCGGTTGTTATCATAACATCTAATAATCGTTAACTCTTGATTGGTAATTTAGTCTTATCCTTTGAGTTTGGTAAAAACTAGGAACCAGTCATATCCGGGTAAGAGTAATAGGCAGACCCCGGGTAAATAATAATGCTAGGAGGAAGAAGATTGGCAGTTCCAGTAAATATTCTGGAATGGAGTTAGAAGAAGTCATACCTGCAGCAGGAAGTCCTGCGCCAGCGCGGTGCCCACGGGCGGCTCCACGCCCCACACGCTCACCGCGTACTGGCTGGGGATCTCGGATAGACTTCTTTCCAGCAGTCTGAAAATTACAATTTTAGGCCATTTATTTCTCATAAGAGATAATATAAAAAAAAATATATTGTAAGAAATAAGCCTCTTAATTTATTCCTTTGCCTTTTTATTAAAAAAAGGGATGCTAGGACTAAATCAATTTGGCGGGAAAACTAGAATGTCAGTCTGACCTTGCTATACTTGGTTGGGTCGTGAACCAATTTATTCATTTATTATCGTTATTTATTAGTTATGTGTTAGAAATGCCTGTAACTATATCCGTTCACCGATTTATTTGAACAAACATTAACATTGTAACTTTTAAAAAGTCTACTCACTTCTGATTCCTAAAAATATATATAAAAACCAGCCAAATACGGTTGTACAGTACAATAAAAATATCAAATTAATTTATTTTTAAAGTTTATTTAAATTTTTATGTTTTATTGTAGCGGCACCACAAATACACATTCTGTGAAAATTTCAACTCTCTATGTAATACGGTTCATGAGATACAGCCAACTGACAGTTGGTCGACAACAGGGTTCTTTTGTCCCAATTTGGTACAAAACCCTAAAATTAAACACCGGTTAACATATACCTGTAACATTTTTCCTACAAAAATATAATACTCACAAAGTTATTAAAGACTCATCCCGGACACTCGGTAAGTTGCTGATGATCAAGCTCTTGACACTGGGATCGGTGGAGTTCTGGAACATCTCCCACAGCAAGTCGAACTCTTCCCGCCCTCCATGTTTGACCGCCATGTTGTACACAAGAGACCTCAGGTAGTTTGGAATACTGGAATAAAATTTATAATTTAATTAATTTTCATTTTATTGTTCAATCAGTTTAAGCCCCTACTAGTTTCAAACCTATCAGAGGTCCTTCATAAAGGGTGAGTTGGTTATATACAGCTAGTAATATACAGATTATTACAGTAACAACCAACTACCAACCAACCAGACTAGATTTCTAGATGATAGCACAGTAACGGTCTACTACCCAGAATATTTCTAGATGATAGCACAGTAACGATCTACTACCCAGACTATTTCTATATGATAGCACAGTAACGATCTACTACCCAGACTATTTCTAGATGATAACATAGGAACTGTCTACTACCCAGACTATTTCTAGATGATAGCACAGTAACGATCTACTACCCAGACTATTTCTATATGATAGCACAGTAACGATCTACTACCCAGACTATTTCTAGATGATAACATAGGAACTGTCTACTACCCAGACTATTTCTATTTCTATTATTTATTTATTTATTTATTTATTGCGATAACAAACAATTGTACAAAAAGCTTATTATAACAAATTCTTACAGCTAAATATTAAGTATTTGTACAACCAACACCATTATCCCCAAATTAAACATTTAAATGGTTTTCAGAGACAATCGCTTCCCATACCATAATTGCTAAACAAAACTACATCATAAATAATGTTTTAAGAGCGTCGAGTATCACTCTCAGTAACAACCGTTGGTATCCACTAGTAGTTGCAATACTAGTTTTTTAAAATTGTATGGTGCCACATGAAAAATGTCAACAGTGGTGAACAAGTCATTATAAGCCTTCATTATTCGCCTAAGAGGCGCGCGTTCACCAGCTTTAGTTTTTGAAATATTTGGTAAAAAACAAATGGTGAGCAGACGCGTTACAGCTACGTTGAGGACTGATTGGTTCGGTATTCTGATAAATATTTGGTTTATTAATTGATAGCACAGTAACGATCTACTACCCAGACTATTTCTAGATGATAACATAGGAACTGTCTACTACCCAGACTATTTCTAGATGATAACATAGGAACTGTCTACCACCCAGACTATTTCTAGAGAATAGTAAAGTAAGGATTTATCAGCTAGACTATTTCCAGAAGATAGTGCAGTAAACGTCTACTACCTAAACTGTTTGTACTGCAACAAATATTTCGGGTAGAGAAACTCACGGATTATCATCCCCGCTGGTCTTCTCGGTGAGCTTGTGGAACTCGCCCCGCGCCCAGCGCAGGCAGCGCGGCGCCTGCACGAGGCACTCCCACACCACGAGGTTCTCCACCAGGAACGACTCGTTGTCGTCCTTCGGCTGGATCAGGCCGTAGTTCAGCTTCTGGAGTTGCTTCTCGAGGATTATCCTCATGTAATCCTGTCAATTGGTCATTATTTTAGAAAGCAAATTCAATTTTGTATGTGAATTAACTTAGTCTAGCTGCGCCCGCGGCTCTGCTTGCGTGGTGTACAGATTTTTCTTCATTACACGAAACCCTAATTCTTATTCTAAAATAAAAGTAGCCGTAATTACTCCTTTGTAACATCAGCTATCTGCCAGTGAGTCTCGTTAAAATCGGTCCAGGCGTTTCGGAGATTAGCCGGTACAAAAAACAAACAGACAGACACAAGGACAGACAGACATTCTTCTATAAATAGTAAATCACAATTTAATATAGGATGACGAATTAGCCATATCTTTTGGTCATTTTTGTGGACAAATTTTATCACCCTTTTTTTTTGTCATGATGGTTGGCAAACAAGGAGACGGTCCGCCTGATGGTAAACAGTCACCACTACCTATGAACGCTTGCGAGACTTAAAGTAGCACATGCGCGTTGCCAACCCGGAACAGGAGGGACGGAATGAGAAGGGAAAAAGGAAGGGCACAGAGGGGTGGGAAATTAGGCCTAATGATACTGTTACTTAACGCCGATTTTCTGTGTAAGGGTAGTACTTCCCCGGTCGAGCCGGACCATTTAGGCTGAGAAAAGCAATTATCAAAAAACTCCAAAATTTTAATCATACCTGAAAATAGAGATAGCCAGAGGTAGCTCTTAGGTTATATTTCAGAAAGGCCATATTATTCAGCAGCAGTTCCCACACTATTCTAGAATCTTCTCCGTCAATAACACAAGTTGTCAGTCCGAGTGCATAGCTATAGTTCAGTTGCCGTACTTTGGCCAAGTTAAAGGCATCGTCTATCAGCTGTGCTTTTGTTATCGGGTTCTTCTCTGCACCAGATTTGAGCGCATCACTTAACAACGCCCAATTTTTCTGATCATAGTTAACTCTGTAGTAGCCTAAAAATTCAAATTATTAAATAAAGGAACATTTTTTGGATGAATTAAATTTTTGTTTTTTTTTGAAAATATTATAGAATATCAGAAGGATACGCCACAGATCGCAAGTTCGATTCCCGTATGGGGCAGATATTTGTGTTGACCATACAGGCATGGGTTCTGGTCTGGGTGTGTTGTGCTTGTGATTGTGTTTTCGGACGCCCAACTGTAGTATCCTGTATACTACTATCCTAACTAAGGGGGCTGATAAGTATGTAGCGTTTATTATTATGACGTCTTGCAGTAAAACATGACTGTAAACAATGTAGTGTGTAATTTATTCAAATTAGTCAACTGCTATTAGTTATCGATTGGAAGTCTTTATGAGTATATTTAAAATATATTTAAAATTTTGGTACTGTTACATAACAGCGTACGCACTTAGTGGTCAAATCAAATATCGCGCGCTCATTGGTCAATTTAAATAGAGACCACTCATTGGTCTAATCAAATAGCATCTCATTGGTCAAATCAAATAGCGCGCGCTCATTGGTCACATCAAAAGCGCTCGCTCATTGGCCAATTCAAACAAAGGGCGCTCATTGGTTCAATCAAATAGAGAGTGGTCCTTGGCTAAATCAAAAAGCCTGCTTTTCTGTCTTCTTGGAACTCAAATCCGTCCGTCCCCATTCAAGAAACAACACAATCTTAATAATAAGTACACAAACTTACCAATAGCATCGACATTAACATATAAAGCCTGTGTTGCATTCACGGGGAGGTTGGATGTAACAGTTCTATCACTCAGCCATAGTTTCGGTAAAGTTGTCCAATTGCTACTTGGTGTGTCCATTGCTGTATAACTGATCGGTATGCTCCAAAGTTGATCTTTTTTAACTTTATCGTCTTTCCCACTACGGAATAATCTCTGTAAAAATGTAAGAATAATTTTTGAAAATCGAATTTTGTTATTAAATTTTTGTAACATTATTTTTAAATTTTAAATGTAAAAGATGCATATATTTTATGTTCAAGCCAATCAAAGGTCAGATCAGATTAAGCAAGCCTAGTATTTATTACAATGTAGATATTTTTAAATGATTAGTTTTAACAATAATCGTTTAAATTTCAATTTGCAGTCATTTCTTTTTCTTAGTATTATTCCTGGTATGTACTCCGGGTCTCCTTATTATTCCTATCCGGATTTGAAAGGTAAAGGTGCTAGTTTTTACGCAGATCGATTGCCATCTGACCTCCGCAACTCACCACTCGGTTAATCAGCATATTCGATAAGAGCCAATAAATTTGAGAGCCAGTATATTGATGGGTGACCAGTTTGTGGATCGAACATCACAATGATTCTAAAGAATTTTCTTTTCAAAAATGTTACCTGTTGGAAAGTAACAAAGCCAGTTGTATAATTTCTGTAAACATTCACAACGGGGTAGCCGGCTTGCCTGGTCCAGGTGTTCATGAAGTCACAAACAGACAAGTGTTTGAATCTGGAGTTCGATTCAGCGGCTATTGACATTGCATCCCAGAGATCGTTCTCTTCAGCATTCTGATATTTCCTGAAATTGTATATAAGCTGTAGCGGTCAGAAAATTTTAATAATATAACATTAACATAATTTCTTAGTTTAAATTCTCGAAAATTGGAAAACACTACATTGTGTTATAAATAAAGTTGACTGTGGTCTGACATTTGTCTTAAGTCAGAATTACTTTTGATTTTGATCGAGTTAGGCCTTAATTAGATTTATCAGCATCAAGCAACATTTAGCTAGATGGTTTGAACATAAAAAATTCTCTCATACGTTGGAGTGATGTTCTTGAGGTTGAAATTGTATGTATGTATATATTATTTAGAAAGTTATTAAAGTAATGTACAGATGTTTAATCACACAAAAAAAAAAACGAATCTATAACTAATATTTTCTCTTACTTGCAGCCTCTAGATGAGGGTGGAACCCTTACGTAGGAAATCTGGTTCGAAGGTCACACTCACCATTTGTTAAGATACACGACCAGTCCCTTCCTGAAGAGCGTCTCCGACATGGTGTGGTTGAGCATGCGGATGAGGCTGGCGCCCTTGGAGTACGAGATCTCGTCGAACTTCTGCGCGATCTCGTCCGCGTCGTGCACGCGGCGCGACACGGGCGACGTGTTGCGCAGCGCGTCCGACCGCAGCAGGTCCATCTTGTCGCGTGTAAAGGATTCTAGCATGTTCCATGATGGTGCTATCTATAAGTTCATGGATATGATCAGTTTTCATGGAATACAATTGAGAGAGAGAAAGAGAAAGCGAGCGAAAACAGGAAAGAGATACTAGATAGGGAGTGACAAACTAAACTAACAAAGGAAACCAAAGTATATTTCACTCATTGCCCAATATGAGACTCGAAACTGGTTGATCTGTTCCATTGATTTTACAAATTGACATCTCTAATGAAACAAATGGTGCAAGTCAGGACCTTATAAACTGTCAAAGCAAACCTTTGGCCACATCAGCTGAAAAGACGATAAAACGATCCTTATAAAGTTATGTTATATATATTATCACGATTTGTTATACAACTACCCCCAATTCTTGATTTCGAACATTGTCATGATCACTGGTATTTTATTTTGGATTTAAACGAGCGACATAAATAGTTAAGAAATTCAGAAAATTTACTTGGAAATAGCAATTTGGGAGTTATTATATGGTATGAATACTTTCAACCAGCAAGTAACTCGTCAGGAAGTTTTATAAAGACTGAAACCATTATGGCAATAGTTTATGTAGTTGGCATTATTGTCCCAAATTCTGAATAGTATCCTCAACTCACATGGTTAACTCCAACATATTCAATGTAGGTTGCGAATCCCTCGTTGAGCCACAGGTCAGTCCACCAGTGCATGGTGACGAGGTTACCGAACCACTGGTGGGCGAGCTCATGCGCTACATCAACAGCTACGCTTTGCTTCTCGCGGGAATTCCTCCTTATCGTCGAAGAGTAAGGTGGTTTCCCTAAAATTTATATAAAATACATATTTATGTATAATTAAATACATTAGATATTCACCGGCATCGGGACGTGACAAGTTCATCGCCCGTTGTCGGGATGAGATCTGTCACAGCAAAGATTATTCCACCAGTGCAATCAGCCACACTGGTGGAATTATAATAGTCTTTCGTTGCAAGAGGCAGGCTAGGTAGGTACCAAATACCGTACCGCAGTGTCAAATATTCTACCGCAAAGCAGTAGTGTCTTAGGCAATACTGTGTTCCGGGCATTGTAGAATAGTGAAATTACTGGGCACAGGAGATTTAAAAACTAATATCTTGTGATTGACAACACGTGAGTAGCACCCACTAATCGTTGCCAACTTAGTCACATAAAAAAACACATATAAATATTTTATTAAATTATTTATAATGTCATTAGTCACCTGAATGTAATTAGTCCCCAATTTTCCATAGCTCCGCTAGCAAAGTCTGGAATCGCTATCAAATCCAGTTTATCCAGAGCATATGGTAAACCAAATACGTCTTCATAGAAGGATAAAAGTTTTGGGACAATTGTTAAAGCATAATTTGCTTTGGATAATAACGATGGTCTAGTCCAAATACGAATAGGCTTGGTGACATTGTCCTTGCTGAGGTAGCTAGTTTCCACGTTTTTGAAGTCTGATATAATGTAGGCGACAAGGTAAGTCGACATATTCACCGAACGTTCAAAATGAGTCCATTGCCAACCCGGTTCTGCTTCACTAAAGAAAATTTCATAATTTTATTTACTTATAAGCATTTTTAAATAATGCTTTCAGGATTCTTAATGTTTTAACTGCAAGTTAAATCTTTTTTAAAAGAAGAAAGACAAATCAAAATAATCGGCTACATATGCCAATGTAAAAACTCCATAAAAACTACCTGAAATTGATTAATTTTTTTTTGCATGTGTTACACAAAATTTTGTAATTTTTGACCCAATTTAGATGATTTGTTGGATAATGTGAACTAATAAACTAATGATTAAGCTAATGTTGCATTATGAAAAAAAAAAATTAAAATTAAAAAATAACCAATGATGATGGCCTTTTTATAAATTACCAATAATTGGTTTTCGAATGCTATCGTCTGTTTTTCTATATAATGACTTTACAATTGCATAAAGTTTGTATTTGTATTTTAAAGTTTTTTTTGTATTTTTCCTGTTTTTAAAATAATTTTACAGTAAAATTAATAAGAAATAAAATAAATATAAATAAAATAAATTATGTAAAAATGGCTACACGGATTTGGGTGAAACTTAGCGCGTAGATAGCTTTTTAGATATTACATATCTGGATAACATAGGATACATTTTCTTCCTCATTCTCGTTTGTTCTGGTGTGATTTTGAAATTTGGTATAGATGTGGTTTATGGGACATTATTAACTTTAGAAAGCATTAGTTTTCTGTGGGGCCATTTATTAGGTCATTGTGGACAAAGTCACAGGCAAATGCTAGTTGCGAATATGCATTTAATTTAAAGGCTTATTACTCTTATGTGTAATCATATAGAGGGCTATTTGCATTTTTTATGTAACAAAATAATTAAATATATTATCCATTCCATTAGTGTTAAGATTATCAGGAGTATTCAGATTTAAGAATGAATATTATCTATACTTACATGGCTTCTTGTGTAGCAACTTTCATATTAGAGAGTACAGTTAAATTTTGTTTATGTGCTATACTGATTTCAAACTTTGCTTTAAAAGCTGGCTCATCGAAACATGGAAATGCTTGTCTTGCTGAGGTAGGCTCAAACTGAGTGACTGCAAGGTTCCTAAAAACAGTTTAAAAGTTCATTAGAGTAATTCAAGTAAGTAATGCAGAAAAGTCTAAAAGTTAAAAAAATATGCTGCCTAGTAGTCACTGTTGTTCTTATGAACATATGAATATTCTTAGATTTCATATCAGGATTATACAGTAATGATAGAAAGGAAAGAATGAAGGAAAAAAAACATCAAAATGTCAGAAATAAAAATTATAGAAACTGTGTTCTTATAGTAGAAGACAGAAATCGTGGTGATAGAAAACGAAACATGGAAGAAATTAAATTTATACAAAATGTTTATTAAATATAATGTGTTATTATAGAAACACGATAAATCTTTGATTTTTTCAAATGTTGTAACATTTATAATTATTTTTAGAACAAGGTCTAATAGCTCAAAAAATAAGGCCAGCTGTCAAATATAAGGTAATAGGTAATATTATGAAAGAGACTTTTATAAGTGATTATTTAAATATCAAACATATAATAATTTATGACTTACGTTTCATTCGTATTGTTTTCTAAGTACGAGCTTTTATAAAAGCCAGTCAAGGAATTTGTAATAGCACCTTCAAAGGATAATTGTAGGGTATAGTCGACATCAGGAGTCAGTGGCGATTCCAGTGATAGTATAAGTCTGTCGCCATGCCCAAACTCTATAGACGTTACATTTATGTTACGTACATGACTATGAGTTACTTGGGTATCAATTGTTGGAGCGATTGTTGTATCTATAGCTAAAGTTGTCTGAGGTATATCTTCTGTATTAATAGGTGTAGTTGTTTCATTAAGTATTGTTGTCTCATTCTTACTTATTTCAGTTGTATTATTGTCTGATACTTCTCTTTTTATCCTCTTCGTTGAATGTGTCTCATATATCTGTTCTGTTAAAGTCACTTCCTTATTTATAGTTAGATCCTTTGAATGAAGGATGATTTCTTTCACTTTTTTGTTAGCTTTTATTGTTATGAACACATCTCCAATGAATGATGAATTTTCTAGGTCTGCTTTTAATTTTAATCTGTAGTAGCTTGGTACGACGTATGGTGGAAGACGAAGGTCAGGGGACGGAGAACCAGTTCCTCCAAATGGTTCGGAATCATCCCAAAAGTCACCCGATTTTTGTGACACCTGAAAGTTGCGTATATTTTTTTAAACAATTCAGGTAAGATTTATTTTATGTAAAAGTTTTTCTTATACTTACACTTCTATTTTCGGATATCACAAAACACATTAATAAATAGTATAAGCGAATAAACATTTTCGTCTTAACTTATCGAGTGCTTCTATACGACTAAGATCTATAACATTACTTAAGGAAATTTTACTAATTTATACTACATATTGGTTATTCCCAACCATATTTAATACATAATGATATTTGTGTTCCACTATTAATCATTATTGGTAATAAAAAAATAATACATTGATTCAAAAATAAGATAAAATTCAAAACAACCGATAGAAGTTTTACTTTGAAAAAATGACATTTCACATTGTCAAATTGTCGTGTACGCTACGGTTTTCCTAATCGCATGTCAAAAGTCACAAGGGCATAAAATGATTATTATCGATAAGTACGTATCGTTTTTATCGTATTTGTAATATAATATTTGCCTATTTTAAATCTACTTCAAAAAAAGAAGGAGGTACTCAATTACTCGAAGACGATTGGAGCGATTTGGATTTTTTCTGTTTGAAACATTCCTGATGGTCCCATTGAGACCCATATCATTGTCATCAGGTACGCGAATAAAATTTTAAAAAGCTTGCAACATAACCGCGTGAAGTTAGCGTGTGACTAACTTCATTTCGTAAGTCTATTTCTTGTCATATTAAGTACTTAGTTAAAATTTGGGGAATAAGAGAACTTAGGAGGTTTGTTTAAAATAGCTAAATCTACTGATTAACTTACCCTAAAATAAGTTATGTAGTACACAATAACTCCAACAAGAACAGAAATTAGTACTGCAAAGAAGACGAAGCTGATGCAAATGCACGTTGAAATGAATATTCCTCCTTTTCTTCTGTATTGTATATCTTGATCACCTTGGGACTCATATGCCAGGAATTGTTGACGACTGGTTGACAAAGGCATCGTGATCAATCATTCTGTAATAAAATATGTATGATTATAGTTAAAATACCTGACTATTTTGGCAAGCAAGCGTACCGCCCACCTTAAAGTAAGCGGTTGCCATAGCGCTTAGCGTAGCGTTTGAGCGCTTGAAACACCATTATTAAGTGTCACTCACGCGGGACAACTTTGAGATATTGATTCATAAATCTCTTTTTTTTTAAAGAATATAAGCTATGTTTTTTAAGGCATTACTAACATTCCTATTACCCCCCCAAATAAGCGCGAAAATTGCTTTAGGAGTGGATACGATAATAGGCCAAGGCGGTCTGAATCGAAGCCTCGAATCTCGGGTTAACGGAGCGAAGTGGGCTCTTCTGCCGTTGAGCTGATACTTCTCCCTGACGCACAGTACATGCGGTACAATATCTGACATTGTGGTGGTACCTTCCTAGCCAGCTTCTTGTAATAAAAGGCCTACCACCAGTATTATTGATATATACTGTTTCTTAGTCGCTTATGATGTGAAAACTTCTTTAGCCGTGTTGAGCGATGTTTGGTATGGGCAAAATTTATGGGTTCGTGTCGCTATTGACGTCAGAGAATCAAAATCGCGACGCGTAGTGGTCTGGTTACTTGATTACGCACATATACAATAGGTATGCGCAGTAGGTATGCGCAGTAGCTATGAATGAACTTGTGCGTATATGCGTTATGTTCATATTATTATTAAATAAAAAACTACTAATTACATTTGAAACTTCTGTTTTCTCTTCTATCGGCAGTCCTTTTATTTATATTTATTTTTATATATGATATTGTGGTTTTTCTAATAAGTAGTAATAAATATAAATGATTGATGAAAGTGAAGCCATTAAAGTTATAAATGGTTAATAAATTATTATGAATAATTTGATGCACGGCGCACCAGTAGAGAACTGCTTTAAGCACCACAGGTCGCGGATTCGGATCGGACAATACAGGTATGTGTTCCGGTCTGGGTGTATTTGTCCTTGTCATTGTGTATATTTCAGGACACACACACAGCATATAACTATCCTATTGGGGGATGTTGAATATATAGTGTTTATTACTAGAAAACAGCGGGAGATATTGTATTAAGTATAAGAAGGCATTTTTTCTCAATATAAATATGCTGTGAGGTCACAACATGGGTTTCTACTGTTTATCTGAGTTCGGAAATAAAGCTGATATAACATTTACTTTTAATCGTCCAATCCGTGAATATTAATTAATTAATGTTCAATATAATTTACCCGATAATAAATAAGATTACAATTACATTTTGTAGACAACAATAATTGCATTCAAAGTACGTTTGATAAAAATACCGCAATATAGAACAACTGTTTATGATTAGCAGTAGACGAAACTGGTCCTACTGGTAAAGTGTACCGTACCACCGTAACATAAAATATAAAGTTTCTTGTATGGGGACTCCTTTCAATTTTGAAATTAAATGTGATATTATTATTTAAATATGCAGTGTATGAAAATTCCAACTATTAACCTGTTAAAGTTCATGAGAAAGATACAGCAAAAAATTTCAAACGTTATTTTTCAAAACAAATTATTCAGTTAAAATTGCAATGCTCTACTTATTACGGTTAGTGAGATCCAGCTCGGTATCAGACGGACGGACAGATGAACAACGGTAGACAGCGAATGTTTAGTATAGGGTTCCATTGGAACTGAACCCTAAAAGTAAGAGGAATGCTTTTCCGATGGTTGGAAAATTACGTCATAAGCGTAAATTGTTAGTATTATTTTACAAGTAGGTACTAATGCTCCACCCGATGACGTTGTCAAGGACATTATGCCAAAAGCAGTGGCGGGTTTACAAATTTTCAAGGTACAGGCTATAAGGTTTTTTCCGCCCTTGCCTCTAAAATTGCCATGTCCTAAATTATTTTTAAAATCGAACAAAATGCCGTTCACTGGTTGGGGAACTAGCTGTTTTACTATAGAACACGGAAGTTTGATACTGGGAATGTGCAATGGCAAGTGAGAGGGGAAGTCATCGGCAAACTTGTTGCAGATTTCTACCTGTAAAACATTCTTCTACATGCAGAAATCTATTTGATTTCTATGAGGTAGCAAAAGATATCGGCCCCAAACTTGCCGCCCTATGCGCAAGCCTACTCAGCCTGCTGGTAAATCCACCACTGGCCAAAAGCAATACACAATCAGAAATTATGGGCGTCGGGATGTGACGACCCCATCGCCCGCTGTTGGGATAACCTCTGTCACAACAGAGATTATTCCACCAGTGCAATCAGTCACACTGGTGGTAGGTCTTTTGTTGCAAGAGGCCGGCTAGGTAGGTACCACCGCAGTGTCCAATATTCTGCCGCCAAATAGTAGTGCTTAGGCACTACTGTGTTCCGGTTTGAAGGGCATTGTACGCTAGTGAAATTACTGGGTGAACGAGATTTAAGAACTAATATCTCGAGGTTGGCAACGCGCGAGTGGCACCTACTAATGGTGCTGCAAGCGCTCATATGCTACGGCAACCACTTACCATCAGGTGGGCCGTATGCTTGTTTGCCCACTTCTAACATAAAAAAAGAAAAAAGCAATAATGCTTGTCTAATACTATACTGTGAATGTGTTACTGCACACCTGCCGCATGTCGAATCGATGCGGGCGATATCGAGATAACGTTACTTCGAGTGCTTATGATTTGACGCTCGAAATATTTCTGTATTTCTCATATATTTTTTTCGTAATCTTACAAGTTGGCAAGCCAGCATTCGGTCCACCTGATGGTAAGTGGTTGTCGTAGCCTATGTGTGTCTGCAGCACCATTAGTAGGTGCCATTCACGCGTTGCCAACCTCGAGATATGTGTGCTTCAAATCGGAACACAGTACCTAATGCTTAAGCACTACTGTTTGGCGGTAGAACATTTGATACTGCGGTGGTACCTACCTAGCCGGCCTCTTGCAACAAAAGGTACGGACGATGGTAAATATTTTTTTCTAACAAGGAACACATAGTTCGGTTTTCCATTTTGCACTTTTAGTTACTTTTAGGATAAAGATAATCAACGTAGGTTGTTGTTGGTAAGGTCAGTACCACGTTTGAGCTCCATAAACCCTCTCTCAGGCTACGGAAATATGGCCAGTATTAATCGGCTGGCTTGACCGTGGCTGTACTGTACTACCCTCATAATATATCTATTCATATTGCAAGAATTGTTGTTGCATTTCGTTACTTCTGATTTTATTTCATTCGATTATTTTTCTTTTATGAATATTTTATTTAATGTTCCTTTTTATATCAGTATTTCTATTCGTCACCCTATAAAACCTAAGAAATAGTTTTTAGGTTTTATAATATTTTTCTTGGAAAATGTTTGACGTTTCAAGTTTCAATGTAGTACCTTGACATCATAAATGAAAGCACTTGTCTAACACACTATTTGTACCAGTCATGATGAATTACAATTTTATAACCACTAGAGTTTTTAGATTGTGAATGTATATAACTTACTATGACTGGGTTATCTAATCGACTGATATTTATTAGGGTTGCGTACTCAAAGTGTGCCGACGGATTACGGAACCCTATTACCAAGCCTCCGCTGTTTGTATGTCAAAGGGCTGTATCTCACGAATTTGAAATGCACGAAGTCGAAGAATTCGTGGTTAAAATTCACACAAAATATATGATATTCAACGAATGTTAAAAATATAATTAAAAATAAAGAAAATTGATATTTTTGTAATTTTTTGGTGTACTCATGAACTGTAATAGATAAATATTTGTAATTTTATAGATCGTGTATTCGCCACGCGCCCTGCTGGAACAGCCTCCCGTCAGCCCTCCGATCAGAGAGTGCCGTGAGCATTCTAACATTTAACAAGAAGCCAGGAAAAAAGAATTTTAATATTAATTATTGAAATTAGATACTAAAACCGAAACAGCCTTTAGTTAGTAGAAAATCAAGTTTAAAAAAAATTAAAAGACCTACTACGTCATTGGTTGAGGTTCTTTAAGTTGAAGGAGGGCCGCATCGGATGAATTTGCCACGGGTCTCAAACGGTATAGTTA
This sequence comes from Hestina assimilis, assembly GCA_023373885.1. Classification (NCBI taxonomy): domain Eukaryota; kingdom Metazoa; phylum Arthropoda; class Insecta; order Lepidoptera; family Nymphalidae; genus Hestina; species Hestina assimilis. The sequence goes on along the minus strand of CM041746.1, from coordinate 14,554,987 downwards.
CGCCGCTGGTACGATTCAGATTGTGCTACTAATTATTTAACACGATTTTATAAGCTTCTGAATGTAGCGGAAACTTTGAACGTGATGTTGACCTTCAAAACTAATAAGATTTAATATTTTTGTTTTTTTGCATACTTATCAAGGACCGATGACAATTTAATAATAAAAATATTTTATTAATAGATATGAGTAAAATGATTATTATTTTGTTAATTTAAAAAAGCACCCACGCTTTTCTTACAATAAAATTAAATTTCTTCTTATTTAGTTGAATTTTCTATGAAAGCGTATTTTTTAGTTTTTTAAGGGTAATTTAAAAAAAAAATTAACATACGGCAACATGTGAGGTATCTTTGGATAAGTCTTTCAAAATGATAAGGAGGTTTGATTTAGATATTTTTGATTAAGGTAGTAGATATATTATATGAGAGAGCGATAATAGCTCCTAAAGTCATAAAAAGGGTGTACCCTCTAAATTTTTATTAAAAATTCTGGTAAAATTTAAGGTTTTAGAACATCAACAGACGTTTTAACCACATTTATTTGAAGATAGGTCTATAAATTGCAGAGATATATAAGTTTTTCATATAACTTTGTTTTTCTTATTACTTTTAATAATTACAATGAAATTACCAACTTATTTTTGCGGTCGTTTTTAATTCATTATTATTTTTATAGTCCTTAAAATTCTTCATCATCAAGCTGCGGAAGATTTTATTTTCAACGCTTGACTGATGATTTCTTTTAATTTTATTCCCATTATTTTAAAATACCACGTAACAAACTGACGTCACGTTACGGAGTGAACCGTTATTTAGTGAAAGGAAATAATATTTATGACTCATTTATAATTTTGATATTGGTATTTCCAAATCTGATAAAAAAAAGATTTGGACTGGTTACTCATTAAAATTCTTTGAATTATTTCGAGAGATAAAATACCTCGGAAAATAAAATCGTCATCCTATATACATCCTAAGCCGCGTAAAAATTGGCATAGTGGATTATTAAAATGATTCTTTTTAGAGTTTCGAAGATAATTAATAAAGTCTGTATACTTTCGTTTAGACAGTTTGTGTGTGAATGAATGAAGAATAAATGTTGAATTGATACGTCTAAAGTAGACCAGTGTATGCGTTTCAAAAGTACATATGTATATTAATAATTTACAAATAAATATAATAACCGAAATTATCAAACATAGATAAATAGGTGGACAAAAATAAAGTGTAAATACCACGTGCTTGTTGAAAAACACTATATATAATATGTATATAGCTTATAGTTACTTACACGGGCGAAGCCAGGATTTGGCCTAGGGGAGGGAAACATTTTAATGTAGAGCTTAGAGGGGGGCTAACCCACTATTCTCTCCAATTGTTATTGATTCAATAGTTCTTAATGTATTGTATTCTTCAATTTCTGAGTATTTAAAAAGGGACAGCACTGCGCTTAGCCCATGTATACTTACTGCTTCTGCTATGTAAAAATTGGTTTTCAAACGGTTTTTTACCACTGTGGTATAAAAATATCAAATTTCTTTTATAAATTTTGTCAAATTCAGATATAATTTTTAGGGTCATAAAATTTTTATCTTTTTACCAGCAATTTGACTTTATTACCCGCCATTTTGAATTTATAATGACGTAATAAAGCCCACGTCACCCTCGGGATTGTGGTAATTATTTAATGTAACGAGAGCTTTATATTGTATATCCAAACGGGTTATGATGTCGTATCTACCACACCAATTACTATATAAATAATTGTTTTTATTTTAATAAACTCGAATTCAAAATATTATTCATTCGAATAGGCCCTTAGGCACATTTGAATCTTCAAATATACAGTCTGTTGTATCTGTCTAAGTGAAAGCCACCGCCGATTCGGAAGGTAGATTCTGCAGAGAAGAACCGGCAAGAAACTCTCTAGTTACTTCAATCTTTTCAAATATAATTAATTGCATTAATTTCACGCAATACTATACTATTTCACGGAATAATAGGCTTATTTTTATTACCCGCAAACAATGTTAATTTCTAAGGTAACAGATTCAAAATTGTCTGCGGAATATTATTATTGAAGGCTCAGTAATAGGGTTCCCTTGGCACTTTTTGGACACGGAACCCCAATAAATAAGCATCGTATGGGTTTTTGACCGCGTCGGTTACGATACAATAGACAAAATAATCGAAATATATAAGACTAATAGTTGAAATCCGACGTAGTAGTTACACTGCTGTGCAAATTATTGTGTTATCTAGTAAAGGGATTAAAAGCATTATAATAAGTTGTTCATAATGATAACCCACTTGGATGAAATTGATAATGGCTCAATGCTATCCTTAGCTTAGTTTAATTTAAAATGTATACCAATAAAACCACAGGTGTGGTTTTATATTTATTTGGAAAATCAGAGTCTGTTAATGTTTTTAATAATGGTAAATGTCATTTATTCAGAGAGACGTAAATTGATAAGAATAATTTGATTTTAATTACGAAATCGTTTCGCTTTTACTAATGGCCACGTCTTTTGAAGCCATTTCATTTTATATTAGAAATTTAAATTTTAGGCACATTAATTTAATTGTTTTTTTATGACGTAATTAATATGTAAGAAATTTAAAAGATGTTTAAAACTGTCGTTGTAATGAAATAAAGCGGTTACTGAAAGATATATTATGAAAGTATATCTATACACTATGGACAAGCCTTTCTATATTAACAATCTATAGAAAATAAATAAAATTTTAGTGTCTGTTTGTAATTTCAAATGAACAGCTTTTCACTAAATGCATATGAAAGTATATACGGTACTAATCAGAAAAATAAATTTTAAAATGTTTTGTCTTTCTGTCTGTTTGTTCCGCCGAATCTCTAAACGGGCTAACCCGATTTTAACGAGAATTTTATTTTAGAAAAAGAATTAGGGTTTCATGTACTTACTAAAGAAAAATTGGCACTCGGAGCCTCGGGCAGAGCTATAGATTGGGCAGTCTATAAAAGTTTTTTAATAAATAATATTGATAAAGACAGTATTTTTATTTACATTACACAACTTTATTAACGATACAAGGAACAATTTATTGGCGTCGGGATGTGACGACCCCATCGCCCGCTGTTGGGATAACCTCTGTCACAACAGAGATTATTCCACCAGTGCAATCAGTCACACTGGTGGTAGGTAGGTCTTTTGTTGCAAGAGGCCGGCTAGGTAGGTACCACCGCAGTGTGCAATATTCTGCCGCCAAATAGTAGTGTTTAGGCACTACTGTGTTCCGGTTTGAAGGGCATTGTACGCTAGTGAAATTACTGGGCGAACGAGATTTAAGAACTAATATCTCGAGGTTGGCAACGCGTGAGTGGCACCTACTAATGGTGCTGCAAGCGCTCATAGGCTGCGGCAGCCACTTACCATCAGGTGGGCCGTATGTTTGTTTGCCAACTTCTAACATAAAAAAAAAAAACCCTATCCAACCTGAACATTTCATATTATTATCACGCTAATTTTGTTGAATGTTTTAATATTATAATTACCTCACGATGTTAAATAATCATTTTAGATTAATTAGAGCAAATAAAATTATACGCCATTTCATGATTTAATTCCGCCTCTACATTCATTTGTTGTAACCGAAAATTATAAAATTTAATCATTTAATGTTTCATTAATATGTAACGCATTCATATGCCTGAAAGATATTTGTAATTCACTGCGATAAAAAAAAAATTGTTTTGTAAATAAGTGTGTTTTTTTGTATTTTATAATAGAGTTGAAGGTCTAAAATCAGTAGTAAATCTACTGACTTATTTTAATGGAAAGTAAGTAAGATATTTTATTATTGGTAATATTATAAAAAATACAAAAAACCTAGCATATTTTTGATATCATGGAAGCACGTCGTCGATATGACCGGCATGTTTCGATAATCATACATGAGTAGAAAATACTGATATATTTTTAATTATAAAATACTAAAAAAAAAAACAAAAAATATTATAATTACCGTCACTTAAGGTAAATCCAAAACAATAATAGAACACGATCCACAACACTTCGAAACAATCTTAAAATTGAACAATTGTTGACGGAAATCGTTCAGAAACTTAGCAAATGTGACTAGCTGCGCGTACGCAACGTCAATGACGGTGTGCATACAGAATTTGTGGGCGTTTTACTTACTTATCAGCCAATTTAAATTGACCCTTTGCACACCTGTAACAGACTGCATTTCCTTACGTTAATAAGATGTACTATACAAATTGCAGCTCGTTTATTCTGGTTGTCATTATATTACACGGCCTTGCCTGTCTTTGGTTATATTTTAACGACAACCCACAATTTATATTTTTTTTTCATTCGTGTTTATTCGTGACGCAATAAACCGATAATGCATGACGCTTAGCGGTTTCATTTCAATTATTCTCGACTAAGGATAATTGTTATGGAGTTTTCAAGATAGTCTCGGGTAGCTTGTGGTATGATTCTGAATAACAAACGACACAGTGGGTATGTCCGAAATATTAACTAGCTTGTGTACGCGTCTTTACATGGTTTAAATTAGAATTGTATTAATTGGTGGGAACATAGGGTTGGGTCAGCTGTGTGTACGTCTATGGACTCAGAGTTTCACAGACTACCGCCTTACCAGGAAGTGGTAAGTCCCCAATAAATACGGACATTACTATCGGTCCCATGATACGGGATCAGTAAAGAGTTTTGCTTGAGCAGCACAGGAGCGTCCTCCTTGGGAGATCCCAGAGGATACTGAGGTTAGCTAGCGGGAGTTTTAGTGAGGTCTTACAACTTTTTGTAGTAGAAGAACTGCGCTGCGAGACTTGGGATTTTTTTACATATACCTAATGTTATTGATGGGATTAAGATATTGATCGTCTGGCTGGCATTACGCCTACTTCAAAGAAGGTAAATCGTCTTGCATATGAAAACTGGTGTTTTTACGAGGTCTTTAACCCCCTTTCTCAGTGGCCCAAAAAAGGTTGGCAATGCCCATGTAATAGTTATCGCAAGCGTTCATAGGTCTCGGTGACTGCTTACCATCAGGCGGACCGTCTGCTTGTTTGCCAATCATCATGATGTAATAAAAATGCTCTCCCTACGTAAATCTATCCAGTAGTCCCTGGAAATGGTGAGCAATTGTACAATGCTTAACGATTCCCATAGATGTCCAGGGTGCAATACAAGCGGACCGATTTGTACCACTTTACGTTTGGAAGAAATTTTCTTTCCGAACGGTCTTTCCGAACCGATACGACTTGGGAACCTTCAAGAGAAGAGTGTATTCTTTCCTTAAAGGTCGGCAACGCGCCTGCATGCTTTCTGGTGTTGCAGATGTTCATGGGCGGGGTGATCGCTTAACATCGGGTGAGCCTCGTGCCCGTTTGCCCCTCTCACATAAAAAAACTCACACTACTATTTATTCGCTATCAGTTCCGGTAATAATGGATAATAATTATTTCGCCAATAAGAAGCTGACATTATTTAATTTTTTAATATGGACATTAAGTTTCAAAATCGGTTTTTGATAGTCTATAAATGTTTTTTATGCTTAGCAAGTAATAAGTGAGCGGTACCCGACAATGAATTACGAAATTTCCTTTATGGAATTTTTCGTAAAAAAATACGAAACTACACAGGCGAAATCTGTCAAGATTATCATCCTATATTAGACAAAATACATATGTATTTTTGTATCAATATATCGTACGGTAGGATAATCTTATTAGTATTCTATTGATAATTCTTTTATACACACATTGTCACGGATTTAAAGGTCACTGAGTCACGGAATTTTAACAAGAGGCGTATGGGTGTTGATTAGACAGTGACCGTGAAAATAACGCTTCTTTAAGCATTATCGTACTTTGATTTATACGTGTATTGTTTACTGATAAGTTTAATATAAAATTGAATGGGTTTCCGATGTAAGTTAGGAGTTTTTTTATGTTATAAGTTGGCAAACAAGCATACGGCCCACCTGATGGTAAATGGCTGCCGCAGCCTATAAGCGCTTGCAGCACCAGTAGTAGGTGCCACTCACGCGTTTCCAACCTCGAGATATTAGTTCTTAAATCTCGTTCGCCCAGTAATTTCACTAGCGTACAGTGCCCTTCAAACCGGAACACAGTAATGCCTAAGCACTACTATTTGGCGGCAGAATATTGGACACTGCGGTGGTACCTACCTAGCCGGCCTCTTGCAACAAAAGACCTACCACCAGTGTGACTGATTGCACTGGTGGAATAATCTCTGCTGTGACAGAGGTTATCCCAACAGCGGGCGATGGGGTCGTCACATCCCGACGCCTTTGAAGTGTTGAGTGTGTGAAAATAATAAATAAATAAACGCTGCACACTCAACGGCTCCCATTAGGATAGTTATATCCTGTGTCGGGGGTCCGGAAACATACACATCGACCAGGACAAAGACACCCAGACCGGAACACATTTTTTTAAAAGAATATTAGCAATGCTTTTTTAAGGCATTACTAATATTCCTATTGCCCCTCCAAATAGGCTCGTAGATTGCGCTAGGAGGGGGTACGACAATAGGCCAAGATGGTCAGGATCGAACCCGCAACTCTGGTGTTAACGGAGCGGAGTCGGCCTATCTACCGTTGAGCTATTGAGGCTTCGTTTTCGATTTTCTTCATTAAGTCAGTCGTTGTTGAAATATTAGCTCCTAAAGTCATAAAGGTTCGATTCCTGCTCGGGCAGATGTTTGCATTGATCATACAAATATCTGTTTCTTGTGAGTCTCCCCACCGTGCCTCGGAGAGCACGTTAAGCGGTCGGTCCTGTCTGTTATGTAATAACTTCTGATAATAATCTCTAACTCCTGATAAGCAAATGGCTCTTATCCAATGAGTTACTTGTTCGCCCTTCAGGTAGCGGAGGTCAGATGGCAATCGCCCTATGTAAAAACTAGTAACCTGTCAAATCCGAACAAGAGTAAGAAGCAAACCCTGGGTAAAATACTCTTATAATCAAAGTTAAAAGTTAATTCAACATAAGAAATTTAATATGTCATTAAAATTTTAACAATAAATTTATAATTACCATTTTAATTCTATATATTTTAGTCAATTTAATTTAACTTTCATAAAAGTTTTTATTAATTAATTTAATGTCATTCTAAAATAAAAAAATCGAAAATAAAAGTAGCCTAAGTTACTCTTTATAACATCACCTATCTGCCAGTAAAAGTCCCGTTAAAATCGGTCAAGCCATTTCGGAGGTTATCCGGAACAAACAGACAGACGAAAATTTTAAAATATTTTTTTGAACGAAAGTACCGTACATACTTTAATATGCACTTAATGAAGAACTGTTAATTTAGAAATACAAACAGGCACATAAATTTTATTTATTTGTATAGATAATCTAATATATAAAATTCTCGTGTCACAATGTTCGTTCCCATACTCCTCCGAAACGGCTTGACCGATTCTTATGAATTTTTATGCATATTCAGTAAGTCTGAGAATCGGCTACTATCTATTTTTCAAACCCCTCAGTGCCAAGGGGTGTCCACCCCAAATTTTTATTTTTATTTTTTTGGATAAAATTTTTATTTTTATTTTTTTATTATGTGGCATTGAAAAATACATACGACCCTAAATTTTCACTTTTTTATGATCAACCCCTGCTTTTTAATAGCCTTTAGTCAATTAAAAACTTTCACCGGGTAGAGGGCGCTGCTATCGGGTCCCAGATTTTTTTGGGGCAGGACAACGTCTGCCGGGCCCGCTAGTATTATAATAAAATTGTAACTAACAAATGTATGGATATTAAATCTGAAATAAAAGATTATTTGTTATTACTACCGGGATTAATCCTGGTATGAAGAAAATACACCCATTAGCTTTCATCACATTAGCGATATCGAAACCCAGAATATGTACTTAGTAAAATACAATTAGGCAAGATTTGCTTATAATTATAGTCATTATCTACATTTATTTTTAGATATTCGTCACCATCTGGTTGAAAATAATTAGTTAATGATGAATAATATTATATTTATAATTATGTTAAATTTGTTGATACTAAAATAGTTAGAGATATTATTGGAATTCCTTGGAATTTTTAGGAAAATTCGATAGGAAATAAATAATAAAGACTAAAATACAAAACAAAACACAATTAAAATACAGTTACTAGACTAGTTTAAAGATAACACACAGTCGAAATTAAAGGTTTCCGCAGACTAATGAGGAGTTCTTAAGGAGTTTAATAATAATAACAAATAAAAACGACCGCAAAAATAAGTTGGTAATTTCATACTAATTATTAAATGTAATATGAAAAACAAAGTTATGGGAACAACTTATATATCTCTAAGATTTGTAGGCATATATCCTTCAAATTAAATGTGGTAGAAAGTTCATTTGATGTTCTACAACCTCTAATTAATCATTAATTTTATATGCCATACTTCAAGAATTAGATGTTGCTTACAAAATACACAATTTTTATGACTTATAAGCTAATATCTCAATAACTACTGACTTAATGAAAAAAGTCAAATTCAAACCTTACCTCACACGTTGCCAATTATAAGGGTTCTATTTTTGCCGTTTGACTACGAAACCCTAAAACGTTATCGTCATATTTCAACAAATATTACACAAAATTTTACAAAATATACACCTGACTCTTCCACAAGAATTACTCTGTCTGAAAAGCACATGAAAATCCTTGTTTGAGTCTATCGCGAACAGACAGACTCTGTAAGGGAACTTTCTTTTATAATAAGTAGTGAAGTGACTGTCATAACTAAACTTAGATAGAGGATTAGGTGATAAATACGAATCCATAAACGCTACACACTCAACGGCCTCTATTAGGATAGTTATATCCTGTGTCGGGGTCCGGAAACATTCACAATGACAAGGACAAACACACCCAGACCGGAAAACATGTCCATGCACTACAAAACTACATCTTTGTCATCAAGGCAGGGCTTAAATGGCCGCCTGGTTATATACTACCGTACCGTGAAAAACTCGCGAAGTGGCTGACGTTGCCCTCAGGTGTTGCAGATGTTCATGGGCGGCGGTAATCAGTTAACATCAGGTGAACCTCCTGTCTGTTTGACCACTGTAAAATAATTATAATTATATAAGTGAACCATAGCCATGGGCATAGCCAGTATTTGTCCTAGGGAGGGCAAAATAACTATTTTCTTAAATAATTATTAGTTAAATCATTCTAAATACCTTATAATCGTGTACTTCTCAGTTTCTATCAAGGTTCAGAGGGTATAGCTGCCCCCCCACTTGCTCCTACCTCGCTACGCCCATGATAGGCACTCCAACATGAACGACTACTACAAACGACCATAAGATTTTTTTATATCACATAATTATTTATAGAAGCCTAAATTAACGCGTACTTGTTATAACGATTTTTCCATATGAAAACCAATTACAATGATGGTACACGAAAACTAATTAAAAATTAGTTTCGAGGACAACAAGGGAACTAAATTTAGATAAAGTTTTTTTATTAACATTTTAGATATATCTATTGACATAATTATACGCGAGGCGATGGAAACAGCGATCGGTTTTCTGCAAATCATACGTTTTGATCAGATAATATGACATCAGCTAAGACTAATGGATAATAATATAATGGTAGATAATATGCCACCTACACTTTACGTGGTAGAAATAATACCTATGTATTAGTGATTACTTAGAAGTGGGTAATCTTTGTTACATCAAAGATGTCCGATAAAACAATCCTGTACAACACTCGATTGAACTGGGAATTCAACTCGATTATATATTTCCCAGTTATATATATGTGAGACCACACATATCCTAATTTAGCGGTGTGGAGGTAACGACGTGTGAGAAATGTGTCTCAACACGAAGGGAAGGATCCTCCGACCAGGCTGGTGATATTGACTAGCGGACCGATGCCCTGGGCCGAAGCCCTGGGCCGAAGCCCAACGACTGACGTTGGAAAGTTGTATATATATCTCAAGAGCGTAGAAAACTTTGATAGTGCGATTTAGGATCGTGACGATCGTTGATCGTCCATATCGTTGCGTAGTATGCCCTGTAGGTGTCGTTGTAGCTTGATGCGACATTGTGACAATCTGTTAGTGACCGACCGAAGTTTCGGTTTCGGCCAGTTTCGGCTAAAATATCTAGTTTCGGCTTTAGTTTCGGTTTCGGCCAAAATATAGCCGAAACTTTCGGCCTCGCCGAAACTTCTCAGCCAACGCGTGACCGCTCGCTGAAGCGGCCAAAAAATCTTCAGAAATAAGTATTAGATTGATCTTTAAAATATTGTGAACACAACGTATTACTAATTAGTTATGTAACTTATTTATTACTTTCGTTTTTAAGTTTACCCTAATTATTACTTTCTTTTTTAAGTTTACTCCTAATAGTAAGTCCTGTATATTCATGACAAAAAAATGGTTATGACTTTGATGAATTTTTAGTTTTTATTTTATTTAACTCTATTTAACTGTCTATATTATATACAGTGGTGGTCAACTAATTAGGGACATTGGTATAATAAGAGTAACATTTATTTATATTTTCCGTAATTTCAGTTTACATGAAGTCTTCATTACGTTTTTTTAATGTTTTAAAAATATTTTAAAATAATTTTGATTTTGATTTTGATTTTGAGAGTAATAAGCAGACTCTGGATAGATAAAATACCGGGAACAATGCTAGGACAAAGAAGAATGTATATAGTATCTTTGTATGGTGACTATACATTTTTTATAATTGATAGTATGCTTACAGCGAATAAATGATGACCATTCTTCATAAGCATTTCAAGCAATTGATTTAAAGCAATTGCATTTTTATTGATTTAAATGAATACAACTGAAGGTCAAAACTTTTGCGCTTGAGGATAAATTATTTTGATTATCAACATTGACGACGTTGTGGCACAGCGGTAGGTCGAGTGTTCAATTCCCGCTCGGAGCAGATGTCTGTATAAACCTGCCTCAAGCACCACAGGTCACGGGGCGACTCGGAGCCGATGTCTGTATTGACCATACAGGCATGTTTTCCAGTCTGGGTGTTTTGTTCTTGTCATGTCCGGACCCCCGACACAGGATATACCTATCCTAATGGGGGCCGTTGATTGTGTAGCGTTTTTAGAAAACTAAAACCAGCCAAGTCAAAATTATCATACCCTACTATGTTCAACCTAGAGTCAGAGTTGTTCAGGTAGCCCATATAAGCCTTTGACTTGACTTAACGACTATTATCAAATTGATAAAAGCCTGGGACGACTTTTTACATGCCCTCCAAAGCACGGAGATGCTCAGTTGAAATACTATTATGCGATCACCTATTTAGTGACTGACCACGTCTAACGTTGCATAACCCACCGATCTTCTAACAATCAGTGAGCGCATCCGGCGATGAGCGTCGTAGTATGGTAAATAAAAACTTTGAAAGAACCTCTGCCGGCTTATTATTTAATACAATGGTGTAACTTTGTGTGTGTAACTTTTCTTTACAGCAATTTTATTCGAGTTTTAATTGCGAGAAAGTTTAACATTACACGAGTTCGTCGTGAATGAGCTACGCGTAAGAGTTTCAGAAACCACAATTAAAAGTTTCCAAGCTCATTTCATTTATTTACAGACGCCAGCGTTTTACACAACACAATGTGATAATGTTGGAAAAAATGTAACATCCTAGTTATAATAAATGTACAACAATTTTTAGACAGGGATCGATGTTGTTGACATCTGTTATCGCTATAGGTCGTTATATTTTTCTTGCTCGGTTACAATAATACATATGTACATTAAAAAATTAAACAGTGCGCGTAGGGCCATCAGTAATAGACACTCCAAAAAAATAATAGTGTGGTTTAAAATTTCTGTTATCAATTAATGACAAGAGCCATGTGTGTGATATGAGCTATATTCTAATTTTGTAAATGATGGTTATTAGTGTACGCTGTATCATTCCTGATGCAGATGATAATTAACTTTGCGATGTCGATAAACGTTCTCAATTTGCTTCTAACTTACTAATTTTGTTATCTTTACAGTTTTGTAAAGCAGTTTTTGTGCACGTGCTTTTGGTTTTTAGATATGATTTAAATTTTTAATAATTTCAAAAGATTTTTAGTATACTAGTTTCTAGCTTTTCGCCCACGTGCATATCGATTTTATGGAGGCACTGGTCAAGCCATAACGGATCCCTAAACCGGTTGCGGCGGAAGGGGGGCGGCGCGGTCGGCGAGCACGGACGCGGCGAGCGGGACGGGAGCCACGAGTCGACCACTCCACCTTACGCACGACGACGGCGCGCTTCATTTTTTATACTTATCGCAATTACCGTATTTGTGTGACGATCAATAAACCAGTCATTTTAAATACAGTCCGCTTTTTAATTATATTCATCCGACATAAGGATAGGATATCAACAGGCACCTTTCATACAATGTCGACATAATTTCCCGATACAAACTTGCATTACATCCTCAGCAAGTTTTGCTTTCGAGAATTACCCCCGGTTTTTCGAACGTTGATCAAACTCATGTCAACTTAACATAGCAAATACGAAACGCTCATTGGTTGCTTGTTGATCATCGATTATCTTTAACCAATGAGCGTTCTATATTTGGTACGTTAAGTTTACATGAATTTGATCAACGTTCGAAAAACCGGGAGTAAATCGGTTATAGCCGTCTATATTTTTATCAAAACTCATCATAATCGGTTCAGCGATTAACAGAACAAATAAACATACTTTCACTATCATAAATAAAGGATAAAGGATAAAGATAACATAGGATAAAGATATTAGAAAAATTAGGATATGAATCTTACGCAATATATATAAATTTTCATAATTCCTTAATTGATTGCATGAATCCAACGAATGGGTTAAATTTTATGATGAATCGACCATGAACCCTGTATAATTGTTTAAGACACACAGCACACTCAACCTATTTCGCCAATAGGATAGTAACACCCTGTGTCTGGAGTCCGGAAACATACACACCCAGACCCGAACAAATGACTGTATGTCCAATACAAACATTTGTCGACAGACTCTATCATATCATCTATCGAATGTGTCGATTGATTGTTGTTATAGCACCTTTATCGACAAGATTGCGAAGTTTTTAACAGTCAGCCCAAAAGTTGTGTTGTTACAACTTATAGAAATTCCCACGTGTGTACGTCATCATATTTCAGTTTTTCTTGTGCTATTTTAATGATGGGAAGTCTCAAGTTACCTTATTATAGTATATCCGTCAGTTCTACGCAGAATAACAAGGATATGATACTTACGTTTATGTCCAAAAATGTTTTTTTGATTTTATTTTGCCTTGACTACTCTTATGTTTAATATTCACAAGAAAAAGGGTTGAATTTGGTTTTCATACAGATTTTGTCATGATCTGTGAACGAATGCGAAAATAGATAATACGTTTCTATTTTAATAATTTACTATGCCTCTAGGTTTGGGGTCTTGTATTGGGGTTCTACCATGAAACTTTTGTAATAATTCTATTGCGATCCAATTGAATTCAGTAGTAAAACGATTCAGTTTTTATATGAGCATGACTTACAAATATATATGTCATGGTACCAAATAGCGATGTAGCTCAGTTTAGGTTGGCATTTGAATCGCAATTCATGGTAGGCCCCTCTTATGGCTCTAATGACTAGATTACACAGTTCATGCAATAGTTTGCATGTTTGGTGCAAGTTGCACACAGCTTCGGTTTTGGTTTTGTAGTTGGGTTTTTTTTGTACCGTAGTAGAGCCATGCTTCTCTCAGCACAAAAGGGCTTCCTGGACCGGGGAAGTACTATCCTCTCACAGAAAATCGGCGTAAAGTAACAGTATCAATAGGTACTGTTCCGTTTCGTGCGATGAGTGTGAGCGCCGGAGGCCCAATCTCCCATCCTCTCGTCCCTCCTGTTCCTTGGGTTGGCAACGCGCTTGTGATACTTCAAGTATCGCAAGCGTTCATAGATTGCGGTGACTGTTTCTAGCGGACCGTATGCCTGTTTGCCAACCGTCATGACATAAAAAAAAGCTTGGGTAGTAGAAACGTAAACCTTCGTGAGCGGTTTGCGCAGGCTGTTTTTTTAATTTTAAAACGAAAATATGTAAATGTTTGCGTGTAAGCTATATGAAGTTGCACGCGCACACGTCATCCGCATGACATGTAATAAAAAACTACATACAAGATATAGTGTATTTTTAAAGTTCCGTATCTCAAAAGGTATAAAAACCCTTAAAAGATCAGTTTCTGGTTCGTCTGTCCGACTGTTCCAGAAACGGGTGGACCTAGTAAGTTGAAATTTATACCAGATTGTATAGTCCCTATTAGGTGTATTAAAATCAAAGTCCTGGGTCAACACAATAAAAAGATATGGGCAAATTTAGATTTTCACGAAAACTCGGAAGTACCAAAACTTTACCAAAAATAATTTTCAACTTTTTTTTATTTTTCGGAATTTTCCTTTCACTAGTGCTGAAAGGTCAATCGGAAGTACCCTATAGGTTTTGAATCGAAAACCTATATGGTAGTTCCCGTTGACCTAGTTATAGACCCTTCGTGCGCGAGTCCGACTCGCACTTGGCCGGTTTTTTTGCTTCAAAGATGTAATCAAAGTTGTAACTGCAATTGATTGCAATGTCATTGTAAACAAACATTGTCATAGATAAGAAAATAACTCGTACATTTATGCAGATATGTCCACTTATCGTGATCTGCTTGTAATCCTTCCTGTGAAAAAACCATACGAGTGACACTTATCTCTAATAAATCATACGCTTTAATAAAACAGAAAATGATTCATAGAGTTATTTAATTTGAATGAAAATACTGGTAAAGCCTCTGTATTAGATTTTTTTTAAGCATATTAGCAATGTTTTTTCAAGGCATTACTAATAATCCTATTGCCCCTCCAAATAAGCTCGATGCTTGCGCTAGGAGTGGGTACGACAATAGCCCAAGAGGGTCAGGATCGAACTGAGGCTCTCGCGTTAACGGAGCGAAGTCGGCCTTTCTACCGTTGTAGCTTCAATGAAGCTCAATGGTAGCAAGGGCCGACTTAACTCCGTTAACGCGAGAGCCTCGGGTTCGATCCTGACCCTCTTGGGCTATTGTCGTACCCACTTCTACCGCAAGCATCGAGCTTGATAGGAATATTAGTAATGCCTTAAAAAGGATTGCTAATCCTAATGGGGGCCGTTGAGTGTGTAGCGTTTATTTATTTAATATTCTTAAAAAAGTAGTAAACCCTATTATTAATTTATTTAATTTAATTTAATCTTACTTAATATAATAAATGGGAAAGTTTTTATGTTTACGAAAATACAGATTTGAATATTTGTTAATTGTTACTTGCATTAAAACATGGGACACTGTTTATTCCTGAAAAATGTTAAATTCTCGTGAAATAAACAAAAAATAAACTTAAAGATAAGATAGGTCTTATGGAATCCTGGCTAGGTAATTATTGTTATTACTCAATGTAATAGTATCATATCTTAAAATATGTAAATATACCTTTTCACCGCTAAATCTATAAATTTTGGTATATAAATAGTGGTAGTATTATAATTATATTAGTAGGTAAATACCTGTTTTAAGCGCCACAGGTCGCGAGACCATACAGGCATGTTTTCCGGTCTGAGTGTGTTTGTTCTTGTCATTGTGTATGTTTCCGAACCCCTGACACAGGATATATCTATCCTAATAGGGACCGTTGAGTGTGTAGCGTTTATTTATTATTTATTTATTATCGCAGTAAAAGAAAAACGTAATCTATAAAAATTCCAACTACTTATTTATATATTACAATTTATTTTGCCACCATTTCCCGTGGGCGTTAATTGTACAGTTTTAATTATTTGTAAGTTTTGAAATGTAAAAAAAATAACTTTCTATTACGAATCATTAGATACTGACAGGCGGACGAACGGAACGGAACCGAACGTACGGAACCCTAACAATTTATAACTCTTCCATAAAAAAAATTACTTCCGGTATGTATAATCATGTTTCCTTCATAATACGCCTGAAACATCGATGACGTCATGAGATGACGTGATTGAGTTCATTCCGATGTGATGGGTAAATTGAATCTACATTGATTGCTACTTTATTCTTGTAGTCATATGTACGTGTGCGTAAGCAGAATTTTATTCAGGAGGGCTCAGTGGCGTGATAATGTCTACTTTGTAAAGCTATATATGTATAAAACAAATAATTTTTAGGGTTCCGTAGCCAAACGGGAAAAGCGGAAGCTGTTTACAGTTTTTATATGTTAACTGTCATGAGCTAATATTAGATTTATTTTTAATAAAGTGACACTGGATTGACACAATGGAAAAATGTAATACAAAATATGTAATTAGAAATTGAATATTAGTTTTTGTGATTATAAGATTGTACAAGTTACCCAGTAAATAAAGAAAAAGGAAATACAAGAGTTTTAATTAATAGTGTGAACAGAACCCTTATAATTTCGTCATATCCGTGTGTCCGTCCGTCCGTCTGTGCGTCCGTCCGTCTGTCCGTCCGTCCGTATGTCACAGTAATTTTACTCGGAGACTGTGCGTTCTATCTATACGAAATTTAGTAAATAGGTGTATTCTATAAATCGCTACACGATTTTGTAATGAAATCTTAAAATATTTAAAAGTGAAGGGTAGCAGTCCATACATGTAACCGAGGGTTGAAAAAAAACTTCAACGTATGGTAACGTTTGACTTTACATAGATCTTTCAAAATTAAAACGAGGTTTGATTTTGACTTTTTCATTAAGTCGGTAGCTGTTTAGATATAAGCTCCTAAAGTCATAAAAATTTGAGGTTGTAGAAAATCACATAAACTTTCAACCATATTTGGTTTGAAGAAGATAGGTCTAGAGATTTTGGAGATATATGAGTTGTGCCCATAACTTAGTTTTTCATATTACTTTTAATAATTACTATGAAATTACCAACTTATTTAATTTTAATTTTGCGGTCGATTTTAATTTATTATTATTTTTAAGTTCTTAAGGATTCTTCATCATCGAGCTGCGGAAACCTTTAGTTTCGAGTGTACGTGGTCCACAAGGCTCTTGACTGATAATTATTTATATCATGATAAATAAATAAATAAATAAACGCGACACACTCAACGGCCCCCATTAGGATAGTGATATCCTGTGTCGGGGGTCCGGAACACATAAAAAGACAAGAACAAATACACCCAGACCGGAAAATATGCTTGCATGGTCAATACAACCATATGCTCCGAGTGGGAATCGAAACCGCGACCTATGGCGTTTAAGGCAGGTTCGCTACCGCTGCGCCACAACGTCGTCAATGATGGTTGTAAAACAAGCACACGGTCTGCCTGCTGGCAAGAAGTCACGTTTCCGTCCCAAGGAATAGGAATAAGAGGGCAAAAAAGGAAGGGAACGAAAGGTGTGGGAGTTTGGATCTCCGTTGCTCCCTCATTGCAAGAAACAACCCTGTACAGTAGCAGTACTGATCGATCGGCGTAGAGTCACAGTACTTTACGCCGATTTTCTGTGAGAGGGTAGTACTTCCTCGTTCAAGTCCGCTAATTTCTGCTTGGGGAAGCATGGCTCTACTATACTTTTTTTGTTTACAAATATTTATAAATTTTTTATAAAGTTCGTCCCGCGATTTCATCTGCACGTAAAATATCGATAAAAAGATGTTTTTTTTTATCATAGTGGGAGGAAACAGGAAAGAGGCTTAACTGATGCGAAGTCAATACCACCACCCACGAACATCTGCAACACCAGAAGGCATGCAGGTGCATCGCCTATAGGGTGTAGCGACATCTACACGCAACATGACGTAACGCAATAGAAAGACAAGATTGTCGCAATGTCGCATCAAGCTACAACGACACCTACAGGGCATACTACGCAACGATATGGACGACCAACGAACGTCACGATCCTAAATCGCGCTATCAAAGTTTCCTACGCTCTTGAGATATATATACAACTTTCCAACGTAAGTCGTTAGGCTTCGGCCCAGGGCTTCGGTCGGCCAGGCAATATCACCCGCCTGGTCGGAGGATCCTTCCTTAGTGTTGGAGGGCATTTATAATGACCCTTCACAAGGGTATAACTGGATATACGCTGGCTGACCTCGAAACGCGGCTGACGAGTAGTTACTTCACGAATTTTTCACCAAAGTACGGCGGTATTGGCGGATATACATATGTTTGCCCGAATTTGAAACCGCGTTGTTCGGTTCAAATCTACGTTTTCGATTTATTGGGTCATCTCGGGCTTCGTGGCCTTACGTGTTGGAGGTATTTGAACTCTACTTCCATTTAACATCAGGTGGGATAAAGTAATTTGTACCACGAGGTAAAAAAATAAAAAATGTTGAGTTGCATTTCGATGTTGAAGAGAGTTTAAAAACTTATTTAACAGTAAAACTGCGAATTCGCTCCTCAATCAAAGAATCAATAAGAGTTTTAAACTCTTCGTTATCCGAGAAGTTATCTCATCGAGTACCACGATTGCTTCACTAAACTTCATCTGAATAAATACTTTGAAAAGTTTTATCTCGTTTTATATATTTCATCTCGTTTTCTATGGAAAAATTCTATTGAATTTTTATACTTTAACTAGTTCATTCCTTTGAATTGTACGCTTTTAGTGAAGTACCAAGAATACGGTGCTTTTTATACTTTACAGACTAGTGTATAAGCGGGCATATAAGCGCTTTTCGAAGCACGTATTATTAGGAGCGCATTCTACAACACGCGCAGCTCGTACGAGCGTTCACGCGCTTATAAGCCCGTATCCGTGTACCCACACCCGTTCAGCTTTTTGCAGTGCGAGATGAAACGCGCGTTTAAGCCGAATGCCGAAGCGCCCTTAAAGTACTTTGTGTATTCAAACAGTTAATAATCAAGAAAATATTATTATTATATTCAAAAGAGAAAGAAGAAGACTAGAGGAAGACGGAAGATTGGAAACTTTATATTACAACAAATTTTAAATTTTCTATGTATGTAAAAAACCAACGTAGAATATATCATATTATTTATCACTTATTACATGCTACTGCGTAAGATTAACCTGATATTACAGGTTTGGAAATGACCAGTGGCAAATTGACCAAGATACATATAGAGTGCGCAAACTGTGTCAAAATCGAAACAACAATGGTATTGTTGTTCGGGATATACGTGTTATCATAACCATTGACAAATCAGTGTGTGACAATCAGTGTCGTCAGCGCAAATAGGGCATATCCTGAACTAATTGAGCGGGTTTGAGCTGATCGCAGTTCATAAGCCCGCTGTCCGCCACATCGACCTGACTTGTGAGTATTCATACACTTAAAACATAGTATAGTATTATCATACGTACATATGCGTACTTGTATATTATTTCCGCTGTTAGAAAACAAACTACACATCTTTCTAGAAGACAGTGTGTTACACTACGTTACGATTTTTGGCACGTAGATTTCGTTTCCAGGAAATATCGAAATGAAAATCTTGTTCAGCGGAGTTTGCAGAGATTAAGGTGAAAAATGTCAAATACAAAATCCTTTACAGATTTTATTATATGTATTGGTAGTATGTTAATTTTTGTTTATTGCTTATGGACTATGAAGATAGATATAGGCCTTTGAAATGACCCACCGTGAATTACGTGAGACCGCTGGCGTCTATAATACAGGGAATCCTAATTTATGTACCAGGGACCTACAGCAAATAAATTGTATTTTCTTTGCATCAGTGTATACTTTAAGGAACTTTAGCTATGCATGTATGTAAATGTAAAAAAAAGCAAACGCTGGCAATGTCAGTAGTATTACAAGACCCGCGGGAAGGAGATGATAGAAAAACTGAGAGAGCAATTCGAAACCTTTATGGGTTAACCAACTAGTATTACAACGGCGTAAATATTTTCCTTAAAAAGAACACTAATGTCCTACGCCCATTGACGACACAGCACAGCAGGGGACTATTATGTGACGAATGGAATAAAAATAAATTCAATAAAAAAAGTATTTTTAAAGACTAGTTTTTATATAAATACTTTAAAGAGACTTATTTATAACATGCATGCTTTTTATTACATTTATATTATGTCAAGATCAAGTTACATAATTATTGTGTTCTTGTTTATCTAAGCAATCGAAATTATATTAATCGATATTATAATTAAAACGCAATATAAAATTCAAACGCACTTCCTAACTACGGTGACGGAGGGGCCAGACAAAGCCGGGTGCGCACATTGATCGGTAAACGCTCGGTGGGTTAAGCATCTTTAGGCGCGGTCAGTCGATACATATGTGATCGCATAGTGGTATTTCAACTGAGCGTCTCCGTGTTTCGAAGGGCACGTAAAAAGTCGGCCCCGGCTGTTATCAATTTGACAATAGCCGAAAAGCCAAGTCAGAGGCCTATACGGGGGACCTGAATAACTCTGATAATAGGTCGGCATCCAACCACTGCATAATAATAAGAAGAACTACGCTAATAAGCATTACAGTGCCCTAACTCCGTAAATATGGCCATGGCAATACCTGGGTAGCCCCACACTTTCTGAGAATTTTATAAGTTTATCTTCGGGACTTTTTTATCAGCTGGTTTTTATAGACAACTTCTTGATAAAAACCACTAAACAGGAAAATGATAACCACTTTCAACCGTCGTTTAAAAATCATTTTTAGGGTTCCCAGACCCAAAGTTTGGCAACGGAACCTTATCCGTTCGTTTGTCTGCGGGATGTATTTTTTTTGGTCGGTGGTACGGAGCCCTTTTATATACGAGTCCGGCCGGCACTTGACGAGTTTTTTTGCAGCATAATTTTAATGATTAGTGAAGATTAAAATGTCAAACATGGTATATTGACAAAATATTGCGGCTGTTTTCTATAATTTGATTACGAAAAGGTTTAAAAGTGAACATTACAATAGAACTGTCACTATATAGACACCGTTGTGGCATTGTGGGTAGCGAGTCTGCCTTAAGCCTCGACGGTTGCGGGTTCGATTCCCGCTCGGAGCAGATGTTTGTATTATTCGTACAGGCATGTTTTCCGGTCTGGTTGTGTTTGTCCTTGTCATTGTGAATGTTTCCGGACCCCGACACAGGATATAATTATCCTAATGGGGGCCGTTGAGTGTGTAGCGTTTATATAAAAACTTATGTACAAGTATATTAATTGAAGCGAAACCGCGAGCAATTATAGTTCCTATATTTATATTGATACCGTTTTACAAAAGGCGCGTGCAAACAAAAGTATACCGGATTGTAAGGATGGTTTCAGACCAGCGTTTTATGCGAGCGCTGACGCGCTTATAAGCGCGTAATATAAAACGCTATAAATATGCTGACACTCACACACGCACGCTGGAATAAACTCGTGTACGCCAATTCAATTTTGAAGCGCAAAATAAAACGCGTGTATAATAAAAAGTCAAGTCTTACCGCCTGAACAATTATTACAGTATTACTTTATTGAAATATTAGCTCTGCCCACAGCCTCACCCGTGTTGTTTATACTGTGTAAGCTTTTTATTGCACAAAACTTCCAGAATGCTATAACCTGGACACCTTTAAGGCCAGAGTGAACAGACACCTTCTAGGCATACGTGCTCCATCTTAGACCTCATCTTCGCCTTCCACTAAGCGAGATTGAGGTCAAACGTAAGCCTATTTTGCATTAAAAAAAAAAAATCTCTGATTGTTTTTCTAAAAAAATTGCCACATTAGTTTTGCAACATTAATTTTTATTTTATTTTAATAGTAATAAAATTTACAGGTAAGGACACGATGAAGGCGATAGCGTGTGTGATCGCCTGCCTGTGTGTGTGGGCCCACTCCCTGCCACCGGATAAAGTGAGTTAGTGATCCGTTCACGCCTCAACTCGTTAGCCGAGCTCGGTACTATAGTGTTAAACACCTATTTCGAGACGAGATACTTGTCACCGTCACACGCTATACGTAATATTGTTATGATCCTAAAACGACCTTTGGGAAGGTCTTTTAAAAGTAGACGTAGATTTTATGTACAACTAGCTGCGCCCGCTGCTTTACACGCGTGGTGGACCGAATTTTTTTTATTGCACGCAACCCATTTTTTTTCGTCAGCTATCCGCGAGTGATAGTCAGTCAGACAGGAATATACAGACTGACAGACATAAAAAAATTTAAAGATTGTTTTTTTTTTTTTATGTAAGTATCGTATAAACTTTAATATGCGTTTAGCGAAAAGCTGTTATTTTAGAATTACAATCACACACTTCCAATTTTTTTTATTTGGAAGTATCACATTCGCGTTGCCAACTGAAGCGATAGGAGGGAGGAGGAGGAGGGAGGGATGAGAAAGGAAAAAAGGAAGGGAACAGAGGAGTTGGCAGATTGGATCTCCGGCGCTCCCACTCCTCGCACGAAACCCAAAAAGTTTACGCCTTCTGTGAGAGGGTACTTTTTTCCAGTCCGGCCATTTGTGCTGGGAAGAACATGACTACTATTTATAAAAAAAATATTACTTACAGATGCGAGCGTTTCATATAATCAAAACTCGAAGCATAAATCTTAATAATGCTCATAAACTATCACTGGACGCAAGACTGGAAAAATCACTAAAACCAACAGGGTACCGCATAGAACTGGAACCATATCTTGAGGATGCTGTATATAAAGGTCACGTTAGTATAAACGTGACTTGGTTAAATGATTCTGAATACATAGACTTACACTGTGGTCACGAGATCCGAATCACTGAAATGGAAGTCAAGTACTCTGTACCTGGTGACGCGTAAGTCCTGTAATATAATGCATCTTTAACATTTCAGCCAGTAAATAAAGCATATTGTTCGTTAGAGGAATATTTTTCCGATAAAAATGCTTGGGATTCTTAATAAAGAATATAATTGTTCACAATATGTATTTGAAAATAGTAACTATCGAGTTTCTTGTCGGTTCTTCTCGGTAGAATCAACCTTCCGAACCGTCGGTAGCATCTGACTATTTAAAAGTACTTTTTAAAGTCTACTTGAATAAAAATAATGTTGATTATGATTTTGAGTAAAATACAAATTATTGTTTTAAATGAAGTCAGCAATGATTTTAGATTTTAATTTGTATTGTAATTCGTTACTTTATAAACAATATATCGTAGAAACATGATGTAACTGCACAAGTAAGGCCTGAATTACATTTATCGGCATCGATCAATATTTAGTTGGTTTTTGGACACACTTACTAGCATCGTATGCTTAAGCATGCTTCAGCATCCGTAAGCACGCGTTCGCATGCTTCAGCATTTGTAAGCACGCGTATGCATGCTTCAGCACACTTGGACGGTTGTTTAGTACTGTAACGTATTATATCGAGTGGTACACTTATAAGCATTTAAAATTAAAAAAGGCGAAAAGCGATTCTGAAATGAGGATTGATGCATACGCATCTTCATACAAAATAGCTATTTTCTATAGAAAGAATGCTAAACGATGCTGATATATGTATTTCAGGCCTAATGCTACAGTTTTGGGTACGGCCAGGTTAAGAGAATATTCCCACACATAAGTATAAAAATATATATGTATTTTGAAAAAACACCCCTTGCGTTTGTTTCGCCAGATCTTCTCAGGTAGAGGTTTAATTATGGAGCCGGTGGTAGAATCTGGCGATCAATAAATGTAATGCAAAAAAGTGTAAAGCTTTTTACCTTGAATAAAAATATTTGATTTTGATTAACTTAAAATGAGAAGACATGACTGGCATATAAGCGTACAGCCTAAGCCATTGAACTTAGAAAGCTTCTTGATTCTTTTCACAGTTGTTTTTAAAAAGTAAACGAGCACTAAGGAAGGATTTTTTTGAAATTTAACCCTCTTTAGCGAATAATTAATGATAAAGAAACAAATGTTTTAACATTTTTAAAATTCCATTCCTTAAGGGATGAAATGGGGGCTTAAAGTTTATATAAAAATCGTTAATCCCGTGAGCGAAGCCACTGGCAGAAGCTAGTTCTAATATAAATTTAATTGCATCACAGGAAGGAATTACAGAAGGTGCCAGTATTGAAAGCAACTAATGATCAAAGAAGACCTGTTTTGACAATTCGCCTAGAAAAACCGGTACCGAAGAATTCTGTTGGATGTATAAACATGAGCTTTTTGGGGAATATGGATATTACTGCAGCAGAAGCGTTTTTCAAAACGACCTACAAAACTGACCAGGAAGTTGAAAGGTGAAATCAATACATTGTTAAGAAATGAGAGGAATTTTTAATAAATTTACAGAGCTCTAAAAAGTCTCCTTATAAATAATTAATACTAGCGGCCCGCTCCGGCTTCGCACGGGTATAAAATATATAGCCTATGTCATTCACTGAGAAAATGATCAAAATCGATCCAGTAGTTTTGATTTATACATTACTGCCCGTGGCCTGCGCGTTAAATGTAATTATTTAAAATATCACATTAGAAACCTCAAAAATAACAATATTTCTCCACTATTTAATGGATGTTATTATACATATAAACCTTTCTCTTCAATCACTCTATCTATTAAAAAACCGCATCAAAATCCGGTGCGTAGTTTAAAAGATTTAAGCATACATAGGGATATAGGGACAGAGAAAGCGACTTTGTTTTATACTATGTAGTGATAACTTTATCAGTAGATTAAATTAAAGTTTTTGCACATTTAAAAAAAAAAATTATGATAATGTAATACGAAAAGTTACTATTGAAATAAAATAATAAGGGAGATTTATACTTAATATTTTATAGGATCGTTGCTGCCACTAAATTCCGCCCTAACAATGCAAGATACATGTTTCCTTGTTTCGACGAGCCGGGATATAAAACACCGTTCGAACTGAGTGTCGTGAGACCTCGAAGTATGGTGGCTTTGAGTAATACTCCAGTTGCTAGAACTGAGGATATGTAAGTTACAAATCAGACAATAATTGAATTACTATGTTTAGTTATTCTTTTTGGTTTCGCTGACAAATGCATTTACGCATACCACTGCACGTTGTGTACTTGTCAAGTAAGGCAGTGGTAGTGTGGGACTCGGCTGTTAGTCAAGCGGCAATACCCACTATATCTCAGCGGAACCTTCATCCCTATAGTGGGACGTCATGGGGTCGCTTGTGCAATTAACCATGAATGTATAGTAGATCCTAGCGTTACTATTGACGATACTTTATAATATATAGCTGGGTTGCCTTGAGTCTCGACAGTCGCGGGTTCGATTCCTGCTCGGGGCCGATATTTGTATTGATCTTATAAATATCTGATTCGGTCTGGGTGTTTGTACTTGTGGGTCTCCCCACTGTATCTCGGAGAGCACGTTAATCTGTCGGTCCCGGTTGTTATCATAACATCTGACGATAATCGTTAACTCTTGTTAGGTAATTTGCTCTTACCTATCTGATCTACATTAGTCACTCTTAAGGTTGCGGAGGTCAGATTATAATCACTCTTGTATAAAAACCTGTTAAGTCTGGATAAGAGAACAAGCAGATCTTAGGCAAAAATACCGGGAGTAATGCTAGAAAGAAGACACTTTATTATTAAACTTAGTAAATAAAATGAGTGTACTGTCGCTGCTAAAAGTGATCCAGCAAAGGTTAAAATTTAAATATAAATGCTTAAAACCGTAGCAATGGTGAGCCGGATGCTGTTTGGGATCATTTTGAGAGGACACCTCCACTGTCAACATTTACTATTGGGCTCGTCATAGCTGATCTCAAGATGGTCAGTGATCCACTTCAATATAGCGATCAGAATGGAAATAAAATTGGTAAGAAATAATAAACAATATTTACCGTCGGTAGCATTTGACTATTTAAAAGTACTTTTTAAAAGTCTACTTGAATAAAAATAATTTTGATTTTGATATGTTGGGTTCAAACTCCTGCTAAAATTGTAACGCCTGCCAAAATTTTAAGAGCAATGCTGCGATATGCGGTTTTGACGCAATCCAATACGACAGTGCGTTACGACACACAGACGAGTCGACATCGGCGTATTCAATATTTATAAATAGCTCACATTATCATTTTTAAATGAAAGCTTAAACTGTTACCGTTATCTTTGAAAGTTCAGAAGCGAAACTATAAATATGTTTTATTCAAGTAGACCTATAACATTTATGAATCAAAGTTGAATTTTGCAAAGATAAGAAAACTTGGCGTAACTAGTTTATCCTTTCTTTTTGTGTATAAATACAAGTACTTGAATAACTTAGATGTTAGATTATTATTAGTTACGAATTATATTATGATGAAATATGAATAATATTTTACAACGTCATCTGCTGAACTAGAACCACAACTTGGGAATGAGACGGTCACTCCAGGCATTTCAGTGAACATAATATGTAATTTACTTTCACATAAAAAAAATAGTAACAACATTAAAAAAAAGATGTCATATCCCCTGAGTTTGTTTCGCCGGCTCTTCAAAGGTAGAGGTTTAATTTTGCCGATATGCTTTTTATTTGAATTTGAATTCATGAAAATCGTCCGATCCGTTTCCGAGATTCAAATTATATATATTTATTATAATTATATACAGGAATTTCAGTATTTTTTATGAATATTAAGGATTGAGAAACACAAAAGTTCAGTATTGCACACTGGACTTTATCGAGCAACGCTGCATTATAAAAGTAGCACTAGTAGTATTTACTGTTCAATTTAAAAACGTCGAACGACAAAATTAATGATCACATAAAAGTTATGATCGGTTCAGTATCATAACTTTTATCATCTTCCATGAAATTGAGCTATCAAGTGAACAAAAGGGTATAGTATTTATTTACGTGGTCCATGAAAATTTTGCGTTCATCTATTTTTAGAATTGAGATTTTTAATTTTTTTATTTAATGAGGTACATCAACATCGTAAATATTAACCACTTGTATATAAAAAGAAACATAAAACATTTTAGATCTGATACGAGTGACAATTATAGAAAAAATTTATTGTCTAACTGTTTGGTACCTTTGAGAGAAAAAAAAACCTGTGGCTCTCGGGGACTGCCGTGGTAAAGCTATTGCATAGCATTTTTTATTAACTTATGCAATACATAAAATCTTGGCTGTTATAAAAAGTTAAAATACAAATGAAATCGAACATTCATTTCAACCCAATAAGATACAATTTCGTCTATAATTCAAAATTTGATTGAAATAAAGTAAGAAATTGCGTAACTAATTCAAATTATTTGAATTTGGAACGTAAGTACATCATCAATATATTCATTTTATATGGAACTTTAACTTTATAGAATATTCGCCTTAATTTTTTTTGAGTTAAAGACGAAAATCCTTTGCATGTAAAAGAATTATGTATAAAGGTTATATATTTTTTTTGGAAATTGAACATTAGTGTTTATAGCATATTATTTAAAGATCATTTTCCAATACATTTATTGAGGTATTATTTGCTGTAATTTTTCGTGTGGGAGTGTTAGGTTTGATTTCCGTTACGGAATTTCTTGATTCGGTCGCCGCGCTCAGAGCCCGCGATAAAAGCTATGCAATAGCTTAAAATATATATAATTAACTATGCGTTAAAAGTGTTAAACTAATTTTTAACAATATATACATTTCTTAGAATTCCGTGTGTGGGGTCGACCGGAGTATCTACAGGCTTTAGAAGGCGTTACCGAGAAAGTGGCTCACGTATTTAGCGAAGTAGCCAACTTTTGGCAAGTGGCACTTCCGCTTCGCCGATTGAACGTCGTTGCTCTTCCAAACTATCAAGGAATAAAACCTTCTGATAACTGGGGTTTAATAGTATTTAAGTGAGTAATTCCTGCAACTCTTTTTTTTGACATTGTAAAATTTTTTTGTATATTTTCGTTTAAGATTGTCTGGTTTTCAATCTCATTAGTATTAGAATACTGTTATTCATGTCTAAAATAGTAGAATGCAATACGTTTGAGTACTTAGCAATGCGTTTTCAAGGCATTACTAATATTCCTATTGCCCTCCAAATAAGCTCGAAGTTTGCGCTAGGAGTGGGTACGACAATAGCCCAAGGGGGTCAGACTCGAACCCTCGACTCTCGCGTTAACGGAGCGAAGTCGGCCCTTCTACCGTTGAGCTATTGAGGCTTCAACTATACTACGTATAAGTACTACCTCTTTTGTTTCATGTTTTTATCCTCTGCCCCCTTTTTTAATCCCATCTGTTTCCCACGTGACATCACTATCAAAATTGGTTTTAATTTTGAAAAAGATGGCATTGATTTCGTATATATCTTCAAGAGCTATAAGAATTTTGGTATAACTTTTTTATTAAGGGAGAGTGACTTGAGTAGCCGAGGGTATCTGCAACTGGCGCAAGAGATCGCCTACCAGTGGCTCGGCTCTTTCGTGACTCCCGCCTGGTGGAATGACGCTCATCTCAACAAGGCCCTTGTTGGGTATCTCGCCGCGGAAATTGCCTTTAAGGTCAGGTTTTAACACATTCAATAATAATAATAGTTACGCTGTGTCAGCTTTTCTAAGGCATTATACTGTGTTTCGGTTTGGAGGACAATGTAGCTAGTGAAATTACTGGTTAAAGGTACTGTAAGAAGCAATATCCCGAGGTCGGCAACGTGTGAGTGACACCTATAAACTGTTGTATGGTGTTGCAATCGCACATAGACAACCGCTTACCAACTGGCCAAATGTGAAAACATTAAAAAAAACGAAATTCCCAGCAAGTCTTCCAAGTTTTGTCTGTCTATTTATATTGCATATGTTTTAGTCTTTTGAATGTAGCTAATGAATTAATTTTAGATTAATAATGGGTCAGAAATGGAAGGGAAATGGCCGATGACGGTGCTTTACTCTTTGTATTATGAGTTCAGCAAACGCTATCCGCACTCTCGGATTACGGGCATGAAGCAAGAGACCGCTTGTACCAAGATCGAGTTATTATTCCGCATGTTCAATTATACTATTGGGGGGGATACATTTAAGAAAGGATTGAGGAATTTCATGGAGATCAGGTATGATAATAAATAAGTGTTTAATTCAGTACTTAATATACGAAGTCACTTAAAACGAACTCATTGGTTGAAGACAATCGATGATCAACAGTCAACCAATGAGCGTCTTGTATTTGCTATGTTAAGTAGACATGAGTTTTGATCAACGTTCGAGAGACCGGGGGTAAATGTAGAAGGTAATTCATATTCATTTATGGAACAATATAAATGCTGGAAAGATTTGTAGAAACTAAAGTTGTAGAAACTAAATTGTTCACTCATGATAATGAAAAATATTTTTTTCTTATTTTTTTATGGAGGGTTTGTTCACAAATTGAACATGGAATCCTCATTGTTACAACATACTTTAATCCAACGCTTAAAACATAAATATACTACTTTATACAAATATCTTGCTTCTAAGGAGTACGGAAGTGCAAGTAAAAGTTAAAGATACCTATATTCATAGGGTTGGAAGTACTTATTGCCCCTTAAAATTGGGTGGCAATGGATGGCAAGGCAATGCATTTATTGATACACTTTCTCTTAAATTGAAATAAATAAATAATAAATAAACGCTACACACTCAACGGCCCCCATTAGGATAATTATATCCTGTGTCGGGGGTCCGGAAACATTCACAATGACAAGGACAAACACAACCAGACCGGAAAACATGCCTGTACGATTAATACAAACATCTGCTCCGAGCGGGAATCGAACCCGCAACCGTCGAGGCTTAAGGCAGACTCGCTACCCACAACGCCACAACGGTGTCAAATATTAGAAATATTAGAACATATGATATTTTTTATCACTACATTAACAGACTATTAAATATTTTCAGAAAGTACAAAACCTTTAACGCTAATAATATATGGGATGCTTTAAATGAAGCCGCTGTGGCAGATGGCAAAATACCAAACGACGTAAACATTATAACTGTAGTTAAGAGCTGGATTGACGAGGACAGGCTACCTCTTATGACTGTTAAGAGGAATTATGAGACAAATTCGGCTGTGGTGACTCAGGTATATGTTGGAAGCTATTTTTTGCAACGTAGATTGTAAAACTGTAGCTAGGAGCTGGCTCAAGAAGACAGGTGCCTTCTTACCTCTGTTACAAGGAATTATGAGACAAAGTCGTGTATGGTCACTCAGGTATATGTTTGAAGCGATTTTTTGCAACGTAGATTGTAAAACTGTAGCTAAGAGCTGTCTCGAGAAGGACTGGCTACCTCTTATCGCTGTTACGAGAAATTATGAGACAAATTCAGCTGTGGTGACTCAGGTATATGTTTGAAGCTATTTTTTGCAACGTAGATTGTAAAACTGTAGCTAGGAGCTGGCTCAAGAAGACAGGTGCCTTCTTACCACTGTTACAAGGAATTATGAGACAAAGTCGTGTATGGTCACTCAGGTATATGTTTGAAGCTATTTTTTGCAACGTAGATTGTAAAACTGTAGCTAAGAGCTGGCTCGAGAAGACGGGTTACTACTTATCACTATTACGAGGAATCATGAGCCAAATTGGGCTATGCTGACTCAGGTATATGTTTGAAGCTATTTTTTCCACAAGTTTCTCGAGTTCTATAAAACTAGTTTTTGATGTATTCGAATTTCCTTTTTTTTATACTTTAGGCTTCATTGGTTTTATTTCTTTTAATCTTTTCAAATTAAGTACATGATTTTTATAAACGTTAATTACTTCAGTTATATATTTTTGAAACAAAGTTCGTGCGTTACACTCTCTGATCGGATGAGAGCTAGACCGTAAAGTACTTTACATTTTTTCAGATACCAGAGGTCTTTCTAAAATGATATTAATCGACAGCTTCATATATATTTTGTTTCTATCTAGCTTAAGTTGACCTCGTTTACATAGAAAGTCTGTCATAGCTACTTATCGTATTGCATCCATCTCTGTTTGCTTCCATATAGTTAATTATTTTTTTTAATAATTATTAATATTTGTTAGATAGCGAAAAGAACTTCCTTACTACTGCGTGTCCCGAGATATATATTTTTTTCTTATTTAATAAAAAAAAAAAATCTTATTCAGAAAGTCTATCTTCGAGAGCGTCCACACGACGTACCAGATGCAGTAAAAATGCTATGGTGGGCACCCCTGGTGGTAGTTCGTGGGGATAATCTGGACTTTACTAAAACAATGCCCGCTGCCTGGATGCATAACCACAAACACTTGGATCTCGTCAGTCTTCCCAGTAAAGAACACTTCATTATTGTCAACCCTGAAGAAATTGGTGAGTTTAAAATAATTTAGATACGTAAGATCGTAGAAGTAACAAAGTATTTTTATGTAGTGGTCTGGAAATCTTCTTCATAGCATTATAGTAAAGGCGTCGGGATGTGACGACCCCATCGCCCGCTGTTGGGATAATCTCTGTCACAGCAGAGATTATTCCACCAGTGCAATCAGTCACACTGGTGGTAGGTCTTTTGTTGCAAGAGGCCGGCTAGATAGGTATCACCGCAGTGTCCAATATTCTGCCGCCAAATAGTAGTGTTTAGGCACTACTGTGTTCCGGTATGAAGGGCATTGTACGTTAGTGAAATTACTGGGCGAACGAGATTTAAGAACTAATATCTCGAGGTTGGCAACGCGTGAGTGGCACCTACTAATGGTGCTGCAAGCGCTCATAGGCTGCGGCAGCCACTTACCATCAGGTGGGCCGCATGCTTGTTTGTCAACTTCTAAAATAAACAAAAAAAAATAATTATTCCTGGTATTATACGAGTATTTACCCAGGGTCTGCTTATTACTAGTTTTTACATTTACTTATCAAGAGTTAACAAGTATTAAAAGATGTTATGAGATAACAGCCGAGACCAACAGCTTAACGTGCTCTCCAAGGACAAACACCCAGATCGAAACCGATATTTGTAAGATCAATGCAAACATCTGTCCGAATGGCAATGGAAACCGCAACCGTGGATACTAAGGGTAGACTCGATACCCATAACGCCACAACGGTGTCTGTGTTACTTTGGAAAAAATATCTTTTATTCACTCAATAATTAATTATTGTACTCGAAAATCGAATCTTTCTTATGGTCTGTTTAGAAGTGAATCTAGTGTCAGAGTTATTCATGTTGCTCTTCGTGCCCTTCCAAAGAAAGGAGACTTTTTTTTACAATACCATATATTTGGTCACCTAGCAATAAACTGACCGCGCCAAAACTTATTTACCATTTTTAACTCACGACGTAAAAGCCGAAAGGGTGTTAAAAGTTTCTGTGTCTGTATGTCGCATAGTAGCTTCCCAAGTGATTTTGATTTTGTTTTTTTTATTTGAAAGCTATGCTATGTTTGATGGAAATCGATTTAAGATGGCCGCCGTCACAAAATGGCGGATTAAATATTTTTAACAACTCTCTCATTACGGTTATCAAATTAAAGGGCTTGGCGAATAAAATACTATATACTATGATAAATATCAAATCCAAGATGGCCGCTATCACAAAATTGCGAATAACATATTTTTTCACAACTGTCCCAATATGGGTATCAAATGAAAGTCCTTCACTTTTAGAATAATGTACACTATATTGAAAGGGAATGAGGAGCACATAATTTAGTGTGGGAGGTTTTTAAATTTTTTAATTTATATAATTATATTGACAAATATTTGTAGCACCATTCCCAGTAAATTACGACGAAGATAATTGGAGACTACTATCAGCTTATCTTCAAAGTGAGAACAGAACAAAAATACCAGAACTGACACGAGCCAAGCTCTTACACGACGCCTGGAACTTGGCTTATGCTGGAGACCTATCGTTTGCAACAGCTTTCGATATGACGTTGTTTTTGAGTCAAGAGAGACATCACTTGGTATGGGATCCTGTGTTCACGATGATTGATCACATTGGAAGACATTTGTGTTCCTGTATCCAAGATAAGTTTAGAGTAAGTTATTTTTATAATAAAACTAGTGGCCCTTTTTATTTCATGACAGTTGGCTAACAAGCACACGGCCCGATTGATTGCAGGCAGTCACCGAACCTATGAACACTTTCGATACTTGAAGTATCACGTGCGCGTTGCCAACCCAAGGGATATAAAAGAAGGGATGGAAAGGGAAGAAGGAAGAGAACAGAGGGGGTAGGGATAGGGCTTCCGGCACTCTCACTACGCGAAAGGCAGCAGTACTCTGTTACTTTACGCCGATTTTCTGTGAGAGGGCAGTACTTCCTCGGTGTATCCGTCTT
The DNA here is from genome assembly GCA_023373885.1 of Hestina assimilis. NCBI lineage: Eukaryota > Metazoa > Arthropoda > Insecta > Lepidoptera > Nymphalidae > Hestina > Hestina assimilis. The sequence continues at coordinate 14,521,754 of CM041746.1, read as the reverse complement.
ATTTGTGCTGGGAGAAACATGGCTACTAACTAATAAGTAGTTGTGTTTATATGTTTCTGGACCCTCGAATCGTTATGGAAGCCGTTCATTGTGTATTTATTAAATAAAATTATATTCTATAAAAATCCAAGATAGTACAACATTTTTATATTTAAGTTTACGTTAAAAAAATATGATTAAATTTTAGTAATAAATCAATAATTTTATACAACTCATTTTAAGTTACTACAAAGTCACATCGACCGCTTGATACTCAATTTTTTCGACGGCCAGAGAATAATGTATTGAGTGATTCAATTATTAAGCTAGTGCTAAACTGAACTTATGATCGTTTTCTAAATTAATTCGAGTTAGGTAGAGTTTGGTTCATGCAACTATGCTTAAACAGAAGTAATTTAACTTTTATCGATTAAAAGTTAATGGAGTTTCTACTCGATAGCAATCAAAAATTAACATGATGAATTTAAGGCAGAAATGTGAGTTTGTTTGTTACGCTTAACTACTGAACCAATCATCAGAGAAATGCATAAAGAGTAGAAAAATATTTAAGAGGGTCATTCGGCATGACAACTAGTCCTGGTGCACATAAATCTTAGTGCCTTTTTTTAGGATTTCTATGGCCTAGATATATGATTTCTGGGGGTCGACTTAAACTATTGCGATGCACAACGATTCAGATATATGTATGAAGCCTGCAGAAGTAGGGAGATTTATATAGAAGATTTCACTGGTGGTAGGTCTTTTGTTGCAAGATGCCGGCTACGTAGGTACTACCGCAGTGTCCAATATTCTGCCGCCAAATAGTAGAGCTTAGGCACTACTGTTCTGGTTTGATGGGCACTGTACGCTAGTGAAATTACTGGGCAGACGAGATTTAAGAACCAATATCTCGAGGTTGGCAACGCGTGAGTGGCACCTACTAATGGTGCTGCAAGCGCTCATAGGCTGCGGCAGCCACTTACCATCAGGTGGGCCGTATGCTTGTTTGCCAACTTCTAAAATAAACAAAAAAAAAATATTCCTGGTATTATACGAGTATTTACCTAGGGTCTGCTTTGCTAAAAAAAAAAAAGAAGAATAGAAGAACGATTTTTGTATTTGACTAAAGGGAAACTACTAATGCATATTATTGTGTCTACTACGTGTAACCAAAAAACCTGTACATAAAATAGACATAGTTGTCAAACAATTGACATTGGTCTGTTCATATACGAATCATATAGGGACTCTTAAGGTTACCCTCAAAAATATTCTCGATAATAAAAATCTATAAATCGTCAAAAGAAAAGCTATACTTTATTAATAGAGACAATATTATTAATAAAAAATGATTTCAGTCTTACGTACGTATCATACTAACTCCTCTGTACAAAGAGCTGTCAGAGGACGTCAAGGATGATGAAGAGAATTGGAAAAAGAACCTCCGAACCCTGAGCAAGACGTTCCTCTGCCAGGCTGGATACAAGCCCTGCGTGGTGGAAGCCCAGGAACAGTTTGCGAAGTGGATCGAAGCCCCTAACCCTGATGAAGGCAATCCGTTAGTATGGTTGTAGAATATCTAACTAATCTAACTAATATTATAAATGTGAAAGTTTAGATGGATGGATGGATGGATGGATGGATGGATGGATGGATGGATGGATGGATGGATGGATGGATGGATTTGGATGAAATTTGGTACACACATAGCTTATTACCTGGATTAACGTATAGGATACTTTTTATCCCAAAAAAAAAATGTTGGGTTCCTGTGGGATCGTCAAAAACTACATAACGCGAGCGGAGACGCGGGCACGGCAAGTTATTAATATAGCTTTGAAGCTGAAAGTGAAGTTGAAAACCGTTGCTCGAGAATTCTTTCCCGTGAAAGCCTCAGTTGAGCAAAGGGAGAAGCCCTTTGTTTACACTGCTTTATTATTTCATAGCATTATTTTTTTTTAAATTTCTTTATTTCTGTTTATTTGTCCGTGCTAACTGTTAAATGTAAGTACTACTGCATAGATTTTATTTAGTAAAAGAGTAATTTTCGGAGAATAATATTGAAGTCTTTATGTCATTGGTCGGTTCGGTTCTCGTTCGGAGCAGATGTTTGTATGTATGTGTGTACATATCAGTGTTCCGGACTTGGTGTAAGTGCTTCTATTTGGGTGTTTCTGGACCCCCGACACAGGATTTTACTATCAGAATGGTATCTTTACTTCTTTTTTTTACTTATGAAGTATTTTTATGATAATCTTATTTCACAAAACTAAATATATTTTCGTTCGGGATAAAAGTATCATATTTAATTTCTATAATAAACTATATTTGTACCAAATTTCGTCCTTGGACAACATCTATTTATACGGTAGTAGAGCCATGCTTCTCTCAGCATATAAGGGCCGATTCGACCCAGGAAGTACTACCCTCTCACAGAAAGAAAATCGGCGTCTGCGAAGGTAGTGTTGCTTTTCGTGCGATGAGTGAGACCACCGGAGACCCAATCTCCTACCCTTCCCTCCTGTTCCTTGGGTTAGCAACGCGCTTGTATACTTTAAGTATTATATATTTCAAGCACTGCAAGCGCTCATAGGTTGCGGTGACTTCTTACCATCAGGCGGACCGAATAAAAACAAACAACCAAATATTCGTATACACTTTTCCATGTATTATTACAAGGATATTACATTTTTTCCAACATTATCACATTGTGTTGTGTAAAACGCTGGTTTGTAAATAAATGAAATGAGCTGGGAAACTTTTAATTGTTGTTTCTGAAACTCTTACGCGTAGCACATTCACGGCAAACTCGTGTAATGTTAAACTTTCTCGCAATTAAAACTCGAATAAAATCGCTGTAAAGAAAAGTTACACACACAAAGTTAAACCATTGTAATAAATAATAAACCGGCAGAGGTTTTTTTAAAGTTTTTATACTGCTTGACGACGTTGTGGCGTGGCCTCAAGCTCCATAGGTTGCGGGTTTGTTTTTTTTTTTAATGTAAGATGGGATAACGGGTAGGAGGCTCACCTGATGTTAAGCAATCACTGCCACCCACACACATCTGCAACACCAGAGAGCATGCAAGTGCGTTGCCGACCTTTAAGGAAGGAATAGGCTCTTCTGTTGAAGATTCCCAGGTCGTATCGGTACGGAAAGATCACCGGCGGAAGTTGGTTCGAGGTTCGCGAAAGTGGTTGTGCGAGGAAGAAAATGATTTCCGCTCGGAGCAGACGTTTGTATTAACCAATCAGGCATGTGTTCCGGTCTGGGTGGGTTGGTGGGGTCCTTGTCTTTATGTATGGTTCTGAACCCCCGACACAGGATATTACTATCCTAATGGGGGCCGTTGTGTGTGCAGCGTTTATTATTATTATTATTAGTACTCTTGAAAAACTTAATAAAGTAATCCGTCCATATCTTTAATAAAATTATGATTAGTTTTTATGAATCAACAATATTAAGCTAAGGACTGGTGAACTCGTTTACTGGAGGGAACGTTGACAGCTGGAAAAGATGTCCATTCATATTACGTGAAGCGAGAAAATTTAATTTATTTCTATATCTTTGTGCTGTGATTGTCATTCCTCTGTTGGTAGTAAGTAGGGTAGTTTACGGGTTGACGGACACGCGATGTCCTGTATTTGGGTCAGGTTTTATACAGTTTAAAGTTATCAATAATTTTACTTCTTTCTTTTATGTTTTACTTAATGTTTGATTGGTTGATTTTTGGATTGAATATCCCTCGAAGGAGAGTCCGATATAAATTTTGTGATAGTAAGTTCTCACGATGATAAAGAATACCATGTCATATGGAGATCCTTTGATAGTTTTATCTATAATTGAATAAAATAATAAATAAATCGTTACATAGTATAAAACAAAGTCGCTTTCTCTGTCCCTATGTATGCTTAAATCTTTAAAACTACGCAACGGATTTTGATGCGGTTTTAATTAATAGAGTGATTGAAGAGGAAGGTTTATATGTATAATAACATCCATTAAATAGAGGAGAAAAAAAAATACTTTTTGAGGTTTCTAATGTGATGTCGTAAAGAATTACGACATCACATTAGAAACTTAACGCGCGCGGGGCACGGGCAGTAATGAATAAATCAAAACTACTGGATCGATTTTAATAATTTTTTCAGTAAATGACATAGGATAAATATTTTATATCCGTGCGCAGCCGGAGTGGGCCGCTAGTAATAAACAAAACACACTCAATGGATGGAATTAGAATAGTGATATCCTGTGTCGGGGTCCGGAAACATACACAAGAACAAGGATAAACACCCAGACAAAAAACACATGCCTTTATGGTCAATACAAACATCTGCCCCAGGCGATTCCCGCTCGGGGTAGATGTTTGTGACACACAACTTGTGGCGCTTAAGGCATGTTCGCTACCTCTGCACCACAACGTCGTCAATGTACTTCATTAACCTGCTGTTGATTATCCTAAAAAGTTAAGAAATGTCGCCTGAGTTGCGGTGGAAAGAAGTTACTTCATTTTATTTCCCACTATAATTTTCCACTATCAATTTCATTTCATTTCGTTTTTTGCTGGCTCGTTCTCTTACGCCAACCCGTGACAAGGAATTTTGTTCTAATAAATAAATAATAATAATCCCCTGAATTGGAAAATAGCTCATTCGTTATTTTGGAACAAAATTGTTAAAATGGGGCAGATAGTTTTAAAATTGGAAAAGCGAAAAATGCTCAATCCATTCTTTTCGGTTTTAATAAATCGTTCACAATGCTTATTTAAATTTAACTAAAAGCAGTTTTGAAGAGAATACAGTTTTCTTTTTATTTCTTTGCCCATGATTTTTTTCCATTTGTATTGTAGCTCGGATTCATCAATGAGTGTGCTGCGAGCGTAAATAATGCAATCTATTGTTCGGTTTCTCGAAGGTTTTCAGTTTTTGTTTGATATTACTGGGTTATTTATTTATTTATTTATTAGAACACCAACAAGATATACACTAATACATGGTATGGTGATACATTATAATTGTTAGTATTGGCAAAGTGCTATCCTAATTATAGGTGTATCGACATTAGAAATGACATAGGCAACAACAACTCGTGATTAAATTACTAGTGTAAATATTAAAAAGAAAAATCAATAACAATATAAAAAAACACTGACAACTTATTTTGTTTTTGTAAAAAAAAAAATTACGGCTACAATTAAAATGGAATATAAACTAGGTTACTAATAATTTAATACAATATTTTTAAAAAAAAGTTAAGTCTACAACAAAAAAAAAACTACAAAGAAATAATAGTAAAAAAGAAATATATGGCAAAAAAGAAAGATGATATCATAAGCAATTTTACAGGTTTTTCTTAAATTTGGCTAAATTGTCTCCAAATATGTCGTGTTTGCAATTAACTATATGGCTTAGCAGTTTATTATAGGTCTTCATTAGACGATTAATAGGGGAATTATTCCCTAAATTAGTTTTAGATAAATGACAGCTGAAGCTACTTTTTATTCGTCCAGATTTAAATGGAACAGTTAAATCAATGCGTGAGAGAAGTTCAGGGCAATCCAAGATGCCATTAATTAATTTATACAAAAATAAATTATCTAACTTGCACCTCCGCTCAACGAGAGTTTTCATTTTAAAATGAGTTAGCCTATCCATGTAATTGGGATTTTTTTTGCTAAGCCGTATTTAAACGCGAGATGCCACATAAAACGTTTTTGGACACTCTCAAGTCTTTTAACGTGTATGTCATAGAAGGGATTCCACACGACACTACAGTATTCCAACCCGCTACGGACAAAAGCATTGTATAATATTATAATAGTTGAGGGATTTTTAAAATGTTTACAGTTCCGCAAGACAAAACCTAAATTTTTAAAAGCCTTCTTGCAGATTTTGTCAATATGATAATGAAAGCGCAATTTACTGTCGAGGTAGACACCTAAGTCCCGAATTTCACTAGCTCCCTGAATAGTGAAGTTATTAATATTATATGAGTATTGTGTGACTGCTTTTTGTCTAGAAAAACATACCGAATAGCATTTGTCTTTATTGAGGTTCATTCCATTAATAGTACACCAGGTGACAACACGATCTAAATCACTTTGAAGGAGGGCTGTGTCATTGCAGGTTGATATACAACGAAAGAATTTCAAATCGTCAGCAAATAAATAAAATTTGGAAAAGAAAAAACATTGGCTGATGTCATTAATAAAAACGTTAAAAAGAATAGGCCCTAAATGAGATCCCTGTGGGACTCCAGATAGCGATTTAAATGGTAGGGACTCGTAACCATTGATGACTACCATGGATTTCCTGTCTTTAAGATAAGATGAAAACCATTCTAGCAGATGACCAAAAATACCATACTGAGACAATTTTTTTATAAGTAAGTTGTGAGGAACTTTGTCAAATGCTTTGCTAAAATCCGTGTAGATAACATCGACACGCTTACGAGTGTCAACTGCAGCAGAAATTTTATCAATGAAGGAAACTAAATTTGTTGATGTGGACCTGTTTTTGTAAAAGCCGTGTTGGTATTCGGATAAAATTTGTTTGAAGTGCCAGTCTATTATCGGGTAAACTGTTTTCTCAAAAACTTTGGCGAATGTAACAAGAATAGAAATAGGTCTATAATTGGAAACAGATTCCACGTTACCTGACTTCAAAATAGGGACAATTAATGAGGTCTTCCACATTGATGGAAATGAACCAGTGACCAGTGACTTATTAAAAATAATGGAGAGTGGGTAGGCCAATGCAGACGCACATTTTACAGCAAACAGTGATGGAATCCCATCTACACCAGCTCCCTTACATGGATCCATTCTTTTTAAAACCCTGAGAACATTATCTGCTGTTACCGTAACATTACCTGTTAGTATATTGTTTTCCTCCTTGATTGAAGGAATTACGACATGAGTTGTAAATATGTCAGTATTATAGACAGATGCAAAATGTTTTGCGTAAAGATTACATATACCGGGACCACTTGAGGCTGTTTCTTCATTCAAAGTCATTTTAGCTGGATAATTGCTGCTATTTTTACGTTTATTTTTACAAAAAGACCAGAAGAACTTCGGATGAGACCTCAGAAGACTCTCTATACGACCTTTGTAATCGGTGTAACATGATGATTGCAACTCAAGACAACGCTTCTTTATCAATTCGAATGATATTCGGTCTAATGGGTTGTTATTGTTTTTCCGTAATTTAATTCGGAGGTTATATTTTTCTTTTAGCATTCTCCTTAGTTTGTAGGAGAACCAGATTGGATACTTATGATTTTTTGGTCTATGCCTTGGAACGTATTTTGTAATAATGGTATGAAGAATGTTATAAAAAATTGCAATCATTTCGTCTACGCTGCAACTACCACCCAAAACTTCATCCCATGAGACCTTATTTAGTTCAGAAACGATATTTTCATAGTCTGCTTTGAGGAAGCAAAAGCGAGAATCTGTGTTATAAGACAATAATTTTGCAGTTTTAAGTGATAAAGACATGTATTGTATGTATGTTATGTAATTATTGTAATAACATTCTACATGATTCTTAGTATTAGCTTAATGAGTAATGAATATTTATTATAAACTATCAGTCACCCGCGGCTACACTCGCGTTAATGTAGTTTTTTGATAAACCCAACATGAAAGCAATAAGTATCCTGTGTGCTATCCCAGGTAATAAGCTATGTGTGTATCAAATTTCATCCGAATCAGTGCAGTAGTTTTTGCGTGAAAGAGTAAGAAATATACAACCATCCATCCATCCATCCAACCAAACTTTAACATTTATAATACAGATAGAAGAAGATAGAAGATACGAAATACGATTTTTTTTTAAAGAATATTAGCAATGCTTTTCCAAGGCATTACTAATATTCTTATTGCGCCTCCAAATAAGCTCAAAGCTTGCACTAGGTGTGGGTACAATAGCCCCAGGGGGTCAGGATCGAATCCGCGACTCTCTCGTTTACGGAGTGAAGTCGGCCTTTTTACCGTTGAGCTATTGAGGCTTCGAGATGAATAATTATTAAAGCTGTAAATAAGTCTGGGGTATTGGATTTTGTAATTTTGTAGATCCTTTAGAGATCCGTGGTAGATCTTCACCTATAGTTTGATCTAATAAAGAAATTAAAAAAAAAACGTTATCCTCAGGTCGGATGATTTTAAAATCTATAGTCCAAATCGAATCATTGTCGCCATCTTTGAACTCAGTATGGTTATTGCTTTTCTATTAGAAGCAGCATGAAGGATTTCGTAGATGAAACGAAAAGCTCTCGACTTAATACATCCAAATGTTTGTTATCAACGACGTTGTTACGCAGCGGTAGCGCACCTGCCTTAAGCGCCACAGGTCGCGGGTTTGATTGCCGCTCGGAGCTTCTGCTCCATTGTTTGCTGCATTGAAGTTGATGATGAAGAAAGAAAGAAAGAAGTAATTTATTTGGGACAATACATGGTTGTTAAAAGAAAAACAGACGTAGAATAAAAAAAAATAAAAAACAATTAAACTTAACAATAACTTACAAAACTACTATAACTATAAAAAAAAATAACTTAGTAAATAAAACAAAGAAAATTATGGAAAAAAAGAACCAAACAAAAAAAAAGTAATACACAAATAAATAAAATTTATGATGTCTTTTCCAAAAACAATGCTGTGTTCCAAAAAGGTGTGCCATTCAGCATACATTGGGTGACTCGAGTTCACCCAATACTGATTTTCAATGACACCCTAATTAATACTTCTGACGTGGCTGTGTTATTATTTACATTTAAATATGATATTGTATGAAAGTTATAAATATATATTGACAATGCAGGCACGCTTTCCGGTCTGAGTGTGTTTGTTGGACCTTCGACACAGGATATAAATTTCTTAATGGGGGCCGTTGAGTGTGTGGCGGTTATTTATTTATTTACTTGTGTTGTTTAACTGTCCTTAGATCTGTCAGTTTATTGAAAACAGTCCCAATAATAATGTTTCATAATGTCATTGTCGTTTTCAGAATATCAAATCAGTACATTTGCCCTGTGTTCAAATGGGGCACGCAGAAGGAATGGGACTTTGGTCTCCAGAGGGTCATAAATTTCCCCCCATCAAGGAAACAGAATGAAAGAACGTACCTTCTGAAGACCCTCGCCGGCTGTCCAGTAGATGACTATAAGGTCAAAAAATTATTGACCATAACAATGTTGGAGGGTAATGGAAATTTCACGGAAACTGACCTCTTCCTGATATTCAGCATGCTGACCGGTAATTCAATGGGTTATACCACATTGTTCCATTTCCTCAATAATAATTGGGACATTTTGAAAGAGAAGTAAGTATTGTTGAACAGTTTTTTTTTATTGTCATTACTAATTACAAAAACACGTTACAATATATCAAAGATACCATTTAAACGTTCACGGTTCTAGGCATCATATAATATTCATATCACAAAAACAAAAATATGAATAATATCAATAATATGCGGTAACACAAAAAAGAGCGCGCCTAATACATGCCGGCATGTTGTGATGGAGCGAGCGAGCGGGAATCAATATTTTAATAAACTTATGCATGCCTTTGCACAGCGCTCCTCGCTGCAAAACCGGTTAACCGCCCTGCAATATAGGATGTTCCATAATCATACTATTGACATTATATTATATAGATATTTTTTTATTTCTTATATTCACTGTATCTGGACAAACTGACAGATTATTATTGCAAGATGCAATTATTATTGCAGCACCAAAAACATATATTTTCCTTTACGAAACACTTATTTTTTGGCAATTGATATGAATAATTTAGAAGTTGAGATAGCTGATAAGATTTTGTTAAAATCTAATATATAAAATTCTCGTGTCACAATGTTCGTTCCCATACTCCTCCGAAACTGCTTGACCGATTCTTATGAAATTTTTTATGCATATTCTGTAAGTCTGAGAATCGGCTACTATCTATTTTTCAAACCCCTAAGTGATAAAGGGTGTCCACCCCAAATTTTTATTTTTATTTTTGGATAAAATTTTTATTTTTTATTTTTTTATTATGTGGCATTGAAAAATACATACGACACTTAATTTTCACTTTGTTATCACCAACCCTGCTTTTTAATAGCCATATTAGTCAATCAAAATCTTTCACCGGGTAGAGGGCGCCGCTATCGGGTCCCAGATTTTTTTCGGGGCAGGACAACGTCTGCCGGGCCCGCTAGTAATACATAAAATTGGCAAGAAGTAGCACAGGACAGACAAAGCTGGAAAAACAATACAATACAATACAAAAACTTTATTTGGGCACAAATTTCAGTACACTGTTCGATATATTAATTATCTAAAGGGCATAATAGTAAAATAAAAACCTTTTTTTTTTTTTTCAATAATTGTGTTAGTTTAGTAATACTTAGTAAAAAAGTTAATTAACATAACTAGGAAAACAAACAAAACAATAATCATGGACACACCTAAACAGACAAAATAAAAAAAGATAAAAACAATTCTCACAAAACAAATCTCTGTTTTCGGAAGCCATGACACATATTGGGTCGCTGAGCCATGGAAGAAGTAGTAGTAGTAATACCTAATAGATTATTTATAGTTATACAATGACCTTTACTAAATATTAATGTTATTACTTAAAAATATAATAAATTTTATTTTACTTTAAAGGTTCTCTAACAAAACGAATATTTGGGATAATTTAATCACATCTGCTACATCCCAGTTCACGACACAAGCTGGCCTAGACCTCGTCTCCGACCTTTATGTGGCTCATCAAGGGGAGTTCGGTTCAGCGGAGCACATCATCGAAAAATCGATGAGGAACATTCGTGAGGAAGCAAAATGGTCTGCGGAAAATTTACCAGTCATTGAGAAGTGGTTAGGTAGCTACCTCAACGATACCGGTATAATGGATGACCAGTTTATAAGGAATTGAATGATTGGTTATCTACAGCCAGTTGCCGGAGTGGTTTGGAGATGTGAAAAGATCTGTCCGAAGGATTTTGATCCAGATATTCTTGAGTATTATTGTTTTAGCACTCATATATAATCTGTAGTTGTCTTGAATCAACTGGTTTATGTAGATAACAATGCGATGTTTTGTAAAAATCTATATTTTATTAAATATTTATTGGATTAGATAAGTTATTGATATGTATTTGGTATTTTTTGTTATCATTAACTTTTAATATATAATTAATACGAAGGTTTTCTTTTTTTTATGTTACTAAGTTTGCAAACAAGCATTCGGCCCAACTGATGGTAAGCGGTTGCTGTAGCCTATGAGTACAACACCATTAGTAGGTGTCACCACGCCTTGCCAATCTCGATATTGGTTCTTAAATCTCCTATGCCCAGTAATTTTTATGACAACGGTTATGTTAAAGGGGGTAGAAGACGTGATGAAACTTTGTATCAGGGACCAATCTATTGTTATATAGATGCCTCATTAACAATTTACTCGGGAGAAATCGCGGGCAATGATAAGTATAAATACTTAATACTTTATGAATACTAACAACCAGGTGAAACCGTTTCGGTGAAACATGGCGGTCATTCAATAAAACATGTATGTAACATGTTGCAAGGATAAGACATAAAATGGTTAATGTTTATATATTTTATGATTTGTAATACAGACGCTGTTAAAGGGGTCCGTATTTAAATGGGATTTTTTTCGGAATGTGTATTGCTGTTGGCCCTACTGGCCTTGACAGCGTCACTGGGCGGGGGGGCCGAGTACTGAGACTCAGCCGTGGTAAAGGTACAGCCCTCGCGGGGGCTCAAATTTGATTCCGTCCTTGGGGTGCCTCCTGCGAAGCCGAACCACGGCGGCGGACGTCATCGGAGATGGAGGCAGCGCTCCGAGCGCATTCTATACGATAGACTCACCCGACGGTGTGAGCGCGACGCGACGTGCGAAACAAAGGACCACGTCCTACAGAATTTTGTCACTATTTAAATGGCAACGGAACCTTAATAACGTTTTTCTATTTATACGCTCTAGTATGGACTAGCAAGGTATGAGTGATATAATAATAAGAGGGTGGCAGAGACACCGGTAGACAGGGCCTTCTATATGATGGTGAATTTACCAGCGAATCTTTAGATATTTTGCCGGTGTAGAAAAGCCTGTCTATAGTATATAGTGTATACTCAGGCACTTGAAATTTGTTACTTTGAAAGAAAGAAAGAAAGAAAGAAAAATTTGTTTTGTAAGTAAAAAGTAATAAGTGTATGAAAAGGACAAAGCTTTCCATTGCTTAATTTGTTTAATTACTGATGATATTAGCTATTAATTTAGAACCTTTCAAGTATTAAACTATGGACAATATGTGGTAGAAAATTGCAAATTTTTTTAAAAGTATAATTAGTACCTAATCAGAAATAAAGAAATTTTTGCGCAAGACAAAATTGGGTCGTCTCAAAACGATAACTATGATTTCTATTTGTGACTTTCAAAAAAAGTTTCAAGATTAAACGAATATATCAATCATTGGAATCATAAAAAATATAAATTTTCATAACAGAAATATCAGATACATTTTCAATATTCCTTCTCAAACATTTATGTTCAGTTAATCGGAATAATCACAGCTTAACTTCGTTAAAGTATTCCTACAGAGTAAGCATCTTGCCTTTTTGATAATTCGAATTACTATAAAAAGTTAAAACAGTAATACTTATTATTGAGCGCCTTCAAAAAGGAGGAGGTTCTCAATTCGATTGGATATTTTTTTATGTATGTACACCAATTGTGCTGAGATTTATGATCAGATTTACGTGATTCTTCTTTAGTTGTATGCGGAATAGTTGCCATTTGGTTCCATAAAAATTTAACGGGAGTTTTCATTTAATGATCAGTACCTGGTTGACCGAGCTATGCTCAGTTTTTTTTGTTTTTGGTAAATCGAAAGTCGTGAAGGGTACGGTAGACTCGATTGAAACATTACCTGGATAATAAAATAATGATTTCGACAACAAGTTATATCCGCAAAAATTGGGATTGTTGAGTATTTTGTTAAAGTCTAATGGACGCATCGCTGTCAGCCAGTGACATATAATAAATTAAAGAAAACGTCAACTGTCATTGTAGAAATGTTTGTCATTCGATTCAATTCAATAAATCCTTGTTGCCATAGCAACGCGTGGTCGGTCAAGTGCGCTGTGAATTTATTTATATATTTTGACATTTTTAATTTATTTTGTTGATAATAGATGGCGTGTCGACAACGGCCTGAAAACACGGACAAAGCCACATTTTCTAAAAATAAGTCCTAGCTAGATCGATTTATCGTCCCCGAAAACCCCTGCATACTAAATTTCATGATAATGGGTGGAGCCGTTTCTGAGATCCCAATTATATATATATATATATATATATATACACAAGAATTCCTCGTTTAAAGGTATTAGATTTTATTAATTCTTTGATCTCTTTGACATATGAAATAACATACATTTTGAAAAACAAAACCGACTTCAAAACTATGAAGGGAAAATAAATGGCGTGGCCGTATGTGGCGATGTTTTATAGAGCACCGACTTCTGTTGTAGAAAATATTTATTTTTTCTTTTTATTCAATGTCTATTTTTGTATTAGGTAGCTGTAGTAGCTGTATTTTTGTATTGTGTAGTTTGGAGGTAGCTCTTATAAAATTTAAGAATATGTTATGAGATTAAAAAAGAAGGCATTACATTTTTTTTATTTTAAATTAAAGCAATGGATGTCCCAGCGGATAGATAAAGGGTGGAAATCCATGAAAACATCTCTGAGTTATTAAGTGCTTCGGTTAATAACATCAAATGCCTTGCATCTTGTACTTTACAGTGAAGGAACATTTATAGGAAGGCTGCATATCTTGGAAGATTTTTTATACCACAAATACACATGTAGTCATCAAGCATACGGTACTTCTTGTAACTGGTCATAGAGTTTTAATGTTACAACAACTGTCCTACATCTTGTACTTTACAGTGGAGGAACATTGTGAGAAAGACTGCATATTGGAAAATTGTTTTATACCACAAACCAGAAAGGTAGCCATCAAGCGTACGGTACTTGTAAACGGTCATTTTATTCTTGCCTAATAGGTCGGAAAGGCACTGCCGGTGCGTTGTTGCGAATGCTCATGGACACCGATAATCGCGCTAGTTCGATTGGGGAAGTGATTCCGTCCCACAGAATAGACTTGAAGTAACATTATATGTTTACAATTGCGTTCGACGAATGCCAGCGCTAGAGGCCTAACACCTTCACCTCTCTTTCTATTTGTCTCCACCTTTGCTTGGGTAGACAAGACGCATTTTATACTTATACTGCAAGTGCCTATTGGCTACGGTAACTGTTTACCGTCAAGCGAGGCACACGCTGGCTTGCCACCTTTTTGGTATTAATAAAAATTTAATTCAGAGTGTGATACTTTCCTATACGACGCAGCTCATGCCAAAAACATATATTCATAGCAAACAAAGGTTTGCCATTTATAATTCGTTGATAACTTTGTATAATATTCAAAACAAAGTTAAACAGCTTTAACAAAATTTTTCTTTGAAATTAAGTTAACTTTAAAATTAAATCTAAAATATAGATATAACTTCTTCTTCTTATCGAGTGGTTAGTGGCCAACCTACATAGTGTCAGAGTTGTTCATGTCGCTCGTAGGCCTCTGACTTGACTTATCGACTATTGTCAAATTGTCAACAGCCGGGACCGACTTTTACGTGCCCTCCGAAGCACGGAGACGCTCATTTGAAAAACCACTATGCGATAACCCATCTAGTGATTGACCGCGCCTAAAGTTGCTTTACCTACCGATCGTTTACCGATCAGTGGGTGCACTCGGCTATGAGCGTCGCATAGATATATATCTCATAGATATAACTACAACTAGTATCGTTATATCATATCGATTTCCAATAACTTTGAAGTGTAAATACATCGCTGTTCTTCGCCTATATGTAGAATCATTTCCCTTTGAACCTGGCTCATGTCGACCTCACATCACCATATAAATATACATTACATATTTTTACTGCAGTATATGTTTTTTTGTTTATGACTTTTTTTTTAAATGCTTTTCATTTATTTCACTTTACAGTAACTCCTATTTTGCGCTAAGATTAGGTACGAAAATTGCTCAAAAGTGATCGAATCTATAACTATCGACTTAACAAAGTAGGCCCTTCTAGCACTGAGCCTAAAATACTTTTTTTACTTTTGCCGATGCTAGATAGGGTTACCAGGTGGCTTTGGGCACTGAGCTGATGAGACGGTTGTATCCCGGTCGAGCCGGCCCCTTTGTGCTAGGAGAAGCATGGCTCTACTACCGTATAAATATTATTAATATCAAGTAATTACTTACTAAAAAAAACACGCAATTACTTCAGTACATAGTATAAAAGAAAGTCGCTGTCTCTGTCCCTATGCATGCTGAAATCTTTAAAACAACGCAACGGATTTTGATGCGGTTTTTTTAAATAAATGGAGTGATTGAAGAGGAAGGTTTATATGTATAATAACATCCATTAAATAGTGGAGAAATACTGTTATTTTTTAGGTTTCTAATGTGATGTCGTAAATAATTACATTTAACGCGTGCGGGCCATGGGCAGTAATGAATAAATCAAAACTACTGGATCGATTTTAATCAATTTTTCAGTGAATGACATAGGCTATATATTTTATACCCGTGCGAAGCCGGAGCGGGCCGCTAGTATATTATATATTTAACTAGTTATTTCATAATCACATTGTTGTCAAGGTCTCTCTGATAACCTTTTAGTAGTTGATAGTATTATCAATTTATAAGGAATTGACGTATGTATTATTTTAGCCATGACTTATTTTAATAAATATTGGAAGAAACTTCGAAAAAAATTTTTTTCGGTTGTTACACTTACCTCATTTTAATTCTATTCCATTTTTTGTTAATTGGACAAAAGTTTTATTAGTTATTAATAATTAAAAAAATTATGTATGTAAAAAAATGTTTGTTTTAATGTTCTTTAAAAAATTGCGTAACTAATCAAATATTTTTCCCTATAATAATAAACGGCTGCATACTCAACGGCCCCCATTAGGATAATGATATCCTGTGTCGGGGGTCCAGAAACACATACAAGGATAAGGACAAATAAACTCAGACTGGAAAATATGCTTGCATGGTCAATACAGGCATATTATCCTCCAAGCGATCGAACCCACGACCTTTGGCGTTTAAGGCAGGTTCGCTACCGCTGCGGAACAACGTCTTTATATTCTTTATATACTTATATATAATTAAATGCTGTTACATAATAAATAACATAATTATGAATAAGATAATAATAAGACATTCATTATGTGATGTTCCTTGTAACATGTGCAAACAAAGTCTCAAAACATTACAATTTCAATAATATTAACTTACATTATCAAAACTAACGAACCATACATAATGTTATAATCATAAAGCCTTCCAAGAATATTTACGTGATCAAAATATTACACAAAGACGGCCGGTAAGGTACGTGTATCTTAAACGATACTCGGCTTCTGAATATCTAAATATGAATAGCTGTCGACGATAACGAGTTTTCTTTAACACGATAAAACTCCGGTAAGCATTTTTCCAATATTTTCTATTGCGGAAACTCGTCAGGTGCCGTCGAGGCGCTACGGAGGTAAGAGGACATTTTATTTTTCAAGATTTTGCAACTACTTTTTACCCTCAGTCTTGAAAAAATGCTTAATAGCGCTGGTAACGCTATTTAGGTATTTCTGAACTCAATAATCTCTATGGAGTCGTAGTCGAATAAAATATTTATAAGGCGCGCATCCTACTGTCGGAATTGTTAAAACGTTATATCATGTTATAAATTTGGGTATAACTCTATTCATAATTAAACACAAATGGTACAAAAAAAAATTGAGGCCCAATCTCCCACCCCCTCTGTTCCCTTCATTCTTTCCCTTTCATCCCTGCCCTCATGTCCCTTGTGTTGATAACATGCATGTGTTACTTCAAGTATCGCGCGTTCATAGGTTGCGGTAACTTTTTACCCTCAGGCGGGCCGTATGCTTGTTCGCCAACCGTCATGATAAATAAAAAATAATGCATGTATAAAACACATGAGCTTATGTAAAGAATTCAAAATTCAATTATTTATTGTCAAGGACACCTGAATTTAAGTAACGCGTGCCCGATACTCGGAAAAAAGAAGCAAAAATTTAAAGCCTTATTTGACAGATTGCTAGTTTTATACATCGCTAGTAACACTCATTTTCCTATGAACCAAATCAATAATCCATAGGATAAACATTTGCTATAAGCGGGAATGGAACCCGTGGCAATTCCAGACATGTTTATTATTAAAACGCCAGAACGGTCATCATTTACTTTTCTAAAATTAAATTAGAGTTACAATATTACTTCTCATTAGTAAAATTTAAGAAGATTACAAAAATTTCGCTATAATTCCATTAACGCTTCTTATTTCAGTGTAACTACGACCTATATTGCTCAGATTCTTTGGTTCATGTCTCTTAAAAGCATTAGAACTTTGTGGCGAAGAAATGTCTAAGCGTGTCGTGTACAACAGTTTTGTGCAAGCCCCATCGCTGGCGGCATGAGAGTTATCTGTGTTCACATTACAGATACACACTGCTATATACTTACTAATATTATAAATGCGAAAGTAACTCTGTCTCTCTGTCTGTCTGTCACGTTTGTGTTCACGCCAACACAACTGAACCGATTTATTTGAAATTTGGTACACATGTAGTCTAGAGCCTGAGAAACGATATAGATACTTTTTAATGCCAAAAAAGTTTGTAATGGATTGAAAAGTTGTATAAAAGTATCGTCGTTTAGAGCTAAAAGCTTGAAAGCTATTTTTAGGCTCTTGATTTGATATAAATAAAGGAAGGATGAAAGGATGTAAGGATGGAATCAAATTTGAGCCCCCGTGAGGGCTGTCCCCTTATCACGGCTGAGTCTCAGTCTGGTATGTGTAAACATGCGGGCGAAGCCGCTGGCAGAAGCTAGTAAGTCATACAAATATGTGTCTTTTTTCGATGTGCACTGTTGAAAGGACGTCACGAGAAAAAGGGACAGATATCACGTGTGCGTATAGTTTATGTCGTCCTTAGGGTGCCTTTTGCGAAGAAAGGCAACGGCTGATCACGTGAATTTATTAAGACCATTCTAGTGCGCGGATTCATACTTCGGTGTATGTGTGTGCGTTTTACTAATAATTTTTAGTTCATGACAGTTAGTTTTACAGATTTTTGTTAAACTCATGTAGGCTAAAATATCGTAACATAACTATTTTATTGCTTTATTTTTATCTTTCATTAGATATTAAATTATTAAAATTATCGTGAGACATTATTTGACTTATGAGACCCCATTCACCCTGATGAAGGACCTCCGATGGGTCCCAAACTAGTCGGTACCAAAACTGATTGAACGTGAGACTTAGCCGTTAAATTTTATATTAATTTTTATCAGATATTTTAACGTTTTTCCTGTAAGAGCTCAAATATAGTATACACTTTCCAAAGTTCATTTCGAATTGGATGTGGTAAGCTGTTATTATCTAACAAACATGCACACACACATAGAATCACATACATTTATATAAATAGGTCACTAACTTCGGACTAATGAAGTACACACTAACAATTAAATAATATACAATACACATGCAATTAACGTTTTATTTTAATTCGTAGAAGCGATATGTAATTAATAACAATTGCTAGAGGAAAAATAATATAAATGTTTTAGCGATCAGTATGTCTCGTGTTATTCGTGTCAAGACGTCTCTCGCAATTATCGGAGTAAACAAGAATTATAAAGCAATACATGAAAACATAGAGAATGTTACGGCTGTGTTTTGTGGTGTTAGGTGAGTTTAATAACGTTAGTGAGTATGTTGCTTATTACATTGTGGTTTAACTTTGAATTTGTGTCGTTTTCCAACTGAGTTTTGTGTGTTGTGATACGATATGTGAAGGTTACGTTTGTAAACAGGAAAATAATTGGGTATAATAATGGAATGTTTTGGAATATAATATTATAAATTTCAAAGATTTTTTTTATTTATATTAGTAAAAAATGGTCAAGGAACGTTTACACATAAAAAGATAAAAATCCCTGAGTTTGTTTCGCCGGCTCTTCTCAGGTAGAGGTTTAATTTTGGAGGCGGTGGTAGAATCTGACTTTCAAAAAATAGTGATATGCTTTTTATGTTGAATAAAAATATTTGATTTTGATTTAACAAAGCAATATAATTTTATAACTAGGCTTTAACTAAAACCTTATTTAATATAATAAATTTATAATTTTGGTTGTTAAAATGTTTGTTACTCAATCACGCAAAAAAGCCTGAACGGATTTGTATGAAATTTGGGACAGAGATTTAATACTTTTATCCCGTGAAACACATATACACTAACATTATTTACTTAAACATAAATAAATAGTTTCGCAGTTTTTTACTTTATAAAACACTAGTTAAGTAATTAACACGACTAAGTAATTTCGTATACAAAATGCGAAAGTCCTCGAAAATAATAAGGCGTTTTGAATTAGGCTGTTTTGATTAAGCTGATGGGATATTTGCTCCTATAGTCATAAAAATTGTGGTTTTAACTTTTGAACTATGGGATTTTATTTATTTATTTTATAATTATATTTCTTTGTCGCACGTCAATAAATGAAATTCTTTACCGGCACACGTGTTCCCTCATTCTTACAACCTGGGGTCCTTCAAAGGAGGCGTGAAAAAGGAGGGTACCTTGCGGGTAGGCAGGGTGCGGATGGCTAGTACAGTTTGTCTTCTGCAACCATATTAGCCACCTTCTCGTGTGGACTCCACTTCCACTTACCATCAGGTGGAGTAGTGTCATTTGTCCTCCGGCGTTATTTAAAAAAATATATATATTTAAAATACATATACAAAACACATCAAAACAACTTACATATGGTAAGTTCCCAATGTGAGTGAATGAATATCGACGTATTTAAGATATTAGTAAAAAAACCGACACCGTTGTGGCGAGTTGGTAACGAGTCTGCCCTTAGGCTCGAAGGGCATTGTACGCTAGTGAAATTATTGGGCGAACGAGATTTAAGAACTAATATCTCGAGGTTGGCAACGCGTGAGTGGCACCTACTAATGGTGCTGCAAGCGCTCATAGGCTACGGCAACCACTTACCATCAGGTGGGCCGTATGCTTGTTTGCCAACTTCTAACAAAAAAAAAATCGTTAACTCTGGATAAGTAAACTGCTAATATCCAATGGGTTACTGGTTCGCGCTTAAGGTTAGAGGTTAGATGGCAATCGCTCAGTGTAAATACTAGTAACCTGTCAAATACAGATAAAATTCCGGGAATAATGCTAGGAAGAAGAAAATAAAAATATTCGTAAAAAAATAATGTAGGTATATTTTTAACAGCAACATCAGTGTCCCTAGCAGCATGCCTCGGCTCGTGTCCTCCGACAATATCTGTGGATATATGTGAAGCTGCCTGTGGACCGACAGCACCGTGCAACACTACGCAGCTATGTTGTCCCACGGCATGTGGTGGTGCGATGTGCGTTGATGCCATGACACAAAGACATTTTGTTACATTGGGTAAGTAGTAACGAGGCCTTAAGACAATTGATCTTTTGTGAAGTGCTTAATCATAATTATTGTACTGTCATTAATAATATTGGCGGTAGATGTGGAAATAGAAAAACGAGGTACAAAAGTATAAAACACCATGCGACGTGTTCTACGTACTCAGTTTGTTTATAAATTTCGGGCTGAGCGGTCGTGTACTCCGTGTACTGTCTAGTTTTGTTTGTAAATATAAGGTCACGACGAAGGACTTCTAATACCTTATTATTAAAATTTCTAATCACGGCACATATTTATATACACAATTAATACGAAATGCAATAAATGATGTTTTGTTAATTATGTTACTAAGTTGGCAATCAAGCATACGGCCTACCTGATGGTAAGCGGTTGCCGTAGCCTATGAGCGCTTGCAATAAATTATTTCGAGATATTAGTTCTTAAATTTCCCTTGCCCAGAAATTTGAACAGCCTACAATGCCCTTCAAACCGAAACACAGTAATGCCCAAGACAGTGCTTTCCGGTAGAATATTTGACACTGCGGTGGTAATAATATCCTCGAATGAGCAATTTTCTCTAATTCCGTAGCCATTTTAAAACAAGCTATTTCTTTGCTTTCGTTTCAGTAAAGAAAGGTCGTTGCCCCGAGTATCCCCGTGGTGTTTGGATATGCAGTCACACATGTACCGGCGATTCAGACTGCCCTCGAGCGCTCAAGTGTTGTCCTAATCGATGCGGCGCCCTCACGTGCCAGCGACCTGAGGCGGACGATCTACCACCTATATGATTATTGTTATTGAAATAAATGTAATGAAATGTATAATTACTTTTCTTACAGTAATCGATAAAGTATTTCGTGGTTTACTTATTATTTAACAACCGTATAATGGACACTGAAGGGCTTCTCGTTTGATGAGGAATCCCGAGAAGTTTACAAAATGTTTGTATTTTACAGGCGAACATTTATTTATTATTTTTAAAGACATATCCATAGACGCCTTATAAGTTGTCATAACCTGGATTTTTTTAACCCCTAGTATCATGTACGGAATGCTTTTTTTTTTAAATATGTTTTGTTATTTCACTACAATACTATGTAGAGGTTCATAGAATACACTTATTTACTAAATCTTATATAAATAGTTAAGAGTCTTCGAGTAAAATGGATTTGAGATACAGACGGCCAGACGGACTGACGAAATATGAGGGTTCTGTTACAATTACCATTCAAAACTACAGAAAGTGTGGTTTCATTAATATATGTCTGTCTTTATTTATCGCTGTTAAATAAAGTCTTATTGTAAACTTTTAAAAACAAAAGTCTCATCAAATCGTTTAAAAGTCACCACGGTGATAAATCATATTAAATAGATACACACTTCAATTTTATTTATATATTTATAGATAAATAAAATACTCTCCTGGCTGAACCTGTGTTGGGAGTCTGGAAATAAATACAAACACGAGCAAATTCAGACTGAGACGGTTCGGCGATTTTAGAGCTGCCCAATATATCGAATATCGAATATCGATATGTCCAAATATTCATTACCTTTTTACGAAGTCAAAAACTTACATTTTTATGTTGAAATATATTAATCTGTGCACTACACACTTTATAATTTTACACGTATAAAACGATCCTTTTTACTGCTACAGAAGAAAATATTTGAGCTATAAAATATTATATTTGTTTTGAAGACAGCTAAAGGCCTAAAAATGAGCTGCACCAATTTGGTATTGAATTTCTATTATAGATTAATTAATAATTTGATTGAGTTTGTGTTTTTAATATCATGAATGTAATAAAGTATATGTTATATCACAAAAGATTTATACGTGTGAGCTTTTCGATAAATTTGAAGTGAGAGAACATCACTAGCCCACCTCAGCGGAATTCAGTGAATTTCAGATCAAAAAGACCCCAATAATATTTTACCAGGTTTAGAATCGCGGGCGAAGCTTTGATTTTATAATTTTATTAGAAATAATAAAAGTACAGAAATAAAATTGGACGCAAATATGCAATACCATGTCAACCCACACGAATGTCATTTCGAGAAAAACGCGTTTCAAAATTTTGAACAACTTTCTTTATATGATTTTTTTTTATGTATGGGTCAAGTTTTTGGCAATTTCAGATTTATTTAAGTTATTTTACTTATTTTCACAAAAAATTAGTATACAAACTGCATATTACGTATATATAATAATTATAACCCAAAACGTTTAAAAAGACATAAATTGCATGATTGAAAAAATGGCTTTTTTAGAAATTTTAAAGCTTAAAACCCTACAAATATTAAAGAAAAATGTTCTTCAGCCATTTACCAACACTTCTGCATATGTAACTCAGTTTTTTCAATTTTGTGGGCTGTTGACATGGTATTGCTTATTTGCGTCCAAATATCCTTCTATATTTTTTGCGTAATAGTCAAAGATTCACACTCAACGGCCTCCATTGAAATGGCTATATCCTATATAGGAACCAAAAACACAAAAAAAACAAGCAAAACACATGCCAGATCAATACAAGCATCAAGATCTAAGGGAATCGACGACCTCAAGATTTAAAGTCACGTAAGCTCCCATTGCCCCTCAACAGTCGTCAAATATTTAGAAGTATTATAATTTGAGGCTCAATTACATATTAAAATAATTCAGTGGTGGCCCAAAGTGGAAGGGCATCAGTAATTTCTATAAAATCTCACAGTTAACAATATTTGTAGGCAGCTAAAGATTACTTTTATAATATTGTTACGGTGAACCTTTTCACCGGGGTATAAGGTTCAAAATAGCTTGCTACAGTTTCTGTTTATTTGCTTTGTTCGAGTAGGATCTAGAAAGATGTGTTCTCGAAAAGTACGGTAAAACAATGATTACCTCGGAAGGAGCGTGACTTTATAACAGACTACCCTCAACTATAAAAAGTGCCAGCTCACTTTACGTCTTTAAAAATTGTTAGCTCAACATTTAATAAATATTAACTAATATTATTAACGTTTAAAATTAACATAAAAAGTTTTGTAAGTTTTCCATTATAGTTTGTAAGTTTTACTACCTATTTTTATTTGTGTTTTTATAGCTATGTATTAACACGACTTCTACTACTACTACTGACGACTAGTATTTATTGTTAAATATGTTATCACATAAGCGACAAATTTGTCTTAGTTGGTAATCAATATTCTTTAAACCTTAAACCTTAAAAGTGCCGCATAACATTCCTTGGACGGAACTTCGTCGAACCTGTGTTTCACTCTATAAAAGCGGCCCGGCGCGTCGACTGTGTCATTCAGTTCTAAGCAACAAGCGAAGAAATTGACTGATATAAGTGACTGAGTGCGAAAACCAGTGACCTCGGCTATTCTTTTGTACTACGATTGACCTGTGATTTGTGAAGTTCTATTTAATTCCTATTTTAAGTCCCATTTAGATGAGGTGTATATTTCCAAATCCGCAAACCCCAGCCCGTAACAATATGGTCTATATTATAACAAATAGTATTACCCTATCAGCCGGTTCGATCTCATTTAATAGTCCACTGTTTTATATTACATGTTTGAGAAGGGGCATGAAAAGAACCTAACAAACTATATACAAAAGTCTCAGACGACATACTTAATGTTTAATGCGCGGGCTGACGTGCACCGAGTCAAATCAATTTGATTTTTATTTCCTACGCAGCAAAAACTAAAATTGTATGCGCAAAGATTCAATATTCCTGAGCAATCCTGTGGGAGATGCGTTTTTTAAAAGTGTAGTTTTAAAGCTTCGTAGAAAACACACTGCCGCGATTCCTCTAAATGTATTCTTTTTTTTTTTTTAGCTGTTATAAAAAAGGATGTGGTCAATTTGGTTATTTATTTTTGTGTATATTACGACGAGATAATTATATGAGTGGAAGGTTGACAGTTCTTCCAAAATCGGATTACCTGTTAGTCCGACTAAACCACAGAAATCTTAACAAAAAGATACTGGAAACTTTAAAATCAGCTTATTACTTATGAAACACGTGTACGTATGAAACACCTAGTCTTCTCCCGCCCAGCAGGCCAAAAACTTGACCAATATATAAAAAAATCATATAAAGCAAGTTGTTCAAAATTACATTGCTACGTGCGCTTTTACCGCTCTAGATATACAGCAATGGAAAGCAAAGTGAATAAACGACACATGCAACACAGCTTGTGGCTCATAAGTCACAATTGCGGCGACAAGGTCACGGGTATATGCGACAATCAAATCAAGTAGAAGCTTCTAATTTTGTTTATATGTAAATTTTATTGATTGCATTGCTTAAGAACTAAATGTAAAAAATATATAAGGAATTAATATCTCTTAATTCGGATAAGTTTTATATCTAAAGTAAAAGTTTTATTAGCATATATATTCGAAAACTCTTGGTTCCGTGAATAACTTACAAACTAAAATTTGTTTGAAACTGACGCCCGTTATATAAATGAGGATGTAACAAGGATTTTCTCGAACAAAGTAAATTAACCAAATCTACTTATTTCAAGTTATGTACAGCGCTTAAAGTTTTTTATTACTTTTGAGAGAATTTTAATTTCGGCCAGTCTGATAATAAGCGGTTGCCGTAGCCTATGAGCGCTTGCAACACCATTTGAAGGTGTCAGTCACGTGTTGCCAACCTTGATATGTAGGTTCTTTAAATCTGCTATGCGGGGTAATTTCAATAGCTAGAGTGTCCTTCAAACCAAAAGTATTACTGTCTAAGACATTATTGCTTCGCGACAGAATATCTGACGCTACGGCGACCCTACTTAGCCGGTCTCTTGCAATAAAACGCCTACAAATATAATTACGTCACAAAACACCAGACTAAGCTGTTTGACGTTCAAAAATACCGCCTGGCTCGCATGGTATGGTTTCTAAAAATTAAATTTAAATGCTCCTGTTACAATGAGGTTACGAGACACTGCTGGAATTTTAAAAATTCAAGTGTAAAATTTTTGAAAGCAAGCCCCGAGCTACGAGTTGCTCATCTTTACTTAAAACGAGTGAAGAATATTTTAATGTTAAAAATGTCGCATAGAACATAAAACTCTTTCTACATAAATTTTATATCTTGGGCTCACTACTACTTCTTAGGTCGTTATCATAAGACTACTATATTTTGTCGACGCCATATCATGTGTATATATATCATATGACAACGTTGTGGCGCAGTGGTAACGTTAGGTGCCACTGGTCTCGGGTTCGATTCCCGCTCAGAGCAGATGTTTGCACTGACCATACAGGCACGTTTTCCGGTCTGGGTGTGTTTGTCATTGTGAATGTTTCCCGACACAGGATATTACTATCCTACTGGGGGACATTAGGTGTGTAATGTTTATTTATATTTATTTATTTATATTCAAAAGTGTAAAAACTATTTTTTTTTTCTACCTCGATGAAAAGTTAACTTTTTGTCCCTATTACAAGGGTCAAAAATACTCAAAAGTGTCCCTGGTACACTAATTACTCACTTCACCTCCGGGTAACCTAGCAACCGTGTGCTTATAGAAGCGTTTATGACAAGGAAGACCGTGCATAACTTTTCATCTAAGTGGAAAAACATCGTATACGAACCACGGGTGAAAAATAGGACATTGTCACCCGCGATTGCCGCTATGGTCATAATCTGCGGGTGAGAATGTCCTACTTTTCTCCCTAGGTGCGGAATCTACTATTTATAAACATAAAAAATAGGTAGTCATGTGATTCATGACAATTTTAAATTGTAAAAAACATTTTATTTCATGAAGACAGTTGGCAAACAAGCATACGGTCCTGATGGCAATTAGTCGCCGTAACCTTCATAGGTTGAGATACTTAAAGTATCACGCGGGTTGCCAAATTAGGTGTAGGAGAAAAAGAATGAGATGGAAAAAAGGGAAGGAACATAGGGGGTGGGAGATTGGGCCAGAGCGCTTTTACACGCGCGAAACGCAACATATCTGATACCATTACTTTACGCCGATTTTCTGTGAGAGGGTATTACTTCCTCGGTCGAGCCAGCCCATTTGTGCTGGGAGGAGCGTGGCTCTTCTACTACTAAAGTATTTGATTAATTATTATTTTATGACTATTTTTTTATTTATAAAATATTAATGAAACAGTTAATGAAAGAAATACAAAAGTACGAATCCTATTATTGGTGGCCATTGTTTATTCCAACCCGTATTTATTTGCGATACCACTGGATATTAAATGGTTCATTTGTGTTCTGAACATGCGATCGAGGTCGTGTAGATAGACTACATAAAAAAATAAATAAATAAATGTTTTGGTTTCCTATATACCTAGAAAATTTACATCAAAAATTCTTTACCGTTAATTTTTTTTTGAAAGACTTGGCGTTTCATTATCACCATTCTTGCAATAATAAATAATAATAATAATACTTAAATAAATAAACGCTGCACACTCAACGGCCCCCGTTATGATATTAATATCCTGTGTCAGGGGTCCGGAAACACATACAAGGATAAGGACAAATACACCCAAACCGGAAAATATGCTTGATGGTAAATACAAACACATTATATTCCGAGCGAGTATCGAACCCGCGACTGTGGCGTTTAGGCAGGTTCTCTACCGCTGCGCCACAACGTCGTCAATACATTTACATGATTTAAGAAATAATCTTGTTAAAAATATTTTATGTACTTGGTGAGGTTTTCTTGTTTTGTAGCAACGCGCCTGCATGCCTTCTGGTGTTGCAGATGTTCATGGGCGGCGGTGATCGCTTAACATCAGGTGAGCCTCCTGCCCGTTCGCCCCTATTACATAAAAAAAAGTATATCCACGCGACTCCATAGTTTTATCTTAACCAACGGTACACCATCACATAATTTTACTAGTATCACACCATTATGTAAAAAGGATTATTGCTAATATTGTTAGGAATTAAACTAGCACCTGAGCTTTGTGGTGTTATCGCAGAAACTACATTATGGACCAATAGTATTCCTATCAAAGCAATTTATTATTAGTACTTCAATTTGTCATTGAATTCATTATTGATAATCTAATGATCGATAATGCATATATTATACATTTATACAAGGTTGTTTTATGGAACTAGCTGCGCCCGCTACTTCGCTAGCTTGGTGTACCGATTTTTCTTTATTGCACGGAACTAAATTTATTTTTCTTAAATATAATTAGACTAAGTTACTTCTTATAACATCATCTGTCTACCAGTGAAAGTCCACTTAATCGGTCATGCCGTTTCAGAGATAAGTCAAAACAAACAGACAGCCAGACAAGCACACGTAAACAAAAATAAAAAAGGTGTTTGTGCGATTCACACACGATAGAAGTGAAACTTTAGTAAAACGACAAAAGAATGAGATGAATATATATATAACAAGATATAAAAATATTCACAAACACTGTTAAATAATAACACACCACGCTGACTTCTTACTAAAAGCTGTAATACGCAGCCGCATACATATATATATATATATATATATATATGTATATATATACATACACACCGACATTTGGTCTCTCGCTCTGACTCACTAACGCACGACGCAAAAAGGAGAGACCGATAATATAAAATAGTATGTATATTCCTGTCTCATTCTTCCTACATATTGTATTTGTGTCTCTTACCAGTCGATTTTTCCGTTGCACGGTTTCAAATCACAACGACTCTAAAGAAGTTTCTCGTCAAAATGATTTTTGATTCTGATTTCATGTCAATTTTATTTATTTGTATAGATATTTGAAGAGCGGATTTCTCTCTAAAACTGGATACATATTTACTTCAAAATTAGTTTTCTTTCTTCTGCAGCAACAAGAAACGACAAATTATTAAAATACTAAATAATGACAAACGAGTTCTGTGATGAAGCAATATTCCCCAATATTTATTTATTCGTGCACACACGGTTTAATCTGATAGGGCCGATTGTTCGGCT
This sequence comes from Hestina assimilis, assembly GCA_023373885.1. Classification (NCBI taxonomy): domain Eukaryota; kingdom Metazoa; phylum Arthropoda; class Insecta; order Lepidoptera; family Nymphalidae; genus Hestina; species Hestina assimilis. Next base: position 14,493,220 of record CM041746.1, on the reverse strand, counting down.
TTCGGTTGGGATTCAAAGCATTTACACAAACGAAAACATTAATTCAATACGGATTAATCACAGGTTTTAATTCGCCTTTTAATAGAATAAGTCTTTAATTTATAAATAATAGATACGGTCTAGTGAACTAATAGCCTTCACCGTTATAGCAAAAACTACACTAAAGGTAAAAAAAAAACCCTTTCTAAAGGTAAAAAAAAAATAAACGCTGCACACTATACGGCTCCCACCCATTAGGATAGTGTTATCCTGTGTCGGGGGTCCGTAAACACATAAAAGGCAGAGATAAATACATCCAGACCGGAAAATATGCTTGAATGGTCAATATAAACATATTATGCTCCGAGCGGGAATCGAACCTGTGACACCCGTGAACTGTGGCATTTAAAGGAGATTCGCTGTCGCTGCGTCACAACTTCTTCAATAATTAAGAAGTAAACGAAATATAAAACGGTTTTTAGGGTTCCTTAGCCAAATAGCAAAAACGGAACCCTTGTAGTTTCGTCACGTCCGTCTGTCCGTCTGTCCGTCCGTCCGTATGTCACAGTCATTTTACTCGGAGACCATTGCTTCTATCTATACGAAATTTACTAAATAAGTGTATTCTATGAACCGCACAACTTTTTCTTTTGTAATGAAATCTTAAAATATATAATAATTAAGGGTAGCAGTCCATACATGTAACTGAAAATTTGAAAAAAAATTTCAACGTATATCAACGTGTGAGATATCTTTGGATAGGTCTTTCAAAATGATAAGGTTTGATTTTGACTTTTTCATTAAGTCAGTAGTTGTTGAGATATTAGCTCCTAAAGTCATAAAAATGACCTCGCTCTAACTTTTGAACTATGGGATTTAAAAATCTGGAAAAATTTGAGCTTATAGAACATCAAATAAAATTTCAACCACATTTGGTTTGAAGAAGATACAAATTCAAGACATATATAAGTTTTTCCCATAACTTTGTTTTTCATATAACTTTTAAAAATTACTATGAAATTACCAACTTAATTTTGCAGTCGATTTTAATTTGTTATTATTTTTAAAGGCCTTAAAATTCTTCATAACCAAGCTGCGGAACCCTTTAGTTTCAACTGTGTACAACGCACTTGACTGCTAATTATTTTATTTCGTTTACTTATTTATAGTTTTATAGGAACGATTCATCCCGATTTTGGTTTCTCGAAAATAATGTTCGACGAGTGGATAGTTAATAACGGATCGAGAGAAAGATTTTAAGTTATCGTACCAGGTATGGATAGTTGATTTTAATGCAGGAAATAAAAAAAAAAAACTGATTGATTCGACTCACGTGGTGGCAACCGGTTGTCGTAGCCTATGAGCGCTTGCACCACCATACATTTGTAGGTACACACCATCACTCACGCGTTGCCAACTTCGAGATATTGCTTCTTAAATCTCCTTTACCCCGTAATTTCACTAGCTACAGTGTCCTTCAAACCGAAACACTTTACATATATGCTGCTTTACGGTAGAATAGCTAACACTGCGGTGGTACCTACCTAGCCTCGCTCACTAAAAGACCTAACACCAGTTATATTTAGTATGGAGGTTATATTATTATTATTTAGTATGGTTATTATTATTATTTAGTATGGAGGTGTGTATTGTATTTTTAGCTCGTTCAACACATGTAGCCTTAACGTGGCATTTGATTGACATTTTAACGGCGTACGCGGAATTTCCTACAGAGGGCATACTGGTAAATATGAATTTTATTTTTAGAAAATCTTTGAGACTGTTTCGAGACGACCGTTGTGGCGTGTCGGTAGCGAGGCTGACCTCAATGGTTGCAGGTTCCATTCCCGCTGAAGGCGGATGTTTGTGTTCATCTTACAAACATTTATTTCAAGATAGTGGTCAAATCTCCTTCGCTCAGTAATTTAATTAGCTAAAGTGTTCTTCCAACCGAAACACGGTAATAACAAACGCACAACTGTTTTGCGGTACAATATTTGACACTGTATTGGTAATTACCCAGCCGGCCTCTTGCAATGAAAAACCTATCATCATCAATAATACATAATTATTTGAGACAATTTTTTTAACATAAAATTTTAAATATTTTGGTGACGTTGTGGCGCAGCCGTAGTGAACCTGCCTGAAGTACCACAGGTCGCGGGCTCGATTTTCGCTCGGAACAGATGTTTGTATAGACCATATAGGCATGTGTTCAGGTCTAGGTGTGTTTGTCCTTGTGTATGTTTCCGAACCCCTACACAGGATATAACTATCCTAATGGGGGCGTTGAGTGTGTAGCGTGTGTGTTGCGCTTAAATAAACATTTTTAATGTGACATAAAATTGCGAGGAAGAAGGATAAAAACTAATTTTATTACAACGGAAATTGTCTAAAACATATAAAAACTTGATGGCGAAAAACTTCGGATTGGATCTCTTGGGTAGTAAATTTTGTGATTTGATTTTCAGACAACTTCATAAAAGAGAAATAAATAATTTGTCTCTTCAGCCCAACTAGAAACTAGATTGTCTGTACCATTATTATAAAGCTGAGTTTGTTTGTTTGGTTAAGCACGTTAATCTCTGGAACTACTGATCATTATTTAAAGAAGACATACAGACACATTTCTTCGTTCTAGCAATATTCCAATTATATATATTAGTATTTTATTTATCCAGGGTCTGCTTATTACTCGTATCCGGATTTGACAGGTTATTAGTTTTTCCGCAACCCTAAGGGAGAACCAGTAACTCATTGGATATAAGAAATTTACTTATCAAGAGTTAACGATTATTATCAGATGTTATGTGGTAACAACCGGGACCGACAGCTTAACGTGCTCTCCGAGGCACGGCGGATAGACCCACACGGACAAACACCCAGACCGAAACAGAAATTTTAACAAACATCTGGCCGAGCGGGATTCGAACTCGCAACCGTCGAGACTAAAGGCAGACTCGCTACCCATAACGCCACAACGGTGTCTTATCTTAAGGAAGGTTATAGGCTATATAACATCACCATACGATACATAGAAGCCGAGCCGTAAGAAAGAACTACTGGTGGTAGGTCTTTTGTTGCAAGAGGCCGCCTAGGTAGGTACCACCGCAGTGTCAAATATTCTGCCGCTAAATAGTAGTGCTTAGGCATTACTGTGTTCCGGTTTTGAAGGGTACTGTACGCTAGTAAAATTACTGGGCAGAGGAGATTTAAGAACAAATATTTATTTATTTATTTATTTATTCTTTATTGTACACCACAAAAAGATACAAATAATACAATCATTATCAATAACAAAGAAAAAAAAATGTACAACAGGCGGTCTTATCGCTTATCAGCGATTTCTTCCAGACAACCTTGGGCTAGGAAAGATGCTACTCATAGGGTAGGTGATGCAACTACATATAAAATATATACATACGAATAAGTACACATTACTACATAAACACAATACATAAATAATTATATAAAATAAATATAACATATAAACTAATAAATATATAAATATCTCGAGGTTGGCAACGCGTGAGTGGCACCTACTAATGGTGCTGCAAGCGCTCATAGACTACGGAAACCACTTACCATCAGGTGGGCCATATGCTTGTTTGCCAACTTATAACATAAAAAAAAAGAAGAAAGTGCAGGCGGGCGATAAGATGCGGTTAGTTGGTGGAACAAGGTGGTCTCACTTGACGGGAGCGAAGCCGCGGGCACATCTAGTTTGTACTATATATATATATATGACGACGTTGTGGCGCAGCGGTAGCGAACCTGCCTTAAACGCCACAGGTCGCGGGTTCGATTCCCGCATAGCGCAAAAGAGGTAAGTGTGTTTGACAGTTTTTTCATGTTGGCAATTCTTATGCAAGGCGTTACTAATATTTCTGTTGCCACTCCAAATAAGCTCGAAGCTTGCGCTAGGAGTGGGTACGACAATAGCCCAAGGGGTCACGATCGAACCCGCGACTTTCGCGTTAACGGAGCGGTGTTGGCTCCTCTACCGTGGAGCTATTAAGGCTTCTTCCTATATATATATGTTTTGATTCCGGATCCTGCCTCCAATCGTGTCGCAAACAGCAATTACTCTACATAATTTGTAATTACGTTTTTAAGAGCCAATTGGGTACCCGTAATTACCGGATAGAGGTCTAATTCAAATGTTCGTGACGTTTAAAAGAACCTCGTGTAATATACGTTCGTGCCATTTTACGGTTCGTTTGTTCGTATACTTCAGTTTTTCTCATAATTAATGTGACCTTTTCGAATTTACCTTTAACCGCTATGCGGAATGGTTTAGCTTAGTAGTGTGCGTTTTGTAATGTTTTAGAGATTATTTTTTGAGACGCTCATAGCCGGGTGCGCTCACTAATCGGTAAGCGGTCGGTGGGCAAAGCAACTTAAGGCACGGTAGAGACTGCTCTAGATGGGTGATCGCATAGTGGTACTTCAACCGAACGTCTCCGTGCTTCGGAGGGCACGTAAAAAGTCGGTGTTGACAATTTAACAACAGTCGAAAAGTCAAGTCTACGGGCGACCTGAACAACTCTGACTATGTTGAACACTTACCACTCGATAAGAAGAAGAAGAGATTATTTTCATGCTGGTGGTAGGATTTAAAGGGTCTGGCCACCACCAAAAGTAGTTCGTCAGTCATATGTCGATGTCTGTCAGCGTATAGGCATTTGTATCAATGTACCTGCATGCCCTGTGTTGTTGCATTAGTTCATGGGCGGCGGTAATCACGTTATCACGTGAGCGTCCTGCACGTGTGCCCTCTATAAGGGTTAGCAATCATGTAGCCCACTAAAACTCCAAGGTCCCTTCTAGCGCCATAGTGGGACGTCGCGGGGTCGCCGAAGCACACAACCGCGACGCCCCGACGCTTGCCCCGAGGGCCCACCGGTGGCGGCAACTTACTGCCGCCATACATACATAATAATACATACTAATACATATATACCAATACATACCTCCGCGCGCGAACGCGCCAGGCCTTTCGGCCTCCACTTTGGGCGGCACCATACTGCCGCCATATATACATACTAATACATACTATACATAAATACTCCACGGCGCTTTCGCGCCCCGCCGACCGGGACCAGAAGGCCCCGGCAAACCCAACCAAGGGAGCCCTGGGTCCTAGGGCTCCCCCGCCGAGACTAACTTTTTAATTAGGTTGTTTGAGCAATCATGTAGCCAGCCTGATATAAAATAATTATATGTAATAATGTTAACCGCGTTTCACCCAAGGGTCGAAATCAGAACCCAATCCTTTTACACTTTAACTCAGTTACATGAAATTTGTTTGGCAAATGAAGACCAATTTATAAAATGGCACGAGTGACAGGCTATTTAATTTATGTCTTTATTTTTTTTACTTGACTTTTAGACCAGCTTTCATATGAGCATATAAGCCCGTTTTGCGAAGCCCGTATAAATGCTTATAATAAAAAATACCTGCATAGAGATTCCCTTTAACGTCTATAGCAGATCATAAAAAACCTCATTATTAAATTAGTAAAACTTCACTTTTATTTATTTATGGAGGGTTTGTTCACAAATTGGACATGCCACCCTGATGGTGACATACATATAATTAAACACGACGCTTAAAACATAAACTTACTATTTTATACAAATCTCTTGCTTCTTAAGAGTATTATTATATTTATATTAGAATTGTATGAACCAATATCAACAGGATTTAGATTGAATCATCATGAAATAATAAATAAAATGTGATGGACATTTTATAATTTCGTATTCCGCGCAGTTTGGTATTATAAGTTTGCCCATTACGGAAGCAAATGCTTTGAGAGGGACGTATCGGGATCGAAGCCTGAAGGAAATTATTAAACCAGACCTGCTTATGTTCGCATCGTTAAGCCAAAGGCGATTGATATATCCACTTAAAACCACGCCTGTGGTTTTATCAGTATTCATTTGAATCAAACTAAGCTAAGGATAGACTGGAACCTTTACGAATTTCGTCGAAGTAGGTTAATATTATGAACAACTTATTGTAACCAACAATGCGTTTAATCCGTTCACTAGATAACACAATAAATTGCACAGCACTGTAACTACTACGTCGGATTTCCACGATTCGTCCTTTTATATGCGGTACGACAATAATTTTCTGTATTGTAAAGTATTGAAGTAACCATCATTGTGACGCTCCGTTAGAATGACGTCTTTTTAAATATTGTCTTTCTAATCCAATGTATTAAATAGGTTCTATACTTCGTCATGCGCAAACAATCTATTGACAATCTATCACATACATTTATATGTGAAATATGTTCAGTATCAATAGTATCGTCACCAGAAACCACCAAAATAAAATAAACGAAAATCAAATTTACTGGAATTAATCGGGGCAAACGAAACCGCAAATTTTGGGGAAAACCGAGTTTGTTGTGGACACAGATTTGCATTTCAAAGCCAACCGCTGACGTAACGACGGCGAAATAGCCCCTGACGTTGGACCTGCAAATGTTTTGTGGCTATTCGGATACGTTTTTGGATATAGAAGGTTACACTAATTAGTTATTTAGGCTTACTAATTAAGACTCAACGTAGGGTCGGTATTGTATAAGATATATTTCTGAGGATGCTCAGGAACTATTTAAATTGATTCCACCGTCACCTTTTTGTGGCATAAAATGCGAGATTAGTCTCAAACTAAATGTTTTAACATTAGCTGTGTAATTAGTAGTTTTTTGTGCCTTTAGTTACCGAACGACCGACAACCTTTGTGGCGTGTTGGTAAGTACTTTGAGCCTCGGTGGTTCGATACCTGCCCGCAGCAGATGTTTCTTATAAATATCTGTTTCGGTCTGGGCGTTTGTCTTTGTGGGTCTCCCCACTATGTCTCGGAGAGCACTTTAAGCTGTCGGTCCCAGTTATCATAACATCTGATAACAATCGTTAACTCTTGATTGATAATTTGCTGTTATCCAAGGAGTTGACAAATTAATTTGTTTTTAAATTAACAAATTTAACATATGCTAATGTTTCTTTTTATTTATTCACGTTGACATGAATAATTTTAATATTGAGGCATGAGGTTTCATAATAAAAAAACTGGCCAAGTTTGTTCACGCAGATCTAAGGGTTCCGCGATCGAGAAGAGCTTCAGAGCTGAAGATCAGATTTCTAATATTAACCAATATACAAATAGGTGCAAAGTTTTCATTTTATAGAATTTTCTAATGACATCCTGAAATGAAGAGTAGTAACAATGTAGACCATGTAGTAATAGAGCCATGCTTTTCTCAGTACATATGGGCTAGTTCGACCGGAAGAACTAGTCTCTAGCCTAGCCTCGTTCGAAGTACTACCCTCTCATAAAAAATCGGACAGTTGCGTTTCGTATCCATTGGTTTGGTAATGCGCATATAATACTTCAAGTGATATAAGTAGGTTGCGGTGATTGCTTATCATCAGGCAGACAGGCTTGTTTGCCAACCGTCATGAAATAAAAAAGAGCGAAAATTTAGATGTTGACTTTCGATAATACTTTTGTTTGAAAAAGTCCCGAGTCGGCTCATTGTAATCTGGTCCGGATATGATGATAGGATCATGGGGAAACCTTTAAATTTTATAGATACATCTATTACGCTTTGGGTTTTAAAATTTTTAACTGGCTCGTGCATTGTTATGAAAAAGCACCATTTTATAAAGTGGAACTGCCCATGATGACAACAACCACCAGAACTACTAAAAACTTGCAATTGCTTCCATAGAGTAGTTGTGCGAGGAAGAAAATGTCTTCTAAATCGTGTTGTAAATTTCCAGACATCGAGACGGTAAGGGTAGAATTTTGAGTTTTCTCGTGATGTCCTATGGTGTAAGGGGATCATGACATCGACGTCTCATCTGGGTGATACAATTGAGGTACGTAGGGCCAAAAGTAAAATATATTCCTGATATTTTTTACCATTTATCCCCAGAACCCTAAAACAAATTTTAATAATACAAAGTCGTATATTTTGAAGTGGATATTCAAATGCCACAATCTCGATCTGAAATCTTGAGCCCGTACCGTTCAGATTCAAGTATTCACATAATTGGTTCCCACGTGGAGAATCGCTGAGAATTCAAAGTATGTACTAGAATGTAAATAACCTCGTATTTCGTTGGATTAAGTTCACTTCTATACAATTCAATGGTTCTTATAAAATGATTTGCTTTATTGATAGAAATAAAAGGGCATCGTTTTAAAATTGTAAGTGAATGAAGGTATGAAGCTTCAATAAAGTGTTTTATTTGTAAAATTAATTTATTTATTATAGTTCTATCTATCGGGGTCTACCATGAACTTCTAGTAACAATTCTGTTGAGGAGAAATTCAATGCAGGTAGTAAAAAGATTCAGATTTTATATGGTACTACGACGTTTACATATACCATGAAATCCAATATTAAATAGGCCCACAACGCTTAAGTAAATATAAGTAAAATCACAAAAACGTTTATCCTGAAAAGTAAGAAATGAGCTACGCCCCTAATATATATGTCGAAGTAGGTAGTGATGCAACTCAGTTTAGGTCGTCATTTAAAACGCTTTAAGAGCTCATGGTAGGCCCCCAGTTTTTTACGTTTCAGCGCTCGCTATGTAATCACTTGTTTCAGAGACGCAAAGTACGCTTCAGAAAGTGTTTTCAAACTAATTAGAGCATGTTCAACATGCGAAGTATGCATTATAACATACAAAAAATGCATTAAAATAATTGTATGTGATACAATACTGTTTTAATGTATTCCTCTTTTCAGTGTGCCTTTAAGCGTGCCTCGGTGAGCATAGTGCTACGGCACGCTACGGTTTGTAACAGATTAAAAATATCAGTTAGAATGACATTAGCTTCTAACAGAGAGGGTTATTTTTTTTTACATGGCGTAGCGAGGCACGGAAGCTGCTGGACCCCTGAATATTGTTACGGTGAACCTTGTCACCGGGGTTTAAGGTTCAAAATCGCTTGCTACCCTTTCTGTCTATTTGCTTCGTTCGAGTAGGTTCTAGAAAGATGTTTTCTCGAATAATGCCGTATAACATTCGAACGGAACTTTCTCGAATCCGCGTTCCGCACTATATAAGCGGGCCGGCGCGTCGACTGTTTCATTCGTTTCTGAGCAACAAGCGAAGAAACTACAAGCGATACAAGTGACTAAATGCGAAAACCAGTGCCCTCGGCTATTCTTTTGGACTACGATTGACCTGTGATTTGTGAAGTTCTATTGTGTGATCTAGAAGATCCCAATAAGGTCTTACTTAAAACCATCAGATGTTTATTTCCATATCCACGAACCCCAGCACGTAACCATATAATACATTTAAAACTATTAAACAATAACTACTGGAGAGAATTGTCATTTTGTCCCCCTCTAAGCCATAAATTAATGATTTGCCCTCACCTGGGCCAAATCCTGGCTACGCCCGTGTTTTTTTATACACATATGCTACAGGCATATACTTAAATATGGGCACTAGATAGATAATTCCATACCAACAAAATCTAAAGACAAAGATTAGCTCCTTCGTAAATTCTCATTGACGCAACGAAATGAAATTAGTCAAAAGCTTGCAACATAATCGAATAAAGTTATCGTGTGACTAACTTATGTTCAATAACATAAGTAATATTAATTATAGTAAGTCAATGATTACAGATTCTTAATTTTTCTAAATATTATTATATCCAGGTAAGCAAATAATATAAATAAATAATTCGCAGAGTAAAGACACTCGGCAGTGGAAAGGTCTCACAGGGCTCAAAGTTAATTCCCATCAAAGTTTAGTGCGGGGTTAGAACATGATTGAGGACATGATTGGGAATGAAATTATGAATAATATAATATTAATTTATTTGAGTAAAGTTTTTTTTTTTATTCATAAAAAAGGGCTTTGTCGCATACGCGATAATGTCGCCCTGGTATAATAATTATAGATTACATTTAATAGAATACTAAGCAACTATATATATATCTATGAGTAATCTTATTTATTCATTGGATTTACATGAAGGCTCCCTCAGCGAAGTCAGAAATCGTATTTCTAGGGTTGTTTAGTGGATGCCTAAATCCTTAAATCTATGTAAATAAAAATTATCAGTCAAGTGCGTTGTGGACCACGCACAGTTGAAAATAAAGGGTTCCGCAGCTCAAGATTCTTCATCATCAATGAAGAATCTTAAGAGCTTTAAAATAATAAGGAATTAAAATCGACCGCAAAAATAAGTTGGTAATTTCATAGCAATTATTAAAAGTAATATGAAAAACAAAGTGATGGAAACAACTTATATATCTCTAAAATTTATGTACATATCATCTTTAAACAAAATTCGGTTGAAAGTTTATTTGATGTTCTACAACCTAAATTTTTGTGCAACACAACACACAACACAATTTTTATGACTTTAAGAGCTTATATCTCAACAATTACTGACTTAAATAGAATACACCTATTTACTAAATTTGGTATAGATAGAGCCAACAATCTCCGAGTAAAATGACTGTGACCTACGGACAGACAGACAGACGGACGGACGGACAGACGGATGGACACATGGACATGGATGTAGTCTCACGACACCTCGCTATGCACCAACCAGTATTTTAAAATCTCCTAAATATAAGCGAAGTGAGAGGCGTTATTAAATACGTAAACGACTTTTTCAAGCAACAGTACACTCTGAATGAAAAATGTTGCAGCGGTAATGAAGTTTCAAAGTTAATTAAGGCGACACGACTATTGGCAAGGTTTTTAAATTGCGGAGAATATATAAACAACTTTTTTAATCAATACAATTTTTGTTTAATCTTATTAGTCCGAGAGCTGGCACCTATTTTTGGATAGGCATTTGAGGTAAGCTGAAAACTTTTCCCATACCTCTCCTATTATACCCCAACACGGACCTGTTGACCTGGCTGGTGAGTAGCGGGGCTAAATATTATTTTTTATATGTTGTATACAATTTTTATATGTTGAAGTTTAATGTTAAAAGAATGAAAAAAAATAAGTTAGACGATTTAGTCGGGGCTTTAACATTGCCCGACGCATGCAAAAATATTTTGTTAAAAAAAAAAAAATGTGTTTGAGGCAACTTGAAATTTTATTAGGTATTTATAATTTTTTTAAACTATTAATTGTATTTTATTTATAAATATATATAAATATATTTATTTTTATGTTATGATATTGTTATATTTTTTATGTTTATTTCCACCATTTATTTATATGTATACATTCATATTATTAGTATTTATTCATTATATATATATATATATATATATATATATATATATATATATATATATATATATATATATATATATATTAGTATTTATTTATCGTTAACATTTCATGTATTATTGTTATTTATATTTATTTTTATTATTTTTTTATTTCTTTTTTACTATATGTCTATACATTTTTATTTATTTTTTGCACGCCTACCCACACTCTTTCTTCCACGTCCAGGGTTGGCTGGTAGAGAATGCTTTTAGCATTAAGCCTGCCTTTTGTGCACTTTGTGCAATAAAGTATAAATAAATAAATAAATATAACGAAAAAATAAGATTCTCAAAAGACAGATCATTTTGGTTGGACTTTCTACCTGCCAGGGCACCTAACAAATTATGTGTATGTGCGAGTGAGCTAAAGCAGAGCATGAATTTGAAGTAATAATATACATAATTACTTACTATTGAAAATTATATATTTAATAATAAAAAAATTAAGGTTTTACAGACTTACTAACATCATTCCTAGCATTATTCCCGGTATTTACCCAGGGTCCGCTTATACTCTTATCCACATTTCACGAGTAACTAGTTTTTACACAGAGCCATTGCAATCTGCCTCCGCAACACAAATGGCGAACCAGTAACTTATTGGATAAGAGCAAATTACCTATCAAGAGTTAAACAATATTATAGGATGTTAACAACCGGGACCGACAGCTTAATGTGCAATGGACAAACACCCAGATCGAAACAGGTATATATAACAAACATTTGTTTTGAGCGGGAATCAAATCCGCGATCACTGGAGCTCAAAGCAGGCTCGCTACTAGTCGTCATGGTTGCGCAAGCGACCCCATGACGTCTCAATATGGCGATGAGGGTTCCGCGCAGTTATAGTGGGTATTGCCGCTAGACTAACATGTGGCCGAGACCCACACTACCACTGCCTAGTGTACTTGAAGAGTACACTATGTGCAGTAGTGTGCGTAAAAACAAAAAGGCTTACTCTCTTTGGTACTAGTGCGCTAAAATCATGAAGTTCTACGTTTCACACGCACACTTTTTTATGTCAAAGTATGAACTAGTTCCAATCAACCTTGTGTAAGTTTCAGGAACGTGAAATAACCAATTTCGATGCTATCGATCTCTATCCCGCACGCAATCTATCGTGCACACTAAATCGCTGTGTTAACCTTCACCTTAGGTTGGAACTTGAAAGTCAATCTCCTGAAGTTAAGCATCGAAGTTTCTATAGCTCCATTTTTTATGTCTTCGGAGTGCTTTATACATATTCATATGTTTTATTATTGGAATAATATTATTTACTTGGGTGTTTCTTTCATACTAGCTTCGCCCGCTCCGCTCGCGTGGAGTTACGATTTCTCTTTATTGCACGGAACCCTAATAGCCTAAGTAACTCCGTATCCCATCAGTTATTAACAGATTTGACCGTTTTAGAAATCAGCCGGAAGAAATAGATAGACAGACAAAAAAAAAAAGATTTTTGTGTAAGTATCGTATATACTTTATTGTACAGGGAAAGACTACGCTTTGAAATTGCGTTCACACCGTCGGGGTAGTCTACCGTATAGAATGCGCTCGGAGCGCTGCCTCCATCTCCGAAGACGTCCTTAGCCGTTGTTCGGCTTCGCAGGAGGCACCCTAAGGACGGAATCAAATTTGAGCCCCGTGAAGGCTGTCCCTTTTTTTTTTTTTTTTTATGTTAGAAGTTGGCAAACAAGCATACGGCCCACCTGATGGTAAGTGGCTGCCGCATCCTATGAGCGCTTGCAGCACCATTAGTAGGTGCCACTCACGCGTTGCCAACCTCGAGATATTAGTTCTTAAATCTCGTTCGCCCAGTAATTCCACTAGCGTACAATGCCCTTCAAACCGGAACACAGTAGTGCCTAAGCACTACTATTTGGCGGCAGAATATTGACACTGCGGTGGTACCTACCTAGCCGGCCTCTTGCAACAAAAGACCTACCACCAGTGTGACTGATTGCACTGGTGGAATAATCTCTGTTGTGACAGAGGTTATCCCAACAGCGGGCGATGGGGTCGTCACATCCCGACGCCGAAAAATCTTTATCACGGCTGAGTCTCTGTACTCGCCCTCCCTCCCCCGCCCGGTGACACTGTCAAGGCCAGTAGGGCCAAGAGCAATACACATTCCGAAAAAAAAAACGCTTTGAAAAAGGACAAAGGGTACTTTTATTGCAAAAAAGGTTTTAAAGGGTTGAAATAGGACTGAAAGATTGTATGGGGAAGTCATTATTACTACATTTATCGCATTAAAGCAGTGGTAAGAAGCTAGTCCTACTACTAGTAGTAATACTAAATTAAAAGTAAGTCTGTCTGTCTTTTTGTCGCGCTTTCACGGCAAAACTGTTGAGGCGATTTAAATGAAATTTGGTACACAGATAGTCTAGAGCCTGAGAAAGGACATAGGCTACTTTTAATGCGAAAAAAAGGTTGTAATTGGTTGAAAGCTGGGATGAAATGTTGTATAGAAGTATGGTAATTTTTAGAGCTAGAAGCCTGCAACTTATTTTAAGGCTGTTGATTCGATATCAATAAATATGACATTCAAACTTTTTAGAATGGGGGTCAGAGTTTGTATTAAAATAGTTATTCACGCGGGCGAAGCCGCTAGCAGAAAGAAGCTAGTAAGCTATAAATCGCTTTTATTTTAGCACTTGCAATCCCTTAGACTCGTTATCTTTACGAATTCACCGTTCATTAAAAAAAAAAGGAAAGGGAAGAGTAGGGAAGGAAATAGAAGAAACGCTTCAAATAATTCACCCCTCACCTCGTTCTCTCGTTTCATACTTCGTTACGACCAACTGCTAATTTAAATTAGCTTAACTTTCAAATAATTTTCTTTTATTATCGCTACCTTTATTCGCTTATATAATACTGAACAGTAATTTTCGTGCTCCCTTTACATTGTTCTAATCCGGCATCTTTTTTTTTTTATGTAAGAGGGCAAACGGGCAGGAGGCTCACCTGATGTTAAGTGATCACCGCCGCCCATGAACATCTGCAACACCAGAAGGCATGCAGGCGTGTTGCCGACCTTTAAGGAAAGAATAGGCTCTTCTCTTGAAGGTTCCCAAGTCGTATCGGTTCGGAAAGACCGCCAGCGGAAGTCGGTTCCACAGAGTGGTTGTGCGAGGAAGAAAATGTCTTCTAAATCGCGCTGTTGTGGATTTCCAGACATCGAGGTGGTATGGATGGAACTTAGAGTTTTGTCGCGATGTCCGATGGTGAAATTCTACCGGCGGGATCAATCCAAACAATTCCTCAGAACACTCTCCGTGATATATGCGATAGAAGATGCAGAGTGATCCGACATCTCTACGTAAAGCCAAAGGATCAAGCCGATCGGAAAGGGCTTGATCGTCGACAATTCGAGCCGCTCACGAAATCACGAAAGAAACCTGCGAATATAATATTATGAACGTATTTATCTGTAAGAAGGAATATAATTCCGTAGCCATGCTCTTTCCAGTACAAAAGATCGGGGAATTGCTATCCTCTCATGGAAAATCGCCGTAAAGTAAGTGTCAGTAGGTAATTGAAGGCCCACTCTCGAACCGTCTCTGTTTCCTTCCTTTTTTCCCATCTCATCCCTTCTCTCCTAACCTTCAGGTTGGCAATGCGCATGTGATACTTCAAGTATCGCGTGCGTTCATAGGTTGCGATGACTACTTACCTTAGGCTGACCGTATGCTTGTTTGCCATGTCATAATTACCATTTCATAAGTGACTCCTAGAATTCAATGTATTTTAAATCATGTATCCATTCATAGCTCATATTATAATATGGTAAATAAATCAAATTATGTTGATAGAATTATGAAGGGAATTATTTGCAATCATTCATAATTCATTCTGGCACATTTGATACGTCATTTTATTGAATTATTTGTCCCACTAACCGCAATTAAATGAACATGGCTTTACACTGAATTTAATCATAAAACTCCAATGCAAGTGTAAGCCTTTAATTATTGCAAGGCCTTTAATTATTGCTTGGTAGGTATCCCCGCAGTGTCAGATATTGTACCGCAAACCAGTAGTGCATTTTGCATTACTGTATTTTGATTTGAAGGATACTTATTTTAATTTTTGATTTGAAGGATTTTATTAGAGTCTTTTAGCAAAAATAGTGGTATACATTCAGTTAACAATAGAAACAAAAATAAACTTTGTAATCCTAGCTTTCGTCTGCGTAAAGTCAGTAATTCTTTTAAGGGGCTAGGTATTCGCATTTTTAACAAAATTCCTGATTGTTTATTGGAACTGCCAATAAACAAGTTTCAAATGTACATAACAAATAAACTTGTCAATAAATCCTATTATTCGTTAGAGGAATTTAAGAAGGATAAATATGCTTGGGACTCTTAATATTGCTGGATCTCATTCAAGAACCAAATTTTATAATAAAGAATACAATTGTAAAAAGCATATTTGAAAAGAGTAACTGTCGAGTTTCTTGTCGGTTCTTCTCGATAGAATCAACCTTCCGAACCGTCGGTAGCGTTTGACTATTCAAAAGTACTTTTAAAAGTCTACTTGAATAAAAATAAAAAAATTTGAGAGGTGTCAAGGGACACCCGGATGGAACGAAGTTCCTTTCGATTAATTAGTGAAGGAATTGTAATAAAATTTTATTTTTTTAAGTTATAATAATATTTTTTTATTATTAACATTATTTATTATTTACATAAAACCTGTATACACTCAACAAAAATAATCGTCGCGACACCACACTGTTCAATGCGAAATAGAAATGAAAATATCTGGCTTGCTTTCTATAAGAGAGAGAGAGACAGACAGAGAAACATGCGACGCCGCACAGCTTACAATAGCTTACTATAGCAAAAAGTGTCGTGACAACTTTTCGTAAGAATTTTTCCGTCCTCCTTAGGGCCGCTCATCTCGGACGCACAGATACCCCACTCTGCACGTCCACGGCCCGAGGGGCATGTGATACTTCAAGTATCTAATATTTTTAAGTTGGTAAGGCGTGTGTGACACCTAAATTTATGATGTTGCAAGCGCTCATAGGCTACGACAACCGCTTGCCATCAAGTGGGTGGTATGCTTGCTTGCCAACTTAGTAACATAAAAAAATATCGTCCGGCATTATAAGCTCTTCCGAAAGCATTGTTAAATATCTGATGACGGATCAGAGCAGTGGACAAACGCACTGAGGGGTTTTAATTTTCTTAGGGTTTTTATTACTCTATTAATTAAACAATTTAGCTTCGCGAGTAAGCATTTGTCGTTAAAATAATAGTAGATTTCCGTAAATTTATCACCGCCTCTTGTATATAGCGAGTAATATGATAATGATTCGTTAGAGATTTAAAATTAGCGCAAACAAAAAAAAATTAGGAACTAGCTGAGCTCGCGGCTTCTCTCGCGTGATGTACCGATTTTTCTCTATTCCACAGAACCCTAATTTTTTTAAAATAAAATTTGCCTAAGTTTGCCGACAAAAATGAAAAAAAATAATGATATTTTTAATGTAAGTAGGTACCGTGGGTATAATTTGAAATTTCAAACAGACACTTCAATTTTATTAATTTATATGGTTAGAATTACTAAATCTATATATTCTATAGATTAAAGAAAATTCCTTTTATTGCTTAAAAAAGTTTGCGTCTCATTTAAATTTCAAGAAAAAAGAATGATGAAATTTTCTATGAACTCGAATTCTATCAATAAAAACTAAATAAAATAGGTAAAACGTCAGCACTTAAAGCACCAACTGCTATTGTACAGATATTTATTAATATATATATATATTATACACCACGCCAGCCTTTGTACAATTTTAGAGAGATTTTGCATCTTTACTTTTTAATTTGCGAACGCAAAACTTAAGTACGACGAAATTAGCGCTTTAAATCGCTTTTTATTAAAGTCTCAGGTGGTGGGGCATAACAAAAGAATGTGCAAACACAAAGGATTGTCTAAAGGGCTTAAACGGTAGCTACGCTGTATGGAATTTTTAATCAAAGAACCGTCGGGGCCCGTAGGCCACTACGCCTACGTGTAAGCCTTTTTATACTCGTCCCGTTTGTTTGTGATATACCACGTGATTGGAGGAACAGTAACTATGCTTTTTTTTTTTTTAAATAAACGCTGCACTGTCAACCATTAGGATAGTTATATCCTGTGTTAGGTTAGGACAATGACAAATACACCCAGACCGGAAAATATGCTTACATGGTCAATACAAACATATAATGCTCCGAGCGGGAATCACACCCGTGACTTGTGGCGCTTAAGGCAGGTTCGCTACCGCTACGCCACAACGTCGTCTTTTATAAAAAATATAAATAAAGGCGTTTCGTTTGCAATACTAAAGTAATACTACATGACCTGCGAAAGTTCAAGGAAGAGCCTTTTCTTTACTTAAATGTCGGCAACGCGCCTGCATGCCCTCTGGTGTTGCAGATGTTCATAGGCGGCGGTGATCGCTTAGTATCAGGTGAGCCTTCTGCTCATTTGTCCCCTAAAAACAATTTTCACTACTACATCACGTGAACATTCACAGAATAGTAAGACTGTACTAACTGCAATCAGTTCCAGTTCCAATCTAGCGGAAAGACAAGTGGCAGCAACTACCGGAAGTTCCTAAGTTGACTTCGATGAAAAATGCTAGTGCAAGATTCATTCGTGTCAGTCAGACAAGCAATAAAGAAGTTTGTTATGAAGTTAAATTGATATAGTGATTTAAACAGTGGCTATGCAATGTGTGACATCTGATAATTGAATTATCTAATATATAAAATTCTCATGTCACAATGTTCGTTCCCATACTCCTCCGAAACGGCTTGACCGATTCTTATGAATTCTTTTATGCATATTTAGTAAGTCTGAGAATCGGCTACTATCTATTTTTCAAAACCCTCAGTGATAAGGGGTGTCCACCCCAAACATTTTTAATTTTTTTGGATAATTTTAATTTTTTATTATTTTTTATTTTGTGGCATTAAAAAATACATACGACCCTAAATTTTCACTTTTTTATCAACAACCCCTGCTTTTTAATAGTCATAATAGTAAACCAACAACTTTTACCGGTGTCACTTCTAGATTGGGTAGAGGGCGCTAATATCGGGGTCCAGATTTTTTTCGGGGCAGGACAACGCCGGGACCGCTAGTATTGTTATATATATTATCAATATTTTTTTCATGACGGTGGGTAAACAAGTATAGCGTTACCTGATGGTGAGCAGTCACTATAACCTATGAACGCGCGTGATACTTGAAGTACGACATGTACCTTACCAACCCGAGAAATAGGAGGGAAGGAATGAGAAAGGAAAAAGAAGGGAACAGAGGAGGCGGGAACTTAAGCCTACATCGCACTCACTCAACGCACGCAACCAAGAAGCTTAGCTCTACTTCTACTATTTCCTTCAAGTAAGTCATTGATATTTCAATATTTTCGTAACTGAAATAAGATATCCGTTTATCAAATCAACATGGGTATCGAATATTTCAATCATACAAGTGAAACGTGCATGTAATATCGAATCCACGATTCATTACAAACTGCTTTGAAGATGATAAAAGTAATAAAATTTTCGATAAAATCTTATGAAATCAAAAGATCAAAGCTTATGCTTATAACTGTATACACATCACTACATAGTATAAAACAAAGTCGCTTTCTCTGTCCCTATGTATGCTTAAATCTTTAAAACTACGCAACGGATTTTGATGCGGTTTTTAATAGATAGAGTGATTGAAGAGGAAGGTTTATATGTATCAACATCATCCATTAAATAGTGGAGAAAAAATATTTTTGAGGTTTCCAATGTGATGTCGTAAGTAATTACATTTAACGCGTGCGGGCCACGGGCAGTAATGAATAAATCGAAACTAATGGATCGATTTTAATCATTTTTTCAGTGAGTGAAATCTCTGGCGTCGGGATGTGACGACCCCATCGCCCGCTGTTGGGATAACCTTCTGGCGTCGGGATGTGACGACCCCATCGCCCGCTGTTGGGATAACCTCTGTCACAACAGAGATTATTCCACCAGTGCAATCAGTCACACTGGTGGTAGGTCTTTTGTTGCAAGAGGCCGGCTAGGTAGGTACCACCGCAGTGTCCAATATTCTGTTGCCAAATAGTAGTGCTTAGGCACTACTGTGTTCCGGTTTGAAGGGCACTGTACGCTAGTGAAATTACTGGGCGAACGAGATTTAAGAACTAATATCTCGAGGTTGGCAACGCGTGAGTGGCACCTACTAATGGTCCTGCAAGCGCTCATAGGCTGCGGTAGCCACTTACCATCAGGTGGGCCGTATGCTTGTTTGCCAACTTCTAACATAAAAAAAAAAAAAAAAAAAGAATGACATAGGCCATAGACAATGACATTATTTTATACCCATGCGAAGCCGGAGCGGGCCACTAGTATTATATTAAACCAGAATTTTCCTTCCTACTCCATATCCATGGAATTTATATTACTAGCGGGACGGGCAGACGTTGTCCTGTCCCGAAAAAATCTGGAACCCGATTGTAGCACCCCCATATATATATATATATAACAACAACATATAATACAAACATATAACATATACAACATTACCTATTGGTACTGTTACCGTCGAGCCGGCCCACTTGTGGCGGGAGAAGCATGTCTCTACTACTACGAAATCATTAATTCGGTAAAAGGCGTCGGGATGTGACGACCCCATCGCCCGCTGTTGGGATAACCTCTGTCACAACAGAGATTATTCCACCAGTGCAATCAGTCACACTGGTGGTAGGTCTTTTGTTGCAAGAGGCCAGCTAGGTAGGTACCACCGCAGTGTCCAATATTCTGCCGCCAAATAGTAGTGCTTAGGCACTATTGTGTTCCAGTTTGAAGGGCACTGTACGCTAGTGAAATTACTGGGCGGACGAGATTTAAGAACTAATATCTCGAGGTTGGCAACGCGTGAGTGGCACCTACTAATGGTACTGTAAGCGCTCATAGGCTGCGGCTGCCACTTACCATCAGGTGGGCCGTATGCTTGTTTGCCAACTTCTAAAAAAAAAAAAAAAATTATGAAATATATAATATATTTGCATACATATTGGTTACATAAAGTTCACAGATTATTAATAAGTAATTAAACTTTTGGTAGATATCTCGTAAGCCTATAACTTATTTCGATCAAAAGTTACGGACTTCCATTCAGTACTAAAGTATCCAGTTGGGTATTGAGCTGACTATCTCGATTCGAAACTTGATAAGTTTTCAAGAGATGATAATCGTAAAACCGTTTCAATCTGGATCAAATGTTTCTCCTTTGGGGATGATTGCGTCAGCTCTTCCACTGTTTTCATAACGGAGACATTTCAATAAAATATCAATTTCCTAATACTAAGTTAATATTTTTATCAATATAACAAATTTATGTATATATATATATATATATATATATATATATATATATATAATATATAAAATTCTCGTGTCACAATGTTCGTACCCATACTCCTCCGAAACGGCTTGACCGATTCTTATGATTTTTGTTATGCATATTCAGTAAGTCTGAGAATCGGCTACTATCTATTTTTCAAACCCCTCAGAGATATGGGGTGTCCACCCCAAATTTTTATTTTTATTTTTTGGACAAAATTTTTATTTTTATTTTTTTATTATGTGGCATTGAAAAATACATACGACCCTAAATTTTCACTTTTTATCACCAACCCCTGCTTTTTAATAGCCTTATTAGTCAATGAAAAACTTTCACCGGGTAGAGGGCGCTGCTGTCGGGTCCCAGATTTTTTCGGGGCAGGACAACGTCTGCCGGGCCCGCTAGTATATATATATATATATATATATATATATATATATATATATATATATATATATAAATATTCAAGATAGCCGTGACGTGACACTTTAGTGGCGTTGTGAATAGTCTTCCTTTAGTCTCGCCGGTGCGGGTTTGATTCCCGCTCGGGTAGATGTTTGTATTGACATTGTATTGATGTTTACGGACCCTCGACACAGGATAGAATTATCCTAATGGAGGCCGTTGGGTGTGTTGCGTTTATTTATTACACTAAATTTGAAAAAAAAAAAATGGCCACAACAATTAGGATCTGAATGTCAAATATGAAAAAAGATAAAAGAAAATACCGTTTTTATTGCTATGAGCTACTTATATATAGTCTATCGCAGCATTTCTGACTATGATGGAAAAAGTAAAAAAAAGTATGTAGAAAAGTACATTTTTATTATTGTAACAAATAATTTATAGCAAACTAACACCGGCGTCGGGATGTGACGACCCCATCGCCCGCTGTTGGGATAACCTCTGTCACAGCAGAGATTATTCCACCAGTGCAGTCAGTCACACTGGTGGGAGGTCTTTTGTTGCAAGAGGCCGGCTAGGTAGGTACCACCGCAGTGTCAAATATTCTGCCGCCAAATAGTAGTGCTTAGGCATTACTGTGTTCCGGTTTGAAGGGCACTGTACGCTAGTGAAATTACTGGGCAGACGAGATTTAAGAACCAATATCTCGAGGTTGGCAACGCGTGAGTGGCACCTACTAATGGTGCTGCAAGCGCTCATACGCTACGGAAACCACTTACCATCAGGTGGGCCGTATGCTTGTTTGCCAACTTTTAACATAAAAAAAAACTAAGCATATAATATTAACCTTTCGTAACATCGGTACGAAGAATTAAAATGGATAAATTTATTTAATAATATCTTTAAATAGAAAGATTTCAACATTAACGGAGAGAAAAATAGGTAGAAAGCGATTTTTAATTAATCAAGAGTTGTTATAAAACTTTTTAATTAAATTTTTATATTTCAACAAGAGGATTTTAATAAAGTTTTCATTTTATAAATATTTCTTAAAACTTTTATTATCAGATTTAATAATGGATTTGATTATTTTTATCATACGTCAGTTGGCAAACAAGCACACGGTCCACTCGATGGGGAACGGCACACCTATCTATGAACGCAAATTTTTTTTTTTTTATATTAGAAGTTGGCAAACAAGCATACGGTCCACCTGGTGGTAAGTGGATGCCGTAGCCTACGAGCGCTTGCAGCACCATTAGTAGGTGCCACTCACGCGTTGCCAACCTCGAGATATTAGTTCTAAATCTCGTTCGCCCAGTAATTTCACTAGCGTACAATGCCCTTCAATACTTGAAGTATCACATGGGTGTTGTCGAGGGAAACGAGGGAAGGAATGAGAAGGGGAAAAAGAAAGGGAACAGAGGGGGTGGAAGATTGAGCTTCAAAAAAGGGGGAGGTTCTCAATTGGACTACTTTTTCATGTTTGTACCTTGTAACCATCGACTGGGTGGTCCTAGTTCTGACAATGGCTTCCATATAAGTCTTAATTCGCTTTAATCATTAAGTACTAATTATATGTATCATTCGTAAATAAAAAGTATAAAATCAAATCATTGTTACAAAAAATACCTACTTCAAAATAAAAATTTTTTTTTTTTCTACTACGGAAGTGTGGCGATGTTTTACTTAGCACAGAATTCTGTTGTAAAAATATTTATTTATTTTTGAGGTCGGTGTTTTTGTTTCTGTTACACAGAGCTCTTTATATTGGTTTCTGATCAACAGTTTGCTAATCTGTATTTAATCTTTTATCAAATTGCTTGTCGCAACTGAATAATGAAAGCCGTGTCGAAACCGCTGAAGCTAACTACGCGAAATTCGACAGATTTTTTTTTTTTTATAAACAGTGCACACTCAACGGCCCCCATTAGGATAGTAATATCGTGTGTCGGGGTCCGGAAACATTCACAATGACAAGGACAAATACACTCAGACCGGAAACTGTGCTTGCATGGTCAATACAAACATATTATGCTCCGAGCGGGAATCGAACCCGCGACCTGTGGCGTTTAAGGCAGGTTCGCTACCGCTGCGCCACAACGTCGTCATAGATTAGTTGTTTCGTTTGTGCCGTTGATCCCTTAAAGAGGAAACAGGGATTTACAATAAGTAGGAAAATTCCTCATATTTTTATATAACCCATTAACATTGTTATTCAGTTGGTCCGTTCTGATCTTTAGTTAAGAGTTCTTGATTATATCATAACAGATTTCTTATGAGATCCATACGGACGTAAATTTCTCATAGCCAAAACGATGCTAAATGTGTAATTTTCAGGAAGAAAATAAGACTTAGTTGACAAGCAAGCATACGACCCACGTGATGGTAAGTGGTTGTCGTAGCCTATGAGCGCGCAATACCAGACATTGTAGGTGTTACTCACGCGTTGCCACCCTCGAGATATTGGTCCTTAAATCTCCATTGGCCATTAATTTAGTTATAGTTACAGTGTCCTTCAAACCGAAACACAGTACACTGCTTTGCGGTAGAATAACTGATACTGCAGTGGTACCTACCTAGCCGGCCTCGTGCAATAAAAGTCTTACTACCAGTAATTTATAGTGAAACTTATATTATATCACCTAAATTTTTAGGTTTGTCATTGACATGTTGGATTATAGCCGGCTGCCGAGACTTCATTTATTTTATTTTTAATTTTACTTTTTACTATTTTTAGTAGTACTGTTTGTAGTAGTATATAATATGTTTGTTTGTATGCTTGTTCGCTTGTATGTGTTTTTTGTATAATTGTTTTCCTTTGTAATTGTTTTATTTATGTATATTTGTTCGCATGCCAGTTTTTTGAGTCTTAAAAATCGCAAAGATCTATTACATAACTAAAGTTAAACTACTCTAGATTATTCTGGAAACACTAAACTTTTTTTTGAAATGCACGTTGCACAAAAGTAAATGCCAGGGATGAGAAATTGCATGGTTGATTGAAAGCAGCGTGATGGATACACGTCTCGTTATCGCAGCATTCACAATACGTACAGTCCACAAAAAAATATTGCTACTATTATAAATGCGAAAGCAACTCTGTCTGTTTGTCTGACTGTTATGCTTTTACCAAACCGATTTAGATGAAATTTGATACAGCGATAGACTAGACCTTGGCAAAAGGCTTGAAGATGGTGAAATAGGGGATGAAAATTTGTATGTGAGTCAATTATTTCTATATTGCATTGAAATGTCCGCGTTAAAAATCGGTATTCAAGTGGCTGAAGCCACGGGTAAGAGGCTAGTTTTATTATAAAATATATGCTGAATGCTCCACATTTTTTTTGGTCAAATTCATTACTCTTATTGTACTCCTCTCGACTCTCTCCCAATAAAATCGGCCCTTTAATCATTGAGTTATTAACGCTATTATAAATAATAAAATTGTAACTAGCAGATATTGGAAGATATTTAACAACACTTAAATATGTTAAATTTAATATAATCTTCATCCTAGCATTATTCCCGGTATTTTTATGTACCCAGGGTCTGCTTATTACTCTTATGCGGATTTGACAGGTTGCTAGTTTTTACACAGAGCGATTGCCATCTGACCTCCGCAACCCTAAGGGCGAACCAGTAACTCATTGGATAAGAGCAATTTACTTATCAAGAGTTAACGATTATTATCAGATGTTATTGACAATAACCGGGACCGACAGCTTAACGTGCTCTCCGAGGCACGATGGGAAGACCCACACGGACAAACGTCCAGACCGAGACAGAAATTTTAACAAACATATTATGTTCCGAGCGGGAATCGAACCCGCGACCTGTGGCGTTTAAAGGCAGGTTCGCTACCGCTGCGCCACAACGTCGTCAAATTTAATATAATAATAATAGAAACTACAATAATTATTTTTAAATTTTTAGATTGGCTCTCACTCTTTTTCTAGTCCACTCAACGGCTCTATCTTTTTACGTTTCGCTCGATGAGGGCCTAAACCATGCGCTTCCTGTCCACTTCCATTGCCTCGTTCTTCTAGTTCGTCTTCTTGTCCTATTCTTTGACTTCCTTTATCTTAGATTAAAACACACGATTTTGCCCCTGAATATATGCTACAGTAACTATATATATTACCTTTTTAGGTTTAGTACTCTCGCGTTGCCCTCCTCGAGATATTGGTTCTTAAATCTCCTTTGCACAATAATTTCACTAGCCTACAGTGCCCTTCACACCGAAACACACTAATGCCAAAGACACTAGGTACTGCTTTATGGTAGAATATTCGATACTGCGGTTGTACCTGCCTAGCCGGCCTCTTGCAACCAACAACCACCTTGAAAACTACCACTTAACCCAAAGATATACATATTTTTGCTGACGCTACGATGGTTTTTAAAATGACACATTAATCCGGTTTGAATCTGTGTTTTAAGGCTACTGAAAAAAGAATCGTTTGAGGGAGCATTCTCGCTTTAATTACTATGCTGATGATATACAGCTCGTTCAAAGAAATAACTAGAATTTTAGAAAACGCGACGTGTTTTCAAATACTGAAATTGCTGAGTATAAATTGTCTTTCTGAACTTTTTTTTTTGTTATAACGTGTTTGTACACTAATACAGTTTCTGTGTTTAACAGTCTATGTATGTATGAAATTAGTTCTTTTGTGATGCTTTTTTTAGCAAGCAAGCATACCGCTCCCTTTATGGTAAGCGGTTGCCGTAGCCTATGAGCGCTTGCAACGCCATTAGTAGGTGCCACTCACGGGTTGTCAACCTCTTGATATTGGTTCTTTGTGCAGTAATTTCAATATCCTACACAATTATCTTTAAAACAGAACACAGTAATGCCTAAGCACTACTGTTTGGCGGAAGAATATTCGAGACTGCGGTGGTACCTACCTAGCAGGCCCCTTGCAACAAAAGACCTACCACCAGTGTGACTGACTGCACTGGTGGAATAATCTCTGCTGTGACAGAGATTATTTCAGCAGCGGGCAAAGGGGTCGTCACGTCCCGACGCCGCTCTAGAAATCACATGCGTGGGCTGATTTTGACGATTATTGTGTTAATCGATTTGTATTAACTGCTTTATTAACATCAAATAAATAAAACATACAGAAAGAAACGTACACAAAGACAAAGACAGACACTTCCAAACCGAACCACTTACCTGTATGATCAATACAAACATCTGCTCCGAGCAGGAATCG
This sequence comes from Hestina assimilis, assembly GCA_023373885.1. Lineage (NCBI taxonomy): Eukaryota > Metazoa > Arthropoda > Insecta > Lepidoptera > Nymphalidae > Hestina > Hestina assimilis. The sequence continues at coordinate 14,466,918 of CM041746.1, read as the reverse complement.
AACCTGTGACATGTGCCGCTTAAGGTAGGTTCGCTACCGCTACGCTACAGTGTCGTTAATTCAAGTTATATTGATTACGCCAATTGATTGGTGGTACGCCTTTCATTGCAAGAAGCCGGTTAGGTAGGTACCGCTATGTTTCGGTTTGGCAAACACTGTAGCTAGTGAAATTAATGGGCAGAGGAGATTTAAGAACTATATATAACTATTATCCGAGGGTGTCAACGTGTGAGAGCGTCCCTGTCTTGTTCGATCATCCCATCCCATGGAAAGATAAAACGAAATATCTAGGCGTCATACTCGACAACAGACTTACCTTTCTCTCATATCCGCAGAGCACCCGATAAAGCAGCGTTCGTTTTGGGAAGATTGTATGCGATGTTGCGCCGGCGGAGTAAACTGTTCCATAGAAATAAGGTGACACTATACAAAGCTTGTATACGTCTCATATTGACCTACGCGAGCCCTGTTATTGCATATGTCCACGCCAGAAGAATTAATTAATTACAAATAGTTCAGAATCGTTTCTTACGCAGCAAAAAAAAACCGTCCCTTTCAAGGTTTAAACAGGTCGGTAAAAGGGTACTTAATTTAGACGGACAGTAAATTGAAATATCTTCAAAATAAGATACAGTAGACCTTTAATTATTTTCGAAGCATGAAGTCAAAATTGCAAAAAATAATGCTCATTTTTGTATGCAAGCAGTCGTATTCCTTTGTACGGTATTCCTTAAATACATACAACCTCAGAGCGTAGAGTACTCTTGTTGACTTGTTTGAGTTGCACTGCACTCGAAATTGGATTGTACAGATTTGTAACGATGTGATATTAACAGTTGACTTACTGTAAACTAAGGGCCGGCCCGTTCATACAGAAATAATTTCCACGAAATTAAGTTCATCACATGCTAACATCATAATGATCATAATGACTAACTTCGGTATGTGTTAGTGGGGATTAAATAAATTTAGTTTTCTAAACCTTTCCTTTAACATTTTTTTAATGTAAAATTTGTTTTTTTATGTGAGAGGGGCAAACGGATAGGAGGCTCACCTGATGTTAAGCGATCACCGCCGCCCATGAACATCGCCAACACCAGTAGGCATGCAGGCGCGTTGCTGACCTTTAAGGAAAGAATACGGTCTTCTCTTGAAGGTTCCCAAGTCGTATCGGTTCGGAAAGACCACCGGCGGAAGTCGATTCCACAGAGTGGTTGTGTGAGGAAGAAAATATCTTCTAAATCGCGTCATTGTGGATTTCCAGTCATCGAGGTGGTATGGATTGAATTTAGCGTTTTGTCGCGATGTCCGATGGTGAAATTCTACCGGCGGGATCAATCCAAACAATTCCTCAGAACATTCCCCGTGATATATGCGATAGAAGATGCATAGTGATCTGAGATCTCTACGCAATATCAAAGGATCAAGCCGATTGGAAAGAGCTTGATCGTCGACAATTCGTTACACATACTTGACTTGGGGAGTAAGCTGGTGCATGACGAGAGCGTTACGAAAAGTTGATCGGGCGAGGCGAACGGAAGAGACCAAGATAGAGCAGTGCACGCGCACATTTTTTTTTCTCTCTCTCTCTCTCTGTCATAGCCAGTGCATGAATGTAGTTCGTTTGCGAGCTTGGTAGAGGTACGCGAACGGTGATTTCTTCCTTATTTTGTAATTTCATTATGTATAATTAAGTATATACATGTGTATATATTACTTCAGTGGTGTTGTCTAAGCCTGGTTAGTTTGTAAAAATTCATGAAGTGACTGCTCATCACACAGTTGTGTGTCGAGGTCATCCGTATAACCAGTTGCATCTTGTAAGGTCGGCAATGCACCTGCATACCCTTTGTTGCAGATGTTCATGGAAGTTGGTAATTGCTATCGCATAGCACGCTGGTTGTGGCCACTTTATCCATTGTCGAGTTAGTGGGTGAGTTAGTTATTGATTCCGCTAATTTTAGTGTGTTTTCTTGATGACTAAATAAGCTTTGAAATGGTAGTAGAGCCATGATTCTCTCAGCACAAAAGCCGGCTCGACCGCGGTAGCACTACCCTCTGAAAGGAAATCGGCGTCAAGTAACAGTATCATTAGGTACTGTTGCGTTTCGTGCGATGAGAGCGCCGGAGGCAATCTCCCACCTCCTCTGTTCCCTTCTTTTTTCCCTTCTCATCCCTTCCCTCCTGTTCCCTGGGTTGGCAACGCGCATGTGATGCTTCAAATATCGTAACCGCGTTGCCTTGCAATGCGGACCGTATGCTTGGTTGCCAACCGTCATGATGTTATAAGAAAAAGTTTATGTTAAGAAAAAGTTGTCTTGTTATAAATGTTATTATAACGCGTTTTTTACTTTTAATATTTTTATAATTATTAAATGTTTATAACGTGCTCTGAATATAAAGTGATCACTTCAGCTTCTATTCATTTATCTTATTTGGATTCTCGTTATTAAATATGACGATGCGAGATTTTAGAAATTCAAAGTATCGTATACAAAAATATTTTATACTAGCATCCGTCCGCAACTTCGTCTACGGTGACGTAAAATTGTCTCCAGAGAGAAATGAATGATTTATTAGTATTTAATGTTCGATAAGACAAAACTATACCGAATTTCAATTGAATACGTCATGGAGCATTTGTTTTGATAATCCCACAGGAACCGAATATATATCCGGGATATAAAGTATTCCCTATGTTCTAATTCATGTAACAATCTATATATGTACCAAATTTTATCCAAATCTTTTTAGTCGTTCTTAGATGATTGAGTAACAGACATCCAAACATTGTCGGCAAACGATCGGTGGATTAAGGAACTTAAGGCGCGATCAGTCGCTAGATGGGTGATCGCATAGTGGTATTTCAACAGAGTGTCTCCGTGCTTCGGAGGGCACGTGAAAAGTCGGTCCCCCCTGCTATCAATTTGATAATAGTCGATAAGTCAAGTCAGAGGCCTACGGGCGACCTGAAACACTCTGTCACTAGGTTGGCCACTAACCACTCGATAAGAAGAAGAAATAGGTAAGTTTTCTCACTGAAACCTAACATTTTTTCGGGACAAAAAGTAACCTTCGTCTTAATCTAATACAATCCTTTTTTTTTTTACTTGGAGAAATGCAGTTACGCACTCGGGCGCGGGGACGGGTGCAATGGCGCAGGAGGTGTGTGGACTCGGAGCCGAGCTCCCTACCCACTAAAACTCCAAGGTCCCATCTAGCGCCATAGTGGGACGTCGCGGCGTCTCTGAAGGATACAACCGCGACGCCCCGGCGCCCGAACCGTCTGACCCTGTTAGCTTCACCGGGCAGTCGAAGGTGCCACCTGCACAATCGACTCCTGGCTACTGAGCCCCGGCACGACAAGCTTCAGGGTACCGCAGAGTTTGACCTCTGCGGTTGGGGGAATCTAATATAATCCTACCTTTACCTATGCCAAATTTTATCCAAACCCTGTCCAAACCCTGACAGCTGTTTTTGCTTTATTGAACACCAAACATCAAAACATACAAACTTTCACATTTATTATATTACATAGGATTTCTCGCACGAAGAGTTTGTTGATGAGAACAAAAGTATAGATAAAGGCTTGTCTTTTCATCATTATTTCTTTAAGTATTTGATTGTAAAATATCGCTCAAGCATTTTCCTTTTGTAAGAAATAAAACTTATCGAAGACAATCACTTAAAAAAAGTCTTTGCAATAATAATGAAAGTAGCTAAGCCTCGTCTTAGCTTACTTGACTATCATTATTTATTGAGAATATATTATAAAACACAATAATTGTTTCTACCGATGGCTGTTCTAGGCATAGGCTTTGAAACCTTCCAACTGAAGTGTCCTAATCTAATGTCATTACAAAAACGATGATGCAAAGATGGTTTTAGATTATTTATATTTACACAATTATGTAAATAAAAATGAACAATTATATAAAAACAGAAAAACTTCTGGGTTGGGTTGGGTTTCTAAAGCTTCGCTGCGCTACAACAGTCTTCAAAATTTTAATCATCGGATAGCAATATTTAAAGACTTCTTCTTCTTGCCCTTATGCCTCGCTATATGGCGTCTGCACAGCACATCTTCTTGCATTCTGTTCTAACATTCGTCAGCTCTGCACTCACTGCCTTTCTACGCATATCTTCTTTAACACTTTTTCTTCTTCATCATAGCATTATTCCCGGTATTTTTATGTGCCCAGGGTCTGCTTATTACTCTTATCCGGATTTGACAGGTTGCTAGTTTTTACACAGAGCGATTGCCATCTGACCTCCGCAACCCTAAGGGCGAACCAGTAACTCATTGGATAAGAGCAATTTACTTATTATGAGTTAACGATTATTATCAGATGTTATCGATAATAACCGGGACCGACAGCTTAACGTGCTCTCCGAGGCACGGTGGGGAGACCCACAAGGACAAACGCCCAGACCCAGACAGAGACATTTTAACAAACATCTGCCCGAGCGGGAATCGAACCCGCAACCGTCGAGACTAAAGGCAGACTCGCTACCCACAACGCCACAACGGTGTCATCTTCTTCAACACTTTTTTCATTCATGTCTTTTTCGGGCGTCCTTTCTTCACGTTACCGCTCACTTTCAAATCTTTTGGCCACGTGTCTTTCTTCAGATGTTTTTTTTTTTTTTTTTTTTTTTTCGGAATGTGTATCTGAGACTCAGCCGTGATAAAGGGACAGCCCTCACGGAGGCTCAAATTTGATTCCGTCCTTAGGGTGCCTCCTGCGAAGCCGAACCACGGCTAAGGACGTCATCGGAGATGGAGGCAGCGCTCCGAGCGCATTCTATACGATACTTTCTTCTCAGCGTATAACATGCCCATACCAGGATAATCTTCCACTCCTTAATTTATTCACTGGCGCTACTTTCAAACTTCCCCTTAAATACTCATTTCGAATTTTCGACTTTTTTTCGGCCGGTGATTAAAAATTAAGCCAAAATCTCTGACAGCACATAATGTATGGAATTATAAATAGCATTATTTAACGTATTTTAATCAAAAAGTAGTCTAGAATCTTAGTAATAGAAATTGTAAGCTATAATAATTATGTTAAAATAAATATGGCAAATAAGCATACGGCGCATCTGATGGTAAGTGGCTGCCGTAGCCTATGAGCGCTTGCAGCACCAATAGTAGGTGCCACTCACGCATTGCCAACCTCGAGATATTGGTTCTTAAATCTCCCCTGTCCAGTAATTTCACTAGCGTACAGTGCCCTTCAAACCGGAACACAGTAATGCCTAAGCACTACTATTTGGCGGCAGAATATTTGACACTGCGGTGGTACCTACCTAGCCGGCCTCTTGCAACAAAAGACCTACCACCAGCGTGACTGATTGCACTGGTGGAATAATCTCTGCTGTAACAGAGGTTATCCCAACAGCGGGCGATGGGGTCGTTACATACCGACGCCGGGATATTATTTTATGCTGTTAGTAGAATTAATCAAAACCACGACTATAATGGTCAGTAGTGGGGGTCAAGTGATTAAAAAGGTTTGGCAAAACGATCGTAGGGCATTCTGAGTGTATCTACCGTTGAAGACACATCTCAAGGTAAGATTATAAAGATGTTATTATGTTACTATTCCATATAGTTGATTCAGGATCATGTTGTGCTTATCATTATTTTGTCTATTAAAGTTTGTTAGGCAAATTTGTATTGGTTTAATTTGTTTTTCACTATAAAGTAACAGTATTAGCTTTACATATTTAAAAAACTTAAAAAAAGGGTTAGCACAATTGCATGACAATCTTATCAGTTTAGTATAAGTTGTTTATGTTTATTGTCGTATAATGTGTAACTTAGAACCGGCCACCCCGTCTCGTTCCTTCCTATTCACCTGCCAAGTCATTAGTGGAGAGTAAAAGCTTTCTTTGAAAATATCACATTTATGTAACCCGTACTGAGCTGTTGTGTGCTTTATAAAATATTATGAGTCATATAATACTGCTCACTACAAAATTATTATAACTGTATAAATGGTATAAAAAACAAAAAACTTAAAATCAAATATTTTTATTTCACGTAAAAAGCCGTCAACAGAGTGATTGAATTTTTTAAACTGAGCAGAGTCAATCCTTCTACCGTTGAGCTGTTGAGGCTATTGAGTTAGAAGTTAGATATTAGTTAGATTTATAATATTAGTTAGATTAAGAAGGATGCGGACTAAGTTGAATGGTTAAACTTTAAAGGGAAACGGTAACTAGAGAATAATCTAAGATCGTAATAACTTACTATTAACTATTCATACGACCCATTTTCAAATTGTAATCCAATCAATGTAAAATTTAAACTCATAAAACTCACGTTCAATCGGTTCAGGTACGGACTAGTTTCTGACCCATCGGAGGTCCTTCATCAGGGTGAGTGGGCTACGTTCGCGGTCGTGACCCGTCTCGCCCTCAGTGCATTAGCCGTCAGAGTTTTAGGCGTTTTAATTTTTACATTAAGTTAAATAATGTCTCAGGATAGTCTTTATAATGCAATCAAGTCTTTATATGGGAACAAATAGTTTCTGCGGTCCACAACGCGAGTGTTATATCAAACAAATTTGTTTGTTAGCATGAAATAATGGACAGCCGAGCCGAACTAACGAAGTGGAACGTGGTTAGAATGTCCATTATTTCATTAGCGTCGGAATTTAATGGATCGATAGATATTGGAGCTCGTAATTAAGTTTCAACTGCAATCAGGTAGGCACACATCCTCTTGGGCTCTGAACAATACTAATTTTTAGTATTAATAGCCTTATACTGTCTAATAGCCTATACTGTCTTTGACACCGTTGTGGCGTTGTGGGTAGCCTTTAGTCTCGATGATTGCTATTCGATTACGATGATAGATGTTTGTTAAATTTCTATCTCGATCTGGGCGTTTGTCCGTGTGGGTCTCCCCACCGTGCCTCGTAGAGCACGATATGCTTTCGGTCCCGGTTGTTATCACAAAACATCTGATGATAATCGTTAACACTTGATAAGTAAATTGCTCTTATCCAATGAGTTACTAGTTCGCCCGTAGGGTTACGGCGGTCAGGCAATCGCTCTGTGTAAAAACTAGTAACCCGTCAAATCCGGATAAGAGTAATAAGCAGACCCTGGGTAAAATAAAATACCGGGAATAGTGCTAGGACGAAGAAGCCTTATACTGTCTAACTGCCGGGAAGACTTCCTCTTTGATTACTCCACTGCTTTGTTGCGGATTGGTAGAAAATACATGTCTCAGAAAATCTCCTAAGATGTTTTTATGTAAGAGGCGGCAAACGGGTAGGAGGCTCTACTAATGTTAAGCAATTATCGCCGCCTATGAACATCTGCAACACCAGAAGGCATGCGGGTGCGTCGTTAACCTTTTGATGTGCAACCGTCGAGCAGTCACTTAACAAGATTTTACCATAGTACCGTGGTAACCACCAACATTAATACAATTTATTCGTTCACTGTAAAATACAAGATGAATTCGAAACCAAATATTGCACTTTATGATTCAGTACATTGTACAAAATTTAATAAAGATATATTCTGAGAACGACAAATAAAATATTATTTTATGTGTCTTTGAAAATGTCATAGTGCTGTCTGTTTCGTCTTGAGCACAAAAAAATCTAATTTCGCCGGCCCGGCTCTCAACCCCGTCCGTAAACTTTAGTCCAACATTATTGTAATATACATTTACAAAGCTAATGCTTCTTTACATAACTTTATTTTGCACTTTTATTAATTCCGGTGTAATATTAGATGCGTGATTTTATTAAGTAACGCGTAACTCATTTTGTTTTTGAAGTGAAACTTCTATACTATATCTAAACTAGACGACATTGTGGCGCAGCGATAGCGAACCAGCCTTAAACGCCACAGGTCGCGGGTTCGATTCCCGCTCGGAGCATAATATGTTTGTATTTACCATGCAAGCATATTTTCCGGTCTGGGTGTATTTGTCCTTGTCATTGTGAATGTTTCCGGACCCCGACACAGGATATCACTATCTTAAGGGGGGCTGTTGAGTGTGCAGCGTTTATTTATTTATTTATTTATTTATAGAATCGTGATTTCAAACCAGATGCAACGGAAAAAAACGAGAGGTAAGAGCCACAAATACAAAAATATGTAGAAATGAATGAGACAGAAATGTACATAATATTTTATATTATATATATTCATCTCATTCTTTTGTCGATTTACTGAAGACAGACAGACAGACCGACCGACCGACCGACCGACCGACTGACCGAACGTCCGACCGACCGACCGATCGACCGACCGACCGACCGGCCGACCGACCGACCGACCGGCGACCGACCGGCGCTCACACTCATCGCACGAAAAGAGAGTAGTACTTTCCCGGTCGATATAGTCCATTTCTGCTGGGAGATGCATGGCTATAATAGTACTGTTTCCTTACGTGAAGTCATCGATATTTCAATATTTTTGTAACTGAAATAAGATATACGTTCGTCAAATCAACATGGGAATCAAATATTTCAATCATACAAGTGAAACGTGCATGTAATATCGAATCAACGATTCATTACAAATTGCTTTGAACACGATAGACGAAATAAAATTTCATGTAAAATGATATCAAAGCTTCTGCTAATAAATAGATACACATATATTAGACGAGCTTCAGCCAGTGGCTTCGCCCGCGTAAATAACGATTTTTATACAAGCTTTGAACCTTCATTTCATGTTCAGTTGTGAAATTTCAGAAAATGTTAAATCACGTCTTAATCGTTCGGCAAAAAACAGGGTTTCATGCGTCTACAAAATCCTTTTCACCAATTTGATTACCTATGTGTTGAATTTCAAAACATTGTTTCCTTGTGCTCGTTTACGTTTTAAAAACATCACCTGTGAGAAAATTAGAAAAAAATTATTTCAAGCTTAGGCTAGACGTTGATATGCCATGTATCGGATTGAGTTTTCAGACATGTGTCAAAATAATGTATAATTTAAATGAGAAACACTAAAAAGTATTGATATAAACTTTGCAGCAAAATAACTTTTTACCCCTTTTTAACCACGTTATAGGATGAATTGCAATAAAATAAAAAACTGGTCTTCCATCAATTCTGTTAAAAAAGGTTTTTGCAAAATTTGAAGTAGATTGAACCAAGGAATCACGCTGTCCCATACAAACTTTGTACTTTTCACCGCCTTAGAGGTAGAATTTCAGAAAATCCTTTCTTATCGGATGCCTACATTTTATAATGAACACACTCTCCAAGTTTAAGGTCTCTACTCTCAGGCTGTGCGTTGATCCGCCAGTCATTCAGAAGGTTAAAACCTTTTATATATATAGATTGGGTCGGCTCGACGGGGAAAATACTGCCCTCGTTTCATGCGATATGTGAGAGCGCTGTCCCACCCATTCGGTTGCCTTCTTTTTATACCTTCTCTCCCATGCCTTGGGTTGGCAGCGCGCATGTGATACTTGAAGTATCGGAAGCGTTGCTGATCTTTAAGGAAAGAATAGGATCTTCTCTTGAAGGTTTCCAGGTCGTATCGGTTCGGAAAGAGCACCGGCAGAAGTTGGTTCCACAAAGTGGTTGTGCGAGATAGAAAATGTCTTGTAAATCACGATGTTATGGATTTCCAGACATCAAGATGGTAAGGCTGGAATTTCGAGTTTTGTTGCGATGTCCGATGGTGAAATCCCACCGGCGGGATTAATCCAAACAATTCCTCAGAACAGTCCCTGCGATAGATGCCATAGAAGATGCAGAGCGATCCAATATCTCTACGCAGTGCTAAAGAATCAAGCTATTTTTTAGGCTATTATCTTTAATCATTGTTTTCAATCTTTTAGAAAATTCTTAATGTTAATAAATTGAGCGTCGTAACTGAGAGATTCAGAAAATAAAGAAAGTGTAAACACCAGTAACGAAGTTAAAGCACGGAGCGATAATTCTGATTGCTGTCCCAATAAATCTTTTCTCCTGCTTTTATTTTCGTTATACATTTTAGGCTTTTAATTTTTTACGAGAGAGCGTTTATTTAAAAAATATCTTATAAAGAGTGTATGTAGCTGGCATTCTTTGTAATGTTACTTAATTTTTAAAAAAGATTTTTACTAGCTTCTGCCAGCGGTTTTGCTCGCGTGAAAGCATTTTATATAAACTTTGAACCCTCATTTCCCCCTTCAGGAGGAATTTCAGTGACTGTCACAACACGTGTTTCTTTGTCTTTAATCGTTCACCAAAAAAAAAGTTTTATGCTTATATTCAAGTTCAAAAATGACAGACATCCAATATTCAAACTGTTTCAACTTTCACCTCATTAAGTGTTGAATTCCGAAAAATTGTTTCCTAGTGCTCGTTTACGTTTTAAAAAATTAAAAAAAAAAATTATAAGTTTAGCGTTCATATGCCGTTCTTATATTACTTCTATGTATATGCCATGTATCGGATTGAGTTTTGAAACATGTGTCAAAATGAAATGTAATTTAAATCGAAAGCACTAAGGAGTATTGATATAAACTTCGAAGCAAAATAACTTTCTACCCCTTTTTAACCCCGTTAAGGGATGAATTTCAATAAAATACGAAACACGTCTTTCATCAATTCTGTTAAAAAAGGTTTATGTAAAATTTTAAGTAGATTGAACCAATGCGTTGTCCCATGTAAACTTTTGCCCCGTTTTTCACAAAATCCTTTCTTTTCGGAAGCCTACGTCATACAAAGAATACACACACACACAGGCCACTACAATATGTGAAAAATTGTTATAAATGTTGTATGTATTAAAACGTTTTTAATATTATAAGTGCATAGAAAATCCGCAGTAATATATAAAAAGTTAATCTATAGCTTTAGCTTTCATTAAAATAATTACATGTATAGCGATGTAGTTTAAATGCATTCCCTTTTCACGGCCGTTGCTTTTTTTCATTATGGCTTCATGAACATAATGTTTGGTAGTAGAATAAAAATATCAGCTAGTTTAATACAGTTTTGCAATCTATAATAATAAAAAATAAAGTTACTTAATAAAGTTACTCGATTAATAATAAATAATAAAGTTACTTAATAAAGTTACTCGATTAATAATAAATAATAAAGTTACTTAATAAAGTTACTCGACGGCCCTCATTAGGATAGTTAAATATTGGGTCGGGGTACGGACAAATTAATTAATACAAACACCTATGGCGCTAAAAGATGGTACGCTTCCGCTGCGCCACAACTTTGTCATTCTATCTGGTGGTAGTGGAGAACCCACGTTGCACTATTTTATTTAAATTACAATTACAAGTACCGATTCTTAAATATATTACTCCTTAATAAAATTGTAGAAACTTCCTATCTAATAAAATTGCTCTAAACAGTTTTGGAAGATCTTATCGCCTTGCTGTTTGGAGATCTGAACTTAAAACTATCACAATAAATTTGAAATTTCACATCATCATATAAAACCTCCTGCCGTGCCGCCAAAGAGCTCAGGGCCTAAGAGCATTATTACTGGAGAGAATTGATTGGATCGAGAGAACAGTATAGGTACTTTATTAGTTTGATAAATATTTAATCATATGATAAATAGTTCATCCATTTATTTACTTCCTCTCCTTTACATGTATGCAAGACAGTATAATTTGTGTACTACCTTTTTATACAAAAAAACTCTATTACAATTTTTCATCCACATTTGTACACAGTGACACGGAAAATAATGCATTTACGTTCGAGATTGTAACCATAAGTATCTATTGTAAGGATGTGTACTGGTTAAGCACCATGTCTGAGTGTTAAGGGCGGTTTCAGACTAGACTTTTTAATGCGCTTACACACGGGCTTCAAAAATCCCAACGCGCGTACCCGGCCATATTCCATCATGCATGGCTACATGCTCGTACTGGTGGTGGCGAGTATCAGTACCGTATTATTCAAGTATATATTACGCGCGTATAAGGGTTTCTAAGCGCGTCAACGCTCGTACGAGTTGAGTGTGTAGCAAAAAGCGTACCTATACTCGCCTATATGGGGATCAAAAAACAAGTTTATAATTATGTTCGTATAAAACGCTGGTCTAAAACCGCCCTAACCGTCATCCCTATCTAACCTATTGTTCTATTCATAGAAGAGAGAAAGACAAAAGAAGAATAATAAAGGGAATGCAGCAGATTTTGCAATTTTCATTGTGTGAATGAATGTCGTATATTGTAAGACGATATTGAGTTATGTACATAAGTAATTATTATTATTTCCGGCATTTTGTCTAAAGAAATAGATATTAAATACCAAATTTATAAAAGATTATGTATTTATTTATTTATTTTCATACTTTATTGTACACCACAACAAAAAGTAATACAAACTATAATTTAATAAACTAATGTACAATTGGCGGTCTTATCGCTTAATAGCGATCTCTTCCAGACAACCATGGGCTAGGAAAGAGATAGAAGACAGGGTATGCCGTGGTGTGGTGTAAATAATTATACATGAACATACATACAAATAACTACACAATAATACATGAACATAATATATACATATACTTATATGTAATAAATATATAACATAAACTAATATATATATATATATATATATATATATATATATATATATATATATATATATATATATATATATATATATATACTTTTAAGATTATTTCGTATAAGTACACTTTTTCGTATCAAATATTTTTTCGTATCTCAGGAGGTAAGGGAGAGTTAAATTCTCCAAATCTCAATCTCTGACTTTTTTTCCATCCTTCCGTAACTGATGGAAACTTTATATGAGGACTTTTTATTATAAAAAGAAAATTTATATTTATTATATAAATATGAAAATATGAATATTTATTTTTGTATTCGAGTCTCCATTAAATTTTTGTGATAATGAGATTTAGGACTAATATATCCTATATATTTTCAAGCCTAGGAATATACTTTCCGGCAAGGTGTCTAACTATATTTGGTTACGACAGGTAGGTATCAGTAATAACAATTCAATAAAAAGCCTCAATAGCTCAGCGGTAGAAGGGCCGACTTCACTCCGTTAACGCGAGAGTCGAGGGTTCGATCCTGACCCCCTTGGGCCATTCTCGTTCCCACTCCTAGCGCAAGCTTCGAGCTTATTCGGAGGGGCAATAGGAATATTAGTAATGCCTTGTAAAAAGCATTGCTAATATTCTTTAAAAAAAATGTAATTTTGTTTTAAAAATATAATTTACAAAAATTCATAGCAAGTTTTATACAATAGGAGCTGCAAGCGATGCTGGTATTTGTTTTAAATTTCAACTGAATTTCGAGTATAACTGGAAGTAGTTTACGTTTTCGAAAGCCACAAGCGCTTTCGTGTAGTACGCTGACAAAATACCATTTTCTGTCCACCTACGAGAAACAAAGGGTACGCTACTAAATTAGTATTAGCCTTCTGAGTTGGTTCAACGTAACCTTTGTCAACAGATAAGCTAATTACGCTTGCAAATTGTCTGTTGCATGGCCTAAATTGGTTTAGTTTTCGGATTATCATAAAACGAATATAAACTAACACTATAAAACTTTATATTAAACTTAAAGTTATTCCGTTTCGTATCTATATTTAGAACATTTTAACTGGAAATAACGCGTAAAATGACCACTAATTGTCGCTTGACGTTACGATCATACAACTACTACTCTTGTAGCGATTCTAATCAATCCAATTCAAATTTGACAATCAGATTTTATATGATCATGATGTAAAAATATAGTAAATATTGGACGACATTTATCACAATAAGAGGTAATTATAAGCCGGCAGGTTACACTGACCGTGGTTAGAAGCAGAATACTATAATTAGAGGTAATTATTACGCGTTAATGACCGTTAAAAAATTATAACTATAAAGGGTTATCCTGTACCACCAACCCAATATATACAATCATATAGAAATTAAATAGATAGTAATAAGTACTAACAAGAAGGAATTAAATGCGTGTCGCAATTAATCATAAAATGGGTCATTGGGATTACCGATTCACTTTCTCGTATTGGATTTAATGGTGGATTACTGGAATGGTGATAGAAGCAATTTCAACTTCGGTTATCGCACGGAAGGGTCGAGCGGAACTTTTGTCATTAGTACGGATTAAAATACTTCACTTGGACCTGGATCAATTTTAATACATCTTAAACCGCCAAGAAAGGATTAAAATATAAAAATCCTTGAGTCCCTAATTGTTGAAGTGAAACTTCTTTAGAAATATACATACTATTTTTTTTTTTTTTTTTATGTTAGAAGTTGGCAAACAAGCATACGGCCCACCTGATGGTAAGTGGCTGCCGCAGCCTATGAGCGCTTGCAGCACCATTAGTAGGTGCCACACGCGCGTTGCCAACCTCGAGATATTAGTTCTTAAATCTCGTTCGCCCAGTAATTTCACTAGCGTATAATGCCCTTCAAACCGGAACACAGTAGTGCCTAAGCACTACTATTTGGCGGCAGAATATTGGACACTGCGGTGGTACCTACCTAGCCGGCCTCTTGCAACAAAAGACCTACCACCAGTGTGACTGATTGCACTGGTGGAATAATCTCTGCTGTGACAGAGGTTATCACAACAGTATTATTATATTATCGGTCTCTCTTTAGTGAGCCAGAGCGAGAGAGCAAATGTCGGTGTGTATACACATATATATATATATATATATATATATATATATATATATATATATATATATATATATATATATATATATATATGTATGCGTCTGTGTATTACAGCTTTTTAGTAAGAAGCCAGCGTGGTGTGTTATTATTTAACAGTGTTTGTGAATATTTTTATATTTTGTTATATATATTCATCTTATTCTTTTGACGATTTACTGAATTTCACTTCAGTCGTGTGTGAATCGCAAGCACACCTTTTTTTATATCACGACTGTTGGTAAACAAGCATACGGTCCGCCTGATGGTAAACAGTCACCGCACACTGGGCGCTTGCGTGGGAGATTGGACCTCCGGCGCTTTCACTCATCGCACGAAATGCAACAATATTATTGTTATTTTACGCCGATTTTCTGTGAGCGGATAGTACTTCCCCAGACGAAGAAATTTTTAAATCTATAAAATAAGATATGTGAATATCGTGGCCCCATAATGAGACACAGAAAATATGAGCTACTGCAACTTATCCTACAAGGCAAGATCCAAGGAAAGCGAACTGTGAGTCGAAGAAGAACATCTTGGCTGAAGAATTTACGCCAATGGTTTGCAAAAATGGTTTGCACTCGTTCGTTACTCAGAGCTGCGGCATCAAAAATACAAGTTGCCCTAATGATCGCCGACCTTCGAAAGAAGATGGCACTTTAAGAAGAAGAAGAAGATATAAAAAGATAATCAATATACATTTTTCTGTCCCGATTCTCGTTTTATTTAAAACTAAATATGTATAGTAAAATAATTAAGAATGCAGTAATTTATTAATACAAAGTTTAAAACAGCATAATCTTGTAATAATGAAATAAGAATTACCTGTGGATTGTGGGGAAGTAAGCAATATGTCACGTGAAGAGTGAAGAATATATCACATAAAATAATACAATATAAAATAATTATTACTCACACTTCTGCATTCAAGAAGAATGTATATATTATTTAATGTCATTAATAATTAAATAAATAAATAAACGCTTCACACTCAACGGCTCCAATTAGGATCAATAATGATAACAATGATAAGGACAAACACACCCAGATCGGAAAACATGCCTGTATGGTCAATACAAACATCTGTTCCGAGCAAGAATCGAAACCATGACCTGTGGTGCTTAAAACAAGTTCGCTACCGCTGTGCCACAACGTCGTGAAATAAAAAAAAAATTAAGTGGCAAATTTTCAATATATAAAAACAAATTATCACCCAAAATAAATTAGCACTCGTGTTCAAAAATGTTGGCGTATCTCTTCGTAGCGTTGAAGCGTCATTGAAAGCGTAATTGAACGCTTGGCATGTTCGGATATTGTGTTACTTGTTTTCATCACCAATCATCGAAATTTTTCTGATCATTTCATACAGAATGCTCTCCGAAGTGGATATTTATTATTTCAGTTTTTGGATATCTCAAGTGTGACTTTATATATGATGCTGACTGTACCTTCTAAACTTGAATTAACATAGTAAATAATTTTACTTTGAGTTATTTTGTAACATATTTTTTTTTTCATGACTCTTGAAAACAAGCATACGTTCTGATGGTGCGTAGTACTTATGAACGCTTGCGATACTGGAAGTATCATCACGCGTTGCCAACCCAAGTAACGATATTAGAAGATAAGGAAAGGATCTTTGCTTTTTATTGCGGTAGCGAACCTGCCTTAAACGCCACAGGTCGCGGGTTCGATTCCCGCTCGGAGCATAATATGTTTGTATTGACCATGCAAGCATATTTTCCGGACTGGGTATTTGTCCTTGTCATTGTGAATGTTTCCGGACCCCGACACAGGATATTACTATCCTAATGGGGGCCGTTGAGTGTGCAGCGTTTATCTTTCGCCCAGTGTTCTTACACTGGTTGTTAAAGACTTACACTGGTTGTTAAAGACCATAAATAGAAGCTATAGAAATAGATAGAAAAAAAAAGCAAATCAATATAACTGTAGGTGTATAAGAGGTCTAACAAAGTCTTCGACCATCATGTGGGAGGAGAGAGTAGTACATTAAAAAAATTAAAACCCAATTAACAAGGGGAAAAAGGAACAAAGGGGAGATTTGGCCTTCGGCGCATTCACTCATCGCACAAAACTCCCTCGCCGGCGAGGACGAGGTCCTTTGTTTCGCACGTCGCGTCGCGCTCACACCGTCGGGTGAGTCTATCGTATAGAATGCGCTCGGAGCGTCTGCCTCCATCTCCGATGACGTCCTTAGCCGTAGTTCGGCTTCGCAGGAGGCACCCTAAGGACTGAAAAGGAATGAAATTTGAGCCCCGTGAGGGCTGCCCCTTTATCACGGCTGAGTCTCTGTACTCGGCCCCCGCCAGTGACGCTGTCAAGGCCAGTAGGGCCAACAGCAATACACATTCCGAAAAAAAAAAAAAGCACAAAGCTCAACAGTTACTTTACGACAATTTTCTGTAAGAGGTTAGTACTTCTCCGGTTGAGTTGACCCATTTGTGGGACTAGCCTAGTAAGTAAGGTCGAAATTGACTTAATCCGATTTGTAATTGCCTCACCCTTCTAAATTCCAGAGGTCAAACGTGAACTGACTGGAAACGTTATGAAACGCCCTAGGTTTTATTACTTTTTAAACTTTTCACAGAAGCGTAATTTGATATTGATAGAAGAATAATACAAGTCTTGCCCGAACAAACTTTGTTCTTAATAGATAAACTAGTGTCTGCCCGCGGCATTGCTTATATCTTGTTAGTATAACAATGTAATAGGCTATTTTATTAAGAAATAATGTTATATATTTTTAGTGAATGTTAATTCAGCCTAGTTTTTAACACTCTTTTGTTCATCACAAATATTTTGCATTATCGTGTTAAAATTAACCAGAACACATTAATTATTACTTTTTAGGGCTCCGTACCTCGAAACACAAAAAGGAACCCTTATAAGATCACTCTTTTCCGTCTATCTGTCTGTCCATGTGGCACAACCAATTTTCTCAAGAACGGGTTGACCCCACAACTTAAAATTTATACCACATACTGAGGTCTATAGTCCCTATTAGGTGTATAAAAATCAAGGTTTTGAACCTAAACTTTCAACTTGTTTTATTTTTTGGAATATTCCCTTTACTTGTGCTGTAAGAACTTGCTTTTAACCAAAATTGACAGTTCTAGGACTACCGGAAGTACCCTATGGGTTTGGGCGCCCGTTGACCTGGTTATAGATAATGGTAATGAATCCTCCGTGCGCGAGTCCCAGTCGTACTTGGCCAGCTTTTTATTTATAGTAGATACACGATAAGTTATACGTTATATAAGATAATTGGTGGACACAATCTGCTATGTCTATGAAATAGAATTTTCTTAAATTACTATTTAATTTTTTCTCCCCAATTTATTCAATATAAGCCCCCAATTAAACTGTTATGAGCCGGTAGTAACCGGTTATATATAAACCTTTCTATTTGGGGGTCGGTTAGTTCCCATTTTCAGTAAGGTCGGATAACGAACCTTTTTCGGTGGATGGATGACGGGCTCCTTTCGTATTCATATGATATAACCTGGCCGGGGTGTATCGTTATATAGGGTAAAAAGATGAAAGCTTTCGCGGGATAGTACACTATAAAATCGTTGGATCAGTAATTTTTTTAACTTATGCGAAATTTTTTTAACTTATGCGAAATCAAGATACAAAGCTGATCCATCTGAGGTTAACCATAAAAAGTATGTTAAAATACGTAATCGCTGCAATACACTGTGTAGAGATGCACAACGACGCCACATTCACAAATCAGTCGAAAACGGCGACACAACTAAAACTTGGAAATTTCTTAAATCCCTTGGAGTTGGAAAAACCTCTTATAAATCTCCTTCAAGCAATATAGATATTGAACTTTTAAATAAACACTTTTCTTCTGCCAATCTTATGGCTAGTAGTGATAGAAATTCTACGATACATGCTCTTTCTTTACTTTCAACTCCTAATCATCCACCGTTTATGATTAAACAATTCACTGAACGTGATGTTAAAAAGGTTGTGTTATCAATCACGTCGAATGCCGTCGGTACCGACAACATAAGCCGTAATATGATACTGCCTATACTTGATATAATCCTTCCTGTATTAACACATATCCTTAATCATTCTATCATATCCCGTGAATTCCCTGATGCATGGAAACATGCTCAGATAATCCCCCTACCTAAAAAGGCCAATGCTTCCCTATATTCCGACTTTCGTCCAATCTCAATCCTGCCATTCCTTTCCAAAGCCCTAGAGAAACTCGTGCATCATCAGCTTACCGAATTCGTAAACCAATTTAATATCCTTAATTCCTATCAATCTGGTTTCCGTTCGGGTCATAGCACAGTAACAGCTCTTGTGAAAGTAACTGATGACATTCGACAGGGTATGGATAATAAGCACCTAACAGTCTTAACTTTACTAGATTTCAGCAATGCCTTTAATACTGTTGACTTTGATTTACTGTTAGGTTTGCTACGATCTATTAACATATCTCCGTCAGTAATTGAGTGGTTTCAAAGTTATCTTGAGGGACGCCGACAACGTATTCGTATTGATGAAGTTGTCTCATCGTGGAGTGACGTAAGATCGGGAGTTCCTCAAGGCGGCGTGTTGTCACCTTTACTCTTTTCACTATTTATTAATAGTATAACTCTCAATATTACTTCTCTCTACCACATGTATGCAGACGATATCCAAATTTATCACCAATCAACTCTTGAAAATCTGGCTTCTGCAATATCGGTAGTCAATCGTGATCTGGCCGTAATCTGTGATTGGAGTAAGTCCCATGGACTGACAATTAATCCATCCAAATCGCATACAATCATTATTGGCAGCCAAAACCTGATTTCAAGAGTTGATTTGAATTTAGTTCCTCCTATCAAGGTAAATGAAACGGTAATACCATTTAGCTCTTATGTTAAGAATCTTGGTGTTTACTTTGATAATACTCTATCATGGAACTATCATATCAAGGAATTAAGTAGGAAAACCTTTACAGCTTTTAAATCATTGCGACGCTTGAGTTATTTTCTCCCTATCCCTACCAAGATTATGCTAGCACAATCTCTTCTCCTATCTATTCTCGACTATGCGGATGCAAGCTATCTTAATTTATCCGAAGACCAATTAAATAAACTTGAGCGTCTCCAGAATATTGCCATTCGATTCATATTCGGCTTACGTAAATATGATCACGTCTCAGAATTTCGATCAAAACTCAAGTGGTTACCAATCCGTTTTCGCCGGAACCTACACGTGCTTTGTCTTCTGTACTGTGTTCTTTGTGATGAAAAAGCTCCTATGTATCTGAAGGAGAGATTTACATTCATTGGACCTCATAGCAAGGTCTTAAGGTCCAGTGAAAACTTAACGCTGAAGCTGCCAGTGCACAACACAAAATTTTATAAAGGCTCTTTTACTGTGCAGGCAGTGAAACTGTGGAACGCCTTGCCAATTAATACAAGGAAAGCTCCAAGTTTGGCCACCTTTAAAGTTCTTGTGAAAGATTTTTATCGTGGTAAGGAATGAAAGACGATAAATAAATAAATATGACATGTGTATGTATTATATATATATTTATTTATGTATGTATTTATATATTTATATGTATTATAAATAGTATATGTATATATTATATTTAGTATATTATATTTGTATAAATATCTTGTTAGTTTTATGTATATATGTAGCATGGTATTAGTAATGTATTTATATTTTTATATGTGTGAAGTAGCACCACCTACCCTCTCTTTGGTCATTTCATCTGAAGCCAGGTTGTCTGGAAGAGATCGCTACATAGCGATAAGACCGCCTACCTGTACATACGTACTTATAATAAGTTATTGTAACTCATGCTGTATTTAAAGTGGTGTACAATAAAGATTATTCTATTCTATTCTATTTTTTTAAGTCATGATGGTTGGCAAACAAGCATACGGTCCGCCTTATGGTAAGCAGTCATCGCAACCTATGAACGCTTGCGATACTTGAAGTGTCACAAGTGGGCTGCCAGCTCAAGGAACAGGAGGGACGGGATGAGAAGGGAAAAAAAAGAAAGGGAATAAAGAGGGTGGGGGTGGGTTAATGGGCCTGCGGCGCTGTCACTCATCGTGCGAAACGCAACAGTACCTAACGATATTGTTACTTTGTCCCGATTTTCTTTGAGAGGGTAGTACTTTCCCGGTCGAGCTGGCTCTTTTGTGCTGAGCGAAGAATGGCTCTACTACCGTAATAAATTACTGATCTTAGCGTTTCTTTAAGCCCTTATTGATGTGTTGATTATGACAAGTACGCAAAAAGTAAGTATAACAAAAATAAAATATTTCAAAAGTTACAAACAAAAACGAAATGCAAAGACTATCGAATCGTTAATAAATATATAATGAAGTTAGTCACCATGCAACATAACCAAACGTACTTAGCGAATAAAGCTTGCGATATAACCTAATGAAATTACCGTGTGACTAACTTCAGTCGATGGCTTGATGTTCCTTTGTGTTGAATTTACGTTATAGTGAGTCTTGAAGGTAAATTTGTTGATATATTTAGTTTATCTAACGCTACAGTTTGTCATTTAAACCACTCATACACTTCCGCCATTCAACAACCATCAGATAGACGAGGTATAGCATGAGTTATGGTAGGATAGAATGCAGTTCCGTGAGGATGACGTGAAAGTTCACTCGTACCTTATTCCGTTTAGTTACTTGCTATTTTCCCTTGGCTGATAATAGGGTTTTATTTGATAGCCTTAAAAGCTAATAAATAATTTCTTTCCAAACATACGATCCTAATACATGAAATTTCAATGAAATTGTAAAGTGTTTAAATGTAGGTTGAGTTTAATTGTTAAGAACAGAAAAACAGAAACGGCTTTTTTACAGCTTTTATCAGAAATTTAGTTAATTTGTATGCAAGCGAGTAATTACAAATTTATTTTTATGTACAACCAATATTTACAATTCAATACTAACTATACTACAACTACAAATCATGTCCACGGGGAATGGCGGCAAGGATGCTAGCTGCATTTCCTCGCTGAATCGCAATCCCGATTATTTGGGCGAAAAATGAATAAGCCCTCCTATCACCTGTGGAGGCAGTGAGTCGGGGTGTAGTATCTGGTAAAAATGACAGGGCACTATGGCTCAAGCGTTTCTACAGCAAACGCCACAAAGAGGTATTTGGAATAACTGACCAACACTTACGACGCTTACAGAATTCAGCTTTTATGTAGTTTTTTTAAATTATAATTACTAGCCATTTTATTTTACTGTTTTGTATTATATGACTTTTTTTTAAAGAATATTAACTATATTTAACTATGTACAATAGCCAATGGGGGTCAGGATCGAAACCGCAACTCTTGCGTTAACGGAGTTGGCCTAATGAAGAAAAAACGTTCTAGCGAAAATGATCTCATGCAAACAAAGAATAAAGAACTTGAAAAATATTATGCAGAAGTTTATTTATAAAAACTAAACATACAATCACCGACATTTCATGACCTTCGTCTTCCTATCATAAATCCCGGTATTAACCGCTGCTTATACTCTTACCCCGATTTGACGGGTTACTAGTTTTTACAACAACCCTGAGGGCAAACCAGTGACTCATTGGATGAAAGCGAATTACCTATCACGAGTTAACGATTACTATCAAATGATATGGTAACAACCGGGGCCGACAGCTTAACGTGCTGATGCACTGAGGGGACGCACATACGCCCAGACCGAAAAAGATCTTTATAAAAACATTTCTTGATAAATTTTAACCTTAAGACTAAATATTCATTGCGACTAAGCAACATACTACGGATCACTTCATTGTGTGTACTCTGATACCCGCTTGGATGGTTTTTATCAACTCTTTTTATAGACTACTTCAAAGTAATAAAACATTCTCTTAGGTATTTCATCCGCTAACATTGTTTTTCTACAAATCACAAAGGCCAAGGTAATATTGAGCTTCTTATAACATTAGAAAACGGTAACAAAAAGGTTTTTAATAAAATATGATGAAACAAAAGCTATCACAGCCCTTTGAAGATTTTACTTTCTTACATTTACCTTTTTCATGGTTATTACGAGACGAGTAACTATTAAAAATGTATATTAAAATGTCTTCATCTTGAGGGTTCCGTGCCCAAAGGGTACCCTTGGAACCCAATTACTTTTAACTTCGGCGTCGGGATGTGACAACTCATTCGCCCGCTGTTGGGATAACCTCTGTCATAGCAGAGATTATTCCACCAGTGCAATCAGTCACACTGGTGGTAGGTCTTTTGTTGCGAGAGGCCGGCTAGGTAGGTACCACCGCAGTGTCAAATATTCTGCCGCCAAATGGTAGTGCTTAGGCATTACTGTGTTCCGGTTTGAATGGTTAGTGAAATTACTGGGCACTGTAGGCTAGTGAAATTACTGGGCACAGGAGATTTAAGAACCAATATCTCAAAGTTGGCAACGCGTGAGTGGCACCTACTAATGGTGCTGCAAGCGCTCATAGGCTACGGCAACCACTTATCATCAGGTGGGCCGTATGCTTGTTTACCAACTTGTAACATAAAAAAATACTAAGCCTCCACTGTCCGCCCCGTAATTAGTAACAGAATTTTTATTTCTGTTGCCATAGCAACATCAATGTATACTGTCGCTAGAATAACAAATACTAAAAATAAAAAAAAGTTTAAAAACAAGGAGGTCCCCAGACATCATCACCATCATGATATTTTTATTGTACTATTATACGGAACCCTTGAAGTGCGACACCGAGACGCACTTGGCAAATTTCGTTCTTTTTAAGTCAGGCCATTTTGGAATAAAATCAACGGGAAGTAGCAATATTCGTAATGAAATGAAATGAAAAATTTTTGGATTTCATTCGATCCGGAAAATCAATTTCTTTATAGATCCGTCCATTCCTCCCCCCCACGGGTTCGCTTGTCAGAGAAAATTCACTCATCTTGACACTTACAAAAATAGCAATTAAAATCAATGGAACATTTGTGACCATAAGAACAATTCGGGGCACACGGCAGTGCCCCGCCAAGTCGAGCAACTGGCAGTTGTACGACACTAAAGTACTTGAATATGCTTGCCGCACACCTGCCAAGTTTCAGTCATACTTATACATATATATATCTCGTCATTTTTTGTTGAAGAAGAACTGCGTTGCGGGACTTGAATTATTTTTCATTTTATGTTTTTGATAAAATGTATATTGTCAGATATCAGTCGGTCCCGACCTTTAATAGATTTAGACATACGTCTCATGCATGTTTTGCCACCCTTTTGTGTCATTTTGCCAATTTTTTGAAGCTCAAATTATTTAAATAAATAAAATAAACGCTACACACTCAACGGCCCCCATTAGGATAGTAATATCCTGTGTCGGGGGTCCGGAAACATACACAATGACATGGACAAACTATTTACACTGAAATATATTCTTTAAATAGATAAATATTAAAATTAATTAGTGAATTTAAGCTAGCGCGTTTGGCACCCTGTAGACCACGCCGTGGGCTGCTGCTCGGGCCGCA
The DNA here is from genome assembly GCA_023373885.1 of Hestina assimilis. Lineage (NCBI taxonomy): Eukaryota > Metazoa > Arthropoda > Insecta > Lepidoptera > Nymphalidae > Hestina > Hestina assimilis. The sequence goes on along the minus strand of CM041746.1, from coordinate 14,442,728 downwards.
AAGCCGAGGACGTTGTGGCGCAGCGGTAGTGAACCTGCCATAAGCGCTACAGGTCGCGGGTTCGAGTACCACTCGATGTTTGTATTGACCATACATGCATGTGTCTGGCTCCCGACACAGGATAGCCCTATCATAATGGGAGCCGTTGAGTGTGTAGCGTTTATTTATTTAAAAAAGGCCGACGCTCTATGTAGTACACAGGAACATTACTCATCGGGAATTCTTCCGTTGGCGATACCAAGCACTAAGTATTGATTAATGATCGGGGAATCTGAACAAGAAACGAGGGATGAATATATCGTTTATTACTTATTTCAACTATACATATATATATCAGAACATATAATATCATCGTCTATATACATAAAATAAATTATATGTTGGCGCATGACGAAGTATAGAACCTATTTAATACGTTGGATTAGAAAGACAATATTTGAAAAGATGTCATTCTAACGAAGTCTCACATTGATGGTTACTTCAATATTTCACAATTCAGAAAATTATTGTCGTACCGCATATAAAAAGACAAATCGTTGAAATCCGACGTAGTAGTTACAGTGCAGTGCAATTTATTGTGTTATCTAGTAAACGGATTAAAAGCATTGTTGGTTATAATAAGTTGTTCATAATGTTAACTTACTTGGATGAAATTGTTAAAGGCTTACGGCTATTCTTAGCTTAGTTCGATTCAAAATGAATACTGATAAAAACACAGGCGTGGTTTTATATATATTAAAATAAATAAAATTAAAGTGTCTATTTGCAATTCAAAATAAACAACTTTTTTCTAAATGCATATGAAAGTATATACAGATGTACCGACTTTAACGGGACTTTCACTGGGAGATAGCTTATGTTACAGGGAGTAACTTAGGCTACTATAGTTCTAGAAAAAGAATTAGGTTTCCGTGCAGTAAAGAAATCGGTACACCATGCGAGTTCACCTAGTTTTTAATAACAGTAGCTACTGTAATTTCATTCTTTTACCTAAAATCGTATTAAAACTTCATGGAAACCACACCGACCACAGTATGAAACTTGCTTTACTTGCTTTCACGAATATAATTTAAAATTTATATCATACAGTATTTTAAACAAGCTTATAATTCGCCGAATTTCGAAGTGGCTTTAAAGGAAATTTGAAGTCGCTTTAGCGCAGTTTATTTATCAATATATTTATTTAGGATAACCAACAAAACAAACCCCCAAACATGTATAAATTCACATTAGAATAGATTAGAACTAAGTGTAGTCTTCCTTATAGGTTGCCACGATATGCTCATAATGAAGATTTATTTTATTAATGAGTTTATGAAACGAATATAAAATAAAATTGATATAAATTAAAATTAAAATGAATATGTAAATTTAACACTGTATATCATGTTTGCTTCTTATGAAATAAATAAATAAATAAATGTATAAATGAAGGAATGAATGAATGAATGAATTAATTAATGAATTAATGATAGAATGAATGAATGAATGAATAATAATAATAATAATAATAATAAACGCTGCACACTCAACGGCCCCCATTAGGATAGTAATATCCTGTGTCGGGGTCCGGAAACATTCACAATGACAAGGACAAATACACCGAGACCGGAAAATATGCTTGCATGGTCAATACAAACATATTATGCTCCGAGCGGGAATCGAACCCGCGACCTGTGGCGTTTAAGGCAGGTTCGCTACCGCTGCGCCACAACGTCGTCAAATGAATGAATGAATGAATGAATGAATGAATGAATGAATGAATGAATGAATGAATAAATGAATAAATAAATAAATTAAGTAATATTAATATGCAAAGGTTGTTATAGTGTAAATGAATACATTACTTATAATTCGTTAAGTCATTACGTACTTACCTAATAATTATGACACCGTTGTGGTGTTGTGGGTAGCGAGTCCGTCTTTAGACTCGAAGGTTGCGGGTTCGATTCCCGCTTGGAGCAGATGTTTGTATTAATCGTACAGACATGTTTTCCGGTCTGGGTGTGTTTGTCCTTGTCATTGTGAATGTTTCCAAACCCCCGACACAGGATATAATTAGCCTAATGGGGGCCGTTGAGTGTGTAGCGTTTATTATTATTATAATTAATGAAATGCTATAATTAAAGTCCTATTTCTCTCTTCTAAGTTGCTGTGCCCGACAGGGTCCACAATTGTCAATTACTTTTACCTACCACCTAAGCTTCACATTGTCGAATGCAATAAATGTATTGAGTATTGAGTATAATATACACATGTAAACTCGCGCTACATTTACTGGAATTACATTTCAGAATCCTGCACTGCAATACTGATAAAGCGAATTCTGTATCTACGGGAAATGTATTTTTGGTGTTGAAATTGTAACATCGGATAAAATTTATTTCAACAGCTTTCTGAATTAAATGAATATTTTTGATCTAAATGAAAATATTTTCAAATTCCACCCTCATCACAGTTTTTTTTTATGTAAATAAATAAACGCTAAACACTCAACGGCCCCCATTATGATAGTAATATCCTGTGTCGGGGGTCCGGAAACATTCACAATGACAAGGACAAATACACCCAGACCGGAAAATATGCTTGCATGGTCAATACAAACATATTATGCTCCGAGCGGGAATCGAACCCGCGACCTGTGGCGTTTAAGGCAGGTTCGCTACCGCTGCGCCACAACGTCGTCATAAATTAAATATCTAACATAAAAAAAACCATACAAGAAACTCGATATATTTATTTGTCAGCACTTTGCCGGTTTTATTACAATATGATTCGTTTCCGCTTTATCTGAACACACCACATAATATTTTAGAACTGTCAAACTAAAATATCCTATAAGATTTTTATCCCCTCAATATTGGTAAGTCTCCAGGATAACAGCAAAAAGTTGATCCGCAAGACGCGAGCTGCATCGGCAATATTTTTAGTCGTCATACGTATAACTCAAACTCAAAATATTCTTTATTCAAATAGGCTTTCAAGCACTTTTGAATCGTCAAATATATATTATACTATTATGTCCGCCTAAGTGAAGCTACCGTCGATTCGGAAGGTAGATTCTGCAGAGAAGAAACGGCAAGAAACTCTACAGTTACTCTTTTCAAAAATAATCACATTACATTTGCCAAATGTACAATTAAGATATATATCCCGCATGAAACTCAACGTATATTAATTCCATGCTACATTATCTGCAATATATTCATTAACGGAATAATAAGCTTTATTTAGTCATATAGTTTTACTCGCCGTTGATCCATGCTTATTAGTATTGGATGTGACGACCCCATCGCCCGCTGTTGGGATAACCTCTGTCACAGCAGAGATTATTCCACCAATGCAATCAGTCACACTGGTGGTAGGTCTTTTGTTGCAAGAGGCCGGCTAGGTATGTACCATCGCAGTGTCAAATATTCTGCCGCCAAATAGTAGTGCTTAGGCATTACTGTGTTCCGGTTTGAAGGACACTGTAGGCTAGTGAAATAACTGGGCATAGGAGATTTAAGAACAAATATCTCGAGGTTGGCAACACGTTAGTGGCACCTACTAATGGTGCTGTAAGCGCTCATAGGCTACAGCAACTACTCACCATCAGGCGGGCCGTATGCTTTTTTGCCAACTTTTAATATTAAAAAAAAAATTCAATACATCAAGTCATAAACATATACTATATATGTATCAAAATTATGTTTATTTGCTCTTATTACAGAAGCCAGAGTATGTATGTATATATATATATATATGTATCATAAAGTAAAATTCAGCAAGAGGGGTCGCGACCACGAACGTAACCCACTCACCGTGATCACCAGGGTCCGTCACCCCTGATGGATACGAAACTAAACCGATCGGTACCTAAACCAATTGAACGTGAGTTGTAGCCGTTAAATTTACTTTAAGTTAAATTATCTTTATTATAATGTTATCGTGGTATTAATTATGAAATATGGTATTTAAATCTTCAACATCGAAACATTGGCGTTGTGTATGTTTCAGAAACGTGCAATGCCTAATTTTGATGCTATAAAATCCTTGCACACGCGATCTATCGTGCGGACCTGATGTGTAAACCTTCACCTTAAGTCGATCTTGAAATATCTCATTTACAATGTATGAAAGAAAAGTATAGTAAAGTAACTGTGATAGTTCCACTCCCGATATTTTAGTTATCCCACAGGAACCTTAGATTTTTCCGGGATAAAAATGTCCTATATGTTAATGCAGGTAACAAGCTATGTGTGTACCAAATTTAATCTAAATCTCTCCAGTGGTTTTTGCGTGAAAGATTTATCCTAACAACTTTCATGATTATAGTATTAATATAATTATAAATAATAATAGGATTACTAATGACTTTGTTGAAAGTCTGGGGTTATAGGTCTGGTCGTCGAAGGAAACCGGGTAATCGTGTACCGGGTACCGTTTTTTTAGATCCACAAATTAGGCCAACGTGAGCAAGACTTGGATTGAAATCTGGCTTTTAACTAATATTATAAACGAGCTTTCGGAAAAACCTTTCTTATCGGATGCCTACGTCATACAAAGAACACACCCTCCAAGTTTCAGGTCTTTACGATCAGCGGTTTAGGCTGTGCGTTGATCCGTCAGTCATTCAGGACAAAGCCTTTTATACATATAGATGTGAAAATTTGGTAAATGGATGGATGGATCATTCAAAAACTAGAGGTCAGTTTCGGACGAAATTTGGAACGCATATAGCTTATTACGTGGATTAACAAATTGGATACTTTTTATTCCGGGAAAATGTTGGGTTCCAATGGAATCAACAAAAAACTTCAAAATGCGAGTGGAGAAGCGGGCAAAACTACATACATGTCTTTATATAAAGCATCTGACTGTAGTAGGAATGGAATTCGAAGCATACCAGTCTCCACAATAAATAAATTAATTTTAAGATAAGTTATTTAGCTAGTAACTTCGAAGCTTCGAGTACAACTAAATGAAAAGCTCTTTAACTAAATTGGATTTAAAGTTTACAAAACTCAAAGTTTGTTGTTAATTGTAAACCACACCTGTTAGTTAGTTTTAGTTGAGATACTTCGTAACTTAATACGTTGATAAGTTTTAAAACCGAAACGAAAACTATAATAAATGAACGCTACACACTCAACGGCCACCATCATGATAGTTATATCCTGTGTCGGGGGTCCGGAAACATACCCAACGACAAAGACCAAAATGACAACCCACGATTGGCGCTTGAGGCATGTTACTTCTGCATGTCGAGATGTTTAAGGGCATTGAAAATTTACTTTAGAGTTTTTCCAAGTCGAGCCGGCGCATTCAAACTGTAAATAGGAAGGCTCTACTGCTACTAATATGTATTAAGTGGAAGTATACAATATGAAATAAAAAATAATATACAATAAAACATCATTCCAATCCGGTAAAGTACCTCTGAGTTTTGACGTGTTTATTTTGTGTTTAAAATTTATCTCGTAAAGGAAAATATAGTCTATAATATAATCTACATGCTGTGGAAGAAATTCTATGACATGTATATGCTGGCGATAGGGCTTATAAGCCTCCCTGTTTAGCCACCACCGTTGGTGAAACACTCTATAGTGACTGCTCGTCAGCCTGCGTTTAACTAGTTGTATCGTAAAGGGCGGCAACGCACCTGCATACACTCTAGTGTTGCAGATGTTCATGTGGGGTGGTAATGGATTAAGATCAGGTGAGCTACCTTTCATTTTACGCCCTCTGTAATAAAAAATATTAATTTGAAATCACTACATAGTATAAAACAAAGTTGCTTTCTATGTCCCTATGTATGCTTAAATCTTTAAAACTACGCAACGGATTTTGATGCGGTTTTTTTAATAGATAGAGTGATTGAATAGGAAGGTTTATATGTATAAAAATAGTGTAGAAAAAAATTTTTTTTTGAGGTTTCTAATGCGATGTCGTAAATAATTACATTTAACGCGTGCGGGCCACGGGCAGTAATGAATAAATCACAACTACTGGATCGGTTTTAATCATTTTTTCAGTGAATGACATAGGCTATATATTTTATACCCGTGCGAAGCCGGAGCGGGCTGCTAGTTAATAATAAATTAAAAATCTTATACATAATATACATACATTAATTGATATATCAATGCCAACTTTCTTGCAGGACGTCTATGGAACGCAATACTTAGTTTTGTAATAGAGGATGCCATCTCCGTAATATCTCTCATAAATCAGTAGACAAAATCGAGTCGATATATTACGACGTCAATAATTTAAACGACTCCTAGCTAGCGATAAAGTCGTATCACACAGTAGACAGGTGTTCACATAAGCAGTGTTATAAATATATATAGACTGGTTTAAATAGTAAATAATAATAAATAAACGCTACACACTCAACGGCCCCAATTAGAATATTGATATCCTGTGTCGGGGGTCCGGAAACATACCCGCCACCTGTACCGTTTAAGGCAGGTTCGCTACCACTGCGCCACAACGTCGTCAAAAAGTAATAAGACATTTCAACTGTGTAAGCTTTAAGGCAAACTAAATAAACAAATAAAAAAATAAATAAACACTTCACACTCAACGGCCCCCATTAGGATAGTGATATTCTGTGATGATATTCGGGGGTCCGGAAACATGCACAATGACAAGGACAAACACACCCAGACCGAAACACACGCCTGGTCCCAGCGGGAAACGAAGCCTCAATACCTCAACGATGGAAGGGCCGACTTCGCTCCGTTAGCGCGAGAGTCGAGGGTTCGATCTTGACCCCTTTGGGCTATTGTCGTACCTACTCCTAGTGCAAGCTTTGAGCGTATTTGGAGGGAGGAATATTAGTAATGCCTTGAAAAAAAAAGCATTGCTAATATTCTTTAAAAAAAAAAGGTGTGTGTGCGATTCACATACGATAGAAGTGAAACTTTAGTAAATCGACAAAAGAATGAGATGAATATATTTAACAAGATATAAAAATATTCACAAACACTGTTAAATAATAACACACCACGCTGACTTCTTACTAAAAAGCTGTAATACGCAGCCGCATACATATATATATATATACATACACACCGACATTTGCTCTCTCGCTCTGGCTCACTAAAGCATGCCGCAAATAGGAGAGACCGATAATATGAAATAGTATGTATATTTCTGTCTCATTCTTCCTACACATTTTTGTATTTGTGTCTCTTATATGTCGTTTTTTCCGTTGCACGATTTCAAATCACAACGATTCTAAAGAACTTTCACTTCAAAAAGGCAGACAGGCAGTCGCTCTTAAGGTAGGTCGACAATATATTTTAGACTACTTGTATTATCATATTGGTTGAAAATATATCTTGCTATAAAAATACTGAACATTTGAACGCCATCTATGTGAAGTCGCTTTTATATGGTTTTCGGCATTCCAATTTATTGGCTGCCTAAGCAAATATGTATAGTATTGACGATGGTTTATTGGGTAGACTAATAAAATGGATTCATTTATTTTAGCAAACATGGGTAGTGATTGGGGCTACATATATAGTGTGTGCTGTGGCGCCGTAGTTTCTGAACTTTTGTGTATTCATAGAAATGCTTATAAAACTTTCTAATTATTTGAATGAGAATGCGTTCTGTTTGTTCTCGAAGTCTGATTAATTTTTGTTTTTTTTTCTTTGTGTGTATTTTGAGATCGAAATTGAAAAATTGGTATACATATAGACTCGTAATACAATGATGATTTTAAAGTTGATAATTGAATAGTCAAAACAAAGACTTTTATGCAAGGTCTTGTATATTTTGGTATGTCTTCTCACGTGAGCAGTACTACGCCGAGTAAAGCAATTTTGAGGTTTTATTTGTTAATACCTTTATGGTTGTTGAACAAACTCTCACCTCATCTCAACTTAACGTAGAAATAAGGATACTGCATCGACACACTTAAGCAAGACTCTACCACTCAAAAAGAAATTTCTTTATATCATAAAAGAAATATAAACAACAGTTTTTTTGCATAAAAAATATCCAAAATGCTCGTCCGGGGAAGTACTATACTCTCAGTCAACAGTAGCAATCTTGTTGCGTTGCGTAAAATAAGTGGGAGTGCCGGAGGCCCAATCTCCCACCAATTCTGTTCTCATTTCACCCGGCCCTTAACGCGCATGTGAAACTTCAAGTATCGCAAGCGTTCATTGCGGTTGTACTGTTTACTATCAGGCGGACATATGCTTATTTGCCAACCATCATGACAAAAAAATTAATAGGTATCGGTATATCTAACACCGTTGTGGCGTTGTGGGTAGCGAGTCTGCTTTTACCCTCGACGGTTGCGGGTTCGCTTCCCGCTCGGGCAGATGTTTGCATTGATCTTACAAATATCTGTTTCGGTCTGGGCGTTTGTCCTTGTGCGTTCCGCCACCGTGCTCTCCAAGGAGCACGTTAAGCTGAGGGCCCGGTTGCTATCACATAACGCCTGGTAATAATCGTTAACTCTAGATAAGTAAATTGCTGGTATCCAACGAGTTAATATTTCGCTTAGGGTTACGGAGGTCAGATGGCAATCGCTCTGTGTAAAAACTAGTAACCTGTCACATTCGGACAAGAGCAATAAGCAGACCCTGTGTAAAGGACCCTGGCAATAATGCTAGGAAGAAGTGGATATCGGTATATATCACTGCATAGTATAAAACAAAGTCGCTTTCTCTGTCCCTATGTATGCTTAAATCTTTAAAACTACGCAACGGATTTTGATGCCGTTTTTTTAATAGATAGAGTGATTGAAGAGGAAGGGATATATGTATAATAACATCCATTAAATAGTGAAGACAAAAAAAATAATTTGTGAGGTTTCTAATGTGATGTCGTAAATAATTACATTTAACGCGTGCGGGCCACGGGCAGTAATGAATAAATAAAAACTACTGGATCGATTCTAATCACTTTTTCAGGGAATGACATAGGCTATATATTTTTTACCCGTGCGAAGCCGGAGCGGGCCGCTAGTGTACTATATCATAATATTATATTTGCTATATAATTTTGTATCGCCTTTGTATAGTTGTCTATCTCAATTATTACAATTCATAATCTCTGTGAATATTAACGCGAATATCATCAAAGTAAATGAGCAGCGTATTCCATTTGATAATAATTATTTCTGATGTTATCTATATGTTAAGTAATAGCTCGTTAGTGTCGCACTGCTAGGCAAAGGCGTCCTCCTATTTAGAAGGATTATTAATCCGCCATGTTGCTTTTCTTTGAATTGGCAGATATTTTTCTATGTACAGATTTCCACACGATATTTTCCCTCAAAACATCACCCACATTCGCATACGTAATATTCTAAATAAATTAATAGAAAAAACATTTTTTTAAAACTAGCTTTTATTTAAATGTTCTAAAAAGAAAAAAAAACTTAGCATTAAAATCAACCTCATTAATTTATTATAAAAATAAATATTTATTATTATTTTTTTTATTTCATGACGGTTGGCATACAAGCATACGGTCCGCCTGATGGCAAGCAGTCTCCGTAATTTATGATCGCTTGTGACACTTGAACTGTCACATGCACGTTGCCATTCTCACGTGTTCCCTCCTTCCTACAATCTGGGCTCCTTCAAACGAGGCGTGAAAAGGCATCTTGCGGGTAGGCAAGGCGAAGATGGCTAACACGCTTACATTCCGCAACTGTGTTAGCCGCCGTCGCGTTTGGACTTTATTTCCACTTACCATCAGGTGGAGTAGAGTCATCTGCCCTACTTTCCAAATTTGAAATTTAATTATCTGGGAATAGTTCTTGACTCGCATTTAAATTTTGCAAAATATATTCAATTGTTAATTGGTAGAATACGTAAGCTTATGATAGTCTTTAAAACCCTGAGACATGTCGCCTAGACTCAACTTGTTATCCAAACTTACATTGCCCTCTGCCAATCGTTGATTTCATATTGTATTATTTCTTGGGGAGGAGCCCCAGTTACCACAATGAAATGTATTGAAGTTGCTTAACGTGCTGTTCTTAAGGTAAGCACTTTTCGTCCCTACACACATGTAAAATCATTACACACACAGAGAGGATCATTTTAACACAATCCTAAATTTATCATAATTATTTCCATTTTTTGCAAAGTAAGTTGTAACTTTTTAATTTCTATTAAGTACCTATTTTGTATTTAAATATCTGAGGGGAGTGGCGCCGAATGCTGAAACGGATGCTATCTTCAATTGTATAAATAATTATTGTTGTATTGTAACTTGTCTTTGCAGACACTGTACTTAAAAATGTACTTTTGGTCAATAAAGTTTTATTATTATTATTATTATTACAAATAATAAAAAAAATCCCAAGGAACAAGAAGGAAAAGAGGAAGAGAATAAAGGGGAAAGAGATTGGGCCTCAGGTGCTCTCAAATACATACATACATATAAAGCGCAAAACTATATTAAAAGCCTTTTACATTTATTGCCTAACTGTTACCGATTAAGTGTTAACAGAATTAACGCTAGATTTAATCCGATAAGTGGATAAACTCGTTCAATTTAGACAGTCTATTTGCAAATGTAGGTCTTTTGTATGCCCTAACGTAAACGCTTATATTTATATGTAAATTTGAATTAATTTAGTAGAAAAACTGTGAAAGGTATAAAGTTTTATCGTGACGTATACATATTTATGGAAAGCAGTTATTATTTTTATTATTGTTTCGTAAGGATCATTATTTATTTATTGATTCAACCAATCCACAGCATTTTACAACAAAGGCTTTCAATGTATCATAGCCTTTACATGAGCCAGATTGGAATTACATTAATTACGCTTAGTCTTTTTAAATTATAGTTATATCTTTTTGTAGCGTGGCAAACGGGAAAGAGTCTCACATGTTGTTATGCGATTACCGGCTCCCATGAACATCTTCAACACCAGAGGCCATACAGATGCGTTATATATTTTTCCGGCGTCGGGATGTGACGACCCCATCGCTCGCTGTTGGGATAACCTCTGTCACAGCAGAGATTATTCCACCAGTGCAATCAGTCACACTGGTGGTAGGTCTTTTGTTGCAAGAGGCCGGCTAGGTAGGTACCACCGCAGTGTCAAATATTCTGCCGCCAAATAGTAGTGCTTAGGCACTACTGTGTTCCGGTTTGAAGGGCATTGTACGCTAGTGAAATTAATGGGCGGGCGAGATTTAAGAACTAATATCTCGAGGTTGGCAACGCGTAAGTGGCACCTACTAATGGTGCTGCAAGCACTCATAGGCAAAAAAATATTATTCATATTTCACCATCATGTAATTGGTATCAAAATATAATTTCCAAAAAACACGATTGAACAAAAAAAGTCGATTTGTTAATTTAATAGGTCGTAAAGATTTTGAGAAGAAAGATTATAATTTTATGTATTATTTCTGATCCATAATACGAGCTAAGTCAACGTACGTGATCTTCCATACTAAGCGACAATTATAATATTGTGTTTAGTATCGAAGCCGATATCGCATTATGAGCAGTAGACTGTTCAATAATATCACGTGTTCAACCCGTAACAGTTTATGGGCTATTAAATTACATGCAAATTGATATTTTACGGCAAATAGGTATAAGAATCATATGTTAGAGGAATCTATAGTTTGATATTACTTGCTTGTCAAATTTGTGTTAGTAATTTGTTTTCTCAGAAGTACCACACAGCTCGCATAAGACCGTCCTCGCCAGCAAAGACGAGGTCCCTTGTTCTACACGTCGCGACGCGCTCACACCGTCGGGTGAGTCCATCGACTAGAATGCGGAGCGTTTCCTCCATTCACAATGACGTCTTTAGCCGTGGTTTGAGCTCGCAGGAGGCACCGTAAGAACGGATTCAATTTGACCCCCAACGAGGGCTATCTCTTTTTCCCGTCTGAGTCTCAGTACTCGGCTCTCCCACCCGGTGATACTCTCAAGGCCAGTAGGGTCACCAGCAAAACACCTTTAAAAAAAACCACACAGCTCCCAGTACAAATGGGCCGACCCGACCGGTGAAGTACTACTCTCTTACAGAAGATCAGTGTAAAGTAACAGTACCAGTGTTTATTTCTTCATTCTCCAAATAAATTTACTTCGAATATTTTTGGCAGTATTTATAAATTTTGAATAATAACCTGTGGTTGTAAATGCTTAGTAGGGAAAGCTTAAATAAATGAAAGACCGCTTTTGATGTATGTATAATAATCGAAATAATAATCTAATACTTTTGATTCGATAAAGTACGCTTAAATTGTTTTATTAAGTAACGAAATTTTAATAGAATGTTGTAAACAAAAAAACAATGGTAGGTGCATATGCAATATTTACTTATCATTCGCAACTCAATCAATGCAACAGAATTAAATTGGTTCGCAAATACGTCTCGTTTTGCAGGCAGGAAATCAATGTATTGATAATTTAATATGTAAAAACATGTCTGTATTTGAATGTTTAGGCTGTTGATAGTTGCAATATTGAGATATAAGTATGTCTTAATTATCTATATTCTTTATTTTGAATGATCTATATTGTTTGATTTGATGCATAATGAATTCATTGTTTTTTTAAATATATTTTTTATTTATTATTTATTCTCAATTACTCACGTGCTCGCTTGTTTTATTATTTAGTAATTGTCTTATTTTTTTTTCTTTGATTTTTGTATGAACTTGTTCTGCCTGTTTCCCATATAAAATAAAATAAATATTTCAATATAACTATGTTTTATAGTGATAACTGTTTGGGTACAGACACACATGCTCATTACTACCCCGAAAGCATGCTTTATTATCATTAAAAATTGAAATTTTTAATAAAGGTTATGGTCAAATTTCAATCATGAGTGCACAAGTCATTGACTTTTATATAAAACAGAGATAAATGCGAAATCATTTCATAAGGTCGATAATTACCTTTACTATACACTTCAATTAATACTTGTTTCAAACTTGTGACGTGTAGGCCCGCGGCCTGGCCTCGGCGCACGCTGAGCAGGGCCATGCATGCTTTTTTATTTATTTTTGTTTCATGACGATTGGCAAACAAGCATACGGTCCGTCTGATACTAAGCAGTCATCGCAACTTATGAATTTTTGTGATACCTACATTATATTTTATTATATTTACATTATATTACGTTGACAACCCATCGTCTCACTCATCGTACGAAGCACAAAAGTATTCTGTTACTTTACGCCGGTTTTTTATGAGAGTGTAGTACTTCTCCGGTAGCACATGGCTCTCAAATATTAACTGCTTGGGCTCGTTCCTTTAACAACGTGGGCATAGTGGTATTAATGACTTCAATTCTTGAAAAGACACGTGCGTGCGTACGGGCCGTGGCTTTATAGTTTATAGCAGCACACTTTATTACGTTATGGTTTATAATCACGACAATATTGTACAAAAAGATTACAGTCAAACATGACAGCCGAGCCAGCAATATTACACTTTCTGTGCTCGAGGCAAAACTGACAGCGCTGAGAAAGATTGATAAAGAACTGAAGAATATGACATTAATCATAACACAATTCCTATTAAATTGCTACTCTGTTTAACGCTGACTTATAATTTAGGAAAGAATTATTTTCTATATATTGTTATTATTTTGTATTACGCGTGTGTCTTTACATTTATAGTTTTTTAGTCCGCCTGGCGATAAGCAGTCATCGCAACCTATGAACGCTTGCGATACTTGAAGACCTTAAAGTGTCACATGCGCGTTGCTAACCCAAGGTATACGGGGGAAGGAGATAGGAAGAGAAAAAAGGAAGGAAACTGTGAGGATGGGAAATTGGGCCTCCGGCGCTCTAATTCAACGAAACAGTACCTACTGATACAGTTACTTTACGTCGATTTTCTGTTAGAGGGTAGTATTTCCCCGGTCAAGCTGGTGCATGGATGTAGGCTGGTTTATAGGTAGGACCTAATAACGAGATTAAAACTCCCACTGTACCCGGACAAAGTCGGGGCGGGCCACTAGTAAGAATAAAATTTTTTCTAATATCTCTAAATGCACTACGACCATCTATCATGATCATTTCATTGTGTTGCAAGAAAATAAATTCCTGTTCTTCAAAATGTAATATGTTAACCCATTCCCTGTCCAGACAGTAGACACAATAATTAAACAATTGACTATGTCTATTTTACTAAATGCGCTCGCGACTTCGCTCCCGTCGAGGTCGGCCTGTTACACCAACTAACCGCATCTTATCGCCCATCCGCAGTTTCTTTCTTATTCGGCTTCTCTGTCGTATCGTGATATAAAATCAAAATCAAAATCAAAATTATTTTTATTCAAGTAGACTTTTAAAAGTACTTTTGAATAGTCAAACGCTACCGACGGTTCGGAAGGTTGATTCTATCGAGAAGAACCGACAAGAAACTCGACAGTTACTCTTTTCAAATATATGTTTTTACAATTGTATTCTTTCATATAAAATTTGGTTCTTGAATGAGATCCAGCAATATTAAGAGTCACAAGCATTTTTATCGGAAAAATATTCCTCTAACGAATAATTTTTATGATAAGTTTATTTTTTATATACATTTGGAACTTGCTTGTTGGCAGTTCTAATAAGCAACCTGGAATTTTGTTGAAAATGCGAATACCTAGCCCTTTAAAATAATTACTGACTTTACGCAGACGAAAGCTAGGATTACAAAGTTTATTTTTGTTTCTAGTGTTAATTGAATGTACATCGCTATTTTTGCTAAAAGACTTTATAGTCTATAGCCTTCCTCAAGCAATGTGCTATCAAATGCAAAAATCCAAATCAAATCCGATCAGTAGTTCCAGAGATATAGATTGGACAGGGAAGGTTTTAACAGCCTAGTGAACTTCAATCTTTAAAATTTTTATTTTGATATTACTCGTATATACCTCTATTTTATTGATGGTAGGTCTTTTATTGCAAGAGGCCGGCTAGGTAGGTAACACCGCAGAGTCTAATATTCTGCAAAGCAGTAGTGTCTTTGTCATTACTGTGTTTTGGTTTGAAGGACACTGTAGGTTAGTCAAATTACTTGGGAAAAAGATTTATACATCATAGGCCGTATGCTTACTTGCCAACTTAGTTACAAAAAAAATTGTTACGGAGAACCTTATCACATCAACATTCCATGGATGGAACTTTCTTGAACGCGTGCTCCGGACTATATAAGTAAGTCCGGCGCTTTGACTGAGTCATTCAGTTCTGAGCAACGAGCGAAGAAACTACAAGCGATACAAGTATACATGTGCGATAACGTCCGATGACGATGATTCCCTCCTGATGACGTCCCAAGCCTAGGCTCGACCTCGCAGGAGGGGCCGTAGGGACAGATTCGACTTGTGCCCCGCGCGGGCAGTCCATCTCTTACCGGCTGAGGTCTCCAGACCCGGCCCCCACCGGTGACGCTGTCAAGGCCACTAGGGCCAACAGTAATAGACACTCCGAAAAAAAAATGTGCGATAATTAGTAACCTCTGGTATTCTTTTGGACTACGATTGACCTGTGATTTGGACCTGTGATTTGTGAAGTTCTGTTGTGTGATCTAGAAGATCTCATTACAATCTCATTCAGAGCAGTCACGTGTTTTATTCCCAATCCGTGAACCCCAGACCGTAACACTATTAAATGTTTGTGCAAAATTTATTTCATTATTTTATATCATCATATATTAAATACTGAGGTAACCCTAAGCTTGCACTTAGCTCTGGAGGATGTGTTCCACCTGATTGCTGCTGAAACTTTATTACGAGCTCGGATAGTTGGTGATCCATTACAGTCCGAGGCTAATGTAATAATGGACATCCTAACCGAACTGAACGTTGCGAGCAAACAAATTTGCTATCTCCCATAACCTTGTTATAAACCGCAGGTACTATGGTCCTGTTTTCGATAGAGGAGTTATTTTAAAGTGATTCGAGCCTTTTTGAGAAATACATCAATTTGGTTCTTTGTGTCCTCCGACTTTTATTGGGTCTAGTTTCGGACAGAATGTTATCTACATAATAAATAAATAAAATTGAAGTGTAAATAAAAAATAAATTTTCAAATTTTTTGTCTGTTTGTTTGTTCCGACTAATCTCTGAAACGTTGTCATAAGTTAGCAAACAAGCATACGGCCCACCTGATGGTAAGTGGTTGCCGTAGCTTATGAGCGCTTGCAGCACCATAAGTAAGTGCCACTACGCGTTGCCAACGTCGAGATATTGGTTCTTAAATCTCCTCTGCCCAGTAATTTCACTAGCCTACACTGCCCTTCAAACCGGAACACAGTAATGCCAAAGCACTACTATTTGGCGGCAGAATATTTGACACCTACCGGTGGTACCTACCTAGCCGGCCTCTTGCAACAAAAGACCACCACCAGTGAAAATGGCGTTCAGTGAACAGTTCTAAGTTGATTATGCAATATTTAAGCACTGCATTGGTTTCTACTAAATTGGTATAGGTGTGACTTATACGTCTATTAATAAGTTATTCAGAAGATCGGAAATATATGTCATGGTTCAAGTTAATATTAAGAGGTTTTTGGTGTAATGGTGTTAGGCGCCTCGAGGCATAGACACGAGTGTGACAGTCATGGTGGGAATATTTGATAGCGGCTACACCCGCTTTTGTTGAAAATATAGCTTCCCTGCATTTAGAGAAATTTACCATTCTTATTGATGCCTACTTATTACAATTTTTATATCGTTTAGTATATTTTCATAGTAAAAAAATATTTTGTGTTTCATGGCGGTAGACAAACAAGCATACGGCCTGTACCGCAACGTATGAACACATGCAATACTTGAAGTATCACTTTTGCGTTGCCAACCAAATGGCCAGAACAGAGGGGGTGAGTGAAGGAGATTAGGCCTCAGGCGCTCTTACTCTCTCTCTCTCTCTCTCCCTTACAACAGTACTCTGTATATTATTGAACGTTATATTTTGCAATAGTCGTTCAAAGTACAACATTAAAATATAACAGTAAATAATAACTTTTATTCATATCTTACACTGTGAAACGACGACGAGATAAAAGCGATATTTAAAAACCAACCAAGTTTATGTCGGACTATGACATTAGATGTTCCGTAGCACCGTAGAATAAAAGTATCGGAATTCTGAAAACAATTTATTTGTAATTTTTGAAACGAACTAACGCGGCTTACAGGTAGTAGTGAGATTTATTAGAAATCTCAAATCTGTCTGTGTGTGTGTAGTTGTGTGTATATAATATAGCCTACTACATACCACTGTATAAGCAAATGAGCACATGACCAAGTGAGTGCGCAACTGCGCAACTCTCTCTTTCTCCCTCTCTCTCCATCCCTGTCTCTTTTTATCATATAGCCTATTGAAATATACAGATTTTATTTTGAATTACATTCGGAGTTGAAGAAAAACGTAATAAACCTCTTTTTCGACGCGGGTACCCAGACCGCACAATTTCTTTTTTAATATTTGTTGTGTATTTTTTAAAAAATAATGTCATACGGACGGACGGCAGAGTTATAGTAATAGGGTTCCGTTGCCTTTGGGTACGGAACCCTAAAAAGTTGCATGAAAATGCTCCACTAACGATTGTGTTGGTAAATGTATGCGGAATGGGGACGGACGACCGGCTTCAAGACACGCTTTATACGGCAACTAAGAGAAGCAGCTCGTGTTTTGCTTAAACCGATGTATACATTTTTAACAAAGAAATATTCTACACTATAAAATATCTTTTAAGACTGATGTTTGCTAAACAGTTAAGATTTATATGCGGTTAAGCGATGTTTATTTTGCTATTTTGCTATTTTTGAAGTTATACTTCTTTTAGCGCGTTAGGGAAAAATGATGAGAGTTGAAATTTTTACGATTCGCGAGCACACCGTCACAAAAACCGACACCCTGAAGTTATAGTTAGCTATAGTCAACATTTTTTTGGTGATATTTAAATAAACTTTATTTAACTAGATAATGCGTTACAATAAAACTTTCAATGTATTAAATACCTTTTTTGTATTGTTAGTGTTGTTTTTTCTGCAAACGTAGAAGGCTGTTACGCCAAAGAAGTATAACTTCTAACGCGTGTAGATAACACACACTTTTTTTTCTTTATGAATATAATCAATAATTTTCCAGTTTTAACTAATTCCTATTTTCCGGACTCGGTGTGTTAGTCCTTGTTTCCGGACTCCCGACACAGGATACAACTATCCTAATGAGGCCCGATGAAGCTTTAGCGTTTATTATTATTATTATTTTCAAGTTATTATTAATTCCCAAGGGACACTTGGACTATTGTCATTTTTTTTTTTCGGAATGTGTATTGCTGTTGGCCGAACTGGCATTGACAGCGTCACCGAGTGGGGGGGCTATGAGCTAATTCATGCTACTTTAAAGGGCAATAAGAGTATTAGTAATGACTTCAAAAATCATTAACGAAGACAAGAATAAATAATTACCAGTCAAGTGCGTTGTGGACCACGCACAGTTGAACCTAAAGGGTTCCGCAGCATGGTTATATAATAATAACTTTATTTCGACTAACAATGGATCATATGTTGTTAGTAATACAAGTATCTTACGCCTATTTGTTAGTAATTTCTAAAACTTATTTAACCTAAGACAGGATTAATTTGCCAGCACGTGAATCCGATAGCAGTGATTCACATACAAACAACTTCTATTAACAAATGCTCTCAGGACGCCACTTGAGCTGGAAAGAATCCTGCGCAACAACGATGTGCACCGCTTTCGCATAATGGTATAAAAACAGTCCACATACGCCTCGGCAAACATCCCCGATGCACTAAAAAAACGATACTCATTAGCATCCTGAAAGCATTGTTATATTGTACACGCAGGGCGTTGTAATGTTTCCGCGTATAGTCTGCCCACAGGCTGCTAGGGTAAAATGTGGTGCAATAAGCTCTGAAAAGCGTTATTTTGACTGGCATTGAGCAACGAGCAAACCTGCGAACAATCATATTTGCCCTAGCAGACAAAGCCCAGCGTTCTCTCTCAATATCTGCATTGTCTTTCAAGTCATAGAATACTACATGGCCAAGATATTTAAAGCATTCAACTCTCTTTAGTGGAACCCCGTGTAACTTGATAGCAGGTACAATAGATGGAATCGATTTTCCCCTGGCCTGAAAGACCATGCATTCGCTTTTCTTACAGTTATAGACTAAGCCATGACGTTTGAAATAGTTCTCACAAAGACTTAGCAGTTTTGCTAACCCACAGACAGATGCACTCAGCTGAACCATGTCGTTTGCGTAACTAACGTTATTAAGACAGACTCCGTCAATATGACATCCGACACGAGTGCTACTGAGCGTCTGTATTAGGGCATTCACATACAGATTAAACAACTTGGGTGAGGTCAGGCCACCCTGCCTCACCCCACATTCCAACCTGTAAGACCTTGAGTAGCTCTCTGACCATCGCACAACAGTAATCTGATTTTTATGCCAAAACTTAAAAATCCTGTTGATCTCTTCAGGCATGCCAGTGAGTTTTAATTTCTGTCATAAGATATCGTAATTCACCAGGTCAAATGCCTTGGATAAATCGAGAAAACAGGCGTAAATGGGTGATGGTAAGGTTATGAAGAATCTTAACGGTTTCAAAAATAATAACGAATTAAAACCGACCGCAAAAATAAGTTGGTAATTTCATAGTAATTATTAAAAGTAATATGAAAAACAAAGTTATGGGAAAAACTTATATATCTCTTAAATTTATAGACCTATCTTCTTCAAACTAAATGTGGATGAAAGTTCATGTGGTACTCTATAAGCTCAAATTTTTCCAGAATTTTAAATCTCATAGTTCAAAAGTTAGAGGGGGGGGACAAGATTTTTACGACTTTAGGAGCTAATATCTCAACAACTACTGGCTTAATGAAAAAACTCAAAATCAAACCTCCTTATCATTTTAAAAGAACTATCCAAAGATATCTCACACGTTGCCATACGTTGAAATTTTTTTTCAATCGTCAGTTACATGTATGGACTGCTACCCTTAATTCATATATATATTAAGATTTTATTACAATCCTTGTGCGGTTCATGGAATACACCTAATTAGTAAATTTCGTATAGATAGAGTCAATGGTCTCCGAGTAAAATGACTGTGACATACGGACAGACAGACGGACAGACGGACGGACGGACAGACGGACATGACGAAACTATAAGGGTTCCGTTTTAGCCATTTGGCTACGGAACCCTAACAATAGAAAAAAATAACTATACCAAAAAATATAAAAATACAACTGTAAAAATAGTTAAAAGAGGTGTTTTACTATGCAAGTGTTGATACTGTTAAGGTAGTTTTCCATACAAAGGATACAAGAATACTCAAGCATATCAGTATTCTGTAACTGAACCAGAGTGTACTTCACTTAGACTAGACAGAAAAGCTATTGTATTGAGGTACATCCCAAACTGAACTTAGAACAAAGACTACGGAAGAAGCGAACCGTTAGTAACATATTATAAACAAATTTTTAGACAGTTTTAATACTAGGTTTTTTTTACTAAAGTGGTATCTTCTTCTTATCGATTGGTTAGTGGTCAACCTAGTATCAGAGTTGTTCAGGTCGCCCGTAGGCCTCTGACTTGACTTATCGACTGATGTCTAATTGTCAACAGCCGGGACCGACTTTTTACGTGCCCTCCGAAGCACGGAGACGCTCGGTTGAAGTACCACTATGCGATCACCCATCTAGTGACTGACCGCGCCTAAAGTTGCTTAACCTACCGATCGTTTACCGATAAAATGAAAGTATAAAGTATATTTAAAGTGGTATGAAGCCTTTTATGTGTTTTTTGTTGCACATAGGACCTTAGTAAAAAGAGTTTATTCGCGTTCAAAAATGCACCCCATTTACTACAAGTTTACTGGCATCGTGATGTGACGACCCCATTGCCCGCTGTTGGGATAATCTATGTCATAGCAAAGATTATTCCACCAGTGCAATCAGTCACACTGGTGGTAGGTTTTTTGTTGCAAAAGGCCAGCTAGGTAGCTACCACCGTGTCAAATATTCTACCGTCAAATAGTAGTGCTTAGGCATGACCGTGTTCCGGTTTGAAGGGCACTTTAGGCTAGTGAAATTACCGGGCAGAGGAGATTTATGAACCAATATCTTGAGATTGGCAATGCGTGAGTGACACCTACTAATGGTGCTGCAATCGCTCCTAGGCTACGGCAACCACTTACCATCAGGTGGGCCGTATGCTTGCTTGCCAACTTGTAACATAAAAAAAGTTAACAGTTCTGTTAAAACGTCTACTGACGTCTGTTGTGACTACTCTCAGTCAACGTTGTTTCAATAGTGATTACTAATTCGAGGCCACTTCCATTTATCTCTATTCTGTGGCTACCCACGTTTTTCAAATGCTCAGACATATATCCTATCGCATTGACTAGACGTACACTTATTGGTTCTTATTTACGTAACACGTTTCCAAGCTAAGATTACATAACGGCATCATTATTGTATATTTTGCAGATGTGACATGTGAAATGAAAACTATTGTTGTATTGATTTATTAAATATACTTGGTCGTCCTCTCAGTATTAATCTTATGAACAAAAATTTCGGCCCCGGTTGTTATCTCATAACATCTGATAATAATCGTTAGGTCTTGATAATGAAATTGCTCTTGTACGGGTTATGGTCGCCGTACAGGGATTTAGTTAAACAAAGGAGTTAAGGATAAAATGGTTTAATGAAACCTAACTACTAAATGGTAAAATGGTTAAATGGTGAAATGGTTATGAAAACACGCGAACCGACGGGCGATTGGACGTGAACTGAACTTATAACTAATGGAATAACGCGGGCCGGCGTAAACGCTGACACTGCGTTACCTAATGTGCGACGCTTAGCATCGTACAGCTCTTATCCAATAAGTTACTGGTTCGTTAATAAGCAGACCTTGGGTAAATAAAATAAAATACGAAGAAGAAGATCTTATACAAAACATTGTCACAACACTTTTAAAAAGAACTAAAAATTCAATTTATTTCGAATCAATTTACTTTAAACTCCAGTGAAAATCTATTAAAGTTTCATACTTATATCAGCTTAGCCATAATGAGCGTTCTAAAATTATAAAACTTTCAACGTCAGGCTCTCATCTTCGTAAGATAAGTCGAGGCTGCAGATCGGCTTTGTCAAAAGATATTTGCAATTTAATAGCGTTATTATCATAATCGATGTCCGGTGGCTGAGGGAGTTGGCGTGCAGGGACGGAAATTAATTTTCCGTAATATATTGTAGCGAAAACACAATAGACTTTTTTCAAACTGTTGGGATAACCTCTGTCACAACAGAGATTATTCCACCAGTGCAATCAGTCACACTGGTGGTAGGTCTTTTGTTGCAAGAGGCCGCCTAGGTAGGTACCACCGCAGTGTCCAATATTCGCCGCCAAATAGTAGTGCTTAGGCACTACTGTGTTCCGGTTTGAAGGGCACTGTACGCTAGTGAAATTACTGGGCGAACGAGATTTAAGAACTAATATCTCGAGGTTGGCAACGCGTGAGTGGCACCTACTAATGGTGCTGCAAGCGCTCATAGGCTGCGGCTGCCACTTACCATCAGGTGGGCCGTATGCTTGTTTGCCAACTTCTAACATAAAAAAAAAAAAAAATCGAAATTTAGCTGTTTGGCAGTAAGCCTTTTACATTTTACAACTAAGTATCACTGCAGGTCAGATATTCTACCATTAAACAATAGCGTATTTTGCATTACGGTGGTTCGGTTTGAAGAACACCGTAGCCAGTGAAATTTCTAGGCTAAGAAGATTTAAAAAACAATATCTTGAAGTTGGCAATGCGTGACTGACACCCACAAGTGTTGTTGCACTTTTAACTTTTAGTGCTCATAGGTGGGTCATATGCTTGCTTGCCAACTTTGTCGCATGAAAAATCATAACAATTTACCGTGCGGATGCCTGCCTACTCTGAACTGATATTGTTTTAGCCTTTGGAACTCACACTCATCAAACGCTATTGAATATCTTCATTCTATAAGAGTAGTACTTAAACGCAAGGTCCTCTAAATCGTTGTTGCAGAGCCATGCTCTTCTCAGCTCAAAAGGGTAAATTAACAGTATCAATAGGTACTGTTGCACTTCGTGCGCTGGAGACTCATCCCCTCTGTTCCCTTCTTTTTCCTTCTCATTGCTTCCGTCCTTTCTCTTGTAACCTATGGCTGAATACGTGCATGTTATACTCAAGTATCGTAAGCGTTCATAGGTTGCGGTGTCTGCTTGCCATCGGGCGGACCGTATGCTTTTTCGCCAACCATCATGAATTAATAAAAAGATATATATACAAAAATTAACCAGTCAAGTCCCCTGTCAGACTCGGACATAAAGCGTTCCTTGCTACTGTAAAAATTATACATTTTATCGCGAATTAGAAATTACGTAATTACTTTACAGAACAAATTGCATTAAACCTATGCAATTCATTAAAAATCTCTAAAAGAACTGGCTCTTTATCGGCTTTGTTAAACCAGCACAAAGTGAATGCAGCTCAAGTTATTATTATATTTGTCCGAGGTTTAATGGATCTATGAGGTAACCTACATTCTAAAGCCTAATTAAATTAATTACGTCCATACTCGTAGTAATGAGCTTATTGTATTAATCGTTATTATGTTTATCATACTTTAATAGAAGCTTGACTCCGATTAATTTTGATTCATTATTTTATTTACGGTAGTGGAGCCATGCCCATAGCTCAAACAGGCTGGCTAGAGCGGGGAACTACTTCCCTCTTCCACAATCGGCGTAAAGTATCAGTATCAGTAGGTACTGTTGCGTTTCGTGCGATGAGTGAAAGTGCCGGAGGCCCAATCTCCCAAACCCTTTGTTCCTTACATTTGCCCTTCTCATCGCCTCCTCCTGTAACTTCAAGTATCGCAAGCGTTTCTATGTAGCGGTGACTACTTTGGTCGAGATCTGATGCAGGGGTCTTGGAGAGATCTTAGAGCGAATTCGATTTTTTAAAAGCATTTGTCCATTTGCTCCGGAGCCATTTGAAGATGTGAAACTTCTGTCGATGATCGAATGATGCCACAAAAACTACACAAAAACATTTATATATATATATATACTTAGCACCGGTTTCCGAATATCATATTTTGAATTTTTGTTTTAAGTTCGATATATTTTTACTATTAAATTATATTGGATAAGTTAAGCTAATGGACACTTTATAACGAATCGAAACCTTGCTTTTATTATATCATCCTACCGGGTAAAGGAGACACTGATAATAAGCACAAATTATTTGAAAGTTGAATTAGCTTATTCAAGTTTGCAGTTAGTCATAATGAAGTACAAAACGGCAAAACCAGAAAAAAAACTTTTTCTTTTTGTTCTAGGAACAGTGAAATCGTGGAGATAACGAGTCGAAAGAGACGCAATGGATAAGAGAAAGCGGCTAGCTGTTTATTTCTAATATTGAACATTAAATATTATTATATCCCCAGAAATTGTAATCATACAATAATAACAAAAATTAATAAATAAACGCGACACACTCAATGGCACACTCAATTAGGTTAGTTATATCCTGTGTTGGGGATCCGGAAATATACACAAGACAAGGACAAACACACTCAGCCCGGAAAACACATGCCTGTATGGTCAATACAAACATCTGCTGCTTACGTCAGGTTCGCTACCACTCCCCCCAACCGGAAAGGTAAAACTCTGTTGTACTCTGAGCTTGTCGTGCCGGGGGAAGGGGGTCTCAATAGCCGGGAGTCAAATGGGCACCTTCGACTTCACCATCAGCTTCACTGCCCGGTGAAACTGATAGGGTCCGACAGTTCCGGCGTAGGGCGTTTCACGTCCTATAACAGTTAATAAAATATTTATTAGGGAAACCTATTTTCAATTTTCTGAGCTAAATTTATTTAGTGAGCATTTGAAACGACGCAAGTTCTGATTCTATCAATAGTCTCAGATATCATGAATACAGTTTGATAGACTCGTTTTTATTATAATAGACCACACATGTATTTTCAATGCGATTTGCGTCTGTATTATCAATTTGTAAGTACTATAGGTTAGGTATATTATTTATCGCCATTAGCTTTTTACTTAAATATTCCAGTACGCCTAATTGGACATTTTTTTATTCATAACTGTGTTATTACTGAAATTGAGATTTAATGGTGGATATTTTATGAGTTAATTGTTTCGTGCCGGATCGTCGAACGCAAAGAATTTCATGGGCACTACAGTCGTCGGGAGAAATTAATAATATTGTTACGGGCCGGGGTTCGCTAATTTGGAAACAAACACCTGATGGCTCTAAACAAGACTTTATTCTAGGTCTAGATTAAACAACAGAACTTCACAAACAACAGGTCCAAATCACAGGTCAATCACAGTCCAAAAGAATAGCCGAGGTCACTAATTATCGCACTTGTTCACTGGTATCACTTGTAGTGTCTTCGCTTGTTGCTCAGAACTGAATGAATCAGTCGACGCACCGGGCCGCTTATATACGCGGTTCGAGAGAGCTCCGTCCGCGGAACGCTATTCTACATGTTTCGAGAATACATCTTTCTCGAACCCGCGCGGCGGTCGTAGAAATAAACAAAATGAGTAGCAAGCGATTTTGAACCTTATGCCCCTGTGATAAGGTTCCCCGTAACAATATAAACAAATTTTTAACCATTAATGTATGTTTTAATTATTCATGTCACATTTTATAAATTGCTAATAGTCTGTGATGCAATAAAGAAGTCGAGAAGTTGTATGTGTATATAATGTTTATATTAAAAAACAAAAAGTTTTCGACGTTACTAAATAATAAATATTAATTATATTCAGTGTAATTTCTGTTTCGTGTACAAATAAAAGATTTATAAGAGAATGAGCTTATGATGCTTATGTCAATACACATTGCAGCCCATTTCTCATTAAGATAGGATTAAGATTGACTTCGATTGATTGATTTCGACGTTGTGGCGCAGCGGTAGCGAACCTGCCTTAAACCCCACAAGTCGCGGATTCGATTCCCGCTCGGAGCATAATATGTTTGTATTGACCATGCAAGCATATTTTCCGGTATGTGTGTATTTGTCCTTGTCATTGTGAATGTTTCCGGACCCCCGACAAAGGATATTACTGTTTAAGATGAAGATGTTATGGGTCCTGAAACACACAATTACAAGCACAAAAACCCATCCAGATCGAAACACATGCCTATGGTCAATACAAGCCTGACCTGTGGCACCGCTGTGCAGTCTTATTTTTATCGCGTGGTTAGTGGCCAACCTAGTGTCAGAGTTGGTCAGGTCGCCCGTAGGCCTCTGACTTGACTTATCGGCTGTTGTCAAATTGTCAACAGCCGGGACCGACTTTTTACGTGCCCTCCGAAGTACGGAGACGCTCGGTTGAAATGCGATCACCCATCTAGTGACTGACCGCGGCTTAAGTTGCTTAATCTACCGATCGTTTACCGATCAGTGGGTGCACTCTTCTATGAGCGTCTCAAGCAGAGTTGTGTACTGTGCAACAACATCGTCGAATCAAAACATGTTGTGGAAAAAAGTGATAAATAAATACCCTTGCATATTACTAGTGTACCTATTGATGAAGTATGGATGAAAACACGTGCACTTCAGATTTCAACAGATCAAATACAGCTCTGGAATTCGAGAAAATCAAAGACATAGATCGTAGTATTTAATCAAAGAGACTCAGAAATGCCCGCAGAGGTTTGGAATGTTTCCTTTTTGACATTTCAAAGAACCCGTAAATAGTTTGCGGTACCTGAAATCCTATTTCATTTAATACCTCAATGTAGTTACTTGAAGTTTCGAAACAATGTTATAAAATATCTTGTTTCTATGTTATTTCTACAAGTATTATAAAAAGCTTTTTATATACTGTAATGATCATTAAGCATACAGTTGACGATAGGCTCAACAGTCGCTGGTTCAATTCCCGCTCGGAGTACATGTTTTGGAAGTTATACTTCTTTTGGCGCGTTAGGGAAAAATGATGAGAATAAATTTTTACCATATGAGCGCACACCGTCACATAAAACCGACACCCTGAAGTTAGCTATAGTCAACATTTTTTTGTGAAAGTGACGTTTATTTTGAGATTGACAGATCATTTTTATAGATTATTTGTGATATTTAAATAAACTTTATTTAACTAGATGCGTTATAATAAAACTTTCAATGTATTAAATACTTTTTTCTATTGTTAGTGTAGTTTTTTCTACAAACGTAGAATAAGGCGAAAGATAAAATTTATGAAAAGATTTTTATCTTGTTACGCCAAAGACGTATAACTTCTAACGCGTGTACATAAGTACACACACACTTTTGTTTATAGATATCTGTTTTGGTCTTTACGTTTGTTCTTGTGCCTTGTGCCTCATCGTGCCTCGGAGAGTATGTTTAGCTAGTCTCGGTTGTTATCACATAACATCTGATAATAATAATCGTTAGCTCTTGATCGGTAATTTGTTCTTATCCCATGAGTTACTAGTTCACCTTCAGGGTTGCGGATATCAGGTGGCAAATCACTTTGTGTAAAAACTAGCAACCTGTCAAATCTGGATAATAAGCAGATCCTGGGCAAAAATAGCATTATTAATGCTAGGAAGAAGAAGAGGATAAGATGCTCAGAGTTTGTATTTAAATCATTATTCACATGGCCGCAGCCGCTGGCAGAAACTAGTTATATAATTATTATTTTTTGGCAAACAAGCATACGGCCCACCTGATGGTAAGTGGTTGCCTTAGCCTATGAGCGCTTGCAGCACCATTAGTAGGTGCCACTCACGCGTTGCCAATCTCGAGATATTGGTTCTTAAATCTCGTCTGCCCAGTAATTTCACTAGCGTGCCCTTCAAACCGGCACTGCCTAAGCACTACTATTTGGCGGCAGAATATTTGACACTACGGTTGTACCTACTGACTGAGTGTGAGTGATTGCACTGGTGGAATAATCTCTGCTAAATTATATTGTATCTTCAGACTCAACAGACAAACACATGTGTCTGCTGTTGGTTAAAAGATTAATCCGGTTTTAACTTCCCATTTTCTCCCATAGATGATGGAAATTCGGATTTTCATTTTAAGATTTTTCCGATTTAAGGTGAAGGTTGCTTCTGCCCGTGTGCACGCTACATTGCGTGTGTAACGAATCGATAGTATCGAATGTGGGTATTGCATGTTTCTGAAACCGACGCGAACTCGATCGGAACTGGTTCATTGTATGACATAAAGATTTAGGCGTGCGTTTAGGCGTGTGCGGAATATATTTTAAGATATTTTTTCTACTTTTCTTATGTGGATTCCATATGGTTTTGCACTTCTAAACTATAATAATAAAACTCCTAGTTGTGTACCTTTATCTTAAATATTGTTACGGGCTGGGGTTCGCGAATTTGGAAACAAATACCTGATGGCTCTAAATAAGACTTTATTGAGATCTAGATTACACAACAGAACTTCACAAAATCACAGGTCAATCACAGTCCAAAAGAATAGCCGAGGTCACTAAATATCGCACTTGTTCACTGGTATCACTTGTCTGTTTGTTCGCTCGTTGCTCAGAACTGAATGACTCAGACGAGGCGCCGTGCCGCTTTTATATAACGCGGAACACGGGTTCGAGAAAGTTCCGTCCGCGGAACGCTATACTACATGTTTTGAGAATGCATTTTCTAGAACCTACGCGATGTTACAGTAAATAAACAGAGAGAGTAGAAAGCGATTTTGAACCTTATGACCCGGTGATAAGGTTCTCCGTAACAATATAATTACAGACTTTAATATATAATATAATTAAATAAAGTTGTCCCTTATTGGGACCTAATGTTAGTTATTATATTATGTATAGGAATTTCCCTACTTCTTTTATTACCGGAGGTCACTTGACCAGCGTCAGCGGT
Source organism: Hestina assimilis (assembly GCA_023373885.1). NCBI lineage: Eukaryota > Metazoa > Arthropoda > Insecta > Lepidoptera > Nymphalidae > Hestina > Hestina assimilis. The sequence continues at coordinate 14,413,818 of CM041746.1, read as the reverse complement.
GCATGAAAGTTGCATTAATGTCATGATGTAACCTAGCGCCCTATACCATGTCAGCTAAGTAACGTAAACAAACATGTTCTTCTTCTTCGTCCTAGCATTATTCCCGGTATTTTATTTTACCCAGGGTCTGCTTATTACTCTTATCCGCATTTGACGGGTTACTAGTTTTTACACAGAGCGATTGCCATCTGACCTCCGTAACCCTAAGGGCAAACCAGTAACTCATTGGATAAGAGCAACTTACTTATCAAGAGTTAACGATTATTATCAGATGTTTTGTGATAACAACCGGGCCGGCAGCTTAACGTGCTCTCCGTGGCACGGTGGGGAGACCCACAGACAAACGCCCAAACTGAGATAGAGATTTAACAAATATCTGCCCGAGCGGGAATCGAACCCGCAACCGTCGAGACTAAAGGCAGACAGGCTGCCCACAACGCCACAACGGTGTCAAACAAACATGGAATCGAAAATTCGGTTTAGCCTTTTATGGAAAACTTTTATGGAAAACTGCCGTTACTCTTACTTGATATCAATATTGCAATTAATAGGGTTGTATTTCGCCTGTACTATTGGCCCATTTACACCAAAAAGTAAAACTCAACTACTACTAAGTTATTAAAAAATCCTTTTATTTCTTTTGCCAACCTAATCTCGCCCGTAAAGGAACAAACTTAATTCAATATTCAGTTTAAAACAATTTAATAAATAAAAGAGTGTTTTATGTAAGAATTTTTATTTTTTGTTTTAAAATAATTAAGTAAAAATAATATTATAAGTAGCGTCGAACCTGACGTGTCAAGAACGACCTAACGAGCGATCGATGCACACTATAAACATACACGCCTTTTCCATGACATGTGAGTCTCCACAAAATGTATTCCGTCACTAAACAGCACACTATAAAGTATAGAGCTGGACAACTCGACACTTTTTTTATGTTAGAAGTTGGCAAACAAGCATACGGCCCACCTAATGGTAAGTGGATGCCGTAGCCTATGAGCGCTTGCAGCACCATTAGTAGGTGCCACTCACGCGTTGCCAACCTCGAGATATTAGTATTCTTAAATCTCATTCGCCCAGTAATTTCACTAGCTTACAATGCCCTTCAAACCGGAACACAGTAGTGCCTAAGCACTACTATTTGGCGGCAGAATATTGGACACTGCGGTGGTACCTACCTAGCCGGCCTCTTGCAACAAAAGACCTACCACCAGTGTGACTGATTGCACTGGTGGAATAATCTCTGTTGTGACAGAGGTTAATCCCAACAGCGGGCGATGGGGTCGTCACATCCCGACGCCTTTAATAACTTAATTATTTAAATTTGACCATGTAGATTTAAGGTCTACATTTATCTTCAATTTCGGTAAATATATTGAGAGGTTTATGTTCGTTTACATATTATAGCTTTAATTTTAAATTTAAATTAATTAATGTGTCTCCCGTAACTTGTTTTCTTACCCAAAGTTTCATTATTGTTAAAACAAAAGCACAGTGACCGCAGACACAAAGGTCTTCGAATTCATGAATTTAAATAATATTATACTAAATACATTGATTTACATGAATTTTATAGCGTGTAAATTCTTTTTTTGAAACACGTATATGCGCGTTTTTAGCCACTTGTACACTCATATACAACTCATATAAGAGTGTATTAATTTTTCACCGTTTAACCCCTTCGTTGACTGACGACGCGCGGTTAGAGCGTATACGCTCGGATAAGCACTTGTACACGCGTTTATATTATAATATGTTACATTTATTAAAATATATATTACACAAATAATAAATAAACGCTGCACACTCAACGGACCCCATTAGGATAGTGATGTTCTGTGTCGGGGGTCCGGAAACACATACAAGGACAAGGACAAATACGACCAGACCGTAAAATATGCTTGCATGGTCAATACAAACATATTATTCTCCGGAGCGAAATACGAACCCGCGACGTGCGTTTAAGGCAGGTTCGCTACCGCTTCGCCACAACGTCATATGTATATAGTATGTTGCAGAATCCGCTTGATTACAATTCGAGTGGTGGATATTTATATCTGTTTATACCATGATCGGTCGGCACAGGCGCTACCTTGAGAAACGATGGTTCATGGTCCCTTGAATAAAAACGCACCATGACAGAAACAACGGACGTCAAAAGCCGTCCATACAACTGACTACTCTTTCGTTTATATTTAAACATGGTATTAAAAATAAATGAATAAAACATACTCTAACATAATATATTATAATACATGATGCTTCAGTATGAGTTTATACGTATTCGAAAGTTTGAATACACTTTTACAAGACGAATATACTTCTTGAATAATGTTTTATAAGTTCTTCAGCGTATTCTTTAGCGTGTATATTTATGTGCCAGTATATTCTTCAAATTGTATATATAATTATATATAAATATTGTTGTTTTACAATAAATTTATTTTATTTTAAATCAGTTACATACCCCCATTTACTCTTTTCCTGTTTCTGAAGATATCTTATTGAGAAGTCTATTTTGTTCAAATTTTAAACTTCATTAGAAAGAAAGAAAAAAACAATTTATTTGAGAACACAGGAAAGTACCAAAACAATAATAATTATATAGTAAAATAAAAAATAAAAAAACAAAAACGTAAAACAGTATTGGCAAAAAATAAAAACAAAATAACAACTCTAAATATAAAAGAAAAAAATGTATTTTTAACCATTGTCTACTGTGTTCCAAAATGGCGTATCATTCAGCATTTGTTCTGAAACCTAACACTGATTTTCAATGACAGCCATTATAAGTTACATTAGATGAAATATATGTAGATAAGTAGTAGATAATAGATAAGATGTAGATAACACCATTGGCTGGACTTATTTTTATGCAACGTACCGCTTGAAAAAGTTAATACAATTAAAGACTTAGGCATTGTTTTTGACTCAAAGCTTCATTTAGATGAACACATAAATCACATTACCACTAAAGCACTACAAATGTATGGCTTTGTTGCACGAACCTCAACTTCTTTTAGTCGACCGGAAACATACCTGCTACTGTATAAATCTTTAATCCGATGTCAATTAGAATATGGGTCCGTTATATGGAATCCGATATATCAGAAATACATTGATCAACTAGAAACTGTACAACGTAAATTTCTTCGTGTTATTGACTACCGTTGCTTTCGTTCTAAGTCCTCATATAGCGAATTGTTACTCAAATTCTCTTTACCTTCATTGAAAAATAGAAGACTGCTGCTAGATCAAGTTATATTATATAATATTTGTCGTAATAAATTTGACTGTAATCAATTACTAAACCAAATATATATCAGAATACCGAACCGTCCTCAACGTAGCTGTAACGCGTTCGCTCACCATTTGTTTTTACCAAATATTTCGAAAACTAAAGCTGGTGAACGCGCGCCTCTTAGGCGAATAATGAAGGCTTATAATGACTTGTTCACCACCGTTGACATTTTTCATGTGGCACCATACAATTTTAAAAAAACTAGTATTGCAACTACTAGTGGATACCAACGTTTGTTACTGAGAGTGATACTCGACGCTCTTAAAACATTATTTATGATGTAGTTTTGTTTAGCAATTATGGTATGGGAAGCGATTGTCTCTGAAAACCATTTAAATGTTTAATTTGGGGATAACGGTGTTGGTTGTACAAATACTTAATATTTAGCTGTAAGAATTTGTTATAATAAGCTTTTTGTACAATTGTTTGTTATCGCAATAAATAAATAAATAAATAAATAAGTGTTATTAAATTGTTATAAAAAGCACGTTTTATCATAAAAATAAATGTACATAAATAAATGCAATAAATCACTGAAAATTTCAGTACGTTTGACTTTCCAGTAAAAAGACCGTAGTTTTATTTTATCTCTTGTACTAAAATATGAGTAATCTAACCTTATTAAAAATCCAAAAACGATTACTTGTATAACTAAAGTGATTTAATATACAATTCCATATATTGCGGTGTTGCCTTGATAGAAATTACTCCGCAAAGTGGCAATGTCCTGGTTGCGCAAGACGGCAGCTACCAATAAACGCGTTGATTGCTCCTTAATCGGCTAACTCGCTCCAGGTATACTAAATAGCAATATTGACATACATTATACACATTACAACAACTGGTAAAATGATATTTTGTGCTTTATTATTAAAATTTCGTTGGGCGTATTTATTAAAAATACTTTTTACAGGTATTAATCACACATTTTTTTTCCTTTTAGTTACCGTTTGGTCTTTGGGTGATATTATTTTTTTACTATTGTTGAGTTTAGGTTTGTGTTTTGTTTTAATTTTTTGTACTAGAGACAGTAAGACAGTAGATATTATAAATGTTGTTTATATCTATCTATGTTGTAATTGGATTCTAGAAATTGTTAAATAAAATAAATGTTTTATATATGTGCTCTTGATGTACCTAATAAAAATAAAAATGCTTAGTGTAGGCAGATGGTTCCCGATATAATTCGAATTCTTTTTCTAAAATAAAAGATACTCCTTATAACATGCTCATGTTATGTTGATGATGCTGATGTATGATGTTTATCTGCCAGTGAAAGTCCCGTTAAAATCGATGCAGGCGTTTCAAAGATGGCTGGAGCAAATAGATTGACACAAATTTGGAACTAAAACAGACACTTCAATCAGATTTATTTGTACAGTTCACTTTTTTATTCTTATAATATAATAAAATGTTAAAGTTTCTATGTTTGGTTGTTTGCTACTCAATCACGCAATAAAAATCAACGGATTTTAATAAAGTTTGACACATTAATAGATTGTTAGCACAATTGTTGATTGGTTCAGATAAATTAACGCACACGATACCTTTTATCCCGGAAAAATGTTTTTTTTTTTTTTTTTTTTTTTATGGTAGAAGTTGGCAAACAAGCATACGGCCCACCTGATGGTAAGTGGCTGCCGCAGCCTATGAGCGCTTGCAGCACCATAGAGGTGCCACTCACGTGTTGCCAACCTCGAGATATTAGTTCTTAAATCTCGTTCGCCCAGTAATTTCACTATTGGTTTCTATAGGATTATCAAAAAGCATACTATGGGACATATTCAATTGAAATTCGATAAATAAGTGTTTTGTGGAGCATTATTTACTTACTACTTTGAGCCAATTTTAAGGCCAACGCGTACGAAGTTACAGCTAGATGCTAGTAATAAATAAATTTATGTTGTTACTTAAATCCACATAAATTACTAAATCCAGTATCACACCATAAGCATTATATCGTTGTCTCAAAACCATATCGTTATTAAAGGTAAGGGGTATGTTCTAGATAACGGTGGCAAAAAGCGGTTTGGGACAAGTTTCATTCTGTAGATAAATCAGGCGTTTGATTAGGGTCTCAGTATGAACTTATACTATGCGATGAATTGTCTTTCTATGTCGAGTCACGAACCATATTACACTATCTTATCCGAACTAAAACCATGTAAATTTTTAAAAATATTTTTTCATTTTTAAAAATAATAATAATAATAATAATAATATTCTTTATTGTACACATACACACGCAGGAAAAAAACAACAACAAAAAAGTTTTATACGACTAAAACAGTAATATGCACAATCTTACAGACACAGATAAATATATGTATATACATAGATAAATAAACGATATCTTTAAAACAATATACAGTGTATTTTGATTTTTAAAATGTTAATATAGCAATGTTTGGCTGTTTTTCTAAACTAAAATCTAACTTACTTCTTCAATTCGTATTTTGAAATAGTTACATTTTTGCGGTAATAAAAATATAATCAGACAACAATGTACAATTTTCTAGTTTTTATTCATATCCTAGCTTTGCTTTGCATGCTACTTCACGTTTTGTGTGTATAATTTCTGTATGTGTATTAGCGGTTTAGCAAAACTGATTTTAAAGTGCTTAAATCTATGAAGTTATGAGAATAACCGAAAACGTGTTATTTATTAAGAGTGTAGTGTGTAGTCCGTAAGAATGGAATCAAATTTAGAATTTGAACCCCCGTGAGGGCTGTCTCTTATTCACGGCCGGGTCTCTGTACACAGCCCTCCTCTCGGTGACGCTATCAAGGCCAGTAGAGCCAACAGCAACACATATTCCGAAGAAAACCTTTTCAGACGCACCGTATGCTAGTTTGCCAACCATCATGACATAAAAATCGTTCAGAAGTGTGTTTATACTAGTCTAAATATTTGTATTTCATCAACACATTTTTTGTCGATAAAACACTAAGCCCCAGACCGCGTGTTAAGCGGTCCGTTACGCAAATATTTGATAGTCGTTAAATCTTGGTAAACAATTTATTCCAATCCAAAACGTTGCTTGTCCGTAAAGGATTTTATTATTTCTGAAGGATGCTTCTGTAAAGATTTTTTATTGATTATAGTAAATAGGATTATTACTTTAAACTTAAATGGGGCAATGGGTTATTTTAATTTTTTTATTTCATGACGGTTGGCAAACAGCCATACGGTGAGTCTGATGGTAAGCAGCCACCGCAACTGTGAATGCTTACGATACTATAATATACGCGTTGACAACCTAAGACATAAGAGGGAAGGGATGAAAGGGGAAAAAGGAAGGAAACAGAGGGTGCGAAATTGGGCCTCTGAGGCTCTCATTCATCGCACGAGACGCAACAGTACACTGCTACTTATGCTGCATAGTAGATAGTACTTATGCTGCATACGTACTATCTACTGTTACTAAAGTAAACTTAATAAATTACAATATAGTCCAGCGCTTAAAATTAAATTCAATCTAGAATAAAATCTCCTTCAAACTCATTGGAATCTCCATCATTTAAAATTTTAGATTAGCATTTAATTGGAAGACATTATTCATTAGCTTTTAAGGCTTTCAAATATAATGTTATTATCAGCCAAGGGAAAATAGAACGTAGGTGAATGACATAAGGCGTAGGTGCATTTTTCGCCTCACTGCAGCATTCGAACTGCATTCCATCATACGGTAATTTATCTCTTGTTCATCTCGTGGTTGTTGAATGACTGAAGTGCTTCAATGGTTTAAGTGACAAGCTAAGAGTTGTTTGGATGAATTATTATATTTTCTGTGATATATGTGGTTTTCTACATATTAAAGGTGGCTAACGAGCAGGAGGCTCGCCTCATGGTAAGCGATTACCGTCACCCATGGACATCTGTAGCACCAGGGGACATAGAGATGCCTGGCCGACCTTTTACGAATGAATACGCTCTTATCTGAAGGTTCCAATGTCGTATTGTTCCGAAAAGACTGCAAGCGAGAGCTGCTTTCACAGGGTAGTTGTGCCACAAAGAAAAGGCCAATACCCCCTTTGCGAGTATTTTACAGTAACTAGAATTAAAATTAAATTGGAGACAATTTGTCTTGGTAGATTTGGTGGTGGTTTTTAAAGACTGTACTACTGTATACCATTAAGTTGGCAAACAAGCCTACGTTTTGACACGCCACACACCACAGGTCGCGGGTTCGATTCCCGCACGGAGCATAATATGTTTGTATTGACCATGCACGCATATTTTCCGGTCTGGGTGTTTGTCCTTGTCCTTGTATGTTTCGGACCCCAACACACGATATAACTATCCTAATGGGGGCCGTTGAGTGTGTACCGTTTATTTATTTATTTATTTGATGGAAAGCAATTACTGTTATTTGTAACTTAAAGTATAAAAAAATAGGAAAAACTAAAAAGGCTTCAAAACTTAAAAGAACAAAATATATTTTTTACAGAATATCTATTTATTTCCCTTAGAGGCCGGCGCTTTCTTAATTAACACCAACTTCTGTAGAAAATATTCTGTAGAAAATATTAATTTTTGATTTTTACTTTTTATCCACAGACATTATATTTTAAAATGTCGTGCAGTTATTTTTATCATTATTCATGTTAAAAGTTCAGTTTCAAAAGATCAAAATATAAAGTAATTTCATAATCCGCCAAACCTTACTCTTTAACCCTATATCCTGATATACTCTGTCCAGGTTGGATGAATATGAAAGAGGCCCTACATTCAGCCGCTAAAGAGGTTCGTTATCCGACCTCACTTAAATGGAAACTATTCCACGCCAAAATAGGGACTTTTATATAACTCATTTATAACGGATTCTACCGCTTTAATTGAAAGAAAGAATTCATATATTGGGTTACACATTATAATATCCGAATTAGCAACAAAACTATAAAAAAATAACAATACTATACATTAATTAAATAATAATAAATTAATTTATACTATTATTTAATAAAAAACATTAATAATATTGTAGAAACTATTTACTACTAATTATACATATGTAGTTTGACGCTGCCATACTAGATGGCAGTAAGATAGAAATTGTCATTTCTACGTCGCGGTGGCCAGAACATTTTAGTTTAGGATATAGTATTTACAAACCATTTTTTTTTTCAATTTTTCGCGTTGTTCATGATTTCATTTGAAGATATGTCATTTTTGACACTCCGCCTACCATGTAGCCGGTCGAGCGTTCGGTGTTAGGTTTTTTTTTCGTTACCAAATTCCTTGATTCGGTCTCCGCGCTCAAAGCCCGCGGTAATAGTTATGCAATAGCTTAACAGATGAAAAGATATAATAATATAGGTCAGTACTAATAAGCTTGGCTAAAAATATTACGAATAAAAAGATAAAAAATCTTGGTAAGATTATTTATAAATTACCTCTGATATAAAAAAAAGTATTATATTAAACTAGATATGTCCGCGTACCGCTCGCGTTACGTATTTTTTTTATTGATCCTATGGTAACGTAACATTTTTCTGAGATAAAAAGTACCCTATATACTAATCCAGGTAATAAGCTATGTGTGTACCAAATTTCATATAAATCAGTAGTATTTTCGTGAAAGATTAGCAAACATTCATTCCCCCATGCATCCATCCATCCAAACTTTCACATTTATAATACGTGTATATAATGTGTGTGCCAAAAAAGGTACTAATTTTCAATGGTACCCCATTGCTGTGACTAGCTTTTTTTGGATTAATTACTTATTATATATAGGTACTTCGGCTGTCGAGTCGCCCTGTTCAATGCAAAAACAGTAAGGCTCCTTTTCTTTTGAATTACAAATAGTAAAATCGACAATGCCCAGCAAGAAATTTGTAAATATTTCAACAAATATTTGAATTCGAATTTTTTCAATTATTATTGGAGCTTTCATCTATAAGTAAAACGGGAAGCTTTTTTAATCAAGACTTTTGTATTATTGTTTTTAGCATTGGATTGTGCTGTTCAAAATTATCAAAAGAAGAATAATTAAATGGTGTTCCGGTCTCACCCGGTGACGCTGTCTAGGCCAGTAGGGCCAACAGCAATACACATTCCGAAAAAAAAAGGTGTTCCGGTATCCCCAAGGACAAACACACTGGAAAACGTGCCTGTATGGTCAATACTACATCTGCACCGAGCGGCAATAGAACCTGTGACACTTATAGTAGGTTCACTTCTGATACGTCACAATGTCGTCAACACGGACAAAAATGGACAGAAGAGACAACAATATAACATGGAAACAATGGTTTCATTAAAGATGACGCTACAACCAATTGGAGAGACACGTTTTTTCGTTGCTAGTAGTGCTAGGAAGTGCTAATAAGTGTTTTGGATTTTTCCTTGGAAATATTCATGCAAAATATTTGTGAATTAATTTTCACATATGTATTTTTGTTATAACTGTGTTAAATGCGATATGTCTACTACTCTATAAAATGATATACCATAAAGGACCAAGTCTAACGACCGTTGTCCTCGTGACGGTAAAGATGTGATGTCCTTAGCCGTGGCTCGGCCTCGCAGGAGGCATCGTAAGGACAGAATCAAATTTGTGCCACCGTGAGAGCTGTCTCTTTTTTCACGGCTGAGTCTCACTACTCGGCTTCACCACCCGCTAACACTGTCAAGGCCAGAAGAGCCAACAGCAATACACATTCAAAAAATAAAGAGGTACAGATAATTTTATTGACGACACCGGTGTGGCGTTGTGGCAAGCGAGTCTGCCTTTAGTCTCGACGGTTGCGGGTTCGATTCCCGCTTGGGCAGATGTTTGTTAAAATTTCTGTCTCGGTCTGGCCGTTTGTCCGTGGGTCTCCCCCCCGTGCCTCGGAGAGCACGTTAAATATCAAATAATCGTTAACTCTTGATAAGTAAATTAGTCTTATCCAATGAGTTACTGGTTCGCCCTTAGGGTTGCGGAGGTCAGATGGCAATCGCTCCGTGTAAAAAATAGTAATGTAGTAAATGTCAAATCCGGATAAGAGTAATAAGCAGACCCTGGGTAAAATAAAATACCGGCAATAATGCTAGAACGAAGAAGATGTTTTTAATGACCACAGACATAAACGGTTATGTTTGTGTGTATTTTGGGACACAAGATATTACAATAAGGGTTTATTTTATTTTTTAAGTATATATAGGGCATTAGACATTTTATTTTTGATTGAAGGTAGGTATAATGTTCCCAATTTCCGTTTATTTCATGGATAATGTAATACTTCACTGTGATACCAAAGTTTCAAATTCCGTATTTAGGAATTCCACGGGCGTAGTTTGTTGACAAGGGACCTCAAGAAATATTACGTTGTCAGCATATCAGAGCTTACGACACTTGCTTATCTTGCTTAAACATTTACATAATGTATAATATTGTTTTTAATTAAAGTAAAGCCTTTTTTTATTTATTTATTTATTTATTTATTTTGTTGCATTCCACAATATATAGTATGTTGTTATATGATGATAGATACAGATATACATTGTGGACCCTGTCGGGCACAGCAAAGTAGGAGAGAGGAAGACTGATATTATTATTATTATTTGTATATGTATATATTTATATTTTTAATTGTATTATTTTAATGTTTTTAATTTATTTATCATTTAAATATTCATTAATACTGTAGTAACATTTAGATAGTAATAGTTTCCTTAGTTTATTTGAGAATGTGTGATGTTTAGTTTCTTCTTTAATGGTATTGGGTAGATTGTTGTAGATTTTTATCGACATTACGTAAGTGCTAGTAGAATGCATCTTTATTTTGGAGGTGGGTAGGTTCAATTTATCATTGTGGCGTAGTGTATATTTTGATTGGATGTCTTCTCTTTTTGAATAGAAGTTATGGTATTTTTTAACAAATTTACAGATTTCAAGTATATATATATACTAGGGAGGGTTAAAATATTATGCTTTTGGAAATGAGGTTTACAAGTGTTAGTTTCCTTTATGTTTGCTAAGATACGTATTAGTTTTTTCTGTAGTGTGAAGAGTGTAGGTGCATCTGTACTGTTTCCCCACAGTATTATGCCGTAACTTAACCATGCATAGGCATACGCATAGTAAGTAGTGAGGGCAGTTTCAAGGTTGGTAGTTTTTTTGAGTTCTCTTGTAGATAAATTTTGATATTTTAGGTTTAATACTTTAAAGTGATGTTATAATAATGTAAAGAACTCTAGCACCCTCGAACCTCTACAACTGAGTCGTGAGATTGCCGGCCTTATCTCTTTCTACAGACTTTACCACGGCGACTGTTCAGAGGAGTTTTACCTTATCCGTCCCTCCCCTTTCCGTTCAATAACTACGCGTGCCGGTCTCCGATGACAACGACTAACGGTGGCATCGATTCCATCGAGAACAAAGAAGTTTGCCAACTCTTTTTTTGTCGCACGTCAAACAGATGCAATTTTTCACTGGCACACGTGTAGGGAACACGTGTTCTTACAACCTGGTGTCCTTCAAATGAGGCATGAAGAGGCATCTTGTGGGTAGGCAGGGCGAGGTTGGTTAGCGCAGTTCGCCTTCTGCAACCATATTAGCCATCTTCGCGTGTGTACTCCATCGTTGCAAAAAATGTAATGATTATTTTACGTACGTAGTTCACAGACCACAGTTAACATTTGACAAGACACACACAACGAACGTACACGTAACCGTTTCGTTACTCGTAACCGTTTCGTTCCGCGTACATATACGTTATACGCTCTGTTGATTATTAGTAAAGTGATTATAAGTTTATTACGTAATACGACTCGCACAACGCGAGTATAGAGACCCTTTGCCGGGATAGATATGGCTTAGACACAAGATAAAGAAAGACGGCAATATAGGCATCGGTGCGGTTTCTTTAATTGCAAATGCTTATGCTATTTACATGCAAATTGAAAGAGTTAATTATAGTTCATTATGGTATTGTTTTGTTTGCAAGGGATGGTTGACAATTGTTATTGTCTTGAACCTGTATAGGGTTTTAAGCTTTAAAAAGCCATTTTTAATCATGAAATTTATGTATTATTTTAAACGTTTGTAAATAAACATATGATATACATAAATAAACATAATACGCGTAAATAAATTATTAGGTTTTATGTTTAAAATAAGCAAAACTAACTTATATACATCTTAAAATTGCCAAAAACTTGCCCAATACATAAAAAAATCATTTGAAACTAGTTACTCATGTTCACGAAACTATGTATAACCGATTACGCCCAAAAGACATTCGTTATGACCCCGTCTAAGTAGAGTCACTTGCTAGGGTGATAAAATAAATGATAATAAAAATATCTGTAATTAAAACCCGCCACTCTTTCCCATAATTGAAACTGTGAAAAATGCCATTTCTCCATTATTATGTTCTGTTATCTTTCTTTAGTCAATGAATGGAATAATGGGTTAGAAAGGGATGGCTATTGCCATTTGTTGTTGTGCTTAACGAGTTCACGTCCTTACAATAGGTAGTTAGAGCTACAATCTCGGTGGACAAAGGATCTAATGTGAATGAAATCATGACTCTTACATCACAGAGTATAGAATTTAGTAGGGAATTGTCTTTGACATAATCCTTCATATTCTGAAACAGTTTTTGTGCATGATATAAAGCGAATTCTGTCGATATACGCCAGTACGAAAAAAAGAAGAGCTCAGCTATTTTATACAGTTTCGTTGGAGGGTTGACAGTTCAACCGGAGCGTTCGTAAAGAAAAATAACAATTTAACCGAATAAACTTTTCGCGACGACATATATTGCTGACAGGTATTATAATAATTGTTTTAATATAATAGTCTCGATTACGCCGTTTAGGTACGGAACCTTTTTTTTTTCGGAATGTGTATTGCTGTTGACCCTACTGGCCTTGAAAGCGTCGCTGGAAAAGGGGCAGCCCTCACGGGGGCTCAAATTTGATTCCGTCCTTAGGGTGCCTCCTGCGAAACTGAACCACGGCTAAGGACGTCATCGGAGATAGAGGCAGCGCTCCGAGCGCATTACGGAACCTTTAAAACGATAAAGTTTCATATCTTTACTATTAATGAAAGTTGTTTGAAGTTGCTTTGTTACACGTTGTAAAAGTAAATAGCCTTGTATTGTTCAAGTAATATTGAATATAAATAAGTCCAGCCGGCGCTGGGCTGCGATCATCGAGGCGATATGATCCGCTTAGTCGAAGGGTCTTTTCTTTGTATTAAAGGGACATAGCTCCTCTCCACAAACGACCCTGGTTTATATTGTTATGTTTATATTTTAAATCTGGTATATACATTTTGTACCTTTAAAAAATATATATAAAACTGTCGTCGGACTCATCAGTGCACTAAGTAAATTCAACACCAACACATTAAAACGAAGCTAGTCAGATATTAACTAATTTAACTTCATTCGAAATTCAGTTATGATTTGCACAACATACCGGATGAAGTTATTGTGTTTGTGTTGAATTTACCAAGGGGTTACAACGAGTCTTCAACTTCTTCCTAAATTTTCGATTATTCCACCAGTGCAATCAGTCCCACTGGTGGTAGGTCTTCTGTTGCAAGAGGCCGGCTAGGTAGGTACCAGCGCAGTGTCAAATATTCTGCCGCCAAATAGTAGTGCTTAGGCATTACTGTGTTCCGGTTTGAAGGACACTGTACGCTAGTAAAATTACTGGGCAGAGGAGATTTAAAAACCAATATCTCGAGGTTGGGAACACGTGAGTGGCACCTGCTTATGGTGCTGCAAGCGCTCATAGGCTACGGCAACCACTTACCATCAGGTGGGCCGTATGCTTGTTTGCCAACCTATAACAAAAAAAAAACACCCAAACCCAAATGGATATGTGGGAGACTGTGATTTGACTTGATTTTTGTAAATTAAAATTAGTGTATTTGACTTCTCGTTCCCGCCATTAACGAGCAAGCCTTCATATAAATAGCTATAGGGTCTGTCAACAGATCACTCCCGATGACGTCCCAAGCCTAGGCTCGACCTCGCAGGACGGATGCGGACGGGGCGCTTGGGACGGATTCAACTTGTGCCCCGCGCGGGCAGTCCATCTTTTACCGGCTGAGGTCTCCAGACCCCCCACCGGTGACGCTGTCAAGGCCACTAGGGCTAACAGCAATAGACACTCCAAAAAAAAAAAAATCAACAGATCAGAAGTTGTCCGGTTGTGGACATGGCACGACGGTGCTCTGACCTGTTTCAGGTCGGGTAATTATAAAACTTTCTTATGTTGTTATTTCGTTTAAGTAATAATCATGTGATTACATATGATTATTATGAATGTTCATATAATAAATTGTTTGTCAAGTACTTGTGTGTTATAATTATAATAAAATATTACGACTATCCACTACTTCTGAGTATTTTCATATCCGTTCTCCCACAGATATATAAGAAAGTTCTGCTCCGAGCGAGAATCGGACCACTTCCAGCACGCCACAACCCCATGCCACGCCACGGAGCCCATGACATTTTGTCTCTATGGAAAGACCATAAGGTCCATAGTACATATTAGACTATGACTTAAACCGATTATAAATTTAGAAAGACTTAATTGCGAATTCAAATTAAAAATATTTTTACGGAAATTTTCAACATTGCTTAAGTCAAGTGTACGCTCACAAAACCTGCAGTATTTAACTAAAATAAAAAATTGTCGATTTCTAGTTTTCAGTTCACTTCAATTTTTTTTTTCACGAAAAAACGGAATTCAAGAGGCCACAGCAGCTATTGAAGCCGGAATTCAAATTGGCTTTATTTAAAAATAATAACCCAAAAATTTTTGTGAGAAGAGAAAATATTTTTTTACTCTTTTTACGACTATTTTATAAAATATTTTCAGATATTTCTATACACAAATATTTTTTTTTATTGGATCTTTTTTAAGTAAAATATTAATTTAGACATCTTCATATTACAGTTTAGCTATCCATTTATCTGAGTTGGAGTCAATTATGTGCTTATATTACAAATAGTTTCTGCGCGCGGCTTTGCTCGCATTAAACTTGGCGTAAGATAGATTCATTTTCATATAAACTTTAATTTTTTTACACCTTATTTTATTGTACCCAAAAAGCAAGAGCTCATGCTTCTAGTTTCAAAAATGACGGACTTCTATACAAACTTTCACCCCCATTCTCAGTCCCCACCTCTTCAGTCTTTCATTATAATTATATTAGCTCCGAATGGCAAAGTTTCATGCTTTTAGTTTCAATAATGACAAATCTCCCATAGAAACTTTCAACCCATTTTTCACCCATTTATTAACTCTAATAAAACTTGGCATACAAACTTTTATATATCTAGACTAAATCTACTAACAAGCTATACAAAATACTGTTGAAAAAAGTTGCCTTCGATACTTTCATGCTTGATTTAAAAATCGGTCAGTAAACGCAGTAGGTCACTCAGAACTATCCCAACTTAGCTCTTTCAACTTTATATTTAACAATTTTCCTTTATGGACGGTTACAGACTAGCATTTTTTTTCTTAGTTTTATATGTAGTTTTGGAATACGGGCTTCATTTCGTGCTTCAAAAAGCCGAACACATACACGGGTTTAAGCCTACGTGCACGCTCGTGAGTCGTACACTACACCGGTGGTTACTAAAAAACATTACACGCTTATAGAGTTCCTCGTGTAATAAAGTAGCGCTACGAAAAACGAACTTACGTAAAAAAAAATATTCAGACAAAATTGCCATAAAACGCTCGCATAAAACGCTAGTCTGAACCCGCTATAAAATCGCTCGCGGCACAACCTTATACAATGAGGAATTAGACCAAAGTCTTTCATATGCTCCAGAGGCTTAAGCAATAACAACTTGTATATAAATCAATAAATAAAATGGAAAATGAAAATTATATTTCTGTCCGTAAGCAAATTATCAAATTCTAAGTATTCTTTATTCACGTAGGCTTTCGAACACTTGGATATTCAAACAAACAAAAAATGTTTTTAACTAATCTATACCAAATTGATATGAATGTTACTCTGCGTGCTTGTCTATATGCTACCCTTCATGGGCATACGATGATAAGCAGGGAAATGGGCTGAACATCGAAGTTGGAGATTTTTTTTGTATAATATGGTGCGAGGAAACAAACACGTTTTAACTCAGTACTACAACAGCTTCTTCAAGCCAAGATACTATGAAAGGGTTGTATATTCCCGCACACGCACTTGATACAGTCAAATATATAAAATGTATAATGTATATACTTGTATTCATAATACAGACCGCTGCGCATTTCCAGTTTGACAATTTGACGCCTCAAGCGTATCTGTGACGCGAACCACAATTATGACCCAGCCAAAAACCACTAAAAATTTGTCCACAATAATGGAAAACATCGGGTAGCACACACTTTAAATGTTGTTTGTTAAATACCAATATATATTTCGATGATGTGGTAGCGAACCACAGGTCACAGTTTCGATTCCCAGCAGATTCATGGAGCATTTGTATTGCATTGCATTGACTTGATTTGCATTGTATTGACCATACAGTCATCTGTTTCAGTCTGGATGTGTTTGTCCCTTTCCTTGTGTATGTTTCCGGACCCCGACACACGATACCTCTATCCTAATCGATACTGTTGAGTGTGTAGCGTTTATTTATTATTCTTCGTATAAAAGTAGACAAAAGATCCAATTATAACCCATAATAATGATATCCGGTAAGCACTCGCTATAGCTCGATCAAGGCGAGTGATTGGGATCCAATCATGTGCTTTCATTATTTTTACTCAACTAATCGGATCTCAAGATTGCACGCCCTACATCCGACGCTGCCTCGCTGTACCTGGATCTAAAACTAATTAATGTTCACACACGCCACAGACTATGGAAGTCAGAAGGCTAGCTTTATCATTTTGGCTAATTTATTTTTTCATAATAATAGTGAAGGAACTTTGAATCAGTATAAATATTATAATAAGTGTGATATTTTGGACCAATACCATAAAAACCGTAATAACACTTTTTTCTAACAGTTTCAATTAATATAAAATTATGATAAGACAGGTCTTTATACAAATTACAATATCGACAGCTTCATAAATTTTGCTAACATCCAGTTTCAGTTGATCTCTAGTAAAAATACTCTGATAAGTTCTTACGGAAATACATCCATCTCACTCATCAGTTCCTTCAGTAATGATAATGATAACAATAGTTATTTCATAAAAAATATATCGCAAAGGGACTCCGTTCTAACCAGGTGTCCATAAGACAAGTCTCTTTTTTAAATTTTAAAATCTATTCGTTGTTAAGGCCAGTACGGGCAACAGCAATACACATTCCGAAAAAAAAAATAAGCTTCAAGTTATCGCTATACAACTTGGATATTACGTTGGATCTACTGGTAAATTTAATCTATGTCCTAAGCCTACACACGCCACATAGTCGACAACGAGCTGCCAATTACGGAGTGATGAAGAAGCCTGCCTCCGTTCTTCGTGGAGTACATGATGAAAACAACTAAGATCCTAACTGCATTTATATAAAATTGACTTGTTTTTGCTCAGCACTTCGTTCATCGCCTTTTTATTATGAAGAATATAGAGGGATTACATTTATGTTGCTTATAATAGAAGAAAAACTGTATAACTGACTAATATGTTAATAAAACAAACGTTATTGGAAAGCCTAAGAACTCAAGGTTTAACCAAGAGATTATTTATGTAAATACTTCTTCTCCTTCATAGCATTATTCCCGGTATTTACTATGATCTGCTTAAATTCTTATCCGGATTTAAAGGGTTACTCGTTTTTACACAGACCGTTTGCCATTTGACCTCCGCAACCTTACGAGTGATAACTTATTGGCTAAGATTAACTATCAACAGCTAACGATAATTTTCAGATGTGATGATACCAGTATCGACAGTGGGGTGACCCCACAAGGTCAAACGCCCAGATCGAAAAATATATTTATATTATAATATCTGCTCCGAGCAGGAACCGAACCCGTTCAGACTCAAAGCAGGCTCACTACCAGTACACCACAATGGTCATTAAAATTATGTAAATACTTACTTTATAAATACCAGTTACTTCATTATACAGTATTTTAAAGAAAACTAAAAATTTACATTAAAAGAATTAAAAATAAATAAACAAAAAATCTAAAAGTTACAGAAATATTCCTGTACATTTTCATAATCCTTACTTCCTTACTAATATTATAAATGCGAAAGTAACTCTGTATCACTGTCTGTCTGTCTGTCGCGCTTTCACGCCAAAACTACTTAACCTTTTATTTTATTTGATTTAAATGCAATTTGGTACACAGATGGTCTAGAGCCTGAGAAAGGACATAGGCTACTTTTTAATGGGAAAAAGTGTTGTAAAGGGTTCAAAGGAGGGATGAAAAGTAGTATGAAAGTGTAATTTTTAGAGCTAGAAGCTTGAAACTTATTTTTTTGGCTGTTGATTCGATATAAATAAATATGACATTCAAAGTTTGTAAGATTTTAGTCTCAAAGCGTAAAATAACAAAATAGGGAATAGGAGATGAAAGCAAAACGCTCACTACTACTACTCACGTTGGCAAAGCCGTGGGCATAAGCTAGTAGTACATAATTACAGAATAAGGTCGAAATAATTGTATATACATTTTATATGATTATTATACGACCTCTGAAACTTTATGGGCGAACCAGAATTCGATTATAATAATTTTCGCTTTGAAGGTTAACGATTAATATGGGATATTTGTGATAACAATCAGCTAGGAAGGTTAAAGTATTCTCCGAAGCACGCGACGCTATTACCAACAAACATTGTAACATATAAAATAACACTAAATCCATACTCTTTTTTATGAGACCAAGTTGGCAATGAAGCATACGGCCCACCTGGTAACGGTTTTTTTATGTAAAAGAGGGCAAACGAGCAGAAGGCTCACGTAGTGTTAAGCTATCACCACCGCCAGGAACATCGGCAATACCAGAGGTGCAGGTGAGTTGCTGACCTTTAAGGGAAGAACAGACTCTTCAGCCCAACATTTTTCCGGGATAACAACTATCTTATATGATAATCCAGGTAATAAGCTATGTGTGTGCCAAATTTCATCCAAATCTGATTAGTAGTTTTTTCGTGAAAGAGGAAAAAATTCATCCAATCAAACTTTTACATTTATAATATTAGTTAAATTAGATGGAAGGGCCAGGTTTGGGCCCTTGGGCTTTTTTATTTGCTATTTTTATTTATTTGGGCTTTTTTATTTGCTATTTTTATTTATTTGGGCTTTTTTATTTGCTATTTTTATTTATTTGGGCTTTTTTATTTGCTATTTTTATTTATTTGGGCTTTTTTATTTGCTATTTTTATTTATTTGGGCTTTTTTATTTGCTATTTTTATTTATTTGGGCTTTTTTATTTGCTATTTTTATTTATTTGGGCTTTTTTATTTGCTATTTTTATTTATTTGGGCTTTTTTATTTGCTATTTTTATTTATTTGGGCTTTTTTATTTGCTATTTTTATTTATTTGGGCTTTTTTATTTGCTATTTTTATTTATTTGGGCTTTTTTATTTGCTATTTTTATTTATTTGGGCTTTTTTATTTGCTATTTTTATTTATTTGGGCTTTTTTATTTGCTATTTTTATTTATTTTTAGTCTCTTAAAAATTGTCATTAAGGTATCTATAATTTGTGTTTTATTGTTCTCTTGAGTATTCGTTTTGTTTTAATTTACAAGTATCTGTTTTATTATATTAGTACAATCCCTAGCAGTATACTAAGTATAAGTAAATGTCGATGATGTTGTTAATAGCATGCAATACAAACCTCAGTGGTTTTTGTAATGCATTGATGTTTAATATATTGTAAATTCTTCTTTTGTAACTGTGAAAGATGAAATAAAAAAAAAAAAAAAAAATATATCAGGATTCTGTGAGCTGTTTGTATGCCATACTGAATAAAATAAACATGATTTTATCGAAATAATATATTACTCAATAAATCAGTCATCATGTTGTCGGTGCTTATATCACGAATTACATAAGACGTTCACGTAATGTTATATTTATGGGCCGAAGAGAAATTATAGGCTCCGATATCTGTATGAAATTGTATAGCATTAGATTGAAAGCCATTTTGTAGCGTTGATTCGGTATTTCACGCACGTTTCACATCTACGATTGACATATTGGATTTCCATATCGTTTTGATTGACATTTAATATGACCTAAAATCGTAATTATTCAGTCTATAGTTAGTAGAAAAATTCAAAAGATCGTTGGTTGAAAACGTAGCAAGCACCACAGTTTTTATTGGAATGAAGTTCTTTAAAGTGTATTGGAATGAAGTTCTTTAAAGGGATGAACAGTAGAGTTTACTGACAGAAATCGTTACGTAACGAAAAACCATATTGTGTGTGTGTGTGTGTGTGTGTGTGTGTGTCTCTGTGTACGAGTATCGAGCCGGTAGTAGTAAATATATTCGCGGCCGTGCGTATAGCGTCCCTACTGTGTGTTTGTTTCTATTGATGATGTGCGTTTGTATGTCTGTTTCCGTATTTGTTTGCGTGTCTTTTTGTTGGAATATCTAATTGTTTGTCTATGTTTGTTCGCTGTTTTTTAAATATAGTTGGTTATTTAATAAAAGGATATTTTTAAGATATAAGTTGAGGGATAAGTATAAAGAACTTCGTGAGGACGGTCTCGTTTTTTTATCATCAAGACTGTGCTCGTTTTTAGGGTTCCTTTTTTGCCATTTGGCTACGGTGTTGCCCGTCCGTCGGTCCATCCGTCTGTATGTCACAGTGATTTTACTCAGAGACTGTTGGTTGTATCTTAGCGAAATTTTGTAAATAGGTATATTCTATGAACCGCAAAACGATTTTGTAATGAAATCCTAAAATATATAAAAATTAAGGGTAGCAGTCCATACACGTAACTGAGGGTTGAAAAAAAAATCTATGGCCATGTGTGAGATATCTTTGGATAGGCCTTTCAAAATGTTAAGAAGGTTTGATTATTTGGTTTGAAGAAGTTAGGTTAACAAACTTCAGAGATATATCAGATATTCCCATAACTTTGTTTTTCATATTATCTTTAATAATTACTATTAATGTACCAACTTATTTTGCGGTCGATTTTAATTCGTTATTATTTTTAAAACCCTTTAGATCCTTCGTCATCAAGTTGCGGAACCCTTTAGTTTCGACTGTGCGTGGTCCACAACGCAATTCACTGATATTTTTTTTTCTCTAATGATTTTGATTAAGTATTTGAAATCTTCTTGATAATAAATACACGCGTCTTTTATAGACACTAAGATAGGCCTTTTTTGCTTCTGAAACAGGTTAAATAATTAAATTTCAGCTAGGTACTGTAATTTACGTATAAATTACGTTTTCCAGCAAACGAATTATTGTTCTCTTTGAAATGGATTTCGAGATAAGTAGGTCGTGAAAAATTACCAAGTGCCCTTGTATTCGGGCTGTAATTCCTTATTTGCTTTTTGTTTTAAAAAAATCTGAAGCCCATTACGTCACTATGTTGATATTCTCGCTACCAGCGGGCTTACCATTAACTCTTATTGCGATTAAAATATATTATGACATATATACTGGTGGTAGGTCTTTTGTTGCAAGAGGCCGGCTAGGTAGGTACCACGGCAATGTCAAATATTCTGCCGCCAAATAGCAGTGCTTAAGCATTACTGTGTTCCGGTTTGAAGGGCACTGTACGACAGTGAAATTCCTGGGCAGAGGAGATTTAAGAACTAATATCTCGAGGTTGGTGCTGCAAACGCTCGTAGGCTACGGCAACTATATTATATCTTCTTCATCCTAGCATTATTCCCGGTATTTTTATGTACCCAGGGCCTGCTTATTACTCTTATCCGGATTTGACAGGTTACTAGTTTTTACACGGAGCGATTGCCATCTGACCACCGCCACCATAAGGGCGAACCAGTAACTCATTGGATAAGAGAAATTTACTTATCAAGACTTAACGATTATTATCAGATGTTATTGATAATAACCTAGACCGACAGCTTAACGTGCTCTCCCAGGCACGGTGAGGAGAGAGATTTCCTTCTTCAAATTTTCATTTCCTAAGCATATTGAGAATGTTGTCAATTCCACTGGTTTTACATTCCAATGATTCTATTGCCTCGATAGTTCAACGGTGAGAGGTCCGATTCCACTCCGTTAACGCGAGAGTCGTAGGTTCGATCCTGATCGCCTTGGCTAATGTCGTACCCACTTCTAGCGCTCTTAGAGCTAACTTGGAGGGGCAATGGAGTATTTGTAATGACTGAAAAAAGCATTGCTAATATTCTTAAAAACAAAGTTAAACTACGGACCTTGTCAAAGTATAATACCTACTTAACCATCCTATCCTATCCTGCAAATATTATAAATGTAAAAACTTATAAGCATAGATGGATGGATGCAGAAACTACTGCGCGGATTTAGGTGAAACTTGACAATATTTTTTTTACGTTGGTAAATGCATTTACGCGTAGTGGTAGTGTGGGACTCACCGCACTAAAACCTAACGATCCGCTTACACCATAGTCGAAAACTACGAGTTCGCTTACGCAATCATCTGTAACGCCCTGTTAGCATAGCAATATCGTTTATTAAAACACAAAATACGTTTTATCCCAGTAATATTTTTTCCATTATCGTGGGATTATCAAAAAACTAAATTAAAGCAAGCGAAGTCCTAGGCACAACTAGTGTTGTCTATATCGAAATGATCCTAGTATATATATGCTTAGCCAGGTAATGTTAGTTATAGTTTGTAAAACCCTCCAATTATATATCGTTTTATGAGCAATTTATTATGGTTAAATAACAGTTGTTAATTGGCTCTAAAACACTTCTCATGTAGCCTTTTCTAGGCAAATTCGGTTGAGTACTCAGAATTTATGGTCACAGTATTTTAATTATAATCGTAAACGATTAAGTTCTTATTATGAACATTGTTTTTACTTTTTTAATTCGTAATCTGATCGCAATAAAACGACGATGAAAAACATTAATAGCGCTTAATTATATATTATAACGAGCTGCGCCCGCGACTCCACTTGCTTGTTTTAGGGATTTGCTTTTGAAAGAAAACTTAAAAAAAAGAAATGAATAAATTAATATTTATTTTAGTATTAGAGTCATGCTTTTACCAGCACAAATGGGCCGGCTCGACCGGAGAAGTACAACCCTCTCACAGAAAATCGCCGTAAACTAACAGAGTACTGTTGCGTTTCGTGCGATGAGTGAGCGTGCCAGAGGCCCAATCTCCCACCCTCCTTTTTCCCTCCTCAACCTGGGGAAGGTTGTCCTGTCTGTCTGTTGGTTTGGCAACACACATGTGATAAGTCAAGTATCGCAAGTGTATAAGTTGCGGTGACTGTTTACCATCAGACGGAGAGTATGCTTGTTTGCCAAACGTTATGAAATAATAAAAAAATTTAGCTTCAATAACTCATCGGTAGAAGGGCCGACTTCGCTCCGTTAACGTCGTGCGTTCGATCCTGATTCCCTTGATCTGTTGTACGCACTCATAGCGCAAGCTTGGAGCTTACTTTGAGGGGCAATAGAGATATTAGTAATTGAAAAAACCATTGCTAATACTCTCTCTAAAACGAAAATATATACGCGAATATAGTCAATAATGTTGAAATAGCTCAAAATAGTGTAAGTAAGTATCGCCCTCTATGTCTTATAATTATAGAATAGTTATTCTATGTTTCGATTAGCCTGTAATTTTTGTTTGGTTATTAATAATAATAATAATAATTATTATTATTAATCTGTGAAATAAAGTTCCTTCCTGTTGAGTCGTTGTTCCACAGCCGCACGCATTGTTCCATTTTACACCTTTAAATTTATAACAAATAATGAATCACTTTTTCAGTTTCTTTAAAAATCCGTCGCAGTTCTGTAATTTTGACATCGTGCACAAAAAATCTAATTTCACCAGTCCGACTCTCCGCTCGGTTCGTAAACTTCAGTCAAACGTTATTGTGATGTTACAAGTTCTGAAGATAACGCTTTTATGAAACAACTTTGCGTCGCGACACTTATTAATACCCTAAAGTGTTTCAATTTAATAACTTAGTTTTTGCTTTGCGACTTTCCCAACCAAAAATAAACTAAATAAACGTTGCACATTCAACGGCCCCCATTAGGATAGTAATATCCTGTGTCGGGGGTCCGGAAACATTCACAATGACAAGGACAAATACACCCAGACCGGAAAATATGTTTGCATGGTCAATAGAAATATGTTATGCTCCGAGCGGGAATCGAACCTATGACCTGTGGCGTTTAAGGCAGGCTACCACTGCGCCACAACGTCGTCAAAAGTGACTTACTTGACTTATTTTCCTTTGTCCTCTAGCTGGGGCAGAGGGCGTCCACAGTGCGTCACCATCCCTCTCGGTCATGTGCTTCGTGCTTCATTTCTCTTCAGGTCTTCCCGATGTTCTTCGCCTCTGCGACGATGGTCCGCCGCCAGGTCTGCTTAGGACGACCTCGTTTCCGCTTTCCTTGGGGATTCCAGTCAAGAGCTTGTCTTGGAATATTGTTACGGGGAACCTTATCACAGGGGCATAAGGTTCAAAATCGCTTGCTACTCCTTTTGTTTATTTCTATGACCACTTATAATACCGTTCCACGGACGGAGCTCTCTCGAACCCGCGTCCGCGTATTTAAGCGGCCCGGCGCGTCGACTGAGACATTCAGTTCTGAGCAACAAGCGAAGAAACTACAAGTGATACCAGTGAACAAGTGCGATAATTAGTGACCTCGGCTATTCTTTTGGACTGTGATTGACCTGCGTTTTGGATCTGTGATTTGTGAAGTTCTGTGTGTAACCTAGACCTGAATAAAGTCTTATTTAGAGCCATCAGCTGTTTGTTTAAATCACCGAACCCCAGCCCGTAACAATATATAATAATAGACACCGAGGATACGGCGAAGACAACGGTTGATAGCGACCTGGAGTTGATGCGAGATAACCTTTGTGACCTCCCACGTCTCACACCCGTACAGCAACACGGTTTTTACATTAGACCGGAATATCTAAAGCTTAACTCTCCTAGTAAAAGTCGTCAAAAGTAGTTCCTTCATTTCCTATTATGTCCCTATTTCCTATTGTTATTTTACTACCTTGAGAGTTAAACTTTTACAAACTATATATTTCATATTTATTTATATCAAATCAACAGCCTAAAAAACAAGTTTCAAGCTTTAATGAAAATACTTCCATACAACTTTTCACCCCCATTTTCAACCCTTCTGTCGCATAAGCAGTCGCTGTAGACTGTCTGTGTACAAAATTTCATTGAAATCGGTTCAGTATTTTTGACTAAGAAGCACGACAGACAGACAGAGTTACTTTCGCATTTATAATATTATATATAGTAAAAATTGATTAAAAAAAAATATTATATATAGTAAGGAAGTAAGGATAATCATAATGTCTGTGTGTGTTCTTCATAAGCTATTCATAGGTAAGTACCCTTATGGGATCTTAACTATGAACGATTAATTATGTTTCAGAAGTCGTTAGATGGCCGTTGAACTTATAACTTTCATCGTTATGCTATACATGTTACATGTAATTTGATTTTAAAGTTTTCATTGAACTACTTGTGACTTAGAAGACGTTGAGTGGTTGTAAAAGCAACTAGAACTAAATAAAAGTATAATTTTTTATCTTTGACTTTATAATTTTGAACCATTTTTTTATGTTGGAGGCTGCAAACGGGCAGGAGGCTCACCTGATGTTAGGCTATTACCATCGGCTATGAAAATCTGCAACACCAGAGGGTATGCAGATGCGATGCCGCCCTTTGTAGGAAACAACTGGTTATACTGACGAGCAGCCACTTCAAGAGTTTTTCACCAACGGTAGTAAGTCTTAAGTGTTTTATGTTAAATTATTAATTACTGACCGTGGCCCGCACGCCTTAAATGTAATTATTAACGACATCACCTAAATTCCATCTATACCACCTTGATGTCTGGAAATCTACAACAGCGCGATTTAGAAGACATTTTCTTCCTCGCACAACCACTCTGTGGAATCAGCTTCCGCCGGCGGTCTTTCCGAACCGATACGACTTGGGAACCTTCAAGAGAAGAGCGTATTCTTTCCTTAAAGGTCGGCAACGCACCTGCATGCCTTCTGGTGTTGCAGATGTTCATGGGCGGCGGTGGCGGTGGTTTTTCTCTACTATTTTATGGATGTTATTATACATATAAACCTTCCTCTTCACTCATTCTATCTATTAAAAAAACCGTATCAAAATCCGTTGCATAGTTTTAAAGATTTAAGCGTACAAAGGGACAGAAAAGGCCACTTTGTTTTATACTAAGTAGTGATGACTAGCGGCCCGCTCCGGTTTCACTTCATTCACTGAAAAAATGATTAAAATCGATCCAGTAGTTTTGACTAGCATCTGCCCGTGACTTCGTCTATTTCTAGTTTAGAACTAGGTTCAGAGAGAAATCAAAAATCAGTTTAATTAGTTAAAATATAAATTGATATATTTAAGTCATCTCAGTTCATTCTGTATCGCTCGCAGTGCTGCCTCGATTTGCAATCACATCCTTAGTCGTAGGTCGACCTCGCGCGAGGCACCCTAAGGAGCCCCGTGTGGGCAAAAATAAAAAGAACCTTATTTTTTTATAAGAATTTAAAATTCACTTAAAATAGGACTTAAATCTTGGAAGTACGCATTATTTATCTATAAGATGCATTTTTTTTGTCAAATACTATACAAAATTGTTGAAACAATATTACGGATATACAGACATTGTTTCAATGTCGTATTACAAGATGTTTTCTTGAATCTTTTTATTTGATTAACTGGGATTATAGGTATTGTACGCGTTAATCAAGGCGTTAATCTTTATATCTCTTGCAAATTTTTTAACCTAATCAGCCTATCAATAAACATACAGACAAATTAACTTTTATATTTATTTTAATATTGTAGAGACGTCCGTAGTCAGAAAGCATTATATTTCATAAAGTATAATAAAAGTGCGGTGATTTTTTTTCGGTTGGCAAACAACCATTCAGCATAGAAACAAAGATTTCCTTATGAAGTGAGGCGTACTTGTTATAAGTACATATCATGTATGAATCTTAGGTATGAGTACATAATAAAGAGACGTATGGTTTGTCATTACCTCGAGGCGGAACTCCAAGCACCGTAGAGCTTCTTGTTAATACGAAAATGTATGAAGGCACATATAGAACTATATCAGTGAAGGAGACGACGTCGTTATTTACAAACATAAAGTAAGAATTTTTATATTAAATCTCATGAAATTAGTATGATATTAGAGTTGTCCAATTTATATCCCATTAGCGTCTGTATTCTCTTTATATGAAAATATTCTCTTTATATGAAAATATATTAAAAGTATATATATATATATAAAAGAAGAAGACCTGACGGTCTGACATATCAACGCGCATGGACGCCCTTGGACATAGAATGCTCATTTTTTTTTAAATATTGTTTTTAAAACGTAAACGTGCACTAAGAAAGGATTCTTTGAAATTCAACCCTCAAGGGGTGAAAATGGGTTGAACGTTTGTATAGTATGTCCGCCATTTTTTAAACTAGAAGCATGAGACTTTGTTTTTTGGCGATCAATTAAAAATTTTAATGAATTATAAAAAGACGTGTTTCAATTTTTTTTAATTCCACCCCAGAAAAGTTGAAATGGGGGCTCAAAGTTTTTCTTAAAATCGATATTCACACGGGCACAGCCGCTGGCAGAAGCTAGTTGTATAAAAGCAACGCAATAGTTATGTAAAATCGGCAATAAAATAAATAAATAAACGCTACACACTCAACGGCCCCCATTAGGATACTAATATCCTGTGTCGGGGTCCGGAAACATTCACAATGACAAGGACAAATACACCCAGACCGGAAAATATGCTTGCATGGTCAATACAAACATATTATGCTCCGAGCGGGAATCGAACCCGCGACCTGTGGCGTTTAAGGCAGGTTCGCTACCGCTGCGCCACAACGTCGTCAAAAAAAAAACGTCGTCAACGTCGTCAAAATAAAAGTTCAAGAATACGTAGATATATTGTCTATTTTGCAATCCAATTATAATATGTTTCCAGAAATAGTGTAAAAGGGTATGTGTATTATAATAATTTATCTCAAAAAAATATAAAAGTAAAAGAACTAAGCAAGACTTCTGTGTGTTGCGTAGAGCGTGTCTAAGAGTCGGTCACATTCCCTCGCCTTTTACCAGCCGAGTCATTAGTACAGAAATAAAACGTTCGCAGCTTCTTTTTAAAATGTTACTCTTATCTCGCTCCTTTGTCGCCATGTAAGATTTGTATATATAAAATTATAAATGGAAGCCTCAATAGCTCAACGATAGAAGAGCTCCGCTTCGTTAACGTGAGAGTTGCGTTCGATCCTGACCCCTTGGGCGTAGGTACCCACTCCTAGCGCAATAGTAATATTTGTTGATACCCTATCCTTATGTCGGATGAATATGATTGAAAAGCGGACTGTATTTATAAACATTTTTGTTGTTGAATTATTACATTCAACTAAAATACTTCACATTGTATTTTTAAATATTTTTAACTTTTTTTTTGTTTCGCCTAAATCTTTAAAATAATGTTTTTTTATTGCGAAAGACGTAACCGTGTCAGTGGCGTGGCTGTTAATACGGGATTCACTGAAAATCAGTGTTAGGGCCACAGCGTCTTAACGATTACTGAGCGAGCGTCCGATTGACATGGAATGCACTGTTACATCCTTCACAGTTTATCGTTAAGTCGTATTGTATTTTTTCTATATATTTAATCTGTGTTAAAATCTGTTTTTTATATGAAATATAGTTGTTTTAATTTTTGTACATACTGCTTGTTCATTTTTAGGGTTCCGTAGCCAAATGGCTAAAACGGAACCCTTATAGTTTCGTCATGTCCGTCTGTCCGTCCGTCCGTCTGTCCGTCTGTCCGTCCGTATGTCACAGTCATTTTACTCGGAGACCATTGACTCTATCTATACGAAATTTACTAATTAGTTGTATTCCATGAACCGCACAAGGATTTTGTAATAAAATCTTAATATATATATGAATTAAGGGTAGCAGTCCATACATGTAACTGACGATTGAAAAAAAAATTCAACGTATGGCAACGTGTGAGATATCTTTGGATAGGTCTTTCAAAATGATAAGGAGGTTTGATTTTGAGTTTATTCATTAAGCCAGTAGTTGTTGAGATATTAGTTCTTAAAGTCGTAAAAATTGTGTCCCCCTCTAACTTTTGAACTATGGGATTTAAAATTCTGGAAAAATTTGAGCTTGTAGAATACCACATGAACTTTCATCCACATTTAGTTTGAAGAAGATAGGTCTACAAATTTAAGAGATATATAAGTTTTTCCCATAACTTTGTTTTTCATATTACTTTTAATAATTACTATGAAATTACCAACTTATTTTGCGGTCGGTTTTAATTCGTTATTATTTTTAAAACCGTTAAGATTCTTCATAACCACTGCTAACGGATTCACGTGCTGACAAATTAATCCTGTCTTAGGTTAAATAAGTTTTAGAAATTACTA
Source organism: Hestina assimilis (assembly GCA_023373885.1). NCBI lineage: Eukaryota > Metazoa > Arthropoda > Insecta > Lepidoptera > Nymphalidae > Hestina > Hestina assimilis. Next base: position 14,383,929 of record CM041746.1, on the reverse strand, counting down.
ACAAATAGGCGTAAGATACTTGTATTACTAACAACATATGATCCATTGTTGGTCGAAATAAAGTTATTATTATATATATTATTATATAACCCTGCTGCAGAACCCTTTAGATTCAACTGTGCGTGGTCCACAACGCACTTGACTGGTAATTTTTTATTTTATTTTGATGAACCAATGTAATGATCGCTACAAATACGGTAATTGCAAATAGTATAAAAGTTAAGCCATACGTAAGCTGCCCTGGTCGACTCGTGGCTACCGTCCAGCTCGCCGCGTAACCAGCTTTCTCCGTAACTACTTTAGGGACTCGCTGTGGCTTGACCATATTGGTAATGCCTTTAAAAAAGCATTGCTAATATTATTTAAAAAAATTGCAAATTATCCATTAGCAATTAATGTATTATGTAACTTATACTATCTTACTTTTATTCTAAAGCTTTAGGTTAAATTATACTATAATATCCCGTATCCTCCCAGGGTCTACTTATTACTAGTTATTATTATTATTACTTATTATTAGTCTGATGGGGCTGCCTAGGCATTGCAGCGCATCGAGGATGTTCGCCGAGTCGCAAGTCGATTTTTTTATACAACCATGCGAAAACGGTGTACGTCTCTGGTGCGCAGGGTCCGAAGCAGCTCCAACAACATTCTCAATATGTATGCATATAGGTTTGACTGTCAATACTTGACCCATTGCAGTACGGTTCATTTATTGACTACCATAAAATAATTATAAGTATATTATTTCTATTTTATCATTATATTTAAATCCAAAGTATATTAATTAATTTCTGTAATATTTATGACCCTAGTGATTGAAATAAACGATTATTATTATTATTACTCTTATCCGGATTTGACAGTTTATTAGTTTTTACACAAATCGATTGCCATCGGACCTCCGTAACCCTAAGGGCGAACCAGTAACTCATTGGATGAGAGGAAATCATCTATTAAGTGCCGCTTTTATGTATAAATGCTATGTGGTAATCATATTCCAAGCCCTAGCGGGAATCTAGCCATACTGTCACGGCTACCACATTAATTTTATATATAATACCGAATTTAATGTGTTTGTTTTATACAAATTTAATTAAACTGTGTGTCAGTGATTGAGCATGAAAATATTCATAAAAATAAGGCTATTGTTTTATCGTTCTTTGTACAGCGAACGAGAATTTCTATTCTCTCAGCAGAAGGTCGGAAATAATTAATATGACCGCTAGAATTTATAAAACGGTGTTTAAAAGTTATGAAGTATTTATTGCCTGGAAATTTATTTCTTAGTCAGGAAATAGTTATTAACATTAAAAATAAAAATACTGTAAAAAGAACTCTAGCCACCATCGGCATTTCTGCTTAAGAGTAATGTGGAAGTAGTCGAGATGATGGCAAGAGACCTGATGGAAAACACTGGTTCCCTGGAATATGAGACGGGCTCTTTTGTCGTTGATACATTGTCTCTGTAGCGACAACTACACGCAACATGACGTAACGCAATAGAAAGACAAGATTGTCACAATGTCGCATCAAGCTACAACGACACCTACAGGGCATACTACGCAACGATATGGACGATCAACGAACGTCACGATCCTAAATCGCGCTATCAAAGTTTCCTACGCTCTTGAGATATATATACAACTTTCCAAAGTAAGTCGTTGGCCTTCGGCCCAGGGCTTCGACCCGCCAGGCAATATCACCCGCCTGGTCGGAGGATCCTCCCGTTGTGTTGGAGGCATTTCTCACGTCGTCATACCTCCACATCTCCATCTCATGTCAGTAAGACGGTATTGCGGGTGGGCTTCACTGTGGAAAGACTAAGCATGTATTCTGTAAGCGGCGTAGGTAATCCTCATTTATTCCTAAGTACAGTGCCGTTTGCAGTAGAAACCCTTGGGTATGGACCGTTAGTGCAAAACAATGTCTAAAAGACATTACATCCCGACCCGTTTCCATGACTTCTTTATCTTATCTTGTTAGTGGCCAACCTAGTGTATGAAATGTTCAGATTGACTAAATAAACCTCCGACCTGAATTATCAACTTTTACAAAATTCATAATAGCCTGGGCCGACTTTACCTTCTGAATTACTCAGATCCACAGTTGAAATATTATTGTGCGGCTACCCATCCATTTCTTAACCTCGTCTGTAGCTGCTTAACCCCTAAGAGCGAACCACTACCTCCACCACTCTCTCTCCACCACTAACCATTGGATAAGAGAAAATTTACTATCAAGATTTAACGATTATTATCAGATATTATGACAACAACAGGAACTGAAAACTTTACGTGCTCTCCGAGGCATTGTGAGGAGGAGGAAACTTATAGCAAACATCTGTTCGGAGCGGGAATGGAACCCGTGAATGTCGCAGCTTAAAGCATTCGGTCGTATTACTTAAACAATCGTGTCGCATACATTACCTAACCCTTGTTCCATTGCGTCCGTTTCTATGTAGATTTATTATTATTAAATATTATTAATATTAGACTGTAAATAGATTATTAGTAGAATATAAATATATGTTATTAACTATGTATTATATGATTATTTATTGTACTATTTGTGTCTTTTTAGGTTAAGGACTTACTACTTCTTCTATCTCACCGGTCAGATACTTATATTAGTTTGTAGTCTCATCCGCATTGATCAATCTCCTTCGTGTCGTCTCCATTCTACTTGTCGTCTCCATCCTACGTGTCGTTGGCGAGATAATAAGTGCCTACACACAACTAAAAGCCAACATTGGAGGAAAAAAAAAACCCTTGTTCCCTTAAAAATACAGGCTCATTTGCGTTATTGCATGTCCTATATAGAGGAGACCAAATATTTATTCATTACATATCACAAGCAACAAGCTCTGAGCACGTACGAGCTATATTCGGATCACGTACCGTTGTTCTGGTTTAAAAATATTTTCTTTATTTTATCTTTTTTTGCGAACGGTATTGCTGCGATAACGAGAATATCCATCACGTTAGTTTTAATAAACCGTGCAATTTTTTTGACACTAGTACATACAATCAAAAATATCGCGTAATGGATATCGAATAAAAAAAGTATGACTAGTTTCTGCCAGCGGTTTTCGTGTGAATAACGATTTTGATACAAATTTAGAACCCCCATTGACCCTCATGACGTCGTTGTGGTGCAGCGGTAGTGAACTTGTTTTAAACGCTACAGGTCGCGGGTTCGATTCCCGCTCAGAGCATAATAATTATGTTTGTATTGACCATGCAAGCATATTGTTACGGAGAACCTTATCACCGGTTCATAAGGCTCAAAATCGCTTGCTACTCTTTCTGTTTATTCCCTTAACGTCGCGTGGGTTCTAGAAAGATGTATTCTCGAAACATGTAGTATAGCGTTCCGCGGGCGGAGCTTTCTCGAACCCGTGTTCCGCGTTATATAAGCGGCCCGGCGCGTCGACTGATTCATTCAGTTCTGAGGAACAAGTGAAGAAACTACAAGTGATACCAGTGAACAAGTGCGTTAATTAGTGACCCTGGCTATTCTTTTGGACTGTGAATGACCTGTGATTTGGACCTGTGATTTGTGAAGTTCTGTTGTGTAATCTAGATCTTAATAGTCTTATTTAGAGCCATCAGGTGTTTGTTTCCAAGTCCGCGAACCCCAGCCCGTAACAATATTTTCCGGTCTGGGTGTATTTGTTTTTGTCCTTGTGATTCCGGACCCCCTACACAGGATATTACTACCCTAATGGGGGCCGTTGAGTGTGCAGTGTCTATTTATTTCAAACCGTTAGGGGTGATATGTTAGAAAATTTTATAACACATAATTCTTTATTTTAATTATTTACTGAATGACAAAGTTTTATGCTTCTTATTTCAAAAATGATTTACCTCCCATAGAAACTTTCAACCCCCTTTTCACCTCTTCAGGGGAGGAATTTTAGAAAACGTTAAAATAAATGTTTTGTTCATCTTTAACTGTCAACCTAAAAACAAAGTGTCATGCATCTAGTTTCATAAATGACGGACTTTCAACCCCCTTTTTAAGGAATTTCGAAAAATCCTTTCTAAGTGCGTCTTTACGTTTTAAAAACATCATCTGTGAAAAAAGTCTGCTTTTTGGTCCAAGGGTTAAGGCTGGGCGTCAGTCAGGTCCTATACATAAATAGATTGAACCAGTAAGGGTATAATATAAGGTAGAAAATAAATTAACTGCACCACACAATAGTGGCACCTTTGTTGTATTATATCTTGACAGCAAACACGATCGACTGATGGTCTGAGTCATAAGAAATAAAACTATTCAGTCTTTGGTACAGGGGTTACATTTTTTGAGTTCAGTAACGAAATGGGGCCAACGGATTAAATTACTGGGCAAAAGAGATTTAAGAACCAATATCTCGAGGTTGGCAACGCGTGTGTGACACCTACTTATGGTGCTGCAAGCGCTCATAGGCTACGACAACCACTTACGATCAGGTGGGCCGTATGCTGGCTTGCCAACTTGTAACATAAAAAAAGGAACTCTATTACTAAGACTCCATCCGTTAGTCTGTCAGAGGACTATATCTCACGAACCGTAACAGAATTGAAATTTTCATAAAATAATAATTTTCATAGAACGACAAACACATCCAGACCTGTATGTATGGTCAATACAAACTTCTCATCCAAATAGCAATCGAACCCGTGACCGGTGCCGCCTTAGAACAAGTCACTACGGGGTAAACGCGGCAATCGAGTTGCATTGCAAATGGTAAAAGTAGGTATAGCCCTTACGCATTTTCTTACGATTTTTGTCGTTTTGACGCTTTATTTATTATTTTTTAAAATAAATAACTGATAATAATTCGTTCTCTTCTTTATTTAAAACCTAATCATATATTTTCCGACAGTTCTTGAAAAATAGTAATCGCATTCGAGGTCGCTGGGTTTTTGTAGCAAATTACATTTTATTGCATTATTTTTTACTTAAATTAAATTTGAACTTGATTTCCTCATTAATGAACGATAATTTTATAACTTAAAGTTGGCGGGAAAATGGGTTGAGGTATCCCAAAAAAAGGTGGGAAAGGGGACTTTGGTTGAATTTGGGAGATGATACTCAAGGCTATTTGGAAATAATTTTAAGTAACATTAATTTTAGATGTCCCAAAATTAATACTAGAAATAAATCACTTTTTCATGTTCCATGTGTTAAATCTAAATATATAAGTAATACCTTTATATTTCGAACGTGTGAAAACTACAAACTAGTAAATTTTCCACCATTGATTTTAACACTTGCTCAATTACACAATGTAAAAAGTTAATCAGAGAACTGTTTTAATTTGTATTGTTTTCTTTTTTTAAATCATTTTTTTAACTATTGTAATAACTTAAAATCAACGATTAATGTATTAGCTATGACCTGATTTATATAACGGATAATAAGTGAAACTATTGTTGTACTAAGTGCGCAGCTTAGTTTATTAAACTATGTTTAAATTTTTTTTATATTAAAATATAAAAACGCGAACGCTTATAACTTATAATGCAGAATGCTCTTTTATCTCAATTGTTGTACCGTTATGACAGGCAGCTCTGATATAATGACTGTAAGTTATGGACAAACATCCGCACCCTACACGTATACAATGATAAATATAATGGAAAATCTTTGCAATGTAACTAACATAAAATCATTTGACTTTTAATATATTGTTACTTGCTGGGGTTCGAAAATTTGGATTAAAACGCCTAATGGCTCCCAATGAGGCTTTAATGATATTTTCAAGATCACAGAACAGAACTTCACAAATAACAAGTCCGAATTACAAATCAAACATATGCAGAGGAGATTTAAGAACTTATATCTCGAGGTTGGCAACGCGTGAGTGGCGCCTACTAATGGTGCTGCAAGCGCTCATAGGCTACGGCAACCACTTACCATCAGGTGGGCCGTATGCTTGTTTGCCAACTTGTAACATAAAAAAAAAAAAACGTAGTCTAGAAAGATAGCCGAGTCACTAGTTTTCGCACTTGATCACTTGCATCGTTTGTAGTTTCTTCGCTCGTTTCTTACAACAGAATGACTCAGTCGCACCGGGCCGCTTATAAGCATAAGCGCGGGACACGAGTTCGAGAAAGTTTCATCCGCAGAATGTTTGCACTTTTCGAAAACACATCTTTCTAGAACCTATGCGTTACGTAGAGCTTACTAAGAGAGAGAGAGTAGCGAGCGAATTCGAACCGTATGTTGCTTGTAATAAGGTTCTCCGTTTTAATAAAAACTTATGATATTATTCTGAATTCAGTAAGCGGCGCAAGTATTCGTCGCTTATTCCAAATTACATCTTTGTGTCGTTCGTAAAAATGCTTGCACCATGGAGAGATAGTGCTAAAAAAAATTTAAATCTTAGATTGCCTCCACAGGTTACAGGAGGGCTAGTTCATTTTTCGTTCAAAGAATCGGAATTGCGATTCAGGGCGGAAATGCAGCGGCATTTTTGCCACCATTTCCCGTGGATATGATTTGTATAATTGTAATTATTTGTAAATATAGGTAGTTTTTAATTTCGAATAAGGTGTTATATTTTTATCTTTAAGCATTTATTACTAATTACAGTAGGGTAAGAAAAAAAATGGTGAAATTGCTATAATCTTTATTCATTTACATTTCAATAAATACAATTACATAACTTACATAATGTGAATACTATCGACAAAATTCAGCTTAAATTTTGTAAACTAGTATGGAAATTCAAACTCAAAACCACAGATCAAGTAAGTTAAGATATTTGGTATAACAATTTTTAAAGATATTTTGATGTTATTATATTTATTCTTTAAAAATCGATAAAAAATTTTAATGTCCGACAAACAACATTAAGCCTAACACAGACTCAATTATTCAAATTATTTACAGCAAATTTCTATAATCGACAATACTAATGAATCTATTACTGTATTGTTATAAATCTATAATCATCGTAATAAGCTATCACACAAAAATCTAAGTAATCCAAAATGTATACATATTAAATAAAAATTATTGTTACAATCACGTGTATACCTAAATTTTATTTAAATAACTTAAGTACATTAACTGCCTATTCTTACACATCTTCATACAAAGCAAACTTATAATATGACAAGACGAATACTATGAATTTTTGGCAAATATAATTATATCTATATTTTTAAATATTAAATAAATAGGTAGGCAAAGTAGCTGATGCAAAACTTATAATAATTAAAATTAATTAATAATTGACATTTATATAAATTTTAAAACATAAGTCCGATCTCATTTATGTAAATTCAACTAACCAAAAATCTAAACAAAGGGGCTACCACGAACTTTTAGTATACAATTTTATTCAGTTAAAACCAAGTTCAGGTAGTAAATGCGTGACGGAACATTCTAAAATAAACTGAACGTTATTATCTGTTTACTAAATTAATATCGCTGGTAGGATGTCATGGTATGAACTACGAAATTGTCATGCGGCTAAGTTTAGATCCTCATTTAAATCGCAATAAGAGTTCATGGTAGACCCCCATGTCTCAGCACAATTTAAAATATTGAAATTAAATATGTAAAAATCTTATTTAAACAATACATTGAATTTCATTTGATAAGAATAACCATCTATAACTTAAAATTAAGCGCCTAAGACGCATTCATATATTTGTACTTACTATTATTAAACTATTTCTTCTGATTCTACTTTTATTTCACTTTAGTCTTTCATTTTTGTAACAACTTATAACCTATTGAACGATGGATTATTATACTGTATACTCTATATTATTTTATACCTAGTTAATAGAATGCTTCAGTTTTGATTCGCAACTTCTAATTAACACAAATTTAATATATTGTGCTACAGTGGTATACCTAAATAAAATTTAAAATATGTATTAGATCCTGACAATATTTCTAAATGACGCTGATGGTGGTATGCAAGCGTGCGGCCCTACTGATTGTGAGTGGCCTTCGTAGCGGATGCTTACAATATTGAAAGTGTTATGCGTCTGGCCCCAAAAGCAATTAGAATATGAGACCCATTATCACAGTCATAAATATCCATTATGCGTCTAAGATCCCTGCCGAAGCGGACAAAAAGAATTGGCAACCATGAAACGTTAGCCTCATGATCAGATCTTCATAAATTGTAGTTAGGTCCCATCTCGAGCACGTCTTCTATCAAACAAAAAAAACCGCATCGCAATCGATTAATCCGTTCGGGAGCTACTATGCCACCGACACACACACCCACACACACACACACACAGAGACGTCAAACAACATCCCGTCGCCGACGGTTAAAAATAAATGCTACTGATAGATTAGAATTATTAAAAATTCATATTCTAAAACGAATACTCATATTTAAAATGAAGCATTCATATCAGCTAGATTTTTTACATTAGGTGTGACTACAAGATCTTTAATAGATTAAAATACTAGTACAATAGAGTTCTAATAATTAACAAATTTTGGTTAGGCCTAAATATTATCTTTGTTTCAAGATGAATATTTACCACATCTAGAAATAAATTACAGTTTAATTTTATAATTAATTAGAAATCTTATATGAATAAGGATTGCATTTGGCTAGAGGATACCTTATAAAATGTATTATATAATTATTTTGTTACAATTAATTTAAAGATTTTCTATAATTGACTAATAACGCTAAAAATCTTTAGCTGGGCTCAAGGCTTAAAGTTTTAAAGCGTTTTTATATACTCTTATAATGTGACAAGGAACAGATTTTGTTTAAGTATTTACATTTAATTTTAGCGCAGAAAGAACTATGCACCCTAGTGCTTTTAACTTTACAAGCTATTCTGTATTGTCCAATGAATTACAAAACACTACGATACTTATTAGATTTCTTAAAATTCGAGATTAAAAATCTGTTGTATTGTCACAATATATATTTCCTATACCTTATCTATGAACATTTTTACGACTTAATACCGTAATATTTCATTATTGTATTGATAATGACACAACATCATTAAGTTAACTAGAAATTTAAAGAGACTTTTTCAAATTGAAAAATATTTACAATATCTAACATTTATTGTCAGTTCTGAACATTACAGATGAGATCTTTATTAAAATACTTAATAATATGCAACAAGTACACTAAAAACTATTTACAGATTATTTAAAAAAAGGCCAACCTTAAAAAAGCTGGGAATTTATTTCTATACATAATAATAAATACTTATATAATTTCTATACAATAAAAGCAGTATCTTAGACATAAATTAGTATTGTCTTATCATAATCAGCAATCTAATGGATAAAATATGTATATAAATTGTGCGCGCAATACCTTCTATTAAGACACTATATAACAGTGTCAAATTACGCATTCTTTATGTAAAATATTTGGACTAAGTTATATGAAAGTCACCTCGTAGGAGTCTTGTAAAAGTCTTTTTGAATTGTTGATTTGCTAAAGCATAGCAAAAAGGATTAATAGGACTGTTGGCATAGCATAAGAAATACGAAAACATATATAAGTGTTGATTGATACAAGGAGGATTAGTACAAAAGCCTTCAACTAAAGCTAAAACGTGATACGGTGTCCAACACACCACGAAAGCACCTAATATAAAAGAAATAGTCCGAAAAGCTTTCCTGGCTCTGTTCTCTGATTTTGACTTTTGCCTACCGATGCTCGGAAATAATCCATCTCGCTTTGAACGTTTTACTTTTAACTTTTTACCTATATTCTTAACAAAGTCTTTCCTGGAATCTCCTCGACCTACCCCACTTGCAGCTGGACTAGATATTTCACTATTTTCAATTACTGACGTATCTTTTAATTTTAATGTTGAGGTCTTATTTTCTGAAGGTTTCACATTTTGGGGCTCATTGTTATTGGAAGACGATGATACAAGGGTTATAATGGGTTTTGGACGCTCTCCCGCTGTTAAACTTACCTCAGTGTTAACTTTTATAGGTGGTGGAGGTGATAAATTTGTTTTGGGTTGTATTACTTGAGCTTCAGCTGTTGCTCGTATGAGAGCAGCCTGTAATAAGGAATTATTTGTTATAACACCCGAATTTAATGTAGGAGGAGATGATGGTTCTGTAGCGGTTGGAAATGTGATTGAAGATGGAGGACTTTCATTGGTGGGCGAAGGAACAATGACAGAACTTTCATCCATATACCTCAAGTCAGCGCCATCTAAACCGATGAGCACATCAGAGTTAGTGCCATCACTTTTTAATAATTTATAAATTTTAGCTCTAGATGATTCAGAATGAGATGGTGGACTTTCAGATACAGGTGGACTACCCCTAAATTCTGATGGAGGAGGGATGATTCTTTGAGCAATTGTTGTCGATACTTCTCTTTCAGATGGTGTAGCTATCCCCGATGATGAAGGGGACATAAAGCTTACGGAGGATAGAGGTACACTTACTGCTGGCGTTTGTCCATTACTCGTTTCAGGATTTTCCGTATCTAGAAGACTCTTCTCTGATATTTGCGATAATGATGTTTTTGGCTTTTCACTTTCGTGTTTCATGACAGGTGATTGCTTTATATCCGGTTTCATAAGCATACTGCCATTTAAACGCATATTATTAAGTAGTTGCAAAGCACCAGTTTGCATTACTAAATTAGCTACTGATGGACGCTTTTTTACATTGGATTGTGTTGTGCTTTCGTCATCAGAGTCAAATGCTGGACTGCTTGATCTTTCCGGCTCTACTTGATCCTCTTTTTTATCTCCATCAGATTCAATAGTTGTCGACGTACCAGTTGCAGTAGCACTACTTTTGTGAGCTGATGACTTTTGACTTGAATTTGAATCAGTCGAGCCACCCAAATTCAGTAAAGGGGCTGCTAAAGAACCTTTGGAAGTAGAATCTTTTCGAATAGACTCTGAAACTTTTATTTGGTCTTCACTAGATATTGTAGCTTTTGATAAAGTAGTCATTCCAGCGGCCCGTCCAGCCATTCCACTCATTACTCCAGCACTTAAAGCGACCATTGATTGCATTTTCCTTTGCTTGGCTTCACTTTTCTTCTGCATGTCGTAAGCTGTTTTAAAAATTCCAGCGTATAGCACAATTAACACAAACAACGTTGTCCAATAATATCCTATGATTAAAGCTGTGTTGAAAATGGGATCTTTCAAAAATTGAACAGCACACTCGCCCTCTTGTAAGTCTCTGTATCCAACAAAATGTTCCCACCCAAATATTGTTGTGAAAAATAGTAATGCAGGTATTATCCAAGTAACTGTAACCATCCATATTACTCGATTTTTAGTCCTCCAAGCTCTATATCTGGCGGCTATTTTAACACTGCAAAATCTATCTACAGTTATAAGCAAGACAGTGTATTGCGATACTAAACAAACCGTGTAGTCGACGGAAAGCCAAAGGTCACACAATAAGGGGCCCAAATGCCAGTACCCTTTTAAAACATAATCTGTATAAAAGGGGAGCGATAGCGTACCTGAAACCAACGAAACGTAATAAGACAGTAGATTGACTGATTTCATAAATTATTTTCTTGAATTATATTTTAGAACATATTTTTCGTGAACTTTTACTCATCTTACCGATTAACAGGTCTGTGGCTGCGAGTGAAGCGATAAAGTAGTTGCTTGGCTGGCGAATTGTCCTGTCCACCAAAAAGGCAAGCAATACAAGCACGTTGCCACTGACAGTTAGCAAGATGACGAGCAGCAAGCATGTCGCTATGATGACGGCCAGCCAGAGTGGAAACGGTGGTAGTACAGGTTGCTAAAACAATATTGGAAATTTTGAGCAATTAGAATAAGATTTAAATATTGATATTCATTGATTTTGAACGGAATTCAATTTTAATGTAAAATATTAATTCCACTTTAACTTTCATTAGTTCTTTTCATATTTAATCTTGTGCTGATGTTATTAGAAGTAATATGGCTGTAAGCGATAAGAGTTTTTAAGACAACGGTATAAAGCAGTAAATGTTCAATAGACGGAATTGAGTCCTCCATATAACTGACTAGGACTTATTGTTTCACTTTATCATTGAAATACTATCAAGAGCAGTATTGTTTGAAAAGAGGGTTGTACAATTAGTGGAATTATATATTTATTTTGTTTTAAACATGATAAGTGCCAATTAGTTTAAGCTATAAAACAATTCTGAATGTTTAGACTAAACTCTTTTTATAAACAAAATAAAACTATGAAATACGTGCGATTTGATATTATCATAAAAACACTTAATACTATTTTAACAGACTTCAAAAAAGGAGGTGATTCTTATTTTGCTTGTATTTTTTATATTTCTTACCTCAGAAATCCGTCTTTGTCATTTATAAGCCGATTTGGAATATTATTGTTTTGAAAGGATACTGAACAGACTTTCAGACAGATGTTGAAAAAACTAAACAAAACGAAATCAACTTTAAGCACTGTGGCAACAAAGGATTATTGAATTGAATGAAATGAGAGACATGCTTTTGACATTGACAGTTCGAATGGACCCTTGTAATTTACTTGTCAAAACTTATTTTCTCTCTAAAGGAAAGCAGATTTGTATACCTCGTATACACCAATTCTTCATTTATAAATTATATGACATTGTTAATAGATATCTCCAGTTATCACCCGTTGTTATATTATAATAATTTACTACACAACATAAAAAAAAAAAATTATGTTTCAAGTTGGCAAACAAGCATACGGCCCACCTGATGGTAAATGGTTGCCGTAGCCTATTAGCGTTTGCAGCACCATTCGTAAATGCCGCTCACGCGTTGTCAACCTTGAGATATTGGTTCTTAAATCTCCTCTGCCCAGTAATTTCACTAGCCTACAGTGCCCTTCAAACCGGAACACAGTAATGCCTAAGCACTACTATTTGGCAGCAGAATATTTGACACTGCGGTGGTACCTATCTAGGCGACCTCTTGCAACAAAAGACCTACAATCAGTGTGTATGTTTTTGCTACGCAATTATTTTCAGATTTATTGAGGTTACAGATAAGTTGAAATATTTATTGAAGAGTTTTCACAGCTACGACAAAAGGTCTGTATTGAACGTAATTAATACAATCACGCGATATGATCATTTAGAATCTCAAACATCTATTGGGTCGTTAATATCGAAAGTGTATCCATTAATTTTCACACTTGACAAGTCGAGTAGTTTAGTTATCCAGGAAGTGTGGTATCATCTACTGCAACCTTAATGTCAAGATTTACTTTTGAATAAGAGCTGCTGAGTCACATAGAAAACTTGGTGAGAAGGTATTTGTTAGCATGTTGAAAATGTATGTGATAGTGGCCACTGCAACCCACGATCATGCTTCGCATGAATTGACGTCATTGCTACACGCGTGGCTTGTTCAAATATGTCCTAAATGCACCGCAGGCTGTTAAAGCTATGGCCGAAGTACACGAAAACGTTAGCTTACATAAGACGGGCGGGGAAGCGATTTTAATAAATAATAAGTATATAAACAAAGAAACGCTGCACACTCAACGGCCCCCATTAGGATAGTCATATTCTGTGTCTTGTCACACACAAGCACAAGGATAAATACACCCAGACCGGAAAATATGCTTGCATGGTCAATACAAACATACTATGCTCCGAGCGGGAATCGAACTTGCGACCTGTGGCGTTTAAGGCACGTTCGCTACCGCTGCGCCACAGCGTTGTCAATATTCGTCGTTTAATATTCTTGTATAGCGTGTAATGCAGTGGAAACGTAGACCCACTTTGTCAAACAAATGAACCCAGGCAGCTAACACGCGTCCCGATGCCGTGCCCACTTTGCACAGCGGTTGGTTGGAATATTAATATTACCTTCTGCCTAGCATTTATCCTAGTGTTTTGCTCAGGGTCTGCTTATTACTCTTTATCCGGATTTGGCGGGTTACTAGTTTTTACACGGAGCGATTGCCAACTGACCTCCACAACCCAAAGGGTGAAACAGTAATTCATTGGATAAGAGCTATTTCCTATCAAGAGTTAACGATTGTTATCAGATGTTATGCGATAACAACCGAGACCCACATTTTTCTTTTCGGAATGTGTATTGCTGTTGGCCCTACTGGCCTTGACAGCGTCTCCGGGCGGGGGGGCCGAGTACTGAGACTCAGCCGTGATAAAGGGACAGCCCTCACGGGGGCCCAAATTTGATTTGACCACGGCTAAGGACGCATTCTATACGATAGACTCACCCGACGGTGTGAGCACGACGCGACGTGCGAAACAAAGGACCTCGTCCTCGCCGGCGAGGACGGTGTTGTGTGCGTGTCTGTGCTGTGTGAGACCCACAACGACAAACGCCCAGACCGAGACAATAATCGGCTACACAATTTCTATTGAAATATTCAAATATTTAAAAAAAAATCTTGAAAACAGACGTTCATATTTTTTAATTAGATTATAGTTACAATTAAGTTCAGAAAAGTATTAAGACTTTATTTGATTTTCTGAAAAGCAACGTCGGATAAATTAAACCCAGTGTTGCGATAATTTTCGTTGAGAAATTTCCATTGTCAGAAATGAGAAAAAAATTGCTTTCATTCGGGCGTAAGATAATCCGCAGTTTCTTAATGCTGAGTAAATTGTATCAAATTATGGTCGTTATACAGTAAAATTTTTCCAGCGTTGAAAATGTTAAATGTTATGCTTGTAATTTTTACAATTCAAATCAAACTTAGAAATATTAGTTAGATAACCATGTTAAGGTACCTAATTATATCGAAACTCTTTAAAATATTCATTAGTATTGAATAATTTCGGTGCCAATCTGTGGTCATGATCAGCAGTCTCAATTTGACATTTTACTATTCAGAGCAAATGCACAATGACTTTAAATATATATCCTAATCGCAATAGGTATAGTGTCTGCCTATAAAATTTGAAGAGTTCTTTCGATCTTCACAATCCCATCATCTTACAGTGATGATGATGGTCACTAACATCGATTTAAAAAAAAATTCGTCCAGCCATCTTGAGAAATCGAGTAAAATACATAAAAAAATTGTGACGAATTGAGAACTTCCTCTTTTCAAATGCGTTAAAAATATTCCGCCATCTTTGAATTGGATTCTGTTCCTATGACTATATTTTAATTTGCATAGTCCAATTATTGGATAGCGATCACGTGTTCTGGTTGATATAATAACTCTAGATATTATATGGACGCAAATAAGCAATACCATGTCAACCCACACGAACGTCATTTCGAGAAAAACGCGTTTGAAAATTTTGAACAACTTGCTATATAAGTTTTTGGCAATTTCAGATTTATGTAAGTTATTTTACTTATTTTAATAAAAAATAAGTATACAAACTGCATATTTCGTATATAATATAACCCAAAACATTTAACATAATACATAAAT
Source organism: Hestina assimilis (assembly GCA_023373885.1). Lineage (NCBI taxonomy): Eukaryota > Metazoa > Arthropoda > Insecta > Lepidoptera > Nymphalidae > Hestina > Hestina assimilis. Next base: position 14,368,572 of record CM041746.1, on the reverse strand, counting down.
TGCATGATTAAAAAATGGCTTTTTAAAAGTTTTAAAGCTTAAAACCCTACAAATATTAAAGAAAACTGTTCTTCAGCCATTTACCGACACTTCTGCATATATAACTCAGTTTTTACAATTTTGTGGATTGACATGGTATTGCTTATTTGCGTCTATGTAGGCTAGTCATTATCTGAAGGAGTTGTAGAATAAATATCGAGTGTTAGTGTTGATAGAAAAGCGATGGCCCTGACATACCGGTAATGGTCGAATCGATTTACTGTCGTTTTACCCGCGCTTCTCTTCATATACAATGTATAAATAGGTGTTACGGTCTTTGTAAAAAATCAATTTCGCCCACACGGGAGAAATGAAAGAGTTAATAAAGCTGTTTATTTACTATCTTTGTGTTTATGAGTGTGTATGAGAGTATGAGTTTTTGCTTTTCGAAATATGTTTTTTTGTATGCAATGTCATTGTCTGTTTTTATAAGATTTTTAAGGATTTACGTTGTGGCGTTGTGGGTAGCGTGTCTGCCTTAAGTCTCGACGGTTGCGGGTTCGATTCCCGCTCGGGCAGATGTTTGTTAAAATTTCTGTCTCTGTCTGGGCGTTTGTCTGTGGGTCTCCCCACCGTGCCTCGGAGAGCACGTTAAGCTGTCGGTCCCGGTTGTTCTCACATAACATCTGATAATAATCGTTAACTTTTGATAAGTAAATTGCTCTTATCCAATGAGTTACTGGTTCGCCCTTAGGGTTGCGGAGGTCAGATGACAATCGCTTTGTGTAAAAACTAGTAACCTGTCAAACCCGGATAAGAGTAATAAGCAGACCTTGGGGAAAATAAAACACCGGGAATAATCCTAGGACGAAGAAGAAGATGTAAAAATTTTAAATAATAAAATGCTAAGAATATTGGAAATGAAATATTCTGCATACAATAAGAGATAAATAATCTTTGTCGTGCATCGGCACCGCAATTCCTCTTTCTTAAAAAAAAAAAATAACAAGTGTTTCATAGTAAAAACTTTAAAGCCTTAATATTAATAGCTCAACGGTAGAAGGGGCAACTCCGCTCCGATAACGCGAGAGTCGCGGGTTTGATGCTGACCCTCTTGGGCTATTATTGTACCCAGAAAATTGTTGCTAGAAGTTAGCGCAAGCTTCAGGCCTATTTGGAGGGACAATAGTCATATTAGTAATGGCTTGAAAAGCGTTGCTAATATTCTTAAAAAAAAAAAAACAGAATTTTGATTATGTAAAAATGATTACGTTTAACAACATGAACGGGAACAAGGGATGATACAAAAGATTGATTTTATGTTGGGTTATTTTAGAAGCGGTTTCAAATTTGATTTATGATTATAATGTTGGGACCAGCACGGTTGGTTGAAGCCTGTCAAAATAATTTTGATTTACAATGTATTTTATGTACATGATATACCAGCGGATCTAATCCTGGCTACGGAATGTATATATACATATATAATATGTATTTTGTGTACGATGTACATAATAAATAATGACTCAACTGAATATGCAATTCGACAAGCTTTTTTTAAATCCTTATTCACGACATTACTAATATTCCTATTGCCCCTCCAAATAAGCTCGAAGCTTACGCTAGGAGTGGGTACGAACGACAATAGCCCGTCGATCGAACCGACTCTAGCGTTAACGGAGTGAACTCGGCCCTTCTACCGTTAAGAAAGGCGTCGGGATGTGACGACCCCATCGCCCGCTGTTGGGATAACCTCTGTCACAACAGAGATTATTCCACCAGTGCAATCAGTCACACTGGTGGTAGGTCTTTTGTTGCAAGAGGCCGGCTAGGTAGGTGCCACCGCAGTGTCCAATATTCTGCCGCCAAATAGTAGTGCTTAGACACTACTGTGTTCCGGTTTGAAGGGCATTGTACGCTAGTGAAATTACTGGGCGAACGAGATTTAAGAACTAATATCTCGAGGTTGGCAACGCGCGAGTGGCACCTACTAATGGTGCTGCAAGCGCTCATAGGCTGCGGCAGCCACTTACCATCAGGTGGGCCGTATGCTTGTTTGCCAAAATCTAGTATCAGTATATTTGATGACAACTACACTAAAATAACTGCCATTCTTGAATATTATTCGATCTTAACTAGATAAGAACGTTGGTAGTTAGATATTCGTTGGTGGTTATGCTCTCTGCTCCAACCTACATTCATTGTCAGTACGTTTCTATAAATAGCATTGTAGTGTGGTGTCGGGACTTTTTTCTAACGACTGCGTCTTGGTGTAGCGACCGTTGTATCGCTAAATGGTTTCCAACCTACTCTGATTGTCATTGTTTTGCCATTATATTTATATCCCGTTCAGTCATGTATGATTGATATAATTAATAGTTATAATTATTATTAAAGCTTAGTTCATGATTTTGTAATAAGAGAGGAACCTGTTTCCAATTCTGATGTTTGAGAAATACACTTTTTTCACTTGGATAAAAGAAATTTACTTATCAAGAGTTATGATTATTATCAGATGTTATGTGGTAACAACCGGGACCGACAGCAAAACGTGCTCTCCGAGGCACGGTGGATAGACCCACACGGACAAACACCCAGACCGAAACAGAAATTTTAACAAACATCTGCCCGAGCGGGATTCGAACTTGCAACCGTCGAGATTAAAGGCAGACTCGCTACCCACAACGCCACAACGGTGTCTTATCTTAAGAAAGGTTATAGGCTATATAACATCACCATACGATACATAGAAGCCGAGCCATAAGAAAGAACTACTGGTGGTAGGTCTTTTTGTTGCAAGAGGCCGGCTAGGTAGGTACCACCGCAGTGTCAAATATTCTGCTACCATATAGTAGTGCTCAGGCATTACTGTGTTCCGGTTTGAAGGGCACTGTACGCTAGTGAAATTACTGGGCAGACGAGATTTAAGAACTAATATCTCGAGGTTGGCAACGCGTGAGTGGCACCTACTATTGGTGCTGCAAGCGCTCATAGGCTACGGCAACCACTTACCATCAGGTGGGCCGTATGCTTGTTTGCCATTTTGCCAGTTTGTTTGTTATTTTTATGCCGTTTGATAGATAATGGTAGATAACCCTTCGTGCGCGAGTCCGACTGGCACTTGGCCGATTTTTGGGTATTAGAAAAATTATGTTGGTTATGAATAACCAACACAGACCGATGAAACTTCTATGAATATATCCTTAAAAATATAGTAATATGTTGACAAAATGATTGATCGAACGTGGATCGAACATAGTTTGATAAATGATAGACTGATTTCTTTCATTCATTGTTTTTTCGGATATTAGTATGAAGAGAAATGATAGATAAGAGCGTAATGAATATTTTTTGTCTGATAATTCCATTACTATAAACCGAATTAAAAAGATTGTGAGGTGAACGTCTTTTGCCTGTTACTGAGAAGCTTTTGTAACGATTTTTGATTGATCATCACGACCCTAAATCGCGCTATCAGAGTTTTCTACGCTCGTAGCCTATATATACAACTTTCTTCGGGCTTCGGCCCGTCAGGCAATATCACCGGCCTGGTCGAAGGATCCTCCAGTTTTGTCGAGATACATTTCACATGATATACCTCCACATGTGTTATTCTGCTCTCCCCTGGGCCGAAACCTGGCTATGCCCATGATGATACTGCTTGTATAAAATTGGAACTACAAGGCATCACTGCATACATATTTACTTTGTGTTGAATTATTATATTCAAAGTAATAAAAATGTATTACGTTCTTGTAAAGCTTTTCACAAACGATGATACAAAGCGGTACATAACTATGCTAATGGGAGCTGTTGAGTCTGTAGAGTATATTTATTTGTAAATCTATTCTTCTGATTGTAGTATTGTAATGTAGTAGTAGAGACATGCGTCTCCAAGCACAAATGGGCCGGGTTGACCGGGAAGTCCTATCCACTCATAGAAAATAGGCCTAAAGTTACAGTATCAGTAGGTACTGCTGCGTTTCGTGCGATGAGTCTCTCATCCTTTAACTGTTACTTGGGTTGGTAGCGCCCATGTAATACTTCAAGTATCACAGGCGTTCATAGATTTCAGTGCCTGCTTAATATCAGGCGGAACGTAAGCTTATTTGCCATGCGTCATGAAATAACAAAAATGGATAAAAAATATGTTGATTAACGAAATATACTGAAATAACTTTGTACTTTGACAAACATTAATTAAATTTACAATGTAATTAAAATGGAAAACGTAAAATAACATAACAACATACTACTGACTGGCAGCCCACTTGCTATCACAGAAAATTGCGATTCCGCAAAACAGTAACGAATATGGAAAAACATCCAAATAGTATAGTTCAACTCAGCGTTATAACAATGCCTGACTTTCGAGTGCCAGACATGGAATACTTTTATATTAAAAACACGAATAATGCAGACATTTTGTTTTGCTCCAAACAAATGCCAACGCAAAGCCTGTAGAGTATTGCGCATAAAATATTTTATTTAAGGTCATGAATGTATGATTCTAATGTATTTATATTTCAAACTATCCTTTGCCCGCGGTGTCACCCGATAACCATTTTTAAAGAGGCACTTTTATTGGAATAGAAATAATTATAAGTCAAGTGCGTTGTGGACCATGCACAGTCGAAACTAAGATTCCGTAGCTTGATGTGAAGAATGTAAGGACTTTAAAAATAATAATGAATTAAAAGTGACCGCAAAATAAGTTGGTAATTTCAAGTAATTTAAAATATCTCACACGTTGCCATACGTTGAATTTTTTTTTCAATCCTCAGTTACATGTATGGACTGTTACCCTCAATTTTTATATATTTTAGGACTTCATTACAAAAACGAGGTGCGGTTCATAGAATACACCTATATACTAAATTTCGTATAGATTAAATCAACAATCTCCTAGTAATATTACTGTGACATACGGACGGACGGACAGACGGATGGACAGACAGACAGACATGACGAAATTATAAGGGTTCCGTTTTTGACATTTGGCTGCGGAAACCTAATAAATGGTTCTCAATATAAATTTTCATCCCCTATTTCTCTCTATTCTAATTTTTTTCTCGACAAAATATCATCAAAATCAGGGGGTTGGACGTCAAAAGATTATAGAATAACAGAGTTACTTACACATTAACAGTATTTAGACTAAATAGCATTAATTTGTCTAGACTCCTTAAGATCTATACCCAAATTCAAGCTCTGCAGCTCGTTAGATGTTTGTTACTCAATCACGCATAAACGGCTTAACTGATTAAGGTGAAATTTAGCACACATATAGCTTATTATCAGAATTAATTTAAAGGCGTCGGGATGTGACGACCCCATCGCCCGCTGTTGGGATAACCTCTGTCACAACAGAGATTATTCCACCAGTGCAATCAGTCACACTGGTGGTAGGTCTTTTGTTGCAAGAGGCCGGCTAGGTAGGTACCACCGCAGTGTCCAATATTCTGTTGCCAAATAGTAGTGCTTAGGCACTACTGTGTTCCGGTTTGAAGCATTGGCATTGTACGCTAGTGAAATTACTGGGCGAACGAGATTTAAGAACTAATATCTCGAGGTTGGCAACGCGTGAGTGGCACCTACTAATGGTGCTGCAAGCTCTCATAGGCTACGGCATCCACTTACCATCAGGTGGGCCGTATGCTTGTTTGCCAACTTCTAACATAAAAAAAAAAAAATTAAAAAGTAGGATATTTTTATCCTAGAAATGTATTAGATACCTGTGGGCTTATCAAAAAAATACTACAGTACGTATTTAATTGAAATTCAGTGTAGAAGTGTCCTATAGAACATTATTAAATTAAAAATGATTAATTTCTCCCTGGAGCCAATTTTAAAGTCATCGCGGACGAAGTCAAGGGCAGATGCTAGTCTATAATATCAATATAAGAAACAATATCGTATTTCCACGCTACATTTTTTGCTATGTAATCCAATAAGCCTTCGATTGGATTGGATTCTACGTACGGACATCGTTGGCAATTGTGGGTAATGGTTTTACATAAAGCCAGGTTGAATTATCAATATGCAATTAAACTATTTTCTTTATTCGGCGTTGTTTTAAAGTACGTTACTTTACGGTAGTAGAGCCATGCTCCTCTCAGAAAATCGGCGTAAAGGTACAGTATTAGTGGTTACTGTTGCCCTCTCGATGACGTCCCAAGCCTAGGCTCGACCTCGCAGTACGACCTTGGGACGGATTCAACTTGTGCCCCGAGCGAGCAGTCTCCAGATCCGGCCCCCTCACCGGTGACGCTGTCAAGGCCACTAGGGCCAACAGTAATAGACACTCCGAAAAAAAAAAAGGTACTGTTGTGTTTCGTGCGATAATGAGATCACCGGAGGCCCAATCTCCCACCCTCTCAGTTCCCTTCCGTTATTCCCTTCTCATCCTTTCTCTCCTGTTCCTTGGGTTGGTAACGCGCATGTGATACTTTAAGTTTCGCAAGCATTCATATCACGGTCGCGGTGACTGCCTACCATCAGGCGGACCGTATGCTTTTTTGCCCACCGCCACGAATTAAAAAGAAAGTAATTTAGCAAAAATATCACCAATTCTATTTAATAAGTAAAAATAGGCTAAAAAGTTGGCTATCTCTATTGACTAAGCAGTATTGCATCATGGTTTTGAATAGTATTCATACAATTAAGATGCTTTATATCTTAAGTCATATTTAATTAAAACTTGATATTTCCTTAACATAAAAATATTAATTGTACAATTTCATTCCCCTATTAGGTCCAGAAATACAAAAAAATACAAGCACGGACATTAGCCAGATTGGAACAAGCCTGTATTGCCAATAAAAACATCCATCCGTGACCGTCAGCGTTTAAGGTGCGATATACAAGCGTTAACCTTAAATTTAAAATTTTCTATCTCTACATTTTATTATAAATCTCAAAACCGTTTTTAAATTAAATTAAACGGCCTGGAGTTCTCAATATAATGCTTTGAATACTTTAGTTCAAATACGTGTTCCCTCATTCTTACAACCTGGGGTCCTTCAAACGAGGCGTGAAGAGGCACCTTGCGGGTAGGCAGGGCGAAGATGGCTAGTACAGTTCACCTTCTGCAGCCATATTAGCCACCTTCGCGTGTGGACTCCACTTCCACTTACCATCAGGTGAAGTGGAGTTATTTGCCCTCCGGTGTTTATATAAAAAAAAAAAAACAATTTTATAGTTTATTTTTATTCAATAGTGCATCCTTTACAAATAGTCTCACATAAGTTTTATTTGATCAGGGATTTCTGAGATAAAAAACGGAACCTCTTAAAATAGAATTTAGTATACACATAAACCGATTTAGTATATATAAAATAATATTAAATAAATAAAAAGACAAAAAGATGTATTGTATCTAAAGATTAAAGCGGGATCCATTTTTTCCAAAGACATGACACTCGTAGTGGTAAATGGTCGATTTTGCAGATGGGAATTTGAATTTCCAGGACAATTGCTAAATGCTCTACATTAGGGAGAGAGAAATGGTTTAGCTACGTTTTCGGGTTCCATAGCCAAATGGCAAAAACTGAACCCTTAGACCTGAGTTGCATCGATCAGCATCGGAAGTTCTTCATCAAGCTGAGTGGGTCACACTCGCGGTCGCGACGTCAGACTCATCCTGATGAAGAACCTCCGTCTAAAATGTCCGAAACTAGTCGGTAACTAAACCGATTAAACGTGAGTTTTAGCCGTTCAATTTTACATGTGTCTAGTCCTATTTCGTTTATTTTTTTGTAAACAAATTGAAAACCGAATAGACTTTATACTTGATCCGAAGTAATGATACTAAAAATATATATTTATGCTATCATAAAATCACTTTATCTAGAGGGTGACTCGAAACCTCTGCAATCGTGACACTATGGTTTATTGTGACATAAAATGTCCCATCGTAAAATTTTTACCGTCGAACGCTTACTGTACTTTCTACACGGCCATTTGCTTCTGTTGATAAAACATCAAAAAACAGTTTAATAAACGCGGAATAATCAATTTTATATCGCTATTTATTAGTTATTTTAAAAATGGTTCTTTATTCCTACATGGGTGAAAAGTTCGCTTGTCAAGAGAAGTGCCCGATTCTCTCCCAAGATGACACTAACTAACTTTACGTCCCGGTAACCTAGCAACCGTATGTTTATCCCTCGTTCAAGCGGGTAAAAATTAATTTTTATCGAAGGAAAAAAATCGTATGTGCACCACGGGAGAAAATTAAGACATCGCTATCCGTGACAGTCGCGCACGAATTACGGGTATGACCTACTTTTCTCCATTTGGTGCGTAATGTACTACTATGCACATAAGTTTTACTACATCATATTAACATAATATGATTACATAACATCAGTATTCCAAAGTGTTCTACCTCTTCCGGTAGCCGCTAGATCACTGTTTGAATTAATGTTAAAAACTTAGATATTTTTTTTCATGACCGTTGGAACACAGGCCTGTCTGCCTGATGGTAAGTCACCGCAACTTATGAACGCGCGTGGTACTTGAAGTATCATCACATGGGCGTTGCCAACCCAAGGAATACGAGGGAAGTGTTGAGAAAAAAAGGAAGATGAAAAATTATAGAAACAGAAGTGGTGATGGCGAACACTCACCCACAAAATTTGAAAGACTAGTACTGTTATTTTACTCCGATTTCAGTGAGCGGGTAGTACTTCCCTAGTTGAGCCGGCCAAGTTAGTAAGTGTTTTGTGTGATAAACAATATCATTAACATTGCGCTGTTTAAAGGTTGTTTATTTTTGTAATGTTAAGCATTAATGTAATAAGTATAACGTGTAGGTTTACCTTACTGACAGGTGTCAGATTAGCCCTCTTCCAACGGCTACAATATAAATCAAGTAATTTTAAGAATTGCTACAAAGAAACATGCTACAGTAAAAAGAAACCCTTTTATGTCGTACATGGTTTATTGCTTGTGTAAACTTTTCAATCAAAAGGAAAGGCTGTCGGTGTATAAGAGTCAGTACTCTTTTGAATCATCAAAAACAATTCATACTCAGTAATAAAATACGGTAGGTACTCCACCTCATGATTTGAGTCCAAACACGGAGGTGTCTAATACAGCTGTAGAAGGCAAACTGCATTAACTGCCCTTGTCCTACTTAGCCGCAAACCACATCTATTGGTGGTAGGCTAGGTAGCTACCACCGCAATAGCAGATCTACTGTAAGATACTATAACTAGTGAAATTACTGGGTAAAGAAGATTTAAGAACTAATATCTCTCGTTGGCAACGCGTGAGTGACACCTACAAATGGATGTGTATTGCTGTTGGCCCTATTGGCCTTTACAACGTCACGGGGTGGGGGAGCCGAGTACTGAGACCTAGGCCTTGAACATAAAATAATTTGAAATTGTTAGAAACTGCAAATGCTTCAATAACCTGCAGAATAAATAGTGTACAATTCCAATGGTATGAAAAACATATTGAATTAAATTTTTAACGATGTTCGAAAATAAAACATTCTAGTTAACATTACAACAAAAATAAATCTCCACAAACCACAAAATACGAGTGTTTCGTATAGAAATAACAAAAATATATCACTCTCAGTATGAACGTTATGTGACGCTTTGAAATGGCCTCATTGAATGAGAACTTTGTGGGCATGAACGAGCTGTAACTTTCATATATAAAACTCCTTTTAGCACGACAATTTTTCACGTGAAGTAGCCGTTTAGCCTTCCTCAGAACATAAAACGAGTACGTCATTTTATAGATGTATTTGCGATTCAGATATTAAAGTTTTATTAAAAATTGTGAACGTGAAATTTTTAGCAATTTACGTTTAAAACGAATTGATTTTATATTTTAGCTCGGAAAGGAAATTAAGGCATTTAATCCTGTTTAAAAAAACACTAAGAAACTAGCACTGTGATATAACAAGGCTGTAACCACATTAATACAATTAGAAGTGTTTTAACATTACTTGTTACAGTATAATACTAGCACCTTCTCATGACTTCGTCGGTAACAACTTTAGAATTGGTTATATATTAAGAATTATATATAACTATAATTAATGTAATCAATGGAAGAAATATGTTGAACAAATTTTAGGCCTCAATAGCTCAACTGTAGAAAGGCCGACCTGCCTGTTGACGCAAGAGTCGCGGCTTCGATTCTGAGCCCCTTGGGCCATTGTCGTACCCACTCCTAGCGCAAGCGACGAGCTTATTTGTAGGGGCAATAGGAATATTAGTAATACCTTGAAAAAGCATTGCTAATATTCTTTTTAATAATAATAAATAATAAATAAACGCTACACACTCCCCTACACACTACAACGGCCCCCATTAGGATACTTATATCCTGTGTCGGGGGTCCGAAAACATACACAATGACAAGGATAAACGCACCCAGACCGGAAAACATACCTATATGGTTAATACAAACATCTCCTTCGAGCGGGAATCGATAACGCGACCTTTGGCGCTTAAAGCAGGCAAACGTCATTCATACATTCATTACAAAAAATACATTTACATTCTTTAAAAAAAAATACAAAATATAATCTTACCAAATCGATGGTGTCATCTAAGCTGCCATTGAGGAAATATATTTCGGTATAATTAGTGATATTAGTGACGTAGCCTTGGCATTCTGGATAAGTAGAACTGGGGATACACGTGCGCTGCTTCAGCTTTTGTAGTTTCCTGCCACAGAGAATAATTAGCTTAATTATATAGAATAGAAATACTAAAACCCTGTCATGGGTTTAGTCTATTTTTATAGAACATTTATATATAGGACTAATGCTTTTAGTAGTAGTAGAGCCAACACAAATGGGCTGGCTCGACCCGATTAATTTACCCTTTCACAGAAAATGTCTTGCGTTTCGTGCGATTAGTGAGAGCATCGGAGACCCAATCTTTCACCTCCTCTGTTCCCCTCTTTTTTACTTCTCATTACTTCTCTCCTATCCCTTGGCAATAGCCATAATATGATACTTCAGGTATCGTAATTTTGCGGTGACTGCTTGCCGTCAAACGGATGTATATACCGGCGTCGGGACGTGACGACCCCATCGCCCGCTGTTGGGATAATATCTGCCTCAACAGAGATCATTCCACCAGTGCAATCAGTCACAGTGGTGTTAGGTCTTTTGTTGCAAGAGGCCGGCTAGGTAGTTACCACCACCGTGCCAAACAGTAGCACTTAGGCATTAGCATGTGGTTTGAAGAGCACTCTAGGCTAGTGAAATTACTGGGCAAAGGAAATTCAAGAACCCATATCTCGAGGTTGGCAACGCGTGACTGGCACCTACTATTGGTGTTGCGCGCGCTCTTAGGCTACGGCAACCGCTTACCATCAGGTGGGCCGTATGCTTGCTCGATTCCAAGATAAAAAAAAGTGTTAGATTGCCAACCGCCATGATATAAAAAAAAACTATCGTGTTAATTGTATTCAATCAGATGTTTATCGATTCTAAGCCTATTGTTGCTTTTAACCTGATGTTAATCTGAGTATACAAATTGACTAGAGTTAGTTGAGGAGTTTTGATGAACTCAGCCGTATTAGTTTTGTATAACAATTTATTACGCAACTAGCTTTTATATGCGGCTTCAATAAGTATTTGGATTACTTTAAAAGACACAACCTGAGGTATTTTTTTCATTGCATTCTGCTAGCGGCTTCGCCCGCGTGAGTAATATAAACTTCCCTTATGGAAGGTTGATTTTAGAAAATGTTAAAACACGTGTTTCTTTATATTTAACTGTTTGCAAAAAACGCTTTTAGTTTAAAATTTAAAAAATTCGGTTCAACTCATACAAACTTTCAACCCCTTTGTCACCCCCTTAAGAGTTGAATTTCGAGAAACCTTTCCTTGGCGATCTTTTCCGTTTAAAAAACAATACAGGTGAGCAAAGTTAGCTTTCTGGGTCCAAGGGTTATAGGCTGGGCGTTGATATGCCACAAAGGAGAAGTCCTTTTATATATATTTGTTCATCTATAAAACCGTTGGGTCTAAAATAGTTTAAATATATCCTCTTTGGTTTGATTTTCCCGCATGATCGTATTATCTGATCATTTCTTGTAAAGATGTCTGTAGCCCCTTTGTTCCGTAACTCTCTTCAAAGCTCTATTCAAACTAAATAGTTATAGCCTATTTACTTATAAGATTTCATGAGGGTTTTGAACATGATTTAATCAATGAGGAAATTAATTATGTCTCTTTCCAGTCAGAAAAAATATTGGATTACACAGTAACTGGTACATACTGTTACGGAGAAACTAATCACCGGGTCATAAGGTTCAAAATCGCTTGCTACTCGCTCTGTTTTTTTCCTTGACGACACGTGAGTTCTAGAAAGATGTGTTCTCGAAACATGTAGTATAGCGTTCCGCGGACAAAACTTTCTCGAACCCATGTTTGGCGTTATATAAGCGGCCCGGTGCATCGACTGAGTCATTCAGTTCTGAGCAAGGAGCGAAGAAACTACAAGTGATACAAGTGACTAAGTACGACAACCAATGACCTTATAAGTGAGTTTATAAGTTCTGTTGTGTGATCTAGAAGATCCCAGTAAAGTCTTCCTTAGAGCCATCAAGTTTTTATTTCCAAATCCGCAAACCCCAGCCCTCCATTTTCCAGGGTATATTATGTCCTATTGCTATGATATCCAAGATCAAACCTCAAATACCTAAAAATATATCTATATATATAAGAACAAATAAAAATACTAAGACAACCTTTGTGGGCCAGTAGTAGCGAGCTTGCTTTAGACACCAAAGATGCCTCCCGGGGCAGTTGTTTGCATGGACCATACAAAAAGCCGATATGATCCAATGGATACAAAACGTAGATTGGAAATCTACATGTCATAGACAAAGTTCTATGGTATTCTATATATCCTAGTGGTATGGTTGTCCTTTGGTGGTAGCTTAAATGCCCGCCTGATTAACTACTTAAGTGACTGCTCGTTAGCCATGTTTTGAGGTCAACCCGGTCGGTTATAACCGGGTTGCGTTGCGTCTTGCGGTTACGCTGGCAAAGACGTCAAGAAGAGTGCAAATACCATCGGGTGGGGTAGAGTCATCTCCTCTATGGGCTCAGTAAAAAAAAGAACGTATTGCATTTTGGGTGGGTGTGCTTATTTGTGAGCGTTCCTGGATCCCTTCATTCCTGATTGTGTATTGCTGTTAGCTTTAATAGTGTCACCGGGTGGGGGTGGACCAGTACTGATACCCGGTCGAGAAAAAGGGACAGCCTTCGCGGGGGCTCATAGGTTCGTTGCCACAGATGCCTCTTGCGAGACAGAACTACGGCTCCATGGGCTATCTCTTGGTTGAGTTTGCCTGGACTTTAGGGTCCTGGTCGGTGGAACAGGAAGACAAATGTCTAAGAACTACATATTTATATAATATGTATTTTTATGTATATATGGCGGCAGTAGGTTGCCGCCCTGGGGGGCTGCATAAGCGGCAATCGCCAGGGCGTCGCGGTTGAATGCTTAAGAGATGTCGTTCCATTATGGAGTAAGGTGGAACCTTGGTGGTTTTAGTGAGTAGGGGAGCCAGGCTCTGAGTCCCACACCTCCTGCATCATTGCACACGTCCCGGAGCTCGAGTGCGTAACTGCATTTCCCCAAAAGGTAGAACCACGTCTATGGACGTCATGGGGAAATCCGGATCCCTGCTACAAGATACTGATATCTTATTTTCGGTTATTGGATAAATAAATATATAATGGTTGTACCTTTGAATAAAAAGATATCTATCAGTATAGACCTAACTGCCAGTGTTGGTATCACAATTATTTAACCCTTTATTTAGTCGGTGAATGTCATTACGCCTAATTAAAATCCAGAGTAAACAGAACGTAATATTTTCAAGTCTCAAATGAATGCGAAAGCTTGTATTGTTTTCATTTGTGAAATAGGTTACCAGTATAACTCTGAATGAGGATAGAATTCAACGCAGTAAACGAAATATGAAAGTCTTATTATTTGTGAATTTATATTTAGATGAATATTAAAGATTTAATTTTTTTTAAAAAGAGTAATGCTTTTTTCAAGTCGTCATAAATACTCTTATTGCCGACACGACGATACCGATACGACAATAGTCCAAGGTGGTGGAATTGAAGCCGCAACGGACTGGAGTCGGCCCTTTAGCCGTTCAACTATTCCAAAGACGTATTTATGTAAAAAATATGAGGGCTGTCTTAAAAATAATTGGAGTTCATGATTTTCATCAGAATCTTTTATTTAAAAAAATGATTTTCTTATTTAAATGGGTATCGCTTACATTTATTTATGGAAATCAACATGGTTTTGTATATTTTGAAAATCTTAAAGTTTATTTTTTATTTAGTCACATTTCACACACATCCTAATTCTCATATAAAACTGTAGCCAAAAGCTAGTTAATAGTATAAAAAAAATACGAATAAGAAATAAATCACCAAACAGTATGTAGTACAGCATTATATATAAATAAGGTTCTAGGAAAGTTAAATGGAACTTATTAATTACGAAACACGTGTAACTTTGCCACTAGATATATCCCACCCATGCTGTCACTATTACATACGCAGAGCACGACGATATAGTAGTTTTAACATTGCATTGCTACGTTAACTTGTACTGCTCTGGATATTGAATAGCTTATACAGCAATGGTGAGCAAAGTGAATAAACGTCACATATGCATTGTCGTGGCTTATAAGTCACAATTACGACGACAAGTTCACATAGATATGCCATTTCTAGTACCTTATTATTAAGATTATTATGTGTAAGTAGCGGGCACGGCAGACTTTGTCCTGCCACGAAAATGGAAAAAAGTAAGACGCAATAGCAGCACTCCCCTACTGGGTTCAATTGTTAATCTAAACCATTCTCGAATACACACTGAAATACACACCAAAAAAGCATCAAAATCAGTCCAGCCGTCTAGGACACAGGGGTTCAATGACATACACAATTACACACGTACAGCAGAATTATATATATATAAAGATGATAACTCACCACTGTGTTATGAAATTGGTACCAATAGTATATATAGGCGTTGTTCTGTTGACGTCGAGGTTCGCTTCCGTCGAGTTCATTATTGCTAGGCTTTTGTTCTCGAGATCTTTCGATACGCCTACCGCATCTGAATAAGAAAGATTGTATTAATTTCACTTCATTAAAAGGGTTACATTAAATACTATATTCTCCATTTTAATATTTAGAAAATGTATTTCAATAATTCTTATTTTTTTGGCATATTATCTTTACACTATAATGGCTATTATTGTTTGTTTAGTGGTGGCAAAATACTTGGTATTTATATAATGCTAAATTTACTTTTTTTATGTTACAAGTTGGCAAACAAGCATACGGTCCACCTGATGGTAGGTGGTTGCCGTAGCCTATGAGCGCGTGCAGCACCGTTAGTAGGCGCCACTCACGCGTTGCCAACCTCGAGATATTAGTTCTTAAATCTCCTCAAAAACTTACTGTCAGTGTCTAATATTCCAAGTTACTTATATTCTTATTCGTCTCCAACTACCTCCACTACCTTACAGTATCGCTTTGGAACTACTACTTAGTAATAAGCCTTCACAAAACAGACTAGCGTCCTTAGAGTTATCAAGGATAAATTAATATACTCTTGTGGATCAGGTAAATTTTACAAACATGCATACCACAATTTAATATATGTTATTACAAGCATCTACTCGCGGATACGCCTGCGTTAATAGTGTTTGTTTATTGTGGTACTTCATGACATTTAAAAAATGGTTCTAGGGAAACAATGTTCATCCCCTATTTCACTCTTTTTAAGATTTGTCCAAACTCTCATCTATTGCTAAACCAATTTACATCAAAATCGGTACAGATGTTTAGGCATGACATTTTGTTTCATGGAAGTGCATGAAAATTCGAATTTTGTAGTTCTTTTTTTGTTAGCAACACGGGAACTTTACTTTCCAGGATTAAAGATATCCTACGTTCTAGTCCAAGAAAAATTTATATCTGTGCCACAATTCATCCCAATCCTTTCAGTAGTTTTTGCGTGATTAAGTAACCTAACATACAACCTGTATGTTACTGTACTTAAAAAAATTGATAATGCTAATAAATTTTCTTATATCTCACCCTATAATATTACGTAGCTGGGTCCATGCGGATGGGATTCCGGCGTCTATCAGTTGTGTCCATGCCAGCATCTGAAACGGAAACGCCTGTGAGCCTGGTAGATAAGGTCGGGATTAGTATTGGGATTTCAGTTAGTTCCAGACAATATAAGTTACATCATACATAAATATAAATAAAATCAAAATGTATTTTACATTTCCAGCCTAGTTACAAAAACGCTAAACCTAATTTTAATAAAAAACTTGCTTGTATATCTTATCGCGCTATCGTGTTAGGAGTTGAAGATAAGTAATAAAATCTTTCGCCATTTAGGTGATGTAATTGAAATGAATAAAATTTTCAAATGGCTAATATTAAAATACTTAGGAAGATTACAACATATTTTAACCGCATAAGGCAATACACAGAAAAATCTCAGAGTAGATAAGTACCTCTACTTTGAGACTTCTTTCTCCTAGTATTTAGGTAATGTTTTTCGAGCGTATGTATGTATGTATGTATGTATGTATATATGTATGTATGTATGTATGTATGTATGTATGTATGTATGTCTATTTCTTTGTGACGCTCTACAGGCTAAACCCTTGAACGTACATCAACTTATGGGGTATCATTAGATTCGTCTCAGTTGTGAGAGTGACATAGGCTACATTATTTTAACATGGATTCCGCAGAAGCAAAGATATTCAAAGCGGAATATCATAGTTCGCTCAGAGCTAAAATCTGATGATGTTTTCTTGTAGAACTCGATAAAATAAGACGAAAAGTAAAAGTAAAATTTTTCGATATATTGCTTAGTTTTCGAGATATCGATGATTGATTTTTTTTGGCCAGTGATTGCCAATTCCACTCCCAATGTATAGAATAATTAATTAAAGTATTTTCTATAAATAAAAAATACGGCATAGTTATATAAATAGGTAGGTTAATAAAATAATTAAACTTCTAAAACGCAAACTATTATATATAATGCTATTCAATGTATTGTACAATTAGGTACAAAAATTTTATTAGTAAAATATAGGAATAAGCACAATATATTTTAATAAAAGTATTGTTCGATTCCTAGTAAGTTGTCCCCGTCTGCAGTACCTTTACTAACATTAAAGTAATATTTATATTATAGTAGTCATTATAGAGCTTGTTTTTAGCTTTTTAGGAATTATTATTAATGCAGTTGGGTTTTTTGTTTCATTTAATAATTATAATTTTTTGCGTAGGATTTGCGTATTACTCTCATCCGGATTTGACAGGTTACTAGTTTTTACAAAGCGATTGCCAACTGGCCTTCGCAAACTAAAGTGCGAATCAGTAATTCATTGGATATGAGCAAACTACCTATCAAGAGTTAACGATTACTATACGGGGCCGATAGCTTAATATGCTCTGCGAGGCACGGTGGAGAAACCTAAGGAGACAACGCCCTGACCGAAATAGATATAATTATGAATGATCAATACAAACAGCTGCCCTGAACGGGAACAGAACCCGCGACCATTGAGGCTAAAGCAGGCTCACTTTCAATGAGGCACCACGCACGTACGGAATACTACTTTAATGGAATCCTAACAATTCCCTATTGATCCCGTGTTGCAATAAAATTTATTCAAGGTCAAATGTTACAAAAATAGGTTTTTGGATTTTTAGCCAAACGGTTACTTTTACGAAAAAATAGTTCAGATTAAAATTGTAGATCAGGTAATTATCTATTAAAATTGTTTATATAATTTTTTCTCAAAGATTTACCATTTCTGATAAAAAGCCATTCAAAAGTTAGCAGGAACTGTATTCTTTGAATCCTATGTTGTTAAAGTAAGGTGAAGTCGACGTTTGTGTTTCAAAGGAAAACTCATTGTACATATTAGCGACTACGTATGATTTACACTTCAAAGTTATCGGAAATCGATAATTTTATTCGTTTTCATTTTGTTTTTTGTGCGGTATTATTATAAGGTTTCTTTAATATAGGTATATATTTATTAGAACTTTCAATCAAAATAATAAGAAATACCCTTATGAATAAATCAATTTTTTTTCAGTAACATCTCAATTAGGATTCAAATTTTGTAATATTTATGCAATTTATATTTACTATCGAGTTTCTTGCCGGTTCTTATCGGTAGAAACAGCTTTCCGAACCGGTGGTAGAGCTTGACGATTTAAAAGTATATTTTAAAAGCTTACTTGAATAAAAATAATGTTAGGGTTCCGTAGCCAAATGGCAAAAACGGAACCCTTATAGTTTCGTCATGTCCGTCTATCCGTCCGTCCGTCTGTCCGTCCGTCCGTCCGTTCGTACGTCACAGTCATTTTACTCGGAGACCATTGGCTCTATCCACACGAAATTTACTAAATAGGTGTATTCTATGAACCGCACAACGATTCTGTAATGAAATATTAAAATATATAAAAATTAAGGGTAGCAGTCCATACATGTAACTGACTGTTGAAAAAAAATGTCAACGTATGTCATCGTGTGAGATATTTTAATTCAATATTATTTTTAAACTCCATTAGATTCTTCATAACGAAGTTACGGAACCCTTTAGTTTCAACTGTGCGTGGTCCACAACGCACTTGACTAGTAATTATTATTATTTTGTTTTTATCACAATTGCCTGTATCAAATTAGTATGCAATAAAGGATTTTATTATTTATTATTATTATTTTCCGGTCTGGGTGTGTTTGTCCTTATGGTTGTGTATGTTCCCAGACCCCCGACACATGATATAACTATCCTAATGAGGATCCTTGAGTGTGTAGCGTTTATAGCAGTGAAACTACTCCCCGTCTTCTTCTTCTTAGCATTCTTCTCAGTATTATACGAGTATTTAGCCAGGTTGTCATTATTACTCTTATCCGGATTTGACAGGTTACTAGTTTTTACACAGTGCGAATGCCATCTGACCTCAGCAACCCTAAGGGCGAACTAGTAATCCATTGGATAGGAGCAATTTACATATCAAGAGTTAACGATTATTATCAGATATTATGTGACAACAACCGGGACCGACAGCTTAACGTGGTCTCCGAGGTACGGTGGGGATACCCACAAGGACAAACGCCCGGACCGATATAGATATTTGTAAGATCAATGCAAGCATTTGCAACATTTGGTTCGATTCCCGCAAGGAGCATAATATGTTTGTATTGACCATGCACGTATATTCCGGTCTGTGTGTATTTATCCTTGTCCTTGTATGTTTCCGGACCCCCGACACAGGATATAATTATCTCAATCGGGGCCGTTGAGTGCGTAGCGTTTATTTATTTAAGGTAGTATTGGTACCCAGAACGCCATAAGGGTGTCCTCTACTAACCACTCCTCGTCTAGTAAAAAAAAGTAATAGTTCTACTGCCAATAATAATCGTTTAACAATTTAAAAATAAAAATAATCTCTTTCTTCTGAATAAGTCATAAAGTTCGCTGTATCTCCACAATGAACATTAGTACCTATTGCTTTTGTTGATCGATTTGCTTGAGCTCAGTGGCTCTGCTCAGTGGCCTGGAAGAGGTCTTGAGGAATCGTTTTCCTGATATAAACAGAATCAGTATCTTGAAATCGTAAATAAATAAGTATTTACTTTCTTTCACCATAATATTTTATATCGAAGCATTTATTCTGAACGAAATATATTGTGAAATGTAGTAGTGTGTGCATATTTTAATTATGGCTTTATAACGCATCCGCTACATAGCCTGTAGATTTCACTATAAGGTTAAGTTGAAGTACATATGAGTTTTTTAAAAAGGGTAATAAGGTACATATTACTTAAATTGATTTCAGTTTTAAAACTACACTTAAGAATCTAGAATTATAAATTTAAGTGAACGATTCAGCGACTTTTACGATTTGTGGCGATTCCTTGTACGAAGTAAGAACGTAAGTTTAACACTCGCAATCTGTTACATTCATCATAAATTTTTTCTGTCCCTATGTATGCTTAAATCTTTAAAACTACGCAACGGATTTTGATGCGGTTTTTAATAGATAGAGTGATTGAAGAGGAAGGTTTATACGTATAAAAATTGTAGAGAAAAATTTTTTTTTGAGGGTCTAATGTGATGTCGTAAATAATTGCATTTAACGCGTGCTGGCCACGGGCAGTAATGAATAAATCAGAACTACTGGATCGATGTTAATCATTTTTTCAGTGAATGACATAGGCTATATATTTTATACCCGTGCGAAGCCGGAGCGGGCCGCTATCCATAATATATAATAGTTATTCATCAAGTGCGTGGTGGACTATGCACAGTGGAAATTAAAGATTGATGAGAAAGAATCTTTAGAAATTTAAATATTAAAGAATATAAATCGACCGAAAAAAAACAAAGATATCTCACACGTTGCCAAAGGCAGTCAAAATAGTTTTTTCAACCCACAGCTATGTATATGGACGTTTAGCTTTTAAATATTATTTTAAAATAAAAGATAAAACCCCTGAGTTTGTTTCGCCGGTTCTTCTCAGGTAGAGGTTTAATTTTGGAGCCGGTGGTAGAATCTGACTTTCAACAAATAAGTGTAATGCTTTTTATGTTGAATAAAAATATTTGATTTGATTTTGATTTGATTTGATTTACACTAAATTCTGATGCGGTTCATAGAATACACATATTTACTAAATTTAGTATAGATAGAGCCAATAATCTCTTAGTAAAATGACTGTGACATACGGACAGACATGACGTAATTACAAAGGCCATTTGGCTACGTAATCCTAATAAAAAAAAAATCTCGAAACAAAACTTATTGAGATTACTCACAAAGATCTTTAAAACAACGTGATTATAGATAAGACCTCATCTTGCACTGCGATAGAAGTATCCGGTGCAGATAAGCCTATACATGAATTCCCAACGCCTTGCAATATCATCCGTCTCGTCTGAGAACCGTGTTGGAGAGAGAGAGAGAGACATTATATCTAACCGACTTCAACGATAAATACAAAGCAAACGTAGCCTTTAAAAACATACAAATCGATTAAAAAATCTATACTAATATAATAAATGTGAAAGTTTGGATGGATGGATAGACGTTTGTTCGTTTGTTCTTTGACTTTTTCATGCAAAAACCTCAGGACAGATTTGGATGACACATGACAATTTGCTTCACACATAGTGACGTTGTGACGCAGCGGTAGTGATCCTACCAACAGCCCACCAGACGGTAAGTGGTTGCCGTAGCCTATGAGCGCTTGCAGCACCATTAGTAGGTGCCACTCACGCGTTGCCAATCTCGAGTTATTAGTTCTTAAATCTCCTCTACCCAGTAATTTCACTAGCGTACAGTGCCCTTCAAACCGGAATACAGTAATGCCTAAGCACTACTATTTGGCGGCAGAATATTTGACACTGCGGTGGTACCTACCTAGCCGGCCTCTTGCAACAAAAGACCTACCACCAGTGTGACTGATTGCACTGGTGGAATAACCTCTGCTGTGACAGAGAATATCTAATATAATATGTGGAGCCCACCGCAAGCAAATCATACTCTAGCTATAGAAAAAGTTCAGCGTAAATTTGCTCGGAATTTATACAAAAAAATGTATGGTTATTATCCGTATCTGTATCCGTCCATGTTTGTATCGGGTATGGTGGGGTTAGATACTCTGCAGGCTAGGAGAACGACAGCTACACTTGTACATTATTACCTGTTACTCCGTGGTAAGATTGATAATCCGGACGCATTGTCTCGATGTGCGATAGCGGTCAGAGCGCCGGATAAGGTTTATCGTTCGTGCAGGCGGCTACCATTCTTTTACATCCATAAAACACGTACTAGATATGCTAAAAATGCGCCTACCTTGCGCGCACTAACACTACTTAACCCCAAATAGTAATATCACAACGGAGGCCTAGTAATAGGGTTCTATTGGCACCTTTTGAGTACGGAACTATGAAAATAAAAACCCCGGAAGCCTTAAAGAGCCGGAAATATCTTAATTTATTATTTACAATAGCCATTACTTAAGTAAGTGTATTTCATGGAACTGGAAGGGTTTCAACGTAAAATTAGTTCCGCGAATCAATTTGTAATGAAGTCGATGGATTTCTGACCATACTTGTATCAATTCTATAATACTTTATAAGTATTTAATGACACAATTTAAATCAGTTCTATTATAGGCATGTTTAACTATTGCATTTTTCTAATCATTATCAGTATCTATAGTTAAAAAAAGAATATAATTACTGAAGCCTTCTTCTTTGTCCTAGCATAATTCCTGGTATTTTCTTTTACCCAGGGTCTGCTTATTACTTTTATCTGGATTTGATAGGTTACTAGTTTTTACACGGAGCGATTGCCATCTGACCTCCGAAACCTTAAGGGCGAACCAGTAACTCATTAGATAAGAGCAATTTACTTATCAAGAGTCAACGGTTATTATCGGATGTTATGTGATAACAACCGGGACCGACAGCTTAACGTGCTCTCCGAGGCACGGTGGGGAGACCCACGGACATACGCCCAGACCGAGACAGAAATTTTGACAAAAATCTGCCCGAGCAGGAATCGAACCCGCAACCGTCGAGACTAAAGGCAGACTCGCTACCCACAACGGCACAACGGTGTCAATATAATTATAATATAATTACTGAAGCCGGCAGTAGTTTTATCTCACGAAGAAGGCGGATTGGTCTTAGTCGTGTGTAGCTCGGGAATGGTCTGATTTTGCTGAGCCGTTTGGCTACTAATTCTCGCTGTCTCACGTCAAAATTAAAAAATACCTTCGTCATATAGAATTATTTTTAATTTCAATGTATATTGCTGTTGCCCCTACTGGCCTTGACAGAGTCATCAGGAATGGAGGATACGCTCCGAGCGCATTCTAGTCGATGGACTCACCCGACGCGACGGTGTGAGCGCGTCGCGACATGTGAAACAAGGGATTGACCTCCTCACCAGCGACGACGGTGTTATGTGCGTGTTTGAGCTGTTTATGGAGTATTTTCTAATCTTATCGACCGGGTCGTGTAGAGCGTGCTTTAGCTTAGTCGGTTTGTCATCTCTGTCTTGATAAACAGGTCTATAACGCATGGAAAATATATGAACCAACGCATATAATATAATATTGAGTGAAAATTTTCAATATTTTAAATACAAATTGTACAAAAGTGTACCTGAAGTGTATAGTAAGGTATCTATTATGTTCAAAAGTGTACAAAGTCATCCCTTACAGTAAATAGGTACCCAGCCAACCGCATCATCTCAAAATAAAAGGGACATGAACCACGTTTCGCTAACGTACCGTAAATTTGTACAGATCTAACGAATTTGATCTTTATATACAAAAAATAGGGCTTAAATTTGAATGTATTTTTTCAACCTCGAGTTGCACTGTAGTAGAACTATATGGCATCCTTGCACGAAGAACTGTGGTAATCGATTGGCTAAAGCCTTGATGGTTTGGAACGAATAACGTGTCAGAAACTGTTTAGAGGAAAATGGGGAAGCTATTTCGATGCATGAAGTTGCAAAAAACTCTTGGAACTGTCAATTCAAAGGACTGAAAAGAAACGCGTCACGTGACACGCGGTTCCGGAGTTTCTTTGGCTATTCAACAAATATTAATTAATAAGTTTCCTTAAAGCTTTCTATCTAATTTGCGCATCTCTTTTTATGTTTTTTTAGGGATCCATATTAAAAATTACGGGTAAGGTCCTTACATGTAACTGTGTGTTAAAAAATTCAGTGTATGGCAACGTGTGAAATATCTTTCGATAATTATTTAAAATTATGAGGAGGTTTCATTTTAAGTTTTTTGATTAAGTCTGTAGTTAATGAAATATTAGCCCATAAAGTCACAATCTCACAATCTCTTGCAACAAAAGACCTACCACCAGTGTGACTGATTGTACTGGTGCAATAATCTCTGCTGTGACAGAGGTTATCCCAACAGCGGGCGATGCCGTCGTCACTGACACTGGTAAATATATACGTAAAATTAACTGTAGAAGGTTTGAGCTCGTGAGTGAACAAATCTTTTACACACTCACGCTTAGGTTTAACAAAGATAAATAATATAATGAGCACTTGACGGTATGAAATGTTATTTAATTATGAATTGTCACAGCCTTTCAAACTCTAACAAAGGCTTAATTAAGATAGCTATTCTTTGAAGGCTGTTTATAATTGACTCGTTTTGTTTTAAGAGAAGGTGATTTTAATAATTAAGGTTAATTTATCTTTTACTTTTTACTAAGTAAATAGTAAAAGATAAGTTACTAGGCGTTGGGATGTGACGACCCCATCGCCCGCTGTTGGGATAACCTCTGTGACAACAGAGATTATTCCACCAGTGCAATCAATCACACTGGTGGTAGGTCTTTTGTTGCAAGAGGCCGGCTAGGTAGGTACCACCGCAGTGTCCAATATTCTGCCGCCAAATAGTAGTGCTTAGGCACTACTGTGTTCAGGTTTGAAGGGCATTGTACGCTAGTGAAATTACTGGGCGAAAGAGATTTAAGAACTAATATCTCGAGGTTGGCAACGCGTGAGTGGCACCTACTAATGGTGCTGCAAGCGCTCATAGGCTGCGGCAGCCACTTACCATCAGGTGGGCCGTATGCTTGTTTGCCAACTTCTAACATAAAAAAAAAAAGAAAAGGATATTTCATTAGTAGTTCTAGAACCATGCTTTTGTAAGCACAAGTTGGCCACCTCTCACAGAAAATCGGCGTAAAGTAATAGTAGGTACTGTTGCGTGTGATGAGTGAGAGCAACAGAAGCCCAATCTCCCACCCCGTCTGTACCCTTCCTTTTTTTCCCTTCTCATCCCTTCCCTTCTATCCTTGGGCTGGTAGTACGCGTGTGATACTTCAATTATTACAAGCGTTGATAGGTTGTGTTGACTGCTTGCCATAAGGTCATCAAAAACAAATTAAGTTTGAATAATAATAGGGTTAACAGTGTTATGAAACCCGAATAATCTAAGATTTAATTATCAATTTTATCTACAAGCACTTCAATTATTTATTCATATAGCTTCTCAAAGAGAACTACATCGTTAGGTTTAAATTATTCATACAAATGGGGTGTCATTAAATTTGTAATCTGGTCATGTAAAGTTGGTAACAGGTTTATTTTGTTTTGCGGTCTCTACTTATACGCTCCACAGAATAATAATATGGGGTGAGATAATTTCGAAAAGCCCAGATAGACTATTTAAATAATAAAATAAATAAACGCTACACACTCAACAGTCTCATTAGGATAGTTATACCATGTGTCGGGGGTCCGGAAACATACAAATAGACAAGGTGATAAGGACAAACACATCCAGAACGGCAATACAAACATCTGCTCCGAGCGGGAATCGAACCGGCGACCTATAGCGCTTAAGGCAGATTTGCTACCGCTGCGCCACAGCGTTGTCAAAACGTATACTTTATTCCAAGGACACGGGTTCAAATTCGGGCCAGCACCCTGAGTTTTTTATTTTCCTCGTGGTAGGGCTTAAATGCCTACTGGTTAGCTCCTGCCGTATGTTGGTAAAAAGCTCGTGAAGTACTTGTCAGCCGCATTTCGAGGTCAGTCAGCCTATAAACAGTTACAGCTTGCGAAAAAACTTTTAAAAATTAAAAAGTGGGGTTTATATACTACCGAACAAAAAAGAATCAAACATTCTTCCTTCAATATAAACACGACATGCAAAATCACAATTAGAAATTCGCATAGCCGAAATGTCACACAAAATAAACCTAGGGGTTTTAGTGCCGGTTCAGATATGCTTTAATCACGACAACTATAAAGGGGTGTTTACATTACGGGAGACAATACGACAGCAAGATATGATTTTTTTTTAATGTTACAAGTTCGCAAACAAGCATACAGCCCACCTGATGTTAAGTGGTTGCCGTAGACTATGAGCGCTTGTAGCACCATTAGTAGGTGTCACTCACGCATTACTATTTGGTGTCAGAATATTTGAAACTGCGGTGGTACCTACCTAGCCGGCCTCTTGCAACAAAAGACCTACCAACAGTGTGACTGATTGCACTGGTGGAATAATCTCTGCTGTGACAGAGGTTATCCCAACAGCGGGCGATGGGGTCGTCACATTCCGACGCCGATGTCACATTCAAACGATCAAGTAGTAGCAGAGCCAGGCTTCTCCCAGCACAAATGTGGCGTCTCGCCACAGAAGTACTACCCTCTCGCAGAAAATCAGCGTAAAGTAACAGTATCAGTAGGTACTGTTGCGTGTCGCGCGATGTGTGAGAGCGCCGAAGGTCCAGTCATCCACCCTCTCTGCTTACTTCCTTTTTCCCTTCTAATTCCTTCTCTCCTTTTCCTTGGGTAACGCAAATGTGCTTTCATATATTGCGGTGACTGTTTGCCATAAGGTTAACCGTTTTTTTTATTTTTGGTGGAGGAAATATGCAACCAGATACCCGGCTTCCTAGGGAGGAGAACCGGGTTATGTGAGGTTTCATAACAAGATGGTAACGTCATGGGGACCCACTAAAACCTCCTCAGTGGTCGATCTCAGTGCGTTTGACAGGTTACGGGAACTCTCGTAGAACCAACCAACGTGACGTGACAATCACTGTACTGCACTAGTGGCTAGCGGAGCTCACTCCCGGGGGGCGAGATGGTAAGCCCCCAGCGCTTATCATCATCACCCACCCCCTCTGCTACTCCCTTCCCATCCCTTCTCATTCCTTGTCTCCTTTTCCTTGGGTAATGCACATGTGATGCTTTCATATACCGCGGTGACTCTTTATCATCAGGCGGAACGTATACTTGTATGCCAACCGTCATAAAAAAAAAGTTTTACGTGTAGCCGTCCTGTTTTTAGCATGAATGTGCCAACTCTATTGGGGAAGTACGTTACAGTATGTAACAGTAAGTTGTACTGTTTCTCTTCTCTTGGTAAATAATTTTTTTTTTTATGTTAGAAGTTGGCAAACAAGCATACGGCCCACCTGATGGTAAGTGGCTGCCGCAGCCTATGAGCGCTTGCAGCACCATTAGTAGGTGCCACTCACGCGTTGCCAACCTCGAGATATTTGTTCTCAAATCTCGTTCGCCCAGTAATTTCACTAGCGTACAATGCCCTTCAAACCGGAACACAGTAGTGCCTAAGCACTACTATTTGGCGGCAGAATATTGGACACTGCGGTGGTACCTACCTAGCCGGCCTCTTGCAACAAAAGACCTACCACCAGTGTGACTGATTGCACTGGTGGAATAATCTCTGTTGTGACAGAGGTTATCCCAACAGCGGGCGATGGGGTCGTCACATCCCGACGCCTTTAAAATCGTCGGAGCTTCTAATTATTCCATTCTCTTTTCTATTTCGTATTCACCTGGTTACTGTACATGAAAACTATTATTATTACTTATTCTTCTTCTTAGTATTATTAATTTATTACTATTACTAGCGGCCCGCTCCGGCTTCGCACGGGTATAAAATATATAAACTATGTCATTCACTGAAAAAATTATTAAAATCGATCCAATAGTTTTGATTTATTCATTACTGCTCGTGGCCCGCACGCGTTAAATGTAATTATTTACGACATCACATTAGAAACCTCATAAATAACAGTATTTCTCCACTATTTAATGGATGTTATTATACATATAAACCTTCCTCTTCAATCACTCTATCTATTAAAGAAAACCGCATCAAAATCCGTTGCGAAATTTTAAAGATTTAAGCATACATAGGGATATGGGGACAGATAAAGCGACTTCGTTTTATACTATGTAGTGATTATTCTGTGTTTTGTTACTTTTTAGTGATCAAGATAACTCAGTAAAATTGACTGTATCACTATCAGGCATGTTTTTCTTCTTTTTTTTTTTTTTTTTTTTTATTTATTTTGATTCACCAGTGGTAATTACACTAATATAACAACATGTCTTAATCTATGAACTTAAAACTAAGTGCATTACCTATTAAGGCGAATACCACATGCAACAAAATAGAGATAATATTACATGCAACTTAATACTAATTTAAATGAGTTATGTTCTATATTTTTAAGAAAAACTAATTTAAAAAAAAGGATATTAAAATGAATAAAAATACATCCAAACATTATGAAAATTATACAAAGAAACGTGAAAAGAAAAAATTACCTTAATGTTTGTTGCAAAAAAATTAAAAGTATTTTTTTACGGAACTTAATTAAAGAGTCGCCAAATGGATCCAAAGAGGTACTGTGCTCATTAAGTATTTTGCATAAGCGTGATACTGGTGAGTTACATCCTAAGACAGTTTTGCGTAAAGGTCTTACTAATGGAGCTATTGGTTTACGTGGGCATCTGATAGGGACATTAAATTTTATTCTTGATAATAAAAAAGAATTATCATTTATACAGTTAAGTGTTTTATATAAAAATGTTAAATCCAATAAATCTTGACGATTACTAAGCGAAAGCATATTAAAATATTTTAAGCGCTCATTATATGTAGATAATACTTTTGCTTTACCCACGGAGAATGTAAGATGATAAAGGAATCGTTTCTGTATTCTCTCAAGTCTTAAGTAATGAGTCGCATAATGAGGCCTCCAGACAACGGTTCCGTATTCCAAGATGCTTCTAACAAAACTGTTATATAACAAAATTTTGGTTTGAGGATTTTGAAATAATTTACCATTTCTAATAACAAAACCTAACATTTTAGAAGCTCTGTTAATAATATTTTCTATATGAGGTATAAAGGTCAGTTTTTTGTCAAAAATTACACCGAGATCTCTAACCGTATCCACGGACTGGATAGGAACATCATCAATATTGTAATGCGCAACAATCTTACTAGCGTTATAGCTTCTGGTGAAGGATATCCATGAGCATTTGTCTGGGTTGAGTTTCATGCCATTATTTTTACACCAATTATGTAATATTGTTAAATCTTCCTGTAAGTGGGCCATGTCATTTGAGTTCTCAATGACTTTTAAAAGTTTAACATCGTCAGCATACATGTACGGAGAAGAATATTTAAAAGATGTAGATAATTCGTTAATGAATATATTAAATAGTAACGGACCTATATGCGAGCCCTGTGGGACTCCAGATCGAACGTCACATTGAACAGATTCAAAACCGCCGACGACAACACGAAAATTTCTGTTAGAAAGATACGATTTTAACCAACCCAGTAATGACCCTGTGATACCATATGCAGAAAGTTTAAAGATAAGGACAGAAAATGGTACTAAGTCGAAGGCTTTACTGAGATCTGTGTAAATAACGTCTACCCTTTTATTCTTATCAAGAGATTCAAATAAGACTTCTGAAAAATTTACCAAATTTGTACAGGTTGACCTTCGAGCGACAAAGCCATGCTGATGATCGCTGATGAAACTTTGGAAGTGACTATACACACATGGATAAATCAATGATTCAAACACTTTACTAAATATGGAAAGGATGGAAATGGGCCTATAGTTTTTCACATTATCTTTTTCGCCATTTTTGAAAATGGGGATTACTCTTGCAGCCTTCCATTTCAGAGGAAATACACCCAAACGCAGTGAAGTATTAAAGATAATCGTGAGTGGCAGAGCCAGATTCGTTGCGCATTTAATAATATAAATTGGCGGGATATTGTCAGGTCCAGCACCTTTGTCATGATTCAAATACTTTAATTTATTTAAAACCTCAAGTTCTTCTAATTGGATCACAGATATGCTGTTATAGATACGGTTATCTAAATATTGTGATATATTGTCCATGTTGTACTTAGCGTTATTATTTTCTTTATAGATTGATGAAAATTGGGATGCAAATAGGTCACAAATACTAGGACCATCAGTCGCAGTTATTGCATCACGCCTCATAGTTCCTGGATAAGTGCTAGTATTTCTTTGTTTCCTTTTTATATATGACCAGAAAAACTTACTATTGGATTTAATTTTTTCTTCTGCTAATTTATGATATAGATTATAACACTCTAGTGATATCTTTTCACACCTTTTCTCTAACAAGGAAAGGGTTACCCCATCCATAGGATTTTTATATTTTTTAAATCTTAATCGAATCTTTTCTTTTTCTTTTATTCTTTTAATAAGTGTATTGTTAAACCACGGGGGATATCTATTTTTTTTTTTAGAGTACATTTTAGGTGTAAAACTTTCTATCGAGTCTTGTAATACAGAGTAAAAGTAGTTAACCATTTCATCAACGTCTTTAATATCTGAAAACATATCAACCCAGTTTATATTTTTTAGAAATTCATTTATTGCTTCAAAATCTGCTTTGGCATGGTTATACATCACGGAGTTTTGATTCAAATTAAGGTTTTTCTGAAAATTTTGTTTAAGATAAATAATTATATTTAGAGGTGGGTGTAGTGGATCTATGCGACTTAATTCTTTTTTCGATGGATCAACTGTGAGAGTCATAGATTCGCTATTAAAAAAAACTAAATCGAGAAGTTTATTCAAATGATTTTTTGTACGATTAAGTTGACGGAAGCGGTTGATACGAGAAAAGTCAATTAAAGATTGAGCTAAAGCAGTAGTATGGTATCCATTGTAGGAATCTTCAGCCAAGCTCCAGTCTATACAACTTAAATTAAAATCTCCAATTATCAATGTACTATTGTCAATCAATTCCGAGATTTTATTAACATTATCCATAAAACTATCTAAGAGCAATTTATTGACAGGTGGGGGAATATAGGCAGCACAAATTACAATTTTACTTAACGGCGTTATATCGAGCACAATCCATAAGTCTTCACAAGAGCTTTCCCAATGACCCATTCTTCGAGAATTTATTTTATTAGATACAGCTACCAGGACTCCCCACCATCTTTTTTTAGAGTTATATTTATCCCTGTCTCTTCTGTAAACATTGTAATCAATGTTAAATATTTCAGAATCAAGAATACTGTTAGACAACCAAGTTTCAGTTAATATAATTATATCATAACTACAGCAACAAACATTCCTATAAAAATCATGAGTTTTAGTACGCAAGCCTTTGACATTTTGATAGTATATATTTAATTGATTGAATTTTAAAAAAGTTAACAAGTTTGCGTGCAATAAATATGTAATTTAATTAATTAATTTAACTTATCAAGACAGTCCATATTACTAATAAGTTTGTAGTCTAAATTCTAAATAGTATTATTCCCAGTACTCTCTTTCTACGAGTATCTACCCAGGGTCTGTTTATTATTCTTGTCCGGATTTGACCGGTATCTAATTTTAACATAGAGCGATTGCCATCTGAACTCAGAAACCTTAAGGGCGAACCAGTAACTCAATGGATAAGAGCAATTTACTTATCAAGAGTTAACGATTATTATCAGATGTTATGTGGTAACAACCGGAACCGACAGCTTGACGTGCTCTCCACATGATGGGAAGACCCACAAGAACAAACGCCCAGACCGAAACAGATATTTGTGAGTTCAATGCAAACATCTGCCCGAGCGGGAATCGAACCCGCAACCGTCGGGACTAACGGCAGACTCGTGACACACAACGCCACAATGGTGTCC
This sequence comes from Hestina assimilis, assembly GCA_023373885.1. Lineage (NCBI taxonomy): Eukaryota > Metazoa > Arthropoda > Insecta > Lepidoptera > Nymphalidae > Hestina > Hestina assimilis. The sequence continues at coordinate 14,336,989 of CM041746.1, read as the reverse complement.
TATTTTCCAAATAAGGTGGTATAAAAAATAACTTTTTAAATGATGTAGCATTGTTGCAACATATTCTACACTTTTCTTCGTGTTCTAGGCTTTAGTATGTACTGTCTAAACGCGGTTCAACATGTAGTGATGACGCTCTTCCGAGCACGAAGATTATCCCGGACTAGGGGATGAAACTTCGCAATTTATGGACGAAGAGCAAGACAATTTAAAGCTTTCGGTACAAATGAAATGCGTGTTTGCGACTCTGATAGAGCAGCGTGGATTGCTACGATTATTTTCTATTATTCGTGACTAAATTATATTTGTCGAACTTGTACCTTACTTGTGCTTAAATAATAGAACCTGAGTTAAGCATGATTGGTCTAAATTTCATGAAGGATCTTTTGTTGTTGTTAAATTCTAGATGCTTTATCTCTCTAAATACATAAGTTCGGATAGCCGTATAGATCATACAGACGAATCATTTTACAGTAACATTTTTAATAAAATACTAGCTGTACACATAGCTTGAATCGTGCCTGTATCATGTTTTTTTTTTTGATAATCCCATGGGAATTTTACATTTTCCTCGATATAATCGAAGTCCAACCGCATACGGTGTTGTCTATGCGTTGCGATCGCGCTGTGTCGACTGAGTGGTGATGCTCCGTCGTTCGTCATATAAATCTAAACGACATGCCACACGATGCGTTGAAATGGCGGACGGCGACGCAACGTATGCAAAATGCACATGGAGAGAAGGAGACAAGGTGGGGAAGGGAGCTGCGTTGAAACGACGGAGTAGCAGCGCAGTATTTAATACAATATAGAAGGTGATGTTGTCGTTCAAATATTGAAATACCTACGCTGAGACGTCGGAGATAGTTGCGTTGATGCAGCGCTGACGCAGCGTTTATGTGGCATTGATTGCGGTCAAATCATTGCGTTACGACAACGCATTGCAGCCGCAGCGCCCGTGTGGCATTAGTCTAAGACGTGCGTGTTTTTAGCGTGCGCGTACGTGGTATGAGTCGTCTAAATCCGCCATACACTTTTTGAAGCATAATTTTAAACCTATTTTGGTAACAGCAATTTATGTCTACGTTTGTCTTTATACAAAGTTAGAATTGTATAAATTGTATTTCATGCTGCACAAAGCAAACAATTATCCAGCACGGAAATCTCTCTTGCAATTTCAGCAATCAAATATATAGAGATTGAGGAGAATGCTGTATTGGAAATGTTGGTTAGGTGGTTAGGGTCTCGGGTAACGCGATTGTGGAGAAGATATTGTTACGGGCTGGGGTTCGGTGATATGGAAACAAACACCTGATGGCTCTAAATAAGACTTTATTGAGGTCTAGATTACACACAAAACTTCACAAGTCACAGGTCCAAAACGCAGGTCAATCACAGTCCAAAAGAATAGCCGAGGTCACTAATTATCGCACTTGTTCACTGGTATCACTTGTAGTTTCTTCGCTTTTTGCTCAGAACTGAATGAATCAATCGACACGGCGGGCCGCTTATATACGCGGACACGGGTTCGAGAGAGCTCCGTCCGCGGAACGCTATTCTACATGTTTCGAGAATACATCTTTCTCGAACCCGCGCGGCGGTAGTAGAAATAAACAAAAGGAGTAGCAAGCGATTTTGAACCTTATGCCCCTGTGATAAGGTTCTCCGTAACAATATTAACTATCGTAAGGTTTTAATTCAACATTGCTACTGTAACACTCAAAACTCGGTATACAATAATACAAATAATTAAGAAATTTTCACGGGACGGCAAGGGGTCGGCTAGGTAAGTACCATCCCACTCTCGGATATATTACGGCAAAGCAGTAGAGTGTTTTGCATTACTGTGTTTCGGTTTGAAGCACACTGTAGTTAATGAAATTATTTGATAAAGGAGATTTAAGAACCAACATCTCGAGGTTTGCAGCGCGTGAGTGGCACCTACTAATAGAGTTGCAAGCACTCACACCATCACGTGGGTCGTATGCTTGTTTGTCAACTGAGTAACATCAAAATAATGTAATTTAAAATACAACATTTTAATTTACTTCTTTGCAGTCACAAACTAATAACACAGTGTTTAATAAGTAAAAGAAGTTTGCTACAACGAGAACTCATTGCTTTGTATGCACATATCTCAAGAGATACAATGTACAGGTCACTGGGTCAATCGCGGCAATGTTAGAACTAAGTTTGAAGTGATAACAGCATGATATGAACATTTTCAAGTTTGAACTATTTAAATTAACATTGTAATGTATGAGAACTTCGCAACATTAGCCTTGTAGCAAAATAATGAATACATTGGTTATTATAAACGTAAAATGTTAGATAGTTCATAAGTAGAGTCTTGCTGACAATCGGTTAGTTAAGCAACTTTGGGCGTGATCAGTCACTAGATGGGTGATAGCATAGTGGTATTTCTACTGAGCGTCTCCATGCTTCAGAGGGCACGTAAAAAGTCGGTCTCGGTTGTCGACAATCTGACAACAGTCGATAAGTCAAGTCAGAGGCCTACGGGCGACCTGAACAACTCTGACACTAGGTTGGACACTAACCACTCGATAAGAAGAAGGGATTCTTCTACGATTAAGTTTCGTGCGGTGAGTGAGAGCGCCGAAGGTCCAATCTCCCATTTCCTCTGTTCTTTTCCTTTTTTACCTTCTCACCCCTTCCCTCCTATTCGTTGGGTTGACAACGCACATGTGATCTTCAAATATCTCAAAGGTTCATAGGTTGCGCTGTCTGCTAACCATCAGGTGGACCATATGCATGTTTTGCCAACCGTCGTGAAATAATAAAAAAATATACCAAAATCCTTAGTGATATTATAAATGTGAAAGTAACTCCGTCTCTCTCTTTCTGACTGTTGCGCTTACGCTAAAACTACGGAACCGGTTTATATGAAATTTAGTACACGGATAGTCTAGACCCTGAGAAAGGACATAGGCTACTTTTTAATGTGCTAAAGAGTTGTAAGGGGTCGAAAGGTGAGAAGGGGTGAAGAGTTTTATGGAAGCGTCTTCATTATTACAGCTAAGAGCATTACATAAAAATTATAGAGATGTATGAGTCTAGCGATGTATAAGCTTTAGATAAAAATTATAGAGATATATAACTTATTTGTCATATTACTTTTATAATTTTGAAAACTATTTCTTCTTTGAAAGGGTTGGAAAATACCCTCGCAGTGGTCTCAGTGTTGTTCCGATACTTAGCACCGCATTCTGTTGTTGGAAATATTGTTATATGTTAATATTATCCAAGCATAGGCATTTTTAAATTATTTTCTATTTTATCATTGTTATTTTTTAAATTATTATTTTGTTTTTGCGTGTTGTCTTAAATGAAGATTTCTTTCTTTCATTTTCTTTATATATCGAAACTAAAAATCGTCGACACTATGTCAAAATAAAATAACATGAAACTTTGAAAACTTAACGTTTTTCTTCTGGCAATGTCAATAGCTCCGTGAAAATCTACTTTGGAACAAAATCGAATGTAAACGAGTATGAAAACTTCGTCGCCCTTTTATAACTTTCTCTAAAGATTCATTCTTCTTGCAACTTCGTTTAACTATATCATGTTTTATTTAACGAGATCGAGTTTCTTGTGAAAACTTTTTATTCCTATTCAGAAATTCAGTTGGTCTGTAAATTAGGTCTATATTTTGACGAGACCAGACTCTCTATTTATACATACATACATACAAATAAAATTTAAGTGTCTGTTTTTTTTTTCAAATTAACAGCTTTCCATTGAATGTGTATGAAAAAAATAATTGTTTCATAGACAAGTTTTGATATATGTATAGATAAATAATACTTATTGACTTTTTTATATTATAATAGTAAAAGATATTGTTATTTTTTCAATTAATACAGAAATTATATATTCCTGTATTAATTTTAAGGCCAAGTTCACAATAAATAAATTGAATTGAATTGAAAGTATTTACGGTACTTACATTAAAAAATCAATTTTAAAAATTTTTGTATGCCGGTCTGTCTATCTGTTCAAGATTTTAACGGGACTTTCACTTGCAGATAGCTGATGTTATAAGGAACAAATTACTTTTATTTTATAAAATTATATTTATAAAAAGAACTTTTCAAAACCGGTTCTACTCGGTAGAAACAACTTTCCGAACCGGTAGTAGAGGCTGACGATTCAAAAGTACTTTTTAAAAGTCTACTTGAATAAAAATAATATTGATTTTGATTAAAAAAAAATTTGATTAGAAAAATTTTGATTAAAGAAAAATTGAGTGTGTGTGGAGGAATAGTGGAGCCACTGACGTAGTTAGTTATGTAGTGAAAAAAACGTGTCTTGGATCACGCGCTAAGAACGAAGTTCTTTTCACTTTATCTACCAAATATTAATAATTACATGTAACTTACTATATGGATAAATAACAGTGACGGATATATTTCCGTATGTACCTGTGACGGTTTTTCTACTAGAGATCAATTTAAACTAGACAGAAGCGAAATACGACTTTTTTTTCCGGAATGTGTATTGCTGTTGGCCCTACTGGCCTTGACAGCATCACCGGGCGGGGGGCCGAGTACTGAGACTCAGCCGTGAAAAGTGGGCTTGCTCAGGGGTTTGAACCCGTAGTTTTCAGCGTTGAAGTCCAAAGCGTTGACTACTATGCTGTGACACTCTGCGAAATACGAGGCTGTAGATTAATACTATTTAAAGACGTCTGGTGTCGGAAAAAATCTTATCACACTTTTAGGTATTCAAACAAATTTCTAATTAAATCAAAAAAATTAAAATCAAACTTTATTTTTAAGGATACCTCACACCTCATCTGAATAAAAATCAAACATTATTTTTAGGGATACCTCACCTATCCAGAGATACCTCACACGTTTATCATACGCTGTAATTTTTTCAGCCCTCCGTTACAAGTATGGACTGTTACCCTTAATTTTTATAGCTTTTATCATATTCACGACAAAATTTCTGTAGTGGTTCATAGGATACAGCTATTTATTAAGTTTCGTATAGATAGAGCCAATAGTCTACGTGTAAAAATGACAGACAGACATGACGAAATTATAAGGGTTCGGTTTTGGTTAGGGTATTCTAAAAATCATTAAAACGTTACAAAACATACATTTGCTATTTCTTATGTTTCAAATTTGATAGAAGTTTTAGATGTCGTATAATTAAAACTTTAAATGTTCAATTTATAAAGCTTTTCAAACTATTAACAATATTGGCTGCGTCCTTCTTAGTGATCAATCGTGCTTCGGTTATTAAGGCATAGCTAATACATTACATATTGCTCTGTTATTGCGAAACCACTGCACGGCTTACATTCATGTAAGGCTGCTTCGGTAAAGCATTATTACATCTACATATATGCATATATACAAAAAAAGGAGTGTCTGTTTGTAATATCAAAATGCTAGCTAACGGGTATTATAATATTTATACATTAGTAATAATAAACGCTACACTCCACGGCCCCCATTAGAATAATTATATCCTGCGTCGAGGGTGCGGAAACACAAACAAGGACAAGGACAAACACACCCAGACCAGAAAACATGCCTGTATGGTCAATAAAAATATTTGCTCCGAGCGGGCATCGAACCCGCGACCTAAAGCGCCTAAGACAGGTTCGTGAACTATTCTGTTACCAGCGCCACAATGTCGTTAAGCATATTACACGGTATTTTTATCCGTCTATCTTCCTTTATTTGTGCCGGTTCATCTTCGAAATTATTGAACCGGTTTTAACTCGGTCTCACTGGCAGATAGCTGATATTATATATAGTAATTTAGGCTACTTTTATATTAATAAAAGTTTATCGGTTACAATCCAGAATTATATTATAAATTCTAAGACAAATCTGTATATCTGACTTTACATGTTCACGCCTAAAAGGTGAATCTATTGATGAATTTTGGTATAGATATAGATGACACCTTAGAGAGTACATCTTGGTTTTTACTATTTGGTGGGGATATAGAACTTGAAAGTTTCATCGAGCCTTTGACGCGTAGGGTTGGGAACCAGTGCGTCGGGGCTAGGGCGGCTCAGATGAGGACGGCAGACGGATTGGCCCAGACTGTCGTGCGCGCTTGTGATGAAAGCGCAGGGTTATTTTTCGCTTCCTGGGATTGAGTGCACACTGTCTAGAGGCCCCTGTTATAGTGTTCTCGAAAAGATTCCAGAGTCTCTCAACTTCACCGAGGTCGGCCTCACCGAGGAAGAAGTTTTAGTGGGTCCCCATGAACGACCACCTGTCACGGAACTCCATATAACCTGGTCCTTCTACCCAGGAGACCAGGTATCTGCGAGCAGATTTCCTTCACGACAAAAAAAGACTTAAAAGTTTGTATGGGAAACCAGTCAGTTTCTTTTTACAGTAGAGGTCTCATTAAAAAGTGCCTTGGTTGAAGCCACGGGCAAAGGCTAGCCAAATAATATTGCCACCCGAATTAACGTTACCGGAGCAGTGCACAAGCGGCCTAACACGATAAATATTTATTAGTAGGAATATAGCCTTAATTAAAATTGATTGCGAATGCCTCCCGCTATCTAGACAAAGAATTAAGGGTATTTGTAAAGCTATACTTCAGCGTTTTTGCTGTATTTATTTCAATAACATTGAATTTTTAACATCGCGGATTCCGGTTGAATGAATATTTTATGAGTTTTATGTCTATGTAAAGAAGTACTTTGTGTTTCGAATAATAAAAATGTATTTAAAAGCGTAAATTGTGACTTCAATATACTATCTAAACCACATATCTAAACTGATAATATATAATAAAACGTGTTTTAACGAACGAAATCATTCAAAATTTGCTCCTTAATATTATAATAACTTAAAGAGTTAAAGAAATTGAATTACTAGTCTCACATAAAAATACTTATCAAAAAACTTTTAACGACTAATTAATTGGTTTTTGAAGTTTTGCATTTTTATTAAAATCACTTTAACATTACGACCTTGTAATTTAATTTATATGAAAAATATTGTTATGTAAAATCCAGCTTTTAAAGTAATAAGGTCGGCGTCACAGAAGTTTTTTACCCTTTTGACTTTTAAGTTAATGAAGTTAAAACAAAATAAAAATGTCAAAAAACACACAAAGTATTTCATTTCAAATAGGTTTTAACAAAGTCTTACAATAGGCTTTAAAATGAGTTTCATCTCAAGGCAATTATATTTATGACATAATTACTTATTTTATTTATCTATACCAATATTATAAAGTTGAAGAGTTTGTTTGTTTGGTTGAACGCGCTTATCTCAGAAATTACTTCACTGTATAGAACAAAATTTGAGCTGCATTACCTAGCGTAGATTTTTATACAGTTGTTTTAAGCTTTACAGAATACACATACAATCTATACCAATATTGTAAAGCTGAACAATTTGTTTGTTCGGTTGAACCCCTACTGGACCTGGTCGGATTTAAAGAATAAATTTTGCTTTTGATAGCATATTTCTTGAGGCTATAGGCTATAAAAGATCACGATACAATACCTTTCTTGCCGTTTCTTCTCTGCAGAATCTATCTTCCGAATCGGCGGTAGCTTCACTTAGACGGACATAACAGTGTATATTTGTCGATTCAAAAGTGCTTAAAAGCCTATTTGAATAAAGAATATATTGAGTTTGAGTTTGAGTACCCAGAAGCCGATCAATAATACAGAAACCCACGACCTGGTACTTACAACTGTAGCTCCTAGTTTGGAACTGTATACCTTTTGAAACTCTACCACCATAAAAGATAAGCACTTGTGTACCCATAGTGACATAACTTTGACAGCATAGAGGCCCTTGAGCCGCGTGGGTGCCATACTAAGTAAGCCACGCGTCTAGCTTAGCGTGTTCGTGGGTTGCAGTGGATAGTATTACATACATTTTCTTGCAAACCGAAGCTAGATGTATGTGAGTAGCCTCTTCGGAACAGTGAAATTTTATTGCGAAATTGAGGATGATGAGACTTAATGGATCTTAAAGCGTTAGGGAACACGATTGTACGACACAATCCTGTCCTATTAATATTATAAATGTGAAAGTTTGTATGTTTGGATGTTTAGAAGTTTGATGGTTTGTTATTAAATCCCGCAAAAACGAATGAAATTTGGTATACGTAGGATACTTTTTATCCCTAAACAATGTAAGATTCCCTTGGGATTATTTATATTTAAATAAAATTACAGGACGTGCCAAGTTGGAACATTGAACACATGTATATACGAGTATGTATAATATTACTGACTAGAGAAATAGATTTTATATGATACATTCGGAATGACAACTACAACAACAAGAGAAGCCGCGGGCTATACTAGTAGTTTAATACAGTCTACTAAAACGTGAAGAGATCTGAAACTAATATACACTCAGAATTTTTTTATAACTAGCGGGCCCGGTAGACGTTGTCCTCCCCGAAAAATCTGGGACCCGATAGCAGCGCCCTCTACCCGAGTCTAGAAGTGACACCGGTGAAAGTTGTTGATTTACTAAAATAGGGGTTGATGGTAGAAGGGTGAAAATTTAGGGTTATATGTATTTTTTACTGCCACATAATATAAAAACGTGGGGTGGACCGGACCACCCTTCACATTTAGGGGTGTAAAAAATAGATAGTCGCCGATTCTCAGACCTACTAGAATACTAGAATATGCATATAAAATTTAATAAAATCCGTCAAACCGTTTCGGAGGAGTATGGTAACTAACATTGTGACACGAGAATTTTATATTCTTAGGCTACCTAGTTATATAATATCTATTTACCCCGCAAAGTGTAGCGAAGTGTAGTTTTAGTTTCAACATCAGCCCAAGGGACATCGAACCTACAACTTTCCTATTAATCTCAACCCTTTCGCTGCGGCTTTTCTTTGTATATGAACCTTGGTTATAACTATTAAGTTGCTTGTTAATAAATTAATTTTGCTACTCCAATTATTTGACCATGCTATTGCTTATTAGGAAACAAGTGACGAAATCTCATTTCGCTGTGGGTTTATAAAAATATTAATAAACAATTTTGTTATAGAATTATCAGGTTCATCTAGAAGAGGTTCATTATAATGTTTTAAAGAATTATAATTTAAAAATCAATTTTATTTCTAATAAAAAATTGTTAAAGACGCTTATTCTTATTCATTCTATGAAAATTTGACGGATGGGCGGACAGAGAAGACTAAGTAATAAGATTCCGCTGGCACTCTTTGGGTACGGAACTCTAAGACATCTCTTAAACAAACTTTTGTAGTAAATATTTTGGAGATGAAAAAGAAACGATTTATTATATAAAAACTTAGAATCAAGTTTTAGGCGTTCTGAAATTCATCCCTGTACTACCATTAGCCCAAATTATTTTTTTCCGTTTTCTTATTTCATTAAAAAGTATTATATTACTTTTTATTGTTCTGTTCTATTATTCTAGAAAGTAATTACGTACCCTGGACCTTTGAAATGACGATCCTCAAAAAGTATTACAATACTGGTATTTCACGTTGGAATTATCACTATTTTGAAAAATCTAATATTTAGACTTTATTGTGCTATAAATAAATTCGCTCATATTAAAAATCTGTTGACCTTCAAATAATACCAACAACTACTTCAGTGAAAACTATGATCGCGCAATTTTTCGTTTTTTCTTGTAAAAATCACAAGATATTTCAAAACCAAAATGTCAAAATTTTTTGACATCATTTTGAGATGACTCTCCATGACCAATTTATCTAATTCTTTTCCATGATCTTCTAGGATTGATAACTATAACCCACTCCAAATAATGAATCACATTCACTTTCTGTGGATACACCCATATAACAAGTTTAATAAATTTTAGATTAATGGTTCAGCAGTTATAGCCAAACAAGCACACAACCTTCATCCAAGCAGACTTATAAAATAATGAGACTTTCTTATTAATACATCTTATTTATTATATTCTATAGAAAAGCTTCCCATTTGTTAAAGAAGATCTCTATAATCCCTCAAGTTATAAATATACGGGCTATATATTTAGGTTACATAATGATGTTCATTACATAGTTCTATTACTAAGCCTACATCTATCTGTCTATTACGGCGGGTACAGTAATAAATAAATGCTATACACTCAACGGCCCCGTTAAGATAGTTATACTCTAAGTCGGGGGTCCGGAAACATACACAATAGCAAGGACAAATACAAACAGACAGGAAAACATGCTTGTATGGTTGATACAAACATATACTCCGAGCGGGAATCGAATCCACGACCTGTGGCGCTTAAGGCGGGTTCGCTACCGCTGGGCCACAACGTCGTCAAATATATATAATAAAGAATTTCACTTTATCGTGTATATAGAAGCTAATCTAGGGAAGAGATGTTCGTGTCGCCCGTATAAGCCTTTAACTTATCAACTACTATCATGTTGGTAACAGCTGCGAAGGACTTCTTACGTGCTCCCCAAAGCACGAAAATGGTCAATAAACATCACTGCTTTACTTATCTATTGACAGACTGCTAGATTCTACTTCTTCCAGCATTTTATCGGCGTCGGGACGTGACGACCCCTTCGCCCGCTCTTGGGATAATCCCTGTCACAGGAGAGACTATTCCACCAGTGGAATCAGGCTCACTGGTGGTAGGTCTTTTTGCAAGAGGCATGCTAGGTAGGTACCACCGCAGTGTCAAATATTCTAACGCCAAGCAGTAGTGTCTTAGGGTAAAACTACATGCTATTAAGCCTCCATAAACTCTAACCACCTGAAGTGAGCTCCAAGTTGTCCTCCATTAGTTTCAATATTATTTATTTATTTGTATTTTTTATATAATATTGATGTAAATGCTACTAACATAACTTTAAGAACATTGTTACTAACACCTTATGGACACTCTGTCTGATTTAAATAAATATTATTATTATTATTATTATTAGGCGTTACTGTGTTCCGGTTTGAAAGTCACTGTAGGTTAGTGAAATGACTGGGCAAAGGAGATTTAGGAACCAATATATCGAGGTTGCCAACGCGTGAATGGCATCTACAAATGGTGTTGCAAGCGCTCATTGGCTACGGCAACCGCTTACCATCAGGTGGGTCGTATGCTTGCTTACCAACTTAGTAATCTAAAAAAAATCCCGTTGCTTGTTCAGGGTCTGCTTGTAATATATTTGAGAAGTTATTTGGTTTTACAGAGTGAGTGCCATCTGACCTGTTGCTCTAAGGACGAACCAGTAACTCATTGGATAAGAGCAAATTACCTATCAATAGTTGGCGGTTATAATCATATGTTAAGATAACAACCGGGACCGACAGCTTAACTTGCTCTCCGAGTCACGGTGGGGAGACCCACAAGAAAAAATGCCCACACCACAGTAGTAAGTTGGGTTTGAAGAGTATTAAAAATATTATGAAAAAAAAAACGTTAAAATCAAACACTGTTATTATTTTTAAGAACCCATCCAAAGATAACTTACACGTTTTTCAACCCTCTGTTACACGGACCCTTAATTTTCATTTATTTTATTATTACACTAAAAATTGTGTAGCGATTCTTACAATACACCTATTTATTAAATTTCATACAGAGAGAGTCAATAGTCTCCGAGTAAAATTACTGTTTTATATTAACGGACAAAAGGACCAACAATCATGACGAAATTATAAGATTCCAAATCCATTTGGCTACTGAACCCTAAAAACAGCTTACATTCTTACAAAACATGTGTAAGCAATATCCAATATAGGCACTTGTATATAATTATCTTTATGTTTAGAAGTAAAATTTTTCTTTGTCTAAAATGATCCGATGACATAAGTTTAAAGTGGAAAAGTAATCAATGGACGCCATGATTACGCAATATAAAAACTCTCATTTTATTAATAAATAATAGGTACTGCAAATATAATTATACTTAATTCAATAAATAGTACAAGAAAAATACATAAAAATAGATTCATAATTATTAAATAACTGAAAAGTTATTACACTTAATAATATGTAATTTTATATAAAATATATATTTAAAGATAATATATTTTTTAAATTTAAATATTATATTAAATAAACTTACCAACTTGCAGAATATTTCCTGTACAAGAAAAACATATTTCAAGTATGAACTAATCACTTAAAAAATCATCAGAATCCGTTGAAAAATAACACAAAATAATTATTTGAAACTTAGAATTAACTTAGAAACTGAAACTTATATTTCGTATCTCATCTAATATAGGTTACGACGGAGCATCGACTACGCGCGGAAACATCGACGTCCACGGGATAACTGCTACAGCTACGCCGTAGCGCTACGACGCAACAGGCGACGGTTACACTGTAGCTCGCTCGGGGATGCGATTTATGCAAATTCTTGTATAAAAAATTTAACATTGAATTACATATAAGATTCCTCTATGTTACTATTTGAAATATTTTAGACCTGTTATTGTAATTATATTACTTGTATAAACATAATATATTATTATTTTTAATAAAAGGAAGTACAGTATCGTCAATAATACTTTTATTAATTTGCACCTAATTGCAGACCCTGTGGTTTCAGTATGTCAACGATTGATCCGCAAAGTTTTAGTGGGTATTAATGCTAGATGAGCTAATAACTGAGTCACACATCACAACTAGATAGTAGCCATGTTCCTCCCAGCAGAAATCCTCTCACTACCCTCACACAGAAAACCCTCTCATAAAAGTAACAGTATTAGTCGTAAAGTAACAGTACTGTTGCGTTTTGTGCGATGAATGAGAGCGCCGGAGGCCCAATCTCCAGCCCCCTCAATTCCCTTTCTTTGTTGTCCTGGTTATTCATTCTACAAGTTCCCAAGTGATACTTATATTATCGCGCGCATTTATAGATTATGGCGACTGCTTACCGTCAGGCGGACCGTATGCTTGTTTTCCAACCGTCATGAAATAAAAAGAAACAAAAATTCATTTCTAGGCGTTAATAGAACGTGGATTGCTTGATGATTGGATGGGATTATCTTACCGTCTTCGTTTTTACACATTTTTTCCCGAATTTGTCTTAATGTAGTATTATATTTTATTTTACTGCTTCTTATATCTGTCGTGTAGGTGGTGTCATGTGGTTTGATTCAAAAAGAATACTGATAAAACCACAGGCGTGGTTTTGAATATGTATTATAATGGAGCTACTATAAATCCTTTGTTACCGATATTTTCTGGCCGTGCATTGTTGGTGTTAATTAAATCGTTCCGGTCAGTCGGTCACACGGCCGAAAATACACTACAAAGTTTCATTTTGCTAAACCATATGTGTACACACGCGATTTACGATTTTGACACACTTTTGTACTTTTTAAAATACTGTTAACTTTTCTGGATTTTGTTTATCAAAGCATATTTTCAGCTTTTTCTCAAATGTGTATGGTATATTTTTGAAGCTGATTTGAAAATACCGGTCAAGTGTGAGGCAGACTCGTGCAGGAAGGGCTCCGTACTATTATCTATAAAAGCATCAAAAAAATAACTTCTGTTTTATGACAAACTAATCAATAATTTTCTTTAACAAAAACATGTGTAAAATCAATGTAATACCCAGTAAGATTACTTACTTTATTACAAAGCTATTTCAAACGATCTCGAAGCCGAATCCTTTAACTAGATAAGCTTGTATTTATAAAGATATAGGTGATCGACCGACCAAAGGCAAGCTTAAATATCTGTTATATATACAAAAGCCTTTCTTAAAAATGTATTATCAAATGAAAAATAATTTTTAAATCCGACTGGTAATTCCAGTGATTAGCGCGTTCAAACAAACATTAAAACAAACTCTTCAGCTTTATAATATTCGTGGTAAGGCTAAGCTTTATTTTGCAAAAATTAAAAACTTAACGTATCGAGAAAGTCATTCAAATAAAAATTGTTTTTATGCAATAAATCTTTTAAATTTATCTTTAAGTTTATCAAAGAAATTACAAAACTTTAGGTTCTTTGTATACACGTCAAATAATTATTGTATTTTCTGAATTCCAAGATGGATTTGTGAATAATAAGATTAATAAGAAATTTGCATTGTCATGAGTACACTCAATCTATACCTAAATATTAAAAAGGTAAAAATTTTATAAACCGACATTAATATTTTATATTAAGCTTGGTAATAAAATTGAAATGTAGAATTTTATTAATTGAAAGAAAGAAAGAAAAAAACAGTGAAATATAACTGTATTTAGGACAGCATGCAAAAACAATATAAAAATATAATAAAATAGAAAAAACTATTTAAAAATGCCAATGACAATTTTAACGTAACAAAAAAGTGGGGAAAAAACACAAAAAAGAGGCATGTAAATACATCTTAAACAGAAACATTGAATTTAATGAATTATGTTAAATCAATGAATTTTGTTAATTGAATGAACTTTCTTAATTGAATTAATTATTTTGACAATTGCATGTTCATTTTTATAAGGCGAAACATTATTATTAAAATAAAACTCTTTTACTTTGCACAACCTAAGAAAAAAATTTTGTGAAACGAGAAGCTGAAAATAAGTCTGTCACTATTGAGTTACATAACTTTCTTATGTGCTTTCAATAGCTTAAAAGAAAACCATTTTTTATTTCCAGTAACTTTGTGGTTCAATCCATCAAAATTGTCAGAATATTTATGTAATTCGTTAGATGAATTTGTTTTCGAGGCTGAATGATTGAATTTCAGAGCAATGTTGATATTTATGAAATATGAATATTTAATCAACAGACGAAGATGAATTTATATAGTGATTATGACGTAGAAAGGCGATCGTTGTGGCGTGCTGATAGTAAACCTGCTTTGAGTCACGATGGTCGCGGGTTCGATTGCTTGTTATAGATATTTGTTTATTCGGTCTGGGCGTTTCTCCTTATGGGTCCAAACTGACTAAGTGGGCCTCGGAGAGCACGTTAAGATTTCAGTCCTGGTTGTTATCATATGGTCTGATAATAATCATTAACTCTTGATAGCTAATTTGCTCTTATCCAATGAGTTACTGGTTCGCCCTGTAAATACTTCACTCAACGGCCCGCTTTAGAATAGTGATGTCCTGTGTCGGGGGCCGAAAACACACACAATAACAAGCACAAACACATCGAAACTCATAATGCCTGTGTGATCAATATAAATATCTGCTTCGAAAAATAAAAAAACGTCGAGTTTTGTTATTATGATTCTGTAATAATATTTCTCTATTCAAAACGTAGAAATATACGGTTCAACGGGCTAACGATTTCATAGTATTATGCCGATACTGCACACGTACTGGTGTACTGCCGATTTAACGCATGATAAACTCAGATATACCAACCAGTGTGTGAGCCTATAAATTCAAGCTAAAAGCAATATTCATTCAAAAGGCCTTACAACTTGGCTGTGCATTTTTATCCATATATCTAGATTGAAAAAAAAAATGTTTTCTATAATTTCAAAGTAATATATGTAATATATGGACGCAAATAATAATAATAATAATAATAATACAAACAGATTTAAATGATTTTTTTATTTATTGGTCAAATTTTTGGCATTTTCAGATTTATGTAAGTTATTTTACTTATTTTCACCAAAAAAATGTATACAAACTGCATATTTCGTATAGAATAATTATAACCCAAAACGTTTAATTAAAAATACATAAATTGCATGATTGAAAAAATGGCTTTTTAGAAGTTTTGAAACCCTACAAATATTAAAGAAAAATGTTCTTCAGCCATTTACCAACACTTCTGCATATATAACTCAGTTTTTTCAATTTTGTGGGTTGACATGGTATTGCTTATTTGCCTCCATATATAACTATATTAGTAACTACTGTTACGTTTCGTGAGTTGTTGTTACCCTTCGTTTTTATCTTCTCATCTTTTTCCTCTTATCCATTGGGTCGATGGTAGTTCTAGTATCGCAAGCTGTTATAGGTGGCAGTGATTGCTTACCATCGAACGACGGATGCTTGTTTTCAAATCAGAAGTAAATCCAAGAGGGTGTCATTGCCCTCGCCAAGTCGACCAAAGAGCACAGCCTTATCTTTTCTCGAAGTGACTCGCGGCACTTTTGACAACATGTAACTTTGTTTTGGATAAAGCAAGAAGTTTGAATTTTTAGTGATCAAGATAACTCACTAAAACAAACTACATTGCCTATCTAGCTAATAATTATATCTTATAGTTTACGAATTATTGACACCGTTGTGGCGTTGTGGGTAGCGAGTCTGCCTTTGGTCTCGACGGTTGCGGGTTCGATTCCCGCTCGGGCAGATGTTTGTTAAAATTTCTGTCTCGGTCTGGGCGTTTGTCCGTGTGGGTCGCCCACCGTGCCTCGGAGAGCACGTTAAGCTGTCGGTCCCGGTTATTATCAATAACATCTGATAATAATCGTTAACTCTTGATAAGTAAATTGCTCTTATCCAATGAGTTACTGGTTCGCCCTTAGGGTTGCGGAGGTCAGATGGTAATCGCTCCGTGTAAAAACTAGTAACCTGTCAAATCCGGATAAGAGTAATAAGCAGACCCTGGGTGCATAAAATACCGGGAATAATGCTAGGATGAAGAAGAAGAAGTTTACGAATTATTACTAGTAAAAATTATAGCTTACTAGCTCCACCCGCGGCTCCGCTCGTGTTATGTAACGACCCAACCCATGATTTTTCACGTATAAAAAGTATCCTGTACGTAAATCTAGGTAATGCTATGTGTGTACCAAATTTCATCCAGATCCATCCATCCAGTCCAGTAGTTTTTGCGTAAAAGAATAACAAACATCCATTGACTCAAACTTTATTATTTAGATAGTTTACAAATTATCGCTAGTCAAAGTTCTTTAATTTTGTCACTCACTCGTAATAGATCTTCTTCATCCTAGCATTATTCCCGGTATTTTATGCACCCAGGGTCTGCTTATTACTCTTATCCGGATTTGACAGGTTACTAGTTTTTATAAGGAGCGATTGCCATCTGACCTCCGCAACCCTAAGGGCGAACCAGTAACTCATTGGATAAGAGCAATTCACTTATCAAGAGTTAACGGTTATTATAAGATGTTATTGATAATAACCGGGATCGACAGCTTAACGTGCTCTCCGAGGCACGACGGGGAGACCCACACGGACAAACGCCCAGACCGAGACAGAAATTTTAACAAACATCTGCCCGAGCGGGAATCGAACCCGCAACCGTCGAGACTAAAGGCAGACTCGCTACCCACAACGCCACAACGGTGTCATTAAAATTAAAAGGTACTTCTAGTGGTCTGTGAACTTCAAATTTTGTATTATAGATTTTACAGTGAAACCATCTTATTACTCAGTAGACCTTATTTCATTGTCTTCATATACAAGGGCATTACTGAATGCAATTGGTCGATAAGCAATCAGTACACTAAACAGCTTTAGGCGCGATTAGTTAATGGATGACCGCTTGGGTATATATCAATATAGCATCCTTCGGGGAGCAACAATTATCGGACTTGGATACTATAAGCTTAATAATCCCTTCCCCTCTAACACATAAATACGAAACTGTCTACACATTTCAGGACTAAGCCGCTAAACCGATAGTGATGAATTTGGTACAAATTAGACTTTGGAAAAGGACATAAGCTAGTCATGTTTGCGTATATAATATTTATAATATAATTATTGTGACCCAAAATGCAGCCACATCGACCACACATTGCCATCCGGAAGCTGCCATCGAGTTTCCCTGCGACCAGGTGTTGGGACACGCAGGGCACGATGTAAAGTGGGGCATCGTTTCTTTTACACCGCACAAAAAATTTAAATTCAAATTTACATCGCGACAAAACTCTAAATTCCATCTATACCACCTCGATGTCTGGAAATTCACAACAGCGCGATTCAGAATACATTTTCTTCCTCACACAAACACTCTGTGGATTCAACTTCCGCCGGCGGTCTTTCCGAACCGATGCGACTTGGGAACCTTGAAGAGAAGAGCGTATTCTTTCCTTAAAGGTCGGCAACGCGCCTGCATGCCCTCTGGTGTTGCAGATGTTCATGGGCAGCGGTGATTACTTAACAGCAGGTGAGCCTCCTGCCCATTTGCCCCCTCTTACATAAAAAAAAATTTAGATTGGTACTAAAACCACCCTTTTCATGCCATAGTGAACCTGCCTAAAACGCCTATACGAAAACAGGTTACACATATACAATCGGAACCGGGGCGTTGTGGCTGATTACGCAAGAGATGCCGTGGCATCCCACTATGGTCCAGGAAGATCATTGGGTTTTAGTGGGTAGTACTTAGCTCGGCTAGCGAGCGGTGAGCCTCACACTACCATTGCCTAGTGGTGAGCGTAAATACGTTTCCCAACGTTAAAAAAGGTATTTTTTGTAACGTTTTATATTTGTATTGACCACACAGACATTTTTTGGTGGACCACTGTGGAAAATCAACTAAATGCACAGAATATTTCACCAGGGACAACCCAAGATAGAGCAGCTTGGCGCAGACGCACAAGGAGGCCTGACCCCAAATAAATTGGAATAAAGGCAGGAAGAAGAAGAAGAAGAAGATGACACAGACATTTGTTCCGGTCTGGTAGTATTTGTCCTTGTCATTGTGTATGTTTCCGGACCCCGACACAGGATATAACTATCCTAATGGGGGTCGTTGAGTGTGTAATGTTTATTTTCTAAATTATCTATTTATAATACACAATTATTTACACGTTGACTTTTGCTCTACATATAAATTTCGTCCACAAATGAAATAAAAAATCGAATCGTATTTAAAGTCTACCCATATCATCAAGACCCATTAACCCAAATTTAACGATTTTAAAAATAGCCCGGGAATACGATTTTTCCATGCCGCAAAAGATAAAATGTTGAAATATTGTTTCCTTCTTATAGAATATTTCATGATTTCTGACTGTGAATGCAAAAAATGAAAACACTTTTATTTGACGATTTTGTGGCACAGCGGTGGCGAACCTGCCTTCAACACCACAGGTCGCGGATTCGATTCCCACTTAAGCAGATATTTGTCATTGCCTGTGTGTATGTCTCTCGACCCGCAACACAGGATATTACTATCCTAATAGGCGCCGTTGAGTGTGTAGCGTATATTTATTTATTATTGTAACCATTAACAGTTTTAACGATGGCAAATTTAGTTAATTAATTGAGGCAGCTTTAACTCAATTTAATACTAAATTACTTTCGGAATATTAAACTTTTATAAGTTAATATTTTTAGACGTCATTTTTATAATAGACAGGCAGAAAAGATATTTGGAAAAAGCAAGTCAAAATCTATAAAATATTCGGTTTCCAAAACAACCCATATAAGCGTATTCCCGTACAACGTTTTGGATTAATTTAATAGTATAATATTGCAATATTACAAAAATACCGTAATATTATAAAAATTCGTCTGCGTAAAGTCAGTAATTCTTTTAAGGGTCTACGTTTTCGTATTTTTTACAAAATTCCAGATTGCTTATTGGAACTGCCAATAAACAAGTTTCAAATCTACATAAAAATAAACTTATCAATAAAGCATATTATTCGTTAGAGGAATATTTTTCTAAGAAAAATGCTTGGGACTCTTAATATTGCTGGATCTCATTCAAGAACCAAATTTTATAATAAAGAAAACAATTGTAAAAAACATATATTTGAAAAGAGTAACTGTGGAGTTTCTTGTCGGTTCTTCTCGATAAAATGAACCTTCCGAACCGTCGGTAGCGTTTGACTTTTCAAAAGTACTTTTTAAAAGTCTACTTGAATAAAAATAGTTTTTGATTTGATTTTTGATTTTACCAACGCGAATGAATTTGTGTACAAAACGTTGACACTATAATATTGCTGACTTCTAAAACGCTGACAGTGAAAAACGAATACAGGGCAACGAGCTCCGATAGTGTGTTTTGGAAACCTGTGAATATTGAATAAGTTCATACGCTATTTATTTAAAATAGTGAAAGTCGATACTAAAGTTAGGGACATACACATATGAAGTTCAGAAGACTTGATATATGTTGAAGGATGTAATCAAAACCCAAAGAATTAATTAAAAAGCTATTAAGAGACGAATCGCTGTTGGGATAGCCTCTATCATAGCAGATATTATTCCACCAGTGGAATCAGTCACACTGGTGGTAGGTCTTTTGTTGCATGAGGCCGGCTAGGCAGGCACCACCGCAAGGCCAAATATTCTGCCGCAAAATATGTAGTAATGCTTAGGCATTACTGTGTTCCGGTTTGAAGGGCACTGTATGCTAGGGAAATTACTGGGCAGAGGAGATTTAAGAAACAATATCTCGAGCTTGGCAACGCGTGTGTGGCTCCTACTAATGGTGCTGCAAGCGCTCATAGGCTACGGCAACCACTTACCATCAGGTGGGCCGTATGCTTGTTTGCTATCTTGTAACATAAAAAAAGAATCCAAGGTGGCGGGAAGAGGCCAGCCTCCCGCGCGTCTTGTCCTGCAGAATATCGTGAACAACATCGTCTACTAGTCAGACATATTGCCATCACCAGTAAGTAGGTACTTGTAAATTCCATGACTTCAAATTGAGCTACTAGCGGCAGATCATAGTTGCAATTTCGGAGCAATAGACGTGTAATACAATTTGTTACGAACAATGTTATAAATAAAGAGAAAGGGTCTTAGAGCCTTGTCACACGATGCGTTGTGACAGAGCGACGCCGGAGCATTGCTACAGCGCCGCACTTCATGAATACCGGATATGCTATAACTGAGACGTGGCGACGAGGTGTGTTTTCGTGACCATGCCGGAGTAGCACCACTCAGTTGTACATTAACAGACATTAGGTATTGGAAGTACAGTCAAATACCTCTTTCTTCTTCTTCCTAGCATTGTTTCCGGTACTACACGAGTGTTTACCCAGGGTTTGCTTATTACTCTTATCCGGATTTGACAGGTTGCTAGTTTTTACACGGAGCGATTGCCATCTATCCTGCACAACGATAAGGGCGAACCAGTAACTCATTGGATAAGAGCAATTTACTTATCAAGGGTTAACGATTATTATCGGATGTTAACAACCGGGATCGACAGCTTAACGTGCTCTCCGAGGCACGGTGGGGAGACCCTCAAAGTACAGTCCAATACCTATCGTTCGTAACAACGTTGGGACGTCCGAATGATCGCCAGCGCGGCTAAATCTTTGTGGTGCGGCGCCGCAACGTATCGTCTTGCGCGCCATTTATGCCATGTACTTGTATACGAAAACTGGGTTAGATACAACTACAAGCACACAGTTACATTTCTGATATGATTCATATGTGTGATAAACAGAGATAGAGAGAGATAAATGACTGTAGTGCAAACGAAATAACAATAAACCATATAAGTCTTACCAGAAAACTACGAGTATAATACTTCAAATACTTCAAATAGAATTTTAAATTTTAGAGTATCTATTATTAATACTGAACGCAAGAAAAATGTAGTAATGGAATTTATATTTGTTTATTGGACTATTTGTGTATCTTATAAAAGTTCAGGTAGTCATAAATATTAAATAAATAAATAAATTAAATAAACGCTACAAACTCAACGGCCCCCATAAGGATAGTGGTGTCCTGTGTCGGGGGTCCAGAAATACATACAAGGACATAGACAAATACACGCAGACCGGAAAATATGCTTGCATGGTCAATACTAACATATTATGCCCCGAGCGGGAATCGACCGCGCGACCTGTGGCGTTTAAGACAAGTTCGCTACCGCTGCGCCACAACGTCGTCAAATATTGTTTTTTAACAAATATTCTTTCGTAACTAATCTACAGCATTCTATTCCTTTTCCTGTCCAATTGTAATTCAAGGGTTTTTTTAGTGTAAAACCTGACTTTTTTTTTTAATGTTAGAAATTGGCAAACAAGCATACGGCCCACCTGATGGTAAGTGGTTGCCGTAGCCTATGAGCGCTTTCAGCACCATTAGTAGGTGCCACTCACGCGTTGCCAACCTCGAGATATTAGTTCTTAAATCTCGTTCGCCCAGTAATTTCACTAGCGTACAATGCCCTTCAAACCGGAACACAGTAGTGCCTAAGCACTACTAATTTATATTTATATTTGACTGAGTATATTAGATTGTCTATAGATATATTCACGTATTTTTAAAAATATCATTGGTTGTTATATCCTAGATTTTTTTTGGCCTTGGCTACTACTCAGTATCCGGACGTGAAGAACAGCCATCGCAGGGGTTCAAGGTTGATTTCATCCATGAGTCTCCTGCGAGACCGAACCATGCCTTAGGGCGTCAAAGGTCTTCTTTTTTTTTTTTTTTTTTGTTAGAAGTTGGCAAACAAGCATACGGCCCACCTGATGGTAAGTGGCTGCCGCAGCCTATGAGCTCTTGCAGCACCATTAGTAGGTGCCACTCACGCGTTGCCAACCTCGAGATATTAGTTCTTAAATCTCGTTCGCCCAGTAATTTCACTAGCGTACAATGCCCTTCAAACCGGAACACAGTAGTGCCTAAACACTACTATTTGGCGGCAGAATATTGGACACTGCGGTGGTACCTACCAAGCCGGCCTCTTGCAACAAAAGACCTACCACCAGTGTGACTGACTGCACTAGTGGTGTGGATAATCTCTGCTGTGACAGAGGTTATCCCAACAGCGGGCGATGGGGTCGTCACATCCCGACGCCTTTTAAGGTCTGGAAGAAGCGCACTGAATTCATTCGAAAACTATGATGCTGGTGAATGTTCATCTTTATGACGTCATTTGGCGAGGAAGCTAAGTACAGATACTTAACTGTGAAAAGAGTCTACAAGGAGAAAAAGAGTACTGGTGGTAAAATTGCTTTGAGCCTCGACGGTCACTGGATTCGATTACCGCTCGTTAAGTTGTCGGTCCTGGTTCCTATCATGACATCAGAAAATAAGCTTTAACTACTGATAGGTAACTTGCTCTTAGCCAATGAGTTACTGCTTCACCCTTGGGGATAGGCAGAGGTCAGGTGGCCATCGCTCTGTTTTCAACTTGTAACCCGTCAAATCCGGATAATAGTAAAAAGTAGACTCTGGACAAATACCGGGAATAATGCTAGGGACGAGAAGACAAGTGGAGACTCAAAATTGAGTTCATCCTGAGGGTGTGTCCGGTAAATTCGTACCATATCTTAAATGACAGAGTTGTTGTCACGCATGTGGTACCACTTCCTACCACTAACCGTGTACCATCAGGTGTACTATACATTTGTATGTTACTGTCGTACAATGTTATAAAATACTTACCGAATTCAATCTGTCTAGTGTGACGATCTCAACACTACACTTTATTTAAATCTCTAAAACAATATATTTTCTAAAATATGTTCATATTTCTATAATTTGAACCTATTTTTGGACGGTCAACCATCCATTTACTGACCGCACCCAAAGTTGCTTAACCTAAAAGTCGTTTGCCGACCACGTGACTATGTGCAACGTAATACTAAGTATGGACATACCCCGAAAATAATATTTTTACAAAATCAAAAATTTATAAAATTTTTGTATGAAAATTTCCATAGAAATAGGAAAATGTATGGAAATTCACGGATTCAGGTGCCGAATGTCATTGCAGCTGTTTCACATATATAAGGGGTGTGGTGTCGGTGAAGGTGTCTCCGAGCGTATGCTTGGTGAGTGCCCGTCAGACGTCTCTACCCCCGCGTATATGTGGACGATTTACCAAGACGGTGCGTTCGGGCGGCCATGCTGCTAGAATGCTAGTTAAGGTTTCCGATCTTCGTATATGGTTTTTATACATATTATTAATGGTGATTGGTGATGCATGGCAAAGAATATATATAAAGTATATATTAAATATATATACAATAATTAATAAATAATGACGGTATGGTGGTCCGTCTATGATTACTGGCAAAGAGATCTAATATGAATAATATGATCTATACATGCTTAAGGCAAATTTATATCGTTGAAATATATTGAATATAATTTATTATTATAAATTAAATATTTAATGACGGTTTGTGGGTCCGTCAATTATGAATGTATATATGATTGATATATATTAAGAAACAAAGTTTACTTAGTTTCTGTAATATTATGTGATATTGTAATTGTGAATATAATAGTGAAAGTAATGCTTCGGCGCAAATATTGTTTATGTTTCAGAATGTAATGGATTATTTGAGATCTAAGAAGAAGCGAATTCAATGAAGATTTAAAAGTATGCGTTGGGAAGAATTTATGCGTTATAACTAATAAATAATTATATTTCAGCTGTATACGTGTATAATGTTTTGGCGAGTTGTAGTTGACCCGATACTTGAGTTTGAGGCTCTGATGGGCCTGAGTCATGTCTATAGTGTCCTTAAGCGAGGCCCGAGGATTTCTAATCTTAGTTGACCCGATGCTTAAGTATGAGGCTCCGATATGATTTTGGTCATGTCTATAGTGTCCTCGAGTGAGGTCCTTTGGCTTTGCTGATGTGATGTTGACATGGGGTTGTCTCTGTGGTGCGATTTATATCGATGCAGTAGTTTCCTCAGGTCAATTGCTGAAGCGGCCCCAGTGATACAGATTAGAATTGCTGCGGTGGTGCGACTTAGGTCGATGCCGTGATGTAGTTCGGTTTGTTGCTGAGGCGCTGGAATATTATACATCGTTTGTAGCAAAATGACTCGTCTTCTTATTAGAGACGCCCCTTAGCTTAGTAATAGGGATTTTTATAATTGACATTGTAGCATGTCATACTATTAGGGCAACTGGTTGCTTCTCACTTCGAGATAGCTAACTAGTATTAGACAGTGTGGCCTGCTTAACTCTTATCATGCGTGTTTATCACGTCTTAAATAATGAACTGGATTCGGATGTATGTTTGAGTATTGAGCCAAAGGGTACCTTGCGTGAGCAAGTGCTATGGTTTTAATGATGCAAAACTGTAATAAGGAAACGACATAAATCAAAGAATATTAGTTTTAAGACAATGCGATTACGAATACGATATAAGCCCACGAATATTAATTATAAGACAATAGGATCATTTCAATAACAATTAGGTAGGGTTAGGTAGGACTTAGTTTTAAGGAATTGCGGTTGTGATATTATAAAGAATTGAATATTATCAATACTATATGACCCATATATAGTGATAAAAGAAATATACTTATAAATATAATTATTAATGAATTTGCCTACACTACGGTGAGGTTATTATAAATACTATATTACACATATATAGTGATAAATGAAATATACGCTATAAATAGCATTATTGATGAAAATACCTTAACGGGGGTGAAGTTTATGATGAATATAAACTCTATATTAACCACATGTAGTGGTATGACAAATATACGTTATAAATGATATTATTTATTATTATTGATGAATTTTACTTCACTAAGGTGAGGTTGACGATTATAGCATTGTGCTTGCGGAGTGCCGCCTGGCGGTTTAATGTTCGAATACATATCTGAACCAGGGATTTATTCCCTTATATATAATGACCAGGGCTTGTCCCTCAATTATTATGGCGTTATGCCTTCTCATACAAAAATGAATATGAAATGTTATGCGACTTCGGTCTTAATCGATACTATTACTAAATATCAGGGCTTGATCCCTTTCTATGCTATGAAAATAATAACAATATAAAAGAATAAATCTTGCGTCCCGATAACGAAATCACTATAAATATAAATTACCAGGAATATGTCCTTTTACGTTATAACAATCAAATTGTGTGTCGCAGGCGCACTATAAATAGCCTATCCCTTACCCGGGAGGGCTCGTAGCTATGGTTGGAGCCCACAGTCGGTGGCGTGTGCGGGGCCATCGATCTCCCCTCTTCTTTATATTTTTACTATAGAGTTTAAGTATATAAGAATTGGAGGAGCGGACTACTTTCAGCTACTCGTAAGAGGTGTTGAAAGTATAGGGATGTATTTATTATCTCACCATTTAGCCTTTATGGCTTATATAAATATTTTTATTAAGATAATCATATTACACTAATATAATGAAACTATATAATAAATAAGATATTATTGTTTTCCATTGTCGAATTGAACCTGTTGCCTCTGATGCTCTAAAAGAACACGGGTAATTACGATCACAACGTAACAAGGGTTCTGGCCGCTGGACGATACACGTGCCAATTTCGTAGTTTTATGCTATTTATTTTCGTAATTTATAATTAGTATTTATTTAAATATATTTTATTTCTATATTAGATATATAATGTAAGGTAGGTTTAGTCACAATTTGGTGCCGTGACCAGGATGGTGCTATTATTATAATATTAAATGAAAAATAAGTAATATTTTGATTTTTTGAGCTTATAAAAGATTATCATTCTGATAGTTATTTCAAAATTACACAATTAAGGCATTTCTATCACTGTAAATGATGTATATTGTGTTTACCTTCAAATAAATAGTGACTATTTGACTCTGCAACAAGGATAGTCAATACGGTTGAGTATTTAATTTATAATTAGTAGGCAAAAGCCTACAATTTGCTGTCCGTGAAATGGAAAGAGTTTATAAGAAGTATACGGGTTCAATGTGGCAATGAAAATAATAATGTATGACAATTAATCGTTTTAGATTATTGAAATAATGACGTCTGGGGTTGTAAATATTGAAAGTTATTATATCGGGGGTTGTAAGTAATGAGCTGTATAGTTTGGGGTTGATTAATCTGGGGGTTGTGATAAATGTAAGATTCAATACTAAGGAATATGATGGTAGATATTTGTATTGCTAATGAATTAAATTGATCTGTTTGACTTCGTGCTTTTTATAATCTTGATAAATAGTTTTAATTGTCATTAATATTGGTTTTCCCTAGTTTGTAAATTCTATTTCGACAAGCTTCATAGAATTTAGGGGGTTGAATGTGACGATCTCAACACTACACTTTATTTAAATCTCTAAAACAATATATTTTCTAAAATATGTTCATATTTCTATAATTTGAACCTATTTTTGGACGGTCACCCATCCATTTACTGACCGCACCCAAAGTTGCTTAACCTAAAAGTCGTTTGCCGACCACGTGACTATGTGCAACGTAATACTAAGTATGGACATACCCCGAAAATAATATTTTTACAAAATCAAAAATTTATAAAATTTTTGTATGAAAATTTCCATAGAAATAGGAAAATGTATGGAAATTCACGGATTCAGGTGCCGAATGTCATTGCAGCTGTTTCACATATATAAGGGGTGTGGTGTCGGTGAAGGTGTCTCCGAGCGTATGCTTGGTGAGTGCCCGTCAGACGTCTCTACCCCCGCGTATATGTGGACGATTTACCAAGACGGTGCGTTCGGGCGGCCATGCTGCTAGAATGCTAGTTAAGGTTTCCGATCTTCGTATATGGTTTTTATACATATTATTAATGGTGATTGGTGATGCATGGCAAAGAATATATATAAAGTATATATTAAATATATATACAATAATTAATAAATAATGACGGTATGGTGGTCCGTCTATGATTACTGGCAAAGAGATCTAATATGAATAATATGATCTATACATGCTTAAGGCAAATTTATATCGTTGAAATATATTGAATATAATTTATTATTATAAATTAAATATTTAATGACGGTTTGTGGGTCCGTCAATTATGAATGTATATATGATTGATATATATTAAGAAACAAAGTTTACTTAGTTTCTGTAATATTATGTGATATTGTAATTGTGAATATAATAGTGAAAGTAATGCTTCGGCGCAAATATTGTTTATGTTTCAGAATGTAATGGATTATTTGAGATCTAAGAAGAAGCGAATTCAATGAAGATTTAAAAGTATGCGTTGGGAAGAATTTATGCGTTATAACTAATAAATAATTATATTTCAGCTGTATACGTGTATAATGTTTTGGCGAGTTGTAGTTGACCCGATACTTGAGTTTGAGGCTCTGATGGGCCTGAGTCATGTCTATAGTGTCCTTAAGCGAGGCCCGAGGATTTCTAATCTTAGTTGACCCGATGCTTAAGTATGAGGCTCCGATATGATTTTGGTCATGTCTATAGTGTCCTCGAGTGAGGTCCTTTGGCTTTGCTGATGTGATGTTGACATGGGGTTGTCTCTGTGGTGCGATTTATATCGATGCAGTAGTTTCCTCAGGTCAATTGCTGAAGCGGCCCCAGTGATACAGATTAGAATTGCTGCGGTGGTGCGACTTAGGTCGATGCCGTGATGTAGTTCGGTTTGTTGCTGAGGCGCTGGAATATTATACATCGTTTGTAGCAAAATGACTCGTCTTCTTATTAGAGACGCCCCTTAGCTTAGTAATAGGGATTTTTATAATTGACATTGTAGCATGTCATACTATTAGGGCAACTGGTTGCTTCTCACTTCGAGATAGCTAACTAGTATTAGACAGTGTGGCCTGCTTAACTCTTATCATGCGTGTTTATCACGTCTTAAATAATGAACTGGATTCGGATGTATGTTTGAGTATTGAGCCAAAGGGTACCTTGCGTGAGCAAGTGCTATGGTTTTAATGATGCAAAACTGTAATAAGGAAACGACATAAATCAAAGAATATTAGTTTTAAGACAATGCGATTACGAATACGATATAAGCCCACGAATATTAATTATAAGACAATAGGATCATTTCAATAACAATTAGGTAGGGTTAGGTAGGACTTAGTTTTAAGGAATTGCGGTTGTGATATTATAAAGAATTGAATATTATCAATACTATATGACCCATATATAGTGATAAAAGAAATATACTTATAAATATAATTATTAATGAATTTGCCTACACTACGGTGAGGTTATTATAAATACTATATTACACATATATAGTGATAAATGAAATATACGCTATAAATAGCATTATTGATGAAAATACCTTAACGGGGGTGAAGTTTATGATGAATATAAACTCTATATTAACCACATGTAGTGGTATGACAAATATACGTTATAAATGATATTATTTATTATTATTGATGAATTTTACTTCACTAAGGTGAGGTTGACGATTATAGCATTGTGCTTGCGGAGTGCCGCCTGGCGGTTTAATGTTCGAATACATATCTGAACCAGGGATTTATTCCCTTATATATAATGACCAGGGCTTGTCCCTCAATTATTATGGCGTTATGCCTTCTCATACAAAAATGAATATGAAATGTTATGCGACTTCGGTCTTAATCGATACTATTACTAAATATCAGGGCTTGATCCCTTTCTATGCTATGAAAATAATAACAATATAAAAGAATAAATCTTGCGTCCCGATAACGAAATCACTATAAATATAAATTACCAGGAATATGTCCTTTTACGTTATAACAATCAAATTGTGTGTCGCAGGCGCACTATAAATAGCCTATCCCTTACCCGGGAGGGCTCGTAGCTATGGTTGGAGCCCACAGTCGGTGGCGTGTGCGGGGCCATCGATCTCCCCTCTTCTTTATATTTTTACTATAGAGTTTAAGTATATAAGAATTGGAGGAGCGGACTACTTTCAGCTACTCGTAAGAGGTGTTGAAAGTATAGGGATGTATTTATTATCTCACCATTTAGCCTTTATGGCTTATATAAATATTTTTATTAAGATAATCATATTACACTAATATAATGAAACTATATAATAAATAAGATATTATTGTTTTCCATTGTCGAATTGAACCTGTTGCCTCTGATGCTCTAAAAGAACACGGGTAATTACGATCACAACGTAACAAGGGTTCTGGCCGCTGGACGATACACGTGCCAATTTCGTAGTTTTATGCTATTTATTTTCGTAATTTATAATTAGTATTTATTTAAATATATTTTATTTCTATATTAGATATATAATGTAAGGTAGGTTTAGTCACACTAGGTTTAGCCATAAACTTATAAAGGTCATATTTATAGATCTTAAGACCATTATTTTTGATACATAATAGGTAAGTACATTTAAAAGTAATAAAAATAACGATTATAGACATACGAAATCATGTTTTAGTATAAAAAGATAATTAGTTTTTGATAAGACTATTGTAATCTATCCTGTGGATAGACGATCGATTATTTAGATAGCGTAAGTTAGCTTAAACATTTAGGATTCAGTATATGTCTTTAAAACCTATTTTAAGTAACATAATGTAAATATATAGTAACAAAAACTATAAAGCCATAATATGTGCTTGTTCTTTGTACTAGTTTTCCCGGCGTTGGGATGTAACGACCCCATCTCCCGCTGTTGGGATAACCTCTGTCACAGCAGAGATTATTCCACCTGTGCAATCAACACACTGGTGGTCTTTTTTTGCAAGAGGCTGGCTAACACCGCAGTGTCAATTATTCTACCGCCAAATAGTAGTGCTTAGGCATTACTGTGTTCCGGTTTGAAGGGCACTGTAGGCTAGTGAAATTACTGGGCAAAGGAGATTCAAGAACCAATATCTCGAGGCTGCCAACGCGTGAGTGGCACCTACTAATGATGCTGCAAGCGCTTATAAGCTACGGCAACCACTTACCATCAGGTGGGTCGTATGCTTGTTTGCCAACTTGTAACATAAAAAAAATACACATCGACTTCTGTTGTTAAGAATTTTTTTATTTTTCAGTTTCGAATTCAGTATTTCCAATTTAGAAGTAAATTATTTTTATTAATAATGAAGACAAAATGGATAGCCATTTCGTGGCCATGTTTGTTAAAAGGAGTATTAGTGTTACGATTTATTCCTCTTGGGCTATTGTATTACTCCTTATTTTGACGCGGAGATAAATTTACTATCAGATACCCAACTTTGTAGGAAGGCGAGCTGGGTCGTGTGGGGTGTTTATGACAAGATGGACCCACTCGTAGCTCAAACTCAAGTTTAGTTCGAAAGTAAGTGTTAAAAGTAAAAGTAAAGTAAATTAACAGTCTATTAATGTTCCACTGATGGGCAAAAGCCTCATTCCCTGTTAGGAAGAGTAATAAAGAGTCTAATCCGTCACGTAGCTCCACTGTGAATTGGCGGATGTATACATGTCTTAGAATTTCTCTCAAGACTTGCATGACACCCAGACCGGAAAACCGGAAAACATGCTTTTATGGCTAATACAAACACCTGCTCCCAGCGGAAAAATAACATTGAAAAATATCTAATAACTATTTTCGTATAGAAATGAACCCTAAAATTATTCCGATATCACTTAATATATTTACAATTATAAATTTTTTATCAACGAGTGTAGGTCACACGATAAACTGAAATACATGTGCTCACAGGTAAGCAAACACACATTTTCTATAAATTAAATATAAAACCATCAAAATTCATCATGACGATGTCTTAAAATACTGACAAAACTATTAAATAAACGATTTCTCGTGTGTCGTTGTTTTACGTGGGTGAGGTTGTAGTCAAAATCATGAGAAAATTAATATGAAAATAAATCTGTGTCACAGTATCGATGAATCAAACAAGTTTATCTCAAAAACTATAAACGAGAAAATAAGTTCTCGAATAGAATAGTCACACTGGTGGTAGGTCTTTTGTTGCAAGAGGCCGGCTAGGTAGGTACCACCGCAGTGTCCAATATTCTGCCGCCAAATAGTAGTGCTTAGGCACTACTGTGTTCAGTTTGAAGGGCATTGTACGCTAGTGAAATTACTGGGCGAACGAGATTTAAGAACTAATATCTCGAGGTTGGCAACGCGTGAGTGGCACCTACTAATGGTGCTGCAAGCGCTCATAGGCTACGGCAACCACTTACCATCAGGTGGGCCGTATGCTTGTTTGCCAACTCTAACATAAAAAAAAAAAAAAAAAAAAAAACGTAAAAGTGGGTCAATTTTTTAAACCATAACAAACTTGCAACTTGCTTATGATGATCTTAGCGGTCATTATCGCCAATAAAATCTTATGTTGTATGGAGAATCCACGCTTTTACGACCATTTTCTGAAGAGTACGTAGCGAAGAGGAAAAGGAAAATGAAGGGGACCATTACATTCGCTCATCAATGACACGCAAAGTACAGATTTACGCATCCTGCTATTTCACGAAACGAAAGTCTTATCGGTGAAAGGTGAAAGTTTATCATTTTTCGATCTATAGCCATTTCGCGAAAAAATCCTGTCTATTTGTATAGTAATAGTATTGTCCAAAGATATTTTCGTGTTATTTTTTTTTCGGCTTACGTGTTCCATCCTTCTTATGGGTCTTCAAACTAGGTGTGAAGGCGAGGGTGGCTAACGTGGTTGAATTACTCAACTGTGCGCAAAATCCTGATGGGGGCATTTAAGTGTTTATCGTTTATTTATTTATTATGTGTGAATTCACCTTTTTTTTTTTTTATGTTAGAAGTTGGCAAACAAGCATACGGCCCACCTGACGGTAAGTGGTTGCCGTAGCCTATGAGCGCTTGCAGCACCATTAGTAGGTGCCACTCACGCGTTGCCAACCTCGAGATATTAGTTCTTAAATCTCGTTCGCCCAGTAATTTCACTAGCGTACAATGCCCTTCAAACCAGAACACAGTAGTGCCTAAGCACTACTATTTGGCGGCAGAATATTGGACACTGCGGTGGTACCTACCTAGCCGGCCTCTTGCAACAAAAGACCTACCACCAGTGTGACTGATTGCACTGGTGGAATAATCTCTGTTGTGACAGAGGTTATCCCAACCTGTATGTATTGTAATATATATATTAATATCTAATAACATCAAATCACAGAAAAGGAGGGTATTTTCCTGTTATACACATCAAGCATTTCTTCTTCTTCCTAGCATTATTCCCGGTATTATACGTGTAGTTTGCCCATAGTCTGCTTGTTACTCTTGACAGGTTTTGACAAAATTAGTAATTTTTAGACAAAGCAATTGCAAGATCTCCGCAACCCTAAGGGCAACCCAGTAACACATTGGATAGGAGCAATCAAGAGTTAACGTTATTATCTAATGTTATGTGCTAAAACCGGGACCGACAGCTTAATGCGCTCTCCTTGGTGCGGTGGGGAGACCCACAAGGACAAAGGCCCAAACCAAAACAGATAATTGTAAGTTCAATTCAAGCATCTGCCCGAGCGGGAATCGAACCCGCAACCGTCGAGGCTAAAAACAGTCTCGCTACCCACAACGCCACAACAGTGTTAAATCAAGCAATGTATTATACGTTACTAAATCAGATTCTTGTGCTTAAAGCTGCACTCACGGAATTCTGAAATTGAAGTGTGGGTGAAATAAAATTATACGTGCCCTCATGATAATGCTTGTACCACAACATTTTTCATACAATTTTTGATGACGTTGTGGCATAGCGGTAGCGAACGTTCCTTAAATACCAGAGGTCGTGACCACATTGGTCTGGGTGTATCTATCCTTGTCCTTGTATGTGTCCGGACCCCCGACACAGGATATCACTATTCTAATGGGGGCTGTTGAGTCTGCAGCGCTTATTATATCATTATAATTTAAAAAAAAATGATACGATCTAAAAAATACACACGAAAAGTACGACATAAATTACCAAAATGATAAACGGCTAAACAAATAGATTACTGAAATAATATATCAATAGTAAATGTATTTTGTAAATCTTGTGAACGACAAAATATAAAAACACGTCATATTTCTTATATTGATAAAGAAAGTGTCCGCTCCGAAATATTTTAACGATAAGATAAGATTATGCTTAAAACCACTTGAGATCGTAAATATTACACAAGCCTGTATAAACCCAGATCAAATGAAATGGATTTACAATATTTAGTATTTGTAGTTCTCAATAAATGGCGCTAATTATTTAAACTATAATAATAAATTAATTTTTAAAAAATCTGCACCGACTTCTGAAGAAAATATTTATGCTTTCTTTTAGTTTTGAAGTTCACTTTACACTTTTAAGTTCAGCAAACAAATTAAAGTCTTCTTCATCCTAGCATTATTCCCGGTATTTTATGTACCCAGGGTCTGCTTATTACTCTTATCCGGATTTGACAGGTTACTAGTTTTTACACAGAGCGATTGCCATCTGACCTCCGCAACCCTTAGGGCGAACCAGTAACTCATTGGATAAGAGCAATTTATTATCAAGAGTTAACGATTATTATCAGATGATATTGATGATAACCGGGACCGACAGCTTAACGTGCTCTCCGAGGCACGGTGGGGAGACCCACACGGACAACGCCCAGACCGGGACAGAAATTTTTTAACAAACATCTGCCCGAGTGGGAATCGAACCCGCAACCGTCGAGACTAAAGGCAGACTCGCTACCCACAACTCCACAACGGTGTCCAGCAAACAAATTAAAGTATCTAACTTTATTTAAACTTGGAAAGTATTAATTAGTATTGCGTATCATCAGTTTCACTTCACCAAATGGTGGTACAGAGCCCGTGCATAAGTTATTTTAAAAATTACTCGAATCGAAATAGGTTTGCTGACACTGCGGTGGTATCTACTAAGCTGGCTTCGCGCAATTAAAGGCCTATCACTACTACTACTAGTAAACACGGTACTTTCCCGGTCGAGGCAGGGCATTCATAAAATTTTAACGACGCTTATTTTAATTCAAGTGATACCGAATAAATATCCGATTATTTTTTAAGCAGTTATTGTGGAAGTATATTAAAAAATCTTTCGTATTCACTTATTTATTACAATTATAGTTCTTGAGTTATCTGTACTTGTGTATATTACTGTTATAGAACATTTTTTTTTTCATAAATTTTATTTTCCTAATTTTTAAAGATAAATTAAAATTCCCAAAAAGATGTATTATTTATTGCTTTTACAATAATTGGTTTAAGATTATCGTAAGTACATAAAAAAATTAAAATTGCTTATTACCACCGTAAGTTAACTTTTAACTTATAAAGTACTGAATCTTTAACTTCTCAACTATCTTTGGCTAATATAAACTCAATCCCTGTCTTAGAGCGTAAAAATCACGAGCAAATTAAGTTGTATACAATTAAGTAGAAAGTAAGATGCAAAATAAGAGACTTCTGTATTTCTTATTCTATAAATTGTAAGTTTAACAGTATTGCACTCAATAATATACAAAAACCTTCAGATAAATTTATTTTCGTATTCTAAGCACAATGAATGCGAAACTTAAATAAATAAATAAATAAACGCTGCACACTCAACGGCCCCCATTAGGATAGTAATATCCTGTGTCGGGGATCCGGAAACATTAACAATGACAAGGACAAATACACCCAGACCGGAAAATATGCTTGCATGGACAATACAAACATATTATGCTCCGAGGGGAATCGAACACGCGACCTGTGGCGTTTAAGGCAGGTTCGCTACCGCTGCGCCACAACGTCGTCACTTGAATGTAATATCATTATGTTCCTCTTTCAGATATGTTGCCATTGTTATTTATAAGTTTACTCGGAACTGCACTTAGTGTACCGATTGATACTGAAGATGTGACCAGAAATTATGAAGCCTACGTGCTACCAGGGGAGTCGTTCCCCACATTCTACGATGTGCGACTTTTCTTCGATCCTAGTAACACGAACAATTTCACAGGCGATGTTTCTATCAGAATCATGCCATATAATAATACGAGACAGATTGTCTTACATGCTATGGCAATGGAAATAAATAGTATTCAGCTGTACGCTGAAAGTAACATGACTGAAAATCTTTTCGCGTCTTTTTCGCTAGCGACTGATGATACCCAATTGTTGGTGATCACGGCGACACAGGAACTAAGTGCTCTGCAACCGCATGTTATAAACATCGAATACGTGGGAACGTATGCGACTAATATGTTTGGGGTATACGTGTCTACATATCAATTTAATAACCAAAATTTGTAAGTACCAGAGTTTGTCTTGAATTTCTGTTATAGTCAGAAACAGCTTTACGAAGTCGTTGATCATAAAATATTTACCCAAGAAACTACTAATTTTATCACAAGTAGTCAGATTGCAACTACTATTATATTATGAGATAGTTTTTATGAATTAAGAAGCAATATCTCTCCATAATTTAAATAGAAAAGTCATTTCATATCTTACCTATTATTTTTAAAGACAGATTTCGTTCAGCTCTAGTTAAGTATATACAGTGCCATATTTATTTTTAATAATAATATTTTTTCGTAATTGGAAGCAAATAAGCAATACCATGTCAACCCACAAGAATGTCATTTCGAGAAAAACGCGTTTGAAAATTTTGAACAACTTGCTTCATATGAATTTTTTATGTATCGGTCAAGTTTTTGGCAATTTCAGATTCATGTAAACTATTTTACTTATTTTCACAAAAATAAGTATACAAACTGCATATTTCGTATATAATATAACCCAAAACGTTTAACATAATACATAAATTGCATGATTAAAAATGGCTTTTTTAGAAGTTTTTAAGCTTAAAACTTTACAAATATTAAAGAAAAATGTTTTTCAGCCATTTACCAACACTTCTGCATATATTATTCAGTTTTTTTTCTATTTTGTGGGTTGACATGGTATTGCTTATTTGCGTCAAATTGTACCTCATAAATATAGCGATTTTTGAATAGTTATTTATTTGTAATATAAATTCAATAAAAAAATCATAAAAATTAGGATTATATTATTTGATACACTTTTTCTTTATTTCAGCAATCTAATAACATCACAGCTTCAACCGACATACGCTCGCCGCGCATTCCCATGTTACGATGAACCTCATCTTAAGGCCATATTCAGGACTACTATCTACGCACCAGCGCAATATACGGTGGTGAGGACTAACATGCCGCTTAGGAATGATACTTTGAAGTAATTATTATTTTACTTTAATTGTTGTTAACTAAGGCAGGTCAGACAACATTTAAAGCCTCATATGGCTCTCGAATTCCACACCACAGGGGAGGGGTGAAGCTGGAAGCCAGCGTTGCTCGAGAATAAGGTCTCGTGACAGCATCAGCTGAGCTTATCCCCTTTGCGTACCATTTCATAACACAACTTTTTTAAATATATTTATACTTCAGACAGTAATTAACTTTCTTTCATATTTTTTTTAAAAGAACATTAGCAATGCTTTTTCAAGGAATTACTAATATTCCTATTGCCCCTCAAAATAAGCTCCAAGCTTGCACTAGGAGTGGTTACGACAACAGCTCAAGGGGGTCACGATCGAACCCTCAACTCTTGCGTTAGCGAATCAAAGGCGGCCCTTTCACCGTTGAGGTATTGAGGCGTCAATTTATTAATTAATTAATTTTTTCAGGCCTGAAGTTCAAGGTTATGTTAAACACGAATTCCAGGATACGCTCATTATGTCGACATATCTCTTGGCTTATTTGGTATCAAACTTTGAGCATATCTCGAATGAGGGAAATGAGATCTACGATGTGCCTTTTAGGATATATTCAAGACAAAATACACAGACCACTGCAGAATTTGCCTTAGACTTTGGTCAGAGGAATATGATAGCATTAGAAAACTATACTGAATTTCGTTATGCTTTGCCGAAATTCGACAAAGTTGCAGTGCCCGATTTCGCCGCAGGAGCTATGGAGAATTGGGGATTGGTCATTTATAGGTATGTTCATAAAAATATTGATTGCTAGAATATTGAATTGTTTGACGACATATGCTTTTCGTTTACAAAGTGTGAGCTATGGAAGTCATACAAGAAATAAAGAAAGAAAGAATGTGATTTTTCTTTACAAAGTTGCAATATAATCTTAATGCTATTTTGTGTAGTTTCTTAGTATATTGTAGATTAATATAACAAATAACACCAGATGGATTAATATTATCAACCTGTTAAAGAGGGTCGAAGAAAAGGAGGAGGAATCACTCATAAATGTAACAACATACATATTTGTGTGTATTGCTACTCCATGCGTAACGCTACTCCATGCGTAATGCTACTACATGCGTAATGTTATTCCATGCATATTGCTATAACAGGTAGATATACTTGATGGAGTTGAGGATGAGAGGAGACTTGCCACAAAAAGGAATGCCTTACTACAATTGTGAAATAAATATAAGATAAGATACATTTTGTTCAACAGATGTCTTACACTCAATTAAGCAATCAAAAAAAAACATTTGTGTTAATTAAAAATGTTGACTTTAGCTTTTAATATTACGTGCTTCGTAAATTTAAAAATATTTTTTAAGCACTGTTTTTTCAATACAGAGAGGTGGCGCTACTAGTACAAGATGGAGTTACAACAACCGCAACTAAACAGAATATTGGCCGTATTATTTGTCACGAAAACATGCACATGTGGTTTGGTAATGAAGTTAGTCCTCTGTCCTGGACTTATACTTGGTTGAACGAAGGCTTTGCAAACTTCTTCGAGAATTACGGCACAGACCTTGTAAGTATCACTACATAGTATGAACCAAAGTCGCTTTCTCTGTCCCTATATCTCTGTGTATGCTTAAATCTTTAAAACTACGCAATGGATTTTAATGCGGTTTTTTTTAATAGATAGAGTGATTGAAGAGAAAGGTTTATATGTATAATAATATCAATTAAATAGTGAAGAAATACTGTTATATACATATGTACTAATAGTGAAAGTGGAATTGTTTTGCTCCAAATTTAATGCGTGCGGGCCACGGGAAGTAATGAATAAATCAAAACTACTGGATCGATTTTAATCATTTTTTCAGTTAATGACATATATTTTAAAAAAGATCCCTTAGTTAAAAAACATTAACAGAATTAAAAAGACAATACTTCGCAGTAAAATGCATAATCCTTTTTTGGCGATTTTTAGAGTTCCGTAGCCAAATGGGAAAAACGAAATCGTTTAGTTTCGTCATGTCCGTCTGTCCTTTTGTCCGTCCGTATGTCAAAGTCATTTTACTCGGAGTCTATTGGTTCTATGTATATGAAATTTATATATATATAATATTTTCAGAGATATATAGGTTTCTCCCACAACTTTGTTTCGCATATTATTTTTAATAATTACTATAAAGTTACAAACTTATATTTGCGGTCGCTTTTAATTCGTTAATATCCTAAAGATTCATCATCAAGCTGCGCAACCCTTTCTACCGTGAGTGGTACACCACGCACTTGACTGCTAATTATTTCAATTTAAAATTATAGTAATTTTGAAGAGCACTCTAAAAACCTATTTAATTAAAAGTGTTTTAAATTGAAGCATATTTTTTTACAAAATTATTATTAATATATTTAAGGAGATTTATATTTTAGGAGAGGCAAATTACATATACTTTTTCAAATAATTCTTTATTTAAAAACCACATAAATCATATCGGTTAAGATAAAATAGACTCTACGCTTTAAATATTACGATCAATATCAAATAGTTCTAATGAATATTTAAAACAGGTTTTACCAGAATGGCGTATGATGGACCAATACGTTTTACTTCTCCAAAACGTATTTCAAAGTGATGCTGTACTCAGCGTGAACCCAATGACTCATCCCGTGTTCACACCATCGCAAATTATCGGTACTTTTAATGCTGTCGCTTATCAGAAATGTAAGTACTGTAAAACTGACTAATGCTTATATTATACATCTCGACACACTCGTGTCGTATTGGTAGCGAGTCTGCCTTTAGCCTGGATGGTTGCGGGTTTGATTCCCACTCGGCTAGATGTTTGTGTGTTTATCTTAAAAATATATGGGTCTCCCCACCGTGCCTCGGAGAGCACGTTTATCTATCAGTCCCTGTTGTTATCACATAACATCTGATAATAATCGTTAACTTTTGGTAGGTAATTTGCTCTTATCCAATGAGTTACTAGTTCGCCCTTAGACGGCAATGGCTCTGTGCAAAAACTAATAACCTGTCAAATCCGAATTAGAGTAATAAGCAGACCCTGAGTAGATAAAACATCGTGAATAATTCTAAGAAGAAAAAGAAGCTTACATTATATGTAGATTGAAAACCTTTTAGTAGTTATATTAGGGGTGGCATTCAAATTTCATGATTGATTGACTAAAAACATATGTTTCGAATTTATCACGTGCTTAGCGGTGAACGAAAACATTGTGAGGGGACCTGCATTTCGTAGAAGGTTTTCAATTAATTAATCACTTATAATCTTTTATTGATGAAGACAATTACAATGTACTCGTATATAATTTGTCATCTTCTAAGCTTAAAATATTATCTCTATACAGTTCTTATGAATCATGATATAGATGATATTATCCTTTGATAAAACGTGATAAGGTGTTTTTATCAATGTGAAGTTAGACAATTTTATAGATACTTAAAGTGATAAGCCCACAAATGTAAAAATGTATTTTTAATAAAACAAACATACAAACAATCAAACAAAAATTTTTATTCATGTTTTACCAAGGACAGTGACGGGTTCCAAGTTATTTTTAATGACAAAAAAAAAATTATAATTGAACTTAAAATGTGAACAGGTCAAAAGATGAAAGTAAATTTAAAAATGTAGGTAGTAAAACTTTTTAAACCACAATAATATAACCTACCCTAAACCCTCGAAACTGTAGTCACTAACCTAATCCGTCCGTAGAATAGACACAATTGCTAAACAATTGAAAAGGCCATAAAATTAATGGGAAAGGAAACCTGTTAATATTATATAAGTAAAGTACTGCAGTCATTCGCCATTAACATAATAAAGGCTTACATTTATGACGTCATTAAAGGAGAATTTTTATTCACAGCCGGTTCTGTCATTCGTATGATGAAGCATTTCCTCACGCCTGAAATATTTAGAAGAGGCCTTGTAATCTATCTTCAGAACAAGTAAGTTTTCTTTTAAAATTTGCTTATGTGACTTTAGAATGTATCACGACTTTACCTTATAATTGTGTCTTTCCAACATTAAATATTTTAAGAATAGAAATGTTTTCTTTTAACACTAAGTAGTATGTAGCAGGTTTTCCGGCGTCGGGATGTGACGACCCCATCGCCCGCTGTTGGGATAACCTCTGTCATAGCAGAGATTATTCCACCAGTGCAATCAGTCACACTGGTGGTAGGTCTTTTGTTGCAAGAGGCCGGCTAGGTAGGTACCACCGCAGTGTCCAATATTCTGCCGCCAAATAGTAGTGTTTAGGCACTACTGTGTTCCGGTTTGAAGGGCATTGTACGCTAGTGAAATTACTGGGCGAACGAGATTTAAGAACTATATTAGTTCTTAGCGAGGTTGGCAACGCGTGAGTGGCACCTACTAATGGTGCTGCAAGCACTCATAGGCTGCGGCAACCACTTACCATCAGGTGGGCCGTATGCTTGTTTGCCAACTTCTAACATAAAAAAAAAAAGGTTCGGCAGACGAAACATTCTGTCTTGAAAATAAAAAAAAAACTAGGAATATAAACAAAGCACCACCTATGTAGTTTTATTTTAAATATACACTATCTGGAGACCCTTAATATATAAAAAATCATCAAACTCGATGCAGTCGTTTAGGATATACATGTACAGAAGATTTATATATATAAGGATAGAAGGTGAATCCGCATTGGTGGGCCAAAGACCCAAGCACTTACTAACCGTGTCCTTTTACCTATTTCTCTTCCTATTGTCATCTCGAATCTCAGGCAACAAGAAAACAGACTACAATAACCGCTTACCATCAGACTATCTGTATAGACATAAGCAAATGGTGATCATCTTATTCAGGTGCTTTGTACGTCTAAGCAGGTTAATATCCCACTTTATAAATAAAACAAAAGAGTTAGTCTACCAAGTCTTTTTATCTTTTATCTTAATTCTCTCTTTTTTCTCTCTATTATCTTTTATTGTAGTGCTCGAAGTGCAGTTGGTCCACCTGATCTATATCTTGGACTGCAGCAAGCGTTAGATGAATCAAATCATAGCATACCTTGGCCCATTGCCACGATTATGGAGAGATGGACCACCCAAGGTGGTTTCCCAGTCCTCAACGTTAGGAGATCAGCACCAAGTGCACAATCTATATCCATCTCACAGGTATCTTATTCAATATTTTATTTAAGAATTAAAAATGCATTTACTTTTGTCTATGCATTGAAAAATTAAATTATTATTGATATTTATATATTATAGCAGATATATGCTATAATATATAAATATATTTGATAGGCTTAAGATTCACAGCAGATTCATGTATGTATTTGTAAAATTATATGAAAAAAAAAATGATTAACTCTTTTTTAACTAAGATCTAGCTACCATAATAATATGTTGCTGATACCAAAAAAAATAACAAATAATCACACTATGCCTTTGTCTCGGTGTTTGTCCTTATGGGTCTCCCCATTATGCCTCAGCACGTTAAGCTGTCGGTCCCGGTTGTTATCATAACATCTAATAATAATCGTTAACTCTCTTAAGGTTACGAAGGTCAGGTAGTAATCGCTCGTGTAAAAACTAATAACTGGTCAAATCCGGATAAGAGTAATAAGGACTAATAACTTATAACTGGTCAAATCCGGATAAGATCCTGGGTGGATAAAATGCCGAAGAATAGTATTTTCTTCGGAAGAAGACTCACAATATGCTTTTATTAGGAATCATACCCACGATCATTGATATTTAAGGCGAGTTTGGTACAACACCAACTTTTTAGTAGTCAGCTATTTCAATAGCCTTTGTTGCATTCCTTAGTTCTCTTCATTCAGTATGTTCTTTGTTTTTAGCAACGCTACCTCACTGACCCGTCACTTTCATCCACGGACACATGGCATGTACCTGTCAACTGGGTACTATCAACAAACGTAGATTTCTCTGACACGAGTCCACAAGCTTGGATCCCACCAACTGGTCCAGCCACTGCTATCGATATACCTGGATTTTCTGATGCTGAGTGGTATATAGTCAACAAACAACAGACGGGTAAAAATGTCTAATTAATATAATAAATGTGAAAGTATGAATGGATGGATGGATGGATGGATGAATAGATTATTACACAATCACTCAAATAAACTGCACTGATTTGCATGAAATTTGCCATACAGATACTTTTTATAACTGAAAAATGTTGGATTACCATATTACGGTATGAAAGTTTGTATCAGGACTCGTTATTTTTTTTAATAATAAGGGTGTTTCATTAAAAATTGTTATTCACGTGGGCGAAGCCGCGAGCAGATGCTAGCCCCAATATATTTTACAAACATATTTGATGTAACAAGCATCCTTGTAATATTTTTTTATGCTGCAATTGTGGCTACAGGGATAGTGAATGATGATAAAGAGTCATTGTAACTTATAAAATATCATGTTGCTGACGTAAAGATTAGATGCAGAGACGAAGCAGGATCAAAAGAAAATAGAAGTCATATAGCATCAATTTATTGCTGTTACAATATTATGTCAATGATATCATCATATAGGAATGTAAGAGGATTAATTTATCTCATATCGAAAACAGGAAATAAAATTCATCGTTGTTGACG
The DNA here is from genome assembly GCA_023373885.1 of Hestina assimilis. Taxonomy (NCBI): domain Eukaryota; kingdom Metazoa; phylum Arthropoda; class Insecta; order Lepidoptera; family Nymphalidae; genus Hestina; species Hestina assimilis. The sequence goes on along the minus strand of CM041746.1, from coordinate 14,293,681 downwards.
CATACAGACATATCTTACAAAAAGAAAAACGTAGTAAATAATTTTTAATCATATACCTTACACGAAAGAGTTTTATTTTTATTTTAAAGAGTAAAATGCCCGAATTTGTAACCTTAATGTATGGTTTTCGGAATAAATGGGTCAGCTCTAAGAAGTACTATCATGGAATATAGATCTGCAGTTCCAGTGTTGAATGCTGCATATGACCCACTGGGCTTTTCTTTCTACATCGCCTTTTCCTTATTTTATGAACTACGATTAGTATAAAAATGACATTTCTCTTAGAGCTGAAATTGGTTACCCTTTAATATTATTATTTATGATTCTACAGGTTACTACAGAGTCAATTATGACGTTCAAAACTGGCAAGCATTGGCAAATGTTCTACAAAACTCCCACAACACAATTCACTTGCTGAATCGTGCTCATATAGTTGACGACGCTTTCAACCTCGCTAGAAACGGAAGACTGGTGAGTTCAATACTCCAAAGAAAAAAAACAAACATTTTTAAAGACTTCTTACTTTAATAATAAGAAAGAAATATATATTTTTAAGAATAATAAATAAATAAGCACTACACACTCAACGGTCCCCATTAGAATAGCTATATCCTGTGTCGGGGTTCTGGAAACATACACAATGACACGGCAGACACACCCAGACCACAAAACATGCCTGTATGGTCAATACAAACCACTACTGTGGTGCTTAAGGCATGTTCGCTACCCTTACGCCACAACTTCGTCATATTATATGAATATTAGCAATGATTTCAAGTCATTACTAACTGTCCCTCCGAATAAGCTAGTAGCTTGCACTAGGAGTGGCTAAGACTAGAATAGCCCAAGGGTTTCAGGGTTGAACCCGTAATTCTCGCGTTAACGGAGCGTTGTCGGCCCTTCTACAGTCTATAAATCTTTTAGTCTCTATCATCTTTAATTAAATTAATAGTGATTAAATTTTCAGAACAAGTAATTGGCAACAACACGCCTAATTATGTAAGATAAAATACCTGTAACATTATCGTATGATTTAAAAACAGTAGCTTAGTTTACTAATTTATATTATAATGCACGTATCTCACAAGCTTACTGAGCATTAAGCGGCTTAGTTTCACTAATTAATATAAACGCTTGGATGTAAATTAGATTATAGTGTAAAGTAGCGCTGCTTGGTAATAATTTAAATATTTTTGACGTAAGTTGTTCATTTTAAAAGATCATTTTGCATTTGGAATATTTAAAGATAAGTGTCATGTTTGCAGAGTATTCAGAATTTATTCGATATAGTTTTACACTCAACTTTCTGCTCCTCTATGATTCCGTCATTTCATTACAATCACAGAAATCTTAGTAACAACGTACTAGAAATATTAAAACTCCCTTATTACTTATGAACGACACTAGATTTCTCCTACCCAGCTACCACTACAACATAGGCAGAGCGTGAAAATATCGCAAGTTTCATGTTACATTGTAACGTGCGCTTGTACCGTTCCAAATATTGAATAGCTTATACAGCAATGGTAAGCCAAGTAAACGACACTAACGCATGTTTGCACTACTCGTGGCTTATAAGTCACTATTTCGGCGACAAGTTTATTGAGATTTCTGTGGTTATAATACTTGATGCACCATTATTTTTTAGTTAGCATATCGCTAGAATTAGTCTCATGGTCAGTTTCCAACGCTACATTGGTAGAACAGTATGAGGAGACGAAGCCGCATGATACAGCAATATATGTTACATGACTGACTAATTTGCGGAAAGACACTAACTTTATAAGTCCCAAAAATCTACATATATTATGCTTTTATCGAAAGTTATGGCCACTGTTAGTAAGTGTGACTTTTAGGTAACATTTTGAAGTATGCATACGCTTACCATATTATCATATTGGTCAAAGTCAGCAGTGCATAATTATTGCTTATTGAAGCAGAATGGTTTGTTCTGCCCAGTCAAGTGAAATTAATTCATATTCAATGGTTTCGCATGCTAAATAAAAGGCTATGTATTAAACGAGCGACAAGTTTATAAATGCTTTAAGTATCATGATCATATTATTTATATGATCAAAGGGCCCAACTTAAAAACGCTTAAAACAAAAATTTTACTAAGCAAAAAATACCTGCCGCAAGTGAAAATTAAGAAGCTATCGTTTAAAACATAGGAACACTATCATGTAAGCAAATGTGCTAATATATATTATTAATATACTATTATTAATATATTATTAATATTGTTATATCGGTAGTTATTAATTTAATGTCACTAGATCTAAGTATTCTAAATAAATTCTTTGAATTTTCAAATGTATTACTTAGTAAACGATTTAAAATTTAAATTTATAACGGTTGATAAAGAACAGACTGAGTGGCTGTCACCGCGTGAACTAACACTTTGAATTTGACACATTCAGAAATTGTAAGTCGACTGGAGTAGTTGACGCTATGCTGTTAGATTTAACTAAAGGCTGTTTAATAAGAGTTAATTAACCAAAGAGTTTGAATCGTTATTTGTGATTAAAGTCCCGGTATTGCTTTCAATCGGCATATAATAATAATAATAATAAAGGTCTTTTCAGTCAAAGCCTGTACAAATGCTGTCAGTACGATGTGTGAATGCTAATATAAAATATAAATTTTATTGATTCGAATAATATATACCCCTAAGAAGTTTTCTGATTTAATGACATTCTTAAGGTCTAGATGTCTTTCATTTGTAAATGATTATACAAACATAACATTGAAGACACTTTCTTGGAAACAATATTATAATGGACTTTTTTAATTTTTGAATATAAAACTACTTGCATAAGCTAGTCAATGTCTTGACTTATCAAGAGGCAAAGACTGCAGCACTCGAGATTCCTTTCCACAAGTAAATTTTTTAAACAATTATGTAATATTAAAATGTAGAGCAATGTCCTTGATATGACCGTCCAAATCTCATATAGATTTCGCTACTGCAGCCTATTCATATACACTCTGTGGAATTAGCTTCCGCCGGCGGTCTTTCTAAACCGATACGACTTGGGAACCTTCAAGAGTAGAGCCTATTCCTTTCTTAAAGGTCGGCAACGCACCTGCATGCCCTCCGGTGTTGCAGTTGTTCATGGGCGGCGGTGATCACTTACCATCAGGTGAGGCCTCCTGCTCGTTCGCCCCTCTGAAATAAAAAAAAAAAAACACAAAACGATCGCTTGAATTTAACCTTTCGTGTTCTTTTATGCATGGCACAATTATTTACTCACAAGACTCGAAAACTAAAAAATAGAGCGCTAAAATTAAAAATACACAATTTCCTTGTTCATTTAAGTAGTTACACAATACTTTACGTACACAAAATGAGATTAGAAGTTGTATAACTGAATGATTCTTATCTCGTATTTTTTGGTAATGGATTTTCATCATCAACATGGATCAGTTATAGCGACACGAACCTGAGATGAATAATAACAAAAAACGGAATATAAATTCTGACATAAATTATAGTTCATTTTCCTTATTCTGTAAATACTTAAATTACAGTTGTATATACATTCACACAGTCGGGTGAGACACTAGGAGCGCTGCCTCCATTTCGGATGACGGACTTAGCCGTGGTTTGACCTCGCAGGCTTCCCTAAGGAAGACATCAATTTTAAGCCCCTGTGAGGACTTGCCCTTATTCATGGCCTGGTCTCTGTAGAACCTTCCCGCCCGGTGACGCTCTTAAGACGCTGACAAACGCAATTACATTCTAAAATTTAAAAAACATTAATTTAATGAAACTGAGAATGAAAGCTTTAAAATATCTTATAATAATTTTTGCTCTATATATTTAAAACCACGGCTGTGGTTTTATCAGTATTCATTTTGAATCAAACTATGATTTCCTGATAAAAGGCGTCGGGATGTGACGACCCCATCGCCCGCTGTTGGGATAACCTCTGTCACAACAGAGATTATTCCACCTGTGCAATCAGTCACACTGGTGGTAGGTCTTTTGTTGCAAGAGGCCGGCTAGGTAGGTACCACCGCAGTGTCAAATATTCTGCCACCAAATAGTAGTGCTTAGGCACTGTGTTCCGGTTTGAAGGGCATTGTACGCTAGTGAAATTACTGGGCGAACGAGATTTAAAGAACGAGGTTGGCAACGCGTGAGTGGCACCTACTAATGGTGCTGCAAGCGCTCATAGGCTGCGGCAGCCACTTACCATCAGGTGGGCCGTATGCTTGTTTGCCAACTTTTAAGATAACACAATAAATTACACAGCACTGTAACTACTACGTCGGATTTCAACGATTCGTCGTTTTATATGGGGTACGACAATAATTTTCTGTATCATAAAATATTGAAGTAACCATCATTGTGACGCTCTGTTAGAATGAGATATTTTCAAATATTATCTTTCTAATGCAACGTATTAAATAGGTTCTATACTTCGTCATGTGCCAACATACAATAATTATTACTTTAATGAAATTAATTTCCACAGAGTTACCAACATGCGTTCGAAGTGTCCAGGTATTTGATTAACGAGACTGATTACATCCCTTGGGGAGCGGCGAATGCTGCCTTCGATTACCTCGATGTTGTTCTCAGTGGGTCGCAGGCCTACGAACTATTCCAGGTATTTCATCATTAAATTTAAGTCCTACTTATATTATGAATGTGAAAGTTTGTATGTTTCGATGTTTGGTTGTTTGATTCAACCTTATTTTAAAATGATTTCTCTCTGAAGCCACTTCTAAGGCCACCGTGGATGAAGTCGCGGGCAGATGTTAGTATATTATAATTATGATTTTTAATATGTTAAAATTGAAAAGGAAAGTTAAACAAAAAAGTGCGTATGTAGATATTTTAAACGTTATATTAGGAATGGTTTTTTTTAACAGTAAAATTCATGTTAACATCAACTTTTTAATAACTTTTTCCGAGTTGTTCGCGATTTTCACTACTAGCCTCCCAATTGAGCGAATATTTGGGCTTTACTGTAATTTTAACAATATTTTTCATCCATTCCAAAAATAATAAGGTTTTATAAAAGACGCATCTAATATTACGCATTAATTTCAATTCCATTATTTTAAAGTTGATTGTATGATGCTTTTAGCCATATCCTCAGGCCCTTAGTATCAATTAATTTGTTATGTCATTGGAACTAAACAACTAGGAAATATATTATATACTAGAATAGAGTGTCTTATCAAAAATTTATTTCCAGACCTACATTCTACAACTCACTGAACCTTTATACAACAGACTTGGTTTTGACGCTGTGACCGGTGAAGAACACGTTACACCTTTCCATAGAAACATTATTCTGAATTTAAATTGTCGCTATGGTAATGAGAATTGTGTGAATAGGGCGCAAGAACTGTTGCAGGAACTTCGGAACAATCCCGGTAAGTTTAGAACCGATTTTAATTAAGCTTACAATTCTTATTTTATCAAACATAATAACAGAGTTTAGTCTGATACAGGCCAACCTAGTATTAGAGCTGTTTAGATGGGCGCATAAGCCTCGGAATTGACTTAGTAAGACATATATTAAAGCTGACTTATCAAGACAAATTTGTATGACCCGTAAAGTATTTGTGTGTATCTTCAATGGGCTTGTTACTAATCAATATGTACATCTTCCAGGTCAAAGCCTTAATCCAGACATTCAAACGACAGTATTTTGCTCAGGGCTTCGTGGAGGTAGTGAAGATAATTTTAATTTCTTATGGAATAGGTACCTTGCTAGCACGGACTCCAGTGAGCAATCTATTCTTTTGAATGCTCTTGGATGTACTTCCAATGAAACTTTGCGTAACTTGTAAGTGCTTGTACATATTTGGTTATATCATTATCTAAGATTACTAATATTCTATTAGATATAATATAAAAACTGTTCAATATCTTCTCTCATATCTCAACTAAGAAATTTTCAGAAAAATGCTGAAAGGAAATAAGTTGCTCAAATGCTCAAATGCTTTCTGTCTTTTTTATATCTCAAAATTCTCTAATCATTTCGTTGACATAACCTATCTTTTAACAATTTTTTTGGAATTTGACTAACTGTTCGTTATTATCGCTGCACACTCAACGGTCGCCATTAGGATAGTGATATCCTGTGTCGGGGGTCCGGAAACATACACAATGACATGGACAAATATTCCCAGACCGGAAAATATGCTTGCATGGTCAATACAAACATATGAGGCTCCAAGCGGGAATCGAACCCGCGACCTGTGGCGTTAAAGGCAGGTTCGCTACCGCTGCGCCACAACGTCGTCAAACGGTATACGTTGTCGTTAGTTATGTCATACAACAAATATATTTTGACGCTTTTACAATTAATAAATTATACTTAGTCTTTTTTACTGTACAAATTAACAAAATTTAAATACATGAATTCCCTCGCAAAGAAGTCAATCTAAACAGAATCATTTCGTTCTAGTTACTTAAACCAAGTGATAGACGATAACTCCGCAGTAAGACAGCAAGATAGACACACAATTTTAGTATCTGTGGTTAACTCCAGTCCCGAAGGTATGGAAGCAGCATTGGACTTCGTCATAGAAAATTTCGCATTAATCCAGCCAAGGTATAAAAAAATTAAAATAGACCAAAACCATTTTTTTTTTTTTTTTTTTTTTTTTTTTTTTTTTTTTTTTTTTTTTCAGAATATTAGCAATGTTTTTTCAGGCATTACTAATATTCCTATTGCCCTCCAAATAAGCTCGAAGCTTGCGCTAGGAGTGGGTACGACAATAGCCCAAGGGGTCAGGATCGAACCCTCGACTCTCGCGTTAACGGAGCGAAGTCGGCCCTTCTACCGTTGAGCTATTGAGGCTTCAAACTTGTATTTTGTATTCTTGAGTTCCATTAAAACATTTTCATTTTCCAACAGAGTTCAGTTGCTCACTGGAACTACGAACGTTCTGAATGCTTTTGCTAGAAGACTGACAACTAGAGAACATTCTACTAAAGTAAGTAAAAACGTCATCCTTCTAATTAATGTGAGAGTTTGTATGTTTGTTACGCATTTACGCAAAAACGGCTAAATGGATTTTGATGAAATTAAGTACACAGATAAGTTATCTGTGTACTGGTCTGGATTAACACATCAAGACAAGGATACTTTTTTTTATTTCAAAAGTAGGGCAGGTGACTGTACTCTACCTGAAGGTAAGTGGAAATAAAGTCCAAACGCGAAGGCGGCTAGCGGCGTTTAGGTTCCTAGGATTATGAAAAACCCACTACAGGAAGTACTCAATTGAAATTCGGCATAGAATTGTCTTATTGAACATTATGTACTTACAAATGATTCATTTATCTTCAGAACCAAGTCTAAGGTCACCGTGGATGAAGTCCCGTGCAGATGCTATAGTACTGTCATAATTGTATTGGATTGTTTTTATTAAAAAACAAAACTTTTGCAATTGGTACGGTATTAGCCACCTTCGTGTTTGTACTCAACTTCAACTCACAATCATCAGGTAGAGTAGAGTCGTCTGCCCCTCGAGCTCAATATATATGACGGGATATTCGATGTCGAGTAGACCAAGACAGCAGTTAGATATTCAATGTTAGTTAGTCTCTCTACTCTTTGTCAGTACGTTTCTATAAAAGCTATGCCATTTCTATCATATTTAATTTTTATATAAAAAACGTCTTTATCAATTTTATTTTCACTGGTAGGTCTTATCTTGCAAGAGGCCGGCTAGGTAGGTACCACCGCAGTGTCAAATATTCTGCCACCAAATAGTAGTGCTTAGGCACTACTGTGTTCCGGTTTGAAGGGCACTGTACACTAGTGAAATTACTGGGCAGACGAGATTTAAGAACTAATATCTCGAGGTTGGCAACGCGTGAGTGGCACCTACTAATGGTGCTGCAAGCGCTCATAGGCTACGGCAACCACTTACCAGCAGGTGATCCGTATGCTTGTTTGCCAACTTCTAACATAAAAAAAGTAATAATAATAATTTCCCAGGTCGATACTTTCACAACTCGTCATGATGCTATCTTCTCCGCCGGAGAGAGAGCTGCGGTGGCCGGTATCAGGGAGAACATCGCAGCATCCATCACGTGGACCACTAACAACTATAATATGGTCAATAACTGGCTTGACATTAACTACGGAAGCAACGCTAACATGATTACGTCTAGTTTCGTTATATTTATTTCTGTCATAATGACATTGTATAATTACTAAGAATATGGTTATTACTAGCTGTGTCCGGCGGCTTTGCTCACGTGGTCTATGGATTTTTTTGCACGAATACCTTATTCTTTCTGTAAAATAAATGTAGCCTTAGGAACTCATTACAGTTATGTCCCAGTTAAAGTTCCCTCAAAATAGGTCCACCAATTTAGGAGATTAGCCGAAACAAACAGACGGAAGGAGAAGCTGAATTGAATAAGAGCAAAAACGCGGCAGGCAGTTCGATATTTATATATTTGTATAATACTAACTGATATAATAATTATGTACATATTGTTACATAAAATTTCTTAAGTTAATTATTATTATGTTTTGTAAATCAGAATAAATATATTTGCCTACAACTGCTATTTTATTTCACGTAGATTGATTTTATAAAACCCTTATAGTATAGTAAGTATTTTAAAACTATAAACTTTAGTATTATATGGACGCAAATAAGCAATACCATGTCAACCCACAAAAATGAAAAAACTGAGTTATATATGCAGAAGTGTTGGTAAATGGCTGAAGAACATTTTTCTTTAATAAAAAAATCATATAAAGCAAGTTATTCAAAATTTTCCAACGCGTTTTTCTCGAAATGACATTCGTGTGGGTTGACATGGTATTGCTTATTTGCGTCCATATAGCTTACTAGCTCAAAGGTAAAAGGGTCGACTCCACTCCGAGAAACGCGGACCGCTTGGGATATTGTCGTATCCATTCCTAGTGCAAGCTTAAAGCTCATTTGGAGAGGCAATAGGAATATTAGTAATACGATAATTTGTATTTGCCCAGGGTCTGCTTATTGCTCTTATCCGAATTTGATAGGTTCCTAGTTTTTACACAGAGCGATTGCCATGTGACCTCCGCAGCTCCTAAGGGTGAACCAATAACTCATTGGATAAGAGCAAATTACTTATTTATAATTAACGACTATCATTATGACGTTGTGGCGCAGCGGTAGCGAACCTGCCTTAAACGCCACAGGTCGCGGGTTCGATTCCCGCACGGAGCATAATATGCTTGTATTGACCATGCACGCATATTTTCCGGTCTGGGTGTATTTGTTTTTTTTTTTTTTTTTTTATCATATAGGGGCAAACGAGCAGATAGCTCCACCTGATGGTAAGTAGCAACTATCGCCCATGAACATCCACAACACCAAGGGGGTCGAGAATGCGTTGCCGGCCTTTGGGGAAAAGGTGTCTATATACTCGACGCTTGAAGACTTCTAAATCATATCGAGCAGGGAAGACTTCGGGAGGTAAACTATTCCAGAGTTTGCACGTACGTGGGAGGAAAGATCTTGATGCTCGCACGTTACATGCAAACCAAGCATCAAGGTGATGTGGATGGTATGAGGTCCTGCGGCGAAGGGTACGATGGTAAAAACGAGACGGTGGTACCATGTCAAAAAGTTCTTCAGAGCACTCCCCATGGTAGAGACGGTAGAAAACACACAGGGAGCTGACGTCTCTCCGGACGCTTAGGGGTTCTAAGCCGTCTGTGAGTTTGGGATCATTTATAAAACGAACTGCTCGGCGTTGAATGGAGTCAAGAGGCTGTAGCTGATACTGGGGGCACCCGCCCAGAGATGAGAGCAATACTCCACATGAGGACGAACTTGAGCTTTATAGAGCAACAAGCGATGTCCTGATGTGAAGTACCGCCTCGCCCTGTTGAGTACACCGAGCTTTTTCGCAGCCAGCTTAGCTTTGCTCTCTAAGTGACCCTGAAACTGAGCCGTGCTCGTTATATCAACTCCAAGGATCCCAATACTTTTGCTGGTCTTAAGGGGAGTATTCTGGAAACTAGGCACCACAGTGAAGGGAGTTTTCTTTGCGGTAAACGCGCAAACTTGTGTTTTGGAGGGGTTGAATTGGACGAGATTGCGTCTGCCCCATTCAGAGACCTGCTCCAAAGAGGACTCGATTTCGGACACAAGTTGTATTCTCTTCTCTTCCACTTCGGCACGAGATGTATTTGCCCGGCCAGTATAAAAGGCATCGCATGTACTGTCATCTGCATAACAGCGAATGTTACTGGTTTGTAACATGTCGTTGATATGCAAGATAAACAGCGTAGGCGATAGCACTGAGCCTTGGGGTACTCCAGCATTAATGGGCTTAGTTTCCGAGCATATACCGTCGATACCGACCTTGATACTCCACCCGCTAAGAAAGCTGGCTACCCAGCTGCATAGTCTCTCGGGGAGGCCGTAAGATGGTAACTTCGTTAAGAGAGCTTTATGCCAGACCCGATCGAAGGCCTTCGCGATGTCTAAACTAGCTGCCATGGCTTCCCCCTTACTCTCGATGGCGGCTGCCCAGCGGTGAGTCAGGTACACTAGAAGATCACCAGCACTACGACTATGACGAAATCCGTATTGTCGGTCACTGATTAATCGGTTATCTTCTAGATGACCAAGGAGCCGCCTATTAATTACGCGTTCCATGACTTTGGAAAGTAAGGAGGTGATCGCAATAGGCCGGTAATTGGATGGGTCTGCGCTGTCACCTTTCTTAGGAATAGGATGAATAATAGCTACTTTCCACGAGGACGGCACTATTCCAGTGGTATAAGAGTGTGAGAATAAGCGCGTAAGTACCGGAGTCAATTCAGAAGCACATGTCTTAAGCACGATAGCTGGAATACCATCAGGACCACTGGACTTCCTGGCGTCGAGGGAGCGAAGAGCACGACGAATAACACTTTGTGTAAACTTCACATCACGCATCGTATGCTCGCACCGAGGGATGGACGGTGGTGCTTTTCCCTCGTCGTCAAGCGTTGAATTCGACGCAAAGAGAGTGCACAGGAGATCGGCTTTCTCTCTTGCGGAATGTGCCAGTGAGCCATCTGGATCGCGCAAAGTTGGTAGCGAAGGCTTACAAAAATTACCTTGAACAGCTTTGGCCAAAGACCAAAAAGAATGGGATCCGGAGGGAAAACCTAACAGTTTCTCTCCAATTCTGCGAATATGGTCAAACCTTGCCCTAGCTATATGTTTTTTGTAAGACCTGGAGGCAGCGTTGAATTTCTTCTTGAGGTCAAGTGTTCTTGGATTCCTCTCTGCTACTGCTGCGGCCCAGGTTCGGTAACATGCCTGTTTAATGTTATAGGCTGTTTTACAAGCATTATCGAACCAGGGCCGCGATTTTCCACCAACGCGGACAACAGTGCTGGGAATGAAACATTCCATTCCCTGCAGGATAGTGTCCGTGACGGCGTCTGCACAGATTGATGAATTATTCGAAGAAAAGCAAAGCCGCCCCCAGGGGTAGGATGCATAAAACTCTCGCAATCCGTCCCAATCTGCTGACTTGTAGTGCCACACATGACGATATCCAGATGGTCGGGATAGACCCGCGTGCACTAAGGGTGCCTCGGAGTGTACCAGGCAATGGTCAGATGTTCCTAATGGCGCATCAACCAGTACTCGATAACCCTCCGGCCGGGTAGTCAACAGAAGGTCCAATAAGGAGGGTGTATGGCTGTCTACATCAGGAATTCGGGTAGTACCGGGAACCAGTTGAGAAAAACCATACGCATGGGCAAGATTGTACGCGACTCTCCCTGCGTGGTCTGTGGCACGTGATCCTAGCCATTCAGTGTGATGGGCATTGAAATCACCGAGGATCGCGACCTCCGCGCTGGGGTAACGCTCAAGCAAGTATTCTGTGGCTTTTTCGACGCTACCAAAGAGACGATCAACTTCACTATTACCACTATGAGACCTGTATAGGCACGCATAAATACGAGTGGTTACTGCAAAGTCTACGCGCATCCATAAAATTGACAGATCTCTATCTTCCAAGCTGCCTAGACGTTGAGAACAGATGTCACCCCTGACATATACACATACGCCGGCCTGGGGTATAAAGGCGTGTGAGAGACTGTACCCCGGATAGTCAAGGTACGCTGTGTCAGCAGGGGTGGATATTTTTGTCTCGGTGAGAAAAAGTAAAGCCGGTTTTGCAGACTCGAGATGGTGGTGGACGGCATTTAGGTTTGTATGAAGTCCCCTAATATTACAAAAGTCGACGCTCAATGTGGAAGAAGCCGCTGTAGAAACGTTAATCTTTTTTTTATATTTAGCCATTAAAGTCGAGTATACAGATTGGGAACGGGGGTGAGGAAAGAATGTGATGGCCATAGCAGTCCAGTGGACAAAATATGCACTGGGCACATTTACATCTCGGTAGTCGAGACTTGTGATGCTGGCGTGGGGGACGGAAGGTCCTTTTACTTGTAAGTTTCCGGACCCCCCACACAGGATATAACTATCCTAATGGGGGACGTTGAGTGTGTAGCGTTTATTATTATTTATTATCATCAGATGTTATGTGATAACAACAGGAAGCGACAACTTAACGTGGTCTCTGAGGGAAGGTGGGGAAACCTACAAGAACGATCAGTACAAACATTTACCATGAGTTGAATCGAACCTGCAACCGTCGAGACCAAAGGCAGACTCGTTACCACCACGCCACAACAGTGTCCTAGTTTTCTTATTGTAATTCCTCATTATGTTACCCTATTCTCTATTCCCTATGTTTGCACGAGATTAATTCTAACACAAATTAATCACTTGAAAACAGATGCGCTTGCCCAGATTTAGCCATGAACTTGGTTAAAATCTACGTTTCCGAGCTGTTCGGCCATCTTTCGGCTTGGAATTGTAATATTGCTATTATTCTTTAAGTTGTTTTGTTCTTTATGTCCGATGTATTTTATTTATTTATTTATGATTCGCCATTGGTAATTACATCAATACATATACACAATATTAACACAATTCGGTATTGTAAATGCATTACCTTTTAAGGCAAATACAGCATGCATTAATTGTTTTTTGGGAGCAGTACATGTTTCGCTATCCGGTTACATCAAGAATACATTTATTAAAAACTATTTATAAAAAAAAACAATGATTAGGCTATAACATAACAAAATAAGCAACTGATTAAACATAAGTAAAAAAATATATATATGTGAAACCTTATTCATTACCTTAATATATTTATTATAATTAAAATTAATAACAGAAAAATAAAAATATAAAAAAATAAAATGAGATGTGTGAAACCTACAAAATACAAGTATTCATTTATTCAACATGTAGGATAATATATTTTGTCTTTTATCAGATAACCACGATAAATTTATATGAGATTTTTTTACCTGATGGTGTATTGCTGTTGGCCCTACTGGACTTGACAGCATTACCAGGCTGAGTACTAAGATCCAGCCGAGAAAAAGGGACAGCTAGCGAGGTCGATGAGGAACTATAATGAAGTATGGATAATAAGGTAGCCAATAAAAAACGAAACCGCACAAAGAACAAAGATACTAGTTTTACTAATAAAACCTACTTTGACCTCTGCTATACAGTATAATAATCGTCTGGAAGAAATCGCTAATTAGCAAAAAGACATGGACGTGTATACATAGCTATTAATTACTTAAATGTAACTCGTGTTTAGTGGTCTACAATAAAGACTATTTAATCTATCTATCTATCTATGAATCTCGCTTTTTAAAGTTTAAATTTTCTTTCGTCTGTAGGATTCGGTGATTTATATCTTTTAAATAAAGAAATTGCATGTTTTCATATACATTAACCTGAAAAAATAATATAACATTATTTACCTCTTTAGATACTTAAATATCTCATCTGAAATATGTTTACAGATAACTTTTGTAAGATAGCGTCAATCAAATAAATGGTTTCCCCGATACAATGCTCTAAAATAACAAAAAATATATATTATGTTACTTTGCAAATAAAACTATCGCATGCAATTTAATATTAAAATGCAAAATCATCTTAAAGATTTCTAATTAAAATGATAAAATAAAAATGAAAATGAACAGCTAAAAGTTAAAATATTTTAAAGAAATAATGAACAATATCTTAATCTTCTAAGTAAAAATGAATGTGGGTAATTGTCCTTTATGCGTTTCTAAACCATTGATCCGATCATGTTGAGTCATTGAAAAATTGTTCTGCTCACAACGTAGGGTCCTGTGATAAAAAAGTATTCATCACTTTTTCCGTTACGTAGCATTGCAGAGTGCAGCTAGAATAAAATAAAAATTTCACACTTGCTATTGAAGAATTCAATTTTATCTCATCTAAGCTCGAAATGACATTATCAAAAATGTTGCCGGCATATCTGGTTCGACCTATTTGCCAGTCGAGATCACTGTGTAGTGAACTGGTGATCGTATGGGTCGTTTTGTGTGAAGTAACCGGCCAGAGAAAAAATGGCCAGGACTAGGTTTAAGTGTCAATTTTTTATTTACATTTGTCTCGTACTTTTGGATTTTGGAATATCACTTCCGATACTTCGAGTACCAGTTTTAGAAACAAAAGAGGACGCTTACCAAAATGTATATCAAGAGGAAAAATCGATTGAAATATCAAATACATTGAAAGAAATTGAAACAAAATCGATACAAAGTCTCCCAGTAAATGATACTAAAACATTTGACATAAATGACGAATTTATAATCAGAGAACATTTAAGACCAGGTCAAGAAGTAAGACTTTACACCATTTCAATAACTAGAGATGGCGAAAACTTTAACGGAAGAGCAGTTATTGATGTTCGTTTAACTGAGGCAACGAGATTGGAACCAATGAGATTTGATAGTTCGGGTCTAACGATCAACAGTGTTCTAGTCGGTGTATTAACTGATGCAAATGCTGTAGAAACTAATTTTCTTTTACTAAATGATATTTTAGAAATTAGGCCACTTCAAGTAGCTTCAAGTTATATTGTTGTTATAGAATATTCTGGAGTATTAAGAAGAGACGGTTTGGGTATCTTCCTTGGACAAGTAGAAGACGAGTAAGAATTTTTAAAATGTTTAATTTATCTCTTAAATCATAATATAATTTTGTCATACAACATTACATTTTTGCATAAAGTAGGTTTTTAATTTGAATATCAAAAGGTATTCATTGCAAGATATGGTTTTAATTTTGATAGAAATATTTAGAATGGAGCAAAAAAACGGGACAATACTGGTATCCGTATTATAACCATTTCATGTGCGCTTGATATATATGTATGTATAATAGTAAATTAGGTTTTCAATTGTTATACATATTTTAGTATACATACTGTTGTAAATAATTTTAAAACTCTTTTACATATTATTAGTTATTAATGAAATTATTTCGCCTTCCAGAACTTACATAGCAATGAATCTTCATCCAACGAGTGCTAGGCGAGTCTTTCCCTGTGTAGATGAACCAAATTTAAGCACTATCACTTCTTTTACATTTGAAGATATGGAATTTGATAACATTTTATTCAACTCTATGTTAGAAACAGACAGTGAGTAAGTAAACATTATACCTACATATTAAACATTTTTAAAATGTTTGTTCTGGTGGTTGGCCTTTTATTGCAAGAGGCTGGCTAGGCAGCTTTGCAGTGCCAGATATTCTACTGAAACGGTATATTTTGTTTCTGTATGAAGGACACTGTAACTAGTAAAATTACTGAGCAAAGAAGATTTAAGAACCAATACGTCAAAGTTGGCAATGTATGTATGGTGTTGCAAGTACTTATGGATATGATAACCATTTAACAGATGTGTCGTAGGTGCTTGCTTGCTGATTTATCCACATAGAAAAACCTAATGATTCAAATACTTGAATAAGGATCAGCAAATTACATTTCTTTTATGTTCACTGATATCCAATTACCTAATTAAAATCTGCATTAAAATAATAGCAAACTTATTAGTTATTATAGTAATGTAATAAAAATGTTGATGTTTATAGAACAACATTCAGAGCAATAGAAGGACCAACTCATCTTTGGGGTATGGTTGCACATAACTTCAACAGTATTAATATCCCATTACCAAACGTTAATTTGTACGCTCGGCAAGGAATTACAAATCAAGATGCTCAAGCTGTAGTAGCAATTAATAATTACTTCACTGCCCTAAATGAATGGACAGAGAAACCTTATTTAGAGATCATACTAAATCAAAATGGAGCACTGCACATCATAGCTGTGCCAGATATAAATAGGGATTGGTATGCACTGTCTACGATATGCATTTGGTAAGAACTTTAAAATATAATTTTCTCCAATACATTAGGTATAATTATAATTATAAATAAATAAATAGTGAAGATGAGCCAGTGGATAAAAAAGGTAGACTTTAACTTAAGATGTCGCATGCAAATCTTAGATCAGTACCTTTGAGTTTTCAATTACTCAATTTGTATTCCAAATTGGTATGTTGTGTTAAAGGAAAAAGTCGAAAAGAAATCTTGCCACGTATTAGATGAAATATACGAGTAAATTCTAGCCCGAAAGAGATCATCGTGGTGTAAAAAGTTCAAAATTTTACTCCTTAACTAGGAGAAGAGGAAATTTTTGTTACTAAAGAAAACACATTAATATAAGATTCTTTTAGGGAGCCTTATATGCTCATGGAAACAACTGGCTCCGTTAGACAGCGAAAAATGATTATTACAACAATTGCGGAAGCTATGGCCAGACAGTGGTTCGGTTACGTACTATTTCCAGAGAATTGGCGACACCAGTGGGTAGTAACTGGTCTTGCCACATACGCTGCTTATGATGTCGCGAAAAACGTAAGTTGCATTATTATACAGTCGTCAAATATTAGTTTAATGTAACAATTGTAGATTTTCCTCTACCCAAACTAAAAACATAACTGAAAAGATTCAGACAAGGTTTCCTTCGCTCTCTCTCTCTCTTCTGGCAGAGCCAGCCCATTCATGCTGATAAAAGCAAAGTTGTACTCTTATTAAGTGTTAAAATTCTTGAGATGACCAAAAAATCTAATCTGTCTTAAAAACTAATTTAACGAGGTATAGTGTGTTAAATATAATTTGAACCATGCGCAGTAGCACGTTTTTGCGTCTCAACCGTATGCGGTATGAAGGGAGCCGCGTAACTATAACGCAACGCGGTGACGCTAGACCCGATTAGTACACTCGCTCACGGTTGTTTTATTTCTTTAAAAATAAATTATTACAATTTAAATTAAAATATAAATTATTTTTGTCAAGTGTGTGAACATTTATTTCAAAAAAATATCTCGACCGCAATCAACTTTAAGGAGATGGGAGAGAAGGATGGTATTTGACGTTTATAGTTATTTTTTAATATAACTAATTCTCTGAATAAAACTGCGGAAGCTACGAAGAAGTCTGTCTCCATAGTTAAAAGGATTGTAGAATAAAGTCGTAGTTCAGAATTTATAGTTACTTTTAGAACCCCTGGTAAAAAGACACATCGAATGAAACCAGTCACAGGCACAGATGATTTTGACAAGGGGGTAATAAAACGATGTACTCACAATTATCATAAAACTGAAAACAAATGACCAACCCTTAGTAAAATTAAAAAGAAAGCCACCGATAATAATAGAAAAGTTTTAATAGAAAAATCAAGTATCAGATTATTAAGAATAAATTACTTGTGAAAACGATGACATCGACAGCAAAATAGACCAATTGTATACACAGATGAGTCATATGTTCACGCTACTCACACAACACCGAAAGGTTGTACAGACGGGTCCACTAAGGGATTAAAAAAACCCATATCAAAAGGACAACGTGTCGTTATAGTATATGCAGGCTTAGCTTTCAGAAAAAGGCATAACATTTACGCATGAAATGTGGAAGCCTGAATTATATCAATTTATAAAAAACAACAAAGACCGCTTCAAAACATTTTGTGTAGACAGGATTTTAAAAGAACATGGTCATGATGTACTTCGTCTGCCACTCTACTCTGATCTAGATCTGAATCCTATAGAAATGGCATGGACGGCCATAAAGTGTTATGTTAGTAGCAAAAATGTACAATAATTCAATGGAACCATGTGATTGGAAAAATTTATGCGACAATGTCAAAATAATCGAAGAAGCTTAGGCCAAAAGTGACCACGTCATTAATGAAATGACGGAAGAATTTATTATACAAGTTGGAGATTCTGACGCTAGTGATTCTGAATTGGATTCCTCAACTGACATAGACGATCTCACACACAAGTCACAACTCACAAGTCAAGTCACAATTCCTGGCCCAAGTTCTGTTTTTTTTTTTTTATGTTAGAAGTTGGCAAACAAGCATACGGGCCACCTGATGGTAAGTGGCTGCCGCAGTTATGAGCGCTTGCAGCACCATTAGTAGGTGCCACTAACGCGTTGCCAACCTCGAGATATTAGTTCTTAAATCTCGTTCGCCCAGTAATTTCACTAGCGTACAGTGCCCTTCAAACCGGAACACAGTAGTGCCTAAACACTACTATTTGGCGGCAGAATATTGGACACTGCGGTGGTACCTACCTAGCCGGCCTCTTGCAACAAAAGACCTACCACCAGTGTGACTGATTGCACTGGTGGAATAATCTCTGCTGTGACAGAGGTTATCCCAACAGCGGGCGATGGGGTCGTCACATCCCGACGCCGGGTTGTGGTGTCATACCACTTGAAAATTGTGTAGAAGGTGTCATCCCAATAAATTACAGTGATTAAAAATGTACATTAACTTTTTTTTTATATAGGTACCTTTTTTCTATACTACTTATTTGTTTTATTCTATTTAAGTAATTAATAATGAAAATGAATAAGTTATTAATTTAATTTAGAACTATATTATATACTTAATTCCGTTTTCACACTTTGTAAAAAATCTATTTAAATAAGACCGAGTTGCCCCCGGTTGGGCTACTAGTGTGTGCTAGTTTTAGAGACTAGAAAAGCGTATCAATACACATCACAACTACAAGCATTACATCACAAGCACATTCATGTTTTGATAGTGCAACTATATGTCCCAAGGTTAAGATAGAAAATGTAACTCGTTAAAACATAAGTGCATTGTGTATTACAATACAATAGTTCTCTTACTATGAAAATTTCACTTGCAAACTAAATTATTATCATGACGCAGTCGTGCATATTTTTAATCAATCATTATCTTTCAGTTTCAAACCGATCCTGCTGAAATAGATCAAACATTGATTGACGTGAATACAATATTTACAACAGACATTATACAGGAGAGCCTTCTTCTTGATTCTTTCCCACACGCATCGCCGCTACTGCCAGGAAATGATATATTCTTGAATGACGACATTAGAATTCATATGAATAGTGTCATAAAATATAAAGCTCCAGCATTATTAAGAATGCTTAGATTAATTCTTGGTGATGCAGAAAATGATTTAATACAACAAGCAGCGAGAATGCTAATACAAAGCGGGTAAGGAAAAGATAATGATAAGATATTTAATAGATATCGAAATGTATTGAATTTAAGATTAAAAGTATATGAGTGTGTATAATACAAAATTCTATAGATGATACTATTTCATAATATTATGTTAAAATATATTATACAAGCTTATGCCAGCGGCTTCGCCCGCGTGTATAGCGATTTTAATACACACTTTGAACCTTCAATTTACCTCCTCAGGTGAGGAATTTGAGAAAATGTAAAAACACCTCTTAATCGTTCGCCAAAAAACAGAGTTTCACGCTTCTACAAAATTCTTTTCATCTATTTGATTACCTATGGTTTAACTTCCGAAATATTGTTTCCTTGTGCTAGTTTACGTTTTAAAAACAACACCTGTAAAAAAACTGTAAATAATTCAAGTAAGGCATGACGTGGATATACCATGTATATGTGAAAATAAAATGTAATTTAAATCAAAAACACCAAAGATTATTGATATCAACTTAAAACAAAATAACTTTCTTCCCCTTTTTAGCCCCGTTATTGGATGAATTTCAATAATATAAGAATCACAACTTCCATCAATTATGTTAAAAAAGGTTTATGCAAAAATTGAAGTAGATTGGAGCAAGGAATCACGTTGTCCCATACAAATTTTGCCCCCTTTTTCTTTTTAGGTTTATTGACCATGCAAGCATATTTTCCGGTCTGGGTGTATTTGTCCTTGTCATTATGAATGTTTCCGGACCTCCGACACAGGATATCACTATCCTAATGGGGGCCGTTGAGTGTGTAGCGTTTATTTATTTATTTCACCTCCTTAGAAAGTAGAGTAAAATTTCGGAAAACCCTTTCTTATCAGATGCCTACGTTATTCAAAGAACACACCCTCCAAGTTTCAGGCTTATACGATCAGCTGTTTAGGCTATGCGTTGATCCGTCAGTCATTCAGGACAAAGATTTTTATATATATAGATTATCATAACGAATGAATAGGTCGACTTGTCCAAAGAAATGCTACTCTTGTATAGAATACCGTCGTGAAGTATCAGTAATACGAAAAATATATAAAAATTTAGTTTGACCTTACAATTTTTGTTACCCCCTTTTATCTTGGGCTATTTTCTTCACTACATGAGATGAAGAATATCGAAATTTCCAAAAAATATAGCCTTTATGCTTATATGTATTAATGTGAAAAGCTTTGAAAAAGAAAGAAGAACGTCTCGAAAAATATTGGGTACAAAATTGAATATTGATTTTAATTTTTTTTATAACTATCCCAGCGCATTGCAGCCTACAAACACACAAAATTTATATGACGCACTCAATTCCGTCAATTCGTTTGGTGGAAGTGAATTGATCTTGGCAGTTGACCTTTTCTTAGAGACCTGGGTAAATAATAATGGATATCCCCTCCTTAATGTTGGACTACGTCAGGGTGGTGTACTTATAACACAGGTATAATTTTTGTTTACATTTAATTTTCTTGAATACTTGCTTCCCTGCTTTGTCTTTCATTGGAACTAAAAAAATATGCAGTTTCCGTCTGCCAATCCGGCTGCATAGTTAGGCTAGCAGCAGTAATATTGCATCCAGTGCCATTTATTTGGACCTATGTTTCTTCCTAGGTTTTTACCTGCCAGTTAAGTCCAGTATAATTTTCGAATCTGGCAAGTTATCGCATCCCAAAAAATTGATTCTGAAGCATTCCTATATAATTTATTTTTAACACAACGATTTAAGAGCAAGTATAAATACACTTTAATACAATGCTCACAATTCATATATATATATATATATATACATAGTTTGCACAATTAAATTAGATATCGTCTAAGAATCGCATTTAGTATATTCTATATTTGTTATTATAATCATAATTTTTATTTTAGGAACGTTTTGGTTTTAATCAACCGCAAAACTTAAACTATATGATTCCAATCACTTTTACGACAAGCGTTAATCCAAATTTTGACGATTTACATCCAACTATGATGATGGACACCACAACCACATTAAATTTGGAATTAGATTTCGAAGATTGGATTTTGATGAATCTACAAGGCCAGAGTATGCAGTTTACAAACCAAATATATCTATCGCTAAGCTTTATTATAAGTTTTGCTAATATAAATGTTTATTTTTTGGATACTGAGGGAATTGATATGAAGCACATTTATTGTTTTTTTTTTTTTATTATTATTTTTATCAATTATTCCCTCTATGCATAAAACCGCATACTGGGAAAATATTTATGCAAAAAAGCCACTTTCAATGACGAATTTGATTGGCTTTTGAAGTTTTTTATTACTGTAGTTTCTTCATCCTAGCATTATTCCCGGTATTTTATGTACCCAGGGTATGCTTATTACTCTTATCCGGATTTGACAGGTTACTAGTTTTTACACGGAGCGATTGTCATCTGACCTCCGCAACCCTAAGAGCGAACCAGTAACTCATTGGATAAGAGCCATTTACTTATCAAGAGTTAACGATTATAATCAGATGTTATTGATAATAATCGGGACCGACAGCTTAACGTGCTCTCCGAGGCACGGTGGGGAGACCCACACGGACAAACGCCCAGACCGAGACAGACATTTTAACAAACAACTGCCCGAGCGGGAATCGAACCCGCAACCATCGACACTACAGGCAGACTCGCTACCCACAACGCCACAACGGTGTTTTTTATTACTGTAGATTCTCAAACATAAAAATTAGCCGGTTTCATTTGAAGTTGAAATCTAATTATTATAGGTTACTATCGAGTTAACTACGACGAAGAATTGTGGGGCAGAATTATTGCAGCTTTACAAGATCCGGAACGTAGAGAAGAAATACATCCTTTGAACCGTGCTACTGTAAGTTTTTGGTCATTGTGCACGAAAGGCAATTAAATCAGATTACCTCAATACAAATATGTTATATGTTTGTATTTTTTAGCTCATAGATGATTCACTTAATTTGGCTCGAGCTGGTAAGATTGACTATCCGACTGCATTGCAAATTGTCTTATCAATGGAACATGAAACTGAGTACGCTGTTTGGCGCGCATTTATCCGAAATATAGAATTTGTTAGAAAACGCCTAATGTTACACGTAGCCGTTAATATGTTGGAAGAAAATATTTATACGGTAAATAATCTGTAAAGATCATGAAATACAATACTCAAGATAGCTTACTTACTTATAGGATTATAACCCTAAAGATGATCATAATTATATTTGCAGAGATTAATACAAAGAATAATTGTCCAAGTGGAACAGGAACTTGGATTCGAACCAGAGAATGCAGCAGAACCAGCAATGGATTCTCTTACCCGCGGTTTGGTTATGGAGCATGCGTGTCTTGCGAATTACGACCCTTGCGTCGCTGCTGCGGTGGACTGGTTCTACGATCCTAATGATTTTGAAGCCGTGTAAGTTTCACAAACAACAATTTTCTACTATTAGTATTTGCTATCCCTCAAGATAAGCATTGAAATGTATACATTTTTCCACAGCAATCCCAATATCCCATCAGAAATAAGACCAGCAGTTTACTGCACGATGGTTAGGGATGGAGACGAGAGTGTAAGAGAGGCCCTATTTAACCGAATGGAGTTAGAGCCATCTAAATACGAACGCCTTGTTATATTACAGGCATTGGCATGTTCTGAAGATGAAAACTTTATACAAACGTATGTTATTAAAAAAATACTTACTACATTTTAAGAAACAATATTTTTTTAAAATTAAATAAATAAGTTCAAAAGGAAAGAAGTGCAACTTACACATTAGTTGACTTTTCACAGATATCTTGAAGAAACTGTTGCTGATAACAGTCCCTACGTTGTGGAGGAAAGACTAAAGATATTCGAAGCCATAGCCTCTTCGAGTCTAAGAAAAGCACGTCTTGCATTAAACTTTATGACAACTCGTACTAATGCCATAAGAGATATGTAAGATATTATAATATTATTTATAGCACATAACCACTTATGTTTATTAAAGATTTCATAAACCATTTATTTATATGTAAGGAAGAAAAAGATAAAAATGTAAAATAACATTTGTTTAAAAGAATATTTGCATTTTTACCTGTCTCTTCAATTAAGCGTGTAGCTTATGCTAGAAATTAATACGACAAGTCCAAGGGGGTCAAGATAGAATCTGCAACTGGCGTTGACAGAGTCGGCCCCTATAAATTATTGAACTTTTAAAATATTGAGGTTTTTTAAAATTATTGTGTATATTTCAGGTATGGTGGTGTCGATAAACTGGAAGAGGCAATATTTATCTTAGCGGAGAATATGGTCGACGGAGTTCTCGTTGGAGATGTAAGTTATTTACTATTTAATAAACTAGTACAATCCAATTAGTTTGCACTTACCAGTAATATGTTACTCAAACACTAATTAGCTACAAACAAAATGTGAAGGTAAATAGGAAAAGTAAAAGATATATTAGTTACCTAAAATATTAAAAGGCTTCAGATTAGAGGAATCTTGCTTGTTTGTTGTCGCGATTAATGGTGTTTCGTAGTGAAACATCATGGGCATTAGTCAAAATTCGAGATTATAGAAATTAAGCCCTTAATACTTGTTTTGCAAAAAGTATTATAAAAAATATGAATATATTCATAGGTCGGTAGATTAACAACAATCAATACGTGAATAAATTGAAGCGCCTGACAAAAGTATATGAGCATGGCTTCATCAACCGTCGCTACTGCTTTAACGCGACAGGCCTGAACAAATGGTCTCGACATGAAATGTACAACCCTCACCCAAAATATACCACGTGAAGTAGCATACTGTTGGCATTTCTTTTGTAATATTGACCACCTGAGATCAAAAGGAATTTTTCCTTATTGTCATTCTCCTATCTCATATTTTCGGAATCTGTATTATTGTTGGCTCAACTGGCCTTGATAATGCCACTAGGCGGGAGATCAAGTGCAGAGACTCTGTCCTAAAAGGGACATCTCTCACGGGAGCTCAAAATTGATTGGCCAAACGACGACTTAGAGCGTAATCGAAAATGGGTAACACCAAGTCTCTGGTGTTACTACTGAACATACGCAAGCAATCATAATCATCCTTGTTCTTATATACGGTATTATAAGATAATTAAATTAAAGAATCTGACTAAGAAGGCCATTTTTTTTACAGTTCGCGATTTGGGTGAATTCTGTGAACACCATAAGCAACCTCGCCAATTCGGTAGTAGTAGCTGGGAGGGCAAGGGACATGATATCAGAAAATCTTAAATGGAATGACAATTACCTGCAAATAACATACGATTGGATTGACTTAAATCACGCACCAACTATATTTGTATCAACATTTTTGATAAGCTTATCTTTGTTTATTGCTTTATTTAATTATTAGTTTAGGTTATTATAATTATTATTACTAAGACGTAGTACTATATAACTAGGGTGAGTCAGGTCTAATATACAATATTTTTGATATTTCTGATATATTAAAGACCGTTATGACGTTAGCCTTTCTATTTTCATAAATTGTTTTATAGATCCGCATTTGTGATGAGATTTAATGCCTTAATTAAGATCTTGGCATTTTATGGAATGGAAAAAGCTAGGTAACATAGGTAGTTTGGAACTGATCCACCTTAGCAAAATAACGTCACATGTAGATTTATTTAAAAGTTTTTAAGGTGATTCTTTATTTTTAAATGTTATGTATTTAATCATTATTAATTATTAGGCGGGGTGGTTTTTTATTACTTGCATTTTATAGTTATACTATAGTCGTAAAATTATTTTTATTTAATTATTTTAAGATAATTAGATACTCTTTGCTATCTTTATAGATAGTATATGTAGTTTCAATTTATAATTGTTTTAATTTTTCCTTATATTATTGTTTCAATATTTTATAACTATTTTGAAATAAGTAGTTAAATCACGTCTAGTTACTGCTTGTAACTAAAACGTATGATTACGTATTTTAATATTTAAGTCTATATTCGCATTTAGTTATTTAAGAAGAACGTCAGCTTTGCACAAAGTGAATTTTTACGTATAAATTATTAATTTAATTATTATTTAAATATTATTATAAAATGTTATAATTTCTAAGTGTTAGGTTTAAATAATTTTTTACTATATTTTCACTCGTTTATTCAGAGGTTAAAATTTTTAATTATAAAATAATAAACATTATTGTATTATAATTATAATGTATATTCTAAGTGCAGTCGCAAAATACAATCGAAAAACATGTCGAAATAAGCACACTTTTACAAAGCAATGCGCGCGGAACATTTTTTGCTCTTTTGGAAAATTGGAAAATATGATTTTCGTAATGCACACAGTTCAATGAACCGTAATTTCGACTTGGTTTCCGATCGTTATTTTTCGACAAATCTAAATCTGCTGCAAACGCGTCCTCTTGCATCAGATTTAGAGAATTAATCCATAAAATATAATTAATAAATCGTTGTCAACTTTAATATTTATATAAAATATTATATAAGGCTACTTAATTAAGATTTATAATTTATATGTACATATACAAAACATAATAAATTATTATAATTAGGATAAGCATAAAATGGTTTTATTATTATCAATTAATATATCAGTTCAAAGCATTTCAATTTATGACTAGAAAATACTATAAAATTAAATCAACAATACAATAAACTTCAACATTCTAATCAAAAATATTAGCTGGGTTGATACGCTTCTTTATAAAATAGTTTAGAAAAATCAAGAACCTATTTTGTTATGTAATATTTTCATTATTATCATAAAACTGAAATTATAATAGTACAATTTTCATTGAAGGAATGTTAAAACGTTAGAAAAATATCAAAATTGAAAATCCTTACAGTAAAAAACATCTCCAAGACACGAGATAGAGAATAAATTTTGATCATAACAAAGACAAATTTGGGCAGTGATTTTGAGACAGTCAAAACTCTGTTACCTCCACAGAAATCTAAATAAATAAAGTATTTAAATATGTCAAAAGTGGCTTATTAGTATTACCTCAAAATACGTGTCATCGCCTTGCTTCCAGATTACTCCAACCAACGCTGTCACTACTATATACGCAGACGAAGACAATATCGTAACTTTCACATTTCGTCGCTGCATGCGCTTGTACCGCTCCCAAAATCTTACATGGCAATGGTAAGTAAATTGAAAAAAACGACACTAACGGATGCTAGAACCCTCTTGGCTTATAAGTCATAATCGTGGCAACAAAATCACATCGATATGTACTTTATTATTGAGATTTCTATGGTTACGTCCATCATTGATGATAAATACTTACAAAATATCAAACTATACATTGAGACAAAACCACAATTTTGGACATTTATCTTAAAATAAAAATAATAAAAAATCCACTTGATATAGATAGGATTGAGGCGAAATATGTTGTAGCTTTTCCAGTAGGTTCTGATGTGGAAGTAAATATAATCTGCAATATGAAACACTACATTATTATCATGGTAACATATTGTAATCTAGACCAATATTATATAGCGGAAGACTTTTTCAAATTTTTACATTTTTTTTTAAAGATTATCTCACCTCAGTGGTAGTTGTGGTAGTTGTCGATTTCATAAGAGATAAAGGCTTCGGTTCACCTATCGGAACTCGGTATAAAAATCTATCTTCTTCATGCCTAGAAAGAAATTGTATGTTATTAAAATCTGTTTGGTATAATCAAAATAATTTCTCAAGCAAAGACATTGTAAATAATTAATTACATATATCAGGCCTAATAGGTACTCACACTTTGTGTTCAGCGATATTCTTATCTTCAAGTTCAAATCTGTTTATCAATTTTCCTAACTCTTCTCTGCCATCACGAAGGACTGTATAGTAGCAAGCTTCTCGAAGGTCTGGGTTTATCCTGAAGTTGATGAAATTACAAAAGAATATTAAAACACTGCGACTTGACGCTGCGGTGGTACCTACCTAGTCGGCCTATTGCAACAAAAGACCTACCACCAGTGTAAGTGTGCTTTATACGATTCTTATAGCTTAGAAGAACTTTAATATCCTTGTAACGATGCAAGTCTTCGTCTTCTAGCTTTATCATGATTGGTTTACTGAATCTTAGTTGTGATTATTAATAGGCAGAACTAAAATTAGTGATTGTTGCTATTAGATATAATATAACCTTCGCTATAATATTTACCTCATTTTAGCATTTTTGTGGTCTGCGTAATATCTTCTCATTTCATTCAGACAAGGTCTATATTTAATCCCACACGCAAATTCAGCGATAGTGCTTCTGAATAGCCTGGTTTTTGGCCGTTGATCGATGTTCGACATTAACCTCCTGTATATTATTGAAACTTTCTTTTGCATGAATTGCTGCAAATGAAATAATTATTTTATAAAATTTAAATTTCAAGAAAATCAAAAATTCAAGTGAAATGGATAATTTTGGGACATGGTCAAATTATCTTAGTTTTGGGTTTGATTTATGACAAAATGAAGAAGTAAATAGTGAAAAGTGAAGTGATAGTATTACATTTTTTTTATTTCACAAAATTGGCATTTGAGTTGCCTGATGGAAAGCTGTTATCATAGCCTATACTCAAAGTAAATCTCTGTTTTCTCAGTAACTATACTGGCTAGTAACGAGTGGGGTTAACGATGATCAATAATTCAATTTGACGACGTTGAGGCGTAACGGTAGTGAACCTGCCTTAAACGCCACAGGTCGGGGGTTCGATTCCCACTCGGAGCATAATATGTTTGTATTGACCATGCAAGCATATTTTCCGGTCTGGGTGTATTTGTCCTTGTCCTTGTCTTTGTATTTGTTTCCGGCCCCCGACACAGGATATCACTATCCTAATGGGGGCCATTGAGTGTGTAGCGATTATTTATAAAAAAAAATATTTCATAAAGCTATTTATTTTATTAATTTCAGTGTGATTAAGCGTGTAAGGGTAGTACTTCTCTATTCATGCCACTTATGTTGGAATCAGAAAAACACTACAAAAAGGCGTCAGGATGTGACGACCCCATCGCCCGCTGTTGGGATAACCTCTGTCACAACAGAGATTATTCCACCAGTGCAATCAGTCACACTGGTGGTAGGTCTTTCGTTGCAAGAGGCCGGCTAGGTAGGTACCACCGCAGTGTCCAATATTCTGCCGCCAAATAGTAGTGCTTAGGCACTACTGTGTTCTGGTTTGAAGGGCATTGTACGCTAGTGAAATTACTGGGCGAACGAGATTTAAGAACTAATATCTCGAGGTTGGCAACGCGTGAGTGGCACCTACTAATGGTGCTGCAAGCGCTCATAGGCTGCGGCAGCCACTTACCATCAGGTGGGCCGTATGCTTGTTTGCCAACTTCTAACATAAAAAAAAAACTACTAATATATTTAAAAATACCGTCACAGAATTTAAGAATATAAAATACCTGCCAATCTTCATACAACATCTTAGTCATATCAACGCCCTCTCTAAGTAAATCAAAGCCAGAAATAGCAGAATCCCAAACAACTAGACTTAGCTCTTTATTTAGGTAATCTAATACTTCTGCTGCGATATCTCCACTGACGTCTCCAGAAGCACACAGTGCAAATATATCATTGACTATCTGTAAAATATAAAGACTTAGAATTACATTTGAAGACAGAAATATAACATTAGGACAAACAAATAAAGCAATTAATTTAAATAAAATTAATCACAACAAATCAAAGAAACCTCAAGCTACGGGCTCATTTGAAGGGGCAATAAGAATATTAATAATGCCTTGTCAAAGCGTAAGCGTTTAATAATAATTATTAAATAGCAGTTCCCGTAGCGTTGCTCAATTTAATTTAGTTGTTATTACAGACGAATGTCTAAAAGTTGTTTCTTTTTCATAATATACATCTATATCAAGTATAATTCTAATCCGTTCATCCATTTTTGCATGATTGATTAAACACATCCAAAAAATTAAACATACAACCTTTCATATTTCAAATACTATAAAATTAGTAAGATTACTCATAAACTTGGAATCGCAGCGCATTTTGGGATAAATTGAAATTTTTATACAAATTCTTTTGTCTTGCATATCAATTCCAGTAGTGTTTTTGCAATTTTACTATTTCAATCATAAAAGTACCAAACATTTTAAATCCCACGTATTAAAATACGTACCATGGCTCTTGTCAGTTCATCTATTGCTGTGTGATCATCTTTGAGAGTTTTTGCAATAAGTCTCCAAGTCTCATCATCGTAGTTAACTCTATAATAACCTGATAAAAAATAAACTATTTTATAAGAAAATTTAATATAAAAATAAATAATTTTCATATTATTCAATATTTATATATACATATATTGTACTAATTCTGTTTATTTTACTTTTATTTGGTACGTATTATTGATACTTTTTGTCAAAACACTGTAATAATGTATATATTACTATTATTTAAAAAAACATGAGTTTTGATATAATTACTGTAACTTAACTTTTACGTTTTAGTGTTACTTTTATTTGCATGCGGTGTTTACCTTTAAGTAACTTATCATTTTAGTCTAAGTACTTTATAAACTTAAATTGTTTTATTGTTGTTGTAAATGATATAGTTGTTGGTAAACCTAATAAATCAAAAAAAAATTACATTTTTTGAATGCAGTAAAACTAAAAAGTATATAAAAAGAGTCTAAGAAAATTGTATTATTGTATATATACATACAATAACATCAGCGGCATATAAATTAGTGTAATAGCCAGCCATGCAGATAGAAGCCCGATAGAAGTGCAAACTTGTAACTTTAGATTAACTGTCTTTTTTAGGGTACTTCAAGGGCAAAATGGGTCCCTATTACTAAGAGTTCACTGTCCATCCGTCTGTCTATCTGTCACCAGACTGTATCTAATGAGCCGTGATAGTTGTTGTAGAAATTTTCACAGATGCCGTATTTCTGTTTCCGCTATAACAACATACACTAAAAAACAGAATAAAATAAATATAAGGGACTCCCATACAACTAACGTAAATTTTTGCTCGATATTGATAAAGGCAACAGGTAGACTTGAAATATTTACAGAAATTCCCCATACAGCAAACGTGATTTTTTTTATAAAGATGAATAACGGTAAGTACTTATTTCAAAATAGCATTAAAACTAATTATGGCAGTAAAAACTATAAGTCTAACTACTCACAAAACAATCGCGGTGTGGGAAGTGAGTAGCAAGCGTGGGCGCGACAGAAATAGACAGTTTATGCTAGCGGCCAAGGATACAGTCTGTTTGTATGCCAATGTTAAATTTCAAGTTCACAATGCGAATTATAGCTTTGAGCTAAAATAATGTTTCGATAATAAACATCTATATATTAAAACTAAAATTTAGCTGTAGGTGCAACAAAACGAATCCGCTTATTGTCGCCTGTTGTTCTTGGATTATATATTTTTTATAATTCTTTTATTTGACAACCGATTGTTAAACGTTCGTCAAGTTTTCCCAATTTAATTTTTAGGTACACGTAAGTTTAGTAACAATCGTTAAATTTGTAATTAGTAAGAAAATGAATCAACGTAGATTACACTGTCAAGGCCAACAATACACACAACATACACACAGAAAAAACCATTCAAGTGCGTGTTGAATTCACGCTTGAAGAGTTCCATAGTAAAGTACCGTTAATTTATTTATTTAAAGTAGTTTTTTTACTATTATTTGTTATATAGCGGTCAGAGAATGTAAAAAAGTCAATAATATCGAGCTTATATTAGTATTATTAAGTATATGTTGTTATAGTATTTCATGAACCGTAACAGTCTCTCCATATTACGGCTCATGAGATACACTAACAAACGGGCGGACGGATCTTTGGGTATGGAAAACTTAAAATCATTGCAGATAAAACAATATGTCATGGCATTATTTTAAAAATATCGTATTAGAAAGAATGAAATAAAAACAATAGTACAGTTTTTTTATGATATATTTGTTGCCGGGGCCTATGAGCAACTTGCTTGCAACACCATTATTAGGTGCCACTCACGCGTTGCCAACCTTGAGATAATAGTCCTTAAATCTCCTTTGCCCAGTAATTTCACTAGCCTACAGTCCCCTTCAAACCGGAATACAATAATGCCAAAGACACTACTTCTTTACAGTAGGATTATTTGACACTGCGGTGGCACCTATCTAGCCGGCCTCTTGCAACAAAAGGCTTACCACCAGTGTGACTGATTGCACTGGTGGAATAATCTCTGCTGTGACAGAGATTATTCCAACAACAGGCGATGAGGTCGTAATGAGATATGAGGCATGTAACGTTATAATATATAAACTATGGCATTGTAATTGTGGGAGAGTATTAAACGAGTCTTAGTATAGGACAGACGTGTCTCCTTTTCTCCTCTACAACTAATGGAATAAGGTATAACACTATAGTCACGTCCCAACGCCTTTTAGATATAGACAAAAGCTTACTTGATGCATTTCTGTTAAGTATGATCCAGCCACCGTTGAGATTTTCACCAAACGTATAAGTTTGCGCGTCAATTGTAAACCTTGGCTGGAAGCAATTGTAGCAATTCTGATTGTTCTGAACGATGTACGAGATCGGGATGAGATAGTTCGATGTCGACTTTTGTCTGTTGAAGTTGAACTGTTTCTGTAATGTATAAAACTAATATTTTAACACATTTTTTTATTTCCTAAAAGAATTTGAATACAATACTTAGATTACTACAATTGTGTCAAATGTGCACAGATTTGTCACGTCAACTTATTTAATTTGAATATTAGACAGTACACACTTATTCTTCAATCACACTAATATAATATCTTTCACTAATTTTATTATTTAATCTTTGTGTTTCAAAATCCATAATTATTAATTATATGAATTAGACATGTTAATAATTACTAAATATTTTCATGATTCTTCGTCCTAGCATTATTCCCGATATTTTATTTTATCCAGAGTCTGCTTATTACTCCTATCCGGATTTGACGGGTTACTAGTTTTTACGCAGACCGATTGCTATCTGACCTCCGCAACCCTAAGAGTGAACCAGTAACTCATTGGATAAGAGCAATTTACATATCAAGAGTTAACGATTATTATCAGATGTTATGTGATAACAACCGGGACCGACAGCCCAAGAGACATGCTCTCCGAGGCACGGTGGGGAGACCCGCAGACAAATGCCCAGACTGAGACAGAAATTTAACAAACATCTGCCCGAGCAGGAATCGAACCCGCAACCGTCGAGACTAAAGGCAGACACGCTACCCACAACGCTACAACCGTGTAAAAACAACAAAAAACCTAAATATTTTCATGATTAAAATTATATTTACCAAAAACTGAATTTAGAAAATATATAGAATAGAATTATTTTCTAACGTCGTTTCATCTCATTTTTGATTAGCATATACGAGTATTTATATTCAAAAAATAACCTAAGTAATACCTGCTTCAGTTGTATGGCATTTGGTGTTCGGTCCCGTAACACTTGTACATACACTACAGGGTAGCCACTCTGATAGAACCACGAGTTCAGTATCCTGGATGAAGTGGAACCGTTGAAGAATTGATGGAGACACTCAACTGTGTCACGATCGAGACTTATCATAAAATCAGCCAAGGATATGTATTGACCTCTCCTGGAAAATTAAAATATACCTAGCATGAGTATAACCTTTCCTTTTTTTTTTAAGAACATTAGCAATGTTTATACAAGGCATTACTAATATTCCTATTGCCCCTCCAAATAAGCTCAAAGCTTGCGCTAGAAGTGGGTACGACAATAGCCCAATGGGGTCAGGATCAAACCCTCGACTCACGCGTTAACGGAGCGAAGTCGGCCCTTCGACCGTTGAGCTATTGAGGCTTTTTCCTTTAAACGAAATAACAATTAATACTAAATAATCTGTCAACTATCCTTTGGACAGATAATTGTTTATAGCCCGGAAGGTATTTTTTTATGTTTGTTAAGTGGTCAACATGAGACACCTGATGAAGACACTACTGCTTGCGGTAGAATATTTGACACTGTGGTGGTACATAACTCGCCGGCCTCTTGCAACAAAAGACCTATGACCAGTGTTACTGATTGCCCTGATAGAATAATCTCTGCTGTTAACATAGATTATCCTAACAGTGTGCGATGGGGTGATCACGTCCCGACATCCCGACAGATAAAGGTAGATGACCATTCCAACTCATTGTAAGTGGTAGTAGAGTCCACAAGGCGGCTAATACCTTTGCAGAAGGTGACAGTCTTTACCTTACCTACACGCAACTTGAAAATGGTTATACGCTGGCTGACCTCAAAGTGCAGCTGATAAGCAGTCACTTCACTAGTCACTTTCCAACTTGCGGCGGTAGCTAACCAGTACACCATTTAATTTTTTTTTTTTTATGTTAGAAGTTGGCAAACAAGCATACGGCCCACCTGATGGTAAAGTGGCTGCCGCAGCCTATGAGCGCTTGCAGCACCATTAGTAGGTGCCACTCACGCGTTGCCAACCTCGAGATTTTAGTTCTTAAATCTCGTTCGCCCAGTAATTTCACTAGCGTACAATGCCCTTCAAACCGGAACACAGTAGTGCCTAAACACTACTATTTGGCGGCAGAATATTGGACACTGCGGTGGTACATACCTAGCCGGCCTCTTGCAACAAAAGACCTACCACCAGTGTGACTTATTGCACTGGTGGAATAATCAAGGTCTAATATCAGCAAAATACTATAGTTTTCCTAATATATAAAAATGTTAATTTCACTTACCTGCTATTTATATATTTTACTAGAGCCTGATGAAACTTTTCTGACCCTATCCAATTTTCTACCATCCACAGTAAAGAAGCTGTCTTCATTGTTACCAGCTCTTTGTATCTCGGAGGTATTTCAACGGCTAATGTTCGATTGAAACTTGCTAAATGTGGAGTTGTATGATGCCAGTCTACCGCCATTGCTTTGTGTTTCATTTGTAAGCCGTATACATCGATAGGTTTTCTTTGCCCCATTATTAATTCGCCATGATTGTACTGTAAATTCAAAACGAATTCGTGTGTGCTTGATTTGATTGATTGAATATCTGATTCCGTATTTCAGAAATGATAGTCAGAAACTATAATATAAAAAGCCATTAC
The DNA here is from genome assembly GCA_023373885.1 of Hestina assimilis. Taxonomy (NCBI): domain Eukaryota; kingdom Metazoa; phylum Arthropoda; class Insecta; order Lepidoptera; family Nymphalidae; genus Hestina; species Hestina assimilis. The sequence continues at coordinate 14,259,132 of CM041746.1, read as the reverse complement.
ATAATCGGTCAGGCAAACCATTTATTATACAGAACAGTTTTTGTAATGCGCACAGTCAGCCGCCTCCCATCTATCAAGACGTTTGGTTTTCGATTCAAATTATTATTCTACATTTAAAGTAGCAAACTAATAATTACAAATAATACATTTGTAATCCTTAAAGAATTGAATACATTGATATTCACATACTAGAGCATTCTGTTGAGAAAGTTTTAAATGTAAAAAGTCTCACTATCGAATTTATCAAAATATTTTTATTTCATGTGCAAGAATATATTTAAACTTTGACATGTAATATTTCTACATTAGAATTTCTTTTGCCCCTTTGTCGATAAATTTTACTTTACAATTAAAGTCTATTCCATATGTTATTACCTATTTCAATGAAAAGAAATTATTTAAATTTACATACCAAAGTTTAAACAGTCGACAGCAAAAAACCTTAACCTAGATTTCAAACAATACATTGTACAATTACAATAGGATCTAATAACTCACTTGAGTCAACAAATAATATGCCATATAAGTGGCAACGCCCTCTTTAAACCATTCTTCTTTCCATTTCGTGCGTTGCAATTCCCCGGGATTGCCGAGCCAAATCCGACTCAGTTGCTGAGCCAGTTCAAACATCATACGCTCCATTTGCTTTATGCTTGTATAATCGTTAATATTTGCCAATTTATGGTCACTGGAAACATAATACATTATTCTCTAATTGACTCCTCAATAAGCCAAGAATAAAATAACTTGGTACGTCTACGCACGATACAGAACCAATAATAAGTGATGAAAGTTAGGATTAAGGTTAAATTTAAAATCTTTAAAAGCGTTATTAATATGCGAATGTCACTACGTTGTAAATGAATACCTTCCTGATCATTCGTTAAGTCAATATGTACCTATCTAATAAAATTATATATTTTTTTAAACTTTTTATTTAAGTTCTCTTACTTTGTTCTAAGTTGTTATGATTCGACAGGGTCCACAATTGTAATTTTTTTTAAGGAAAATAGCGATGCTTTTTCAAGGCATTACTAATATTCCTATTGCCCATCCAAATAAGCTCGAAGCTTGCGGTAGGAGTGGGTACGACAACAGACCAAGAGGGTCAGGATCGAACCCGGAGTAACGAACGGAGCGAAGTCGGCCCTTCTACCGTTGACCTATTGAAGCTGCATTTACTACCTACTTATTGATTACTTTTACCTAAGCCTCACATTGCGGTTTGCAATAAATATATGTAGTACTGAGTATTGAAAGTTAGAACTTAAAATTAAACTTGTGAAAACCATAAAAGAGTTTGGCATGACGATATAGGCCTAAAAGACGATATACCAAGGTCAAAAAGCAACATTACTCATGCTGCTACTTGTATTGGAATTGTGAGAGCTCTTTTGAAAACCATTTCCGATGTATCATTCGTCCTAAATCCCGCCCAATTATACAAAACAGAAACTCTCTACTACACTCAGAGTTAGAGACCGGAGGTCTATGCATTTTTCCAACTCTAATCTAGGAAACATGATGACACTGACTTTGACTATTTACCACTAAGCAGACCATTATTTACCAAAGAATTTTAAAGTACGAATTTTTCAAGTTGCTAATTAAATAATCGTTTTTCATTACCATTAAGGAAACAGATATATATTTTTTTTCTTTTTTATGTTAGAAGTTGGCAAACAAGCATACGGCCCACCTGATGGTAAGTGGCTGCCGCCGCCTATGAGCGCTTGCAGCACCATTAGTAGGTGCCACTCACACGTTGCCAACCTCGAGATATTAGTTCTTATATCTCGTTCGCCCAGTAATTTCACTAGCGTACAATGCCCTTCAAACCGACTTCAAACACAGTAGTGCCTAAGCACTACTATTTGGCGGCAGAATATTGGACACTGCGGTGGTACCTACCTAGCCGGCCTCTTGCAACAAAAGACCTACCACCAGTGTGACTGATTGCACTGGTGGAATAATCTCTGCTGTGACAGAGGTTATCCCAACAGCGGGCGATGGGGTCGTCACTTCCCGAAGCCTATATTATATAGATATTATATATTATATAGATATTATATATTATATAGATATTTTTTTAAGCCTACAATTTATTTTCAGTTTCTATTTATTCAGCTCGGAAATTCCACAATTTCGCAAAACTCAATAACATCATCATGGTCAACATTTATTGATTGTATAAACAATACGTATATTTTGTATTCAACACCTGTTTTATATTACTAGAGTTTTTATCTTCAGGAAAATATAAAAATAAACACTATTCGTTTGAAGTAAACAAAATCGTTACCAACAAGGCTACACACTTATATTTATTATGTATATATAACAACAAATAGTTAATTTTGATATTGAATAGTAGTTACATGTAAATTTAGTTATTATGGACTTAAATAAAATTATTAATTAATCGATTATATTAATTCGAAGCTCAGTAAAAAATATGAAATAAACACAGATTTTTAATTATCTTTCTCACAAAAACGATACCTCACTGTTAAGTACACAAAAAGCTTTACGGATTTAAGTTCTCTTTTACATCCAAATCAAATTAAAGGAACCTAATATTTTACCGGGATAAAAAGTATAATAAGCTATCCAGTATGCTAAATTTTATACAAATCCACTACGCAGGTAATCCGTGACTAAACAAACATCCTAATATCCAACACACAAAATTTCATATTTATGATATTAGTAGCTATAATCCTTAAGCTAAATAAAGCATACTCACTCAATCGTAAGTAAATTCCAGCTTCCAACCTCATACCCATTTAGCATGCCCGGTACAGAAACTATATTTATTGGTCCATACATAAGTGGCCGATTGATCAATGCATATTCATGAATCATATTGATAAGCGTTTCACCGAATTGCAACATGAAGGTATAATGCTTGAGTGTAGACTCTGGTGCCCAAATTATTAAAGTGTCGTTGGACTTTTGGGCTGTTATTTTTCGGCTCCCATAATCTGAGTGATGAAAACCCACTTGGTAAAGTGCTACTTGCGGTGATGGCATATATTCGATGATCGTGTACCTATCTTTTAAACTGAAAAACCATAAAACATATAGAGGAGACATGCTCTAGAAGTGTGTGCACTGTCTGCTAGTTTTTACTACACGCATTTTACCATTTATATTTTCTTCAATAAATAATAAATAAGTAATAAATAAAAGCTATACACTCAAAGGCCTCAATTAAGATAGTGATGTCCTGTGTCGGGGGTCCGTAATCATACACAAAGACACGAACGATTACACCCAGACCGCACAACATGCCTATATGGCCAATCATCTGCTCCAAGCGGGAAACGGGCCCGCGACCTGTGGCGCTTAAATCAAGTTCGCTACCGCTGCGTCATAACGTCGAATGAAGGTATGACGTTGTGGCACAGGGGAAGCGATCCTGCCTTAAGCGCCACAGGTCGCACGTTCGATTCCCGCTCGGAGTATATGTTTAAATTGACCATATAGGCATGTGAGCCCCGATACAGGATATAACTATCCTAATGGGGGGCCGTTGACTGTGTACCGTTTATTTATTTATTTATTTATATTTAGTAATTGCGTGGATATGACGAACGTTCCCATAAATGTATTTTTATTGAATTCTTCACCCAGTGCCATAAACTTTCTCTATGCTTACTAAAATGGATAAAGGTTCTCGCAAAGAAAATATTACCCGCTTTCTGATATAATTAACCAAGAGTACTTAGAAAGTTGTGGCCAAAGTATCAACGATTTCATTTTAATTGAAAGGAATTTGAGATAAAGATATATTATACTGGCGTTTTAGTTATAATTTTAGACTGGCATTTTAAAATACATTTTATACATATACACAGACGAACATAATTACCTCGTATAATATTTATACCATTAGTGACTGTAATCGGCATGTTTCAAAATGCCACATAAAGTAAAATTTGTTGAAAAATTTTATATTTAATCAAGGAACCGCAAGTATATCATGCTTCGCAAGTATATCATATATGCGTTAAAGTTCTCAAATCTCACACAAAATGGGTTCAACGGTTAAGAAATGCATAGAAAACGTACAAATATTGATTTATATAGTAATCATATTTTTACTAATATTCTTACTGCTCCTCCAAATAAGCTCGAAGCTTGCACTAGGAGTGGGTACGACAATAGCCCAAGGGCATTAAGGTCGAACCTGCGACTCTCGCGTTAACAAAACGGAGTTGGCCCTTCTACAGTTCACCTATTGAGGCTTCAATTTTCTCAATTCAAATTATTGAATTTGATTTTATTTTTTTGAAAAAAGTAATTGTACTTTTTCAAATTTAAATTATTAATCAATAAACGCTTTCAATCAAGCCAAGCCTTTACACCTAACCGTATATGGCAACCGATCCCAGTTGTGGAAACGGTGTCATTTGTTGTGGCCAGAGCTCGTTATGGATCAACTTATCTTTACAGACATGCTAAATACAGAATCAATAGAAAAACTGATTGCAACTGTCGAGTGTTTATTACAAATGGTTAATTACACATTTAAAATATCGAAATATCTATATATTTCGGAAATGTGTAATTATTGTTTTTTGAATCACCTATTAATTTCAACATCTTTATATATCAATTGTCATTTAATAGTTATTTTTAAATAGTTCATTAGATATTAAAGTTCTATTATAAATAAATATTTATCAGTCAAGTGCGTTGTGGACCACGAACAGTGGAAACTAAAGGGTTCCGCAGCTTGATGATGATGAATCTTAAGGACTTTAAAAATAATAACGAATCAAAACCGATCTCAAAAATGAGTTCGAAATTTCATAGTAAATATAATGAAAAACAAAGTTATGAGACAAACTTAAATATCTCTTATTTGTAAATGTGGTTAAAAGATAAAGAGTAAAATGACTGTGACATACGAACGGACAGACAGACGAACGGATAGATGAACAAGACGCAATTATAAAGGTTTCGTCTTGCAATTTGGCGGAACCCAAAAAATGAGTTAAAAGAAATTTTGGATGCCACGATTTTTTTAAATTCATAAATGGGTAAGCTCTTGACCTGCATCGAGCGCGAAGGCATAGATGAGGTCTACGTTAGAGCGAGCTTTCTCGTAAGAAGCCTATATGAACCTTAAGGAGGTTCGGGTTGTATGCGTTCGGAAACACAGACAGGTATATTTCGAAATTAACCAAAGGTTGCAACAAATTTATCCACGATCCATTATCGTCAAGAACATTCCTTTCATTTTTGAGCTAAACAAATAAAAAACTTACCTTTGCTGTTTCAAATCCTTAGCAATAACCAAGCTAGTGTTACAATACTGAAGACCAGGATACGGAGGTGTCACATATACTTTAAATTTGAAGACAGATTCGAATTGAGGGTTATCGAAGCAAGGGAAAAAATACTTCGCCCTATCCGGTGACAGCCGAGTTGTGTAAAGGAATCTGAAATAAAAGGTATCAAAATTATAAACAGCCTTTTATGTCATACCGCTGGGCAAAGGAAAGATATCCTATTCAAGAGATCCTGCTCGATTCAATAAGCAACCTCAATCCGGCGTCGAAGTCACACTGGTGGTAGGTTATTTCTTGCAAGAGGCTGGCTAGGTAGATGCCACCGCAGTGTCAAATATTCTACCACCAAGCAGTAGTGTCTTAGGTATTACTGTGTTCTGGTTTGAAAGGCACTGTGGGCTCGTGAAATTACTGGGTAAAGGAGATTTAAGAACCAATATCTCGAAGTTGGCGATGGGTGAATGACACCTACAGTTGTTGCAAGCGCTCAAAGGCTACGGCAATCTCTTAACATCAGTTGGACCGTATGCTTGCTTGACAAATTGGTGCCATAAAAAAATACCCTATTCCTACGTATATATCCATCAAAAAGTATGATCTACAGATCGATTAAGACCGATCTCAGTACAAAGGCCAATCATCTGTTGATTGGCAGAGTACATAATATACACTTGTCTCGGAATTTCTCTGAAGACAGCTTTCTTGGCGATGTTTTTCTTCCCAAGCACTTTAAAGTTCAGAGCTGCTTATTTTAAGTTTATATTTTCTTTCCACTAAGCAATTACAATTCATATCTAACATTGCTTTATTTTCTCTCGATCATATATTTTTATTTAATTGTGTAATGCTAATCTCCCTTAAGTGCAACACTAACTCTTAATTTAGATTTTTCGATAATTAAGCATTTTTATCTATCAATACGTATAAAAATAAATAAAATAATAAAGTGTGTTGTAATTCCAAATTAATAGCTTTTCACTAAATGCATATGAAAGTATATACGGTAGCTACATAAAAAAAAACAATTTTCAAAATTTTTAACCGATTTTAGTGGGGCTATCCGATAGCTGATGTTATAAAAAGTAACGTAAGCTACTTTAGAAAAATTACAGTTCCGCACAATAAAAAAAAACCCAAAATAAGTTTTAGCTAGTGTTTTTAAATAAGCTTTTACGTAATATAGAATTTAGCGTCAACTCAAAAAACATATTGCATCTTATGTAGTAATTTGTCGGTTACCATAATTAGAGATAGGTATTTAAAGCATTTAAGTCCACAGTTTAGTGAGACCTTTTAAAGCTGAGTAATTTAAATCACATATCCTTGGTATAAAGTGTTTATAATTATAAAATAAAATAATTGCAATCTTGTATTTGATTTCGTGTATTTTATCTAACAAAGAATAATCTTTATTACTAATAAGCACTAAACACTTAACGGCTTCCAGTTTTAATTACAAGATCTTTAAAGTACATGCCGATTGGCTTGAAATTTGATATAATTGGCATAATTATTCTATTTGCGATGTAGACGCTCACTATTTTTGATCGCTCATAGCCTGGTGCGCTCACTGATCGGTAAACGATCTGATAAAGATAAAGCAACTTTAGGCGCGGTCAGTCACTAGATGGGTGATCGCATAGTGATATTTCAACTGAGCAGTTCTGTGTTTTGGATGGCACGTAAAAAGTCGGTCCCGGCTGTTATAATTGATAACAATTTAATGACGGTCGAAAAGTCAAGTCAGAGGCCTACGGGCGACCTGAACAACTTGGACACTAGGTTGGCCACTAACCACTCGATAAGAAGAAGAACTATAGGCTAAGTCTGTGAAAGATATATCCTGTATTGGGAGTCTGAAGAAGAGAAATATAAAAACAGAAACAAGACCTGAAGGGGGTTAAATAGGGATAGTAGTTTGCCTGAGGAACCAATCATTTCAAGTGCAGTAAAAAACTCTAAATTTTATAGTTTTTAATAAAAATTATAATTTATTTGTTTAATTATGTTGTAATCACATTATAAAAGGAAGTGCCAGCTTCAAGGAACCGTTGCATATTTTTAGTGAGTAAACAACAGACATCGCGATTGTTACGAACAGCTCCCACGTGAACATCGTGAACATTAGCATGTTTTATAATATTATTCACCATCAAAATACGTTCTCGACACCGTTGTGGCTTTCGATTCTCGCTCGGGCAGATGTTTGTATTGAACTTACAAATATCAGTTTTGGTCTGGGCCTTTTCCCTTGTGCTCTTCGGAGAGCACGTTAAATTGTCGGTCCCGGTTGTTATCACACATGTGATAAAAGTCGTTAACTCTTGATAAGTAAATTGCTCATATCCAATGTTTACTGGATCGCCCTTAGGGCAGCGGAGGTCAGATGACAGTCGCTCAGTGTAAAAACTGGTAACCTGTCAAATCCGGATAGGAGTAATCAGCAGAGCTTGGGTTAAAAAAAACGGGTATAATGCTAGGAATAAGATCAATATACTCAATATACAGTCAAATACGATCAATACACTCAATATACTCAGTCAAATAAGATCAATATACTCAATATACTCAATCAATATACAGCTCCTTATACTCGTAATCAATATGTACCTTGTGCAAAACACTTCCTGTCTAATTATGAGAAAACAAACCAAATTATAATTAGGACTAGCAAGTTGGTACATACTCATTAGCGTAGGCATCTTATGATTAGCAAACTCATGAGCATGGCTCACATACTTCGACAATGAGTGACGTAACGAGTGTAGGGGCAAGTAAGTTTATAGAGCACCATACTGTACTGGACTGATGCTAGCTAAGTACAACCGCAGTATCAGATATTCTACCATAAATATATTACCATATATTTTGCATTATTGTTTTAGTTTGAAGGATACTAGTTAGAAGGTATTATTATTATTTTTTTGGCCTCGACCTCGCAGGACCCTTGGGATGGATTCAACTTGAGCCCCGCGTGGGCTGTCAATCTTTTACCGGCTGAGGTTTCCTGACCCGACCCACCCACTGGTGACACTGTCACTAGCGCCAATAGTAATAGACACTCCGAAAAAAGTTATTTTTTTAGCAATGCCTTTTTAAGGCATTACTATTATTCCTATTGCCCGGCCAAATAAGCTCGAAGCTTTCACTTGAAGTGGATATGATGATACCCCAAGAGGGTCAGGATCGAACCCGTGAGACTCGCGTGAATGGGGCTGAGGTGGCCCTTCTTCCGTTTAGCTATTAAGGCTTCAATTATTATTAGGCAGGTGAGATTTAATAATAACTCGAAGTTGGTATCACATAAGTGATACTTTCCTATGAATGGTGTCGCAAGCCCTCCATAGGCTACGATAACCACTTATCATCAGGTGGACTGATGCTTGCTTGCCAACTAAGTAAAAGGTTTCTGTTTTGAACTGCTAAAGTTTTGAGTATAGGCCTTCAGTGTTTTTCGTTTTCTCAACTTGGCATTTGGATTACGTTTACGGAACCACGAAACATTCTTAGTAATCAAGGAAATATCGTATGACTGCAGGTCAAAAACAACTCTATTCATTATAAAATATATCTTTCCAAAAAGATAAATGTGAAAATGGGAACCAAGTTCATTATTGGTGGTGTGTTTATGTTAAATTTTTTTGATTTATGAAGGGTTCGAAAGTTGCTGTAAATGGTTCGTGTGATCATTATTATACATGGGTGGTGTTAGCAGGTTATTTTTATTGAAATTGGCTAGACACATGTTTTCGTACATCTTTGCAATGCCATCCTTAAATTTTTACTCATTTTTCTCTTTGCATACTCATACAGTCTTCAGGTAAAATAGTTATGGAAACATACATATCTTAGTATTTTAATTCCGTTTTGTCGTTCGGATACAAATTTTAGGATTTCAAATATTTAAAAAAAATCTACCGCAATAAAAGTATAATTATGATGTTTTATACATAAAATAATAATGAAATTAATTAATTTTTTACTATACTGAGAAAACTCAGGGTCGACTAACGCGTAGGAGAAGCAGACCGCTCCATATAAGCCCACGCTAAATCTCATGTAATTTTATAGGAATATTCATTAAAGACAATAGTACTAATATTTTTGCATGGTATTTCAATATTATTAAAAGTATCTTTTCCGTGTCTTAGTTTGATTACAAAAAAATACAAGTTTTAGTTTCCACTGTGCGTTGTGGACCACGCACAGTTTAAGACCAACTAAAAAGTTTTAGACCATGAAAAATCGTAAGGACTTTAAAATAAATAACGAAAAATAATCGACTCCAAAAGTAAGTTGATAGTTTTATAGTAATTATTAAAAGTAATATTATGAAAAACAAAGTTATGAGAAAAACTTATAGCTCTCTTAAATTTTTACACCTTGTTCAAAATAAATGAAGGTGAAAGTTTTTTTGATGTTCTACAACCTCAATTTTTTCTACAATTTTAAGCCCCATAGTTCACAAGTTAGAGGAACATAATTTTTATGATATTAGGAGCTAATATCTCACGAACTACTGACATGATAAAAAAAGTCAAAATCAAACCTGTTTATCATTTTGAAAGACCTATCCAAAGATACTTCTATTGCTACTCTTAACTTGATGTTACCAGACTAATCTTAGGCTAGTTTTATTATAGAAAAAATAGGGTTCCATTCAATAAAAAGAAATAGGACACCGTTGTGGCGTTGTGGGTAGCGTGTCTACCTTAAGTCTCGACGGTTGCGGGTTCGATTCCCGCTCGAGCAGATGTTTGTTAAAATTTCTGTCTCGGTCTGGGCGTTTGTCTGTGGGTGCCTCCCCATCGTGCCTCGGAGAGCACGTTAAGCTGTCGGTCTCGGTTGTTATCACATAACATCTAATAATAATCGTTAACTCTTGATAAGTAAATTGCTCTTATCCAATGAGTTACTGGTTCGCCCTTAGGGTTGCGGAGGTCAGATGGCAATCGCTCTGTGTAAAAACTAGTAACCTGTCAAATCCGGATAAGAGCAATAAGCAGACCCTGGGTAAAATAAAATACCGGGAATAATGCTAGGATGAAGAAGAAGAAGACAATAAAAAGAAATAGGTACACAGCGCAGCTAGTTCAATAATATATATTTTGAATACTCACTTCCGTTTCCCGTCCTCTCCTTCATATTCATAAAGGTAAATCCCATTGTTAAAATTCTCGTGCTTAGAAAACGATAGTTTTATAAGATACTGAGTTTGAGAAACACTGTACTGTCTTAGAGGCTCCCTCAAGTATATGAAAAGCTTTCCTCTTTTGTTATCAAACTCATATGGTCTGTATACATTAACCAAATTAACATCCTTATCTAAGACTTTAATTGAATCTCCTTTTATCTCCAAATCTCTTGCATCTAATTCTATAATATTAACACTGGGAGCATTCGCTATAATCGTAATCACCATTTCACAATCGTAAAAGGAATTCCCATCCTTATAAATATGAGGGATAAGGGTTATTTCATATTGTACTGGATAAACGGTGTAGTTAAGACACTCTTCGTCCAAAATATAGCCAGACGTTGAAGCGATTAAAAATAAAAATATAGAAACATTTTAAAAACAACCAATCACAATCGTTTTAAAAGTTAATTCGTAGCTTCCTGAAGGTTTTATATAATATTTGACATTTTTTAAATACACTAACTTTTACTGAATTCGAAATTACAAAAAAAAACCGCTTATTTTGACGTAAAACACGTCCGATTCGTACGCGGACTTGAATGAGTTTTACGTACGGACGCGACGTATTCTTGGCGCCGGCAACCAAAACCAATTTCGTTTGATCCGTAACCTATCTACCCTATATAGGCTACAATCAGAAAACTAATGTGTTTCGACGTAATGTCAAAGGTCGTTATATATTGGACGTTGTTCCATGTTTATTGTAAATACAATGACTCATTTGCTAGCAAAATATTTTTATGAAAACATATGAAATTAATTCTTGCGAAAATATACTGTTTAATTTAAAAATTCTAGTGACGTATTTCAAATGAAAGGATGGAAACAGCCATTACATTTCACAATATAATTGTACTAATATTATATAGTTATAGTATTAAAATATAGGTATAATATTAAAATTTAGTTGTAGTATTAACTTATTATTATTAACTTATTATTATTATTATTATATAAAAAAAAACCAGTTAACTTCCATTACTAAGTTTAAGATAAGTTTTGCTGGTAGGGCTTAAAAGCGGTAGCTGAACTGTCTAATATTCTACCGCAAAGCAGTAGTGCCTTGGGCATTACTGTGTTCCGGTTTGAAGGGCACTGTAGGCTAGTGAAATTACTGGGCAAAGGAGATTTAATAACTAATATCTCGAGGTTGGCAACGCGTGAGTGGTGCCCCCTAATTGTGAGCGCTCATAGGCTACTGCAACCGCTTACCATCGGGTGGCCCGTAAGCTTCCTTGGCAACTTAGGAACATAAAAAAATCAAAACCATCTTCTTTACCAGTAAAACATTAAAATATTAAATAAAGTGTTTTTTTTTCTAAACACGTGCAAATATAATTCAAAAAACGAACTATTTATAAAGCAAGCGTAGGTGAGGAAACATTATTAGAACTAAAGACGATCCAGTTGAACTAAGACTGCAATTAATAATAGATTAGGTTCATTGAGGGAACTATACGCAATCTACAATATACCATAATTACATAGGTACTATAAACATGATTCAAGATTTCTAGAAGATTGTTCAGTTAATATTTTTTCAAATAATAAATACAGTCATTTCTGAACAAAAACTTTCTTTATGAACTTTATTTTTTTACTTGTATTTAGTATTTAGATTATTTTGTCAATATAGAATAAAAAATAGTATAATTGTTTGGGTTTTTATTAAAATTTACGAAGATGACGACGCTGTGGCGCAGAACCTGCTTTTTGCACCACAGGTCGCGGGTCGGAGCAGATGTTTGTATTGACCATACAGGTATGACTTCGTCCTTGTCCTTGTGTATGCTTCCGGCCCTCCGCCTCAAGATAAAACCATCTTAATGAACGCCGGTGTGTGTGTAGCGTTTATCTTATTTATTTAATTAGAACTCCCAGGGTGCGCTAATTTCTGCTGCTCATAAAAGTATTATATATTTATATGTAGTTAAATAAAATAAAATTTACTATTGCATATAATACTTTATTTGTTTTTTATCGAATAAATTAATGTATTCTTTTTTTAATTGATAACATTCTACAATACTATAAAACATAAAAAATGTGAAATTATAAGTACTCTTTAAATTGGTCAGATAAGGGTTAGATTAATCTAACTATGTAACTAATATTGTAAATGTGAAAGTTTGGATGGATGTATGGATAGATGAATATTTGTTACTCCTTCACGCATAAACTAACGGACAGATTTGGATGAAATCTGGTACACACATATTAGGATATTTTTTGTCTCGGTAAAATTTGAGTTCGCGCGGGTTCATCAAAAAACCACATAACGATCATCACTGGTGGTAGGTCTTTTGTTGCAAGAAGCCGGCTAGGTAGGTACCACCGCAGTGTCCAATATTCTGTTGCCAAATAGTAGTGCTTAGGCACTACTGTGTTCCGGTTTGAAGGGCATTGTACGCTAGTGAAATTACTGGGCGAACGAGATTTAAGAACTAATATCTCGAGGTTGGCAACGCGTGAGTGGCACCTGCTAATGGTGCTGCAAGCGCTCATAGGCTACGGCATCCACTTACCATCAGGTGGGCCGTATGCTTGTTTGCCAACTTCTAACATAAAAAAAAAAACGAGAGCGGAGCCGCGGGCACAGCTAGTTATAATAAAATATAAAGAAGAACGCAACACATTTTATTACCATAACAATATTTACAGTTAATATTCATTTAGTGGATTTTGAATCTCTTCACGTAGACATTAAAAAATAAGAATGTAAATTAAAATTAAATTTATAAATCATATATGTACTTAAGTAACAAACTTAAAGGAATACAAATAACTTTAATCTTTTTCGCATTTTATTATTAAAACTTAATCACGATGACATAAGATGTTACTCACCATTTATTTTATTATATAATAATAGGTACTTCTTCTTCTTATCGTATCGCTCATAGCCGGGTGCGCTCATTGATCGGTAAACGACCGGTGGGTAAAGCAACTTTAGGCGCAGTCAGTCACTAGGTGGGTGATCGCATTGTGGTATTTCAATTGAACGTCTCCGTTCTTCGGAGGGCACGTAAAAAGTCAGTCCCGGCAGTTATCAATTTGATGACAGTCGAAAAATCAAGTCAGAGGCCTATACGGGCGACCCGAACAACTCTGACACTAGGTTGGCAACTAATCACTCGATAAGAAGAATAATACGTGCTTATGTGTACATATGTGAGTACATAAATAATATTACAAAAACAAAATTATAAATTATCGTTTATTATATATTTTTATAAACAACAGAGTGTTTTTGTACTTCAGAAACTTAATGTTTTTATGTTGATGGTTCATATTAATGACGTTAAATTTATCTTAATTGTGGCACATGGTGCTAAAACATAGGCAATTAATTCACGCCGATCGGACTTATTAGTACAATGGTTGGCAGTACGGTTACTTTTTTAAATCAAAATTAATACTATTAGTTGTTCTCTCATCATAATTCTCCTACTTTAAAAGCCCTTAAACAGTACAATGATGCTCGTCATCAGCACCATCATTGACGCCGATAGCATCTTCGCATCACTTCTCAGAACGCTCCAAATATCAGCTCTGTGATTATCAGCCCATGCTGTAACTTCCTTGGCCTCGTTCAGAGCCGACTTCGCACTCGTCACGGCTTGTTCACCGCATTCAGTACATGATTCTAGCCAGCTTTCGAACTGTGGGAAATGATAAAAACCATTACAGATCTTATTATAATTATATTTGTCAAAAACCTCAACCAACCAAACCAACTATCTCAGTGTATATTAATATTTATAATTTTCCTAATTTTGCATCGGATATGTTAATATCCCTTTTTTACTTGGAAAGATATTATATTTAAATAATTAAAATTAATTACTACAATTGATTTAATTTGAGCACTATAATAATAATATTGATGTGTATACATACAATTTGCATGCTGTGTACATCTATAATTAAGGAAGCACTAACATTTATTTTATACAATTGTTACTGTACTTTGTCTTGTAAAAGTGTATTCCTTGTTGGTGTTCCTAATAAAGTAAATAAATAAATAAATAAATATTTAATCACCGGGTATATTCATAGAATTATATTAAATTGTCTATCATAATTTAAAGAAAGTGCAACACCGCATAAATGATACAAGTAAAAATTTTATATATGTATACAGTCATTATATAATACTTTCTTTTACAATAACCAAATCATACATTATTCATTCGTTTTACGTTTTAAATAATCAATTCAAGTTTCTTTTTTGAAAATCTTTAATATTACGTATTATAAATGAGCGGTTTCATTATCAAATCTTCCGACGCATTTTTGGATTGAAATTAAAATCTGAGAATATGGTTTATAAACGCTTCTTCTTATTTTAGAATCGCAAATGTAATTTCAAAGCGGTAAAAATGGATTGACATTGCTTATTGGAACCGGCCTGTATGAAGAAGACGGTTTTACGCTCCGAGTCATCCATTAAAATAAAAAAACTTAAAATCGTTCTCAAAATATACACCAAAATAAGAGTTAGTTTTGCTAGTTAGTGTTACTACATATATACCTATGTGGCTAACACAAACTAGAGAAATACAAATCGATTATGTAGTGTACGTAAAAATAACATAAAGTTATAAAAAAATTTTAAAAAAATTTTAATTGTAAATTAAAAGTCTGGCGTATAACTAAGATTAAACAGATATGTGATATATTTTTGAAGATATATTAAGTAACATCTGTTTTTTTGAAATTTCAATTTTTTTATAATTTTTGTTTTTTTAATCTGCCACCAAACAAATAAAAAAAAATCTAAAGTTTTATTATAGTTGAGAATATCATATAAAAATTCGTTTCAATAAATATTTAATATAATTATTACGTAATAATGTAACATAAACGATACAATACAATTACTTCATTTATGACATACATTTATATTTTTACGACTCTGAGTGCAAAATAGCATTGACCTTGTTAACCCAATGTCACCCCTACAGCTTGGCAATTATTCAATATTAGTTTATTCTGTTATTTTATAATATTTTTGCCCTTGCACTTTACCGTATTTTTATGAAAATAAGTTGCCAAGCTAAGAATTCACTTTCATTTGAAGATGTCACTCAAGCGGTGCCAACGTCGAGTGCCCAATAATTTCACTAGCTAAAGTGTCTTTAAAACCGAATAGTGGTAATACAAAATACACTACTTTAGAATATCTGACAGAGCGGAAAGAACCGGCCTCTTTCGATAAAGACCTATCACCAGAAGATGTTTTAAAATATACAAACTTTATGATTTGATTATATTAAACCCTCGGCATACAACGTGGGGCTATTTTAACCCCAGCATGTCGAAAGCGACATATGTCGATTTATTTGTAAATAATTTGAATTCCCCAGTAGCTGGGCATTAAAGTTTGCCACATCGATTAAGGATCTTGAATCAGAACTGCGCCAGCTGCAATTGTGTGTGAATGCGAATAAAGCAGGTTCCGTGTGTCAAAACACATGTTGTATGGGACGGTGCTAAAAAGGTTTGTATGTATTCTTGTGTTATTTATCATTTACAACTTTAATAACATTTAATTACTATTATTACATTTTAGTTACAGGTAGTTAAATATTAAAAATATATAAAAATGCAAAACGACGTCATTTTGCTTGAAAATTGATTGTTCATCGGATGATGAAAAATGAAATGATATTTTACTGTGGGGTAATTTGTATCCAACGTTGTTTGATAGATGAGGATTTTTTTCTCATTGTATGCGGAGGGTTAAATAATAACAATAGCTGATATAAACCATCTATAACAAAGTTCAACGAAAACGAAATTCTTTCAGTGATAACGTTTTATTTGTTAATAGCAGACCGAAGCATGCGTTGGTGTGACAAAAAAAGATGTTTTAACCAATTAATACAAAACCCTAACAAATTATACATCTAAACCTTCCTCGTGAAGCCGCATGGAAATCCGTTAGGTAGTTTTTTCATTTATTTATCGCGAACACATAGACAGACAGAAGTGGTGGTCATAAAATATGACTAAGTTTTTTTCGAAATTCAAGTGCTGTTATTTTGAATTGAAATTTATTGGGATCAGACACGAATCACAACAAGCGAAAAAGAATTTTCATAATCGCTTCATAACTGTCGGAGTTTTGAGGTAACAAAAATTTGAATTTTTTAAAACAACCAAATTATGAAACTCCTCCTTTTTGATGTCGGTTAAAAAATTAAATATATCAAAAAGATCAATGTCAATAGTACTACTTTTACACGTGCTATTTTGAATTTTCCTGTCCAAACGTAATTGGCAAAAACCCAAACGAATCATAAAGTTTTTCAAACAGCTGATGATTCAGCCATATTGCTAATTATATAGGTCATGAACGCTGACACTAAAGATATTTCTGTTATATATCCATGACGGTGATATTTAAAAATAAATGTTCTAGGTATTATTTTAAAAACGTTTCCACAAATATGTGTAAGAGGGAAAATTTTATCATCATATCTCACAGAACATCAATTTAATTTATCATAATTAATTGTACTCTTAGCCTTCGGAGTAAAAAAAACTCCTCCAACTTTGTCCTCTCCTCTTTTCTTACAATTCACTTTTGCCAACTGTTCCTTCTAAATATGGTGATGCCTTAGAACATAGTATAAGGTAGCCGGTTTAAAAAGACTTATTCTTAACAGACTCGTAGTACATCAATTGAATCTAACTTTTATATTCGCTATTCTTTTATAAATTCTAGGCTTCATTTGATTATAGAAAAAGGAGTTGAAAAAAAAAATAGTTACACTAAAAGCAATGTAGCGCTTTAAAGCTATTGCCATATTTCTGTTCTAGGTTCAAAAATTAAAAGCGCTGATGAAACCAAAAATGAAGCGTAAGAATAATGGTTAATATTATAATAAGATATTAAAATAAAGGCCGGCTAGGTAGATAATCGATAACCTGGTAGCGGTAGGCCTTTATTGCAAGAGTGCAATCAAAAGAAAGAAATAAAGAAAAAGTTTAAAGAGTAATGAATACATTTCGCAATTTTGTAACTAGTGTATGTTGTGTTCCAAAATGGCATTAAATCATTCAGCATTTGTTAAGCCTACCACCGAGTTTTATGGAACTTTTTTATTACACTACAAAATTAATTAATGTTATAAATTGACCTAATAAACTCAGACCGTCACATGTCATTAAAATGCTATGTTAATTTGTTGTTCACCATTTTAATTCCCCCTTCTATCTAATTGCTTGTCATTCCGACCTAAATGACCGACCGTCAAACAACGCGCCTCTAAACATACATTCATTAACGCAATCGCTTCAAACCTTTTTCGACTGTATCGCTAATGATAGGAGGCATCGAACTTTGATAAACACAGATTTTTGGAACGAACTTCCTTAACGTGACTTACGGGTAGTGCGATTTAGTAGTAATCGTCACGTAACAAAATGCCGTATGCTGTGTGTGTGTATCGAACCTACTACAAGCAAAAAAGCACACGAGCAAATGAGTGCGCAGCCTGGTGCGAAACTCTCTCTCTCTCTCTCTGTCCCTGTCTCTTTTTATCATTTATAATCTTTTGAAATAACTGTATAGTTCACGTCCACAATGGTATGTCGTCACTAAAGCCTTTGGACACTTGCAACACCACTAGTGTTAGATACGAAACTTCAAAAATTGAGAACGCACGATATTTCACTACATGGAGGATCTCAATTATATAATATACTACAAATAAGAAAAATATTAAGTAAACCCCGACAAAAAAGTATGTTACTCGCCATTTTGTAGTGGCGGCCATCTTGTATTTGGAATTTATCATACTGTATTGTGCATATTAAACAGATATAAATATTGAGGGTGTTGCTATAAAATACGTAATCCCCTATTTTGTGGCGGTGGCCATAGCTAAGAATACTCCAGACTAATTCACTTTTCAAATAAAAAAAACCAAAACAAGTTCATCCGTACGGGAGCTACCACGCCACAGACAGACACACACACAGACAGGTCAAAGTTATAACGCCCCGTCGTTTTTCCGTTATCATTCAGAAAATGTTTTAGATGCAAACCTTCAACAGTGAAATACAGTTTAAATGTAAATATTTTAAACTAAATATAGTAATATAAATGGCTTACTTTGGTGAATTCTTCTTGAGTATGTAGCGATGAAGCTATCGTAGACAGAACTGAGTCAAGTGACGTATAGCTGCAATTTAAAAGTAATAAAGAAAAATATACTGTAATGTATAGATAAATATATAGAAAAGTCATATAAATCTTAATAATAACATACTAGAAGTCGCATATCTTTGTGACTTACGAGTCTTGAGTGGTGCTAACATGCATTAGTGTCATTTATAAACTTTGCTTACCATTGCTGAATAAGCCATTAAATATCCGAAGGCCTACATATGCACACAACAATGTTACGTGAAATTTATGATATCGTCGTGTGTCGTCGTAGCAGTGACAGTATAGGTAGGAGGAATCTAATTGGAAGGAGGCGGCAGGTGTTTCGTAAGTCATAAGGTAATTTTAACATTTTCAGTACCTTATTACTAAGATTTGTATGGTATATGTATACATACATATATTAAAAACTTTATAGTGACATGCTCGCTATCAAAACCCTAGAACAGCTGTCAAAAAACCGGCCAATCAGGTGTCACACTTCCACATATAATTACATGTTTCTTGAGGGACCCCATTAATTAAAAAAAAAACCTGTGGCACTCGGGGACTGCCGCGGCAAAGCTATTGCATAGCATTGTATATCAACATGTGCAATACATAAAATATCTGCTGTTTTAAAAAAGTTAGAAAACAAATAAAATCGAACATTAATTTCAAGCCAATAAAATACAATTTCTTTTATAATTCAAAATTTAATTGAAATAAAGTAAGAAACTTCGTAACAAATTCAAAATATTTGAATTTGGAACGTAAGTCAATTTATACATTTTATACGGAACTTTAACTTTATAGAATAATCGCCTTAATGCTATTTGAGTTAAAGACGAAAATCCTTTACTTATATAAGAATTATGTATAAAGCTTATATATTATTTTTTGAAAATTGAACATTAGTCTTTATAGCTTATTATTTGAAGACTATTTTCTAATATATTTATAGAGGTATTTGCTATAATTTTTGTTAGGTTTTATTTTCGTTACGGAATTTCTTGATTCGATCGTTGCGCTCAAAGCTCAAAGATGATAATTTTATTATTTGTTATTATAGCGGCCATGGAATTACAATATCCATGAAAATTCCAACAATTTTTCTTGTGTAAAGATGAATGTTATGGGTACAAAATGAAAATGTATAGAACTTCAAAAACTCACATTGATTTCCACTGCGATACGTTTTGGTCTAGTGCTTCCAATACAACATCGACGTTTGTGTAATTAGCGAGTACACTCGCCAAAGGAACAGTTAAATCCTGGGTCTTAATCGGACTGTTTTCAACAAGCATAGACACTAAGTAACTGTAAATAGAAAAAATATATTTATATAAAATGTGAGGACATCCTTCCTTCTGATAATATACCCGGTATCTATCCAGGATCTGCTTGAAACTGAGCTTGAAAGGAGTGCAATAGGTAAAAATTTGTAGGTAACACCAATTTTTACTATATTGTATTAAGAATATTGAAAATTATTATTCTCGGGTGCGAAGCCGCGAGCTAGTTGATTAATGTGATGGAAAATTTTAATCTACCTGTTTAGCTTGCTCTTATCTGAAGTGCAGCCTAGAATATCACCAATAATACGAGCTTCATTAGCAACATTAGTCGTGAACATTCTATTCCAAAGGAAATCGTAATCATCGCCATTTCCAAAACGAAGCCCAGTGCAATACGCAACAGGTCGGAGACTTGGTTCAATCCTGCAAATAAGATAAGTCACATTTTAATTCTCGATAACGAAATTAGATAATTCCGAAATGTATGGAATTGGCGTAAGCTTTCAAAATACCACGTGACATATCTTCCTCAATTGACATTGCACAAAGGTAATTGGAGTTCTAAATTGATTCGACACAGAGCCATTGCCACTTCTCTAGGCCCCCTATAAGACAACTGCTCACCATCAGATGAATCGTATGCTTGCAAGACCATTCATTTATAAGTGTCGCTCGCCTTTCTTTCTTTCTTTGCTCCAATAATATCATTCAAACCGAAACACAGTAATGCAAACACACTACCGCTTTGCGGTACTATATCTAACAATGTGATGGTACCTACCTAGTCGGCCTCTTGAATGCTTCTGCGCAGGTACAATGATGGACAAAAATGTAAGACAAAAATATTGATTTCGTCTTATTTAAATAGATTTTTATAAAGTGGGAAAACGGAATTAAGTATATAATATACTTATTATTTCTTCTAAATTCAATTAATTATTTATTCATTTTCGTTATTAATTACATAAATAGAATAAAAAATAAATAGTATAGAAAAAAATAACTATAAACATCAAATACCATCCTTCTCTCCGTCTCCTTAAAATTAAATAAATAAAAAAATAAATAAATAAATAATCCTTAAAATTGGTTGTAGTCAAGGCATTATCTTGAAATAAATGTTCACACACTTGACACTTAATGTATGTTTTAATTTAATTTTTAATAATTTATTTTTAAAGAACTAAAACAACCGTGAGCGAGTGTACTAAACGCGGCTCCCTTCATACCGAATACGGTTGAGACCTAAAAACGTGTTACTGCGCATGGTTTAACTTACATTTAACAGACTATACAACATAACATAGCTGTTTCTTACCATTTGCCGTTATTTTTGAAA
Source organism: Hestina assimilis (assembly GCA_023373885.1). Classification (NCBI taxonomy): domain Eukaryota; kingdom Metazoa; phylum Arthropoda; class Insecta; order Lepidoptera; family Nymphalidae; genus Hestina; species Hestina assimilis. The sequence goes on along the minus strand of CM041746.1, from coordinate 14,237,837 downwards.
TCTTGATATATCGCTAAGGTATTTTCAAGACTACCCTTATGACCCACTTTGCAAGCGAATTCCAGTACTTGCATCCTGTTCCTAAGAGTCTCGAAATCATCATATGCTTGCACCTCATAGCCTAGGGTATTTATAGCATTCTCCATTAAGTGTAGAGCAAAGTCCTGGAATATATCATATCGAAAATAAAAACGTAGTTAATTTTTATCAAAATATAATAAATATACTACAACATCTAAGCAAACTTATTTTCATTACATTAATTATAAAAAACATTTCTTATTATAAAAAAAATACTAAGCAGACGATGTTGTGTTTAGTTATAATTCTGTCACTACTATTTCAAATTAAGAATTAATTCTTACTTAATTCAAAACTTAGTTTAGGAATAAAAAACATTGTAATAACTTTATTACCAATCGAGATTAAATAACTAAATCAAGCACTTGTCCCAAAAATTTAAAAACTTTGTATCTATTAAATTTTAATGTACATTGAATTAACGAATTGAATTAACGAAAATATTTTTAAGTTATTAATATTATACTAACATCTACAACAGCTAATGTATCCGAACCAATATAGTGTTTTCTCAATTTATTTAACCCTCGGATAGCTGCATTCCAAACAGCATATTCCGTTTCACTTTCCAAGAAGTGTAGTACGCTGTTGAGAAGTTCGAATTTAACTTCATCGGCGAAGAGGAACGCAAACAAATCATTAACAATCTGTAATAAGAAAAAAGAAAACTAAGAGCAAATTAAGAAGACTCATAAGAAAAAACGTGTTCTTAAATTTTGTAATCTATATATTATATAAAAGGAGAAGACCTGACCCATTGATATATTAACGCCCAGCCTAAACCCTTGAAACTAGAAAATCTGATTTTTACAGGTTTTGTTTTTAAAATTTAAACGATCACTTAGAAAAGATTTTTAGAAATTCAATCCTTAACGAGGTGGAATGGGTGGTTAAGGTTAAATCGGTTGATAGTATGTATAGAATGTAAGTCAATTTTAAATGTACAAGCATTGAAACTTTGTTTTTTGCTGGAAAATTAAAGATTAAGAAACACGTATTTTAAGATTTTCCGAAGATCCACCCATGAAGTAATGAAATGTGGGATTACAATTTATTTTTAAATTATTATTCACGCGAGCACTACCGCGGACAGAAGCTAGTTATTTATATTTTAAGTTTTAAAAACTGTACTAAATACTTACTTTGGCCCGGTTAATGTAATGAATATCCTCACGTCCACTTCCCTTTAAATGTGAAGCTATATGTGACCAGGTGTGGCTATCATAGTTAACTCTGTATAAGCCTAAGATAATAAAAATATGATCAAAAGATAGAAGATTGGGAATATCAGTACAATTTATTATCTTATATTATGGTATTTTACCTGTTTCTTGAATATTGAAAATAGGCCAGCTGTGGTTTTGCTCTACCTCTTTAACATTTAAAACATACGTTTTGCCATCCATGATAAAAGCTGGTTTTGTATTTTCAAAATTAAATTCAGTATCAAGTGTGTAGGTTATCGGTATTGGGTAGACTTCATCAGAAGAATGGGCAGAATCGATATAGAAACGTTTCTAAAAAGAGTTTTTAATAAGTATAATGAATTAGGAATAATTATTTTATAGTTCCATCATAAGAAAATGTTACTGCTATAAATAATATTATAGACTGCATTTTTAAGAAGATTCTACAAAATATATTTATACCTGCGTTAAAACAATAGTGGAGTCGCTGTGATTTACATAAACATTCAATATCGGGTGTCCAGCTTGTGTAATCCAAGCAGACATAATACTGGTAAAATCAGCTCCAGAATAACTAGACAATGAGTTGTAGTTAGCAACGCCTTGACTCAGAGCTGTGTAAAGCTTATCCGGATAGCCGGGCTCAAACTTGCTAAAATTTATAAAATAGATTCAAAAATCAATAAAAATAAGTAGAAATATTTCCATAAAATTGAAATCGATTATAAAAAAATATGCATTAATGATCGAAACGATAACACACATGACTAAGAACTCTCTAAAGACACTTGTATGTGTCAAACATAACATTTTATTGAATGTGTAACAATAAAAAAATACTAACTTTGCCGTCAAGTAAGCATTTAAACCAAATTTAAAAGCGTCATCTCCTATTAAATGATGCACCATCCTAATTACAGATCCTGCTTTTTGGTATGAAATTGAACCAAAATGACCACTTATTTCTGCGGGTGAGTTGACATCATCATTAGTGATTGCTGGAGCGTTGGGTACTTCATCGGCATCTAACGCTGTATACACTGAGCCAATGACCAGCTGATCTCCAGATCCGACATCTGGCTCAATCTATAAAGTAAAATAATAATAATACATCATTAATAATTACAAGGTTGTTTATAATTGTGTCATCCATGTGTATTTAACTCGATCAATGCTTATAACATTTAATAGTTAGCCAAATATGAAAACTAAAGAAATGATTAATTATGTATTTTGCATGATCATTTAAGAATTGTGTAAGCAAGTTTCGAAACTTAAATAATTAACTTAACTAGCTAATACTAGGACTTTTTTATAATTACTGAATAAAACGAACCATATGCGTCATATAATCTTGGAAATAATTAGCAAATCCTTCGTTAAGCCATGTATTACTCCACCAATGACAGGTTACGAGGTTACCGAACCACATGTGTGTTGTTTCATGAGCCACTATCTGTGCAACTCTGTATTTGTAGTAAGGTGTTGATTCTTCAGGTACATATAATACCAACGCTTCTCTGAAAAGTATTCATGTTTATTATACCTTTAATTTCTTTACATTTATACTAGAGAGTAACTTTAATTGCACTGATTTATTCCGCGTTTTAGTCACTTAGATTAAATTTAAAATTGACGATCGCTGTGGCGTGCTCATAGTGAGCCTCGACGGTCTTGATTTGAGCTTCGACGGTCTCGGGTTCGATTCCCGCTCGGAGCAGATGCTTGTATTAACCATACATACATGTTTTCTGTGCGTTTATTAAAATAAAATTAATAGGGCATTAATTAGGTATAGCAAAAAACATTTACTTCATTAGTATAATTCTCTAATCTTGAAAAAAAAATCAATAAATAATACACAAAATTCTATGTGCTTGAAATTTGCTAATATCGTACCTATATTTGATGAGACCCCAATTTTCCATAGCGCCTGCTCGAAAGTCAGGCAATGCAATATGGTCTAATTTCAAATTACTATCCGTAGAGTAGTAATCGATTCCGAAGTATTCTCCTAATCCCTTAACTACTCTTTGACCAAAATCGAATGCGTAATTACTCTGATTTGTAGCTTCTGGTCTACTATAAACTCCAAATTCATTTTCACCAACAGTAATCGATGTACCTGCTTCCATTTCTGATACAAGGAATGCTACTAAGTATGTAGACATTTTTGGTGTTGGATGAAAAGTTTCATGGACGTAACCATTAGATCTAAAATGCAAATATGATTAAGAAAATAATAAATAGCAAATTTCAAATGGTTCTTCATAATAAAATTGGGATAGTTTTGAGTGTAATACTTCATGAGTGGTTATAAATAATTGGTAAAAGATTGAAGATATAAATTCTGGAATGGCTTGAACCTTACAGTGATACACTTTCTTTAAGCTTTGTATTAGCTAAAGATGGTTTGTAATTCTCGGGCCTGTCAATGGTCAGAGTGAATACTGCCTTGAGATCTGGCTCATCGAAACATGGGAAAACTTTTCTGGCATGAGTAGGCTCCATTTGGGTTGCACCGAGCCATCTGTAAATAAATTTATTAATAAATAATTTTATAACCAACCGCAACGTGTTTTTATGAATAATCAGCTCCAATTATTAGCATTGAGGATAAATTAAATGCTATATAATACCGAACAAATATGTTCAACATAAATTTTCCTTAAATAATCCAGTAACTTGAATTTTATCACGTCAATTGAATGTGCCAATACAACAGATAACAAGATATACTTTGATGGTGAGTTTCATAATATTTTATCTAAACCACTGCAGATGTTTCAATCAACATTCGTCTCGAAGATAATCGGCTTATATAAAAATATTATCTTAAATATTTGACACGACAAGTTTGTCATGGTGTCATTTCAAATTTAGGCTTATCACTAAGGTTAAAAGATATTCAAGGGTTACAAAATGGTAGCAGTAACTATATTTCTAAGGCAATGTTCTTAAGTAATTCTGAATAAGTATTATAGTCTATAAATCCCCAATGTAAAGACCAGATATACACTGTACAACTGTAAAGAACATAGTTGATCAAAGTAGCCCCTAAACAAGAAAATAAGCTTTCAATATCTCCCATTTTTATAAATAATTTAAATCAAAAGTAATAAAAACATAAAACAGGACCTCTATCATGTTTTAGTAATAAACAAAAATACTTACTTTTTAACGCCCTTTTCAATATAGTAATTCCTATAAAATCCATTCAAATCCGATCTTATAGGTCCTTGGTAGGTAATTTTTAACGAATATTCTAAACCAGCCGAAATTTCGCTTGCCAAATTTATATGAGCAAATGTATACGTTTCATCAAACTCCAACGGGTAAACTTCATGAAGGCTAACCAGACTTGTTCCACTAGTTAAAGTTATATTAGAAGCATCGAATGATAGATCTTCAGAGTGTAGTTTAATTGTATTGATATTTGATCCAGGAACGAATGTTATTGTTACTTCTCCATCAAAAGTGAATTCTCTAGCATCACCAGTATCAAAAAATGGTGTTATTGATATAGTATAGGCAGATGGTTTGATGGTGGTATTCAATCTATAGTTTGTGTCTGAGGAAACTGTGGTTACAGCGGCACAGATGATGGTAAAATATATTAATTGCCGCATAATTGCTGTAAAATTAAAACGATAACTTTGATTTAATATATATGCATTTAGAATTACTAACACTACAATTAGAAATTCTATGTTCTTTTTTTAACAAAATTTCCAAGTTTCATGATGGTTGGCAAACAAGCATGCGGTTCACCCGATGGTAATCAGTCACTGCAACCTATGAACGCTCGCGATACTTTAAGTATCACATGCGTGTTACTAATTTATATTTAGGGTTAGGAGGAAAGGGATGAGAAAAGAAAAAAAGGAAGGGTATAGAAGAGATTGATCCTCGGACATTCTCACTTATCACACGAAACGCAACAGTACCTACTGATACTGTACGACTGTCTATAAGAGGGTAATACTTCCCGGTCTAGCCCTTTTTGTGCTAGGAAAAGCATGATCCTGAAGATATCAGTGATCTCCTAAATCAAGTTAATCTTTGTAATAATAAAAATTAATACTATTGTCTAATAAGATTTAGTTATATGCAGTACATTATATTGGTGCATATGATAGCATATGATCATTATTATTATATACTTATTTAATTGTTTTTTTAAGGACAATATATATAAATTAAATAAATAACTTACCCGTTGTATTCACAGCGTTAATTTATTTAACAAACTGAATTCGCTATAGCGCTTTAGTCTATGTTACAGATAAGAATCATCTCGAGTTTTACCTTATCATTACTATTCCTTGATAATATTATTTTATAGCGAGTCTCTGTCTCATTATCTTCTTAAATAAATAAAGTAGGATTGAACATTGTGATTTATTTTATAATAAAAATACTAATTACATTAAAAATATCAATTTCCTTTTCCTTACTTTTATAATTAGCTCTTGTTTGTCGATTTTCACCGCGGCTTCTTTATGTAATATACAAAAAAAAAAAAAGATGTTCACTGTTTTCACTGTCTTTCATCCCCTATGCCAACCCATTTTTCCCAATGGAAATGAGCTCGTCTTTTCATAAGATTTCGTTTATCTCTGTACCACAATTGTACCTAAATTGATGAATGTCACCAAAATTGAACAGACAAACAGCGTTATTTTCACATTTATGATATTAGTAGGATAAGGAAAATAGGGATTAAGACTTTAAGGTATCATAAATAAAACGTATATTTGATGGTATAAGGTAAATGAACAAAATAAAGACCTTGAATAAATTAATAGCAATAAAAAATTTAATAATATAATCTGCATAAAAATATTAATCAATATTCCGTATAAAAATTATGTACAGGCGCATTTACTTAGTAATGTTATTATAAATAAATATTTAGTTTAAAGAAGGATCTTAAATAAACGACTTAGGGCGGTTACAGACTAACGGTTTTTTCGAGCGTATACATAACAGTAATTCCAGAATACGCGCTTACACGCACGTTTAAAAGCCTGAATGCGCGTATAAGTGCTTATTTCATCGTGTATATTCAAACTGCTGGTGGCGGGTGTCAGAAACATATTATTCAAAAAATATTACGCACATATACGAGTTTACAAGCGTGTAAACGCTCGTACAAGTTGGCATGTGGTGAATGGCGCGCCTATACACGCTTATACGCGCTTCGAAAACAAGCTTTGGCTTGTATAAAATGTTGACCTGAAGCCGCCCTTAAGCATCACAATACAAAATCTTTGTATTATTATAATTTTATCGTAATAACATAGCAATAGACGTAGCTAATAGTAAGATGATAGTTGGTACAGCTGCTGTTGCGGAGCCTCTAGCAGCTCTTAGGATACTCTGCGCACGATCTGTTCCCCACTGTATATTTTGACGTGCGGATGCAATGGCACTTAAGCCACTTTGGAAGCTAGGTACTGTTTGATTTCCTTGTAACCAATCTTCCATCTGAAAAGTAATATTTTATATTAAAATAATGAGTGCGTGTAATTGCATGCAAATTATAATTTGTAATAAAATAATAAAAGGACAAGAGAAGGACAGTGTCAACACAGTCAACAAAGTTCAGTATAAATTTGAAAAATGAAATGACAGTTCAACCTCTGTGTGTCCAAATTTTGTGTGACTTTCATGCGTGTGCATCTCAAGATTTCCCTCCCATAAATTTTTCATAACGCGCCTAAAGAGGTATTAATTCAAAAATACACACACATAACATGGCAGCTTATAGTCTAACAGACGGTGGAACATCGACCTACACTAATGTTATTTTTAGATGAGATAATTTATTTATGAAATTTTTTATACATATGTATATTCTATTAAGCAATAATCTATTTCATTCAGATTCACAAAACTTATTTTCAATGTTTTATATCCAAATTTGCTTAATATTTTATTAGAGTACTTACATCTCTAAGGTCTTGTTCGTCCATATATGATGCTAGAGTACTCAGAACATTTGCAAACCAAGCAGGAAGGACGACCCTGAAATAAAATTAGCTATGTAATATTGTTCAGGGTTAAAGGTTAAGGTAGGAACATTTCAAAATGTGTTTTATTCAATATTTTAAATGCAAAAATGGGTTTGTTTGTTTGTGACTGTCACATCTATCGCTGAACCAGTAATGATGAATTTTGGTATAGATATAGATGGGATGGAGGTTGAATTGTATTGAATTGTTGAATTGGAGTAAAAACGATATTAAATACTTACTTTTTGCTGACTTCTTCTACTCTCTCCTTAACGAACTGCAAAGCCAGTCTAGCGTTTCTTCTATCACCCATTAAGAGGAATGTAAAAGCGTTCACACTATCTTGAGCTTTGAGGTCATCGCTAAGTATCATTTCAAGATACCTGAAAATGCATAATATTCTAATACAGTAATGTCATAGCGAATAACCAAAGAGCATCAGCGCTAGGCTAAGAAATTCGACGTAACATGGGTGGAGTCTGGACGTGCTTCTTTAGGATACGGTGACGACACGACAGTAGCAGAGATGACACCGTTGTGGCGTTGCGGGTAGCGAGTCTGCCTTTAGTCTCGACGGTTGCGGGCTCGATTCCCGCTCGGGAAGATGTTTGTTAAAACTTCTGTGTCGGTCTGGGCGTTTGTCCGAGTGGGTCTCCGCACCGTGCCTCGGAGAGCACGTTGAGCTGTCGGTCCCGGTTATTATCAATAACATCTGATAATAATCGTTAACTCTTGATAAGTAAATTGCTCTTATCCAATGAGTTACTGGTTCGCCCTTAGGGTTGCGGAGATCAGATGGCAATCGCTCTGTGTAAAAACTAGTAACATGTCAAATCCGGATAAGAGTAATAAGCAGACCCTGGGTACATAAACATACCGGGAATAATGCTAGGATGAAGAGGACAGTAGCAGAAATAACTGCATAGTGGAAGAGACCATGGAGACATCGTACGATCTTTTACATTCGACATCTGTTTTTTCGAATGCATCTAACCGCGTCCTCTTCAAGGTGCGAGTACACAGGCATCCCATGAGTAAAGTTGCTTTACTGTAGTTAGTGACTTCGGGATGTCATGATCCCATCGGATGTTGGGATAATTTCTGTCATAGCAGAGATTATTCCATCACTGGCACTGTAGGCTAGTGAAGTTACTGGGAAGAGGAGATTTGGTTAGTGGCACCTACTAATGGTGCTGCAAGCGCTCATAAGCTACGGCAACCAACTTGTAACATAAAAAAAAGAACTCACTATCCTTTACGCTCAATGGAGGTCAAGATTTTACCCATTTAAAAAATACAACAAACTAAACCCAATGTCAGAGTTGTTCAGATCGCCCGTATAGGCCTCTGACTTGACCTTTCGACTATTGTTAATTTGCTATCAGCCGGGACCGAATTTTTACGTGCCCACCGAAGCACTGAGATTCTCAGTAGAAATACCACTATACGATCACTCTATTGACTGAACGGGCCTTAAGTTGATTACCCCACCGATCTTTTACCGATCAGTGAGCTCTGTGATAGAAATAATTATTGATAGCTCACTAAAAGTCACATTTTTTTACGACATAATAATAATATCTAATAAACTAAGACTTCAATGGTAGCTATACGTACTCTTGCACAGCTTGCTGGTTAGTAGTACAGCCGAGTGCACGAAGCATAGCAAATTGATCGGCCTGATTGTTGGAGTTCTGTCTACGTTGGTACAGGAATTGCCATTCATTGTATCCTCCGTTCAAGAGACCCTGGCAGAAGACATGCCTCCTCAAGTTAGGATTAACACTGAAAAAGTTTTTTCATATAGATAAATTTTAGCGTACAGTCATAGAGTTAGTTTAAATAATTATCATAAGTGCGTCATGAAGCATGGACAATCGAAACTAACGGGTTCCGCAGCTTGATGATGAAGAATCTTAAGGACTTTAAAAAATAAAAACCAATTAAAATCGACCGCAAAATATGTTGATAATTTCATAGTAATTATTGAAAGTAATATGAAAAACAAAGTTATGGGAATAGTAGAAATATCTCTAAAACTTGTAGGTCTACAAAGAAGATAGGTATATCTTCTTCAAAACAAATGAGGTTGAAAGTACATTTGATATTTTAACAGCTCAAATTTTACAAGAATTGTAAATCCCATAGTTCAAAATTTAGTGGGAAAACAATTTTTATGACTTTAGCACCTATTACCTCAACAACTACTGACTTCATCAAAACAGTCAAAATCAAACCTCCTTATCATTAAATCCGCGGGCGCAGCTAGTATTTATTTTATTTTAGAACATTTATGGTTTTTATTATTCAAGATTTTTTGCTCGTTTTTAAAATGTCACTAAGCTTTATTTCTTTTCTTACTTATCTCTTAAAGATAGCATATTGGAATACATGTTCTTCATTGCATGTCTAACAACAATTTGTAAAAGTTACGTTGAATCTAATCGAATGAAGTAATGGTTTATTATCGATATGAACGGAAATTGACCAAGCCTAGCACAAACTGTGTTTACAAGTAATCATCATATTAACAAAAATATACTTTAAGAAATAACAATTTTTGAAATTTACATCTTATCTTAATATTCTGATTGATAACATATTGATATTTGCTTATTACTATTGCACGGAACCCTAATTCTAATATAAAGATTATAAATCGTATTTGTATGAAATGATTTCTCACTAAGAGGAAACATTATTTACAAAATCAAAAGGATAAAAATAAATTTTCCAAGTTATTTCATTAAGTTTTTTCCGTGACATTTCATAATAATTTTCCATAACAATATCGTTCAAGACCAACAATATATCAATACAATGAGCGGTACTTGATTTATCACTTACCTTAACCTTTTTAATGAATTGTTTGATAAATACAACAATTACCTTATTCCGTTAGTAATAAAAGCGTTGAACTGCGTGATTGCATTACTAACGCAACCTTCATAACCAATGTTACATGCAAACGATAGTATGAAGAACCTATTTAAGGTTCTTGTTAATGGTTCTCCAACTTGAACATCATAGGTTAAGTCTGCGACGACGGTATCCAAGAATTCGTGGAGAATTTCCTGATGAAAAATTTCAATATTTAAGGCAGTATACACTATTATAGTAGGTAGTACCAATAACTAAACACTTAACGACACCCATAAGGATAGTATAATCGGGCGTAGACACGCAATGACAAGCACAAACACACCCAGACACATCCGGAACAAGTGCGTATATGGTCATTTTATTTGGTCATTATATATGGTCATTATATCATTCTTATAACATCGATCTTTATATGCAACACGATTTTGGTTTTGACAATTCTTTTAATTTTACTTCACAAGTTATAAAGAACAGTAATATTTTATAACACGAGTCAATATTGTATACACTACTTACATCGGCTACGATAGCAGTATATCTTGAGATTATATTGAATATAATAGGTTATAAAATATAATCAACATTGGATTTTAGCAATAAAAGGCGGGGAAGTCTTCTGCGGTATCAAAAATATCAATGACATGTAGATTATGTATAAATAAAATTACACAGTAAATACAGTTAGGTTCCATTATTTAAGATTAAAAAGGTTGTTTTTCGGAATGTGTTTGGCTCATTATCTAAGACAAACTTAGACTGATATTTATAAAAGATCTTATATTTATAATGTATATATAATGTTTATGTTGTATACAAAAAATGAAGTCATTTTGACACTGTGTACGTCCCTTGTAACGTAACAACTGAGTAAGACATGGAGAGGTCTTAAATACCCTTGTTTAGGGTACTGCTATTGTCCGTAATATTGGCCTTGTTTACGTCACGCAAAAATTGAAAACTGGCTATAAAGTAGGTCATTTATCGCGAGGGCTTCTGGGTATATTGAAAAAAACCACTTACGTCTAATTCATTTAAGGTACCAGGCAAGTGCAAAAATCTGTTACGCAACCAAGTGAAGCCAGTGATTGCTGGATACCAAGAGTAGTAACTCGTCTCTTCCTTGAGGAAATCTAGGACTTTGAAGCCCAGTTCAAAGGTTATACGTTCAGACCTCATTAAAGCGAAGACATCATCGACAATCTAAAAATAAAATAACACAAATATTCAGATACTGACGTTTGCTTTAATTTCGTTTTGAATATAAACACATGGTCTATTATCTAATTAAAGCTATGCTATTTTGGTAATCGTAGTAGTAGATAGAGCCTTGCCGTTTTAGGCATAAATGGGCAGGTTCAGTCGAGGAACTACTACCCTCTTTCTCTACCCTCACAGAATATTGAAGTGAAGTAACAGCTGTTTTTGTTCGATGTGCGCTCCCAGCACTGGAGGCCCAAACCCTCATCCCGATATAATTTCCCTTTATTTCCTTACTCTGTCCCCTCCTTCTCTTGGATCGGCAACACGCTTGCAATGGCACCGTTATTCCAAGCGCCTATAGGGTACGGTTACAGCTTAGAAGGTGGTATAATTGTTCGCTATCTCTTTGGTATCAAAATAGAATGACAAAAAAACTGTCATATAAAATGGAAGAGATGTAATAGGAAAATTAGTTTAATTTTAATGAATTGTACGTAAAATACCTGTGCTCTGTTCAAATAATGAATGGAGGTGCGATTGTTTTTAAGAGTATCAGCTATCATCTCCCACGTGTGAGTATCATAGTTAACACGGTAAATACCTGCAAATAAATAAATAAGAGTTTATTAGTAATATTATGTACTGAAAATTAAACATTATTCCATCAAAAACATGAATTGTGAAGTCTCTTTTTTTTTCGGAATGTGTAATGCTGTTGGCCCTACTGGCCTTGACAGTGTTACCGGGCGAAGGAGGGGGTGTGAAGTCTCGCAACACACTTCTTCTTTTCTTTTGTAGTAAAAAGTTGTGAAATGTCAAGTATATAACCATGAATGAAACTTGGCAGTTTTGTGAAAATTTCAGCTCCCTATTATGTGGGATAAAGTCCGCGAACAGACGGAAGGACAGACGGACATCGAAGGCTAATTATTAAAGCGGATTCCGTTGTCATCCTTTGGGTTCGGACACCTATTATAAACATTGCACCTAAAACAAAATCGTGAAAGTATGTAGATAGACAGTACCTGTCTAAATTCACGTTCATTCCAAAATTATAATGTCTAAATTAGTTTAAGTTAGTGAATAACGATTTTAATATTAACTTTGAACCCCGCGCATTTATGTTTCAACAATAACACCTATGCAAAAATGTAGCTTTCTAGGTCTAAGGATTTAGGCTTGGCGTTTATAAGTCAGACAAGTCTTCTCTTTTTATATATATAGATTTAATCAGTGTCGATAACTAACCTTTTTGTTTTAAATTAAATATAACCCATTCATGTCCAGGGTCTTTTTGAATCGCCATTGTTCTGGTAAGCATTACATGTGATGGTGTCAGGTTTTCCCAGTCAGGGTTGTTCCCTGTCGTAAATGTTAAAGGTAATGGCCAGACTTGATCAGTTTGAGTCGCCGAAGAACTTATGAAGAAACGCTCCTAAAAATGTAAAATCATCAAGCATGGCTATTATAGTAACGATTCTTAACTAGTTGTACTCGTGGTTGTGCTCGGGTTAATGTAGTTTTTTTGATAATCCAACCTTCTTCAAACTTGCTTATAATATTAGTAGGATAAGATTTAGGTCACATATCCAAATATACTAAAACTATCACCTGATTATCTTACTTATCGAGCCTTATAAGGTCTGAGCGGGAGCGAAAGTGTTATAAGACTTTTTCCAAAATGTTAGTATTTCTAAAATTTTAGTATTTCTAAAATCTCAACCAACAGTTTTATATATATATATAGCTTTCGTCCAGTTTAAGTTCACAAGTTCAAAAGAGGTCTTTATAAAATGGACTCAATATATTGATTTCTGTTTTCTTTCCCATATAGTTAGTTCCAGTAGTTAGCTTTTTTTTAAAATAATTAATATTCCGGATATAACGAAAACTCAAATTTCGTTCCTGCCGCGTGATCGAGACACATTTCTTTTTTTACGACTAAAAAAATTTTTTTTGCAAGCAATCAGACGAGCCTTTTGCCATAACATAAAAAATGTTTATTTTTTGCTGTTTAAAGACGAACACTTTAAAGAATTTTTATTTTTATTGACGCCTATATTACGGGATACTATTATAACTATTTTGACATCGTTGTGGCGTATTGAAAGCGCGTCCGCTTTTAGCCTCTACGGTTGTGGTTAGATTCGCGGGCAGGCAGATGTTTGTTTTGATCTTACAAATGGACGCAAATAAGCAATACCATGTCAACCCACAAAATTGAAAAAACTGAGCTATATATGCAGAAGTGTTGGTAAATGGTTGAAGAACATTTTTCTCTAATATTTGTAGGGTTTTAAGTTTTAAAACTTCTAAAAAGCCATTTTTTCAATCATGCAATTTATGTATTTTTAAACGTTTTGGGTTATATTATATACGAAATATGCAGTTTGTATACTTATTTTTGTGAAAATATGTAAAATAAGTTACATAAATCTGAAAAACTGCAAAAATTTGACCAATACATAAAAAATCATATAAAGCAAGTTGTTCAAAATTTTCAAACGCGTTTTTCTCGAAATGACATTTGTGTGGGTTGACATGGTATTGCTTATTTGCTTCCAAATATCTGTTTCGGTCTAGGCGTTTGTCTTTATGGGTCTTCCCACAGTGCCTCGGAGAGCATGTTAAACTGTCGGTCCCGGTTGTTATCACATAACATCTGGTAACAATCGTTAACTCTTAATAAATAATTTGCTCATATCCAATGAGTTACTGGTTCGCCCTTTGGGTTTCGGAGGTCAGATGGCAGTCTCTCTGTGTAAAAACTAGTAACTAGTCAAATCTGAATGAGAGTAATAATCAGACCCTGGGTAGATAAAATACCGGGGACAAATGCTAGGAATAAGAAGGCTATATATAACTATTTTCTTACCTGCGAAAGATTTATAGTTCCGGTATCCATATTTACATTGACATTGAGAACCGGATAACCAGGTTGTTCAACCCAGTACTGCATAATTTGAGCTATATCTAAATCGCTGCTGAGTACATTGTCTTCTGCAACAGCATTGGCGAAACTAGTAAAGAGATCTGAAGGAAAAGCGTATTGATATGACCTGAAAAAATATATATATCAGAGGTTGATGATAAGAAGGATACTGGCACAAAGAACACCAACATCTATTGTAAAAAAATATATATTTTTCATGCGGGCAAAGCCGCGGGAAGATATAGCACAGTCATTGACATTTTTTGGGACACGCCAGCCAAGATTTAAAAAAAACTTATATTTATTTATTTATTTATTTATTAGAAACACCATCGGCATATTCACAACAGCAAAGCGGAATAAAATACACAGGCATGCAGTTTCAGTGTGATACACCACTACAGGTATTTACAGCACTTTTGAATAAAAAGAAAGAAGGAACACACTCTTAAAATGAAATTTTAAAACCATAAACTAGTATAAACGTTAAATATGATGTAAAATAAAACTAATTAAAACAAAAATAACATTGATCCTCTAAAACTAAAACTATACATAGTAAATACTACTCACTTACAGCGGATAATAGTGATTTCTTAAAACTATAAAAATTTCGATTGAAGATATCGATGTCAAGGCTATTAATTAAATTATAAGTCCTGGTACAGCGGTTAATTGGTGAAAACTTTCCGGTATTCGTACGATGTTTAGGTATAACAAACGTATTTTTAATAGGGCCTCGAGGTAAGTTATGAGTGACATGAAATTGGATTTTAGAAAGAAGTTCTGGAGACTGTATTGTGCCGTTAATTATTTTATATAAAAACAACAAATCGTTTACAGTCCGACGCTTTTGTAAGGTGTCCATCCTAAAATGTCTCAGACGGGCAACGTAATTCGCCCGATATGGACAATTGCTATCCTTATATGCTAGAAATCGTGTAAAGTTCTTCTGCAGTTTTTCCAATCGGTCATTATGTATATTATAGCTTGGATTCCATGCCGGTGGTGAATACTCCACAACGCTACGAACCAAAGCATAATATAAAGTCATAATAGCACGCGTATTTTTAAAACTCCGACAAGTTCTTTTAATAAAACCAATTAATTTCCATGATTTTTTAATAATTTTGTCTAAATGTTTTGTAAACAGTAACTTTTTATCAATAACAATACCTAAATCACACACTTCCTCAGCTTCAGCAAGCTTTTGATTATTTATGTAATAAACAGATGGTACAGTGTATCTATTTTTAGATATTTTTAGAAATTGACATTTCGTAGCATTTAGAACCATACCATTATCTTCGCACCATTGTTGCACAGAATTAATATCAAGTTGCAAAAGTGTTACATCTTCTGCACTTTCAATACTTCTATATAACTTCAAATCATCAGCGAAGATAGAATATTCACTATGGTTAATATAGTCACCAATATCATTAATAAAGTATAAAAATAATATCGGGCCCAAATGTGACCCTTGGGGGACGCCAGAAAATGCGAAATACGGTTGTGATGTAAACCCCTTAATTACAACTTGTTGCTGCCTGTTTTTGATACATGACTCTAACCAAAGTAATAATTTTCCATATATTCCATATCTTTTTAGTTTTAACAATAATAACATATGATTAACTTTGTCGAACGCGTTACAAAAATCAGTATAGATCGAGTCAACTTGAATCCCACGATCTACGTAATATGCTAAATCATTTAGATAACAGACAAGATTACTTACTGTAGATCTACCTCTACAAAAACCATGTTGTTTGGTTGTAATGAAATTGGTGCTATATTTGGATAAGACTCCACATACTATTTTTTCAAATACTTTTGCAAAGTGGCTCAGTATTGATACTGGCCTATAATTATCAACAAGATTCCTATCTCCTTTCTTAAATATTGGCGTAACATTAGCAAGCTTCCAAACTGTTGGAAATTTACCAGACTTTATGGATGCTTCAAAAATAATTTTTAAAGGTAATGTTAAATTATGGTAAGTTCTTTTGATAAAAAGAGAAGGAATTCCATCAGGTCCAGCTCCTTTATTTTGATCAATATCTTTTAACGTATTGTAAATACTACGTTCATCGAAATGAATATAGCTTAGAGAGAACTGGTGGTAAAAATCTTGTTGCAAGAATAATGTAGATTGATTTTCACTACGAATATTTTTACAAAAGACTGAAGAAAATTTTTGTTTGAAAAGATAGCAAATTTCTTCTCCATTTTTAGCGATAATACTACTATCGGAAATTCCCATTACACTGGGGATACTGGAAGATGTACCGCGTGTATTCTTAATAAAGACCAAAACTTACGAGTGTTTATTGCAAATCGTCGATTCCATTTTATTAATATAATTGGTATAGCACGTTTTCATTATATTGTGCATGCGAGAATTTAACAATTTAAGTTCTAGTAAGTCTCGGGGATTCCTGTATCTTTTATATCTTAACCTAATTTTTTCTTTTTCAGCAATGACTTTTAAAAGAGATGACGAAAACCAAAGTGGATATTTACGATGTCTAGGTTTCGATACGGGGACACAGTCATTAATTACAGATTTTAGGACATTATAAAATACTGACACCATGACATCGACATCACCATCATTTGATCTCAGCTCGGACTCCCAGTTTACATCCTTAAGTCTTGCATTGACTACTGTATAGTCAGCTTTTTTGAAATTGTGTGTTGCAAATACTTTCTCAATCAAAATATCCGGTTTTAATAAATCTAATTGTATTTCTAAAGGGGGATGGTGAGAATCAACTTTGCTAAGTATGTCCGAGCTATTGTCTACCGTGACGTTAGAAAAGTTACTAAAAACCAAATCAAGTATCCTATTATTATAGTTAGTTATATGATTAAATTGATATAAATGATTCAAGGCCATAAAATCTACCACCATGAGATCTAAACATTTAGTACTATCACTAGGCACTAATTTTTGTTCATTCGAATTCAAAATCCAATTGATAGAACTAAGATTAAAGTCTCCTAATACAATAGTTTCGCATAGATTGGTTTCCATTACACTACTTATGTTATTTAAAATTGAGTCTAACTTACAATATGTTACTGGTGGTGGTAAATACATTAAACAGAAAAGTATAGTTTTAGTTATACCATTTACACTTAAACGAACTGATATCCACAAATCCTCATTATTGCATTCCAGATGTTTGACACGATGAGATTGCAGATTCCTAGACACCGCAAATAAGACTCCCCCACCTCTTAGTCCAAGCCTTTTATATGTGTAAAGCCTAGTATTATTAATTTTCAATTTTTATTTTTTTATTTTGTCATTGTTAAGTTGACCTTTTATCTCGTTTTTACCAAATAATTTTATTACATTTTCTTTTATACTAAATATAAATAACAATAAGTCCTTGTACTAAGTATGTAGTTAAAATTTGAAATCTTTCTCTCTCTTTGTTTTTATATGCATGCTGTGTTTATCATAAACAAGTTGTTAAATCTAGACATAAGACAGTATGTATCAACCTAACTGATTATTGTAACGACTTTTGATAAGCCAAATAAATAAATAAATAAGAAACTAGTTTAATATAAATTTGCGTAAATTTACCTCTCAAGTAGGAAATTGGTCAAAGCTTTTTAAA
This sequence comes from Hestina assimilis, assembly GCA_023373885.1. Classification (NCBI taxonomy): domain Eukaryota; kingdom Metazoa; phylum Arthropoda; class Insecta; order Lepidoptera; family Nymphalidae; genus Hestina; species Hestina assimilis. The sequence continues at coordinate 14,219,902 of CM041746.1, read as the reverse complement.
TGTAGCTTCACCAAGGAAATGTTTCAACATGAGGAGTAGGGCGCCTCCTTTAGTGTAGCTGATACCAGTAAAATGCCCTGTAACCTCGGTTGGTGAATTAACTGTGTGTTGCAAAGCTCTAGTTGAGGCTGATGAGTCACTGGATAAGGCGCTTTGCACGTGCCTAACAACAAATTGGTCTTCCAATTCCAGGGACTTATCGATCTAAAGCAAGATTTTATTAATTATATAAATTAAAGTAAAAACAATCAGACTTTTTATGTATCTTATAAGATGGCAAGCAAGTATACGGTCCACCTTATAGTAGGTGGTTGCCGTAGCCTATGAACGCTTGCAGCACCATTAGTAGGCTTGCGCCACACACGCGTAGCTAACCTCGAGATATTAGTTCTCAAATCTTCTTTGCCCAGTAATTTCACTAGTCTACAGTGCCCTTCAAACCGCAACATAGTAATGCCTAAGCACTACTGTTTGGCGGTAGAATATTTATTACTGCGGTGGTACCTATCTAGCTGGTCTCTTGCAACAAAAAAGCTGGTGTAATCATCTCTGCTGTGAAAGAGAGTGTCCCAACGGTGGGCGATTGGGTGGTGGTGGTTTGTATTTTATAAATATACTTACACCATCCAAAGCAAAGTATTCAAAATAAGTAGCAAATCCCTCATTGATCCACACATTGTCCCACCACCTACAAGTAATGAGGTTTCCGAACCACTTGTGTGCAAGTTCATGAGCAATAATTGTACCAATACTCATCTTATCTGATGCACTTGTTTCACCCTCTTCATAAAGAAGACGTAATTCCCTAATTTGAGAAAACATGAAAATAGGTTACTTTAGGTTCAAGAGTCAAATGGAATATATTAATCATAAGAGCATTTTTAGATGATGAACGCTCAACGCACGTAGAACGCGCGCCAAATTTTTGTGTAGTGTTTATATTATACGATGCGTGCTTGTCAGGCAATGAACGTGCGTTTTCAAGGACATCCTGTTCAGTTTGTATTCTGCAGTTGTCGAAGATGGACGTAGTAACAGTTTTAACGAACCGGTTTTATCAAAGCGTGCATCAGCGCGCGCTGACTACGGTACGGCGCTACCGTAGCGTTGAACCCGCGTTTATTTACAACGCACGTTAGCAAAACGCGCGTTGAGCACCCATCATCTGAACATACTCTTAGCAAAATAGGACATTACCTGTATGAAACTAAGCCCCAATTTTCAGTGGCACCAGATGCCCAATCAGGAGATGCTATTTGGTCATTTTTCATATTTTCGGCCATCGTATAGTAAGCAATACCAAAATAGTTCTCCAGCCACTCCGTCATGGGTGGTCCTACTTCCAAAGCATATTCTCCTTGACCTTGTGCATTGGGTCTTGCAAGAATACGGAATGATGCTGAAGCGTTATTATTATCAGCAATAACAGTGAATTCTTCGCTAATATGGATGGTAACCAAATATGCTGACATCCTCGGTGTTGTGTGAAAGATTTCTTTACGACGGTTTCCCACACTGAAAAACATTTACAGCCATTGATTTACTATAAATTATTAGCAACCCTTCATACAGAAAAAAATACCAAATTTGATGGTGTTGCAACGAAACGTAGTTAGCCACACGCAACTTTAGTAGGAGGGAAGCTTGTGACGCTAACTTCATTCATTATGTTGCAAGAGCTTGACTATCTTCGTTTCGTTGCGTCCATGTTGAATTTACGAAGCATTATTAGAATTAAAATTGTGGCCTACAATGGTACCCAATTTTTTGTTATAGCTGTGACTAGCTGAAGGATAATTTTTATCTTTTAGAAGAAAAACTAAATATGTTTATAAATTTAGAAGATTAATTTTACTACTTTTTTATTTTAGAACTTATACCACATTACATAATAAAAGTTTATCGAATTAAAAAACATGAACATACATGGCGAACCGGAAATCTAAAAGGGACTTAAATAATTATAATTTGGAAATTTTTATAAGATATATTATCAGAATGCCTTTAATATGTCAAATAAATAAAATAACTTACATTATTTCCTCTTTAATAGCCATATTTGAATAAGTCTCCGTAAAGTTTTCTGGACGATTTACGATGATGTCGAAAGTGGATTTGAATCCGGGCTCGTCGAAACAGGGAAACGCTTGTCTTGAATTCGTCGGTTGCAAGTGAGAAGCTGCGTACCAACTAGATAATAATTACATAAGTTGCATTAGCTGAACTTAATTTTACATAATAAAATATTTTAACCAGAACTTAATCGTGATCTTTTTATTATAAGTTCTTTACAAATGGTGATGAAAAAAATATTTTCTATGATGTATGTTATAATTTTAATTCTATGTTTTGAATGGATTTTCCTAGAGTTCAGTCAGATAAATCTTTTTTTTTACTATTACATATATAAAGACTCACTGACTTTTACTTACATAAAATTGTTAGTCTTAAATTTTGAATACCAATTATAAAGTACTAGTGACGGCCATTGTGGCGTGCTGGTAGGGAGCCTGCTTTGAACCACGATGGTTGCTGATTCAATTATAGCCCGGAGCAGATGTTTTTTACATCTGTTGCGATTTGGGCGTTGGTCCTTGTGGATCGGAGAGCACGTTAAACTGTCTGTCCCAATTGTTATCATAACCACTTATAGTAATCGTTAACCCTTGATAGGTAACTGTATCTTATTCAATGAGTTACTGGTTCACCCTTTGGGTTGCGGAGATCAGATGGCAATTTCTCTGTGTAAAAACTAGTGACCCGTCAAATCAGGATAAGAGTGTTCCCTTGGTAAATACTGGTAATAGTGCTAGGAAGAAGAAGACGAAATTATAGATAGAAATAGTTTTTCTAATGTAAGTACTTACTGTATTCTTCCATCGCTACCTTTGTAACTTCCCCTGAATATGCCTCTGCTTAATGGCGTCTCATTAATATTTCCCACATAAATAACTGTTAATTTATAAATTCCTGAATTAACTAAAGTAAGCCCTTGTCTTAAGTTAACCCTTAAGAAGTGGTATTCACGGATCCTTTCAAATGGATTGAACGGGTCTAAAGGTACTGGAATACCAGCTTCAGTTGTGAGTGTAACAGAAAGAATTTCTCTTACATTCTCCTGAATAACTAAAGAAGAAACGTTTTCTTTCATTGCCTGTGAAATAAAATCATTAGATTTTTAAGGCAATACCTATGCATTTGAATCAAATGTCTATAATAATAATAATCATTTTTATAAATAATGTTATTAGCAACGCTTTTGAAGTCATTACAAACTTTTAGCTTGCTTTGAGTGGGAATTACAATAGCCCAAGGGAGTCACGATCGAATCCGCAACTCTGGTGTCAATGGAGTGGACTCATCCTTTTTGAACTGTTGAGCTATTGAGTCTTTATTATCATAGGTCTTGTTTGACTTTAATTCAAATCGCTATCAGATCTTTAGGATACTGATTTTTGAAGGACTCGTTGAGTCACACTGGTGGTAGGTCTTTTGTTGCTAGAGGCCGGCTAGGTAGGTACCACCGCAGTGTCCAATATTCTGCCGCCAAATAGTAGTGTTTAGGCTCTACTGTGTTCCGGTTTAAAGGGCATTGTACGCTAGTGAAATTACTGGGCGAACGAGATTTAAGAACTAATATCTCGAGGTTGGCAACGCGTGAGTGGCACCCACTTATGGTGCTGCGCGCGCTCATAGGCTGCGGCAGCCACTTACCATCAGGTGGGCCGTATGCTTGTTTGCCAACTTCTAACATAAAAAAAAAAAAAGGAAGGAACACATTGAGTAGGATTAAATTGCTTTGTATGAGCTAATTACGAAACATCATAGTGTGATAATAACTGAGATTTTAAGCTTTTCGAGTCACAGAATCAAGCTTTATAACAACCAAACAGAAAAAAATTAAAGCCGGATGAAAATAATAGTAAAACACACCGTTGTGGCATTGTGGGTAGCGAGTCTGCCTTTAGTCTCGACGGTTGCGGGTTCGATTCCCGTTCGGTCAGATGTTTGTTAAAATTTCTGTCTCGGTCTGGGCGTTTGTCCGTGTGGGTCTCCCCACCGTGCCTCGGAGAGCACGTTAAGCTGTCGGTCCCGGTTATTATCAATAACATCTGATAATAATAATCGTTAACTCTTGATAAGTATTATAATTGCTCTTATCCAATGAGTTACTGGTTCGCCCTTAGGGTTGCGGAGGTCAGATGGCAATCGCTCCGTGTAAAAACTAGTAACCTGTCAAATCCGGATAAGAGTAATAAGCAGACCCTGGGTACATAAAAATACCGGGAATAATGCTTGGATGAAGAGGATGAAGAAGAAAATAATAGTAAAAATCCTTACTCTAATAGTTAATATAACAGAACCGTCGAATGTAAAAGCTTCCTTTGTCCCTTCAGCTTCAAAATACGGAGTCATTTCAAACACAATATGAATAGGATCAAGATCTTCCGGAAGTCTATACACGTCGTCACCAACATTTCTTAGTGGTTCTTCGATTTCCAATGGAAAGTCGGACTTCACAAAGGCAAATAATGCTGGTAATAGCACCAGCTTAAATAGATGTTTCATGTTGCTGCAAAATAAAAATTAAATAAACAAACGCTACACACTCAACGTCCTGATTAGGATAGTTATATCCTGTGTCGGGGGTCCGGAAACATACACGTTGTGTCGCAATGGTAGCTGACATTCCTTAAATGCCACAGGTCGCAGGTTCCATTCCCGCTCGGAGCATGGTTGTATTGATCATACAAGCACGTTTTCAGGTCTGGTTGTGTTTGTCTTTATCATTATGTATGTTCTAATGGTGGCCGTTGACTGTGTCGCGTTTATTCATTTATTTATTTTTATAAAAAAAAATACAAAAATACAAAAAAAAAATACCTTAATTTTAATATTAGCCTCTATTTATTGAGGCACTGGATACACTTTATTTGAAAACACTTTTAAGTTAACAAAATGAGTAGGTTAGAATATATTTAGTGCTTTATTACCTTTTCTCACGGCTGTACAGCCTGTAATATGTCTTGTAATCATTAAAAAATTGATAATCTGTTATCATTACCATCAATAAATTGGTTTTTTAAGATAATAATACGGCTTTCCATTTTACTAACGATAAACATTGAATGATATACTTTTATGACATCAATTAAATGAAGGTTAATCATATTTTAATATATAGTGCATATGATAAAAATGATAGTGAAAAATACGCTTATTCCACTAGCGACCGGACCCGGCTTTGCTTGGAGTATAACTTTTTTGAATTGCGTTGATTACATTATAAGTGTTAAGACGTAATGATTTACATCTAAAAGAAAAGCCGAGGTACTTTAAAAGAATTTCGAGACGTTTTTTTTCGATAAAATTTGATAACCGACTTCAACTGCTAATCTCAAACCATAGTTCCATATATCTCTATATACGAAATTTCTTCTGTATTTTTTATATTTACAAGAGCTTTAATCATCGAATTACTATATGCTATAGACAGGTCGTTCCATACAACCAAATCTTCTTATCGAGTGGTTAGTGGCCAACCTAGTGTCAGAGTTGTTCAGGTCGCCCGAAGGCCTCTGACTTGACTTATCGACTGTTGTCACTTGTCAACAGCCGGGACCGACTTTTTACGTGCCCTCCGAAGCGTGAAGACGCTCAGTTGAAATACCACTATGCGATCACCCATCTAGTGACTGACCGCGCTTAAAGTAGCTTAACCTACCGATCGCTTACAGATCAGTGCGCAAAGGAACAAAGTTAGTCACAACCTTACAAAATAATCTAATGAAGATAGCGTCACAAGCTTGCAACATAATCGTTACTATTATCGTGTTCGTTACGTTGATGTTGAATTTACAAAGGAGCACCAGCGAGTCTGGACATTTTGTGTGTATGGAAAGAATTATCTATAGTGTTTAGTACGTCAATAGATTTAGTTAACTAACTATAAATCTTACTAATGATAAAATTGCTTTCTATTGGTGTAAGAAGTTTTAGAAACGAATCAAAAGATCCTGTGATTAACTTTTACTAAATAAAGAAATAATCTATATTACAAATTTTACCTCTACAAGTCTACATAATATTATTTTAATATAGAACATAAAAATATATACGACATTTTATCGTAATTGTAGATTTTTTTATATATTTCAGAAAAATTAATCAGATAATTCCATATTATTTTACAAATAAATTCTCTATTGAACAATAATTAAATCACATAGTAATTACTGATTAAAAGATTTGAGAATATCTATACGCATATTATCAATTATTGATGGTAATTAAGGCTATAATGCCTTTAAAATTCTTCTAATATCGATAATTAAATCATCCGAAAAAAGATATAAGAATTATGACACTTACGTATTATATGACACGGTGTGGCGCAGCAGTAGCGAACCTGCCTTAAACGCGACAGGCAGCGGGTTCGATTTTGCTCGAAGCAGATGTTTTTATTGACCATACAGGCATGTTTTTCGGTTTAAGTGTGTTTGTCATCGTCGTGTATGTTTCCGGACATCCGACACCGGATGTAACTATCTTAATGGGAGCTGTTGAGTGTGTAGCGTTTATTTATTATTTATTCTTTGTTAGCGCCAGATGTCCAAATATTAATATCGTCCTATCCTATCGTCCTATCGTCATCATTCTAATTTTATCACTTGTATTGCAAAACGCGTTTAAACAAGAGTGACCACCTTTCATTTAATTATTTATCATGTGTTTGCTAAAAATATGGAAAACAAACTAACATTCTTTAAAAATGTTTTATTTTTAAAACTTAAATTATTACATTTCATGCTAATGCACGGTCTAAAGGATTGTTTTCTTAAAAGACATAATATTAATATTAAATGAATATTAAATCAACTCGTGCCCCACAATATAACATAATCTATTTAATCCTTATCAATTACTATCTTATTCAAGTCTAATAAAACCATATTAAAGATATATTAGAAATAAATACCTTTATATTAAAAACCAGCTATCATCTTTAATATATACTGTTCTTAGATAAAAATAAAACGGCTAAAAACAACAATATAGTATAATTCGTTCCTTAAACATTAATAGTAATCAAAAACATTGTTGTTATTAAAAGGATTGAGACAACAACGGTTGTTGAGCCATCTCTTGCTGCAGATAGAATCGTGTCAGCATTTTCTGTACCCCAAGCCATGTTGTTACGTGCTGATGTTATAGCAGATATCGCAGAGTTAAATTGAGCTGTGTTACTCTGTGAACTGCGTAGCCATTCTTCGTACTGTAAAAGAAAAAAAATATAGGCGTCGGGATGTGACGACCCCATCGCTCGCTGTTGGGATAACCTCTGTCACAGCAGAGATTATTCCACCAGTGCAATCAGTCACACTGGTAAGTCTTTTGTTGCAAGAGGCCGGCTAAGTAGGTACCACCGCAGTGTCAAATATTCTGCCGCCAAATAGTAGTGCTTAGGCATTACTGTGTTCTGGTTTGAAGGGCACTGTACGCTAGTGAAATTACTGGGCAGAGGAGATTTATGAACCAATATCTCAAGGTGACGGCAACGGGTGAGTGGCACCTACTAATGGTGCTGCAAGCCCTCATAGGCTACGGCAACCACTTACCATCAGATGGGCCGTATGCTTGTTTGCCAACTTGTAACATAAGAAAAAAAGTATTAATAGAGCCATACTTTTTTCACCAGAAATGGGCCTACTAATATTACCACACTCACACAGAAAATCAGCGTCAAGTAATAGAGTACTGTTGCGTTTCAAGCGATGAGTGAGAGCCCCGAAGACCCAATCCCTCCCTTCCTCCTTTTTCCCTTCTCATCCCTTCCCTCCTACCCTTTGAGTTGTCAATGCGCATTTGATACTTCTAGTATCACAAGCGTTCATAGGTTGCACTGCTTATCATCAGGCGGATCGTATGCTTGTTTGTCTACTGTCATAAAATTTAAAAAAAACTTAAAATCATTTATGTATAGGTAAACTGTGCCGTTACCTATATTTGAATACAACGTTATTATTATAATTATATCAGTTAAAGATTACAGTAAACGCCTTATCGCACGGTAAAAAAATGAAAAATTGAAATTTCTCGTTAATTTGAAAGATAAAAAACTGTTGATTGTTTTGTTCAATTACAAGTGTCTTATTATTTATGTACCTTCATTTCAGTAGTATAATTGATATTACAAGACGTCTTCTTCTTACTATTATTCCCGGTACTATACGAGTATTTACCCAGGGTCCGCTTATACTCTTGTCCGGATTTTACAGGTTACTAGTTTTTACACAGAGCGATTGCTATCTGCCCTCCGGAAACCTAAGCCCGAACCAGTAACTCATTGGATAAGAGCAATTTACTTATCAGGAGTTAACGATTATTATTATATGGACGCAAATAAGCAATACCATGTCAACCCACACGAATGTCATTTCGAGAAAAACGCGTTTGAAAATTTTGAACAACTTGCTTTATATGATTTTTTTATGTATTGGTCAAGTTTTTGGTAATTTCAGATTTATGCAAGTTATTTTACTTATTTTCACAAAAATAAGAATACAAACTGCATATTTCGTATATAATATAACCCAAAACGTTTAACATAATACATATATTGCATGATTAATAAATGGCTTTTTTAGAAGTTTTAAAGCTTAAAACCCTACACAAATATTAACGTAAAATGTTCTTCAGCCATTTACCAACACTTCTACATATATAACTCAGTTTTTTCAATTTTGTGGGTTGACATGGTATTGCTTATTTGCATCCATATGCTATCTGATAACAACCGAGACTAAGAGCTTAACGTCTTCTCCGAGGCATAATGGAAAGACCCAAAAACGCCCAGACCGAAACTGATATTTGTAAGGTTAACGCCTTAACCGTCGAGACTAAAGGCCACAACAGTGATATTACAAGAATATGTAAACCAATTACCTAATGCCTAATTGCAATTAATAGTACAATACAATACTTATAGTAGTTTTATTATTGTTAGTACTACTGACCTCAACAAGACCAGCTTCGTCAAGATACGAAGCGAGGTTAGAAAGAACTGTGCTCAGCGGGTTAGCTGGAGAATCTTCGACATATCTGTAATAGTTTATTTACACTTGATGATTGCATTATATTCATGTGGAAACACTCAGAATTGAAAATAAAAAAATTAAAATTGACCTATTCTATACGTATTAATTGTTTATCCTAGCCTAGTAATTCTAGTAATTCCTAGCCTCATAAGCCTAGTTATTTATACAAATCACTTTGATTACTAATAACTCTTAATTTCACAAAACATTATTAACTATCTTAACAAGCTTATCTCAGGCCTTTCTGGTTGTTAAAGGAAAAAAAATTGACTACCTAGATTCATATCTAGTGATAAGGAAATGTTTGAGTAAATATAATTCGACGACGTTGTGGCGCAGCGGTAGCGAACCTGCCTTAAACGCCACAGGTCGCGGGTTCGATTCCCGCTCGGAGCATAATATGTTTGTATTGACCATGCAAGCATATTTTCCGGTCTGGGTGTATTGGTCCTTGTCATTGTGAATGTTTCCGGACCGCCGACACAGGATATTACTATCCTAATGGGGGCCGTTGAGTGTGTAGCGTTTATTTATTATTTATTTATTAATTAGAAAAAAATACTAACTAATTTTTGCAATGAAAGAAAAGTAGAATTTGTATATCTGAATCGCGAAATCTTTTTGCTAGTAAACTGTCTTTTTACGATTAAGAAAGACATCGTGAAACTAAAATTCTTCAAAGATATTGTTAGAAGATTTTCTTGGCTTATCACAAAGCATGATTATATTAGATACCTTATTTTTTCAAAAATCGGTTTCTCAAAAATAAAACGTACGCTATTCTTATTGCATCGATGTTGTTCTTCACGAATTGCAGTGCAGTGTAAGCGTTCTCTGGATTGCCGAGCAAGGCGTAGTTGAAGGACGTGGCTTTATCGTGAGATCGTACAACTTTATCTAATGTTAAATCCAAGTATCTGAAATATTAAATAAATACATATGTATTTTTTTTATTTTTATATTACAAGTTGGCAAACAAGCATACGGACCACCTGATGGTAAGTGGTTGCCGTAGCCTATGAGCGCTTCCAGCACCATTAGTAGGTGCCACTCACGCGTTGCCAACCTCGAGATATATGTTCTTAAATCTCATCTGCCCAGTAATTTCACTAGTGTACAGTGCCCTTCAAACCGGAACACAGTAATGCCTAAACACTACTATTGGGCGGCAGAATATTTGACACTGGTGGTACCTACCTAGCCGGCCTCTTGCAACAAGAGACCTACCACCAGTGTGACTGATTGCACTGGTGGAATAATCTCTGCTGTGACAGAGGTTATCCCAACAGCGGGTGATAGAGTCGTCACATCCCGACGCCGGTAAAATATATACTATTACATTTCAAAATACATTTTATAGTTAAAATGATGATGAAATATTTTTATTCAACGTATAGCATAGCACTTATTTGTTGAAAGTCAGATTCTACCACCGGCACCAAAATTAAATCTCTACCTGAGTTGAACCAGCACAACAAATTCGGATTTTTTCCTATGTATTTTTAAAATTAGATGCTCAACCTTATCTTCAATCTTCTTATAAGCTTACCTGGTCAGTAATTGAGAGTCTTTGGTCGATCCAAGTCCTCTTAGCATTTCCAACTGATCGTTGGCAATATTTGACGTTCTATATTTATTTAACAGGAACTCAAAATCTTGTTGCCCACCTTGTCTTACTCCTGCAACGTATACATGGCGACGAATCCGAGGATCAACCCTGAAATAGTTTCACATCACTACATAGTATAAAACAAAGTCGCTTTCTTTGTCTCTATGTATGCTTAAATCTTTAAAACTACGCAACGGATTTTGATGCGGTTTTTTAATAGAGTGATTGAAGAGGAATGTTTATATTTTTAATAACATCCATTAAATAGTGGAGATAAAAAATATTTTTTTGAGGTTTCTAATGTGATGTAAATAATTACATTTAACGCGTGCGGGCCACGGGCAATAATGAAATAAATAAAAACTACTGGATCGATTTTAATCATTTTTTCAGTGAATGACATAGGCTATATATTTTATAACCGTGCGAAGGCTGAGCGGGCCGCTAGTTGGTAATAATCAACATACAGGAAACGATAAAATGTAGTGTCAAATGACAACATAGCTTCTTCTTCGTACCATTAGTCCCGGTATTTTGCCCAAAGCATTTATGCATGCAATTGATATAATAGCATTTATTGGTAAAGAAGGTATATCATATAGCTACACTCTTCGCGTGTGGATAACAATCCAAAATCCATATTTGTCGGCGCGAAAAGTTTATTCGGTAAATTTTTTTTTTTTTACGAACGCTCCCGTTTAATTATCAACCCTCCACCTATAAACTAAACTGTATAAAAGCCCGTGCTCCGCACAGTACGCGCCCCCTCCCGATGACGTCCCAAGTGTAGGCTCGACCTCGCAGGAGGGGCCCTTGGGACGGATTCAACTTGTGCCCCGCGTGGCAGTCCATCTTTACCGGCCGAGGTCTCCAGACCCGGCCCCCACCGGTGACGCTGTCAAGGCCACTAGGGCCAACAGCAATGGACACTCCGAAAAAAAAAAAAAAAAAAAAAAAAACACTACGCGCATTTTCTATCGCGAGAACTCGAAGTGATCGTTAGTTGATAATAATAATAGTAGTTTGACAATTTGATTGTTATTGTTAGTTTTGCTATTATTAAGTAAAAATTTAATAATTAGTAATGGAAGATTCAAACTCAAACTCAAAATATTCTTTATTCAAATAGGCTTTTAAGCACTTTTGAATCGTCAAATATACAGTCTGTTATGTCCGCCTAAGTGAAGCTACCGCCGAATCGGAAGGTAGATTCTGCAGAGAAGAAACGGCAAGAAACTCTACAGTTACTCTTTTCAAAAATAATCACATTACATTTGTCAAATTACAATGATGACATGATTGAGACGCTCATAGCCGGGTAATAATTTTCTCACTGATCGGTAAATGATCGGTGGGTAAAGCAACATTAGGCGCGGTCAGTCACTAGATGGGTGATTGAATAGTGGTATTTCAACTGAGCGTCTCCGTGCTTTGGAAGGTACGTAAAAGTCGGTCCCGGCTGTTATCAATTTGATGACAGTCGATAAGTCAAGTCAGAGACCTATACGGGCGACCTGAACAACTCTGACACTAAGTTGGCCACTAACCACTCGATAAGAAGAAGATAATAATTATGACAGTTTTACTCGACCTCCGTCTCCCATTTGTTATATATTCACAAAAAAATAGTTATAAAAATATATAGAAATCAAACCAAATGTTTTCATCTCTCAGAGCAATGAACTTTTCTCTGGAATCCTGCATACATTTTTCATGGCCAAGATTACATGCAAAATGCATCACTTCTTGTCTAGTTAAAGTTGTAGTCACAGATTCATCAGGAGCTGGTTCATAACCAAGGGTATTGATAACGTGGTCCATATAGCTAAGGAGGTAGGTCTGAAATCATGGTTTAAATTCACTAATTATAATACAGGAAAAGTTTTAAACAAGCAAAATAAATGGTCCCAACAAACTGGTCAATCATCACCTCTCACCGTAACGTCTTACCTCACCCTACCCAAATTTTACTAAACTCTGAAGTGTCAGTTCGTTTTAAACCAAGAAGGTTTAACGTACGTTGTACCCGTATTATTATTAATAATAGATAATATTCGGTGGCATGTCATATTATTAATTTTTTTTTGTTTATGTGTCAAATGTTGTCACTGAGACAGACGTAATAATTCCTTAATAAAAGAATGAATAAAAATTTTATAAAAAATATGAAACAAATCGTACGGTGTCAACCTCAAATATTATATTCTAATATGAGCGTATATCATGCATCTTTCACACACACAAACTTATGAAGGTGAGTTTAAAAGATGATTTTTCCATCCATTTTATCAAAAATACGTTAGAAGGCTTCACAGTTGTTTATGCATATATACATACATTTTAGTCATGCCTATTTTCAAATACAAGTATAACTAAATAATGTTAATAAGGTTCACAAATAATGTTAATAAGGTTCAAAATAGTGAAAAGGGGTGAAAATCTATGAAATATAAACAAAATTTTAAAGTCTCTTTAACAGAATTCAAAAGAGCGTTAGCAAAAATATAATTGATATTTTCAGCAAGAACCATCCTAATTAGCACTGACTAAAAATATTACTACTAACATCGAAGGTGGCTTGATTCTCGGGGATATGACGTAATCTATTTCTTATCCAAGTATACCCAGTAATTGCTGGATTCCATACATGATAATTAACTTCATTGCGAAGAAATCTGAGTATTTGGAAGCCGAAATTGTAAGTCATTCTCTGAGACCTCATTAAGGCAAATACATCACTGACAATCTGCAAAAATGTAAAAATTAGGGTGATTTTCCACTATTATTTGTGGCGCACGGCAACGCCAACGTACGACGACGTTGTTGCGCAGCGATAGCGAGCCTGCCTCAAGCTCCAGAAGTCGCAGTTTCGATTCCCCCGAGGAGCAGATGATAGTATTGACTCCTAGTGTTCCAATCTGTGTTTGTAATTGTTCTGTGTATACTTCAGGACTCCCGACACAGCGGTGTAGCGTTTTATTATTTTCTTCGAGCATATATGGGTTTGACATACACTCCTAGGCGCGCGCTTCATTTCACGCTTTAAAAAACCGAATGTTCGTACAAACTCATACATAAAATGAAATAAAAAATTAAATTTATACGTTTAAAAACGCTGGTCTGAAATCACCCTCATAATTAATGGCTTTATATTTATATGTTGACATTCCTGAAATATTTAATATATATTTTAATAAATAAATATAATTTTATTTTAAAAAGGAGGTTTTAATTGTATGACAACATAATACTTGTTTAATTATATACTAACTTGCGCCCGGTTTAAGTAATGAATAGATTCCGGATCGTCTAACAAAGCCTGTGATATTAAATTCCAAGTTTCGTCATCATAGTTAACCCGGTAGAGTCCTAAAACAAATTGATAATTATTAATGATATTGAAAACATAATAATGTGTTTAAATATTTAGTTACGTTTTCTAGATAAATTTTACATAATCCACAATAACAGAAATTAATCCTTAGAAACACTTTTCTAAACAACAGTACCTCAGATAATCAAATTATTAACAAAACTTCATATAAGAGCATTTTTTCCCAGCTTTGAGTAAAGGAGCTCAATATTATAATTATTTGTATTAATTTTTTTTATGCCACGATGGTGGCAAGCAAGCGTACAGTCCGCCTGATGGTAAGCGGTCACCACATCATATGAACGCCTGCAACACCAGAGGTATAGAATTCGTGTTGCTGACCCCTTAGCAACTTTTTAAACCTTCCCTTGAAAATTCTCATATAAGCATAACTAATAATAGTCTTGCCATTATAGACTTCTGTATTCTATGGACTGGTCCTTTCATAGAGACAATATGTCAAATTCGATGGTTCCCCTTCGAAATTCAACACAATCGCTATGGCACGAATTTAGTCACACGCTAACTTAATTCAATTATGTTCCAAGCTTACCAATTAATATGTAAAACGAAATCCTAATTGCTAGTAAAACTAATTTAGATACCATGCTGTTGAATGTTCAAGATAATCCATTCTTCTGTAGCTTCTTTTTCAAGTACTGCGGATTCCGTTGTTAGCATATAAGTCGGCCTTAAATTCGTGAAATCGGGTCGGGATTTTGTGGCATAATTTATAGGTATGGGATAAATTTGACCTGTCGGCGTTGCAGATGCACTGAGGAAAAATCTTTCCTAAAACAAAATAACAGTGTAAGAACCACCATATGAAATAAATATTAATGTCTTCTTCACCTTAAAATACAAAACTGAATACTTCAAACCAAATAATTGTAAAAATAATTCTGTAATTTTCCCAAATATTTTAAGCCTTTAAATACGAGTCTAAGTGGTATAAGTTCATAATAGTTCTTAATACTTACTTGAGTTAGCGTAATTTCTCCAGTATTATGATCTACTTTGACATTTAATAGAGGGTAACCTGCTTCATTAACCCAAACACGATAGTAATCCGTGAAATTAAAATTGGAGTACACGTCGAGGACACGATCTTCGTCTATTGCTTGTGCGAAAGCATCATATAAATCATACTGATCCGTAGCTTTGTAGGGGCTAAAATTTAAATGATTACATTAAAAATAATACAATTTTAAATCCTATTGACTTAAAATTTAAATTTGAAATACTCACTTGTTCAATAAGAAGTACTGGCAAGCTTTCCGGAAGGTTTCAGGGGTAATCAGATCACTAAGCATTCTTATGAATGCAGCAGCCTTAGAATAACTTATAGTTCCAAAATGTCCGGTGACTTGAGCTGGTGTATTAACATCATGGTTTAGTGGAACAGTTGAGGTCCCAGAATCATAAGATAAGCTGTTTTGAAGATAGCGCGCATTAAAATGCTCGTGCAAGTCGTATTGAGGGAACATCTAAGGAACAGCAAATGGCATATTATTTCTTACTTTCATTAATAAAAATGTAATTATATAAGTTTATAAAAATAATTGATACGACATTATTTACCTGATGTGTAGCCAGATATCCGAAATAGCTGGCAAAACCTTCATTGATCCAAGTATTGCTCCACCAGTAACAGGTAATCAAATTTCCAAACCATTTATGTGCAAGTTCGTGTGACACAAGCGTTGCTGCATATTGCTCGACGGACATAATTGTTTCTCGAGGATCAATTATTAAATATAATTCCCTACAAAAATTAACTTCAATTTATTACGAAACGTATATCAAGCAATTATCAGAAGATGAAGATTGAATATGGGTGGTACGGAATGATTAGTATATAATTATAGACAACTGACCTGTAACTAACCATTCCCCAATTTTCAGTCCCTGCTGATGCCCAATCAGGAGACGATATATGATCATTCAATAAATAGGGATGTAACGTTGAATATGGTATTTGGAAGTAATCATCAAAATATTTTGTCATCTGCACCGTTAGCTCCAAAGCATGGTCTCCTAAGCCTACTGTATTCGATCTTCCTATCACCCTTATTGATGGTGTAAAAGAAGTATCGCTCGCAATCACTTGAAAAGATTCGCTCACCAGGAAAGTTACGAGATAAGTAGACATTATAGGGGTCTCGTAGAAATCATAGCGTGTTCGATTATTTCCTAGTCTGAAACAATAAGGTAACATTCATCGCATTGAAATTTGTCAAATGTATGTTATGGCATGAGGGTGTTGCCAGTAAAACAACACTAGTAGAGAAGGAAGAGACAGAGCATGGATTTTTTTACCACACGAGCCTAAAGTCCTCAAACGTGACGGAATAGTATCATTATTCCTGTTTGAATTTAGTTATTCCGTTGGTTCAAAATTGCTTGTTGAATTTAGGTCCATAATGGATTGGTGCTGGAAATAGCTCTCCTAAACTTAGTTTTTGACATCAAAAAATATACTTACATCATAATGGTTTCAATACCAGTGTTCGAAAAAGTACCACTGTAACTTGATGGTGCGGAAAGATGAATTTTAAATACAGATTTAAATAGTGGCTCATCCCAGCATGGGAAAGCTTGTCTTGCATTGTATGGCTGGAAATGTGTTGCGGCGTATATTCTAAAATCACAAATTACCATAAAAATTAGCATAACTTTTAAGAATATATTTGAATCTAGCGGGCCTGGCGGATGTTGTCCAATTCCCGTTGAGTCTAATTGTGAACAAAAGTGACACTGGTGAAAAACAGGCGTTAATGATAGAAGAAAAATTTAGGGTTGTATGTATTTTTTGACACCAAATTGTTCAAAAAAAACTTGAGGTGGACCACTCTTAACATTTAGGGGTATGAAAAATAGATGTTAACCGATTGTCAAACCTACCCTATATGTACACAAAATTATACAAACTATCCATGACACGAGAATTATATATATTAGAATAAACTAGAATTTACAAACCTTTCTATACCGTTTTCATCAGTATGCCACCCTCTCCAAATCCCTCTTTTCATTGGACCTTCATTCATTGTACTGCTATAATCGATTCTCAAAGTATAATTACTTCCTAGGTTAAGTGCTTCTAGTAGGTTTATCCTTAAGAAATGATATTGTGGCTCCAAAGTGTATGGTTCTAGATCTGATAAATTTACCGTAGCTCCATTGGTGGAAGTCAAATAAACATTATCAATACTATCGACGTTAGAATGCAGAACTATACTTCTGACATTCTCTTCTGTAGCCTACAATCATTATTAAAAATAATCAAAACATTACAGCCCTTGAAATATAAACACAATTTTGGAAAGTTGTAAACATGACATAAAATCATTTACTTTTAATAAAGGTAGTTTTAACTGAAAATATACGTTTCACGCTCGGAACTAGACCGAAAAACTTTAATAACACTTTTCCGACACCAGAGGCCATTCTAAAATGGTATCAATCAACATCAATATATGTGATATTTTACTTCGATTCAGTTTAAATTGACCTATAGTAGAAAGACCGTCATTTTTGTTCACCTGTTTTTCTTTTTTTTTTTTAAATAATATTAATTTTTACTATTTGGTAAATCGCGAAAAGAACTTCGTTCCTATCACGTGTCCCGAGATACGATTTTTTTTTCTAAGTGTTATTAAGATGGTACCTGAATAATAATCAGCTCCCTTCCATCATAGCTAAATGGTCTATCAATTCTCTCATCAAAATAAAGGTCTATGTAAATATCATATTCCAGGGGTATGACATTTTGTGGTAAACGGTAAATTGAATCGGAGCTTCTTGATACCAATTGGTTTGAAAAATCTGGTAGCTCCTCGATTTCTGATATCCAAAATGGGTGATCGGCATTGACCGTTGTTAGGACGGCGAGACCCAATGAAAAAATCAACCAGGACATTGCTAAAATATAAAATATATAATAGTATTATTATTAGTCTATAATATATTTTATTATTAGGAAATTTCTGTTGAATTTTATTTCGGTTTGGAGGCTGTAGGCTAGTGAAATTAATGGGCAAAAGAGATTTAAGAACCAATATCTCCAGTTTGGCAACGCGTGAGTGGCATATACTAATGGTGCTGCAAGCGCTCATAGGCTACGGCAACCGCTTACCATCAAAATATTATTTCATCTGTGAAAACTAAGTAATTCTATTTAAAAAAAAATGGTATATTTGTACTAACCTGGTGAAATGTCCTTACCTATGCTTTGAAGTACATAAAATGAATATAATATTTTTATAGTTATAAAAAATATTTTTTATTGTAGGGATAAATATTGAAGATAAAGAGTAATCGTTAAATTATATTAGGATATTATTCAATTGAAGCCAAAATGATAAGAAGGTAACATTTTATTACATAGACACGTAATATAAAAAACCAAGTGGAACAATCGCAAAATATTGAAGTAACGAGCCTAATATTAAATCTAGTCATTACTAACGAAAGTTGACGACCGTTGGGGCGTGTCGATAGCGAGTCTGCTTTTAGCTTCGAAGATCGCAGGCTCGATTCTCGTTCCAGATGTTTGTAAAGACCTTACAAATATATGTTTCGGTCTGAGTGCTTGGCCTTATGAGTCTATAAAGTGATAATAATCGTTTACTCATGATACGTAATTTTCTCTTATGATCACAATCGCTATATAACGACACCGTTGCGGAGTTGTGGGTAGCGAGTCTGCCTTTAGTCTCGACGGTTGCGGGTTCGATTCCCGCTCGGGCAGATGTTTGTTAAAGTTTCTGTCTCGGTCTGGGCGTTTGTCCGTGTGGGTTTCCCCACCGTGCCTCGGAGAGCACGTTAAGCTGTCAGTCCCGGTAATTATCAATAAAATCTGATAATAATTGTTAAGTCTTGATAAGTAAATTGCTCTTATCCAATGAGTTACTGGTTCGGCCTTAGGGTTGCGGAGGTCAGATGGCAATCGCTCTGTGTAAAAACTAGTAACCTGTCAAATCCGGATAAGAGTTAAGTCTTGATAAGTAAATTGCTCTTATCCAATGAGTTACTGGTTCGGCCTTAGGGTTGCGGAGGTCAGATGGCAATCGCTCTGTGTAAAAACTAGCAACCTGTCAAATCCGGATAAGAGTAATAAGCAGATCCTGGGTACATAAAAATACCGGGAATAATGCTAGGATGAAGAAGATGACAATCGCTCGTGTTAAAACTAATAACTTGTCAGATCCGGATAAGAATAGTGAGCAGACCATGGGTAAATACCATGGGTACTGTTAAGAAGAGAGAGAGTACGAGTGTGTTATTAATCTAACACCACGCACAGCTCAAACTTACGTATTAAAATTTTTTCTTAAATCATTATTCACATGGTTTTTATATAAGGCCTAAATATGTAACGTAACTGATTTATTAGTTAGACGATTACCGCCGCCCATGAACATTTGGAAGCCCGAGGTCATGCACGTGCATTGCTGACCTGTAAGATGCAACTGCTTATACGCTGGCTGATCTCGAAACGCGGCTGACAAGCAGTCACTTCACGAGGTTTTCACCAACGACAGGCATTTCAGCCTTACTAGCAAGGGAATCAAAAGGTCGTGTGCACATGGGACATAATGTTAAAATAACTTAATAGAAAGTAACTTTTTTTCATACCGTATTGAAAGGTTTGCTTTAAGTCCCTGGTACAAGGGAGAAAAGTAGTCAATTCTCTCCCGGCAGGTTGACTCTTTTTTTTTTTTTATGTTAGAAGTTGGCAAACAAGCATACGGCCCACCTGATGGTAAGTGGCTGCCGCAGCCTATGAGCGCTTGCAGCACCATTAGTAGGTGCCACTCACGCGTTGCCAACCTCGAGATATTAGTTCTTAAATCTCGTTCGCCCAGTAATTTCACTAGCGTACAATGCCCTTCAAACCGGAACACAGTAGTGCCTGAACACTACTATTTGGCGGCAGAATATTGGACACTGCGGTGGTACCTACCTAGCCGGCCTCTTGCAACAAAAGACCTACCACCAGTGTGACTGATTGCACTGGTGGAATAATCTCTGCTGTGACAGAGGTTATCCCAACAGCGGGCGATGGGGATGGCGTCACATCCCGACGCCGGTAATTAATTCACTTATTACACATAAATAAAACACTTCTTTTTATTTGTAAAAAGTTTATTATAATAAATAAAATTTACATAATGAGCACCTTAATTCATAGAATATACATAACTACTGGAACATGTTAACAGCTAATGCTATAAGGAGTAAAACTATAGATATAGAAATAGTTGCTGAAGCATTTCTATTTCTGATAACGGTAAAAAGATTTGGAGCCACGTCGTTGCCCCATCTAAGGTTGGCCAAGGCTGTGTTGATAACACTGACGCCGCTATCGAAGGATGTACCCAAGGAGATTTGCTGCCTAAACAGCCAACTTTGGAACTGAAAATTTTTAAAGAATTATGAAATAAAATATTGTAATAAAAAGATCTTACACACCGACTCATTTCCAAAAAATTATGCAGGTTTATTTCTGGCCCAAAGAATCCGGACTGCAATTTAAAAATCGGGACACCGATTCAGTCAGGCAATGCAGCTTTCAATCCTGACACGATTACCCATAAGCAATTGGATATGATAATTATAATTATTTGTAAATATAGTTAGTATAGATTTTTAAATATGTTGTAATTTAAATGTAAGAAGTAAATGAATAATTATAACGCTTAAAATGTTTTACTATGAAGAAAAGGTAAGCAAAAACAATGCGAGCTATTAGGTCTTATATTTTGAAGAGTTGTATATTTACAGAATTCTTGATCAGAAAATCAAAAAATGAATGAAAAAGAAAAATATAAGAGATAAATTTTGCAAAAATGAAGTCTCTAAATAAAATCACGGATATTACGTTTAATTAATGCAACTAATAAAATTTAATATCCTTACGTTGACTATATCCGTGAAATCAGTCAAGTATGCAGATAGAGCGTTGATACAAACGTTAAGTCTAGCTTGACCACCATAGCTGAAAATAAAAATATATTATATTAAAAAAACTAATACTATCAATACATTGCATAGTCGAGTATAATTATAATAGTAACCGCAAACTATGGCCGCTTGCGATACTTGAAGTATCAAGTGTTGCCAGCCCAAGTGATAGGAGAGAATGGGTGTGAGAAGGAAAAACTAAGGGGACAGAGGGATTGGGAGATTAGTCCTACGGCGCTCTATCCCTTCGCACGAAACGCTACGGTACAGCATTCTGTGAGAGGGTAGGACTTATCCGGTCGAGCCGGCTCCTTTGTACTGCGAGGAGCATGGCTCTACTACTACTTAAACGTGTTATTTTCATAATTGAAACAGAATTAAATAAATAAATAAATAAACGCTACACACTCAACGGCCCCCATTAGGATAAATATATCCTGTGTCGGGGGTCCGGAAACATTCACAATGACAAGGACAAACACAACCAGACCGGAAAACATGCCTGTACGATTAATACAAACATCTGCTCCGAGCGGGAATCGAACCCGCAACCGTCGAGGCTTAAGGCAGACTCGCTACCCACAACGCTACAACGGTGTCAACGATTACTTACGATTCCCTCATTTCTTCGTAATTATTATACAAGAAAGTAAGAACAGTCTGCAGGTTCTCTCTGTTGCCTTGAAGAGCAAAGTTGAAGGCATTTGTTTTGTCGTGTACTCTTATTTTGTCGCTATGCATTGATTGAGCTAAATATCTGCAAATAAATAAAGATATTATGTGCTATACATGTATATATAGATTATAGCAAAGACCTTTGATTATAACTTACTCAGTTAAAGACGCAGCGTCTCTAGTACAAGCGAGTGTACGCAACATAACTACCATATCCGCAGTGTTTTCTGACGTATTGTATTTTTGGAACAGAAACTCAAAATCTGATACATTTCCATAACGTAGACCAGTACAATAAACATAACGGCGAGCATTCTTTGGTACTCTACAATAAATCATCACAATATATAAGAAATTATCATAAGTCCTACTATATTTAATAATTAATAAATGTGAAAGTTTGTATGTTTGGGTGTTTGTTAATCACGCAAAAAAGGCTTAATAAATTTGGGTGAAATTTGGCAGATATAATATATATTATTAACTGAATTACACATAGGCTAGTTTTGTCTCGGAAAAATGTTTGGTTTCTATCGTCCATGTGGGTTATCAAAAAACATGCTACATTACATAATCACTTGAAATTCAGTACAGATGTGTCTTATTTAGTAATAATTGATTAATTTATCTTTGGAGCCAATTTTAAGGTCACCGTGGACTGAGTCGGGAGCAGATGCTAGTATGTAAAAAAACATATGTAAACGTTTACAGTCAACGGCCCCCATTAGGATAATTATATCCTGTGTCGGGGGTCCGGAAACATTCACAATGACAAGGACAAACACAACCAGACCGGAAAACATGCCTGTACGATTAATACAAACATCTGCTCCGAGCGGGAATCGAACCCGCAACCGTCGAGGCTTAAGGCAGACTCGCTACCCACAACGCCACAACGGTGTCATTATAAAAGTAGTATAAAAGTAGTAGTATAAAAGATAAAAATTTGTTTTACAAGTAGTTGGCGTCTGTCCGGAACTGTCTCCATTTCGCAAGACTGTCGCTGACACAGCCTTCGTGACCGAGTTGGCAAGCGTAGTTCATAATCTGCATTCTACTTTGAATGACAGGAACAGTGTCATTGGCGCCCTCTTCATATCCTAATTGTTGAACGGCACCATCCAACAGCTCCAAGAGGTAAGCCTAGATATGTGAAAAGACTTTATAATTCGTTTTTATTCATTGTCTTACAATAAACTAAGGACCAGCCTTTGTATACAGGAACATTTCCAAAGATTTGATGGTGCTCTTTTGAACATTCAAACCGAAGTTGCTGCGCAAGCAAACTTTAATCAATTATTTTGCAAGCTTGTGTCTAACTTCATTTTTATGTGTTGGTCCGAATTTACGAACACCAGTGAATCTTTGGACTTTTTTTAGTAAAGAAGTGCTGGTCCAATGTCCATATATAACAAGTCTGTGTTTAATATAAATTATTCTATTTATTTCTTAATTTCCACAAGCTTCTGTTTTACTATTATCGAGAGTATACACAAAAAAAAATTATATTGAAAATTACGCACATCAAACTCCTCATGGGCTCTAGGTAAATGTTCTAGTCTTCGACGAACCCAGTCTAACTGTGTTAAAGCACCGTTCCATACATAATAATCACTTTCATCTTTCAAAAATGAGAGCACATCAAATGCACGCTCAACGCTAATTTTTCCCGCTCTTAGGAAGAATAAGACGTCGTTCACGATCTGTAAAATATTGTATCTTAAGTGGCTTTCGTGCTTCTATAAAATACTAATAAAAACTTTGAATATCAGTAGTCAGTGTTTACCTGTGATCTGCTTAATTTGTGTATTGCTTCTTTATCACGACGAAGTGCAGATGCGATCATTTCCCAATTGTGATCGTCATAATTTACACGATAAAGACCTGTCCAATGTTATTTAATAAATAAATTAAAATGGGCATTGGTTATCTCAAGAGTTTGGGCTAAGTGAGTTAACTGGTGGTAGGCTTTTTATTGCAAGCGGCCGGCTTGTTAGGTACCAAAGTCAGTGTCAGATATTTTACCGCAAAAGCAGTATACTGTGTTTCGGTTTGAAGAACACTTTAGGTAGTGAAATTACTGGCCAATGAAAAACCAATATTTTTAGGCGTGATTGACGACGATGGTTACGACAACCGCTTACCATCAGGTGAGTCGTATACTTGTTCGTCCACTTAATCACATAGAAAATGACTTGAGAATGATGATGATGATGATGAAAATGACTTTAATGAGTTAAGTTTTCAACTTCTTCAAGTTTTGAGCTACTGAAAAATTACTACAATATATGTGTAAGAAAGATTATTTACCAGATTCCTGGAGGTTGAAAACAACCCAATGATGTCCGGCATCCTTTTGAATAGTTGTGGTCTTATTAGAAAGAACGAAACTTGGTTTCAGGTTACTAAAATCTGGACTTCCACTATGAGTCCATGTAATTGGTATATGCCAAATCGAATCTGGAGGAGTACCAGTTAGTTGGAAGCGTTCCTATAAAAACACAAAATTATTAGCCATCGAAAACGTGTGCCCAAAATTACGAGCATAAGGCAATAAAGAAACAATTTTCACCTGAGTAATAGTGATTTGTCCATTGGACATATTAACATCAACATTTAAAACCGGTGCACCAGGATTCTGTATCCAGCTATCAATAACTTCTCCAATGTCAACACCAGGGTAAGACGTTTGGAAGGTAGCATCTTCAGAGCAAGCTCTTCTAAATGCGTTATAAATGTCTTCTGGGTATCCGACACCATAAGCGCTGAAATTATTTTGAAGGCATTTGTTAGTCATAGCTTCATTTCTTTTAACATATGACTGTAGTTCTTTTTCTAGGAAATGACTTACTTATCATATAAATAGTATCGCAGAGCATTTCTGAATGTCGTATATCCAACAAAATGTTCTATTGTTCTTAAGACTGAAGCACCTTTGGCATAGCTAGTTGTACTAAAATGGGACGAAATAGAAGGGTTATTTGCCACCTCTGTCCAGTTCATTGGAGTGACACTTGGACTTGCATCCGCAGATAGAGCGCTTTGTACCATGTTGAGTATGAAACGATCTTCCAATTCAAGTGATGGATTAGCCTGAAAAGATTAATTGATAATAACTCATTATAGATAATAAATAAATACTAACGAAAATAAATAATAACAAAATAAATAAAGTTATTTTAAAACATATTTATGTACTAAAAGTTAATTAACTTTAATATAATCTAATATTTTAGTCTGCTTATAATACTTGAGCCATGCTTCTACCACTCGACCGGAAAAGTACTACTCTCTCAAAGAAAATCATCATAAAGTAATATAGTACTGTTTCGTTTCATGCGAAAAGTGAGACCGAAGGTCCTATCGTCGACAGTTTCTCATCCCTTCCCTACTAACCTTTACAACGGTACAACAATGGTAACAATGCGTATGTGATACTTTAAATATCGCCAGCGTTTATAGGTTTGTTGTTTGCCAACCGTCATGAAATATTAAAGTTGTAGGAATTACTCTTTAAAAAATACAAAAATAATTACTCTATGTGCAGAGAAGTATTCGAAGAAGCTAGCAAAGGATTCGTTAAGCCATAGATTGCTCCACCAAAAACATGTCACCAGATTACCAAACCATTTGTGAGCAAGTTCGTGAGCAATAATTGTCGTGATGAAAATTTGGTCTAGAATATTCGTGTGGTTCTCATCATATAACAAGTACGCCTCTCTGAAATATGCAATAATTGAATTTTTTCTTAAAAGAAAATATCAAAATATAATAATAGCGACGTTTAAAGGGCTGACTCCGCTACGTTAGCTTGAGAGTAGCGAGTTTGTTCCTGAACCCCCTTTGCTTATTGTTGTACCCACTCCTAGCGCAAGCGAAACGAAATTATTTACAGAGGTAGTAAGCAAAAAAGAAAATGTTACAAATTCAAAATTGTCAAACCTGTAATTAACCATTCCCCAATTTTCCATTGCACCTGATGGAAAATCTGGTAAGGCGATGTGATCATTTTTCATCGGTTGTCCTTGACCCATCGTATAATAGTCGATGTCAAAATAGGTATCCATCTCGGTTGTAATCTTCATACCCATATCAGCGGCATATGCATGTTGGTCTGTGGGGCCTCGACGAGAGACGATTTGGAAAGGTCTACCAGTGGTAGCTGAACTATTTGTCGTTATGAAATCACTGACATGAAAAGCGATTAAGTAGGAAGATACCACTGGAGTTGGCAAGAATGTCTCACGGATGCGGCCTGTTGCAACACTAGAAGGTAATGATAAAATATATTACTAAACCCATAGGCTTACTAAATGGTATAGTCAGGCCCTTCTATAATGACAAAATGTCAAAGATTCGCAGGTACTCCTCCCTAAGTGCAACATCAATACAACGAAAGGAGATGAAATTATTCACCCACTAACTTCATTCGGTTATGTTGCAAACTTGTGACGCTAACCTACGAGCTTGTGACTAACTTCCTTTTGTTGCGTTGATGTTGAATTAACCAAAGAGCACCTGGCTTATCAGATGCTGCTAGCTGTCCCGGCCTCCCAGCCCCTTTACCCGGGGCTATATAAATAGGGCGTGCCCTTGGGTCGTAGACGCGCAGGCTGGTAACCTGTGGCCCTGAAAGGACGGCAGTCGCTTGGTCCCGACTGCCATGCGCGCTTGCGTGGGAAGCGCTGGGAGACTTTACCATCCCACTCCACAGGGACCGATGTCAGCTAGCCACGAACGGAGCACAGTGCGTGTCAGGTTGCGTTGGTTTATTCTAGGAGAGTTCCCGGAGCCTGACAATCTCACTGAAGTCAGCCACCGAGGAGACTTTAGTCGGTCCCATAACATTACCATCTTGTTATGGAACCCCAAATAACCCGGTTCTCTTTCCCAGGAACCTGGGTATCTGGTATCTGTTTTCCTCCCGGTTACCAAAAAAGGAGCATCAGCGATTCCTTACCGTGTTGTCTGTATGAAAGGTCCTATCTATAGTATATAATGAGTCTATGACTTAACCATTTATAATGACACTTAAAAAGATTGCCTTAAGCTTTATACTTAGGTACTCACACTTGGGTTTCACTAATATCCATATTCGAGAAAGATGGCGAAAGATTTGCATCGCGAGTGATTGAAATAACGAATGGACTTTTAAATTGAGGTTCATCGAAACATGGGAAAGCCTTTCTTGCATGGTAAGGCTGGAACTGGGTTGTAGCATATTCCCTAAAGGAAAAAAAGAACATTACATATTTAATTTGTATGAGTCGAAGTATTTCAAAGAGCTTGAATTAACTTTTGAATTTTACCTCTTCTCCGTACCAATATAGTAGTATCCTTTATAGAAACCACGGTCATGAGGATTTTCATTAATACTACCTCGATAGCTGACTGTTATTGTATAATTTCCTGGCTCTATAGTAGAAGCGAAATTGATCTTTAGCACTTCGTAATAGCTGTCAATTTCGAAAGAATTTGGAAACTGGAGGTTAACAGGTTGGTTATTTCCATCAACAACTGTTATATAAGTTATTGAAACTACGTTTTGGTGCATGACAATTTGTGTGAGATTCTCACGAACCTGAAATTAGCGTATTTTTAGCTAAGTATACAAATGTCAATAAAGGGCAGTGGTCCCTCTCACGGAAAATTTTGTATTCACCAAGGCATGTGTACCATTGTACATAATAGTTTGTATGCGTTTCACAGAATATAACTATCATAAGGGCCATCGAGTTGCTTCATTTTGTCAAAACATGTACAATCATCCAAAAAATATTCTGAATGTTTGTCTATTTCAAAAAAAAAAACTTCGAGTATTTTTAATTGGCGTTCTTTCGGAAACAGCAAATTTGTTTTTCATATTTCAGATTTCATTGAGGTGGATCATGATGTCAAGGAGTACAATAGTCAATGGCGGTTATTGTTTTTGAAAACCCATCAATAAAATTTAACATAATATCATTACTATGTCAAAGTCATGTCATTCTTAACCGACTTTTAGGTACTTTATCTAAGAGATAACCAAATATAATCAGTAATAATAATTATACTGATAAGACTGATGAATTTATTGAAAGCATTATATCTAAATCTTTATCATACTTCACGATATCGATAAATTTATTACACTTATGAAAATAATTTCGAAATGATGATCCACACAAACATCAAACTGTAAATTAAATACCGGTTACGAATCTTATCATTCGTCATAAAAAAATTAGGTTTCGATCGGAAAAACCAAATTATATATTATATATGAAATAACGAAATTAGTGAATAGGCATCTTCTAGATAAGCGCGCTCAAACTTAGACCTCATCACCGCTTTCCACGAAGCATGATTGTCGTAAAGCAATCGTATTAAATTGCAAACAAAACCTTTTTGCAAAAGTAGGACAAAATATGTGCGCTTGGTTTTTGACATTTTTAAAAGGACGGCAAAAGCGACTGGAGAGAAAACTTTCGATTCTAGTCTGTTTTAAAAATGTTTACTTGATCTTATCAAAAGATTGAAATTAAAAATGAAAAACCACTCACCTCAACCTCAGCTTGCACTAAACCATCGAATCTTGATTCGGACAAATAGACGTCAAGATCCACGTAAAAGTAAGTTGGTCTCACATTGTCCAAAAGCCTGTATTGAGGGTTATCAAGATTTGTGGTATATCCAATTAATTCAAAATTTGATAAAACCTCTTCGGGATCCGCATGGATGAGTCCCACGAGAAAGAACAAAAATAAGACTATCTTTACGGGACCTGAAATAATTCAACAGTACTCATTATCTTGTTTAGTAAGGAGACATCAGTTACATATTTAACTCTTTTTAATTTGATTTAAAAGTGATTGACAAATAAATTTATTGGACCCCAGGGCTTACCACTAACTTCTATTGCGCTACAAATGACGACCAAAAACATGCGAAAAACTAAGTTACATCGCTATTTCGTATCGTGACATATATATTTATACGTCATGCTCATATAAAATTTGAATCGTTTTACTGTCAAAATTGAATAGAATTTTTACCAAAAGTTACTGGCAAGCCCGCTGTTGTATGAAAATCATAATATAACTCTTACCCATGGTGTTCACGGCGAGTCCCACTCGCCTACTAAAATGAGGCATAATTTTTCATAATAATTTTTGTTTATCATTAATCAGTAATATTATCTTACCTATATTTTAGTATTAATATTTTCAATAAAATATCAAATACGATATCTGATAACCGGTTTCATAATGCAATTTATTAACTAGCCGTGCGTTCGACTTTGCATATAGACACGATTCTTATAAAACTTACATGTATCTGTAGTATCCGTCTGTTTCTTATTTTACCACGGATAGACGAAAAAACTGATCTAAAAAACTTGGTCTTATAACGAAACAATGAAAACAGGAAAAAGGAATCCTTTTAGGGTTCCGTAGCCAAATGGCTAAAACGGAACCTTTATAGTTTCGTCATGTCCGTCTGTCCGTCCGTCCGTCTGTCCGTCTGTCCGTCCGTATGTCACAGTCATTTTACTCGGAGACCATTGACTCTATTTATACGAAATTTACTAATTAGGTGTATTCCATGAACCGCACAAGGATTTTGTAATAAAATCTTAATATATATATGAATTAAGGGTAGCAGTCCATACATGTAACTGAGGATTAAAAAAAAATTTCAACGTATGGCAACTTGTGCAATATCTTTGGATAGTTCTTTTTAAATGATAAGGAGGTTTGATTTTGAGTTTTTTCATTAAGCCAGTAGTTGTTGAGATATTAGCTCCTAAAGTCGTAAAAATCGTGTCCCCCTCTAACTTTTGAACTATGGGATTTAAAATTCTGGAAAAATTTGAGCTTGTAGAATACCACATGAACTTTCATCCACATTTAGTTTGAAGAAGATAGGTCTACAAATTTAAGAGATATATAAGTTTTTGCCATAACTTTGTTTTTCATATTACTTTTAATAATTACTATGAAATTACCAACTTATTTTTGCGGTCGGTTTTAATTCGTTATTATTTTTAAAACCGTTAAGATTCTTCATAACCTTGCCATCACCCATTTACGCCTGTTTTCTCGATTTATTCAAGGCATTTTAATTACGATATCTTATGGCAGAAATTAAAACTCACTGGCATGCCTGAAGAGATCAACAGGATTTTTAAGTTTTGGTATAAAAATCAGGTTACTGTTGTGCGCTGGTCAGAGAGCTACTCAAGGTCTTACAGGTTGGAATGTGAGGTGAGGCAGGGTGGCCTGACCTCACCCAAGTTGTTTAATCTGTATGTAAATGCCCTAATACAGACGCTCAGTAGCACTCGTGTTGGATGTTATATTGACGGAGTCTGTCTGACATTAGTTACGCAAACGACATGGCTCTGCTGAGTGCATCTGTCTGTGGGTTAGCAAAACTGCTAAGTCTTTGTGAGAACTATTTTAAACGTCATGGCTTAGTCTATAACTGTAAGAAAAGCGAATGCATGGTCTTTCAGGCCAGGGGAAAATCGATTCCATCTATTGTACCTGCTATCAAGTTACACGGAGTTCCACTAAAGAGAGTTGAATGCTTTAAATATCTTGGCCATGTAGTATTCTATGACTTAAAGACAATGCAGATATTGAGAGAGAACGTAGGGCTTTGTTCTGTTAGGGCAAATATGATTGTTCGCAGGTTTGCTCGTTGCTCAATGCCAGTCAAAATAACGCTTTTCAGAGCTTACTGCACCACATTTTACCCTAGCAGCCTGTGGGCAGACTATACACGGAAACAGTACAACGCCCTGCGTGTACAATATAATAATGCTTTCAGGATGCTAATGGGTATGCCTCGTTTTTGTAGTGCATCGGGGAGGTTTGCCGAGGCGTATGTGGACTGTTTTTATACCATTATGCGAAAGCGGTGCACATCGTTGTTGCGCAGGATTCTTTCCAGCTCAAGTGGCGTCCTGAGAGCATTTGTTAATAGAAGTTGTTTGTATGTGAACTACTGCTATCGGATTCACGTGCTGACAAATTAATCCTGTCTTAGGTTAAATAAGTTTTAGAAATTACTAACAAATAGGCGTAAGATACTTGTATTACTAACAACATATGATCCATTGTTGGTCGAAATAAAGTTATTATTATATATATTATTATATAACCATGCTGCGGAACCCTTTAGATTCAACTGTGCATGGTCCACAACGCACTTGACTGGTAATTTTTATAAATAAAACCAAGCCCTTCCACTTATTACGAGGTTAGATTTATTGCTATGATTGTTACAAAGAATGCATTAACTTAGCTTGCCAAGCCTTAGCTGTTTATTATAAGATGTGTTAATATACGTAATAATTACAACGAAAATTGATAACATTATTAAGAAATTAATACTTATAGGAGAGTGAACTTGAAGGTTAAAATTGTTAATGTTATTGGTAATTCGAGCTTTTCGCCCAAGGCTGGAAATCTAAATAGAGATTGCGCCCTCTCGTAGTCACAAAGATGATGTCATTGGAGTGTCGCCCGCCTACGCGTGATTTGATAGACATATATTATAGATTACAGACACCTTTTTTGTTAATTTTTTTTTTTTTATGTTAGAAGTTGGCAAACAAGCATACAGCCCACCTGATGGTAAGTGGCTGCCGCAGCCTATGAGCGCTTGCAGCACCATTAGTAGGTGCCACTCACGCGTTGCCAACCTCGAGATATTAGTTCTTAAATCTCGTTCGCCCAGTAATTTCACTAGCGTACAATGCCCTTCAAACTGGAACACAGTAGTGCCTAAGCACTACTATTTGGAGGCAGAATATTGGACACTGCGGTGGTAGCTAGCCGGCCTCTTGCAACAAAAGACCTACCACCAGTGTAACATCACAAACATCACATGCTGAATTTTTGTGTCTGATTGTATATTGCTGTTGGCCTATTGGTCTTGATAGTGACACCGCATGAGGGATCCGAAAACAAATATTGACATGTAGAATTTCACAAGCACACAGACCGAAGCAGATGTGTAAATCATAATTACAAACATCTATACCTACCTAGTGGGATTCAAACCCGCGATGGATGATCGCGATGGTTTAGGTAAGTTTCCTACTGCGCCAAAACTATTTTCTTTGCTCGTTCATAATTATACAAAACACTTAACATGTCCTTGTTGATTCATTAAATAAATAATTTGAATATTTCTTTCTTAATTTTGTGAGATAATCTACGAAAAAGATTTCAAAGTGTAAAAAAGGGATGACCAATCTGTTACCTTTTTCATATCACAAGGGTGGCAAAAAAGAGTACAGCCCTTCTGATGGTAACTATTATTATTGTAACCTTAGGTATGCAATGTGAACAGCATTACAATCGTGCTACCACCTCAAAGGATGGAGTGACAGAAAAGAAAAGTATAAGAAGGGGTGGGTGTTTGGATATTAGCACTCCCACTCATCAAATGAAATTCAACAGTACGGATACTGTTACTTCACGAAGATATTTTGTGGAAGAGTAGTACTTCCACATGTAGTTCTGCTAATCATTCATGCTGTAAACAGCGAGAATTGACTACTAAATTTAGTTATAAGTGAAAATAACATTCTACGTACTTCCATAAAGTGGAACTCATTGCCAGCTCACGTGTTTCCTCTATCCTATAATATAGTCAGTAATTCTTTTAAGGGGCTAGGTATTTGCATTTTCAACAAAATTCCAGATTGCTTATTGGAACTGCCAACAAGCAAGTTCCAAATGTACATAAAAATAAACTTATCAATAAAGCCTATTATTCGTTAGAGGAATATTTTTCCGATAAAAATGCTTGGGACTCTTAATATTGCTGGATCTTATTCAAGAACCAAATTTTATATGAAAGAATACAATTAAAAAACATAATTATATTTGAATTGAAAAGAGTAACTGTCGAGTTTCTTGTCGGTTCTTCTCGATAGAATCAACCTTCCGAACCGTCGGTAGCATTTGACTATTCAAAAGTAGTTTTTAAAAGTCTACTTGAATAAAAATAATTTTGATTTTGATTTTATAATGGGCTCCTTCAAACGAGGCGTGAAGAGGCATCTTGCGGGTAGACAGGGCGAGGGTGGCTAACGCGGATGCATTCTGCAACTCTGATAGCCGCCTTTGCGTTTGGACTTTATTTCCACTTACCATCAGGTGGAGTAGAGTAATCTGCCTTCCTTTTCAAATAATAAAAAAATACGTAAAAATTTCATAATTGCTGAAAAAGCTTCACACACGCAGGCAAAGCCACGGGTCAACTAATTAATTTACACAGAACAAGAAAATACCATAGTAATCTTTGTGCTACTTTCAAGAACAATATTTAATCATAACAATATAATATGTATATGTAATTATGTCGCAGCGAAATTGTAATTGTGTTTTTTTATGATTTGACCGAGTGATACGCTCATAGCCGGGTGGGTAAACTATCGATGAGTAAAGCAACTTCAGGTGTGGTCAGTCACTAAATGGGTGATTGCATACTGGTATTTCAACTGAGCGTCTCCTTGCTTCGGAGGGCACGTAAAAGGTCAGTCGGCTGTCATCAATTGGATGACAGTCGATAAGTCAAGTCAGAGGCCTACGGGCGACCTGAACAACTTTGCCACTAGGTTGGCCACTAACCACTGGATTAGAAGAAGAACCGAGTGATACTGTTAATCGTAGAACCTTCATACGAGTACAATGTCACGGGTAGATTTCGGTTATATTGTAATTTCATTAGTCATAAGTCCTTAAAAATCAGAAATATTAAATTACTTATTTTTGTTCTCCAAAAGTATTAAAAAAACTCTTGATAGACGCTGTTCTAAGAGTATATTGGAAACAGGAACAATCATAGATATTTTCATTGATTTATTTATAGTTATCAACCTAGTTATCAACCTAGTTATCAACCTATTTTATCAACCTTCCGAACCGTCGGTAGCGTTTGACTATTCAAAAGTACTTTTTAAAAGTCTACTTTAATAAAAATAATTTTGATTTTGATTTTGATTTTGGTTATTGTGTATGTTCCTGGACTCCAAAACAGGATAAACCTATCTTAATGGAAGCTGTTGAGTGTGTAGTGCTTATTATTTTGATAAAACTATCCTTTTAATTAATTATAATATTTTTGGGTGACTAAATCAATCCGATACCGATTATCTTTGACTGCTTTATTAGTCACACTTTTATTTAAGTAGTCATTCTTATCGTGTTATTATTGTGCAACAAAACAAAAAAGACACGAGTATTTTTACTTTATTTTATCTTTATACTTTTTCTGGTAACCCACAGGATAGACAGGAAGGATTGAGATGGTCGGAGGTTGGGCCTCCGCTCTCGCGCTCTCACTCATCGCACGAAACGCAACAGTACCTACCGATACATTTACTCTACTCCAATTTGTGCTGGGAGAAGTATTAGAACCACGCCTTCTACTACGAAATATTGTTTTTACGATTTCATTTTCAAGTTATTACGAATTAGATATGATTATATATTGAGTAATCATTTCACTCGCAGCTGTAACAGCTAAAAATTTCTTTCTTAGGAGGAAAAACAAGATGAAAGATTTCTATAATATGTTTATTGAATATAAAATATAAAATAATAAATATTTAACGTTAAGCCATTAAATTAAGAGCCACAGCTGTAATCAAAGTTACTAAGCTTAATGTTGCAATATTTGCTGCATCTGGTTCACCACCAGTATCCCCATCTCCGCCATCGCCAGTCTCATCATCTAAAACATCCTCAACATAACCAGTGTCAAAGAAGTTCTCGAATTCAGTCAAACGTCGAGCAGACCATTGTAAATTATTTCTTGTTGTTGCCACTCCGCTTATGCCAGTGTCGTAAGCAGTGCCAAGCACTTCGCGATTCTGTTCTAACCACTCCAAGAACTAAAAAAAATATGCTTATTAAAGAGTTGTACAGACAATAATTAAAATTTGTTATCTCTAATGTTAATAACGTTCTGTTACATCGCTAGCTACTACAGGCTATATTAGTCGAAGTGCTGCTCAGTTACGGACCTGGTTTCTGCCCGCCGGTCTGAACTAGCTACTATACTAAGTGATTAGAGAAAGTCAGATTTACGCGAGATTCTAACTGCTTATTGAAATTATAAAATAAACATAGAGCTAGTGCTTTTGGTGTTTTATTTTTTTAAATAACGAAGGGCACTACACCAACAGTTCGTTGTTCGTTCGTACTGTTACGGTGAACCTTATCAAAGGGATATAAGGTTCAAAATCGATTGCTACCCTTGCTGTCTATTTGCTTCGTTCGTATAGGTTCTAGAAAGATGTTTTCTCGTAATGTGTCGTATAACATTTCGTGGGCGGAACTTTCTCGAACCCGTTCTGCACTATATATAAGCGGCTCGGCGCGTCGACTGAGTCGTTCAGTTCTGAGCAAGAAGCGAAGAAACTACAAGCAATACAAGTGAGCTCGGCTATTCTTTTAGACTGGGATTCACCTGCGATTTGTGGAGTTCTGTTGTGTGATCTAGAAGATCTCATTAAAGTCTCATTTAGAGCCATCGGGTGTTTTCTTCCAAATTTGTGAACCCCAGCCCGTAACAGTACGTTTATTTTTGCATTTGCAATCACTCTATTGTTTATCTTATATCTTTAAACGAACAATCTGAATCGAGATCGAATCTGGATCTCGGAAACGGCTCCAACGAATTTCATGAAATTTTGTATGGAGGTGTTTTCGGGGGCGATAAATCGATCTAGATAGGTAGACTCCAGTTCCAGCAAATATGACACTAATTGTTATTACACTATTATTGCTTTAACGACCTAGCAAATAAACTAGAAAGCTAAACCTCAGTAGATGGCGTTGTAAAATATTATTCATATTTCATAATTATGTAATTCGTATTTAAATAAAAAACACGATTGACTAAAAAAAAGTTAAAAATACCGAGAAAATACATAGTTATACAGGTACTATACATTACTGATTATTTATGTATTCTATTTAGTCGTAATCAAGAGATGAAGAGGAATAAAAACTAATTTGATAATGCATAAATACCTCTGTTATTTGAGCTTCGTTTCGCAAACGGCTAGCAATATTGCTTATAGGGGTCGCAGCACCAACGCTGTGAAGTTGAGAAATTAATAAAATCATTTCCAATGTAATTTAGGAAAAGGCAAATAAATAGTTATACAAATTATTCATCATGCTTAAAAGCATAATATATCACATACTTAGAAATTATCTGATTAATGTTTGTCTTCATCCAGTTAAGCAATCTCATTGTATTTTCTTCATTGCCTGATACTGCTGAGGACCAAGCCGTACTCAAATCTTGAGGTCTTATAGTATCATCACCAGCAATGATTGCGTTGAAGAATCTGTCAAGACTAGGTGAATCTAAAGTACATCCAGCTGCTTGTATCATGACAACGACTTCGCTAGCAAGATCTTCAACGAGGAAACGATTCCAGAAATAGTCGAAATCAGCAGCAGTACCAAGCCTGAGACCGGTACAGTAGACCCATGGACGCATGTTTGCTGGTACGCTAGAAATTTAAATAAATTGGTAAGATTGCATAGCAATTAAAATTTATGTTTTATTTGAATTTATTATTTTTTTCTAATGATTAAAAGAAAATATTCCCTTACATAAAATTTGTTAAAATATAATAAAATGTGTATCTTACAATCCACCATTTCTCCAACTTGCGAAGTTTTGCTGAGCAGCTGAAATGCATTGAGGGTGTCCAATTTTGCAAAGGAATGTCATGACATGCATTCTAAGTAGACCATCCATGTACGGCTCACCAGCAATTTCAGAGAAGCCGAGACGGGCTGTGATTGCTTCGCTTAAATCTATAGCTATATTCTAAAATAAATAAATAAACATTACACACTCAACGCCCTCTTTTTGGATAGTTATAGGATATAACATATGCTATATCGGGGGTACGGAAACATACACAATGACAAGGATAAACACTCCCACAACCAAAAAACATGCTTGTACGACCAATACACACATTTGCTCCGAGCGGAAATCGAACCCGCGACCTGTGGCACTTAAAGCAGATTCACTACCGCTGCGCCACAAAGTCATTATTCTACTTCAAAAACAATAAAATATTAATCATATAACTTGATATCTCTTCTTCAAAAAAGTAATCATAAATTTTATCTAGAACGAAACAAAGTTATAATGATAAGAATATCAAGCAAATATGTCAATAAAAGCTATTTTTTAATATTCAATTTGTGCGAAATAAATCGTTAAAATGAAGTAGCAGTTTGCCACTGACCTGCAATCTTTGCAATTGGGTATTATTATATGAAAGTCGTCCAATAGCGAAATTGAAACCTGTAATAGCAGCAATCCAAGGTGCGTATGCATCTTCAAACTTCAAGAATGACAAAATATTAAAAGCTCTATCGTAAGTTATAACTCCAGCTCTGGCAAATACAAAAAGATCATCAACTATCTGAAAAAAGAAATTATTGAATAAAATATGACACAATTTATAACGACAGGTATCAGTGTTCTACAAATAATGTAATCTTAATCTGTTTATGTATAACTATGACCACTATTATAAATATGTGAAATAAGTAGCATAGTCAATAAATTTACATGAGGAACTTAATCTAAAAGATGTTTTTTCAAAATTTGGCACTTTAATAACGAGAACCGTGTTTATTTCTCATAAATATGGATTATGTATTGTGTGTTCAACTTGACTTTATGGACTTTATTTTACCTGAGCACGATTCAATTCATGAATGACTGTTCTGTTCGCACTTCTTAAGGCTCTTGTTAGAAGAATCCAGTTTGTATCATCATAGTTAACCTTGTAGAAACCTAAAAAAAATTGAAATATTTATTTTTATTTTTCTTTTCTTCAACAACGTGTGATAAATTATTAATTCTAATTATTATTATACAATAATATCTACTACCAATATCAACACGTTGACAAAAAGATAGTAAAAATTCTTACCAGATTCCTGTTTATTGAAAATTACCCATTCAAAGCCCTGTGTGCCTCTTTGAATTACAGTGGCTTGCTCTGTTATAATTTGCGATGGTTTTAAATTATTAAATTCTGGGTCTCCTGCTCTAGTCCAAGTTATAGGAATCTCCCATAAACTAGGATAGTTAGAATTTCCAGTATCACGTTCCCAGCGAGCCTGAAAAGACATTAATGTTAAAATCATACTTATTTTATTGATCTAAATAAAATATCATTACAAAATATCATGCTCAAATATGAATGCTCACCTGGGTAATTGTCATTTGACCCGTTCTTTGATTGATGCTGACAGTTAATACTGGATGGCCAGCTTTTTCAGACCAAGATCTAAAATATGAATCTATTGTGATACTGCCATATTGTGTAAGTGCATTGTCTTCTGCGGCTGCTGCATCCAAAGCTTCGAACAGATGATGTGGTTCAGCTACATCGAATTGTCTGCAATTTTTTAATAGAAAAATAAAATCATGTCTTGGTGTAAATACAGGCAAATATTCAGCGTTATATATATAGTATCTAAAAAGTTAGATTACCTAGCGTTAAGGTAGCTGCGAAGTCCTTTAACAAAAGTCTCTTCACCGAGTAAATGTTGAGTCATTCTTAGGATAGAAGCACCTCTTGCATAGGTTATAACAGAAAAGTGAGCCGAAACAGTAGCAGGACTGTTAACAACTGGGTTAGTGAGCGCGTGAGCACTGTCAACAGAGTCCGATAACATAGCAGTTTGAACTTGTTCTACAATGAATCGGATATCGTATCCCAATTCTGGAACAACCTAAAATCAAAATTGAGCATGTCAAGTAATAATACATCTTAGGGTAATTTATTTAAAAGTAATGTAAACATACCGATTGTGTGAGATAGTATTGGTAAAATCTGGCAAAACCTTCATTAAGCCATAAATTGTCCCACCAGGCGCAAGTTACCAAATTACCGAACCACATGTGAGCTACCTCATGAGACACTATATTGGCCACGCGTTGTTTGTAGAAATGATTAGTGTTCTGTGGATCGTAGAGAATTAACGCTTCTCTAAAAACAGAAATTAATTTGAATAATGATATGATCATAACGTGTATTCCAAACCCTCGAGTTAACGTATTAATATATTACCTGTAAGTTAATAAACCCCAATTTTCCATTGCACCAGCAGAGAAGTCAGGAATAGCCGCTTGCTTCATTGTTATATTTGGGGCCATTGTGTAATATGGGATTCCAGTGTATTGTTCCATAGCATCAAGCAGAAGTTCACCAACTTCAAGAGACCAATCACCAGTAGTGCCAGCGTTGTCTCTAGCATATATGTCAAAGGGACGAAGGGCATTAGTGCCCGTGGACACCCTCTGGTAATGAGATACTATAAAAGCGATTAAATAGGTTGAAGTCAATGGTGTTGTGTAAAAAGTTTCGGCAGTTCTTCCATTTCCTAAGCTGGAGAAAAGAAAACCATCATTAAAATTACAATAATTATCATCTTACCATTTTCGGTAAACTATAATAACATTTAAATCATTATTTTCATTTAGTAAAAATTTATTACTCTTGAGTGCTCCTTATTGGCATGTTTGAAATGCTCGGGCTAAAGCTGTTTTCTCTATTGATAGTGATATCAAAGTACGCTTTGAATGAGGGCTCGTCATAGCAAGGGAAAGCCTGACGAGCATGACCAGGCTGGAACTGAGTTGTGCCCATCCACCTGTAATCAATTATATAATTTTATAACATTATTGAATAATATAGTCGTAATATAGTAGCCTAGTAACCCAAAAGTAGAATGCTGGTGACCCAAATTGCCATTCCCTGACTCCATATCTTACCTTCACTCCTTCCTACCAGCCTTTATTTCCAATCCTCTTTCTACCTCTCTCCCAATCCTCGTGACTTACAAGCTACGGTAAATGGTTTATTACCATTGTGCTTATAAAAACGAAGTACTATTGCGTGATTAAACAGTCTAGCAGATTTCGAAATAACTATAATTAATAAAAATGAAACAAAATAAACTCGTAATAAATACCTTCTGCCTGTGGAGTCTCTGTACCAACTTCTGTAGAAACCTCTCATATTGGTCTGCAAATTGCCCGTGAAAGTAGCCGAGACAACGTATTCTTGACCCACTTGTAAATCCACGTTAGTACCAATTCTTAAGAAGCTCCATGGCATCTCGCATTCGAATGTATTGTTAGTAAGACCAATCAAGTTGTTATTGAGGCTTACTGTTAAAGTGTGAATGGTGAGGTCGTTGCAATGCATCACAATTTCTCTTACATTGCTCACTGTGGGCGTTATGTATATCGAAGCAGAGCCATCAAAAGAAAATGCTCTAATATTAGGACTAGGTACTACATCGAAATACGGTGTAAGGCTTATTTCGTATCTGGATGGTCGTGTGGTCGTGGGTAAGCGGTAAGCGGGGTCACGCAACATCCTGGCGAATTCTTCCCACTCATCATCGGGTACGGGTATAGGGCTTAAGGTCGATAAGCCCTGCAGGAGAGCAGCCCCCAATATGAGGGTAAACCAGCAAGAAACCTTTAAAAGCAAAAGCATAAGTGAGATAATTATCTATACATCATAAAGATATATCGTTATATTTATAATTCTACTGTAATGTAGTTCTGTGTGTATGTTACTGAACTCCTCCTAAATAGCTGGACCGATTTTGATGATTTTTTGTGTGTATTTCGGTGGATTCAAGAATGTTTTAGATTAACAATTGGACCTGGTAGGGGGCGCTGCTATCGGGTCTCACTCGGGTCTTTTTTCATTTTCGTGGCAGGACAACGTCTGCCAGGCCCACTATACATATAGATCTATATAGACAGTCAGGTTCTTCTTAAAGAAAATATGTTTTAAATTTTCCACTATTATATATTTTTAATGTTTATTTTAAAAGTTAGTATCATTTTTGTATATATATGATGATAAATATCAGTCAAAGCAAGAGTTGACGCAATTAGGCTTATATGCCATGAAAACAATTAATTATTATATTATGGTTATCACAGATAATTATATCTTATACTTTGAAAAGTACGTTCCTTTATCTCTAAATACAACTTGATTACCCATCACTCACAAAAACACCAAAAAATACTTATATTTTAAGTCAGCTTACGAAATAAGGACCATAAACTCTTTTTGAGATTCAAATGACGACCTCTACTGAGCTGCATCGCTATTGCCTACCGCGACATACACATACATGTGTATTATATATACACATGCCCGAATATATAAATCTGAATCGCTTTACTATCTGAACTTAATTGCATCGAAATAGTATTGTTACTAAGAGCTCATGCTCCCCGCTCTCTTACTTTTTATGATCAAAGTTTTTACAAATATATCGTAGTTTCTGCAAAATAATTCACTCATTGCCTCACAGGAAAGCTAGTTCATTTTTCGCCCAAAGATTCGGGTTTGCGATTATTATTTTTTTCGGAATGTGTATTGCTATTGGCCCTACTGGCCTTGACAGCCTCACCGAGCGGGGGGTTTACGATTCAGCGGTGAAATGCAGCTTGCCACCTTTCTCCGTGGGTATTATTTGTACAGTTTTAATGATTTGTAAATACGTTTAAAATGGTGATCGTTGCTCTAACATTGACATTATCCGCGTCGGGACGTGACGATCCCATCTCCCGCTGTTGGGCTAGCCTCTGTCACAGCGGAAATTATCCCACCAGTGTAATCAGTTACACTGGTGGTAGATCTTTTGTTGCAAGAGGCCGACTAGGTAGGTACCACAGCAGTGTCAAATATTCTGCCGCCAAATAGTAGTGCTTAGGCATTACTGTGTTCCGGTTTGAAGGGCACTGTATGCTAGTGAAATTACTGGGCGGACGAGATTTAAGAACTAATATCTCGAGTTTGGCAACGCGTGAGTGGCACCTTGTAATGGTGCTGCAAGCGCTCATAGGCTACAGCAACATCTTACCATCAGGTGGGCCGTATGCTTGTTTGCCAACTTGTAACATAAAAAAAAACTCTGTTCGGTTTTTTTTTAATTCCCCTGTCGTATATCAGAGAACAATATAGCATTCTGTACTCATCTCTACTCAAACATAAAAAAATTAATCCAGAAACCGTATTTACATTTAACCGTGTTGACGTAAGACAAATATGGTGGTATCGTATGGATCACTTCGGTACTTTTTTGTTTATGGACTGTGAGTTGCTGCTGCGACTCCGGTGTTTTAACCGATGCCCCGGCCAGACGGTAGCGGAAGAAAACCGCTTTAAAACATAACGACGGACTATCATAGAGGGAAACTGCCTCATTAAAAAGTTAATCTCGGTGGGACCTCTAGGCCTTACTGACGGTTCACGCCGGGGTGTCGCGGTTGGTCACTATGGCGCAAGGTGGGAACTTGGTGGTTTTAGTGGGTAGGGGTTCAGGTCCGGTGTGAGAGTGCGAAACGCATTTTCCCGAGTAAAAATTAGGTACAACAATAGCTAAAGAGCCCAGCATCGAGCCTGAATACTGATATAAAGTCTTTTTTAAATATTTTTAATTCTTTTTTTAGATAAATAAATTATATCTAATTTAATAAAAAAATTAATCAACACTCCAACTCACCATTTTGCTGGTTTGTAATAAAAATGAAATAAATTACAGTATATTTCTAATCGCTATCTTTATAATTTTAATCTAAAGAATCGTTAATAGATTTTGTTTATCTTATCCGTATTTATGTATAATATTGTAATTAAGAAGCTATAAGGTCATTTATCTTAAGGTTCCTTATTACAAAATATAAATAAATAAACGCTGCACACTCAACGGCCCCCATTAGGATAATAGTATCCTGTGTCGGGGGTCCGGAAACACATACAAAGACAAGGACAAATACACCCATACTGGAAATTATGCTTGCATGATAAATACGAACATATTATGCTCCGAGCGGGAATCGAACCCGCGACCTGTGGCTCTTAAGGCAGGTTCGCTACCGCTGCGCCACAACGTCGTCGAATATATTTTTTTATATTTATACTAAATATATTTTTTATTTTTTACTGCACATTGTCCCGTATTGCTGAGGAGAGTGGTGTGAGAACTGATACCATCTTTTTTTTTACAAATTTTTAGGATTTTGATATTTCTCATTTTATTTAGTTCGCAATTTCGTAGTGGCCACCATCGTGATTCTGTAACTTTTTCATAACAAACTATATTGCACAATTATAGTGTCATCAGAACTAAATTTGTGTACCAAATTTCAGATCAACAGGATGATGGTAAAATTTCAGCTACTAAATTGGATCCAATATAAGGCAAGTTAAATAAAAACCGTTGATTTTTTTATGTTCGAGGTGGCAAACAGAAGACTCATCTGAATATCTGCAACACGAGAGGGCATACAGGTAAGTTACTCTGTTTAAATGCAACTAGTTTAAGCCCGACCATCAAGAAAAAAATACCAACTCAATGATAAATCAAAAAAGATCTTTTATTAATTATTTCATCCAGTCCTTGAACTAAAATTGTAAAACATTGACATAGAAACATTTTATAACCATACCCTATATTTTACGATACGCCATTTTGTTAGTTGATTTGATATTGATAATTTACTGATTAACCTTCAATTTTTATTTTTATCTTTTCTGTTATATACTTAATTATGTACGAACAATGTCTGATAAGATTTCCTTACATTTGAATACACCGCAAATCGACTGTGTCGTAAAAAATTGCAATGAACAATTGCAGACATTTTGAAAAACCATTATTTATAATTACACATGATTGTATATTATGTTTATATGACGACGTTGTGGTGCAGCAGTAACGAACCTGCCTTAAGCGTCACAGGTCGTCGGTTAAATTCCCGCTTGGTACTGATGTTTATATTGCCCATACAGTGGGTGTGTTCATTTTTCCTTGTCATTGTCTATGTTCCCGAACCCCCGACTCAGGTTATAACTATCACAATGGTGGCCTAATTTAATCAAAATTTAAGGCTCAAATAGTAAAATGTATACAAATTAAATGGAAAAAATTACTCTGCAGTGTAAATAAAGATTTCCGTACATACTACTTAGCTAAGTAGTATTGTCAGTAGATTATAAAAGTTCTTATTTCTTTTATCTAACTCCTGCAAATAAATAATCAGAATCATATGAAAAAAGCTATTTACAAATGAAAGGCAAAAATTCTCACACGTGATTTCAAAAATAATAACCAATCTATACTAATATTATAAAGCTAGCTAAAGAAGAGTTTGTTTTATTCTTTTGACAGTCGGATCGAGACGATCAGATGCCGTTAGTTGGTGGAACAGAGCAGAACACCCGATGGGAGCGAAGCCGCGGCACACAGCTGTAATAGTGTAAAGTAATTTATCATCATCATCATCATCATGTCAGCCCAAAGACGTCCACTGCTGGACATAGGCCTCCCCCAAAGAGTGCCACAATGACCGTGTACTGCATGGGGGGCTTAATGCCGTAATCGCCACGCTTGGTATGCGGGTTGGCGATCGCAGTGTCTCCACCACACTCTAGGGATGCTGCTGCCCATTCCCCATGAAAAATCACGAAATATCACAAGGCGGAAGGGGGTTATAGTAAGATCTTCTTCGTCCTAGCATTATTCCCGGTATTTTTTATTTTACCCATCTCTTATTACTC
The DNA here is from genome assembly GCA_023373885.1 of Hestina assimilis. Lineage (NCBI taxonomy): Eukaryota > Metazoa > Arthropoda > Insecta > Lepidoptera > Nymphalidae > Hestina > Hestina assimilis. The sequence goes on along the minus strand of CM041746.1, from coordinate 14,175,527 downwards.
TTATCCGGATTTGACAGTTTACTAGTTTTTACGCGGAGCGATTGCCATCTGACCCCCGCTAACCTAATGGCGAACCAGTAACTCATTACATAAGAGCAATTTACTTATCAAGAGTTAACGATTATTATCAGATGTTATGTGCTAACAACCGGGATCGACAGCTTAACGTGCTCTCCGAGGCACGGTGGAGAGACCCACGGACAAACACTCAGTCACTCAGACCAAGACAGAAATTATAACAACCATCTGCCCGAATGGGAATCGAAACCGCAACCGTCGAGACTAAAGGCAGACTCACAACGCCACAACGATGTCCAACGGGGTATAGTAATATCACTTGAATTTATTTTTTGTCAAACGCATGTTTTCTAAACCGAAAACCGGCAGTGTAGTGTGAGGCGGCTTGATGAAACCAACGTTGATCTTCTACGAAGCACAGTTCTAATGGACTTGCAAGATGGTTATCCAGTTGTTAGTGTTGAAGAAAGTCTTGTAAATCCGTGGTCCGAGGACAATGTACATTAAATATTTTCATGTACTAGTACAATATATACTTTTCCATAATTACACCGTTTCATGAATATTAGTTTTGGGCCAGTCAAAAACCTTACTATATAGACATTTTTGTCATGGTTATTTAAGAAAATAATTACATGACCTGTTGTACCTGTATTTAAAAATATTCTAAAAATTTTGAAATTTTTTGTATTTGGTTTCGCAGGAGGCACCCTAAGAACGGAATCAAATTTGAGCCCCCGTGAGGACTGCTCCTTGTTCACGGCCTCTGTACTTGGTCCCCCCGCCCGGTGACGCTGTCAAGGCCAGTAGGGCCAACATCAATAAACTTTCCGAAAAATAAATTTTGATCGTTTCTAGTGTCGTCTAATCTCACTAGAACCTTTCCTTACAGTGCTTAAAATATATAGTGTGTCCCCCCACTCTAACTTTTGAACTATGGGATTTAAAATTCTGGAAATATTTGAGCTTATAGGACATCAAATAAAATTTCAACCACATTTGGTTTGAAGAAGATATGTAGGTCTACAAATTTAAGAGATATATAAGTTTTTCCCATAACTTTGTTTTTCATATAACTTTTAATAATTACTATGAAATTACCAACTTATTTTTGCAGTCGATTCTAATTCGTTATTATTTTTAAAGCTCTTAAAATTCTTCATAACCAAGCTGCGGAACCATTTAGTTTTAACTGTGCGTGGTCCACAACGCACTTAGCTGCTAATTTTTTTTATATCATGAATTCTTCGGTGTTATTATGATATCGTAAACCATGTGTCTTTTACGATAAATTTTAATATTTCAACTTAATGCCTAAAATTATGCAGGCCGAAGTTAGAAAAACAAAAAATTATAAAAATATTTTTAATAACTTCTACATTTAAGGAGATAGGGCACAATAGACTCTATACAATAATTTTTGCAAAACCTGTTAAACAAAGACCAACTGTTCACTGTGACAGCTAAATCAAGGATTTCAAAAGAATGAAAAGAATTCTTCTCAATACATTTTTTAAATGTTATGTATTTAAACAAAATTATAATACTAAGAAAAACTTAAACTAAAAAAACAGTGACTAGACTTCTTAAAACTAGTAACTCTTTTAAAACTAATTGTATACATTTTCTTCTTCGCACAACCACTCTGTTGAATCCACTTTCGCTGGTGGTCTTCCTAACCGATACGACCTCGGAACCTTCAAGAGAAGAGCCTATTCCTTCTTTAAAGGTCGGCAACGCACCTGCATGGGCTCTGATGTGGCAGATGTACATAGGCAGCGGTGACCGCTTAAAACCAGAAGAGCCTCTTGCCCGTTTGCCCCTTCTTACATAAAAAAATACGTTTCTACAATAGGACCCCAGAAAGTGTTCAAAACTTTCTACTAATCAATTTTAAAAACTGTTAAAAAAAGGTTATTATAGAATAATAAATAAATAAACGCTCCACACTCAACGGCCCCCATTAGGATAGTAATATCCTGTGTCGGGGGTCCGGAAACAAATACAAGGACAAATACACTCAGACCAGAAAATATGCTTACATGGTCAAAACAAACATAGTATGCTCCGAGCGGGTATCAAACCCGCGACCTGTGGCGTTTAAGGCAGGTTCACTACCGCGACGCCACAACGTCGTCGAAGAATAAGGGAGTATATTGAAGAAACCACACCTTTGGAATGAGATGATCTCTCCAGACTTTTTAGCGTTTGATTTAGATTTTGTATGGTTCTTTTTATGCAGGTCGAGTCACCGTACTAAGGGTGGTCACGGCTGCAGCAGTGGCTGCACTGGATGAGACTACATCGTCACCATTAACGAAGTAATCATTAATATCATCTTGGATCGTCGTTACCCACTGAAGACTTTGGCGTGATGATTCAGCACTATCAATTACACCTTGGTACGCATCTCCAAGTACTGCCTGGTTTTGAGTAGCCCACGCTTGGAACTAAAAGCAAAAAATAGCATACATTCATCGTCTTCTTGTTAACATTATTCCTGGTAGGTATTTTTTTTTATCCAGTGTTTCCTTTTCTGTTATCCGGATTTGACAGGTTACTGACCTCCGCACCTCTAAGGGCGAACCCGTAAAAGAGTTAACGATCATTATCAGATGTTATGTGATAACAACCGGGACCGACTTAACGTGCTCTCATGAGGCATGATGGGGAGTCCCACATGTACAAACGTCCAGATCGAAACAGATATTTATTTCCGTAACATCAAACATCTGCCCCCAGCGGCAACCGAACTCGCAACCACCACGCCACAACAGCGTCAAATAGCATAATTATATTCATCTAAAAGCTTAATAATAACACTGTTTATACAAAACATCAAACAATGTGAATTCAAGTATCGAAGAAGGATTTTTTTAGATCAGTTTATAAATGATGCAGTTCCAATTGAAACAACATTCAAAAAATACAATTGAATTGAGAACCTCCTGCTTTTTATGTCCAGTCGGTTAAAAATGTTGTCTAAATATGTAATGAAATACATTTCACCTGCGTAATTTCCGCATCAGAACGTAATGTAGATGCTACAGACTTTATGGGCAAAGTTGATCCAAATCTAGAAAGAAGAAAAATTATAAAAACCTTAATCTTGACTCACTTCGATCGACCTATATTCCGTCCATCCAATTTTTAAACTTTTGACATAAGAAAGCCTATTAAAAATCATAATTATTGACAAGTAAGGTATATAGAGAAATGCTTTTTTTTTTTTTGAGAAATTTGAGAAATTTCTAAGGCGTCGGGATGTGACGAGCCCATCGCCCGCTGTTGGGATAACCTCTGTCACAACAGAGATTATTCCACCAGTGCAATCAGTCACACTGGTGGTAGGTTTTTTTTATTGCAAGAGGCCGACTAGGTAGGTACCACCGCAGTGTCCAATATTCTGCCGACAAATAGTAGTGGTTAGGCACTACTGTGTTCCGGTTTGAAGGGCACTGCACGCTAGTGAAATTACTGGGCGAACGAGATTTAAGAACTAATATCTCGAGGTTGGCAACGCGCGAGTGGCACCTACTAATGGTGCTGCAAGCGCTCATAGGCTGCGGCAGCCACTTACCATCAGGTGGGCCGTATGCTTGTTTGCCAACTTCTAACATAAAAAAAAAAAAAAATGCATTCATTCATGAACACGTATCGATCACCGATAAATAGCTCTCAGCTTATGTAAAAAAACTTGTTAGTTAGTTGAAATTATTGGAATGTATATCATCTATATCTATATCTATAAATAGTATTAAACAAAGTCGTTTTTCTGTCCCCATATCCCTATGTTCGCTTAATCTTTAAAACTACGCAACGGATTTTGATGCGGTTTTTTTAATAGATAGAGTGATTAAAGAGGAAAGTTTATATGTATAATAACATCCATTAAATAGTGGAGAAATACTGTTATTTTTGAGGTTTCTAATGTGATGTCGCAAATAATTACATTTTTTCCGCTTACATTGCAACAAGCGCAGGCTGAATACTACGAGATTTATCAAAATAATGTACTAAGTATTGTACACATTGAAAAGGTCTACAGGAAACATCGCGATGGTATACGTCTATCTCTTATGGATATCCTCATTTTTTTCATATACATAGACTATATATTTTATACCCGTGCGAAGCCGGAGCGGGCCGCTAGTTTTATTATATACAATTACCAATAAGATAAGAAATAAATTTTGACTACTGAAAAATGTTATATTGTACTGAATATACAAGAAACATATAACAAATTAAAAAACTAAAATACATTAATATTATTTTCATAAAGAGTTAAAAATTTTAATAATAAATAAAGTCAACCTTATTTTAATATCACAAAGTTATATCTAGTATTAAGATTATCAGGATTATTTTACATTGAAAGATGTTGGGAAAAAATAGAATAACCATCTGGTTAATTCGATTTATTCATAAGATATAGTCTATTTTTATCAGAAACTAACGGGCCCGGCAGACGTTATCCTGACACGAAAAAATCTGTACCCCGATAGCAGCGCATCTAACGGAGTCTAATTGTGAACGAAAGTGACACCGGTTATAATTATTACCGGTTATAAAATAGGGGTTGCTGGTAGATAGGAGAAAATGTAGGGTTGTATGTATTTTTAAATAAATCATTAACATAATAGTCTAAAAATAAAAATACATTTTTGGGTTGGACCACCCTTAGCATTTATGGCTACGAAAAATAGATACCCGATATGCACACAAAATTTCATAAAAATCGGTTGCGCCGTTGCGCAGGAGTTTGGTACCGCGACACGAGAATGTTATATGTATAGTAGCGGGCCCGGCAGAAGTTGTCCTGTCACGAAAATGACAAAAAAGTGAGACCCCATAGCAGTGCCCCCTATTGGGTCCAATTGTTAATCTAAATCATTCTCGAATCCACCGGAATACACACAAAAAAGTGTTCCAAATCGGTCCACCCGTCTAGCAGAACTCCAGTGACATACACACGTACAGTAGAATTATATAAAAGATGGGAGAGACATCGATATTTATAGAGTGGTCTTTCTTTCTCTCTATAGAGTGGTAATGCATTAGTACATCGATAATTTTAGCTGTCACGAACTAACGTGTAGACTGAGACTTTTTCTTCCTAGCATTATTCCCGGTATTTGATAACAACCGAGACAGACAGCTTAACGTGCTCTCCGAGGCACGGTGGGGAGACCCACAGACAAACACCCAGACCGACACAGAAATTTTAACAAACATCTGCCGTCGAGACTTAAGGCAGACACGCTACCCACAACGCCACAACGTGTAGACTGAGTATAATTTTAAAAATACTTACGCCTTGATGAAAGCCTGAAGATGGCTTTGAATATAACTAAAGACGATATGTCTATTGCCTTCATTTCCAATTAACGCACCATAAAGGACTGAGTTAAAATCTTGAGGACTAATTTCCATGTTATTTGTAATAATATTGCTCAGGAGTCTGTAAAACATAGAATATTTATTAAAAGAATGGTAATAAAAATGTTATATATTTTACGTTTATTGATGACACCATCATGAGATGGGAATAATAATTGCTTAGGAGTAATAGGAGTACTAGCATTTGCACGCGGCTTCGTCCAAGTAAATGACGTTTTTCATTAGGCATCTTTGTTGCAATACGATTCAATGTACATATATCAGTAAAACCTTTCATTGGCTATTTCATCCTGTTAACGTTTCTTTTTTGGTGACAATAAGTGGCCTTCCAAATTATATTCCCAAAATTTATTAAAATCGGTGCAGTCATTTAGGCGTAAAGAGATTTAGGCGTGATGATCATTAAAAAAAAATTAGTCTGGATTCCATAAGACACATCTTACCGATATTAAAATCTTGCAGTTAGTTTTTTATTTAACGGGAACTTAACTTTCTTCCGGAATGAAAAATATCCTAGTTTTCAATCTAGGTAACAATCTATACCAATACCAAATTTAATCCAAATCCGCTAAGCCGTTTTTGGGTGATTGAGTACCTGTACTAGTAGAGCCATTCTCCTCTCAGTACAAATGCGCTGGCGCGATCGGGGAAGTGCTAGCACAGAAAAATGGCGTAAAGTAGGTACTGTTGCGTTTCGTGCGATGAGTGAGAGCGCCTGAGGCCCAATCTCCCACCCCATCTGTTCCATTACTTTCCCATCTCATTTCCTGCCTCCTATATTTTGGGTTGGCAACGCGCATGTGATACTTTAAGTATCGCAAGCGTCCGGTTGTGGTGACTGCTTACCATCAGGCGTACCTTATGCTTGCTTCCCAACCGTTATGAAATAAAAAATCAACAAACATACAAACTTTAAATTTTTTATTTTAGTAGGTTTAGAAATTCTCACGAATTCAGTGATGTCATGTGAGGTGTGCATCCTAAGCTCTGGAGTATTACGATTTTCTCGGTGTATGTATTGTGCTGGCGATAACGTTGCCAGAGGAAGTCGTAGTCCGCAGTGGTTCCATCACGAAGCGCGTTGCAATAAACCCAATCACGGTTGTTAACCGCAACTCTGTCAATGTAATTTACAAATTTATTCATTTTTAATTTCCGTTTTCAAAAAGGAAGAAGGTTCTTCGAATTAATTTTTGTCCCACTAAAGTTTGAAAAAGAAGGGTGAAAAAATTGGAGATTTTTTTACAGACTCGATTTTTTTTGACAATTTTGGCCTTTTATATTGTTTATTTATAAAATTTATTATTTATTAAAATATCCGAACCGATTTTTAATCTAATTCACACATAAACACACTTTTAGGTTTGATGGGGATTTGATTAAATTCGGCTTAGTCATTTGTGGTTTTTAAGGCAAAATAGCTGAAAAAAATATATACTATATTGGTACTACCGACTTTAAAATAAAAATATAAACATAAATAATACATAAAAATACACATAGGTGCCTTATATGCCGACTTCTAAAATTTTTGTTTATAAATTTTTGGTTTTAATGTTAATATTTTTCAAATATTTTTTTTCCATTTTTAGATCAGGATAAAGAGGTTTTTTTATAATGTTACAATGAACTTACTCAATTCTATTTACGACTAATTCACGGAATTGTTGATTAGCGGCATCTCTGCAGGCAGGCACATTTATACTACATAGGACAGGGGCCAGCTGGTATCTTAGATATGACCTCATGAAGCTCTCATTGGGAATCGGGTTATAAGTTAATTCACCTATAATATTCGATGTCAATCGAACTATTTGAGCCTACAAAAAACGAATAAATATAAAGACTGGTTCTTTCATTATTATTTATTAACCACACCATAGTGTTACGGGCTGGGGTTTACAGATTTGGAAACAAACACCTGCTGGCTCTTAATAAGACTTTATTGGGATCTTCTAGATCACACAACAGAACTTCACAAATCACAGGTCAATCGTAGTCCAAAAGAATAGCCGAGGTCACTAATTATCGCACTTGTTCACTGGTATCACTTGTAGTTTCTTCGCTTGTTGCTCGAAACTGAATGACTCAGTCAAAGCGCCGGTCCGCTTATATAACGCGGCACATGGGTTCGAGAAAGTTCCGTCCGCGGAACGCTATACTATATTTTTCGAGAACACATCTTTCTAGAACCCACGCGTCGTCAAATAAACAGTGAGAGTAGCAAGCGATTTCGAATAACAATAAATTACCAAAAGCACATCATTTAAAAAAACCAGCACAAGTGGGACCAGCTCTTTAAAGTAAAAATATCAGTTGGTACTTTTGCGTTTCGTGATCAGTGAGAGCGCCAGAGACCCAATCTCCAACCTCCTCTATTCCCTTCCTTTTATCCCTTCTCATCCTTTTCTTCCTATGCCTTGGGTTGGCAACGCGCTTGTGATACTTTAAGTATCGCAAGCGTTCATAGAATGCGGTGACTGCTTACCATCAGGCGAACCATATACTTTCTTGCCACCCGTCATGAAATAAAAAAAAATTAAAAAATAGCACAGTCAATATGTGGTTGATGCCTTACCTCTAATTTTGTAAGGTAAGCAGTACCAGCAAGCCTATTTCTAAGCCAATTAAAACCGGTAATAGCAGCAACCCAGGGTGCGTATTCAGTTTCGTTTTCAAGGAAGGATAGAATGTTAAATGCTCTTGCGTAAGTCATAAGACCGGCTCGAGCAAATTGGAATACATCGTCGACAATCTAAAATCGAAGTAGGAAACGCATGTAGACTTGGTACTAAGTCTGACAGAAAATCGGCGCAAAGTACTTGAGATGAAAGTATACTGTACAGTAGCTACTGTTATGATTCGTACGATGAGTGAGAGCGTCGGAGATCCAATTTTCCACCCCCTCTGTGCCCATTTTTCCCTTCTATCCCTTGGGTTGGCAATGAGCATGTGATACTTCAATTATCGCAAGCGTTTATAGATTGCACTGTTTACCATCAGGCGGACGGTATGCAAATTTGCCAACCGTCAAAAAACAAAGACAAAACCTGTTAGTCAATAATCAATTCTAAGTAACTATTTCTCCGACCTGAGCTCTGTTGTATTCATGAATTAATGTTCTATTAGGACCACGCAGAGTCATGATTATAAGATTCCACGTGTACTCGTCGTAATTAACTCTATAGTAACCTATAAACAAAACATTACTTTAATACATAACTTTAATATATTAATAATTTAAAAAAACTTTCAAAATGATGATTATTTACAAAATAATTACCACTTTGCTGCTTATTGAAAACAACCCATTGGTCTCCAGTGGAACCACGGTTAATTACAGAGACAGTACTACTGATAATATGACTAGGCTTCAGGTTATTAAAGTCAGGGTTGGCAGCAGTTGCAAAGGTGATAGGAATAATGTAATTCAAATTAGCGTTGGCGTAGCCAGTGTTAATGCTAAAACGACGCTGCAATACAAAACGTACAACCAAATATTAGCAACTTTAAATTTTTTCGGATACATAATACTTTCTTTTTACTTAAACCTATCTACAAATTAATCAAACCTGAGTAACTGTCATATCTCCAGTCTGATGATTCACTTGGATATTCAAAATTGGATGACCACTTTGTTCAATCCAACTTCTGGAATAGTCCATGAGTGAGAAGTTCCCGTATCGAGAAAGCACACCAGCCGCAATACCGGCAGCTTCAAGAGATTGGAAGAGATGGGTAGGATTTGCAACATTGAAGGAACTGAAACTCAAATTAGTTTTAATATTAATTAAAACAATTCAACGTAGAAGTATATTATTGCCATAAAATACTTACCGTTGAACTAAATAGTTTTGCAGTCCTTGGGTATAGACATCTGTACCAAGTAAGTGTTCCGTCATCCGGATAATAGCAGCACCTTTGTTGTAAGATATCGTTGAAAACATATAATTTATTGATTCAGGATTGCCAACATTTGGATTGCTTAGTGGGTGAGCAGATTCCGTTGAGTCAAACAACAGCGCTGTATGCACTTGCTCGTTTATAAAACGAGTCTTAAAGCCCATATAATCTTCGGCCTTTAATTCAATAAGAAAAATTTAATAAAATAAAATAATTGACAAATCGTCTATAAGATAGTTATTGTTATTTAAGTGAAAAATGCATACCAAATCAGTTAGATAGTACAGATAATATGTAGCAAAACCTTCATTAAGCCATAGGTTATCCCAAAATTCACAGGTAACTAAGTTACCGAACCACATATGCGCAATTTCAAAAGTGACAAATAATAAGCAATCAACTGCTTGAAATAATCATTAGTATGATCTGGATGGTACATCAAATATGCCTCCCTGTAATGTAAATAGATATTAATCAAAATAATATAATTCATAATGAAAATATTTATTCTAAAAAATTTAATTAACAAGTTGTTCGTCAACAACGAAGACGAAAAGTAAAAGAGAAATAATTACATTATTATGTTAATGAAGTGAGTAGAATAAGTAGAGCATTTAAATATATAAAACTATTCAATTATGAAGACGTTGAGAAGCTATTAACAACCTGAAAAAATAAAATAAAAGAAGTAATAATTAATAATTATAAATAAACATCCACACCACACTTACTATAAAAAAGCATACACATAAACGTACACACAAACACACACATGTGAAATTGTATTTCTTATGGGAAATAAATGATCTCAAACCGTAAACGCATGCACACGTAAACACACGGTTTGGATTAGCCTTTATTAACTAGTAATATAAGATAACTTTGTAATACTTTAAAATAATTTAATGGGAAGGAACTGACTTCTGGTCCACTGAAGTCCACTTCAGGAGTCAGGGCTACTTTTTATTTTTGTATGTATTGAAGAAAAATAAAGTATTATTATGATTATTATTATTATTATATCAAGCGTTACTAAAAATTACTTTTACCTCAAGTCAACAAAATTATAGTTAGACTTTTAATTAAAATGATGTATATAAAAAATATCATATTATATAACATATTACTTTCCTTTGCATTTTATTCAATCTAAACAAGATAATAGACAAATATCAGAAGTAAAATGTTGATTGTTATAATATATATGCGTATGTTTTTTATACCTATAAATGATGAGACCCCAATTCTCCATACCACCAACTTGGAAATAAGGAATAGCTGCATGGGTCATTTTTAGATTGGGATTCATGCTGACGTAGTCTATACCAGTGTGATTGTTCATAACATCTACTAGTCTTTTGCCAACATCCATAGCATATGCTGCTTGATTCTCAGCAATTGCTGATGGTCTTGCTATAATTTCATATTTAAAGTTGGCACTTTCTGTATCATACAGGGACTTGTATTCAGCAACGATAAGAGCAAGCAAGTATGTGGACATGATAGGTGTACGAGTGTAAACATCTTCTTCGAAGCCCCTAAAATATTTGTTTATTTTTTTTAAACATTACTTTGTCTAATGATTAACAAAGATTATAATACTCACTGTAGAGTCGTACTCCGAGACTCTGATAGTCTAGTACAAAACCAACTTCTATGTGTAGTGGGTCGTCTGATGATGACGTCAAAAGTTGCTTTAAAACTGGGCTCATCATAGCAAGGGAAAGCAAAACGCGCTGATGTAGCTTGAAATTGTGTAGATGCTATCCAACTAAAATAGTTACATCAAATTGAATTTTAAATAGAGAAAAATTAATAACTTCTCAAGAAACTAAACGGTTACCTAACAGATATTTGATTTGGATTATTTTTGAACGAAGTCTTGTACATTCCGAACATATCATTTCTTAGTTCAGCATTGAATTCTATAGACAATGTATAAACAACCGGGCTAGCTGCATTGTACAGTAAAGTGCCATTCGCTAGGCTCACTTTTAAAAATTGTAGTTCAGTATTAATGGCATTAGTCTGAGGAATGACTGTTTCACCCTGTCGTAAAGCAACTGACGTAAGAGTCAAGTCATGGGAGTGGATAACGATTTCATCTACGTTAGGTTGAGTCGCAGCTAATTGAATATCGACTACACCGGTAAAGCATAATTTGGCTATGTCAACGACCCAGAGAATATTGTAGTGGATTGGTTTTGTGGTAGTCGGCAGTCGATAGTTAAGTACAGTTGCATTATTAGCAAGAATTTCATATTCATCAATATTTTCAAAAATTTGGCCTTCCAGTTTCTCGTCCATAAAAATAGTATTTCTGGCGAGTGGAGGGTTTGGCAACCCATATACGCAAAACAAACTCACCGCTGCTACTATACATATCTTTAATGTCACCATCTGCAACAAAATTTACTCCATTATTGGTGTAATTAATTAAATGGTAATTTTAAAAAACTTTCTATTTCAGCAAAAAAGGCTCTGCCCCGCAGCATTCTCCCATAATCTATGTGAAGGTTAAAACTAGTTGGGCAAGTAGCTGCCTACTAATTAGGGTTTAATAATCATAGGCATAATGAGAATGTCAATAGATCACGATTACTTATTAAAATATGAAAGGTCTAGGATTTCTTTCTGTTGATTTGTCTTTTTTATTTTCATGTGTATTGCTGTTGGTCCTACTGGCCTTGACAGCGTCACCAGATGGAGTGATTTGTCCCAGCTTATCAAGCTACTACGGTCGATTTTAAATGTGTCGGGACAAGATTTACCAAACATCGAAACTGACATAATTGAGAAAACATTATATGTATATTACATGTCCTATTATTTAAACGACATTATAATTACCCTATGATAATCTTACGTATGTTGGTACAACGTTCGTTCTAGCCAGAAGTAACAACAAGCCTACGATTAAAACTCGACGGCGTTGTGGCATACCGGGACCGATTTCCGCTGGGAGCAAGTATTTGTATTAACCATTAAGGTATGTGTTCTGGTCTGCATGTTTGTCCTTGTCTTTGTGCATGTTTCCGGATCCCCGACACATGACATCACAATTCTAATGGGGGCCGTTGAGTATTTAGCGTTTTAACGGACTACTGATTCGCCTTCTAAGCGATTTCCAAGGTTAGGTAGTAACAAGAATAATTACCAATTCAAATTGAAAACATAATTTAACCTTAGCGTTTAGGTAAGAAATTGAAGTAATCGGCATATTTCTTCAATTATTTAGTATAGTAGCTATTGATGATTATTTACCTTAGTATTGCCACGCTTACTATTCTTATCTTCAGTTTCTTCAGTAATGTTTAGTGGCTGACCATGCCAACATTTCTTGTTTTAAACGTCGACATAACTTATTTTCGAAGTACCTATTAAAATATAACAATTCTTTCTTTCTTCGTTCTTTCTATATGTAACTCAACTTCTCGTTACCGAGGTTATGATAGTAGAACTACTATAACGATGCAAACTGCCGAAGAGATCCAACTAGGTCACAACCGGGTGGTGTAATAGGTTTCACAATATCGTTATCAGAAAAAATGCACAAATACACTCTAAAATCTGTTCTTGAAATAGTCTAGAAAACAATAATTTTGATAGCTAAACGAATTATGAGCTCTTTATAAGATGTAAATGCGCATATTCCGCGAGTGATCTAAATAAAACTGCGCGCTGGCCGGAAGCCAACCAAAATCGAATACGAGCTTTACGTCCGTGACATTGGGCTTTCTTATTGGTGTTACCAAATTCTCATGACATATTGAAAGCAATGTTGAATAGTGCGTTTGGCATACAAAACCCTAAATCGCAGTAGAATCAAATAATGCGTATTATAGTATCGATAATAGATTCTAAAAACTTTGTTGTGCCTGGACAACCGAGCTTTGATCGGTGTTTTATTTCTGTTTAATCGTGTTTCTGGAATTTTTTTCTCACAAAAGAAAGAACTTAAAAAAAAGGGAAAAAATTATAGGACTGGAGTCATCTAGACTCGAACCGAGGTGTTCCTGAAAACACGGATAAAATTATATTTTCTTAGTATGAATCCTAGCTAGATCAATTTATTGCCCCTGAAAATTCCTGCATACTAAATTTAATGAAAATCATTGGAGTCGTCTTCGAGATTCAGACTATAGCTGGTTCCATAATCATCAGAAGCTCTTTAGGAAGCCTAACTTATTGTACTCGTCGAATGAATCTACTATCCATATGAGCTTACACTCGAGAGGTTGATAGTTGCTACTGAAGAATTCCACTATCCACTTCCTTTATTTTCAATAATATAAAATATTAAAAACCATATACTTAAAACTTGATACGACATTGTTTGTTGATTTGATAAGATTATTTATTGATTAACCATCAATTTTACCTTTAATGTTTTATGTGTCTTTAAGTAGCCACGCAAATAAAGATTTTTAATAATTAACCTGTGATGGAGTATAGAAATAATTAGTTCCCCATACAAACTTTTATTCTCTATTTCACCCCTTCTAGTATTGCGGTCGCCACAAAAAGCCTACAACCGTTTCCATCTTTATAAATACGTACTTTGCTAGATTAACACGTAGGATACGTTTTATTCCGGAAAACATTAGATTCTTTTCTCTAGAGCTAATTCTAAGTTTACTGTGGTCAAAGAGGCGGGCAGATAATAGTAGTAAAATATATTTAAATAGGTCTTAAAAATAATAGGGCTTTTAAGTGATAAAAATTGAGTCTTTAACTTTTGAACTATAGCATTTCAAATTCTGGAACAAATTGAGCTTCAAAAGAACTTTCCAGCACATTTCTATTATAGAAGTTAGGTTTACAAATTTAAGAGATACATATATAAGTACTTCCCTTACTTTGTGTTTTTAATTTTAAGCTATTGCATAGCTTTTATCGTGGGCTTTGAGCGCGGTGACCGAATCAAGAAATTTCATACGAAAATAAAACCTAACACTGAACGCTCGGCTGAGCTACGTGGTAGGCGGAGTGTCAAAAATGACAGATCTCCAAAATTAAATAATGAACAACTTCGCGTTGTTTATTATTTAATTGTCATACTAGATGTATGTACGTTGCCATACTAGATGGCAGTAAGATAGAAATCTGGGGGCACGGCAGTGCCCCCGCCAAGTCGAGCAAAAAGCGGCACGGCCGTACTATCCTTTTCTCGAAGCACTTCAGGCCATTTTCGACGCTCTATAACTTCGTTGTTGATAAAGCTATAAGCCTGAATTTTCAGTAAACGAGCAGGCATTGTATAGACACGGTATATTTCAAATTTCATTCAATTTGAACCAGTAGTTTTAGAATTATAACTAGTCAAATTTCTTAATTTTGTCACCACTGACTGACTGATCATCAAAACTCTAAGGCACTTCTAGCACACATGGAAGCTTCAAGTTTAGAATATAATTCGTGTTTAGTGTATAAGTAAAGGAAAAATTCAAATATTTTGTAATTTTCTGCTCCAGTTTACTAGATACACCAACTACATAAATAACTTTGTAATCGCCTATAAATGTATAGGATTACAAAGTTACATTTGCAGTCAGATACGTACTTATATAATTTTCAACCTCCTATAACTTCGTTGTGGCTAAAACTAAAAGCCTGAATTTTCAGTAACCAAATAGGCATTGTATAAACACAATATATTTCAAATTTCATGCAATTTGAAAGTGTAGTTTAAGAATTATAACTAGTCAAAAATTTCTTAATTTTGTTATTTATTGGCTGACCGTCATCAAAACTCTAAGGCACTTCTAGCAGACATGGAAGCTTCAAGTTTAGAATATAATTCGTGTTTAGTGTATAAGTAAAGGAAAATTAAAATATTTTGTAATTTCGCTCCAGTTTACTAGATACACCAACTACATAAATAACTTTGTAATCGCCTATAAATGTATAGGATTACAAAGTTACATTTGCAGTCAGATACGTACTTATATAATTTTCAACCTCTTATAACTTTGTTGTGGCTAAAACTAAAAGCCTGAATTTTCAGTAACCAATTAGGCATTGTATAAACACGGTGTATATCAAATTTCATTCAATTTGAAAAAGTAGTTTAAGAAATATAACTAGTCAAAAATTTCTTAATTTTGTTATTTATTGGCTGACCGTCATCAAAACTCTAAGGCACTTCTAGCAGACATGGAAGCTTCAAGTTTAGAATATAATTCGTGTTTAGTGTATAAGTAAAGGAAAAATTAAAATATTTTGTAATTTCGCTCCAGTTTACTAGATACACCAACTACATAAATAACTTTGTAATCGCCTATAAATGTATAGGATTACAAAGTTACATTTGCAGTCAGATACGTACTTATATAATTTTCAACCTCTTATAACTTTGTTGTGGCTAAAACTAAAAGCCTGAATTTTCAGTAACCAATTAGGCATTGTATAAACACGGTGTATATCAAATTTCATTCAATTTGAAAAAGTAGTTTAAGAATTATAACTAGTCAAAAATTTCTTAATTTTGTTATTTATTGGCTGACCGTCATCAAAACTCTAAGGCACTTCTAGCAGACATGGAAGCTTCAAATTTAGAATATAATTAGTGTTTAGTGTATAAGTAAAGGAAAAATTAAAATATTTTGTAATTTTGGTCTAGTTTACTAGGTACACCAACTGCATAAATATCTTTGTAATCCCATATAAATGTATAGGATTACAAAGTTACGTTAGCAGTTACATTTGCAGTTAGATAGGTATTTAAATAATTTGCGACCCCTATAACTTCGTTGTGATATAACTGAAAGCTTAAATTTTTAGTAACTAAACAGCCATTGTATAAACACGGTATATTTTAAATTCCATTCAATTCGAATAAGCAGTTTAAGAATTATAACTAGTCAAAATTTCATAATTTTGTTACGCACTGGCTGACCGTCATCAAAACTCTAAGGCACTTCTAGCAGACATGGAAGCTTCAAATTTAGGAGTATAATTAGTGTTTAGTGTATAAATCAAGGAAAAACTAAAATATTTTATAATTTCGGTCCAGTTTTCTTGATACACCAACTGCATAAATAACTTTGTAATCCTATATTAATGTATAAAATTACAAAGTTACATTTACAGATAATCAATCAGTGTACCTGTATAGTTTCATACATAATATAATAGAATAATAGGTGTAGGTGGGTACCTAGATAATATACGATTACATTCAAGAATTGGGTAGAAAAAGTAGGACTTTCAACAAAAGATATGAGATCCCATAAAAACATAAAATGTAAAGTTAGTTCATAGCAGTTCTTCTACTACCAAAAGTGGTGAGATCTCATGTATAACTACGCCTGAAACTTGGCAGTTTTACGAATCTAAAAGTATTTCTATGAGTAGAATAAGTTGCCGTACAACTGGCAAGTTTCAGGCGTAGTTATACATGAGATCTCACCACTTTTTGTAGTAGAAGAACTGCTTTACGAGACTGGCAATTTTTTTACATTTTATGTTTTTTATGGGATTGTCATTTCTACATCGCTGTGGCCAGAATATTTTAGTTAAGGATATATAAGTATTTACAAACCTAATAATAATAAATATAAAAAATGCTATGCAATAGCTTTACCGCGGCAATCCCCGAGTGCCACAGGTTTTTTATTTTTAATCATTACTATAAAGTTACCAACTTATTTTTGCGGTCGATTATAATTCATTAAAAGTTGTAAAGATTTCATCATTTCATCATCTTCATCATCAAGCTTTGGATCCTTTTAGGTTCTTCTGTGCATGATCCAATATGCACTTGATCTGTAGTTTTTATATAATTAAGTAGTTAGTGTTGTTTTTTGGTAAATCATACTTATTTATATTTTTATTGCATTTTTTTAGATAAGAAGAAGGATTAATGATATGATAATGTAAGAAAAAAAAATGTTGTAAAAAACATTTTAATAAGTTACAAAATTACAAAATTTTTAACGTACTTACATTTAGGGTACTTAGGCATAATAGGTTCTATACAATAATATTTGCAAAAACTGCTAAACAAAGAATAACTATTGATAGAACTGACGTAACAGCTGAATCAGGGATTTCAGGTGTGGATGGTTCTTCTAATGCAGGCGGAGTCACCGTGCTTGGGGTGGTCACGGGTGCAACAGTGACTGTGCTGGATGAGACTACATCGTCACCATTGACGAAGTAATCATTTATATCGTCTTGGATCGTCGTTACCCACTGAAGACTTTGGCGTGTTGATTCAGCACTATCAATTACACCTTGGTACGCAGCTCCAAGTACAGCCTGATTTTGGGTAGCCCATGCTTGGAACTAAAAGCAGAAAATAGCATATTATATTGCTATGCATGAGCAGGGATTATTTATATGATATCTCTTGTGTATTGAGGATTTCTTGTCTATGTCTCCGGAGACCTTGATTAGATCATCACAAAATGTGTATGAAATTTCCGTTATATCGAATTTACAGTACGTGGTGTGCCACCAAAATCCATATAAATTTGCTATTTAAGATTTTTCTAAATCGGTTTTTAAATGACAAAGTTACGTACCAGCCAACATTTCTAAAAATACAACCGAATAGAGAACCTACATGTTTTCAGATAAGTTGGTTAAATTTACCTGTGTAATTTCAGCATCGGAACGCAATCTAGACGCTACAGACGTGATGGGCGAAGTTGATCCAAACCTAATAAAAAGATTAAAATTATAAAATATCGATCTCCATTCGCTCTGATTGACCTAATTATTTACTTTATTATAGCACTTACGCGCTGATGACAGCCTGAAGATTGCTTTGAATATAGTTAAAGACGATTTGTCTATTCCCTTCATTGCCAGTTAACGCACCATTAAAGGCCGAATTATAATCTTGAGGACGAATTTCGAGGTTATCTGTCACAATATTGCTCAGGAATCTGTAATAAATGGAATATTATTGTAATGGTAAAAGAAATCCAATATTGTTCAAGAAAAGATATTACATAAAATTACGATTTATTAGAAAAAGTAAGAATATTTTAATATAATAATAGAAGGATTCTCACGAATTCAGTGATGTCGTATGAGGTGTGCATCCTAAGTTCTGGAGTAATAAAATTTTCTCAGTGTATGTATTGTGCTGGCGATAACGTTGCCAGAGGAAGTCGTAGTCAGCAGTGGTTCCATCACGAAGCGCGTTGCAGTATACCCAATTACGGTTGTTAACTGCAACTCTGTCAATGTTAATTTAAAATAAATACAACTTTTTTATTTTCATACAAACAAGGTTCTTTTATTATTTCACTATTAACTTACTGAGTTCCATTTACGACTAATTCACGGAATTGTTGATTAGCGGCATCCCTGCATGCAGGCACATTTATACTACATAGGACAGGGGCCAGCTGGTATCTTAGGTATGACCTCATGAAGCTCTCATTGGGAATCGGTTCGTAAGTTAATTCACCTATAATATTTGATGACCATCGAACTATTTGAGCCTACAGAAACGAAATAAAAAACGAATTAATAATAAATAATACACATCACCAAAATTAACTATATCGGTTTAAAAAACGACATGTGGTTGATGCCTTACCTCTAATTGTGTTAGGTAAGCAGTACCAGCAAGCCTATTTCTAAGCCAATTAAAACCGGTAATAGCAGCAACCCAGGGTGCGTATTCAGTTTCGTTTTCAAGGAAGGAAAGAATGTTAAATGCTCTTGCGTAAGACATAAGACCGGCTCGAGCAAATTGGAATACATCGTCGACAATCTAAAATCAAGTAGGAAACACATGTAGACAAATTTATTTATTCCTAATATTTATTCTAAGCTAATTTTAAGCTATTCTTAAAATTAAAAGGCTTTATTTAGTAGCGAATGCTGATGTATTTAAAATGTCAACTAATTATTTCACCAACCTGAGCTCTGTTGTATTCATGAATTAATGTTCTATTAGGACCACGCAGAGTCATGATTATAAGATTCCATGTATACTCGTCGTAATTAACTCTATAGTAACCTATAAACAAAATATTATGAAAATATATTGACCATTTAAAAAAAAATTTCAAAATGATGATTATTTACAAAATAATTACCACTTTGCTGCTTATTGAAAACAACCCATTGGTCTCCAGTGGAACCACGGTTAATTACAGAGACAGTACTACTGATAATATGACTAGGCTTCAGGTTATTAAAGTCAGGGTTGGCAGCAGTTGCAAAGGTGATAGGAATAATGTAATTCAAATTAGCGTTGGCGTAGCCAGTGTTGATGCTAAAACGTCGCTGTAATGCATAATAAACACAAAAATATTAGCAAATTTTCAATTTATCGGATTATTCATATTTAATCTATTTATAAATCAATCATACCTGAGAAATCGTCATATCTCCAGTCTGATGATTTACTTGGACATTCAAAATTGGATGACCACTTTGATCAACCCAACTCCTCGAATAGTCCATCAGGGAGAAGTTCCCATATTGAGAAAGGGCACCAGCAGCAATACCGGCAGCTTCAAGAGCTTGGAAGAGATGGGTAGGATTTGCAACACTGAAGGAACTGAAACCCAAATTAGTTAAAACATCATTATTAATTAAAACAATTCAAAGTAGAAGTATAATTTTGTTTTAAAATACTTACCGCTGAACTAAATAGTTTTGCAGTCCTTGGGTGTGGACATCTGTACCAAGTAAGTGTTCTGTCATCCGGATAATAGCAGCACCTTTGTTGTATGATATCGTAGAAAACATAGCGCGAATTGAAGCAGGACTACCAATATTGGGATTATTTAATGGATGAGCAGATTCTGACGAGTCAAATAAAAGCGCTGTATGCACTTGCTCAGTGATGAATCTAGTTTCGAATCCCATGTAGTCTTCTGCCTAAAAATTAAATTTTCGTGAAGTAATTATCATTATTATTTTTATGTATGATTATGTTAAGGATAGTGTTAATTAAGTAAAATACTGCGTACCCAATGAGTCAAGTAATACTGGTAATATCTAGCAAAACCTTCATTAAGCCATAGGTTATCCCAAAATTCACAGGTAACTAAGTTGCCGAACCACATATGCGCAATTTCGTGCGATAAAATATAAGCAATTAACTGCTTGAAGTAATCATTAGTGTGATCTGGATTGTACATCAAATATGCCTCCCTGTAAATTCATAAATTATTTATTAATTACAAAACCGTTGAAATTACTGAACATTGTCTTTTGTTTGCAATTTATAGCATTTCACCCGAAGATTGGGTTTGTTTGGTGCCCAAAATCTGTATTTCTATTCCTTATCATCTCCCTTGCCTTTAACCCGAGTTTAACTGAAGCTCCTATTGTTTACACTACTTTAAAGTAGTTATCTTCATACTTGCAGTGTGCTTAGCGAAATAACTTATTTTTAACATATTCATTTTAAAAACTCATACATTACAATATTTCTATTAATCATTTTGTAATTTTAACTCTTCTTCTTCTTGCCCTTATCCCACCTAGGTGGGGTCGGCACAGCACGTCTTCTTCTTCCATTCTTTTCTATCATTCGTCATCTCTGCACTCCCTTTCTACGCATATCCTCTTCCACACATTTCATCCACGTCTTTTTGGGCGTCCTTTCTTCACACTACCACTCACTTTCAAATCCATCGCTCTTTTGGTCACATGACTTTCATCTCTTCGCATAACATACCCATACCAGGATAGTCTTCCACTCCTTAATTTTTCAATCACTGGCGCTACTTTCAAACTTCCCCTTATATACTCATTTCGTATTTTGTCCTTCCTTGTTACCCCAGACATCCATCTCAACATTCGCATCTCTGCTACATGCATTCTTCTCTCATGTACAGCTTTCATAGCCCAGCACTCCGATCCATACAATACGACAGGTCTTATCACGGTCTTATATATTCTCCCCTTGACCTTGACGGGCATGCGCGGGTCGCAAGCTGTTCCTGAGACCTGTCGCCATTTCATCCAACCAGCGCTTATTCGGCTCGCAACGTCCCGGTCGATATCACCATCGCTTTGCAAGAAGGAGCCGAGGTACCTAAAATCGGAGCAAACTGGTAATTGCACGCCATCTAAAGCAATTGAGGTGAAGCTGGAGAGACCGCCAAAGTCTAAAAACATCTGTTCTGTCTTGGTCCGGCTGATCTTCAGCCCCACGTTCTCAACCTCTCCTGCCATCTCAGCAGTCTACTCTGTAACTCAGGCCCCTTCTCGCTAACAAGAACAATGTCATCGGCGAACAGCATGCACCAGGAGCTTCCTCCTGTATGTCTGATGTCAATGCATCCATTACCAGAAGGAACAAGTACGGGCTTAAAGCCGATCCCTGGTGCAAGCCCACAGCCACATTGAACTTGTCAGTATCGCCAGCTACGGACCGTACGTATGTACTTGCTTGACTGTACATAGCTCGAATAAGTTGCTGGTACTTCCCTGGCACTCCTTTCACTTTCAGTGTCCACCACCAGAACCTCTCGGGGACTCTATCGTATGCTTTTTCGAGGTCCACAAACACCATTTGCAAGTTTCTTTGTGCATGCCTGTACTTTTCACATACTTGCCGCAGTGCAAATATGGCGTCCGTTGTACTCCGTCCCGGCATAAACCCCATTTGGTTCTGTGATACCTCACTCTCCTCTCTCAGTCGTCCACCAATCACTTTCTCCCATACTTTCATTGTGTGTGACATAAGCTTTATTCCTCTATAATTGTTACAATCCTGTGGATCACCTTTGTTCTTATAAATGGGCACCAGAGAACTGTTGCACCACTCTTCAGGGATCACCTCTTCTTGCAACAATTTATTGAAGAATAAAGTTAGCCACTTCCATCCATCACCTTCTAAATACTTTAAACTTCTATCGGTATATTATCTGGTCAGTAGCTTTCCCATTTTCATATCCTGCACTGCTCTTTTTACTTCATCAACACTAACCTCTCTTACTACACCTATGTTTACTGGATCATACTGCAGTTTTCCGCTCCAATCATTCTCTTCATTCATTAATTTTTCAAAATACTCTTTCCATCTCCTTTTAATTTCATCATCATTCGTCAATACTTTTCCTCCATCATCTTTTATGCACCTAATTTGATTTACGTCCCTAGAACTCTTCTCTCTTGCTTTTGCTATTCGGTACAGTTGTTTTTGTCCCTCAGGGCGCTCCAGCGGTGGTATAATGTCTCCAGTGCCGTGGCCTTTGCAATAGCTACAATCTTTCTTGCTTTCTTCTTACATTCTTTATAAGTGACTCGTTTCATTTCTTTCGATTCCTCATTACTTTCATCAATACTCTGCCATTCTTTAAATGCCTTCTTCTTTTCCTTTAGCACTCCCTGCACCTCCTCGTTCCACCACCACGTCTCCTTGTTTATTTTTCCTTTTCCTTTCGACTGACCAAAAACAGCCTTAGCCACACTCCTTATAAATATAGCCATCTGCGTCCAGCACTCATTCACAGTCCTTCCATCTAAGTCATCCATCTCCCTCATTTTATCTACCACTCGTTTTTTAAATTCACTTCCATACTTCGGTCTTTCTATTAGGTGCCATTTCACTTTGGGTATGGGCTTTGTCTTATTTTTGTTAATTTTTATGTTCATTTTGTTTTCTAAAATTAATAGGCGATGTTGTGGGATAGCTGGTTCTCCGGGTATTATTTTACAATTTTTCACTCTATTCATTTTATTTCTTCTCGTTAAAAAATAATCTATCTGTGTGGAATGTTTTGCACTTTTATATGTAATGAGGTGCTGATCTCTTTTTTGGAAGAAAGTGTTAACTATCGCTAAATCAAAAGCAGTAGCTGCTTCCAGTAAGGTTTCTCCACCTTCATTTCGGGTCCCAAATCCCCAACCACCATGAACTCTTTCATATCTCTCATTCAATCTCCCTACATGGCCATTAAAATCTCCTCCTACAAATAGTTCCTCAGTGTCTGGTATACTTATCATCATCATGTCAAAATCCTGCCAAAACTTATCTTTCACACTATCCTCACATCCAGTCTGAGGTGCGTATGCACTTATAATATTCATCACAAGGTCTTCTTTCATTACTTTCACAGCTATCAGCCTATCATTCCTCTCTTAACCTCAGTTACACATCCTTTCAGTTCACTATCAATACTATTCCCACACCATTTCTTTTTCGTCCTTCCACAATAGTACAACTTATATCCCGATCCAATTTCTCTTGCTCTCGTTCCCTTCCATTTTGTCTCTTGCAAGCATGCTACGTTCACTCTTCGACTCTTAAATACTTCCACCAATTCAGTCCCTCTTCCAGTCATAGTTTAACTATTATTTATAATGTTTCATAATTCTGAAAAGTTGTTTGTAGCGAATTTAAAAGATGGAAGTAGCTGATTTGATTTTTGTTTTTTTATAGTATAACTTCGACATTTCAAACAGTTTGGATGTTTTTTTGCATTGTTTGAAGAGTCAGTGATAGTTCTATAAATATTGTTGTTAAAAATCGGATTTGTATTTCGTACCTATGTTTATTTCGCATGCTTTAAGTATAAGTGTCGGCTACCTTTTTGTTTGAAGTGATCACTATTAAAGTAATAACCAATCACGACGTGCGTAATACTTACTACATAATTAAAATGTAATCTGATCTCCTCTAGGGAAATTACAACTGAACGAATAAAAACTGTTAACCTAACAAGATAATTAAAATAAATAGGAATATAAATGTTTCAATAGGTCACCAGTTATAAAAGCGAATTCATGCTTAATATATGCATATGTGTATCATACCTATAAGTGATGAGACCCCAGTTCTCCATAGCACCAGCTGAGAAATCAGGGATAGCTGCGTGGGTCATTTTTAGATTAGGATGAATGCTAACGTAGTCTATGGCGGTGTGATTGTTCATATTATCTACCAGTCGTTCCCCAACATCCATAGCATATACTGCTTGATTCTCAGCAATTGCTGATGGTCTTGCAATGACTTCGTAAGTAAAATTGTCACCTTGTGTATCAAACAAGGAATGGTATTCAGCCACCACAAGAGCCAGCAAGTATGTGGACATGACAGGAGTAGGAGTGTAAACATCGTCTTCATAGCCCCTTAAAAATTAATGTCATTTTTTAAATTATTTATAATATTTATTTGAGAAACTGCGATTATTATAACACTCACGGTGCAGTCGTATTCCGAGACTCTGATAGCCTTGTACAAAACCAACTTCTATGCGTAGTTGGTCGTCTGATGGTGACGTCAAAAATGGCTTTAAAACTGGGCTCATCATAGCAAGGGAAAGCGAAACGCGCTGATGTAGCTTGAAACTGTGTAGATGCTATCCAACTAAAATAATTATATCAAATTGAATTTTAAATTGAACCCAAAAAACTAGAGTAATATTAAAAAAAATTGTAAAATTTCCTCAGAAACCAAACTTTTACCTAACAGATATTTGATTTGGATTATCTCTGAACCAACTCCTGTAGATACCATACATATCATTTCTTAGTTCAGCATTGAATTCTATAGAGAGTGTATAAATAACCGGACTAGCTGCATTGTACAGTAAAGTACCATTCTCTAGGGTCACTCTTAAAAATTGTAGTTCAGTATCGATGGCATAAGTCTGATTAATGACTGTTGTACCCTGTCGTAGAACAACTGAAGTGAGCACCAAGTCATGGGAGTGGATAACGATTTCGTCAACGTTAGCTTGAGTCGCAGCGAGTTGGATATCAACTGTACCGGTAAAGAGAAATCTTGCTATATCAACAACCCAGACGATATTGTAGCGGATTGGGCTTGTGGTAGTCGGCAGTCGATAGTTAAGTGCATTTGCATTTTTAGAAAGAATGTCGTATGCATCGATGTTCTCAAAGATTTGGCCTTCCAGTTTCTCGTCGATAAAAATAGTGTTTCTAGTAAGTGGAGGATTTGGCAGCCCATATACGCATAACAAACTCGCCACTGCTACAATAAATATTTTTAATGTCGCCATCTGCAACAAATTGTACTAGATTAATAGTGTTATTGTTAACAGTTTTCCGTTCCAAGCAAGTGTTCTATTTTATATAAAATTAAAAATTATCATTGGTAAAATTAAGTGAATCTACTTTTATGGAAATATGGTTGATTTTTAGAAAACCTAATCAAATTTATAATGTACCATATATATTGGTTGATAATGCTGAATGATTAGTTCAATGTTATCAGAAAGATTTGCCGATGATAAGATAACCATCATGCCAACCTTGATAAAATGAAATTATTTAGTAATTGTAAACAAAATTATAAATGTAACGTCACTAAGTTGTAGCATTATTTAGCCGACAAATATAAAATTTTATATACTACATAAGTACACTATGAAAATAGAAGTTGTGCTTATGGTAATTTTCTGATGTTCAAGTTTTTTCAAGAGTACTTCTAATTAATTATTTTTATCTATTTTATATACATACACCACAACTTTATTTTGTGGTCTGGGTGTGTTTGTCCTTCTTTGTTTGTTTCTGGAGCCCCGACACAGATATCAATATCCTAATGGGGGTTGAGCTTGTAGCATTTATTATTTATTATTATTTGCAGTGTCATACAATAAAGTTGTTTACATACGACATAATATAATCTAACTAATGTTATAAATGTAAAAGTTTAGATGGATCCATCCATCGTTGTTTGTTACTCTTTCACGCCAAAACTACTTGATAAATTTGGATGAAATTTGGTATACACATAGATGATTACCTGAATTACAGTATAGGATACTTTTATCCCGGGATATTCTGGGGTTCCCTTGGGATCATCAAAAAACTACATAACGCAAGCACAGACGCGGGTACAGCTAGTATTTTCATGAATCTTAACATCTGATAGAATCTTTATTGGTTGGTGAGTTAAAACAAAGGTTGCTTTTGTTTGTCGATTTGTATTCGATACGCTACGCTACGCTACTAATACACTACGAATAAAAATATAAA
The DNA here is from genome assembly GCA_023373885.1 of Hestina assimilis. NCBI lineage: Eukaryota > Metazoa > Arthropoda > Insecta > Lepidoptera > Nymphalidae > Hestina > Hestina assimilis. The sequence continues at coordinate 14,149,271 of CM041746.1, read as the reverse complement.
CTGATTATCGATTTTCAAAGCAAGCTGAAAATCTGCCGGTCTCGTACTAAGCTGTAGTGAGATCATTCATTTTATTGTTATGACTTCATTTCATTGTTAGATATTTTACAATAAAAGTTAGTAAACATATGATTGTTTGTAGATACAAAAGCTGAGAGTAGATACAACCACTGTGTACTATTTTCATTATGAATTTGTCCTTTTCAAAAAACATCTAAAAACATTACATTGTTATATTCCATAATATTTTTGTATAATTTATAATTCAATTAAATAAAATTTTTAATTTAATAAAAAATTTAAGCATAAAATAGACAAAAAACTGTGAAGCAAAAATCAAACAACCGAAATTAAAAAAACGATTCAAAGTATTTTTAAATACCTTTCCGATGGTAATATGTTAATAACAAATGCAATTCTTTACGTGCTGTATATCCTATTAAAATCCGTCTAGCCGTTTTAAATATTAGCCGGAACAAACAGACAGACAACATTTTTTTGTGTACATTCATATGCATTTAGAGAAAAGCTTTAAAATTTAGAATTACAAACAGACACTTCAATTTTATTTATTTGTATAGAAAACAAGTGTTGGGATCCTCCTGTGCTCACGACTCTCTGACCGCGGGTTCCGGCATGTGGCGTTTTTCCCTATTGCCGTATTAATATTAATTTAATATATTTATTATTACGTAACAATTGATTTGAATTTGAAGCTCAACGGTAGAAGAGCCGACTCCGCTCCGTTAACGCGAGAGTTGTTGGTTCGGTCTTGACCCCCTTAGGCTATTTTACTCACTCTTAGCCCAAGCTTCGAGCTTATTTGGAGGAGGAATAGGATTCTTTGAAAAAAATTATATCCACGACTGAAAAATGCAAAATTATAAAAGTTCCGTATATGCCATTTGGCGACGGAACCCAAGAAATTTACATTCGTTCTCCGTTTTTCATACAAATGGCTTATTATGTACACTTTATGTATGTAAAATTCTTACAATAAACGTTTTAAAGTTGAGTGTTTATGCGTTATACGATGTTTTGTTATTTTCTCACTAACTGTTGGGGAATGTGTTTTAAGTGGTAATTATGGAAAATTATCAGGATATAAAAAACGATGAAAAAACTTCACCATTTTTGAAACAGGTTATTATTGGTAACTAGCTTGTACCACACGAATAAGGATTTGTAATGGAATATATAAATGAGAAGCCCATGCTTTTTCCCAAGATCTATCTCTGTGGCAAATTTCATCAATATCGGTGCAGTGGTTTCGGCTTGGAAGCGTGAAAGAATGACAGACAAAGACACTTTCACGTTTATAATAGTAGTAGGGATTACGATATGTGATTTTGCTATTGCAATTAAAATGTAATCATTAAAAATCAACCGTGTTGACCAACAAGAACAAGACTATTTTTTGTAAATTAATTATTCGTGTAGGTTTTCTTTAACTTCTTCGTCTTTAACATTTTCCGTGGTAAAAAGTAGGTACTCTATGTGTTAATACAGGTAATAATATTATTGTGTTTTTTTTACTCAGCGGTACCGTAACTCGTTTTATGACTGAAAGTAGTCTAAGAAATTCGTGTCAAAAACAGTCTTGCCATTTCGGAGATTAGACAAAACACAAACAGACAAAAATTAAAACAAAAATAGGTAGGCTTATATACTTTCACATCACATTCAGTAAACAGACTGAAGTTTTGACAATACATAGAGACTTCAATTTGATTTATTTGTATAGGGGATGATAAATTCCATAAAATACTAGGGGCCCGGCAGGCCATGTCCTGTGACGAAAATGAAAAAAAAGTGAGACCCGATAGCAGCGCCCCCTACTGGGTCCAATTATTAATCTAAACCATTCTCGAATCCACCGGAATACACACAAAAAAAAAATCAAAATCGGTCCAGCTGTTTAGGAAGAGTTCAGTGAGATACACACGTACAGTAGAATTATATATATAAAGAACATATATACCTATAAAATAAAAGCAAAATTTCAATTTCTGCTTTTCTGTGATAGTTAATCTTTTTATTTACGGATTACACATGGGATCTATAACTGTAATGGTACCACAAATAAGGCGAGAAGCTAATTCAACCGACGTTTTGAGCCCGGAAATGGTTTCATGGATGTGTGAGTTAAAAATTAAACTTTATATTATATGTCAATAAAATGAAGAGAGCATTATGTGTATTTCACATTTATTGATGAGAATCAAGTGATATCCATGTTTTTGTTATTTTTAAGGCTTATATGTCTTTTTTCAGTCATAACGTGAAAGGAATTATAACATTCCATAAAGCTTAACAAATTGTTGCTTATATCTTAGCTGAACATGACCTTGAATTGCAAGGAGCTCTTGTTATTAGAACAATTTAGAGTTCATTCGTGACACCGTTGTGGCGTTGTGGGTAGCGAGTCTGCCGTTAGTCTCGACGGTTGCGAGTTCGATTCCCGCTCGGGCAGATGTTTGTTAAAATTTCTGTCTCGGTCTGGGCGTTTGTCCGTGTGGGTCTCCCCACCGTGCCTCGGAGAGCACGTTAAGCTGTCGGTCCCGGTTATTATCAATAAAATCTGATAATAGTCGATAAGCTCTTAAAATTGCTCTTATCCAATGAGTTACTGGTTCGCCCTTAGGGTTGCGGGGGTCAGATGGCAATCGCTCCGTGTAAAAACTAGTAACCTGTCAAATCCGGATAAGAGTAATAAGCAGACCCTGGGTACATAAAATACCGGGAATAATGCTAGGATGAAGAAGAAGAGTTCATTCGTAACTGATCAAATAATATCTAAAAGGACTTGATCCACAAATAAATTATCTAAGATAAATTGAAACTTACTTTAAATTAAAGTCGAATCTAGTAAAGGAAGAAACTTACCTTTAAATTTGAAGGCGACAATTTCACGGTCTAACTGACCGCCGACTGGATTACTTTTTTTCCATGAATTCCAAATATGCTATCGTTACTGACCGACATTTATCTCCTTATCGGGGGATATCGTGGAATCATAATCAATTATTTTATGGATCGTTAATAAATTCATTGCTAACTCTAATACATGCGTCATTATCGTATTTTATTATTAATAATAATTGGACTGTTTTAAAAATATTTCCTTTAGGTAGGTACCGCCTGTGGCATATCTGTACTATTACGTTTTGCGCGATGAGTAAGAGCGCCGGAGGCCTAATTTGCCAGCGTTCCTTTTTTCCTTTCTCAGCCAATTCTTCTATCTCTGCCAAGCATGTGGTTTGCCAACCATCCTCGCTGGGAGTAGGACTTAAATGACAGCCTAGTTAGCTGCCATCGTTGATGAAAAATTCATGAAGTGACTGCTCGTCAATCGTATTTCGACATCAGCCAACTATATCCAGTTTCACCATAAAGATCGGCAACACACTTGTATGCTTTCTGGTGTTCCTGGACGGTGGTATTCGCTTAACATTATTTGAGCCTCTTGCCTGTTCGCCCCTCTAACCAAAAAAGATTACTCGTGTCTTTTGCCGCTTAGCCCACTGACGGTTTTGACCTCTTCGAATATTCTAACCCTTGTTTTAATAGATGTTCTTTAGCCAACGTTAAATTATTAGGATCACACAAATGTTATCAAATTGAATATTTTAACATTAAAATTTATTTTACGTTTATAATTTTGTATACCAAATTTATAGTAATACCATAAATTAACGCTTACTTTACCAGGAAACTTGATAAGGTTTATTATATAAATTTAAATAGATATTAAAAAGTCACCATAATTAACTTTCATTTGTATTACCGCAGCTATCAAATTCGTGTCTCCAAACGCAATCTAGAAACCAGAAACGCTTCAAGCATTTCTTCAATTCCCGATGACGTGGTTCGGCCTATGGACGGAATTTAATTTGAGCCCCCACGAGGGCTGTCTCTTTTTCACGGCTGGGTCTCAGTATTCGTCAGGTGACGCTGTCAAGGCCAGTAAGGCCAACAGCAATACACGTAAAAAAAGAAAATGGGAAAGATCCGGTGGACACACTCATCGATCAAAATAATAATATAATATTAGTCATATATTTTTATGTTATCTGATTAAATTTTGTGATAGAGATACTTTAACCGATGACTAACTTAGAGTAGTTTTAACTGCATTTTAATTTACTTTACTTATAAAATAGTTTAAGCAAGTTTAATAAAAAATACTTAAAATGTGTATAGTGGACTACGCACAGCAAAAAATAAGTATTCTGAAGCTTGATGAGGAAGAATGTTATTTGAAGTCCTCAAGATTATTCCTCATCAAACTATCTATGACTTAAAATGGAACTAAAAAAAATTTGTTCATTTCATAGTAATTATTAATTTTTATTGTGTTTAAATAAAACGGCGTTTTCTAAAAAAAAAAAACATTTTATTTCTAACCATTTTATGCTACATTACTTATCCGTTTGAAAATAAATTATATTATAAATATTGTTTATACAATATTTTATAAACTATGGGTTTGGTTTTACAATGTTTGTATTAAAATACAAGTATGATAACCGATTTTGGTTATAAATTATTCCGTAATTACATGTTAATAATGGCACTAATTTTATCATTAAGTTATTCTAAAGAATACAGTCATTTCCGTTTAGTTAATAAAGTTCTTTTATATTATTTTTTATAAAAGTTTTTACATTAAATTGATTATACAATTTTGGTTTTACAAAAGGAACTCAAATGCTTTAATTAGACTTCTTAATAATATGATACATTTTGACAAGTGCTTAATCTTTGAAGGTGTATAAAATACTAATGTTTCAGATTAATTTTAACTAGACTAGTCTCCATTTAATCAACACCTCAATACGTGCCGAGAACTGTATAAATAAAAGTTAATTTCATTTCAAAAATCTCCCACACTAATTATAAATCACGCATCAGTGACATTGGACGTTGATTTATCTGCGACCAGAAGCCAGTCAACAATAGTTTGATAATTTCTGTCCATCCACTGAACGTTAGCCGCTGTTCGTTCTAAAACTTGCTGAACAGGTCGTCCTAAATCTCCACATGACGACGCAACGAACCTCTTGAGCTGTAAAAGTAATAATAATAAATAAATAAACGCTATACTCTCAATGGCCCCCATTTAGATAGTTATATCCTGTGTCGGGTGTCCAGAAACATATACAATGTCAAGGACATTCACACCCAGACAGGAAAATGTCGACTTCGAGCGGGAATTGAACCGACCTATGACGCTTAAGGCAGGTTCGCTACTGCTGCGCAACAACGTCGTCAAAATTAAATCAATGAAAAATGACTACTCCACCTGATGGTAAGTGGAAGTGGAGTCCACATTCGAAGGTGGCTAATATGGTTACAGAAGGCGAACTGTACTAACCAACCTCGCCTTGCCTACCCGCAGGATGCCTTTTCACGCCCCAAGTTTTTGAAGGACCCCAGGTTGTAAGAAGGAGGGAACTTGAATTTTACTGTTTTTGGCAACGGTTTTCAAATAATACATTTAGTACAGTACCTCATCGTATTCGTGAACTTGATTCAGTCGTCTCGTGACAATTTTTAATATCGAATTGAGAGTCGAAACTGATCCAACACTGCAAAAAGAAATTCATTTACTATATTATCAGTGAAAAATAAAAACTTTACCAAACTCCATTTAAGAAACCAAATTAATTAATAAACAAAAATTTATATAATAGTAATAAATAAACGCAACACACCCAACGGCACCTATTAGGATAGTGATATCCTGTGTCGGGGGTCCCAAAACACATACAAGGACAAGGACAAATACACCCAGACCGAAAACATGCCTGTATGTTCAAAACAAACATCTGCTCCGAGCGGGAATCGAAACCACGGCCTGTGGCGTTTAAGGCAAGTTGCCTATCGCTGCGCCGAACCGTCGTCCATGAAAAAATGTATTCATACTACAGAGCATACTTACTATTCTTTGAGCCTTTGCCAATTAGCCCTCACAAAATTGAAAGCAATAGGTTCTCCAATAGAGGAACTAGCAACAGCTGAGAAGACTCTTACGGTATCTTGTTTACGTATACCGCTGTCATTCCGCAGTGATAGATCTAGATACCTTAAAACATAAAATATTGATTAAATGCTTCATAAATCTAAATGAAATCGAAATAATCTTTCATAGAAGATTGGAAGATAAAATACCGGTTTCAAAAAGGGCAGTCAAGGCATTGATCAACCTTTTACTTCTACCTTTTCACTGGTGGTAGGTCTTTTGTTGCATGAGGCCGGCTAGGTAGGTACCACCACAGTGTCAAATATTCTGCCGCCAAATAGTAGTGCTTAGGCATTACTGTGTTCCGGTATGAAGGGCACTGTATGCTAGTGAAATTACTGGGCAGAGGAGATTTAAGAACTAATATCTCTGGGTTGGCAACGCGTGAGTGGCATCTAATGGTGCTTCAAGCGCTCATAGGCTACGGCAACCACTTACCATCAGGTGGGCCGTAGGCTTGTTTGCCAACTTGTAACATAAAAAAAAAAGAACCTTTTAATATAGTGCCATCAAATTTTAAAAATTATGAAACATTAAGTAGAAAAAAAATGTAGTAATCTATAATCTAATCGTCTTAACATTTACATTTTTTTTAACATAGGACAATTTATTATTAATTTCTGCATTCATTTGTCTCTCAGATACTGGTGAAAATTAATAGGTTGAACAGTACTGCCAAATGAGATTGAAGTTTTTACATTTGTAGTAGTGTTTACGTATGTATACCAAACATGTCATGACAATTGTGACACTACAAATAAACGACTGATGGGAGAGTTTATTTTTTGGAAAGCGAGAAGGAATAATTATGATCTAGAAAACTTTATTTAGCAATGACGTTATCTAACCTGTATAGCAAGTACGGTGCTCTGGTACACCCAAGTACAGAAAGAAGTAATTCTCTCTCAGAAGGCGCACTGGCTACCAAAAACCGGTCCCAAGCGAATTTCCACTCTCTGGCACCCCCCGCTTGAACACCAACACAGTACACAGTGCTTCGAATGTCGGCGTGTATTCTGCGAATAATCATACTTATATAATGTATTTTATTTTAATTATTCTTTATTTGCCTGGCTGGATTGAGGGATGGCAACCGGGCGATAGACTCGGGGCTTCTACAAAAGGCCCCCTCAATAGAGATTTCGGATAAAAATCTTAAAATTCCGACTAGTACACTGATAAACATAATTTATTTTGATATTTTCCGATTATATTTATATATGTTTATTAAATACTCAAAGAATCTACTTCATTGCACAATAAATTATTATTTATTGAAAAATTTGACTAATAAATTTGGTCATTTTATTTGGAAAAATTTGGGGCCAAGGGGCCTCCACTCCTTTGCTGTCTTGAGGCCACCTGATCTCTAAATCCAGCCCTGATCGTTTGTATATTGTGTTAGTCATCTTCATCATTTTTGTATTATTTTACTAGAGCATTAGGTTTCCCTTAAGAGAATTTTGGTTATTTATTTATAACTTTTTCTCATTTTGTATTGTTTTTTTAATGCCGGTTGGCATACACTCACTCATCGCACGAAACGCAACAGTATCTACTGATAGACGCTCATAGCCGAGTGCACCCGCTGATCGGTAAACGATCGGTAGGTTAAGCAACTTTAGGCGCGATCAGTCACTAGAAGGGTGATCGCATAGTGGTATTTCAACCGAGCGTCTCCGTACTTCGGAGGGCACGTAAAAAGTCGGTCCCGGCTGTTGACAATTAGACAACAGTCGATAAGTCAAGTCAGAGGCCTACGGGCGACCTGAACAACTCTGACACTAGGTGGACCACTAACCAATCGATATGAAGAAGATATTGTTACTTTACTTCATGAGAGGGAAGTACTTCCCCAATCGATTCGACCCTTTAGTACTGGGAGAAGCATAGCTCTTCTACCGTTAAGTTTATAACTAATCAGATTTTATTTTGCCAAAATTATGTATCAACAATTTTACACTAAAAATGTTCAATAACTTCATAGAAGGTATTTTGAAAAACTGATTTGGATCGATTGTTTAAAAGTTTTTCAGTCCAAAAACATTTTGGTTTTTTGGCATCACGCAAAAACAGTTGAAGAGATTATGTAAAACGTAAAACGTTTAAAGTGAAGTAACAAATTACTTTTCCGTTTCGTGCGGATCATTGAGAGCGCTGAAGGCTCAATCTCTTACCCCACTCCTCCCTTCTCATTCCTTCCCACCAATGATACTTGAAGTACTTGTCGCAAGCGCTCATACCATGTGATCCGGTCTGGGTGTGTTTGTCCTTGTTATTGTTACTTTACTTCATGAGAGGGAAGTACTATCCCAATCGAAATTCGACCCTTTGAGTGTGTAGCGTTTATTTATATTTATATAATTATATATATTTATTTATTATAGTTTAGTAATTCATTAAGTATTGTTTCAAACAATTATATAAATTCATTTCGTTTTAAGCAATTCTTTACAATTTCAAAAGTAGTTTTATGTTTCAATTAACATTTTCGCTATTTTTAGATCAGATAAGGAGCCGACGAAGTGTTTAATTACAGAATTCAACGCCGTAAAAATAACTACTAGATACAATACTGTTATGTAGAAGACAATTAATTGGAGTGCGCGGGAACAATAAAATAACAATAAAGGATACCTTTGGAAACTTGTTTGAAATAAAAAAAAAACAGCCAAGCACGTGTCGGACTCAATTTTTTATTTTTAAAGAATATTAACAATGCTTTTTCAAGGCAAGTCCACTCCATTTAGTTAACGCGGGCGTCGCGGGTTCGATTCTGACCCCCTTGGTGTATTGTCGTACCCTAGCGCAACCCTGTCAATTTCTTGTTTGATGTACTACTAAAAATTCTTTTGTTTTCTAGTACAATATGTCAAGGTTTTATATCTATATTGATATTAATATCAACTATTGATATAACTTATTGCAATTATAATTTAGTAAAGATATACAAAATAGCTGAAAAAACCCCTTATCACAAATTAGTAATTGGTTCGACCCATAATATATTTCGTAGATCAGATAGCATTCGCTTCGTCTAAAATCTATTAGATCTTGATAGTAATCTAACACATAAAATATAAGCATTTTGTTTTAAAGTAGAAAAGGTTAAATATTATTATTATAATAAAGGAAAAGTCTCCGATCATCAAGAACATCTAGATTAAATCAAAAGCGGATCTGATGAGGTCATCGTATTCAATAGGTAATTTGTTAAACGAATAAACGCTACACACTTAGCCCCCATTAGGATAGTTTTATCCTGTGTCAGGGGTCCGGAAACATACACACAGACAAGAACAAACACACCTAGACCGAAAAACATGCCTGTATGGTCAATACAAACATCTGCCCTGAGCGCTACCGTTCCACAAAGGACCACTTCACAAACCAATTCCTATTAACTATTTTACACCTATAATGCACCTAAAAGCATGAAGGGATATAAATAATCAACTTACTCGTTATAAGCATCAGGATTGGGTGTCAGCATCCAGTTGGTGTACAACCTGACACCATGCTCCAAGCATTCAACATGCTGCAGGTGACAAGCTGTCGACAGCAGGTCTGCTCGGTGCTGTGCTCTTACTACGCTCTCGTTTACGGATACTTCCAAACCGAGGTCTTGGACAGCACCACTCAAAAGGCGTAGAACGTATCTCTGTAAAACATTTAAAAAATCTCTATTAGAATTCATCAGTAATTTTCTAAATGAGGTTTTCAATTTAAAAAACACTCATCGATTGCGCCTACTGGTGGGGAAGCGATCAGTGGGTAAAGTAACTTAAAGCCCTGTCAGTCTATGGATGGGTGACCACATAGCATTTCGTTCGCTAACTTGTAGCGAACATATTTCTACTAAGCATTTGCTTGCTACGGATGGCACCTAAAAAGCCGATCCCAGTTATTATCTTGATTGAACAGTTGGTAAATCAAGTCAGAGACCTATATGATCGACCAAGACAACTCGGACACTAGGTTGGCAACTAACTACACGATACGAAAAAATAGACTTAATAAAACTACAAATATTATTTAACACAAATGGATCCAATATGATATGTAAATTTTTCGATCGAGAAATAGATAAGTATTAATAAAAAGTGAAAATGAATCCGAGGTAAGTTTGAACTTATTATTTCAGCAATACTAATGATAAATATCGTTTATATTTATTAAAATTCTATCAATCTTGTAATCTTTAAATCCCATCAAAAATATAACATATAAAATAGTATCGCATAGTTCTTCCACTACAAAAAGTTGCGGTCTCATGTAAAATCATTATTAAATAATTTAATACATAATTTTAATAATGATTTTACATTACAATATAATAGTTGCCTTACAATATAATAACTATTCTTTAGCTGTTTTACAGCTGAAAACAGGTTTTTATCATAAAATAAAAACTAGAAACTAAATTTTATTGCCGTAACAGTTATGATAACTATAATGAAATAAATATCACTAAATAATTACGTATATTTATTATGCTTTTGATGTACTTTTATAGACGCAATAAATCTATCGTGATAAGTCTTTTATAATATATTGTAATACAATTGGTAAAATAAGATAATAAAGGTAAAATCCCATAACATATAAGTATATTACTTATATGAATCATAATTAGGCGAAGTGAATAAAAGTTTAACCGACTTATAGCGTTAATGGACTGGTAACATTACAAACAGAATATATATAAAAAAGTAAGTAACTGCTAAACAGTTTCAATTTTAAGGCGTCGGGATGTGACGACCCCATCGCCCGCTGTTGGGATAACCTCTGTCACAACAGAGATTATTTCACCAGTGCAATCAGTCACACTGGTGGTAGGTCTTTTGTTGCAAGAGGCCGGCTAGGTAGGTACCACCGCAGTGTCCAATATTCTGCCGCCAAATAGTAGTGTTTAGGCACTACTGTGTTCCGGTTTGAAGGGCATTGTACGCTAGTGAAATTACTGGGCGAACGAGATTTAAGAACTAATATGTCGAGGTTGGCAACGCGTGAGTGGCACCTACTAATGGTGCTGCAAGCGCTCATAAGCTAAATTACGATACAGCCATATAACTTTTCGACACACCCCACCTTTCAACCCCTTCGCATTCAAAAGTAGCCTGTTGTGTTCGCATTAAAAAGTGTTCTTTCTCAGGCTCTAGACTACCCGTGTACCAAATTTAATTTAAATCTGTGTAGCAGTTTTATCGTGAAAGCGCGAGTCAGCCAGAGAGAAAGAGTTACTTACGCATTTATAACATTAGTAATAAGGATTAGGATTACTACGCAATACTGATGTTGTTCATAATTCGATACAAGTAACGCCATCTATTATCATTTTTAAGAAACATCAAACAAATTATTTTGCTGATTATTTTATCTATGAAGTGACTTATTGCACTACTTTATTTTACAATGCATTGTTTTTATCAGCGTACATCATTAACTTTATCAGCGCAAAACAAACTTATCAAATTCATAAACATAGACTTACATAGTCGATACTACAATACAAAACAAAAATGTTTTAGTACTGTATGTTTCCATAAAACAAATAAATAAATTTTAGCACCGAGACTACTATATCTAATATTCTTTTATCATACGCCTTATGGGACTAATTTAGGCAATTCTAATATTTTTAATAACAGGTAGTCGCAGTTTCGGTAGAAAAGTATTGATATTATTCATTTTAAAAATATTCAATGTTTATATATTTAGTTAATTGATCTAATAATCATTGAGTTAAAACAAGTGCAGTGTATTTATATCAATGCAATTAATTATTTGTCTCTAAGTTTATTTTAAATTTATTCATTTTATTGAAATGGATCAATATTATGTCATAAATTCTTTTTTATGATTTTATCCTTAAGTTTAATGTGATTTTGCATCTGCGGTTGGCTATCCTAATAAATAAATAAATCACATCTGTATTTATTTCAACATAATTATTATATATGGTACGGTTTATTGGGCTAACACTACTTTTACTTGGTTGTCAGTATGAAGTTAGGCACAAGTCCAGTCCTATTTTTATTTGAAACGTACTGTATTTCGAGGCAGCCCCAATGGCGAATGAGCCACTAATTAATAAAATTATTAAGGCAGACACAAAAATCAACCGCGCAGATCCTAATTTAGAGGATTCTTAGACATAAATATAGAGATAATAATATACAAACCTTATATTCAAGATAGTATGCTCCCTTCGATAGCATTGTATCAATATATCCTAAAGCAACAAGTCCAGCCTTCCATGGTACGTAACTTCTCTCGTGGGTCAAATAGCTCGTTATATCCAAAGCTGTCTTATAATCTAAACGTCCAGAAAGTGCGAGGTTCATAGCATCGTCGATAATCTGAGCTCGATTAATCGGATGTATTTCTTCGAAGCGCGAAGGGTCGTTCAATACTTTAATCAGCATCTGCCAGTTTCTCTGATCGTAGTTGATACGAAAGAAACCTGAGTATAAGATATGGAATTAGTTTTTTTATTGAAAATATGAGTGATGGAAAGGAAACTAGCACAGTGTATTTTAGTGTATCCCGTCAGTGTATGCCATTAGAAACAAATAAATGATCTATGCAAAAACTTTTTTTGCAAAAGTGACTTAAATTGCGCGCGAAAACGCTCATTTGTTGACATGGCGTCACTTCTCACAAATAATTGAAGCAATTCTTTTATTTTATTTTTCAATAAATTCTACTTGAACAGTCGATCCAGGATCGTTCAACCAGTAAAGATAAAAACAAACAACTATTCTAAAAAAGTAATTAAAACTTATCCGTCCCTATATTAGAAATACGGCTTTCCTCAATTCTCTACCAATCAGTTACATCAATTATACGAGAAATAAAAAGAATAAAATATTATTAAGAGTAATAATACCTGTTTGTTGAATATTAGCTATGAACCAATCGTTTTTATTCACAGATATGTCATCAACAGTTTTTAACCTCTCGCCTCTTAACCATAGTTTAGGACGAGTTGACTCAAAATCTTTTTCAGATGCTGTTGTATATGATACAGGAATCCACCATACAGATGAATTATTTTCTGTTAAAGTTTCGTTAATTAAAACGAATCTTTCCTGAAAACAATATGTACATGTAATAAAAATATAGATAAAATATAATATAATAATAAAATATAATATAGTGAAGTAACGGAACAATAATTTCTTTAAAGAGAAACATTCAAAAATCTGATTCGAGAATCCAGTTTTTATGATTGACACCACAGAAATAAGAAATAAGATTAACACAAACGTTTTTTTTTTTAATGTGTATTGCTGTTGGCCTTGAAAGCGTCACCGGGTGGGGAACACAAACGTGATGATGTTTTTTGCCATTAAATTGGCAAGCAAGCACACGGCCCATACGTTTAGTGGTGTTCATAGCTATGATTGCCTGCAACAGCTTTTGTAGATGTCACTCACGCGTTACTAACCTCGAGGTGTTAAATAAATATCCTTTGACCAGTTATTTCACCACCTACAATGTCTTTTACAGACTTTTCGGTAGAATAGTCGTTTTATAGGCGTCGGGATGTGACGACCCCATCGCCCGCTGTTGGGATAACCTCTGTCACAACAGAGATTATTCCACCAGTGCAATCAGTCACACTGGTGGTAGGCCTTTGTTGCAAGAGGCCGGCTAGGTAGGTACCACCGCAGTGTCCAATATTCTACCGCCAAATACTAGTGTTTAGGCACTACTGTGTTCCGGTTTGAAGGGCATTGTACGCTAGTGAAATTACTGGGCGAACGAGATTTAAGAACTAATATCTCGAGGTGCTGCAAGCGCTCATAAGCTGCGGCAGCCACTTACCATCAGGTGGGCCGTATGCTTGTTTGCCAACTTCTAACATTAAAAAAAAAAAAAAAAAAAAGAATATATAACACTGCGGTGGTACCTAAGAACACTATACAGAGTATACATTTTGAAAAATGTGATTCATAGTACCTGCCTAAATGTAATTGTTCCATTTTCATAATTCCTAATTATAGTCAGAACTGGAAAACCAGTCTGCAAGGTCCACGAGTCCATCACTACTGCAACATCTGCGTCAAAAGCGTCCCTCTCCCTAGCAGCATTGGTAAGAGCACTCCACAAGTCTTGCTGTTCCGCGTATCCAAACTTCTTAGCGTTCAGATAATCAGTTATACCAGCATTGAAAACGTCATCGGTTAGAAAATGATTCATCATTCGAAGTATTGCTGAACCTAAGAAAAAGGTAGTAATAAAATATCATACTACCGCCACCTCTACTAATGAATTATATTTGCTCCTAATTTTTAAATTTTAAATATACTAGTCAAGTGCGTGGTGGATCACGCACTTTGGAAACTAACGGGTTTACGGAATAGTCTTTGGGATATTAACAAATTAAAAGCGACCGCAGATATAAGTTTGTATTGTCATACTAATTATTAAAAATAATATACCTCATACATCGCTCAGTTACATATATGATACCCTTAATTTTTAAATATTTTATTATTTTACTGCAAAACCTTGTGCCGGTTCATAGACTACACCTATTTACCAAATTTCCTATACATAGAGCCAATAGACTCCGCGTAAAATGACTGTGACATACGGAGGGACGGACAGACGGACATGACGAAACTATAAGGGTTCCGTTTTTGTCATTTGGCTACGGCACCTAATAAAAGTTAAATAGCAGGTATCCTGTTTTGTACTTAAAATAATCATGGCCTTCTTTTTAATAATATTTTACACTTTAATAGTACTGTGACCCTATGCCTACTGTCTGGACAAATGTATTAAAAGGTGCCTCGCAGGTTTATTCACGTGAAATAAAAATACTTACTGGTTGTTTATATATTAACCTAAAGAAGCAGTAAATCTTTTAGTAGTTGCGTAGTAGTTTTTGTATTATTTAATTGGGGACATAATACGTATAGCTTAACGGGTAATTAACTGAAACCCTCACCATTGTTTTGTTTGTTATAACGCAATTAAAAATAACATAACATCTAAATTATCTCACCTTTATGGTACTAAACGTATACGAACTTGTTTATAACAGTTTTGGTTTCGAATAAATTACATGTATAAATTAATTGAATGTTAATTATACCTAATACAATATTTTTTGACGACCACCGTGTGGGACCATCTGTCTGGCCGTCAGTTCTTTCTAGTTGTTATTATAACATCTGATAATAATTTTCAACTATTGATAGGTAATTTGCTCTTAATCAATGAGTTACTGCTTTGCTCTTTGGGTTGTGGAAGTCGGATGACAATCGGTCTGTTTAAAAACTAGTAACCTGTCAAATCCGGATAAGAGTAATAAGCAAACCCTGGGTAAAAATACCGGAACTAATGCTAGGAAGAAGAAGTGTACCTTTTCCATATGAAATTTTATCAAATATAGCTCCTATTTCTTCAGGATTCCCAACTTCAACTGATATCTGATGTGAGGATGTCAACGCGTCCAGTTTGAAGACGCTTTGAACTTCGTTTAGTATAAAAATTTCCATTAGCTTCCAACTTTTTTCAACCTAAAATTAATGAATCACGGGTTACTAAGAATTACAAATGTTATTATATCAGTAGTAAAATGTCTCATCAGTAAAATATCTGAATTTCAAAAATAAGCACTGATAAAAATTTTCGAATAAATTGATTTTAAAATATGAATCATCATTATAAAAATTATAACCTTGCATTATTCATCCTTATTAATATTATAAATGGGAAAGTGGCTCCTGTCTCCCTGAAGGTCTTTCTGTCTGTCAAGCTTTCAAGCCAAAACTACTAAACCGATTTTAATAAGATTTGGTACATAGATAGTCTAGAACCCGAGAAAAGACAAGGCTACTTTTAATGGGAAAAAAGGGTTGTAAGAGGTTGAAAGAGGGGGAGTAAAATTTGTATGGAAGTATCTTCATTTTTAGAGCTAGAAGATTGAAGCTTATTTTTAAGTTGTTGATTCGATATAGGTAAATAAATATGACGTTCAAAGTTTGTAAAAGGAGGAGGAAAGGGAGGAGGCAAAAGGAGGAGGAGGGCAGGTTCAGAGTTTGTATAAAAATCATAATTAAAATTAGAAATTATTATAAAATCGTTTGCCAAAAATTTAAATAAAAATCTTATATATTTTACAACGATAGTTTGTTAGTGACAAACTAACAAACAACTAGACTTTACTAAAAAGGTTGAATCAAAAACGGATGACAGATCCTTACAGCATCAACAGCAACATATTCAACGTAACTGGCGAACCCCTCGTTAAGCCATATATCCGACCACCAGGCAGGAGTCACCAGGTTTCCGAACCACTGATGGGCTATCTCGTGCGCCACTACCGCCGCCACACGAGCCTTCGCTGTCGTTGGAGATACACCGTTATCATATAACATGGCTATCTCCCTGAAATAAAATAATTTACATCATGTTGTACTCATAATGTTGTAGAGACTCAGTTTTTTTTTTTATTTTATAAGTTGGCAACCAAGCATGCGGCCCACCTGATGGTAAGTGCAGCACCATAAGTAGGTGCCACTCACGGGTGGCCAACCTCGAGATATTGGTTCTTAAATCTAATCTGCCCAGTAATTTCACTAGCGTAACATGCCCTTCAAACCGGAACACAGTAATACCTAAGCACTACTATTTAGCGGCAGAATATTTGACACTGCGGTGGTACCTATATATATTAAATCTTTAATCCAGACCAGTAAGTATTATGAATACACATAAAAAATTGCCACCCAATTTTTATATAGTATTGAAGTTCCCCGTAAATTACACAGTACCACCAGTGTCATCCACGTGTGGCCACAGAGAGGAGAGGCTAGGCCTCCGAGTTAAAATGTCTAAATCGACCCGATCCATTTATATTGAAAACAGCAAAGCATTAAATCATAAAATAAGTATGATTGTTAAAAAAACACTACAAACGAAAAGAAATACTTAAGTCATATTTGGAGAAAAATCTGTTATTAAAAATAAAATAACATTGTGTCGGGAGCAGAGCCACGTCTAAACTTATTACAACTTCACAAATAAGGCTTAGTACATTTTACATTTGTCACGAAAACTCTCGATTAAGTATTAAAGTAATTTGTATTCTTAAGAAAAATTATATATTCAAAAACAATTTTCCAAATAACGACGCTTCGAGGCGAGCTGTGAATAACAAATTTACTTGGTAACATTTTCCCGTGATGAATTGTGTTTAATGGAGCGTGCCGACGAGGTTTCAAGTAATTGATTTGAGGGGATGTTTTGATGTAAACAATTTTGTGTTTAATGATTAACTTGAAATAACCTTTTTCACGAATACTATAGACTCAATACGTACCCGATGTAATCAGCTTTCCTTATGATAAAAAAGCAATGTACCGTTAGAAAAATTATTACTAATAAACATAACGTTTAGACTTCGCTTGTTTGGTTATATAATTTTATACTTTTATTATAGCTTTTTTTTTATTTATTATATTTTCAAGGCGTCGGGATGTGACGACCCCATCGCCCGCTGTTGGGATAACCTCTGTCACAACAGAGATTATTCCACCAGTGCAATCAGTCACACTGGTGGTAGGTCTTTGTTGCAAGAGGCCGGCTAGGTAGGTACCACCGCAGTGTCCAATATTCTGCCGCCAAATAGTAGTGCTTAGGCACTACTGTGTTCCGGTTTGAAGTGCATTGTACGCTAGTGAAATTACTGGGCGAACGAGATTTAAGAACTAATATCTCGAGGTTGGCAACGCGCGAGTGGCACCTACTAATGGTGCTGCAAGCGCTCATAGGCTGCGGCAGCCACTTACCATCAGGTGGGCCGTATGCTTGTTTGCCAACTTCTAACATAAAAAAAAAAAAATATATAGCCTTCAAGGGAAATTGAATGAAAAATCGTGGCTTAATACTGTTATTCGTAGTTAATTGGTATATGATTTAAGCCCCTTTTTAACTATTACGTGACGTTTCAAATGATATTAGTGAATCTCTACGTTACATTATCGACATGAGGTAGCAGTACCCTTACTGTTGCTCCGTTTGATGACTTGGATCTATGGGGGCTTAAACACGTCTTTCTTTCATTTCCTATGGGCACTTACCATCCAACGGGCCGTACTCTTTCTTGCAAGCATTGTAGTATAGTTTGCCAGCATTATACTATATTTTTATATCAATAAATAAGCAATACAATGTCAACCCACACGAATGTCATTTCAAGAAAAACGCGTTTGAAAATTTTGACCAACTTGCTTTATATGAATTTCTTTAATGTATTGGTCAAGTTTTTGGCAATTTCAGCTTTATGTAAGTTATTTTACTTATTTTCACAAAAAATAAGTATACAAACTGCATATTTCGTGTATAAAATAACCCAAAACGTTTAACATAATACATAAATTGCGTGATTAAAAATGGCTTTTTTTTTGAGTTTTAAAGCTTAAAACCCTACAAATATTAAAGAAAAATGTTTTTCAGCCATTTACCAACACTTCTGCATATATAACACAGTTTTTTCAATTTCGTGGGTTGACATGGTATTGCTTATTTACGTCTTAATAAGAACCTAAGTTACAGTACATAGCGCAGTTTGTTATCTTACCTGAAAGTCAACAATCCCCAATTCTCCATAGCCCCAGCCTTGAAATCCGGTAGAGCAATCATATCAATTTTCGGCAATGGAAACTTTATTTTATAATATTCCTCTAAGAACTTCAGTATCTTCGGACCTATGTCTAGCGCGTACGCAGCAGATGGTAACGCCTCCTTCCTCGCCCAAACCGAAAAATTGTTATCACTCATGTTACCGAAGTCGGTAACAGCGAAAGCGACGAGGTATGTTGACATTGGTAAAGATTCCGCGTAGTGGTCCCATATGTAATCCTTAAGAGATATACTGAAACAAATTATTTATATTAAGAAAAATCTGCATAATTGGAAACATTCGAAGATAACTAGCATTTTAACCGACTTTAAATAAGGAGGTTCTCAATGTATTTTTTTATGTTTGTTACCTCAGAATTTTCGACTGGATTGACAGAATACCATACCACTTTTTTTAATTCGTAACTAAAAACTAAAAATAAAAATTATTTTATTGAGCGCAGAAGAAAATATTTCCGTTACTATTTTATTATTAAAAAAAACTGAAAATTGACAATATTATTAATTCATTATATGTAATAGAAGCACATAAGAAAAGTATGATTTAATTAGGTGCTATGCATTTAAATTGTTAACCGATTGTTTCGTTTCCCGCCCCTTACAGTCCTTAGTACACACGTTAACTCGCTATACGTACGTACCCAGCTTAACTCCAACAATTTAAAAACAATTATCGAAAATCAATATATCTATAAACAGTACAGAGATTTAATTCTGCTGACAGATATATCGTGATGCGGGCGAATATTAAAACCATACGTCCTGTCTTTAAGAGACTGTCCTGTAATAGAGATTTTGTGGCACCACAAAATAATTGTGGGGACGATATTACTATGGATTAGCCTCAAAATCAATACAGACACGTTACAAAGCTTGTCATATTTTGATCTTGGCATGAACAACGGTTAATGCTATATTGCTAAATAGCATCTTCCGACGACTTCGTCCGCGGTAACCTTAGAATCATTTGTTAGTAAATAAGCAGTACAGAGGCCTAACACTTTTCCGAGACAAAACTCAATGTGCTCTTTCAGGTAACAATCTTTATATGCGCCAAATTACATCTTAATCCATGTAACCGTTTTTGCATCAGAGTAACAAACATCCAAACATATAAACTTTCGCGATTATTGTATTATAATAGGATATACTGAGATGCACATATCTAGATAAACGACCAATAGAATCAGCAGATTTAGGCTCGGTTATTCTACGGATGGATGACGCATATTGGTATTCCAACTAAAAATATCCATGCTTCAGAGGGTAATCAAAAAATGTATCCACACTGTTATTGAGTTGTATTATATAGTAGATAAATTAATTTAGGGGCTTAAAATAACTACATAATCAACTCTGACACTAAGTTGACTAAGTAAAGAAGAAGAAAAACTACTATACATTTTATAAAACTTGAAAAGATTTTCTTATTCGAAGGAATGAACATGGTCACCCTATGTATAATAATTAATAACTAAGTCACATGGTGCGCAAAGGTCGTTTTATAGACTAACAAAATACGTTTTACTTAACAACAATAAATGTTACAGATATGACGAAAATTTGGCGCAGTGGTAGCGCCACAGGTCGCGGGTTCGATTCCCGCTCGGAGCAGATGATTGTATTGACCATACCGGCATGTGTTCCGGTCTGAGCGTGTTTGTTCTCGTCGTTGTGTATGTTTCCGGATTGCTAACGCAAGATATCGTTATCCCAGTGGTACCTGTTGAGCTTGTAGCGAAAACACAAAAAAAAAAACTCAACAGCTCCAATTAAAATGTAGATTAAAATAAAAGCCTAAAATCATATAAACTAAGAAATTTATTTGATTCAAAAGTTATAAATACTCACTGTGGTTCCCTTCCAACGATATTCATATTAGAAACAGAAGTCATGTTCCTTGGTCTAGAAATACTGATGGTGAATTTAGCCTTCAACGCCGGCTCGTCCCAGCAGGGGAAGGCTCGGCGGGCATCCGTCGCTTGAAACTGTGTGACTGCTATCCATCTGGAACAGAAACCATTTTGGCATATGTGGATACTTAATAAAAAATAATAGGACAAGGATACAACCGCTCACATCCCAATTTTACGAATGGTGAAAAATGTATGAAAAACCTATCACACTGGTGGTAGGTCTTTTGTTTCAAGAGGCCGGCTAGGTACCACCGCAGTGTCAAATATTCTGCTACTAAATAGTAGTGCTTAGGCATTACTGTGTTCCGGTTTGAAGGACACTGTAGGCTAGTGAAATTACTGGGCAGAGGTGATTTAAGAACCAATATCTCGAGTTTGGTAACGCGTGAGTGGCACCTACTAATGGTGCTGCAAACGCTTATAAAGCTACGGAAACCACTTACCATCAGATGAATCGTATGCTTGTTTGCCAACTTGTAATATAAAAAAAAAGAAAATGATAAGAAGGAAAAAATGTTTGTGCGTTTGTTTGTGCACACTAAATTTTCAAAATGGCAGATAATGTTGACACATAATAAAGATATCAATAAAGATACAAAATTTTGGTACACTAGCTGTGCCCGCCGCCTCTATCGGGTTATGTAATTTTTGACTACCCCACGGGAACCCAAAATTTTTCTGGGATAAAGAGTATCCTATATGTTAATCCAGGTAATAAGCTAAGTGTGACAAAAACATATATCCGTCAAAGCTTTCACATTTATAATATTCATTAGATAATAAAAATAACATATAGGACTTGTATATATTTAACATCGAAATGTATTTATTTAAAACTACTTCAATACAAATGTTATCCAAAGCAAAAGAATAAAAGAGACAAACAAAACGCGCATGTGAATGACTGTTGACAATTAATACCACATTAAGATGCCGGACAGTGAATCATTGATAGAACATTATACTCACACGTACGAAGCTGAATAGTAAACGGGTATCGCGTCCTCGAATTGAGAATACTAAAAGGATTCATTAAGTATTGTACAAAATTTCCGTATCGCATAATTTAGCTTTGCTGACATATAGGAAATGTTTAACTGCTTATTTTTAAATCAGTACATTTTGATACGATCTTTACAACATGCACTACATGATTGAACTCAAGGAGGTACTAAATTTGGTAGTAAATAAGAATAAGAAATATCTTGTTTAGGGTTTTAGGTATGTCATTACGGTTGGCAAACAGGCGTACGGTCCGCCTGATGGTAAGCAGTCAACGCAACATATGAACGCGCGTGATACTTGAATAGTATCACAGGCGCGTCGCCAACCCAAGAGAAAGGAAGGAAGGTATAAGAAGGGAAAACAAGAAAAAGTTAATTTAGCTTTACTGACATAATATAGGAAATGGTTAACTGCTTATTTTTAAATCAGTACATTTTGTCACGATTGATCTTTACAAGATGTACTGCATGATTGAACTCATGAAGGTACTGAATTGGGTAGTAAATAAGAATAATAAATATCCTGTTTAGGGTTTTAGGTATATGTCATTACGGTTGGCAAACAGGCGTACGGTCCGCCTGATGGTAAACAGTTACCGTAACTTATGAACGCGCGGGATACTTGAATAGTATCACAGGCGCGTCGCCAACCCAAGAGATAGGAAGGAAGGTATAAGAAGGGAAAACAAGAAAAAGTTAATTTAGCTTTACTGACATAATATAGGAAATGGTTAACTGCTTATTTTTAAATCAGTACATTTTGATACGATCTTTACAACATGCACTACATAATTGAACTCAAGGAGGTACTAAATTTGGTAGTGGATAAGAATAAGTTCCTGTTTACAGTTTTAAGTGTATGTCATTACGATTAGCAAACAGGCGTACGGTCCGCCTGATGGTAAGCAGTCAACGCAACATATGAACGCGCGTGATACTTGAATAGTATCACAGGCGCATCGCCAACCCAAGAGATACGAAGGAAGGTAGAAGAAGGGAAAAAAGGAAGGGAACAGGGGGGTGGGAGATTGAGCCTCCGGCGCTCTCACTCATCGCACGAAACGCAACAGTACTCTGTTACTTTACGCCGATTTTCTGTGAGAGGTTAGAACTTCCCCGGTCGAGCCGGCCCATTTGTGCTGGGAATAGCATGATTCTACTTCTACAAAAACTGCACTACAAGTAAAAAATATAATGTACGGTATAGATATGCATGAATTTTAACGAATGTGACAATGCTTTTTAAAGTATTACTAAATACTACTGCTTTATTAGGTGTATGTTCTTATCTAGAAACATATACCCAACTCATTAATTAGTAGTCGGCATTTCTATTTCTAAACCTATACTTAGACTTCAAATTTTGTAGAGATATCTTAAGCAGAAACCATTGCATAGTATATTCGTTTTCTATTTTCTACATTTTTGTATAAACATAGAAATTATTATGATCTTATGATAATATACAGATCTTTCATATTTCTAAGTTATTTCTGGTGTAATGTTATTAATTGTTTATGTAGAAAACCATTGAGATCAAACACTTTATACGTAAGATAAATATAATAACAATAAATTACCTTTTAATCTTCTTCTCTTCGTATGAACTTCTGTAGAATCCATGAAGATTATCATTGAGTATACCCGTATAAGTAATATTGAGTACATATTGCTGTCCCGCGATCAAGTCCTCAGCGGTCCATATGATATGAAACTGCCTCGGAATGTCAACTGTTTTTCTAACAATCTTGACTTCTGTTCCATCATCATTCTTGTACAGCTTTATTTTATGAAAACTCAATTCGACACCATGAAACGTTACTTTATTCGTTTTATTTTTAACTGTTACAACGATACTGATTTCACCATGAAATGTGAAATTACCTTCGAAGATAAACGGTGTGAGTTTTAGATAATATCGATCTGGTTTGATATTGGTTGGTAGTCTTACGTCCGTGACAAGATCTTCGTCACCTTTCGTGGTAGATTCGACGTGTTTTGTTGTACTCTCCACTGCTATAACACTTTTATCATTTTCAGTACTTAAAGGTATCACTAATAACTTAGATTGTTCACAATGATTTAATTCAAATTTTGTAACATTTGCTAATTGATCAGTTCTTGGGCATGCTGCGAAATTGTACACTATAAAGGCTGTAGCGACTAATGCTAGAGCGAATATGATGAGAATGACGAAAGTGAGGCTCTTCGAAAGGTAGACGCCTCGTTTAGTCTTCGTAGAGAAGTCGGTCTGGAGGTTGCCGTCCATTATAGTTAACGGCTCTCGTCCTTGGGTCATCACAGGATCATATTTGAAACTGAAAATAATACATACGTATGTTAATATGCTAAAATCTTACAGCTTACAAAATTGGAGATAATCATGATATAAGGAAATACGATTGTCGTAATTGATAATAATCCGAAGGTGATAATGTCCCATCATTCTCCCTAGTTTTTTTTATATCATTACGGTTGGCAAGCATACGGTCTGGTAAGCAGTCACCTCAACCTATGAACGCTTGCGATACTTAAAGTATCACATGCCGGCTGGCAGGGCTGCAGATTCTCCCTCTGCCTACCGTCCCATCTGTCTGCTGAACGAGGTCAGCAAGCTTTTCGAGCGGATTATTGCCGACCGTCTCAGCCGACACTTGTCGCGTGTCGGGCCCGACCTAGCAGACAGCCAGTTTGGCTTCCGACAGGGGCGTTCGACAGTGGACGCGATTAAGCGTGTCCAATCCCTGTCGGAGCAAGCCGTGTCCCGGGGTGGAGTGGCGCTGGCGATAAGCCTAGATATCGTCAACGCCTTTAACTCCATTCCTTGGAATGCGATAATGGGGGCACTTTCACACCACCGCGTGCCCCCATACCTGCAGGCGATCGTCGAGTCCTACTTGCGCGATAGGTACATCACGTACCTGAACCAGGACGGTAACAGAATTCGGAGGGAGACTTACTGCGGGGTTCCACAAGGGTCCGTTTTGGGGCCGTTACTGTGGAATCTCGCGTACAATACGGTCCTGCGTGTCGATCTGCCCGCTAGTGTCAGTGTTATCTGTTACGCGGACGACACCTTAGTGCTGACCATCGGAGACACCTTCGACAGGACTCGGGAGGTCGCACAGCTCGGATTGGCAATTGTCGTTGACAAGATTTGCGAGTTGGGCCTGCGGATAGCACCTCACAAGACCGAGGCGCTATGGTTCCATGGACTGCCGAGAAGTAGGGAACCTCCCATCTCGCACATAAGAGTGGGTGACTCGGAGATCCAAGTGGGACGGTACCTCAAGTATCTGGGACTCACCTTGGATGGTCGCTGGGGCTTCGAGGAACACTTCGAGCGTCTAGTACCCCGGATCGAGAAGGTAGTAGGTGCCATGCACAGATTGCTGCCTAATCTCGGGGACCGAGGAGGAAGTTCGCCGCCTCTATGCGGGGTCGTACGGTCCATGGCCCTCTACGGGGCGCCTGTGTGGTCACACAGGCTT
This sequence comes from Hestina assimilis, assembly GCA_023373885.1. Taxonomy (NCBI): domain Eukaryota; kingdom Metazoa; phylum Arthropoda; class Insecta; order Lepidoptera; family Nymphalidae; genus Hestina; species Hestina assimilis. The sequence continues at coordinate 14,124,172 of CM041746.1, read as the reverse complement.
GGCGTCCGGCACTGCAGGACTAGGCTCCTTGCCCTGCAGCGCAGAGTGGCCATTCGGATCGTACGAGGATATCGTACGATATCGTACGAGGCGGCGTTCGTTCTAGCACGATTTCCGCCACTAGACGTGCTGGCAGAGATGGATGCGAGGATCTACGACCGGATTCGCATCCTCCGCCAAGGTGGCGAAAGTCCACCTCCAAGTGCGCTCGAAGCCATCAAGCGGCAGGAGAAGCTACGCGCTTTAATTACGTGGCGGGCCCGCCTTCGCGAAGAGCGGTACGCGCGCAAACGCGTTATCGGAGCCATCCTGCCGGTCTTCGGAGCCTGGATGGAGAGGCGGCAACGGGTGACCTACCGTCTAACGCAGATGCTAACCGGACACGGGTGCTTTGGCGAGTACCTGTGCAAAATCGGTAGAGAGTCGACGCCGATGTGCCACCAGTGTGGTGGTGACCAGGACTCCGCACAGCACACCCTTGAGGTGTGCCCCGCGTGGAACGCGGAGCGTAGAGTCCTAGTCGAAGAGATTGGAAGGAACCTCTCCCTGCCAGCAGTCGTGTCGGCGATGCTAGACAGGGAATCTGCATGGGAGGCCGTTGTCTCCTTCTGTGAGACCGTTATGATCCGGAAGGAGACGGCCGAGCGGGATCGAGTGAGGGCCGATCCAGCTAGACGCCAACGGCGGCAAAGGCGTCGACCACCTGATGCCGCTAGCCATCCCGGCCCCTCAGCCCCGTTACCCGGGGCTATATAAATAGGGCTCACCCTCGGGCCGTGGACGTGCAGAGTGGGGTATCTGTGCGTCCGAGATGAGCGGCCCTAAGGAGGACGGCAGATGATTGTCAGGCCATGTGATTGTCAGGTCGCGTTGGTTGTTCTACAAGAGTTCCCGTAACCTGACAAAAACACTGAGGTCGGCCACCGAGGAGGTTTTAGTGGGTCCCCATGACGTTTCCACCTTGTCATGGAACCCCACATAACCCGGTTGTTCCTCCCCAGGACGCCGGGTATCTGGCAGTAGATTTCCTCCCCGACAACAAAAAAAAAAAAAAAAAAAAAAAAAAAAAAAAAAAAAAAAAAATCACATGCCGGCTGCCAATCCAAGGAATAGGAGGGAAGGGATGAGAAGGAAAAAAGAAGGAAACAGAGGGGGTGGGAGATTGGGCCTCTGGCGCTCTCACTCACGAAACGCACTAGTACCTACTGATACACGTATTTTATGCCGATTTCCTGTGAGAGGTGCGTAAAGTTCTATCCTCGAGTGTTTTAAAAGTATCTGTTGAAATATATGAACACGCAGAACTAACAAAAAGATATTCAATTCAAACACTTGATTGTCCAGTAATTTATTGAGAATTTTATGGACTGGTACCATAGATGAGTAATAGAGTTATTTTATTGAGCTATAAATTAATTCGCTTTATTGTTAAGGAGTGTAAGCCCTAATATCTTTATCCGTATGTAGCTCACGTACAAACTTCTAAAAGCGATATTCTTTACAGACACTTTTAAATCTGATGCTGGTTTTAAAATAAAGAAACGGTATAATATTTATAGACTATATTCTTCTTCTTAGCAATATTATTGGTACTATACGGGTATTTTACCCGGGGTCTGGTTATTACTTTGTCCGGATTTGATAAAGAGCAATTTACTTATCAGCACTTCTGAAAGGAGGACCGACCGCTTAACGTGCTCTCCGAGGCACGGTGGGGAGACTCACAAGGACAAACGCCCAGACCGAAATATATATATGTAAGATTAATGCAAATCATTCATCTGCCCCAAGGGAATCGAATCCGCAACCGTCGAGGTTAAAGGCAGACTCGCTATCCACAACGCCACAACGGTGTCGATTTATAATTTATATCATTTTTTAAATGATATTCGAAAGATGAGGGTACACAAGCAATATCTAGATTGAAAAAATATCTGTATGCCTCGTAGTAATATATGTATTGAGCGTATATAAAAATTATCCTTTTAAACAAAACGACTGCAAAAAATTTGACGACGTTGTGGCGTAGCGGTAGCGAACCTGCCTTAAACGCCACAGGTCGCGGGTTCGATTCCCGCTCGGAGCATAATATGTTTGTATTGTCCATGCAAGCATATTTTCCGGTCTGAGTGTGTTTGTCCTTGTCATTGTGAATGTTTCCGGACCCCGACACAGGATATTACTATCCTAATGGGGGCCGTTGAGTGTGCAGTGTTTTTATAAAAAAAAATCATGTAAGTCATCACTAAACTGAGGAGTGATTTAGAAATTAAATTGTATTTTAAACGGTTTTGGTCTCTGTATAATCTTTGATAAAATCATCATCAGATTTATAGGTATGTTGGCGCATGACGAAGTAAAGAATTTTTGAAGTTGGATTAGAAAGATGTCGTTGTCATTCTAACGAAGCGTCACATTGATGGTTACTACAATATTTAACCATACAGAAAATTATTGTAGTACCGCATATAAAAGGACGAATCGTTGAAATCCGACGTAATAGTTACAGTGCTGTGTAATTTAATGTGTTATCTAGTAAAGAGATTAAAAGCAATGTTGGTAACAATAAGTTGTTCATAATGTTAACCTACTTCGATGAAATTGATAAAGGCTTATGCGTAGAAATATAACATATAAGAAGTATAGTAGACGCCCAAAATATACACCATCAACTGGAGTCCAATTATTGTAGTTAGTTGGGCTCCTATGAACTATCAGCAGTGCCAGCTGTCTCAGTACTGAATGAGTGACATATGTCACTCATATTTCGAATAAAGTGTTGCCAGCTGTTTAGGTACTAAATCGCCTAGATTTTATATCCTTTTGTAATGTTCATAAAATATAAAATAGCCTGGCCGACCGAGTTAAACAAATAAGAAAGTATGAATAAATAAATTAAACGACTATTAATTACCTTCATAGTTCTGAATATTGTTATGGTTGTGTTACACCCGAAATAAGTTGGTTTGATTCCGCTTGGAACAGATTTTCGTATTGACCACACAGACATGTTTTCCGGTCTGGGTGTATCCGGTATCTATGACAAATTTGGTAAAAACGTAGAACTTTTTATACTGTTTAATTATTTATTTATTTCATTAGTAATATGAATACTAATTTCTAACTTCAGTCGTAGTAGGCGAAATTAATTTATTAATATGTAATTTTAATTAATATTTTATGAATTAATAATTTTCCCAAAATTAACGGATTTCGTTTCGTTGGCAACATTAATAGTACGCTATTGCGCATGTTAGCGAATGTACGTACGTACATATTAGTTGTCGTTTGGTCTACGTTTCGCGAGGAAATTTGTTTGAAGTCAGCGTTCTATAGGTTATACTTTTATGAGCTTAAGGCTATCCTTAGCTTAGTTTCATTCAATGAATACTATTAAAAAATGAATACTGATAGAACCACAGGCGTGGTTTTATGTATAAATTATTAACGAACAAACAAAAATCTTGAGTAATATACACAAAAAAACCTTTAACCCGAATTGGAGACCTAATATTTTGAAGTCAATTAGAAAATCAAAAAATATAAAAATTGATCGCTTCAAATATAAAGTAACACTTTAACAAACTTCCAAGTTTAAGTTTCGAAAAGGCAATAAAAATTATCTCACTTAGCCGTTTAAACTTTGGAAAGCGGCCAAGGAGAAGTTTAGCAAACATATTTAACTTTTACGCTTTTTTAAACAAAGTTTCCTTATTTTCTTTATAATTTTAAGAGAAAATGCAGTCTGTTATAAGATATTTTCATGAAAGCTTTTTAGAGAAGAGAGAAGAGAAAGAGAGTTTCTAGAAATTCAGTGTCCTATTAACTTCCATAACGAGAGAACTTCAACAACACAGATTTATATCCACTTCTTTGTGTCAAACAAATAAACATTTTTATGGATATAAAGGATATTGCTAAGAATATATTGCGAAGCAACCGTCACTATGCCTGCCTTATTAAACATCCCGAAGAAAGTCTCTAGGTTGAAGATTATAAATCGCCCGAACAGCTCTTTTTTGAAGAATAAAAATAGTCTCAATGTCTGTAGCATTACTCCAAAATAATAGGCCATAAGACATGATACTGTGAAAATAACTGAAATAAACTAATCGAGCAGTATCGACATCAGTTAATTTTTTAACTTTCCTAACCGCGTAAGCAGCAGAGCTAAGTCTTCCTGCAAGGGATGTTAAATGAGACTTCCACTGAAGTTTTGAATGTATTTGTTTGTGTAGTTCATTTAGTCCTTTATTCTTTATTAACTTCAAAGAGCAAAAGCATAATATAATAATAATAATGAGGAACATTGAAGTTCCTGATGAAATAAAAAATGTACTGAAATAAACGTCTATAAAAAGAAGCTTTTTTATGTTACAAGTTGGCAAACAAGCATACGGCCCACCTAATGGTACGTGGTTGCCTATGAGCGCTTGCAGCACCATTAGTAGGTGTCACTCACGCGCTGCCAACCCCGAGATATTAGTTCTTAAATCTCCTTTGCCCTTAAATTTCACTAGCCTACAGTGTCCTTCAAACGTGAACAAAAATTAATTTAATAATATCGTATTTTGTAAGAGAACATTGTATCACATTTTAACTAAACAAGCACGTTTTTAAGAGAAATAAATTCTTTAAGCAGGATAAACATGGAAAATTTTATTGCATAAGGTTTTTTTTTATTTCATGACGGTCGCCAAACAATCATAGGGTGATAGTAAGCTGTCATCGGAACATGAACGCGCGATACTTGAAGTATTACATGTGCATCAACAACCCAAGAGATAGGAGGGGGCAGAGGGGTTCCCACCCTCCGGAGTTTGGGCCTCAGGCAGTTTCACTCGTCCCACGTAACGCAACGGTACTGTGTTATTTTATGCCGAGTTTCTGTGAGAGCTCGCCCTCTCCAAGCCGGCCCATTTGTGCTGTGAGAAGCATACATACTACTGGTCTCTATTATTTTGTTTTTTAGACAATACGGCTTTTTATATATATGTCGAAGTTGGATGTTAAACGAGCTGTTCTTTAATAATTTTACTGATAATTGTTTTAAATTTAATTCCATTTGTTATCACCTTTTAATATGGTATAGGTTTTTATTAAAGAAAGAAGAAAGAAAGAATTTATTTATTAGGACACAACAGAAATAAACTAAACTAAAACATTAAAAAGCATTATAGTTAAAAAGAGACAAAACTGTATAACAATAAATAAAAAAAATTAAACATAATTAAAAACTTAATCCTAAAAATTACGACTAACTCTAAAAAAGAAAAAAAAATTAAAAATATAATAAATAAAACAATAATAATAAACTGTTGTGTCCCAAAAAGGGTGGACCATTCAGTTAGTTAGGCGAGTACACCTAACACTGTTTTTCAATGGTACCCTGTCTATGACGTGCAGTGACAAACCGACTCTATACTTTACAAATACAATTAAAAATATACTATAAATCGGCATATGACAATTAAGTTGTTATACTGGCCATATCGAGTAGAAGGAAACCTCTAGTGGGGTCGAGACACCATCTTGACGTTGTCAATGGAAATAAAAAAAATGGAAACTTATGTTGTTTCACTGGAATAAGATATATTGTGAAATTGTAATTCGATCGAGTTGGATCACTCTTAGATTGTTGGGAGGTGAAGTCAGATCGGTGCGCCGAACTCACTGCTCGAATATATCTGATACTATGATTTGTTAAAAAATTAAATCCACAATAAATATTATACAGCTTGTTTTGTGCTTGCATTTTGCCCACTGACGCCCACAAGAGTTGTAACTACTAATGACGATGTCGATGAACGTCTCCAGTCTCCGATATATGTATGGTGCTTGTGAACAATATTTTACCGAACCAATGATTCCATTGTAAGGATACGTTTGATGGCTCAGCTGTTATACACATATGTAAATACAAAAGACGTATTAAAACAAAAGTACGTTCACATCTTGTACACACATACGTTTAATAATGGTAGTTGTTATGCTAATATCAATTTACGTATTTTATTTATTAATAAATATTTTAAAGTGTGTATCAAAATACGGACCGAAGAGTACAATTGGGAAAGTCTGTCTTCAGCAATGATAAAATTGGTAATATAATAATAATCGCTACACAGTCAACAGCCCCCGTTAGGATAGTGATATCCTGTGTCTGGGGCCCGGAAACATACACAACGACAAGGACAAACACACCCAGACCGGAGCACATACTATATAGTAAATACAAACTTCTGCTGCGAGCGGCAATCGAACCCGCGACCTGTGGCGCTACTGTGTATTTCTTAGTATTATAAAAGCGCGTTGTGAAAAAAAAATGCGTTCATTAAAGATAAAATATCAAGTAAACTAATTAATATTCTTTTATTTTTTTCAAAATTTATAATTTTATTACTTTTTATCAATTTTTTTAAGCACTTTTTATAACTTTACTTCAGCAATGCTTGACGATGTTGTGGCGTAGCGGTAGCGAACCTGCCTTAAAAGCCACAGGTCTTGAAAAGGCGTCGGGATGTGACGACCCCATCGCCCGCTGCTGGGATAACCTCTGTCACAACAGAGATTATTCCACCAGTGCAATCAGTCACACTGGTGGTAGGTCTTTTGTTGCAAGAGGCCGGCTAGGTAGGTACCACCGCAGTGTCCAATATTCTGCCGCCAAATAGTAGTGCTTAGGCACTACTGTGTTCCGGTTTGAAGGGCATTGTACGCTAAATTAGTGAAATTACTGGGCGAACGAGATTTAAGAACTAATATCTCGAGGTTGGCAACGCGTGAGTGGCACCTACTAATGGTGCTGCAAGCGCTCATAGGCTACGGCAACCACTTACCATCAGGTGGGCCGTATGCTTGTTTGCCAACTTCTAACATAAAAAAAAAAAATGTTTGTATTGACCATGCAAGCATATTTTCCGGTCTGGGTGTATTTCTCCTTGTCCTTGTGTGTGTTTCCGGACCCCCAAAACAGGATATCACTATCTTACCCCCATGATGGGTTTTCTTGTCTGTATGTTTATGTGTGTGGTGTGCAATAAAGTATATTATTACTAGTTACTTCTCTATGTGCTAATAAGGAATGTGCATAAATAATCACTTGTTTAAGTACCTGGTTGACCGAGCTATGCTCGTTTTTTTTGTTTTTGGTAAATCGAAAGTCATTAAGGGTATCTCGTTTGAAGCCTTACCTGGATAATAAAATAATGATTTCGACAACAAGTTAATCCGCAAAAATTGGGATGATTGAGTATATTGTTAAATTCTAATGGACGCATCGCTGTCAGTCAGTGACATATCATAATAAATTAAAGAAAACGTCAACTGTCATTGTAGACATGTTTATCATTCGATTCAATTCAATAAATCCTTGTTGCCATAGCAACGCGTGGGCGCTCAAGTGCGCTGTGAATTTACTTATATATTTTGACATTTTAAATTTATTTTGTTGATAATAGATGGCGTGTCGACAACGGCCTCAAAATACGGACAAAGCCACATTTTCTAAAAATAAATACTAGCTAGATCGATTTATCGTCCCCGAAAACCCCTGCATACTAAATTTCATGATAATCGGTGCAGCCGTTTCTGAGATCCCAATTATATATATATACAAACATTCCTCGTTTAAAGGTATTAGATAAAGAAAAATAGATTCAAAAATATTACACATTAAAAAGTCAAGACTTAAAATAGTGTAAGTATTCCATACTAAAAAATCTGATTGCTTTCTGTTCCCGATTGAAACCTGTGAAAGTAATCAACTATTATACGTTGGCCCAAGTCAAGAGACAATATAGTTTGTTCAAGTAGTTTAAAGCATCTATTTTATATTAAACAAGTCTTTTTTTTTTTCGGAATGTGTATTGCTGTTGGCCCTACTGGCCTTGACAGCGTCACCTTGGGGTGGCGAGTACAAAGACTCAGCCGTGATAAAGGGGCAGCCCTCACGGGGCTCAAATTTGATTCCGTCCTTAGGGTGCCTCCCGCGAAGCCGAACCAGGGCTAAGGACGTCATCGGAGATGGAGGCAGCGCTCCGAGCGCATTCTATACGATAGACTCACCCGACAGTGTGAGCGCGACGCGATGTGCGAAATATAGGACCTCGTCCTCGCCGGCGAGGACGGTGTTGTGTGCGTGTCTGTGCTGTGTAAGGGGCATTTCCTAATGTAATCCTATCGTCAGGGTCTTGCAGGACGTGCTTAGGACGCCTTACTTTTGTCGGTTGGTTACATCGGTCTGTGTAGATACAAGCATGTCTAATCAAAGGATTTGGATGGAAAGTAGTTTGATCGAAAACAAGTCTCACGATGCTACCCTTTGTAGCGTATAGCGTATAGCGTAAGACATTTTGTAGCGTATTCAAAAAACGGAATTAGGTCCTTCAAAATAAGAAAATACTTCTCAGTCGATATGAAATATTGAGTTTGTTACAATGGCGGCCTCTTTTACTAATTCAATACAACTTTGTGATGATCAGGTTAAGTATTCTAGAGCTTTTATACTTGTACCGCCGGTACAAGTATAAAAGCTATCCATTCTTCTTTATCCTAGAATCATTCCCGGTATTTTTATGTACCCAGCGTCTGCTTATTACTCTTATCCGGATTTGACAGGTTACTAGTTTTTACACAGAGCGATTGCCATCTGACCTCCGCAACCCTAAGGGCGAACCAGTAAATCATTGGATAAGAGCAATTTACTTATAAAGAGTTTACGATTATTATCAGCTGTTATTGATAATAACCGGGGCCGACAGCTTAACGTGCTCACCGAGGCACGGTGAGGAAACCCACACGCACAAACGTCCAGACCGAGACAGAAAATTTTAACAAACATCTGTCCGAGCAGTAACCGAACCGCAACCGTTGAGACTAAAGGCAGACTCCCACAACGCCACAACGGTGTCAAGTATAAAATCTATCTATATAGTTGACGTTTAATAGACCTTTCAATTTTGCAGATTTTTGTTTTAAATTTTGATTCTCAAAGGCATTGGAGAGGGCTGTGCCTGAACTCTCTCTGCGTGATCGCTTCAGAAATGATGCCATTCGCAGTAGAACCAAAGTCACCGATATAGCCCTACGAAACGCCAAACTAAAGTGACAGTGGGCAGGGCACATTGCTCGTAGAACCGATAGTCGTTGGGGCGGAAAGGTTATCGAGTGGCGACCAGGTACCGGAAGGCGCAGCGTGGGCGGGGCCCACAAGGTGGTCTGATGACCGGGTAAAGGTCGCGGGAGTCCGCTAAATGCGGGTGCTATGTCCAGCAGTTGAAGTCCTTCGACTGACATGTTGATGATGATGAGTTACGTTGGTTACAATTTTTTAACAAGTTATCAGTTTTCGGAACCTCTTAAATTGGATATTAACACACATCAAATTCTGTGCCGTATTGTTATTATTTTATTGATTATATCACGAATTAACGTAATAATAATGTTGTTAATAAATAATATCTGACCTTTGCATAGCGAGTGTGAGGAAAATCTCTTTTTAAAAAAGCGTCATAACATCTCGCCGCTAACCGCTCCTCTATTAAATAGCTAAGAATAATATCACTCGGTGGTCAATTAGGTCAGATTAAATTGACTCAACGCTTTTTCTTTTATGAATCCTCATGAGTATTTTCACAGATGGACTATTTTACATCATATTATAGTGCACAGTTTGATTGTTTTTACAATTTGGATAGTAGAGACTTTCTGTTTTAACTATAAACGACTAGAATAGAACCCTTACAACTAGACTAAAATATCGAATTGTTTTAATAGCTTCTTTAGAGCCGCTTTAGTCCGCTCTTGAAAAACCCCAAATTAAAGTCCACGGTGAATTTATTACTCTCAAGTTATTGATAATAATATTATTAAAAATTATAATGATATATTTAGCTCACATTTTTATGTATACATAAAAAAATTGAAATAGTGTATATAAAAGGAGAAACCCAGACTTTTTTTTTTTAATGTTAGAAGTTGGCAAACAAGCATACGGCCCACCTGATGGTAAGTGGCTGCCGCAGCCTATGAGCGCTTGCAGCACCATTAGTAGGTGCCACTCGCGCGTTGCCAACCTCGAGATATTAGTTCTTAAATCTCGTTCGCCCAGTAATTTCACTAGCGTACAATGCCCTTCAAACCGGAACACAGTAGTGCCTAAGCACTACTATTTGGCGGCAGAATATTGGACACTGCGGTGGTACCTACCTAGCCGGCCTCTTGCAACAAAAGACCTACCACCAGTGTGACTGATTGCACTGGTGGAATAATCTCTGCTGTGACAGAGGTTATCCCAACAGCGGGCGATGGGGTCGTCACATCCCGACGCTGGTGACTGACATATCTACGCCCAGCCTAAGCTCTTTAGCCAAGAAAGCTTTTTAAGGGTAGGTATTGTTCTTCCAATGTAAATAGTGAAAAAGGGGTTCAACGATTGTATAGAAATTCGTATTTTTTTTTAAAAGCATGAAACTTTGCTTTTTGCCTAGTGATTAAACTCGAACTAATCTTTATTCAAATAGACTTTTAATCACTTTTGAATCGTCAAGTATACATTTTGTTGTGTCCGTCTTAGTGAAGCTACCGCCGATTCAGAAGGTAGATTCTACAGAGAATAACCTAAATCTACAGGTACCCTTTTTACATTTAATTATATTAGATTATATTTGTCAAGTTTTACAATTAAATTTTATATACCGCATAAAATTTTACGTATATTATAAGGTGTTCCAAGTTTGTATTAAAACGGCTATTCACGTGGGCGAAGCCGCTGGCAGAAGGTAGTAATAAGTACACTTAGAAATAGTGAAATAGAGCTAGCAGTGTACCATTCAGAACAAAAACATTTATAACTAATATAAACGCAGCTTTATCAAACAAAAGAAGCACACACTACCATTTCAAGTGTATATTTATTTATATGTACTTATTACCCACACATAAAAAATCTTTCTTCCACGATGCTACCCGCTTCAGGAAATGAGAACCCATAGCACATCCTTTAAAGACTTATTACATCCTAATAATTGCTTCTGATGACGACCCATTGTCTTTCAAAAGACCACCCCTGAGCTAAGATATTGCGCATGTAGGTGTGGTAAATATTATATTTTATTTCTGTCGCACATAAAATACATATTTGCATACATGATAGAAGTCTTAGTATTATATATTTATATGAATGTTAAATTTAAAATATCGGGTGGTCTCAGTGGTGGTCTCTGTCAAAAACGTTATGTCATTTTTGGGATCACCAATTTTAATTTTACTACGACACTTAAATTTATTCTTAAAAAATCAACATAAGTCTTGGCAGCTGATCCCCGCAAACCAGTAACTCATTGGATAAGAGCAAATTACTTATAACGCGTTAACAATTATTATCAGATGTTATGTGATAACAATCGGGACCGACAGCTTAACGTGCTCTCCGAGGCACGGTGGGGAAACCCACGCGGACAAACCCACAACGCCACAACGGTGTCAAGGATACACAATCTGTCCTCATATATGTATGGTCCAAAAGTACCCCATTATCATCATCATCATCACACACACGAGAAAATACAAAATAATATAATAATTGGACAAAGATGGTACAAGGGCGGCCTTATCACTTAAAGTGATCTCTTACAGGCATCCTTGATATTAAACGAAGGTTATTATTGGAAAGGCTATTAGTGCACAAAAAGGGTAAAAAAAAAACTTAAAATATATATTTAATATTTATAATTATACTAAACACATTATTTATCATATATAAATTTATTTATTTATTTATTTATTGCGATAACAAACAATTGTACAAAAAGCTTATTATAACAAATTCTTACAGCTAAATATTCGACGACGTTGTGGCGCAGCGGTAGCGAACCTGCCTTAAACGCCACAGGTCGCGGGTTCGATTCCCGCTCGGAGCATAATATGTTTGTATTGACCATGCAAGCATATTTTCCGGTCTGGGTGTATTTGTCCTTGTCCTTGTATATGTTTCCGGACCCCCGATACAGGATATAATTGTCCTAATGGGGCCGTTGAGTGTGCAGCGTTTATTAAAAAAAAATATATATATTATTTGTACAACCAACACCGTTATCCCCAAATTATAAACTTAGATATTAATACATAAATATTAAATAGTTTATGTCAGACGCTTTCGTAACGTGAATAACATATTACTATGTCCAAGGACAACTTGCTCGTTACATGATCTCACGTCCTTCGGGACGAGAACGAATTTTAACTATCTCTGCGCAGTCCCTTACTTCATATATAAGAGTAATGTAATTTAATAAATTTAAAGTAAATTTTAGTTCGCAAATAGTAAATTAAATTTTAAAGCACTCGGATAACCCAACTTTGCTTATTGGTTTTTGGTAAATCGCAGTTTCTTTTTTTATGTTAGAAGTTGGCAAACAAGCATACGGCCCACCTGATGGTAAGTGGTTACTGTAGTCTATGAGCGCTTGCAGCACCATTAGTAGGTGCCACTCACGCGTTGCCAACCTCGAGATATTAGTTCTTAAATCTCGTTCGCCCAGTAATTTCACTAGCGTACAATGCCCTTCAAACCGGAACACAGTAGTGCCTAAGCACTACTATTTGGCGGCAGAATATTGGACACTGCGGTGGTACCTACCTAGCCGGCCTCTTGCAACAAAAGACTTACCACCAGTGTGACTGATTGCACTGGTGGAATAATCTCTGTTGTGACAGAGGTTCTGGAAATTATATTTAGATACGAATTACATAATGATGAAATATGACTTTTTTTTTTAGTGAAAGGGGGCAAACGGGCAGGAGGCTCACCTGATGTTAAGCGATCACCGCTGCCAATGAACATCTGCAACACCAGAAGGCATGCAGGCGCGTTGCCGACCTTTAAGGAAAGAATACGCTCTTCTCTTGTAGGTTCCCAAGTCGTATCGGTTCGGAAAGACCACCGGCGGAAGTTGACTTATATTACTTATTATTCTCAACGAAAAAATTATGGGAAGAAATAATCGGACTGGAGACATCTCAATTGCGGTTTTCATTGCACTCGGATAAAACGCACTTTTCTAAAAATGAATTGTAGCTAGATCAATTTATCGCCCTCGAAACCCCTTGCATACAAAATTTCATGAAATCGTTGGAAAAAAGCCTTAGTTACTCCTTATAACATCAGGTATCTGCCAGTACAAGTACTGTGGAAATCAGTCGAACTGTTTCAGAGATAAGCCGGAACAAACAAACAGACAGATAAAAACTTTAAAAATTGATTTTTATGTAAGTACCGTATATACTTTCATTTATATTTCGTGAAAAGCTATTAATTTCTAATTATAAACAGACACTTCACGACGACGTTGTGGCGCAGCGGTAGCAAAACCTGCCTTAAACATCACAGGTCGCGGGTTCGATTCCCGCTCGGAGCATAATATGTTCGTATTGACCATGCAAGCATATTTTCCGGTCTGGGTGTATTTGTCCTTGTCATTGTGAATGTTTCCGGACCCCGACACAGGATATCACTATCCTAATGGGGGCCGTTGAGTGTATAGCGTTTATTATTTACTTCAATTTTATTTGTATAGATAGTGATAAAATTAATTTTCAATTCGAAATTAATGCAATAAATTTACATGATGATAGTACCTCTTTGATATCATTTAACGATTTTGTAATAAGCAAATAATTACCATCGTGGCCGCAAAGTGGCCTTGTGTGAAAACAGGTGATGTTATAGACGATCATTACATCGCTGCGGGACGGATCCGACACGACATGATTTAATAATTAATATCTGAGAAGAATTATCCCTTCTCATTACTATTGAAATTTGATGACGTTGTGGCGCAGCGGTAGCAAACCTGCCTTAAGGGTGACAGGTTGCGGGTTCGACTTCCGCTCGGAGATCATCTCAGATGTGTTCCGGTCTGGGCGTATTTGATCTTGTCATTGTGAATGCTTCCGGACCCCCGACACAGGATACAACTATCCTAATGGGAGCCGTTGAGGGTGAAGTGTGTGTAGCGTTTTATTGATGTAGTTTAGCGGTATTCACTGTTACGTTTTGTCTAATAGGTGTGAGCTCAGAAGGCTGAAATATCTTTTTTGTCCCTTTCCTCCATTTCCTCTTTCTAATTGGGATATAATAATGATTCCTCTGATAAAAATGATCATAGGCAACTATATCTGTATGCTTTGCCACTTTTAATGCGACTTAAAAAAACGGACTAAATAAAAAAGACATTTTCTTGTGCAAAGAATGAAAAAATGTACTGTGTGCCAGTTTTCATTTATTGCCCATTGTACTAAACTAGGTAGTGACGACCATTATGGTGTGTAACGAGCCGACCTTAGGTCTCGACGATCGCGGGTTTGATTCCCGCTCGAACGAATATTTGTATTTAAATTATAAATATCTTTCCGAGTCTGGGCGTTTGTCCTCGGAGAGCTCGTTAAGGAATCGGTCCCGTTTGCTATCACATCTGATCATAATATTAACTCTTAATACGTAATTAGCTCTTATCCAATGATTGGTTTACACTTTGGGTTACGGAGGTCAGCTGGCAATCGATTTATGTAAAAAAAAAACTAGTAACCCCTACAAATCCGGACAAGAGTAATAAGCAGACCCTGGGTAAATACCGGTAAGAAGTTAAAATTACTAAGGTTAAAACTAACATAATAACACAATTAAAAAACAATAATTATAAAGCAGATTAATATTCAATGTCTTGATGTCTAAATGTCATAACCGCAGCACCGGATTACCTTAACCAAGAAACGTTGGGACCGTGTAATTAGAACACACAACTTGTAGTCTTCTACGGTGAAAACTACACACATTATATTGCTGACATACGTATAATCACTACATAGTATAAAACAAAGTCGCTTTCTCCGTCCCTATGTATGCTTAAATCTTTAAAACTACGCAACGGATTTTGATGCGGTTTTTTTAATAGATAGAGTGATTGAAGAGGAAGGTTTATATTTATAATAACATCCATTAAATAGTGGAGAATTTTTGAGGTTTCTAATGTGATGTCGTAAATAATTACATTTAACGCGTGCGGGCCACGGGCAGTAATGAATAAATCAAAACTACTAGATCGATTTTAATTATTTTTTCAGTGAATGACATAGGCTATATATTTTATACCCGCGCCAAGCTGTAGCGGGCCGCTAGTTGTATATATACAATTTATTATATAACAACTTGTATAGACGCTCATAGCCGCGTGCGCTCACTGATTGGTGTAAACGATTGATAGGTTAAGCAACTTTAGGCGCAGTCAGTCACTAGATGGGTAAACGCATAGTGGTCTTTCGACTGAGTGTCTCCGTGCTTCGGAGGGCACGTAAAAAGTTGGTTCCGGCTGCTATCAATTTGACAGTCGATAAGTCAAGTCATAGGCCTATACGGGTGACCTGAACAACCTTGACACTAGGCTGACCACTAACCACTCGATAAGAAGAATTATATAATATTTATATAGATGTAATACAGTTATAATTATTTTATATATATATTTAAAGAATAATAGCAATGCTTCTTCCAGGCATTACTAATATTCCTATTGCCCCTCCAAATAAGCTCGAAGCTTATGCTAGGAATGGGTACGTCAACAGCCCAAGGGGGTCAGGATCGAATCCGCGACTCTCGTTAACGGAGCGGAGTCGACCTTTCTACCGTTTAGCTATTGAGGCTTTATATTTTAATTTAAATTTAAATAAATGGCTTTATATTATAATTTATACCCCATTCAAAAAAATAAATAAAATGGAAGTGTCTGTACTTACATTGAAAAAAAAAATTGTCTTTGTCTGTCTGTCGGTCTATTTGTTCCGATTTATCCTGAAACGACAGACAGTTAGGGTTCCGTGCAATAAAGTAAAATCATCATCATCTTTTATAGCTTTAAAGGCTTCAAATAATGTTATTTGTAATTTTTTTATAACCCTACTAATTCATTAATCCTACAAACTAATTAGGATGTTTTACTCAATCACGCATAAATGGATTAACAAATATACTACACACATAAATCCGGCGTCGGGACGACTCTATCACCCGCTTTTGAGATAATCTCTGTCACAGCAGAGATTATTCCACCAGTGCAATCAGTCACAGTGGATGTAGGTATTTTGTTGCAAGAGGCCGGCTACGTAGGTACCACCGCAGTGTTAAATATTCTACCGCAAAACAATAGTGTTTTTGGCATTACTGTGTTTCGACTTGAAGGCCACTTTAGGCTAGTGAATATACCCGGAAAAGGACATTTTAAGAACCAATATCTCGAGGTTAGCAATGCACGAATGGCACCTACCAATGTTGTATGCGCTCATAGGCTACGGCAACCAATTACCATCAGATTGACATTACGTTTGCTTACCAACTTAACTATTATCAAAACAAAAAAATACCACAGGATGCATCCAATTTAAATTCTATTATATAATTTTAGCAAAAATAGCGATGTACATTCAATTTACACTAGAAACAAAAATAAACTTTGTAATCCTAGCTTTCGTCTGCGTAAAGTCAGTAATTCTTTTAAGGATCTAGGTATTCGCATTTTTAACAAAATTCCAAAATTGCTTATTTGAACTGCCAATAAGCAAGTTCCAAATGTACATTAAAAATAAACTTATCAATAAAGCCTATTATTCGTTAGAGGAATATTTTTCTGATGAAAATGCTTGGGACTATTAATATTGCTGGATCTCATTCAAGAACCAAATTTTATATTAAAGAATACAATTGTAAAAACATATATTTGAAAAGAGTAACTGTCGAGTTTCTTGTCGGTTCTTCTCGATAGAATCAACCTTCCGAACCGTCGGTAGCGTTTGACTATTCAAAAGTACTTTTAAAAGTCTACTTGAATAAAAATAATTTTGATTTTTATTCAGTATATATAATGGGTTTTATAAGGAACATTATTTACTTACAAAATCTTTTTTTTTTTTTTATGTTAGAAGTGGCAAACAAGCATACGGCCCACCTGATGGTAAGTGGCTGCCGCAGCCTATGAGCGCTTGCAGCACCATTAGTAGGTGCCACTCACGCGTTGCCAACCTCGAGATTTTAGTTCTTAAATCTCGTTCGTCCAGTAATTTCACTAGCGTACACTGCCCTTCAAACCGGAACACAGTAGTGCCTAAACACTACTATTTGGTGGCAGAATATTGGACACTGCGGTGGTACCTACCTAGCCGGCCTCTTGCAACAAAAGACCTACCACCAGTGTGACTGATTGCACTGGTGGAATAATCTCTGTTGTGACAGAGGTTATCCCAACAGCGGACGATGGGGTCGTCACATCCCGTCGCCTTTAAAATTTATCTCTGGAGCCAATTCTAAGGTCATCGTGGACGATGCCGCAGGCAGAAGATAATTGCTAATACTTTTTGCATACCTTAATCGTTTTCGAATGTCTTTTCTTAAATCAAACCCTCATATACTTTCAGATGCTATAAAGGTCTAAATGGCGTGCTATATGCTAGCCAATATAAACTAAACAACAAAGTGTTCAATAAACACACGCCGTCACAGACGAGTGGATTGCTCATTGAATCGCAAATTTTGCTTACTCGATATACGTCCCGTCCCGCTGCCTTACTGACCTGCGGCCTTCTATTTGAGATCTCAGGGTCTACCATGATTTTATTGCGATTCAAGTGACGACCCAAACTCAGCCTCATTGCAATTTTTTTTTTTCGCATTTTCACGACGGCTGGCAAACAAGCATACGGATCTGATGGTGAGCAGTCACCGTGACCTAAAAGCGCTTGCGATACTTGAAGTATCACATGCGCATTGCCAACCCAAGGGACAGGGGTGTGGGGATGGGAATGGAACTTTGAAGGGGGGAGATTGGGTTTCCGGTGCATCGAACGAAACGCAACGGTACTAATACTGTTACTTTTCGCCGATTTTCTATGAGAGGTTTGCAATTCCTCAGTCGAGTCGGTCCATTTGTCCCGTCACAAAGAGCTCTACTACTACTAAACCTCTCGTAGCATGAAATTCTACTAACGATTTACTATTAATCAATATATTAATAAATAATAAAATAATAATAATAAACGCTGCACACTCAACGGCCCCCATTAGGACAGTGATGTCCGGAAATACATACAAGGACAAGGACAAATACACCCAGACTGGAAAATATGCTTGCATAGTCAATACAAACATAATTTGCTCCGAGCGGTAATCGAAACCGCGACCTGTGGCGTTTAAGGCAGGTTCGCTACCGCTGCGCCACAACGTCGTCAAAATTAAGTTATTGGGAAGGCATAGACAACTAATTGAATTGTTACTAAAAGTTGATGGTAGACCCCCGTTCAACTCACACTATAACCTTTTCTATCTATCTGATAAGCAGACTACTACACGAGAATAGGTAGACTAGGTAGCAAACTCGTATATTTGTTGATTTCTCTATTTAATACCTATTGTATAACGCCTCAAGCTATCGATCCTGACTTATATGATGGAGAATCTTTTTTTATGTTAGTGGGGGCAACGGGCAGGAGGCTCATCTGATGCTCGATCGATCACTACCGCCTATGAATACCGCAATACCAAAGGGCACGCACCTATGTTTCTGGCCTTAAAGATGCAACTGATTATACGCTGGCTGACCTCAAAACGCGGCTCACTAGCAGTCACTTCAAAAGTTTTTCACCAACGGACGGCGGTAGCTCACCAGACAGGCATTTTAGCCCTACAACCAGCAAAGAGCTAGTGGGATTGACGGATATACTTAGAATCTCACTTACGAAATGCAGCTTTTTCTTCAGCACTAAACGAAACAAATTTTAAGCCCAAACAAAGCACTCGAAAACTCAGATGTCGGATTTGAACTCTCAACCTACGTTTAAACTACTAAGTTTCTCTCTATTGGATAAATAATTCTTATCCAACGAATTATTGGTTTGCTTATAAAGAACAACAAGGTCACATAGTAAACATTGGTCAAAATATGGCCAACCGATGTCTTAGTCCCTAGCAGATAAACAATCACTACACATTACGTATCGAACTCTTGTTTGCTATAAAAGGCTAATGGTACTGATCGCAAAGCCAACCTGATCACCAATTAATGTGTTGTTATTGATCATTAATACCAGTGGAAGGATATATAAGATATTTAAAGGCGTCGGGATGTGACGACCCCATCGCCCGCTGTTGGGATAACCTCTGTCACAACAGAGATTATTCCACCAGTGCAATCAGTCACACTGGTGGTAGGTCTTTTATTGCAAGAGGCCGGCTAGGTAGGTACCACCGCAGTGTCCAATATTCTGTTGCCAAATAGTAGTGCTTAGGCACTACTGTGTTCCGGTTTGAAGGGCATTGTACGCTAGTGAAATTACTGGGCGAACGAGATTTAAGAACTAATATCTCGAGGTTGGCAACCCGTGAGTGGCACCTACTAATGGTGCTGCAAGCGCTCATAGGCTGCGGCAGCCACTTACCATCAGGTGGGCCGTATGCTTGTTTGCCAACTTCTAACATAAAAAAAAAAATAATAATAAAAATAAACAGTTCTATTAATATGATAATTTTAAATCAAGATGCGAAGTTTTTGACTTCATAAATTTTAGGTGGTACGCCTTTTATTGCAAGAGGCCGGTTATGTAGGTATTACCGCAGTGTCATTTATTCTACCGTAAAGTAGTAGGTATACTGTGTTTTGAAGGTCACTGTAGCTAGTGAAATTACTGGGCAAAGGGGATTTAAAAACCAATATCTCGAGGTTGCAATCAGGGTCATATGCTTGCTTGCCAACTTAGTCACAAAAAAAATTACTAATACTTATTAATAAGTCTTATCATTATGTTAAACTTTTTTAACTGTATACAAAGCTAGAAAAATATGTTTTAAGTTGATTCACGAACATCGAAAAAGAAAATCACAGAGAAATTTGTAAATAAAGAAAAGAATTTACGCCATTTCGTTCCCAAAAAGATTATAGACGTTATATGAACATCATTTTTCAAGACTACTATTTGACCCTGTCCGGATTATTCTACCCGTATAAAATACATTTGCCGAAACCTTTTATAAGAAAATATGAGTATACCAATATTATCATGGATACTTCGAAAAATAGAAATCATAAATTGTTTTTTTTTGTACAGTTTGCACTATATATTAACCATAACATCACAATAAGTAATGTAGCAGCCTGTTGTTATCCCACTGCCGGGCAAAGACCTCCTCTCCTGTCCAAGGAGAAGGATTTAGAGCTTAATCACACTGCTCCACGGTCTCATGTCTCAGAATTCCTACCAAGACATGCAGGTTTCTTCACGATGTTTTCCTTCACCGTTAAGCACAAGATGAATTTGAAACACAAACTAAGCACTTGAACATTCAGAGGTGCTTACCCGGATTTGAGCTCCTGACCTTTGGTTAAGGTCTATGTTTTCTATATAAGTGAAATTGGTTTAAAAGCTGTTCTTTTGGCCCAGTTTTTTATTAAATCGATTAAAATGTAATATTGTTTAAAGTAGTAATTAAATAAATTGAAGAAAAATGTTTCTAAGACTATAAAATGATGGAATAATTTCAACAAATCAGCGTTAGATTTTTAACGTCGAATGAAAATATTACATTTTTTTTGCAACGTATAAATAGAACTCTGAAAAATTCATAAAGAGGTTTTTCTCGTTTCTATTAAATTAAAAACATTTGGAACTAGAAAAAAATGTAAGGGTTCCGTTTTTGGCATTTGGCTACGGAACCCTAAAAACGAACCGCCAGAGACAAGCATATTTAAGTAGACAAAAGTATTTAAGTAAAATCGCTAGCAAACCAAAAGAATAAGTCTTTATCATTTTAACAGTCGATTAAAATTTGTTAAACATACATCGATTGCTATTTTTAAAACTAATAAATATATTAACGAACTTTTCCCGTATTTATTAACATGATAGCGTTACGTTCGTGTGGCGTACGGAATTAGATCTATGCAATAAACAAACAGAACTCGAGATAAAGCAGATTACCGATAAAAAATCTGAATGCTTTTTATAAGAACATCTAAGGTTTAAACCTGTAAACAAATGGTTTAAATGCGAAGTGCTTATAACATCAACTACGCGGCGTGGCGTAGCTTAATGGCTTTGCATCTAATTTACAAGTTGTTTTTCGGGATTTTTATCTTTAAAAAACTGATATCTTAGTACATATACTAGCAGTTGTAATTTCGTCTGCGCTGAGACAAACTATGTTCAGAGAGAAATATCATTCGATTTTCTTTTGTTTTTTAAAGACCTTTTCTGTATCCCTAATAACTTGTACGCAAAATTTCATCGTGATCGGAAATAACATCTTCAATGAAAAGTAGCGTTTATAACTAAATATGTAAGATGTATTAATCCATAAATTAAGCACAAATCAGAGGTTTTTATTGTCTCTATTTTTGTGAATTTAACGTTTGTGAAGCCGTTTTAAGGGTTTTTGTCAGTTATGGCATACTTCTACAGTAGTACTCTACTTTAGAAGTTTATACATAAATATTAAATATCCATTAAAGACTGACGCAAAATATAATCCCTACGAATTCAAAAAAAAAGCTCCCCAAGTCATTTCGGTGTACTTTAATAATAATAGGACCTGGTTGAACGAGCTTTGCTCTGTATTTTCTTTGGTAATTCCCAATAATAGTTTCTCTCACAAAATAAGCAACATGAAAAGAGGGAAAAAAATAATCGGACTAGAAACATCTGGACTCAAAACGGAATTTTCATTGCGTTAAAACACGGATAAAACGACATATCCTAAAAAGAAATCCTAGCTAGATCGATTTATCGCCCCCAAAACCCCCTGCATGCTAAATTTCATGAAAATCGTTGGAACTGTATAAGTAACTGCTTTTTCCAAATAAATCTATGACACAATAATCTCATCTCTATCTATAAGATTGTCAGGATGGGTAATAAATAGCGGCGCTATCGCAGCCTATAACGGAGGGCCCACAGCCCTATCGTGACCCCTTTGTAGCATTTCACTACCCATTGTTACTTTTAAAGGGCCCCTCTCCCCTACGAAACGTGAGGCGTACAAAAGATTCGGTGTAACCCATAGTTTAGTATTATTATATGGTATTAGACGCAACCAGTGCTCATATTGTTAGTTCTAAATTAAAATGTAAGGGTGGTGACTAGGTGGTAATAGCGCTGTTATACGTTTCTATATGGGATCTAATTTTGAATGTAACTGCTTTATAAATAGAGATGAGTTTCTCTATAGTTTGTATTTTTCCGTTGAAAAAGTTTCATTACGTTTTACAAAGTATGTACCTTACTAAACTTGTATACAATTTGAAAAGAGAAGTAATTCGTTTTTTAAGGTTCTTTCTGTAGCCAAATGGCAATGAAACCCTTCTAATTTTATCGTGTCCGTCTTTCTGGCTGTCCGTCTGTATGTCACAGTAATTTTATATTTAGATTTCTTATATGTATTGCTTGCTACACAATGTTATAAAGGTACTTAAGGGTAGAAGTCCATACATGTAAGTGAAGGTTGAAAAAAACCAACATAATGCAACGTGTTAAGTATTTTTGGATGGTCTGTGAAAATTATAACAATTTTTGAAGTCAGTAGTTGTAGAGATAATGGCCTCTAAAATCTAAAACCTTCCCCTCTTTAACTTTTGAAGTATTCAATTTAAAATTGTGGAAAAAAAATATTTGGTATAATTTCAGTATAACATCAAAAAAACGAAACGAAAAATATTTATATTAAATTCATTTAATATTTGTACTTTAAAAAGATGTCTATTAACTATATAGCTTGTCTTTGATAACGATCAGACAGATTTCAATATTATATCGAACAGTTTTCAGTGAATAAATCGGAGTAAAAAGTGTTATTAAAATTCCGGGAATGAAACCTTTGTGTGGCTTTAATTACAAATTCATACACAAAAAGACTACTAATTTTATTATATACACAGATGTACGGACCCAAAATCATAGAACAACTACAGAAGTTTACGATAATTTATTGGTACAGAATAAACAAATAATAAAAACCGGCCAAGTATCAGTCAGATTCGCGCACGAATGGTTCCGAACCATTATCGATATAAACTGAAAAAATACATCATATGTGAAAATTTGAACTGTCTAACTATCACGGTTCATGAGATACCTGGTAACAGACGGCAGCGTACCCTAATTAGGGCCCCGTTTTACAATTTGGGTACGGAACCCTAAAAATGGCACGCTATCGCGTAAACAACATTCTCCTTGAATTCAAGATCAAATATTCTTTGTTTTTCTGAAGACAACATTTTTTTTATATATGCCTTTTTTGTTGAATATCAAGATAGTTTGAACTGCGCAATAAACAATTTAACAGACGGAGTCGCGAATCAAGTGTCGTATGTATTAAAAATTTAAAAACTAGTACCATAGAGTATAAATCTTTTTAACATAATTTCGTAATTGCTTAGCTTATGATAACTGGAATGTTAAATTTGTTTTCTTATTATAATTAAAAAATAAAAGGGTCTGCAAAATTATAATAAATTTAATTCTTATATACATTTTTATGATACTATTTTATTTATGTAAATAAATGCTTTGTTTGCCCGGCGTTGATATGGCGTTATAACATTAATTTCCCACGCTTATTTAATAATATTTAAATAAAATACCTGTGTTTCCCACGGTGTCCATTGTTTTATTTGATCGATGCGTTTTTTGTTGCGAAAGGCGGGAATTGTATATAAACGAGGCGGACGACCGATCCGCGCTGTGGTTGGAACGCGACTGCCTCCCAAAGTCCCAAGTACGGTGGTATGGGGAGATGAGGGATTCTTTGCTAGGATGTAAGAGTTGATGGACACGCAATCGACTTAAGGCCTCCGATGTTCATTTTGGAGATGACATTTTTATTGACGATGAAACTCCAACTATCGTATATCGTTTTTCGATCTACGGTACAAATCGAATAAACTACTACGTTAAATATCGTTAAAATCACTTAAGTGGCTTATTTTTATATTTTCTTAAACGTCGACACTAAAAGTAGGCATATAGGCAAAATTATTTTTAATGTATTTATCGCGCTCCTACGCGTTAGTGGTTAATCGCGGTTGTAAATAACCGCTCGGATAGCCGCTTTTCCATTTAAATATGAAATTTTGTTGCGGTTATGTGCGTAAGATCACAATCGGTTGCATATTAAAATGGAAAAGCTCCCGCGGTTATGGTTCCTTAAATGTAACTTGAACCAAAATGGCCGCTTCTGCGCAGGTACAATAATGGACAAAAATGTTAAACAAAAATATTGGTTTCGTCTTATTTAAATCGATTCTTTATAATGTAGGAAAACGGAATAAAGTATATAATATAGTTATTATTTCTTCTAAATTCAATTAATTATTCATTTATTATCGTTATTAATTACTTAAATCGAATAAAAAAAATAAATAGTATAGAAAAAAGATATCTATATTAAAAAAAAAAATTAATGTACATTATTAATAGTGAGACAGACTTCTTCGTATCTTCCGCAGTATTATTCAGAGAATTAGTTATATTATTTTATTTTAAAAAATAACTATAAACGTCAAATACCATCCTTCTCTCCCGTCTCCTTAAAGTTGATTGTGGTCGAGGCATTATCTTGAAATAAATGTTAACACACTTGACAAAACTAATTTATATTTTAATTTATTTTTAATAATTTATTATTAAAGAACTAAAACAACCGTGAGCGAGTGTACTAAACCCGGCCCCCTCATACCGCATACGGTTGAGACCCAAAAACGTGTTACTGCGCAGGGTTCAAGTTACATTTAACAGACTATAACCGCTTTTGCGTTGGAGCGCTAACTGTATGGGGATATATTCTATGTGCATTTAATGGCCTGCCTTTACCCTCAACGGTCGCGGGTTCGATTCCCGCTTGAGGCAGATGTTTGTATTGATCTTGCAAATATATGCTTCGGTCAAGTCGTATATATCGTAGTCTTATGGGCATCCTACCGTGCCTCGGAGAGCACAATATGCTGCCGGTCCCGATAGTTATCACAACATCTGATAATAATCATTAACTCTATATAGGTCTGGTGAAACTATATATTTTTGTAATAAAAAATAAATTTTTGCGTTTTATGATGTTACATAATACCTGTTTCACATTTTTGTCATTTTGCGTATTGCTTTTAGGCTTTTAAATTGATTGATTTACGTTTATGGTGGGTATTCCTATTCGATGTTTATTTAATACGATAACGCAGAGAGGTTCATTTCAAAGAGGATTGACAATTGGTAAAAATAGTAATAATAATAATAATAAATAATAAATAAACGCTACACACTCAACGGCCCCCATTAGGATAATTATATCCTGTGTCGGGGTCCGGAAACATTCACAATGACAAGGACAAACACAACCAGACCGGAAAACATGCCTGTACGATTAATACAAACATCTGCTCCGAGCGGGAATCGAACCCGCAACCGTCGAGGCTTAAGGCAGACTCGCTACCCACAACGCAACAACGGTGTCTTAATAATAGTAATAATAATAATAAATAAATAAACGCTGCACACTCAACGGCCCCCATTAGGTTAGTGATATCCTGTGTCTGGAAACACATACAAGGACAAGGACAAATACACCCAGACCGGAAAATATGCTTGCATGGTCAAAACAAACATACTATGCTCCGAGCGAGAATCGAACCCGCGACCTGTGGCGTTTAAGGCAGGTTCGCGACCGCTACGCCACAACGTCGTCAAAAAAAATATTTTAACTAACAACATAATTATAGGTACCTAGTTTCGGACCCTGAGAGTCACCCAGCGGGCAATGGAGAGAGTTATGCTTGGAGTATCTATAAGCGATCGAATCAGGAATGAGGAATTTGTAGAAGAACCAAAGTAACTAACATAGCTCTAAGGGTTGCGAAGCTGAAGTGGCAATGGGAGGGGCACATGGCTCAAAGAACCGATGGACGATGGAGCCCAAAGGCATGGCGACCATACACCGGAAGGCCTCCTTTAAGGTGGTCTGATGACATTAAGCGAGTCGGTGGTAGCCGATGCAAGTGGCGCAGGATCGTTTCCGGTGGCATCATTTAGGAAAGACCTATGTCCTGTAGTGGACGTCAATATACTGACGCCGACGAAAATATAATATTTAATATTTTTAATTTTAAGGAAAAATACGATTATTCGGTAAGGGAATCCATCGAATGCCAAACATTTTGTACACAATTCGTCTCATACTTGGCAATGAAATTTATCAGACGGTAATTTGCATGCTTGTATCGTAATTATTTTCAATACAAAGCACATTCTGTTTCCAAATAACATTTCCTCGACTGTACAAAAACACAAACAAATATTTTAATTTTTTTATTTCGATAGAGTACTTATGTTCGTGTAAAGTCCTATCATTGAACTGACTTTAAATATTTATAAAAAATTGTAGAATCTTTTTAAAATATACGACGATCCTACTAAAAAAAATTTAAGCGATCGTTGGTAATTTTTTCTGGTTTTATTTACTTCCGGATTACATCTAACACGGAAGAGTATTTTATTTATTTAACTGCTTCAAAAAAATACAAAAAAGAATAACGACTTTAAAACCAAAAAGAAAAATATTTTTTTACATTAGAACATTCTACATTAGTGGAACATCGGAAATTAAGTCTGCTTTGGAGATTTGGAGGTTGTAGGTTCTCATTGAATATAGACATTGGATTTGTTTGGGTGAATGAGTGTATGTATTTTTGTATGACATCAGGGGCCTTTGAATGTGTAGCGTTTATTTATTTACTAATTTCACTATAACTCCTCGCGAATTAAGTCGCAGGCAGAAGCAATTTCAAAAAGAATGAAAAAATAAAAATTATTTATTTAAATAAAAAGTAATAACTTTATACTTGAGATTGCTGTCTGTCCATTTTTTCAGTTATGGATTATACTCTGTATATCAGTATTTGTAAGAAAGTAGTATTTCCTCAGTCTAACTCAATTCCAAGGTATCCATATATCTGCATATGTAGAAATTGGAATATTTTGACAGTTAGAGAAGTAACTCTTCAATTCTACTTTTCTCTTACTTTTGAAAGAGATTATAAATAATGATATAATAATTGTATGTACTAAAAGACCTCTAGTTATGGCGAAGATAAGATTGTCCGAAAACATCGTGAAGGATCTTAGGGCCATGGAAAAGTTTACCGCCTGGAAAAAGTCTCAAAACATTGTTGAAGTGTTGTTGCAAAGAAAGTAATTTCATGTTTTTTTTCATAACGCCAAGATTATTAGAAAATTATGTATATTTAGCAAAATTCACTTATCTACAAGTAGCGCCATCTGTGTTCAGGTATTAACATTGTGACACTCAGCTCTACCATGGCAAAACTCACATGTAGCACTTTTGCAAGAGATGGCGCTGTTGTAGAAAAAATAAAGATCCAATATTATTTAGTAACATAATGAATTAGTAAGTATTCAGTTTTTTTACTTTTTAATTTCGAAGGTTCTGTCTAATAAAAAATAATCTTTAATAGACTAAAACCTATGTCACATAATTAGATCTCGAAATTAACTTATTAATTATTTTTTGTCCAACCTATCTCACATGTCAAATTCTAAAAACTCTCAACGATATAATGTTCTATGACACTCAATTTTTCGTGTGTTAGACTCTCTTCTTGTAATAATAGTCATGACACATCTCCTCTCTCAAAAGTAAGGCGTCATAAGCACGTCCTGCAAGACCCTGACGATAGGATTACATTAGAAAATGCCCCTTACACAGCACAGACACGCACACAACACCGTCCTCGCCGGCGAGGACGAGGTCCTTTGTTTCGCACGTCGCGTCGCGCTCACACCGTCGGGTGAGTCTATCGTATAGAACGCGCTCGGAGCGCTGCCTCCATCTCCGATGACGTCCTTAGTCGTGGTTCGGCTTCGCAGGAGGCATTACACATTCCGAAAAAAAAAAAACATCTCTTTTGTACTAATAATATGCTGAAAATATGCTGTGTCTCTGTAAAGAGTCAATACTAGAAACAAATCACTTTTTCATGTTCCATGTGTAAAATCTAAATATATACGTAACACCTTTATATTTCGAGCGTCTGAAAACTATAATAGTAAATTTTCCACTTGCTCGATTATACATTGTAAAAAATTAATCAGAGAACAGTTTTAAATTAGTTTTAATTGTTTTTATTTCGTTTTTCTTATATTATTTTGCTAGTTTTTTTAAATATTGTAATAACTTAGTTTTTTTTAATGTTTTTCTGTAATTGTTACTGCTCGTCATATGTGAAAGATGTCAGTGGAAACTTTATTGTTGTATGTGCCATATTACATATTTTCTTGTAAAAGTACCTAAATACTGTATGTTTCCCGAATAAAAATAAAATAAAAAAATAAATAAAAAAAGGGACATCAATACTCTTGTAACAACTATCCATCAAGTACCTCACAACCGTCACCTTCTATATCATCACCAAATTTCAACATAATGGTATAGTTCAGGTTCAGTGGTTTAGGCGTGAAAGCCTCACAAACTCACATTCGCATTTATAATATTAAACGTAAGGATATCATCCAACTTTCAACATCTAATACACCAGTCTGAAGACACAATTGTATTCGCATTATTGCGTCCTAGGGGTCTACCATGAACTCTTATTGCGATTCAAATGATGATGAAATCGTAGTTCGCACCAAGATATTCTTATAGCGGTTCTTTATTAATCGATATATTAAATTAACAGGAAGTTACAAAAAAATTACGTTCAATTTATTTTAGAACTTTACGTCACGATTTACTACCTGAAAATGACCTGAACTAAATTGTATCGCAATAGAATTGTATACTAAAACTTCATGGTAGCCCCCTACGTCTTATATGTTTGAGATTCAGGGTTGATGGTAC
Organism: Hestina assimilis; assembly: GCA_023373885.1. Classification (NCBI taxonomy): domain Eukaryota; kingdom Metazoa; phylum Arthropoda; class Insecta; order Lepidoptera; family Nymphalidae; genus Hestina; species Hestina assimilis. The sequence goes on along the minus strand of CM041746.1, from coordinate 14,095,236 downwards.
ATTTATAAACATCAGCCGATGACGTTTAAATTCCCGCTTGAAATTATTTTTTTAACATGAAAATTATTACAGCTTTCGAATAAATGTTTTGATCGAATTACGTAAAGTGCTGAACGTGGTTTTGTAATGTTATGTTATTTAAGTTGCAAAATAATTCGCGGGTTTGATTTTCCTTTCGAGCAGATGCTTTTATTAATATCTTTTCGGTATTGGCCTTTGTCCTTGTGGCCTACCGTGCCTCGGAGAGCACGTTAAGCTGTCGGTCGGTTGTTATCTCACCTGATAATAATCGTTAATAAGGTAACGGGCTCTTATCCATTGACTGGTTCGCCCTTTGGGTTGCGGATAACAAATGGCAATGGCTCTGTCTAAAAACTAGTAACCCGTCAAATCAGCTGAGTATAAGCAGACCCTGTGTAGGTACCGGGAATAATGCTAGGACGAAGACTATTTACGTTGGTACTTTAATCATGGATGGTATTTGTTCAGTAATTTTCTTAGGTTTTTCGTGTTTATCTGTGAGACTTATTGTTTCTACAAGCCTAAATCCAATAGATGCATGAGTGTGTTAAGAAAATAGTCTTTCCAAAAGCCCATTGTCCTAATTCCAACTCGAAGTTAGAAAGAGGAATCAAAAAGAATTTTTTTTTTTAAGAATCATTGAAAAACCATGTTTTGAAAGACACAATTTATCTCAGTATTGGTTTTTGCAATTGTATTTAGCCAAGCGCCACAGGTCGCGCGTTCGATTCCCGCTCGGAGCAGATGTCTGTATTTACCATACAAGCATGTGTTCCGGTCTGGGTGTATTTGTCCTTGTCGTTGTGTATGTTTCCGGACCCCCGACACAGGATATAACTGTACGAATGGGGGTTGCCGTATCCGTTGAGTGTGGAGCGTTTGTTTATTTATTATATTTATTTTTTAATTATTAATGGCAACCCTAGTCTAGAATTAGGGCATGAAGAGACATGCATCCTCATTCAGAACTGTGCGACGGAAATCTACTATAATTTCGTTACGACATTAAGTGACAACATTCATACGTACAACAGATCTAGACTTCTTTTTTTAGGCTCTTTAAGTATTAATTGAAATTGTCTTAATATTGCCTTTAGTTTAGTGACGGTTTTTAAGACATGTTATTTTACGTCTATAATATCTAATTACAGTTAAATATATATAAACACAAGTATAATATAATAGAGGTATGTTTTTCCCATCACAAATGAGCCGGTTCTATCGGTGAAGTACTACCATCTCGCAGAAAATCAGTGGTATGGGCTATTATAAAATTAGTGAATACCTTGAGGACCCACACCCTGGGAATAAGACCGTCACTCCAAGCTTTTCAGAGAACATAATATATAAATTACTCTGACATTAAAAAAATAATAAAAAAGACATAACCCCTGAGTTTGTTTCTCCACCTCTTCTCGGGTAGAGGTTTAAATTTGGAGACGGTGGTAGAATCTGACTTTTAACAAACAAGTGTAATGATTTTTACATTGAAAAAAATTTGAATTTGAATTGCCAGCGCTCCACCAATCGAACATAACACAATACGTCGATCTTCTATTCTATAAATAACAAATAAATACAATACACTCAACGGACCCCATTAGGATTGGAATATCCTGTGTCGGGAGTCCGGAAACACACAATGACAATCACAAACACACCCAGACCGGAACACATGCCTGTATGGTCAATACAAACATCTGCCCTGAGCGGGAATGGTCCGCTACCGCTGCACCACAACGTCGTCAAAGACTAGATCTTACCCTATCAATCCGATCCCACGAAGAAAACAAAGAGACTCTAATACTTAAGCGTCAGACGTCATAGATCGGTAATGGTGCATCCACACCTCAGTTACTTATTGTTGCGGAACATTTTTTTTTAATTTGTTGTCGGGGAGGAAATCTGCTAACAGATACCCGGTCTCCTGGGCAGGAGGACCGGGTTATGTGGAGTTCTATGACAGGCGTTCGTTCATGGGGACCCCCTAAAAACACCTCGGTGGCTGACCTCTGTGAAGGAAAGAGGCTCAGGGATCTCTTGAAGAACACTAACCGGGGCTACTTGACACTGTGCAGTAGTGCTCAGTCTCAGTCAGCAGTAGTCTCAGTCAGCAGTAGTACTCTGTCAGTGGTGAAAGATCACCCGCTTTCGTCGCACGCACGCACGGCACTTGGCCACCCTGACTGCCGTCCTCATCTGAGCCGTTTAGCATGGACGCGCAGGTTCCCCGCCCTGCGTGTCAACGATTCGATGGCACACCCTATTTATATAGGCCCGGGTATCGGGACTGGAGCAACATGATTCAACGCGACAGCACTAGATGACACTCTTTAGCGACTCTTTAGATACTGTACTACTTAAGCGTTATACACCATAACATAGTAATGTATCCAAAGCGCAGTTACTTTTTATTGAACAACATAATGCAACACGATAGCATTAGGTAACACTCTTTAGCGAGACTACTACTCAAGCCCCATACAACATAACACAGTAATTGTGCATCTACACCTCAATTACTTTTTGTTGGGCAACATAATGCAAAACGGTAACATAAGGTAACATTCTTCAATTGTTGCGACCATATTTTGTTGCAATTCGTTGAATGATGCACACCGCATTCATTACACGGATAACATAAATAACAAAATTTAAATAGTAGCATTTGACTACTGTTGTCGTGTGCTGGTAATGAACCCGGTAATGGTAATGTAGTGGTTTGATTCCCTCTTGGACCAGAAATTTGTTATAAATAACTTTTCGGTCTGGGCGTGTGTCCTTGTGGGCCTCCCCACCATGCCTCGGAGAGCACTTTAAGCTGTTGGGCCCGATTGTTATCATACCATCTGATAGTAATCGTTAACTCTTCACCGGTAATGAGTGTAATATTTAAGTTACTATTTATAACTGCTCTTATCCTGATTTGACGGGTTACTAGTTTTTACACAGAGCGATTACCATCTGACCTCCACAACTCTAAGGGCGAACTAGTAACTTAGTCGATATAAACTCATTACTTGAAAAGAGATTCGTTTATTATCAGATATTATGTGTTAACAGTCGGGGCGGACAGCTTAACGTGCTTTCCGAGGCACGGTGGGGATACGACAAACGTCGAGACCGGAACAGATATCTGTAAGATCAACACGAACATCTGCTGGAGCGGGAATCGAACACGCTAGCTGATTAGCAAGCCGATTGGCTAGCTACCAATACGCCACAACGGTGTCACAAAGAGTAACTGCTGTGTGCATACACCATAATATATACAGAGTACAACATGTTTATAAAATACAGTCTACAAAGAGCTACCTACTTAAACATAGACAAATGAAGCTTATAATTATCAATACTATTATTGCACAGTAATTACTAGCCTCTTTACGCTGAAGTACTGTTATCTTATCTGGATTTCCAGTGATTGCATAGTTTATATATTAAGCACACACGTTCATTATCCTCTATCTGTAACTAACAACTTATAATTCTTAAAAGTAATTGCTAAATATTTTTATCGTATCAACAATGGAAGAACGTAACGGTGCTGTGCAAGTTATCGTGCCTGATAACTATACATCGGATTATGAAATAATAGGTAAATATGTTTTTTGTTATGAACTGTTAGCTATTAGGTTAATTTTTAGGCGTCGGAACGTGACGACCCCATCGCCAGCTGTAGGGATAACCTGTCATAGCAGCGATTATTCCAACACTGCAATCAGTCACACTGGTGGTAAGTCTTTTGTTGTATGAGGCCGGCTAGGTAGGTACCACAGTAATGTCAAATATTCTGCCGCCAAACAGTGTTAGTTACTGTGTTCCGGTTTAAAAGGTGCGCTAGTGAAATTATTGGGAAAAGGAGATTTAAGAACGAATATCGAGGTTGGCAACGCGTGAGTGATACCTACAAATGGTGTTGCAAGCGCTCATAAGACCATCGGGTAGGCCGTATGCTTGCTTGCGAACTTAGTAACATAAAAAAAAATTAAAAAATGTTGGAAAAAGAAAGAAAGCACACACATTCACATTGCCAAAATTTCGTTATTAGTGGCAAACGAGCAATGCTTCTATATATGTATAGTAAAAACGGTTCCAACAATTTTCATAATATTTAGTATGCGGAGGTTTCGAGGGCGATAAAACGATCTAGCTAGGATTCATTTTTAGAATATGTTGTTTTATCCGTGTTTTCAGGGAATGAAAACAACGGTTCGAGTCCAGATTTCCTTTTATTTCTTTGAGTACAATATCAAATACCGAAATATAATTTTGAAAAAACAACGATTTACCAAAAAAAAAAAATCGTGCCAAGGTCATCCAGGGACTAATAATTAAGGCAAGCTTTGGGCCGTAACATTCTTAACAATACTTAAAATTAAAACTAAAATTTTTCAACACAAAAATGTAAAAACACCAATGTACTCAAAAGTAATGGAAATCGGATACCATACGGCGTAGTTTATGTTAATTGATAGCACTAGACCCATCGAATTAAATTGCTACCTAGATGAGAGGTTGGTGGAGAGGGAAGAGAGGGAAGGAAGAGGAAAAGGGGAATAATATAGAGGAATTCATATCTCATCTTCTGATTGGGTTTTGCTGTTTGCCTACTAATCTTGACAGCGTCACTGAGACCCTAAAAAAAAGCACTCGCGGGGCTCAAAGTTGACTCCGCCCTTAGGTTGCCTCCTGCGATGCCGGCCCATGCCTTAGGAGATCATTGAAAAAGGACGGCTCTGAGCCGTCGATCTAGTCGAATCTAGTCGATTGATTCACCCGATGGTGTAATCACGTTGCGATGTGAGAAACAGAGGACTTCGTCTTCGCCGGCCAAAGTGCTTTCCTAATCATGGTAGGGCGACCCACGTGAGCGACCCTGACCGACACATATCTACCTCCATCGGAAATAGATTCACGGCCATGCTTAAAACCCATGCGATTATGGTTCAGGTCAGGGTCAGGTCTGCTATCGCGACGCCAGAACACCTCTGTCTGTCTGTCTGTTTAATCTAATCTCTGAAACAGCTGGACCAATTTTAATGGAACTTTAGCTGACCGATAGATAATATTATAAGGAGTACTTTTATTTAAAAAAAAAATAGGGTTCCGTGCAATACGTACAAATCGGTACAGCGTGCGAGCGGAGGCTTGGGCCCTGCTAGTTTTAGGTGCTAAAAAACTTCATAAACAAAACCATTTAAAGTGCATAGTAAAGTTTAAAAATAAAAATACTAAGCCTCGTTGCTAAATGTTAATAGCATACACAATCGGCATAGTTGACCCGACCCATATACAACACGCCATTATAACAAGACCTTCCCCATCCCCCGTGGTTTATTAAAGTCGTCCTTAAAAATAGGAAACAAGTTCTACCGTGGAGGTCGATGTTAACTGGATTGATGCGAAGATAGTCCGCGGAGTGGTATTCCTGTTAATGACAACGATTTATACCTAAGAAAAAACGATTTTTTTAAATAGTTTTTAACAAGCATTAGAATAATATAAAATAATAGTGGAAAAAAAACAACTAGGAACTCCTGCAAGTCGGTTAAAATTTTATTTAAAAAAAAATGTTAAGTTATACTTCCTTGACATCATTTATATATATGTATAGAGACGATGAGCGTGCCAACATGCGCAACTGATAGAGATTCTATTTTCTTGGTGGTGTTTTTTCGAGACTTAATGAGCAATTTTATTCACAGCTTCAACCTGTGAATTTTGTATGACGGCGATGCGCGTGCATTTAAAAATTTTACTCTCCTAATTTTTTTATAACGCGCCTAAAGAAGTATAAATTCAATAATAAAAAATAAAATACAAATATTAAAGCATTAAGTAATAAATAATAACTTAGTTACAAAATACAAGCGCCCACACACACACTCTGATACACACACACACACAAATACCAACATAAATACTAGACCGAGACAATTATGTAGGACCAATACAAACACCTATGCAATAACGAAACTACTAGATTGACGTTAAAAGTTGACACGCTGCCAATACGCACACGTAAAAATTATTGAAATAATTCTGTTTTAAAAACCTATATTCTCTGAAAATAATCAATTCAAATTTAAATGGTAGTGAAATAAATAAATAAAAAAATAAACGCTGCACACTCAACGGCCCCCATTAGGATAATTATATCCTGTGTCGGGGTCCGGAAACATTCACAATGACAAGGACAAACAACCAGACCGGAAAACATGCCTGTACGATTAATACAAACATCTGCTCCGAGCGGGAATCGAACCCGCAACCGTCGAGACTTAAGGCAGATTCGCTACCCACAAAGCCACAACGGTGTCAAAGTGAAATACTTGTACACATTACTAACTTTTGCCCCCAACTACGCCCGCGTGATTTTTAATCAAGCTTCTGTATTGAAATAAGAATATACCGTTCCTGTTTACATTTATAATAATCATATTACAATAATCTATATGATAATTATGCTAATTAATCTGGATTCCATTAGGATTCCTTATCCAGGATAAAGATTATCCATATGTTAATCCAGGTAACTATATACTTCTGTACCAAATTAAAGAGTAACGTCTATACATCCTCACAAAATTTCACATTTATAATATCATTAGGAGTACGATATATTGTTTTTCGTGCCGTAACGGGAATACTCCTATTGCGGTACTGACGGCGGGTCGAAAGGTCGCGACCGATGACCCCTTCATACAGCACGCCACTTTTATATTCTCGCATGCTTTGTCCTAAATGTATATTTCTTCGTATTGAATATGTAATACAACATACTGCTTCATCAAACTAAATAATGGATTTATTCATACATAAGTCCGTTGCCTGTCTTTATATTATCCTTATCTGAGTATGGCCTGGCGTTGCTCCTTTTGAGGCTCCAGAGATATACAGAATTGATAGTGGATCCCATATTGAAATTGCCTAAAATTGAAGGATAAACTAGCGCCCTCAGCGAATCAACTGGAACTAAACAAATTAAAACTGCGCTTGCGCGAGCATAGCGATGTCCCATAAGTACATATAACCTACGTGAAGTTGGCAACCTATGTGTAGTATACAATAAATATTTTTTCTGCCTATCATTCGATTGCACCACGTTTATACATACACTGGTGGTAGGTCTTTTGTTGCAAGAGGCCGGCTAGGTAGGTACCACCGCAGTGTCCAATATTCTGCCGCCAAATAGTAGTGTTTAGGCACTACTGTGTTCCGGTTTGAAGGGCATTGTACGCTAGTGAAATTACTGGGCGAACGAGATTTAAGAACTAATATCTCGAGGTTGGCAACGCGCGAGTGGCAACTACTAATGGTGCTGCAAGCGCTCATAAGCTGCGGCAACCACTTACCATCAGGTGGGCCGCATGCTTGTTTGCCAACTTTTAACATAACAAAAAAAAACAAAGGTGTAATGATATGGGGTTCCGAAATTGTATTAGAAAACGCATTTTGTATTTAAGGATGTTTGACGATGGCATCTAAAAGAGTATCATTTGTACCGGATTGTGCCACCATCAAAGCTAAAAAACATGCCCTCAAAAAACCACCACAACTAAAATTAGGTTTTGCATAGAACATTGATGGTAAAACGTGTTCCCTTCTTCCTACAATCTGGGCTCCTTCAAACGAGGCGTGAAGAGGCATCTTGCGGGTAGGCAGGGCAAGGGTGGATAACGCGGTTGCATTCCGCAACTCTGTTAGCCGCCTTCACGTTTGGATTTTATTTCCACTTACCATCAGGTGAAATAGAGTCATCTGCCCCACTTTAAAAAAAAAAAAACTTTAAAAAATTTAATAAGTTGAAAAAAAAAGTTTATAAAATCTGTTATAAATTCCGTTGGTTTTATTGGGGTCCAAACGAAAGATCTACGGGTACAAACGATACGAACCAAGTCCTAAGAGGCACAAAAGATAAGACCTAGGTTTTGTTTAGAACATTGACGGCTAACTATAAAAATTTTAATTAGTTGAAAAAAATGTTTATCAAACATGTATAATTATGTATCATACATATTTTGTAGGTATAGACACATATACATGAATGGTAATAAAATATTTGAACACTCTTGAGTAGTCGAGTTAAAATTATTTTTTAACATTGTTAAATATTGTTTTGTTGGGTGTTCATTCATTCGTTCATTCATTCATCCACTCATCCATTAATTCATCCATTCAATCAATCATTCATTCATTTAATCATTCGTTTATATATAGCCATCATGGCCCAGGGCAAAATCCTAATTTTGCCCCGTGAATTTTGACTAATTTCTCAAAAAATTATTAGTTTTATAGTTTAAAGATTATATATTCTTGCATTTCTCATTCATTTAACAAGGTCTAGAAGGGGGGGGCAACTAACCTTCCCCATACCCCTACCTCGGTCTCATGAGTACGCCACTTCATACATTCAAAACAAACATCTGTTTTGTCTCGAAGAAAAACGCAGTCATTAATATGTGATACAAGTGACTTTTATTCCATTAAAACCCATTACCCGCACTATTGAGAAACTATTATAACGTAAACAATCCTTTCTATGTTATTTATACCTTAACTTTTGACGACGATGTAGCGCAGCGGTGGCGAACGTGCCTTAATCGCCACAGGTCGTGGGTTCGAATCCCGTCAGGAGCAGATGTTTGTATTGACCATACACGTATGTGTTCCGGTCTGGGTGTGTTTGTCCTTGTCTTTGTAAGTGTTTCCGGATCCACGACACAGGATATAACTATCCTAATGCCGTTGAGTGTGTAACGTTTATCTCTCGCATGGTGTACCGATTTTTTTATGGACGGAAACCTAATTCTTTTTTTAAATTAAATAGCTGAACTCTTAATTAAATCAGCTACCTGCCAGTACAGGTTCAGTTAAAATAATTTCTTTCAATTTAGGGATTAACCGGAACAAACAGACAGATAGACAGACAGACAAACACAAATGTTAAAAATATTTTTTTATATAAGTACATAGTATACTTTCATATGCATTTAGTGAGAAGCTGTTAATTTGTAATTACAAACAGACACTTCAATTTTATTTATTTGTATAGATTGGCTACTTGGACGACCGTTGTGATATGCTGGTAGTTAGCCTGCTTTCAGTCACAGCGGTTGCTGGTTCGATTCCCGCTCGTAGCAGATGTTTGTTATAAATAGGATGTTGGTTCTTGTGGGTTTTCCCCGTCGTGTGTCGGGGTTCCGGAAACACAAAGGCAAATACACCCAGACCGAAGCACATGCATGTATGGGCTGTGGTGGCTAAGGCAACTTAATAACTTACTTACCTTGAAGAGTTATTGGTAAGATGGACAGATTGAAGGGTTGACTCCGTTCCGTTAATCACGAGAGTCGCGGGTTCGATCGACACTCCTTGGGCTATTATCATACCCACTCCTAGCTTAAACTACCGGGTCTTTTTGAGGGGCAATAATAATATTAGTAATAAATTTAAAAAGCATTGCTAATATTCTTTTTTTAAAAAGATGATATTTTTTTTTTGTAAAATCTAAATATCGAACTAAAATGCCATAGTAAAATGCATATAGGACGACAAAAAAGATTAAATCTTAAGTCAAATATATATTTAATTATTATATTTTATCTTACTCAGAAGTTTGGTTATCAGAAATTTATAAGCAATAAAATTTGTGATGGTCAACTTTAAATGATGACAGATTAAAAAAATCTCCCTAAATTGAAGTATCTTTTAGGCTATCAAAATAATTTAAAACTCTTGTCATCTATATTTATTTCTCAATTTGTAAACCTTGTTTGTTGTTATAAAATTATTAAATAATGTTACAGAAGCAAATTAACAAATGAAATTTTCAGCTTTCAAATAAAATATATTAGGTAAAATGTACATACAATTTTATTTTTAAAATAATAATTTTAAAAAAACGTATCCCTAAAAAAATCACCTTACATAAATAGTGATAGAAGCGAAACTTTTTAAATATATACAATTGTATATAATATATAATATAGCAGTCTTTCTCCTTCTAGACAAACAAATAATCGTTATATCTTTTTTCCCTCTCGTGTCACAAATTTTTTTTTTTCTAATTTAAATTTTAATCTCAAACATTAAAACAATATTTAAAAATGCATTTTAGGCAACTCATTCTTAGCCGTCTGGCAACATTGGTTCCTAGCCGCCAGTCGCCGCGTAGCTAACGCGTTGAACGGAGGGTATAGAAATGATTTTGTTCCGCTAAAGTAGTTTAGTTTCGTACAAAAAATTATCAAAGTGGACACAGTGATAATTGTAAACTAATATTTGTTTTTATGAGAAAACGGTGAGTTATTTCATAGACAATTTATTGAATATTTAGCTTTTATTGATGCAATATTTTTCATTGCTTTACGTTTATTTTTATGACTTATTTATTGTTTTGATGGTCTGTCGATCTTAAATTTTTAGTGATGATATTTAAGTAATATGATATTGTATTTGTATAAATAATAAAAATCGATAAATATGACCAATACAATAGAGTCATAAATACTTTAAGCGTTATTTTTTTAAGATAAAATAAACAATATTATTTATCAAAGTCATTCCCAATTATCTTGATATAATCTTTCAATAGCCATAAATACATAATAAATTTTAAAAGCTATATTTTTTTCTTGTCCTTCTAATTTTATAACTGTCGCGATTTGCTTTAATCGAAAGCACGAATTAAACTATTTTATTAGCCCGCGAAACTTATTAAGAACACAATTTTCATTCACGGCGCGATAAATTTATTTAGTAACGATCAATATGTATATTGATTAATACCAGTGTATACATTAGTAACATTCCTTCGTCTTCTATGATTTACTAAATCATAATCACACAGATTACGATAAAAATTTAGAAATATAATTGTTAAAACTCTTCTCTCACAAGTTTCTTTTGGAAAAAATGTAGGGAGGTATCTAATGACAATAAAAACCCTTACTATAACCCGCTACTATATTAAAAATATAACATTAACAATTTAACACAAATTTTTAAGAACAATAGTAGGTACATGACACACGGGCAAAGCTCAAATGAAATTTCCCATTAAAAAATACATGTGTAAAAATATATTCGTTCCAGATAATGTAACTTAGAAAGGTCATATCAATTAACGATTTGGAACGCCATTTCACAATTGGTCCAGAGGCTCTCTCACACAGTATCCATTGTCCGTAGTAAAATGCTAAAGATGGCACAATAACAGTTTAATTATCAGTTGTTAAGGCTATTTACGCTGCATATTGCAAACAGATATTGGTATCTTATGAGACTTAAGTTCTTAATTGAAGAATTCGAGCCATTTTCTTATTAAGTACTATAAGTGAGACGCTCATAGCCGGGTACGCTCGCTGATTGGTAAACGATCGGTGGGTTAAGCAACTATAGGTTGCGGTCAATCACTAGATGGGTGAACGCATAGTGGTGAACGCATTTCAAATGAGCGTCTCCATGCTTCTGGGGGCACGTAAACAGTCGGTCCCGGCTGTTATCAATTTGATGGCAGTCGATAAGTTAAGTCAGAGGCCTATACGAACGACCTGAACAACTCTGACACTAGGTTGGCAACTAACCACTCGCTAAGAAGAATAATTGCTATAAGCCACAAACTATGTATCTGTTTGCGAGACCTCATTCACCTACGGATTTGCAAGCTATGGGCGTTGTAATTTTTTTTTACCGATTGATGTGAAATCATCTTGTTTCACAATTACGTATTGAGAACTTGCAATCACAAGTGTCATATTCGCTTTGCCCAAAGGACAGAGGAAGGGAAATTTCTGTGACGAGGAAAAAAAGGTGTCTGAAGAATTGAGAAGAAGAATAATTAAGTTATATAAGGCTAGGGCTAGACACTCTTTAAAAAGTACTAATACTGCTACTGACTTCACAACAATATTGTTATGGATCGTAGTATTATTCCACTCGAGTCCACCCATTCATGACGAAAACAACAAGGCTCTAACTCATAAGCACTCATACAATGGTAAATAAAAAATAATTACCAGTCAAGTACGTTGTGGACCCCGCGCCAATTTAATCGACCGTAATAATAAGTTGGTAATTTTATCGTAATTATTAAAAATAATAGGAAAAACAAAGTTATGGGAAAAGCTTATAATTTATATTTTAGGATTCCACTACAAAATTGTGTAGCGATTATACAATACACCTACTTACTCATTTTCGTAAAAATAGTGCTAATAGTCTCCGAGTAAAATGACTGTGATAAAGGGATGGACAGACGGATATGACGAAATTATAAGGGTTCCGTTTTTGGCATTTGACAACGGAAACTTTCTTGGCTAAAAAAATACTAGCAAGGCCGTGGACGTTGTCCTTCCCCGAAAAAAAAATGGGACCCGACAGCAAGGCTGGGTGCAATTGTGATTCTCAAATTCCATCAGCCCAGGCGTTTAGGATGAGTTCAGTCACATCCACACGGACAAAAGAATTTATTTATTTATTTCATAGGAAGCCAACATGATATACAGTGTTGCATTTTTAAATACTTATGAAACTATTTTTTTACATAGTATACCACACTTAAAGGCTAACTCAGGATGTATAGAAAAAAATCAGACTGCTTTTACAAAAATCATGCACTCTTCTAAAACTAAACCAAAACAAACAAAACATTAAACAAAAACTGTAACCTACAATCTAACTAGCGGCCCGCTCCGGCTTCGCACCGGTATAAAATATATAGCCTATGTCATTCACTGAAAAAATGATTAAAATCGATCCAGTAGTTTTGATTTATTCATTACTGCCCGTGGCCCGCACGCGTTAAATGTAATTATTTACGACATTACATTAGAAACCTCAAAATGAATTTTTTTCTCCACAATTTTTATACATATAAACAATCCTCTTCAATCACTCTATCCATTAAAAAAAAACCGCATCAAAATCCGTTGCCTAGTTTTAAAGATTAAAGCATACATGACAGAGAAAGCGACTTTGTTTTATACTATGTAGTGATACTTTGAAATAAAAATAAAAAAAAAAAACTTAAAAGAAAATATAACAAACAGTATAAAACAATAATCAGTGGTCGTTTTCTACTAATCCTGAAAAATATGTTTTAATCTTATTTTTAAAACATAAATATATATACATTAAGATTAGATTGAGTCCCTAAGGACATAGATTCCGTCTGGCAGTACATTAAATGAGATAACTGGACCGCGATAAACAATGGACGTAGCGGCCAAATATTTATACAGACACAAATAGATACGCATACTAAAATAGATGCAGTGACAATAGTATACAGTAGACCTCGCCTCGCACGCATTACGCATCAAAAGAAAACTGCAATACATTACCGTCGTCTTCCTAACAATTATCCCGGTATTTTATCTACCCAGGGTCTGCTTATTATCCGGATTTGACCGGTTACTAGTTTTTACACAGAGCGATTGCCGTCTGACCGCAACCCTTTTTTTTTTTTTTTTTTTTTTTTTTCGGAATGTGTATTGCTGTTGGCCCTACTGGCCTTGACAGCGTCACTTTCGAGTACAGAGACTCAGCCGTGATAAAGGGGCAGCCCTCATGGGGCTCAAATTTGATTCCGTCCTTAGGGTGCCTCCTGCGAAGCCGAACCACGGCGGCGGACGTCATCGGAGATGGAGGCAACGCTCCGAGCGCATTCTATACGATAGATTCACCCGACGGTGTGAGCGCGACGCGACGTGCGAAACAAAGGACCTCGTCCTCGCCGGCGAGGACGGTGTTGTGTGCGTGTCTGTGCTGTGTAAAGGGAATTTTCTAATGTAATCCTATCGTCAGGGTCTTGCAGGACGTGCTTAGGACGCCCTACTTTTGTCGGTTGGTTACATCGGTCTGTGTAGATACAAGCATGTCTAATCAAAGGATTTGGATGGAAAGTAGTTTGATCGAAATAGTTTTGCGATAAGCGCTTCAAATGTTTGGGGATCGAATCGATTTCAAAGTCTCTATGGAGATCTACGTTGCGAACGTACCACGGACAGCCCGAGGCCATGCGTAAGAAACGGTTCTGAATTATTTGTAATTGATTGATTCTTCTGGCGTGGACATGTGAAAAAACAGGGCTCGCGTAGGTCAGTATGGGACGTATACAAGCTTTGTATAATGTCACCTTATTTGTAAGGGACAGTTTACTCCGCCTGCCCAACATCGTATACAATCTTCCCAAAACGAACGCTGCTTTATCGCGAGCCTTGCGGATATGAGCTTCAACGGTAAGTCTGTTGTCGAGTATGACGCCTAGATATTTGGTTTTATCTTTCCATGGGATGGGATGATCGAACAAGGTGATGACTCCGGGTGGATCGGATCGCCAGTAAGTCATTATGCGGGGTTTATTAAAAATGACACCTACGCTTTTCTCGGGATTGACTTTAATCCTCCAAGATTTAAACCATTTTCCTAGGGCATCGGCTGCAGATTGGAGACGCCTGGTAAGGGCGGAAGCTGATACAGAAGTCGTGTAAAGAGCGGTGTCATCCGCGAAGAGTGCTAGATGAACACTTTTGGTCGGTCTTGGAATGCCATTTATATAAAGAGAGAATAGGATGGGAGCTAGTACGGAGCCCTGAGGGACACCTGCCCTGATAGGACGAGGGGATGACAAGGTACCCTCTACTCGAAAACGGAACGTGCGATTCGACAAGTAGTCTCGTATGATAACCACGAGTCTGTCTGGCAATCCTAGACGATACAGTTTATAAATTAAACCGTCATGCCAAACTTTGTCGAAGGCCTTAGCGACGTCGAAGAAGAGCGCTCCAGTAGTGTTGGTTCGCGCTAGAGTGAAGCCCTTTAGAATGTGCTCCGGTGCACCTGGTTGACGCAAGAGTGGATTTTACGAAAGCCAAACTGCTCGTCTATAATTATGTTTTTGGCCTCAATGATGGCCTTGATTCTTGCTAACAAGATTCTCTCGTAGACCTTCCCGAGGGAGTCTAATAAACTGATCAGACGATAGCTGGTGGGCTGATTTCTAGGTTTGCCTGGCTTATGAATGCCGATAACTATGGCTTCCTTCCACCGATCGGGGAAGGAGCATTCTGCTAGAAGAGCGTTGAAAATAAGGACTAGGATATGTAAAATCTGAACAGGGAGCCGCTTTAGCGTCTTATTGGTAATGCGATCGGGACCTGGAGATTTTTTACCGTAGAGTCCTTTGATAATTGATTCGACCTCCTCTAGAGAGGTAGGGGGTAGTGGCTCATCTACCGGTGCTGTGGAGGCCCTAGTTTCGACTTCCGAGTCGACCTTTAGGAGGTGCTCGGGGTCTACAGGATGCGTGCTTGGGGAACATTGGCTCTCCAAGCTGTCAGCTAAGCATTCGGCCTGTTCGATATCATCAAATGCGGGTGGTTGATTAATACGTAACAAGGGGGGCATAGTGACGACGGTGTCGTTTCGAAGGGCTCTTGCTAAGGACCAGTACGCGACGTGAGACGGCGAGAGCTCTCCGAGACGCCGGCCGAAATAGTCATCCCTGAGTTCAGCAAAGCGAGCTTTGACCTCCCTTTGTAGGGCACGGAGTTGTCTCCGGTTGTCGTCAGTTGGGTAAGAGTCATGGGCTCTAGTAGCTGCGTTTTTACGCGTAATCAAAGATTTTAAGTTAGCCGGAAGCTCCCACCGCCCTGGAGGGTGGATTGAGATCTCCCTGGAGCACTCGGTTAGTTTATTTTGAATGTATTCGGAAATCAGATGTTTATGACAACGACTGGGACCGACAGCTTAACGTGCTTTCCGAGGCACGGTGGGGAGACCCACAAGGACAAACGCCTAGACCGAAACAGATATTTGTAAGATCAATACAAACATCTGCCCGAGAGGGAATCGAACCCACAACCGTCGAGGCTAAAGGTGGACGCGCTACCAATACGATATATCGATATTGCGGACGATATATCGATATGGTAAAAGTTAAAATAAAAATATACATCAACGTTTTCTCTAGCTATTTCTTGAATTGCCTTCGTTAAATTTTGTTTGGCGTTTAAGTTGTAAAAGACATTTATATAAGTTACAGCTCAACTAATGGTAAGCGGTTAGTGTAAAATATGAACGCTGATAAAGGGGCTAGCTGTGAGTTTGTAGTGACGAAACACACACATAAAAATATATACAAAACTCTTTTTTATATCAATGTAACCCAAAAAAATATATTATAATAAAATAATTAATGAATGTAGCACAAAAAGTTGTTATTGTAGATAATGTTATTTGAAAGGTTACCCATGAAAGCAATATGACACCGTTGTGGCGTTGTGGGTAGCGAGTCTGCCTTTAGTGTCGACGGTTGCGGGTTCGATTTCCGCTCGGGCAGATGTTTGTTAAAATGTCTCTCGGTCTGGGCGTTAAACCTTGTGGGTCTCACCACCGAGCCGCGGAGAGCACGTTAAGCTGTCGGTCCCGGTTGTTATCACATAACATCTGATAATAATCGTTAACTCTTGATAAGTAAATTGCTCTTATCCAATGAGTTACTGGTTCGCCCTTTTGGTTACGGTCAAATCCGGATAACATTAATAAGCAGACCCTGGGTACATAGAATACCGGGAATAGTGCTAGGACGAAGAAGAAGACCCATGGGAGCAAAATAGTCACACCCTGAGTCGGCTCTTAAAATGTGATTTAAAAAAAAAAGATTACGATTTGTTTTCTATGACAAGTTTCGATACATTGCATGTTATTTTAAGAAAATATCAGTCAAGTGCGTTGTGGACTACGCGCAGTCGAAACTAAAGGGTTCCGCAACTTGATGATAAAGAATATTAAGGACTTAAAAATAATAACGAATTAAAATCGACCGCAAAATTATGTTTGTAATTTTATAGTAATTATTAAAAGTAATATGAAAAACAAAGTTATGGGAACAACTTATATATCTCTAAAGTTTGTAGACATATCGTCTTCAAAACAAATGTGGCTGAAAGTTCATTTCATACATACATACAACCTCAATTTTTTCTAGAATTTTAAATCCCATAGTTCAAAAGTTAGGACACAATTTTTATGACTAATATTTATGATGATAACTTAATGAAAAAAGGCAAAATCAAACCTTATTATTTTGATAGACCTATCCAATGATGTTTGACAAGTTGCCATACGTTGAATTTTTTTTTTTCAACTCTTAGTTACTGCTACCCAAAATTTTTATATATTTTAGGAATTCATTACAAAATTGTGGTGCGGTTCATAGATTATACCGATTTACTAAATTTCATATAGATGGAGACAACAATCTCCGAGTAAAACGCCTGTGAGATACAGACTGACGGACAGGCAGACGGACCGACGGACAGACGGATATGACGAAACTAGGAGTGTTCCATTTTTGCCATTTGCTTCGGAACCCTAAAAAGGCTTCAAAGAAGTGAAAGTTAATGCTATAGATATTGCATCAAAGTCAACAACATCTTATGATACATGTATTAACTATTATTAAAAATAAAACAAGTTTATGAACAATCTTTGTTAAAGGTCATGGTAATTGGCTGCCAATAACAAGACAGTTGACGAAACGATAGCTTTGCGTGAATGTATAAATATTATTTGGACACTGCACCCGCGGCTCTGTTCACGTTGTGTCGGTAAACATTTTTGTTTATTGCACGGGACCCTAATTTTTTTCTAAAAGAAAAGTAGTCTAAGTTACTCATTATAATATTAGCTTTCTACCAGAGAAAGCTAAAATCGGTCCAGCCGTTTCAGAAAAACGAACGAAACGAAAAATTAACTTTTTTTATGGAAGTACTAATCAATCACTAGATCGCATAGTAGTATTTGAACTGAGCGTCTCCGTGCTTCGGAGAGCATGAAAAAGTCGCTCCCGAATGATATCAATTTGACAATAGCGAAAAGTTTAGTCCAAGGCCTATTAATGCGACCTGAAAAACTCTGACACTAGCTTGGCCACTAACGTCTGTATCGAAGAAGAATCAAGTGACCCTCCAACTCGTTTGCCTAACATAATAAAGATCATAAGTAAACAATTCACACCCGCCATCATCGCATCCGTAAAAATTACTCCAAGAATCCAGTAATAAAATATCTCTTAAAATCGGATACGTCAGTAACAACCCAATTGATAGAGGAATGTCACACCGATAGCATCATTCGAGATATCCCCGAGTACTATTTGGATGTCGTCCAGGTGTATAAATGGCATGGTCCCGTCTCATTGCAAGTCTGCCTGGGAATCTGGCAATACAAGATGACTGATTTGGATTATCGCGATGTAAAACGTATTTTAAAACGTTAATTACCATTATTTATATGTGATTATCGAATATCTTTTGTATGTGTTACGAACAGATGTTTTGTGTAGACTATTTATATGTTGTGTATTCTAATGTAAAAATGGTTGTTCCTATTTTTAATTTGTTGTTATACGATTTTGACTCTTATTATTTATCTATAACTATTATCAACTTCGGATGGTTATTTATATTCTCAAAAAACTCTTCTTAAGAGATTGTCAATTTGACCAAAAATTACCATTGTTTTAGATTCGACATTACTTCGTGTTAGATTAGGTAAATTTTAAATAAAAGCCTTAACAAACCTATCTTACCAGTAATGGCTTCGTATTCCTCATTCTGCTTCCAATTAAATTTCATTATTTGCTTAATAAGATTAACAAAATATACTCATTCCAAGAGTCCAATAAGAAACAACATAGACATTCGCAATGCATAAATACTTGAGATTCCAGTTGGAGTAATTCCACACTAAAATGTTTCTCAACCTTTTTCAATAACACCACCTTCTTACTCTACCTAAAAATCTTGTCTAAATCGATTGACTTACATTAAACTAAGGACTGACCTTTCCTTACAGTAAAAGTGTCAAACGATTCGCTGGTTCTGCTTCGTAAAATCAAAACTAAGATATTCACACACTACATTTAATGATTATGTCGTTTAGTTCATAGGTCACCATGTACAAATGATTCGGCTGGACTGGGAAAGTACTACTTTCTCACAGATAATTTGCATAAAGTTTAGTGTTACGTGCGATGAGTGAGAGTGCCGAAGACCCAATCTCTTACCCCCTCTGTTCCCTTATTTTTATCCCTTCTCATCCCTGTTTATTCCTTGGATTGGCTGATCGCATGTAATACTTCAAGTATTATAAGGTTACGGTCATGACTTACGATCAGTAGAACCGTATGCATGCTTGCCAACCATCATGAAAAATAAAATTTTGACCCCAAATTCGTTTCAATATATTGCAAGCTTGTGACTAACTTCGTTTCGTTACTTTAGTGCGAATGGACATGTGCGAACACCTGCGAGTTTTTGGTCATTTTGCTACTATGGAAATGTCTATATATAATAAATTCTGTGCCTTGGTTGGGGGTAATTTTTAAACTCATAAAGAAGTAAAACATGTACACTAAATTACATAACAAATACAAACTAGCTTCAGACTGATGGTTCTATTTCGAATTGACAAATCTCCTAATGACACAGGGGGGTCGTCATCATTCAAGGGTTGAGAAGCGCTGCTCTAGAAGTCTAGACATATCCGTCCGGTGTCTAAACTACAATAACAAATGACTTCATAATATTAAGTGAGGTAGTATACAAACCTTTATAAAAAAACTTGATATACGACGTTGAATATATTTGAAATGATTCTCAGAAAATCGACAGAACAGTATTGTCATTGAGTGCGAAATTGAATAACATTAGCATGAAATATTGTTGCGGAGAACCTTATCACCTTATCATAAGGTTCAAAATTGATTGCTACTCTCTCTGTTTATTTCCTTAACGTCGCGTCGGTTCTAGAAAGATGTATTCTCGAAACATGTAGAATAGCGTTCCGCGGCCGAAACTCTCTCGAACCCGTGTTCCGCGTTATATAAGCGGCCCGGTGCGTCGACTGATTCTTCAGTTCTTTCATTCAGCAACAAGCAAAGAAACTACAAGTGATAACAGTGAACAAGTGCGATAATTAGTGACCTCGGCTACTCTTTTGGACTGTGATTGACCTGTGATTTGGACCTGTTATTTGTGAAGTTCTGTTGTGTAATCTAGATCTCAATAAACTCTTATTTAGAGCCATCAGGTATTTGTTTCCAAATCCGCGAACCCGAGCCCGTAACAATATTTTTTAGTCTAAGATTTGTCTTAGTGGATCCCCCACCATGCCTCGGAGAGCATAATATCTGACAATAATTGCTAGTTCTTCCTTAGACTTACGGAGGTCACATGATAGTCGCTCTGTGTAGAAACTACAACCTGTTAAATCTGGGTAAGAGTAATTAGCAGACCCTAGTAAAAACACCGTGCAATTGCTAGGAAATATCAATAACAATGTTTACGTTCGTTTTAAATTAGAATATTCCGACACGAACCAATCCTTTTCAATAAATTTTCAACAAATAAATAGATTCAAATGATTTTCCTGCTTTTTATCAAGATCAGTTCCGCGATTTATTAGTAAATTAATTAATATTTTGACGTACCTATGGAAATACATATAAAGCGACTTTCACATACTTTTAGTAGATAACTTGCTTCTGCCCGCGGCTTCTCCTGTGTGAATAATGATTTTTAACAAAGCACTTCTAATACAATATAAAAATAATTGCTTCCTAATTTTAAATAAATAAACGCTGCACACTCAACGGCCCCATTAGGACAGTGGTATCCTGTGTCGGGGCCCGGAAACACATACAAGGACAAGGACTAATACACCCGGACCGGAAAATATGCTTGCATAGTCAATACAAGCATATATGATCCGAGCAGAAATCGAACCCACGAACTGTGGCGTGTAAGACAGGTTCGCTACCGCTGCGCCACAACGTCGTCGTCAAATATAAGTATAAGCCTAATAATATATACATATACTTATAAGTATGAAGTTCTTTATAATTTTAAACTACTTGATAATTATTGAAATCGTTTCCGATAGTTTCTTCTTTAAAGCATACTTTCTTTTTTATTTCTAAAAACACTCACTAGAGTGTGTTTAAAACGTTACTTCCGCAAAGGCTTATGGTTGAACTCGTAACATGTTAAATTACACTGCTAATTATGGAATTACTACCACTTCATACGAAACCGGAAGACAACAACTTAATAAAATTCATTCATAATGACACTCGCCAATGACACTGGCCAATAAAATATTTGATATTGTTACGTGCTGGAAAACAGCTGATGGCTGTAAATGAGACTGTCATGTAAATGTAATGTGATCTTCAAGATTACAAAACAGAACTTCCAAATGTTGAACTTGAAAAGTTCAGAATGATAGCCGAGGTCACTAGGTTTCGCACTTGTATCGGCTTGAAGTTTCTCGCTCATCGCTCAGAACTGAACAACGCTCTCTGTAACAATATAATTTGCAAGAAATATCTAATATATAAAATCCTCGTATCGTGGTGTTTCTTACCAAACTCCTCCGTAACGGATTGACGGATTTTTATGAAATTTTGGGTGCATATCGGGTAGGTCTGAGAATCGGTTAATATCTTTTTTTTTACACCCCTAAATGTTAAGGGTGGTCGACCCCAAATTGTTCTTTTCGAACAGTTTTTAAATTTTTTATTATGTGGCATTAAAAATACATATAACCCTAAATTTTCACTTCATTGGTAATTCAATAATTTTCATTTCTGTTCACAATTAGACTCAGTTAAGGGGCGCTGCTATCGGGTCTCGTATTTTTCTCGGGGCAGAAGGTCTGCGGGTCCGCTAGTTACATACACAAGTGCAATCAGTCACACTGGTTGTAGGTCTTTTGTTGCAAGAGACCGTCTAGGTACGTACCACCGCAGTGTCAAATATTCTGCCGCCAAATAGTAGTGCTTAGGCATTACTGTGTTCCCGTTTAAAGGGCACTGTGGGCTAGTGAAATTACTGGGCATAGGAGATTTAAAAACTAATATCTCAAGGTTGGCAACGTGTGATTGGCACCTACTAATGGTGCTGCAAGCGCTCATAGGCTACGGCAACAACTAACCATCAGGTAAGCATACGGCCCGTATGCTTGTTTGCCAACTTGTAACATTAAAAAAATACAATCCAAAATACTGACTATATTTATTTCTGAACCATAATTGTGATTGTTTTGACAAAAAAATCTTATTATTTTTAAACATAATAATAGGTTAAAAATCCTTTAAAAAATATAACAATACTTACTCTATGCCCTAGAATTTGTCTACTGCAAATATTTAATTAAAGTTAAACGAATTCATTATAACATTTTACACATGAAAATATTTTAACACCCTTAATTTAACGCTTAGTATCAATTAGCCTTAATTATTCATAATATGACCAGGAAGATAGCCAAATAAAAATATTACCTGGAATGACGTCACTAAATGAATAGCTCTTATTAAATTAAATATAACATTAAAGCAATTAAGTCACAGTGTAATGTATAATAAAAACAGTATTTATAAATGAATATATAAACGCTGCACACTCAACGACCCCAATAGGATAGTTATATCCTGTGTCGGGGGTCTGGAAACATTCACAATGACCAGGCTAAACACACTTAGACCGGAAAACATACCTGTATGGTCAATACAACCCACGGCCAGTGGCGCTTTAGGCAGGTTCGCTATTTATTTTAGCTCTTATTGCTTAAACCCTGGGTACTTACCTACTTTGTGTTTCTTTTTTGTTTTTCAAGGAGTAAACAGGCATGATCAGCCGCCCATGATCTCCAACACCAGAGGCCACTCAGATGCGTTTTCGACCTTTTAAGATGCGACTTATTATACGCTGGCTGCTCTTAGCTGACGAGTAGTCACTTAACGAGTTTTTCGCCAACGTACGGTGTATTGATCGGGCCCTGCCGGAGGGGCCTTAACCAACACTCTGGGTCAGATGACTCGTAAGCCTTCTGCCGATATTAAAACGATGGAACCTGGTAGCAAGATTGGTACTTACAGGCAGAATTCTCCAGGTCCCCGACTGATGAGACGCCCTTCGTGTATCACTCTGAGCTGGTTCCAGTGGGTGACAAGGGTGGCAGAGTCACGTGGCTAGCACCTAATATGGCTGAATGCGTATAATGTCCACACACGTTCACACCGATCACACAATATTGTATTTCGAGTAAATTCAAATGGCGGCTGCCGCGGCGGCGCAAAGTCGACTCCCGAAGTCCGCGCGTGCGGTGCTTGTTAGTTAACCAGGAGGGCATTTAAGCCCTTTCTTTTCTACTTTTGCCTCAAAAGCTCCACGGGAGAAGGTCCAACTCCGCTCTGTTAACGCGACAGTCGCGGGTTCGATCCTGAAGCTCTTGAGCCATTGTCATACCACTCTTAGCGCAAGCTTCCAGCTTATTTGGGCAATAGGAATATTAGTAATGTCTTGAACAGCATTGCTAATTTTCTTTTAAAAAATGTGAAAAAAAAAATTAAGATCGGTCGGTTAAGATCGGATCTAATCAATCCACTTCAAAATTCCGCTGCATAACTTATTAAATTCAGTTATCGCGGTTAATTATTTGTTATCCATTGAGGAATTCCATTCTCTGCCTGATATAGACTTCATTGGACCATGAAAACTACTTGAGTATGACTGTATCTAAAAAATTATAAGATATTATAAACTTTTCCTAACCCTTCCATTTCGCTACCCCTCTTTTTGTTAGGGACTTGGTTTTCTGGGGAGGGCAACCGGATTATGTGGAGTTCCATGACAAGTTGGTAACGTCTACCTGTAACTCTCTATGAGTCAAGCGTATTTCTTGTAATTTGAGGAGTTTCACTCCTTCTTTAAAGTCCTTCAATCGTTACATTTTTACTCAATTTTTTTGTTAGACAATAATATAAAGATTCTTTCCAATTAAAACAAAACTCAATATTTTTGAAGGTATTTCAATTGAAATCGTGAAAACAGCACAACAATACTAAAGTTACTGAAATTCCTAATATCAAGGTATCGGCCTTGACCGAAACCCAAATATAAAATTTATTAATCGCTAAAGCTAAACGGAAAAGGTTCAGTGTATAGAAGAATTGAATATAATTATAAAGCTAGATATGAGCCTGTGGATAGAAAATGCACACGTTACTGACGGTTCTGAATTAAAATCTGGTAAAGTTCTTCTGAGTTATCAAGTTCAAACGGTTGCTTTGTAAAGTACAGATTGTAAGTGGTTAATTTAATATAGTGAAATCTTTGATTATTGATGTTTCAAATAGAACAGTAGCATTATTCCAGATATTTTACCCAGGATATGCTTATACTCTTATCCGGATTTGACTGGTAACTAGTTTTTACATAGCGATTCCTATCTAACCCACAAAATTAAAAACTGAGTTATATGTGCAGAAGTGTTGGTAAATGGCTGAAGAACATTTTTCTTTAATATTTGTAGGGTTTTAAGCTTTAAAACTTCAAATAAGCTATTTTTTAATCATGCAATGTATGTGTTATGTTAAACGTTTTGGGTTATATTATTAACGAAATATGCAGTTTGTGTACTTATTTTTGTGAAAATAAGTAAAATAACTTACATAAATCTGAAATTGCCAAAAACTTGACCAATACATAACAAAATTCATATAAAGCAAGTTGTTCAAAATTTTCAAACGCGTTTTTCTCGAAATGACACTCGTGTGGATTGACATGGTATTGCTTATTTGCGTCCATTTCACAATTGCATTCAATGAATATGTTAAGTTTTTATGACAAATAAATATCCTTTAACCTGAAAATTTGTTTCACCTATTTCCTTATAACAAAATTAGAATAATTCCTATACACATAAATACTTGTAACTGTGTATTTGTAGTGCAACGGTGGCGAATCTGCTTTAAGCGCCGCAGGTCGCGGGTTCGATTCCCACTGGGAGCAGATGTTTGTATTGACCATACAGGCATGTTTTCCGATCTGAGTGTGTTTGTCCTTGTCTGGACCCCGACACAGAATATCGGCGTAAAGTAACAGTATCATTAGTATTGCGTTTCTTGCAATGAGTGAGAGCGCTGGAGGCCCAGTCTCCCACCTTCTCTGTTCCCTTCGATTTTTCCTTCTCATTCCTTCCTTTCTTTCTCTTGGGTTGGCAACGCGCATGTGATACTTCAAGTATCGCAAGCGTTCATAAGTTACGGTGAATGCTTACTATCACGCAGACCATAAGCTTGTTTGCCAACTGTCAAGACATGACAAAATGATCAAAATACCTTTTTTAAAAATCTGAACACAGATTTACTTCAGAAACAATGTAAGATCTCTCCGTAAAGATATATATAATTTAGGAGCTTGGACATATTATGTGTTAGAACATATATATAGAAAATATCTTAAAATATTAGAATTGTAGCAGATGCTAGTGGAATGCGACATACAAAACGACTAACGTACAGATGTGTTTAAGCCAAAATAGTTTTCCTGGGTGTAAATTGTGCTTTTCATTACGAAGTAAAATTCTCAAGAGTGTAAATATAAAAGTTCTAATGCTGTAAGGACAGCTGTGTACCAATATTGGGCAAAATATCCTTAGGTTTAGTACTTGGAACAATTAGGTGCTGAAGCTAAGATTATTAAACACACTTGCAATCTTCTATAGAAAAATCCCACGATATTATCCATCATCGCAGAACGGGACACAATTTTAAAATACCAATCATATTTGGACGCAAATAAGCAATACCATGTCAACCCACACGAAAATCATTTCGAGAAAAACGCATTTGAAAATTTTGAACAACTTGCTTTATATGATTTTTTATGTATTGGTCAAGTTTTTGGCAATTTCAGTTTTATGTAAGTTATTTTACTTATTTTGACAAAAATAAGTATACAAACTGCATATTTCGTATATAATATAACCCAAAACGTTTAACATAATACATAAATTGCATGATTAAAAATGGCTTTTTAGAAGTTTTAAAGCTTATATCCCCATAAATAATAAAGAAAAGTGTTCTTCAGCCATTTACCAACACTTCTGCATATATAACTCAGATTTTTGAATTTTGTGGTTGACATGATATTGCTTATTTGCGTCCATTTGTTAAACTAGTGTAATGCAAAAGTCTCTAGTAGTAGAGCCATCATCCTTGCAACACAAATGAACCGTCTCGACCGGGATAGTACTACCTTCTTACAGAACATTTGAGTAACGTAACAGCAGAAGTAGGTACTGTTGCCTTCGCGCGATGATAGCGTCGGAGGCCTCCCTTCCTTTTTTCCCTCCTGTTCCTTGTGTTGTCAATGTGTGTGTGTTACTTCAAGTATCGCAAGTGTCCAAAGGTTGCATTGTCATTAAATGAAAATGTGACATTAGAATGATAACAAAAAATGTGACGGTAGATGAAAAAAACTAGCACACATAACGCAGTGTAAGGCGTAATACTCAACTTATTTCGTGATTACAATTACGACACGTCTCAAAAATAAATCAATTAATTGATCACGATTGTGGTATGATCCTGAATACTTTAAATATAAATCGTGAAAGATTAAAATATAAAAATAAAACACGCACTAAATTTTAAGTACACTAACCCTGAATGTTTTCCGTGACCTTTCATTAAAATTCATATTTATTGTGTATACCCTCAATCTGTAATGGGTTTACATAGATCATGTTCCTAAGCCAATTCCAATACTGCGCAATTGTTCGAGTTGCGATTCACCTTTATTTGAAGATAATCAACTTTTCTAATGATATTTAGAAATTAATTAGACACTATTGCGGCGTTGTGGGTAGAGAGTCTGCCTTTAGTGTCGACGGTTGCAGATTCCCTTCCCGCTTAGGCAGATGTTTGCATTGATCTCACAAATATCTGTTTCCGGCCGTTTGTCCTTGTGGGTCTCCCCACCGTGCCTCGCAGAGCTCCTTAAGCTGTCGGTCCCGGTTGCTATAATAACATCTGATAATAATCGTTGACTCTTGATAGGTAATTTGCTATTAT
Source organism: Hestina assimilis (assembly GCA_023373885.1). NCBI lineage: Eukaryota > Metazoa > Arthropoda > Insecta > Lepidoptera > Nymphalidae > Hestina > Hestina assimilis. The sequence continues at coordinate 14,068,280 of CM041746.1, read as the reverse complement.
CCAATTAGTTACTGGTCCACCCTTAGAGTGACGGAGGTCATATCGCAATCGTGTAAAAATTAGTAAACCTGTTAAATCCGAATGATATCGGCAATAATACTAAGATGAAGATCTAGAAGTTAATGTATTATATAAGTTATCAAATATTAAAATACCAAAAGTTTGACCAAAAGGTAAAAGTACACAAAAAATTGCGTGTCAAACATGCGTTACGCCTGGTCCCCCGAGGAATGACAGTAGACTTACTGACGTATGCGATGATCGATTTATGTTAAAAATTAGGCAAATGCTAGCAAATTATAATTTTTGAAGGATATAAAACCACGCCTGTGTTTTTATCAGTATTCATTTTGAATCAAACTAAGCTAAGGATAGCCATGAGCCTTTATCAATTTCATCCAAGTAGGTTAACATTATTAACAACTTATTGAAACCAACAATGCTTTTAATCCCTTTACTATTGTAGATTACATTAAATTGCACAGAACTGTAACTATTACGTCGCATTTCAACGATTCGTTCTTTTATATGCGGTACGACAATAATTTTGTGTCGTGAAATATTGAAATAACTATCATTGTGACGCTTCGGTTAAATGACATCTTTTCAAATATTTTCTATCTAATCCAACGTATTAAATAGGTTCTACATTTCGCAACGCGCCAACAGATATATTATTTGGGAGTGCAGTGATAGTAGCTGTTGAATATGTAAGAGCCACACCTTAGTTTATAATAAGTCAACGATCTGGGGATTCAATTTTACTTATAAGTATTTGATTCAATACTTTTGGCCAATACCTTTGGCGACGTTGTGGCATAGCGGTAGCAAGCATGCTTTAAGCTCCACTGGTCGCGGGTTCGATTTACTATCGTAGCATATGTTTGTATTGACCATACAGGCAGGTTTTCCAGTCTGGGTGTGTTTTTCATTGTGAGTGTTTCCGGACCCCCGACACAGGATAACACTATCCTAATGTGTATCGATTATGGCAGAATCCGATTTTCAATTGTTTTAATTATTTATGTTGTGTTATTATATCTTGTCTCTAGTATGTCTCAACTATTACGTATATTTTTTATTAAATGCCAGTTACATCACTTAAAACATTGAGCGGAATTAGCGGGATGAATTCTTGAACGAATAACGGCTCGTCAACCGCAATTGCTGTAATCAAATTGTGTAATAATCAGTATAAATGCCGTCAAAGAAAAATATGAGTATCATAAAGTATTTCAACTCAACCGAATGCTTTGTTTATTACGCAAGTTGGCAGTCAACTGAAGGATGACATTTCTATACAAGCTATAGATCTCGAAAGCATCTTAGTTTTGTATGGTCAATTAATCTTTGTCGAGAGTCTTCAGCAGCATAGTTATACTACGGCAGAAAATTCATTGCTTAGAAGACCAAATGCCCACCTGAGTGGCATTTATATACTTTTACAACTTTTTTTGTAATTACTCATAAAAATAGTAATTTGATCTTATAATCTAATATTATTTGTTTGATTAAATTAGCGAGTATTGAGTATATTCTGTGGCGTGAATGATTTTATTTTTGTGTTAAATATTTTATTGGCATGTTGTTGTAGCTCAGAGAGCACGTTACTCCATCGTTTCTAATGTCTATTAGACAAAAAAAAAGAGTTAAAAAGTTGCGAAGCTAATAATCTTATTAAGTACCTCGTCAACTCTGGAAAGTTAAAGTGGAAAAATAATTTTACTCATTAATAACAAAACAAAGCAGTAATAAACGCGATAATAATAATAGATTTATTTTATCCAGGTCCTGGTCCCGTAGGCACCATGTTCCGGAGTGAGGAGATGGTGCTCTGTCAGCTCTTCGTGCAGCCGGAGGCGGCTTACGTCTCTATGTACGAACTGGGTGAGGCGGGCATTGCACAGTTTAGAGATGTGAGTATTTATTACAACTAGACGTACTGTGGTTTATTGAATAAAAAGGTGTGTGTGCGATTCACACACGATAGAAGTGAAACTTCAGTAAATATGCTTAGAAGACGGGAGTGGCAATGCTACGAAGCATGGCGCAAAGAGGAGAAACCGATAATATATAATTGTATGTATATTTCTGTCTCATTCTTTGCCGGCTTCATCTTACACCTTTTTGTATTTGTGGCCCTTACCTGTCGTTTGAAATCACAGCGATTCTAAAGAAGTTTCACTTCAAAAAGAAAACCGACCTTAATAATAACGAGATTACTTTTAAAGTAGGACGGGTACGATTTTTTTATTACCACGGTTGTTGCGAACTGTACTATTTAAGCGGTTACCATAGCTACCATCAAAGCGTCTATATACGCTTGCAACACCAATAGTTGTCGTAGTTGGTGTGACGTATGCATGTTAAGAGAAGAAAAGGAAGGAAGAAGAAGAAAAATAAATGAATAAAATAGATAATGTGATAATAAAAATAAAAACACTGATCCTGTATAGTCTGTTAAATATAACTTGAATCCTGCGCAGTAACACGTTTTTGGGTCTCAACCGTATGCGGTATGAGGGGGGCCGGGTTTAGTCCACTCGCTCACGGTTGTTTTAGTTCTTTAATAATAAATTATTAAAAAATAAATTAAAATGTAAATTAGTTTTGTCAAGTGTGTTAACATTTATTTCAAGATAATGCCTCGACCACAATCAACTTTAAGGAGACGGGAGAGAAGGATTGTATTTGACGTTTATAGTTATTTTTTTAAAGAAAATAGTGTAACTACTTCTCTGAATAATACTGCGGAAGATACGAAGAAGTCTGTCTCACTATTAATATTGTACATTAATTTTTTTTTTTAATATAGATACCTTTTTCTATACTATTTATTTGTTTTATTCGATTTAAGTAATTAATAACGATAATAAATAAATAATTAATTGAATTTAGAAGAAATAATAACTATATTATATACTTCATACCGTTTTCCTACTTTATAAAGAATCGATATAAATAAGACGAAACCAATATTTTTGTCTAACATTTTTGTCCATTATTGTACCTGCGCACAAGCGGCCATTTTGGTTCAAGTTACATTTAAGGAACTATACGACGATATTTCGGAATCGGACCAGCCGGCCATTTTTCCCGAAAAAGCGCCACAAATCGCGGATTCAATTTACGCTCGGAGCAGATGTTTATATTGACCATACAGGGATATATACTGGCGCGGATGTGTGTTTCGTCCTTTGTCCTTGCCTTTTTGTATATTTACGAATCCCCGACAGTGGATATAACTGTCCTAATGGGGGCCGATAATAGGGGCCTTCCACTGGCAGATAGCTGATGTTATAAGGAGTCACTTAGGCTACTTCTATTTTTTTTAATTGGGGTTCTGTGTAGTAAAGAAAAATCGGTGCACACACGGTGGTGTATAAAGGTTACGTATAATGAGATTACAAAACAACCTCACAGCAATGGGTTTATATATAGTCAATTGCGCTTGTAACCAGTAACGTCTGGTCACTAATTCTCATAATTATGTTACATGATATTTTACTGAGCGTTGGTAAGAACTGCACGCAACAAGATTTTATTTTAAACATACTTTAGTAGTAGTAGAGCCCGCTGATCGGTAAACGATCGGTAGGTTAAGCAACTATAGGCGCGGTCAGTCACTAGATGGGTGATCGCATAGTGGTATTTCAACCGAGCGTCTCCGTGCTTCGGAGGGCACGTAAAAGTCGGTCCCGGCTGTTGACAATTAGACAACAGTCGATAAGTCAAGTCAGAGGCCTACGGGCGACCTGAACAACTCTGACACTAGGTTGACCACTGACCAATCGATAAGAAGAAGTAGAATCACACTTTTCTTAGCACAAATGGGCCGGCTCGAATATTAAAGTGCTACCCTATCACGGGAAATCGGCGAAACGTAGCAGTACGAGAAGGTACTGTTGCGTTTCGTGCGATTAGTGAGAGCGCCGGAGGCCCAATCTCCCACCCTCTGCTCCCTTTCTTTTTTTCCTTCTCACTCCTTCCCGCTTATCTCTTGAGTTAGCAACGCGTATGTGATACTTCAAGTATCGCGCGCCTAACCATCGGACGGATCGTAGGGTTGTTTGCCGGTCGTCATGATATAAAAAAAAATTACTAGTGATTTAATCTTAGAAAGACTAAATTCTAAATTCAGGTGATCGCTTGTCTATTAAGTATGTGATTTTCGTAATTCTTTTTAGGGTTCCGTACCCAAACGGCTTTATGTCACGAACCGTAATATGCAGAACATTTTTATATAATGTGTATTCTTATTGCAGATACAGCAACAAATACTAAAAGTAACATAAAATTTAAAAATAAAAGGGACCATTTAAGAAACATGATAATTTTGATGATTTTTTGGTAAAAATCATGAATTGACATTAATAATAACCGGAAACATTCACAATGATAAGGACAAATACACCCAGACCGGAAAATATGCTTGCATGGACAATACAAACATATTATGCTCCGAGCGGGAATCGAACCCGCGACCTGTGGCGTTTAAGGCAGGTTCGCTACCGCTGCACCACAACGTCGTCATTGTATATTTCTATGGGCTAAAAATAACAATTAAGAATATTGTATCGTAATATTTGAGTATTTTTAAATGTAAAAATTGCTTTAGCCACATTGTTTTTTGGTGGGGAAAAATGTTTTTCTATGCGTCATGAGTCCTGAATCATGCTAGTCGCATCACGTGACGTTGATATTAAATTGTTTTATTCAACAAAATATGTGGAACAAGCACATGAAAATATATTCAAATATATATATCCCCACGACACAGGTCACCTATTGTGGGGTCCATAGATAAAATTACCCCAGTTTAAGCTAATTATGCTGTACTAAAAATCATGTGAAAATGTTGTAAAGACTATGTAAAATAAAGATATTATTATTATTATTATTATTATTAAATATTTTATATAACGTAAAAAGCGTTGAATACGGAGTCTATCTATCTCAAAAATATGGCAACATTTTAGAGCAATATATTTTGTAATTTTTTTAGAGATTAGCCGGTTAAAGTCGTCTAGTCGTTTTTCTTTCAAAAACAATGCACGAATCTGGTATTATCCATACCAATGTTATAAAGCTGAAGAGTTTGTTTGTTTGGTTGAAGGCGCTAGTTTCGGGAACTACTGGTCAGATTTGAAAAATTACTTTTCCATTTGATATGACATTTCTTGATAAAGAGTATAGGCTATTTAACATCACGATACGATATATATACGATACGGTGAGTTGGTGAAGCAACAATAACAGTAATATAGTAAAGAATTATACCATAAACATGTCTATCTCACTCACTCCCCCGCAAGAGGTCGCAACACGCAAATATTGTCTCCCATAAAATAAGCTTTTAAAAATATATAAATGAAGTATTTCAAATAAAAACTAGTAAAAGTGTTTTTGGTCAACAAATCTTATGTGCAAATGTTATCTCAGCAAAAGGTGTAAATAAGAAATATAAATGAACGTAAACAAAATTTAACTTAAAAAAGGAAAGTGTAAAATATTTTTTTCTAAATCAAATTAAGTGTAAAATTAAACCAATCAAACTAATATTAATAATGAACTAAGAAGTGAAGTGAAAATACGAATTGTGTTTATTTTTTTGCAAAATTAACAAAGTTTAAAGAAACTAAGAACATTAGAAGAAAAAATAATAGCAAATACCCACTTATAAAAAAGTGAACTAAGCGATGTATATAACTGTTGCAAATATTCATCATAATATGTAAAACAGTAATGGTCTCTTAATAACACGCTCTGAATATATATCGGAAGTTCACAAGTTCAAATCTCCGTACACAGGAATTTTTTTCAACTTAAATTAAATTTAAAACTATGAACTTCTTGGAAAATATTACTCTACGCCGACCAGTGTACAATAAATCTAATATAGATGATGTCGATTGCGAAGTCATGAATACAAACCAGGCACTAGATGGCAGTAGTAGTCTTACAGACGTATCAAACGAGGATATCGATGACAGTAACACCATGACAAGTGATGTACACAGTTTAAGAAACGAAATACAGAAGTTAAAATTAGAATTATATGAATCACGAGATTATGTTAAATTGCTTCAGGAAGAAAATATAAAACTTAAAATTGTAAATGATAATTTAACGAAACAAAATCAACATTTTTTAGATCAACAAAGCTTAATGGTAACATCAGATAGTATTAGAAATACATATCAGTCAGTCAGCCTTTCTATAAAACCTAGTAACAACATACAATGTGACATAGAACCACAGATTCCACAAATAACCGGTTTAAAAAGCGCCAGCGATATTAATACAAGCAAACAAAATATTAATGACAGGAATTCTAAGAGTAATGTTTGTATTTTAAGCAATAATAATTCAAACAAGATAGTTTCTCTAGCAATGCAACAATTGGGTAACAAATACAACATATGCCACTACTCTACTCCGGGAGGTGGAATACATGAGCTTTTACATAATTTACCAGTAAAGTTAAAGAATTATACAAGTAGCGATTTTTGTATTTTATTGATTAGCGAAAAAGATTTTATTGGTACTAAATCATATATAGACTACATCTATCATATAAAATCAACTCTGCAAAGTCTAAAACATACGAACATTATTATTTGTCTCCCTACCTATAATATTGGACCTTTTAAAAACATGTTTAACTGGCGTATAGAAACATTCAACAATTTACTACATCTAGATATCACAAGTCATGAATACGCTTACCTTCTAGATTCTAACTTAAATTTATCTTATGATTATAAAATGTTCAATGGGAGAACTGGATGTATAAACAATAACGGGATGAGAAATATTTTAGAAAATTTAAATGATTTAATAAATAAAATATCAATGGATAACGATGATAAGGAGTCTAAAAATAAACAGTCATCGCAGCTTTTTCCTGTTTAACAGAATTAACATAATGCACCAAAATATATCAGGGCTCTTAAATAAATGTTCTCCTTTGACTATTTGTCTACAAGAATTGGCATCGGAAGGATCGAGTATAGATGTAGTATGCATAACCGAACATTTCATTCAAGATGGTCAGGAAGATCTACTGTACATTCCAAATTACAAGCTGGCAGCACATTTTAGTCGTAGTAATGAAAGAAGAGGAGGAACTTGCATACTTGTCAAAACGTGTCACTCATTTAAAGAACTGATTAATATTAGCAATCTCTCAGTCCTAGGTATATTTGAATGTTGTGCAGTTGAGTTACCCACATTGAATGTTATTATAGCATGTGTATATAGAATTCCAAAATGCATAAATAAGTCATATTATTATAATATATTCTTTGAAAAATTCGAATGTTTACTAAAAATTGTTTGTAATTATAAAAGACATAGTGTAATAGTATGTGGTGATTTTAACATCGATTTATTGAAGCATAGTAAAATAGCAAATGAATTAGAATTACTTTTACTAAGTTACAACTTAAAATTACAAATAAAAAAACCTACTCGGCTGACTAGCGGAACATGTATTGATAATATAGCTCATAATTCTTCACAAAAGTGTGCGTTAAAAGTAATAGAATATGCCTTATCCGATCATACAGCTCAAATATTAAGTTTTCCTGTTAAAAAGACGTGTATTATAAAAAAATGGCGCATATATAAACGTGACTTCAGTTTAGAAAATTTAATAAAATTTAAAAAATACATTAATAGTTTAAAGTTCTCAGAACTTTACAACATGAATGACCCCAATAAAGCCTACGATTACTTCATAGAACTGTTTAAGGTATTTTATGAACTTTGCTTTCCCATGAGAGCCATATTAATAAAATTGGATAAAAAACCAAAATGGATTTCTAAAGGCATTTTAAATAGTAGCCGAAGAAAAAGAGAACTACTTTGGAAGTATCGGTTACAAAAAAATTATGAAAACTGGAAAAAGTTAAATGAGTACTCTCACAGACTTAAAAAAATAATCAAATTAACAAAAAAAGCACAACATAATTATCATATCAAAATTTCCAAAAATAAAGCAAGAGCAACCTGGAATATTATTAATGAATCAAAACTAAGCTTACCGAAAAAGACTATTGACCAAATAAAATTAAATGGAAAGACTGTAAAAGACCCAAATGAAATTGTTAATGCTTTCAATGATTTTTTTATAGAGAAAGTTAGTCATTTATCGAGCCGTGATACTAATGATAACTTTACTAACCCTATAAACTCTAGAAATAAATCTATATTTATGGAACCATGTTTACCGACCGATGTCATTACCATTATAAACTTGCTTAAAAATAAAGATAGCGTTGGTTACGATGGTATATCAACAAAAGTTATCAAATACGTTTCAGAAAACATAGCCGTGCCACTCAGTTATATAATTAATTTGTGCATTACTGAGGGGAGTTTTCCAGATGCATTAAAAATATCAGTAATAAAACCTTTATATAAAAAGGGAGAAAAAGAAAATATTGCATCTTATAGGCCAATTTCGTTAATACCTATATTCTCGAAAATCTTTGAAAAATATATAAATGTAAAACTTTATGATTATTTAGAATCAAATAAAATATTAGTTACGGAACAAAACGGATTTCGACAAAGCAAAAGTACGAATTTAGCAATATATCAATTTTTGGAAAATGTAATCAAAAGTGTAGATTGTAAAATACCAGTTTGTGCTTTATACATGGATATGACACAGGCATTTGATTGTGTCAATCACCTAAAACTATTAAATAAACTTAACTGTTACGGCATCAGAGGAAATATTTTAAATCTAATATCTTCGTATTTACATAACAGAAGACAATTTACTCAGTTATCTAGAATTAACTTAAGTAGTAAAGCAGAGGAAATATACAATTCGCGCGAACGTAAACTGCTTCATGGTGTCCCACAAGGGAGTATTTTGGGTCCTCTATTGTTTTTAATATATATAACGATAAATCTACAGAGCATCAAATGACGCTTTTTGCAGATGACAGTACTATAACCATAAAATGTAATGACAGGCAAAACTATGAACAAGATATTAATAATACTTTAAAACACTTAATAGCTTGGTTGATAAATAATAACTTAACTGTTAATTTAACTAAAACAAAAATAATGCAATTTAGACAAAGAACGCCTGAATTATTTTTAAATATAGCATTTAATGCAAACAAAATTGAAAGCGTTAATGAAACAAAATTTTTAGGTCTTTTGATAGATAAACAATTAAATTGGAAACAACACATAGAGGAGTTAAGTAAAAAATTAAGTAAATCAGCATATGTTCTTTTTAAATTGAGGCCTTTAGTAAACATATCAACTATTTTGACTGCATATCATGGTTTGGTAGCTTCACATCTCAGGTATGGAATAATATTTTGGGGCAATAGTACAAATAAAACCATTGCCTTCAAAGCTCAGAAAAGATGCATAAGAGCAATCTTTGGCTTGAAATCAACTGAAACTTGTTTGCCATATTTTCAAAGGTATAAATTACTAACATTGCCTTCATTATATATTTATGAAATTGCTATTTTTGTTAAAACCCACATTAAGTTATTTCGAACAGTAGGAGAAAATAATAATCGTTGTCATCGTGATGTTACTAAACTACTTTTGCCTAAAGCCAATACTGCACTAATGTCACAAAGCGTTTATCATATGGCCATAAAGATATACAACAAAATACCTGGAGATATAAAAAATCTAAATTTGTATAAATTCAAGAAAAAAATGTTGGATATGTTGACGAATAAATGCTATTACACTATTTCTGACTTTTTAAATGATAAGTGATTTTATTGTAATGTAATTTATTTAAATGATAATTTAAAATTGGTTATGCTATGATATTATTGAATATAAGTTAATGGAATTAATGTAATAATTGTAAGATTTTGTTTTTAATTATTTATTGTATTTAATAGCTATATTTATTTTTAATTAATTATCAATAATGAACTTAATATTTGTATGCCTACTCGGTAAAACATGATGAAACTTTAGTTATTATAAAGTTACCATCTATTGTAAAAAACACTCATGTTTAACAAATAAATTTCTTTCTTTCTTTCTTTCTTTCTTTCTCCATCTCCGATGACGTCCTTAGCCGTGGTTCGGCTTCGCAGGAGGCACCCTAAGGACGGAATCAAATTTGAGCCCCGTGAGGGCTGCCCATTTATCACGGCTGAGTCTCTGTACTTGGCCCCCGCTCGGTGACGCTGTCAAGGCCAGTAGGGCCAACAGCAATACACATTCCGAAAAAAAGAAACATAACTATGTAGACCAAGCGAGCGAAACCGCGGACAGAGCTAGTTAATAATATTCTTGTTACTTACTGTCATATGTAAAATTAATATTACCTCTAATGTAAACTGAAGTGTTTTGTTGAATTTGAAGCAGTTAAATTCAATGGACGTGAAATCATAAATTTTATTGATATTTCAAAGCGAACTATTGTTAAACGTAAACCAATAAATATAATATTTTATTGAAATTATCCTATATAATAATAATAATAATAATTGCTCACCATCTGAGGCAGCTGGGTTTCCGTGGCAGTTTGCTCCCAGCCAGGATGCAAAAACCGGTGCTGCTTGATTCGGCTAGGATAGTCCGACGGTTTCTCAACCTATAGTCCTGGCCCCCGGCAGTAGTCACCCTGCCGGGGTGCTATCCTCCGCCTGATTATTTTTATGTATGTTTATCTTGTATATTTACGTTTATTATTATTTTTAATATAAATATATATTTACTTTTATAATGGGCGTGAGTGAGTCTAATAATAATAAAACTATATAATAATAACAAGAAGACCTAGCCAAGCGTTGTTGCGGCAACATAGAGTGCGGCTCCACTCTTTCTGACATATTTTATGTGTTTGGAAATGTTGGCAATCGAGCATACGACTCACCTGATGGTAAGTGGTTATCGTAGCCCGTAGAAAGAGAAAGGAGACAGAAGGAACATTAGATAAAACCGCGTGCCAATATTTTACGTATTTTATGTGTGCGTAATGTCAAATTACCTATAAATAAATAAACGCTGCACACTCAACGGCCCCCATTAGGATAGTAATATCCTGTGTCGGGGGTCCGGAAACATTCACAATGACAAGGACAAATACACCCAGACCGGAAAATATGCTTGCATGGTCAATACAAACATATTGTGCTCCGAGCGGGAATCGAACCCGCGACCTGTGGCGTTTAAGGCAGGTTCGCTACCGCTGCGCCACAACGTCGTCTATATAACTGACAGTCTTGAACCGGGTATAAAACACGCCATCATTGACATTTAAGACAAAAAATAAGTCGCCAAACCTATGTATATCTATTTCTTTTACTCGTATTAGTGCTCCGAGCAACAGACTAAGATAGCCTATCTGCGCTTGCAACACCATTCATTTGTCGGTGTCACTTACGCGTTGCCAACCTCAAGATATTGGATCTTAAATTTCCTTTGCCCGGTAATTTAACTGTCTACAGTATCCTCCGAAACGAAACGCAGTAATCTTTGCGGTAGAATATCTGACACAGCGATGGTACCTCTACCGGCTTCTTGCAAATGGCTGCCACTTTTCATAAATTGTCGTAATATTTCAACCAATTTACACGAAAACTTAAAAAAATATATTCCGGAACATGCCTCATGAATCATTCTGTCTATAGATGAAACCGCATTAAAATCCGTTCTGTAGTGGTTTTATCACGAACAAACAGACAGACGTGGCGCTGTTGCATCACAATCACTGAGTTCACATTTTTTATTATAATAATACTAGCGAGCACGGCAGACGTTGTCCTGCCCCGAAAAAAATCAGGGACCCGATAGCAGCGCCCTCTACCCGGTGAAAGTTTTTGATTGACTAATAAGGCTATTAAAAAGCAGGGGTTGGTGATAAAAAGTGAAAATTTAGGGTCGTATGTATTTTTCAATGCCACATAATAAAAAAATAAAAAACAAAAATTTTATCCAAGAAAAAAAAAAAAATTTGGGCTGGAAACCCCTTATCACTGAGGTTTAAAAAATAGATAGTAGCCGATTCTCAGGCTTACTGAATATGCATAAAAAAATCATAAGAATCGGCCGTTTAATAAATCAAGCCGTTTCGGAGGAGTATGGGAACGAACATTGTGACACGAGAATTTTATATATTAGATTAGCAATGCTGTTTCAAGTCATTACTAATCCTCTTATTGCCCCTCCAAATATCTTGCGCTAAGAGTGGGTACGACAACAGCCCAAAGGGGAGTGGATGAAACCCGCAACTGAATGAGAGTGTGGAGGCCCAATCTCCTTCCCTCTCTGTTACCTTCCTTTTTTTCCTTCTCTTCCTTTTCAACTGTACTTTTTCCCTTCTATTTCTTTGAGTAGGCAACGTGCATTAATATTTGATGTATCGCAAGCGTTCATAGACTGCAGTATCTTGACGACGTTGTGGTGCAGCGGTAGCGAACCTGCCTAAAGCGCCACACATAGCGAGTTCAGTTCTTGCTTGGAGCAGATGTTTGTATTGACCATGTTGCATATGTTGCTGTATGGGTGTGCCTGTCCTTGTCAATGTACATATTTCCGGTCCTCGACATAGGATATTGCTATCCTAGTGTAGGCGTCGAGTGTGTAGGGCTTATTTTGTTTTAAAGATCTGTCTCAAGCAGGAATTAATTAGACTCTACTTCGGGGAGTGTGTTGAGGAGCTCTATAATCTCATCCCGCCATCTTCATTTTATTACCGGGATACCAGGCGCACTGGGGGGTACCATCCATATATGGTCGATATACCCAACATTCGCACTAAGCGCTTTCAATAATCTTTCATAATGCGCACTGCCAGGGAGTGGAATGCTCTTCCGGCGTCTGTATTCCCGAACACATACAACCTGAACCTCTTCAAGTCGCGAGTACACAGGCTTCTTATGAGTAAGCTCGCTCCACCGTAGACCTCATCTATGCCTCCGCGCTCGATGGAGGTCAAGAGTTTACCCATTTTATATTAAATTTCTTTTTTTTTTATCGAATCCGCGACTTATATACTTATATTGTATGCTTAGTTAAGCCATCTGGATTCTACAATAACAAGTTAATTGAACACAACACGTTTCAATGATCACTCAACATTGAATCATTATACGCCTACAGGGCGATGACGACATTCGTATTAAATAACTAATGCCATAAAGCTAAAAATATAAATCATCCTATTCATCTCTATTGTCTATCTGTTCCTTTGTTCGGGATAATCTCCGTAACAAACCTACTTTGTACAAAACTACTTTTGTACTGTCTGAAACAAAAAAGGAGAAATATGAAGTATAATCATTATTATGAGATACTTACATACATTGTTTGTATGCGTATATGTATCTATTAATGTGTTTTGTTCGATTATAACTGCTAAGCTGTTTATTCAATCCTTTTAAATATCAGTAAATAGGAAGTTCAAATGACTCATATGATTTTTTAAAAATGTACAGATTGGTAGAAAGAAAACGACAAACGCAACACATTCAACGGCCTCCATGAGCGTAATTATCCTGTGTCGAAGATTTTTTTTTTTTTTTATGTTAGAAGTTGGCAAACAAGCATACGGCCCACCTGATGGTAAGTGGCTGCCGCAGCTTATGAGCGCTTGCAGCACCATTAGTAGGTGCCACTCGCGCGTTGCCGACCTCGAGATATTAGTTCTTAAATCTCGTTCGCCCAGTAATTTCACAAGCGTACAATGCCCTTCAAACCGGAACACAGTAGTGCCGAAGCACTACTATTTGGCGGCAGAATATTGGACACTGCGGTGGTACCTACCTAGCCGGCCTCTTGCAACAAAAGACCTACCACCAGTGTGACTGATTGCACTGGTGGAATAATCTCTGCTGTGACAGAGGTTATCCCAACAGCGGGCGATGGGGTCGTCACATCCCGACGCCGGTAAAGATCCAGAAAACACCCATACACATGCAAAAACAACCTTGTATGATCAAGTTATTTACATATTATATATGTATTGTGGAGTTGCTGGTTGTGGTCACAAATAAGTCCTTTAATATGGTTGTTTAACTTAAAAGTGTAGAAAAATAAGATCAAAACAAAAATTAATTTCCTACAACAGAAGTCGGTGCGTTATGTGCCGATGTTATACTTAATAGGTAAACGGTCAGAGGGTTAAGCAACCTCAGGGACACCGTTGTGGCGTTGTGGGTAGCGAGTCTGCCTTTAGTCTCGACGGTTGCGGGTTCGATTCCCGCTCGGGCAGATGTTTGTTAAAATGTCTATCTCGGTCTGGGCGTTTGTCCGTGTGGGTCTCCCCACCGTGCCTCGGAGAGCACGTTAAGCTGTCGGTCCCAGTTATTATCAATAACATCTGATAATAATAATCGTTAACTCTTGATAAGTAAATTGCTCTTATCCAATGAGTTACTTGTTCGCCCTTACGGTTGCGGAGGTCAGATGGCAATCGCTCCGTGTAAAAACTCGTAACTTGTCAAATCCGGATAAGAGTAATAAGCAGACCTTGGGTACATAAAAATACCGGGAATAATGCTAGGATGAAGAAGGTTAAGCAACTTCAAGCGCGGTCAGTCACTAGATGGGTAATCGCATAGTGATATATCTGCGTCGTAAAAACTGCGTCACGGCTATTATCAAATTGACAATAGTCGAAAAGTCAAGTCAAAGGCCTATACGGGCTACCAAACAACTCTGACACTAGGTTGGCCACTAACCACTCGATAACAAGAAGTACTTAGCATACAATGATAAGTAGGTTTTAGTTGAACACGTATAGTTCGTGGTTGACAGAGCCCGGCTTTAAACTCCCAGGGGAAAATATCTGTGTATACCCTTAATATATTTTATTATTTCTCTACCAAAATTCTGTATCGGCTTACAGAATACACCTATCTACTAAATTCCGTTTAGATAGATCCAATTGTCTCTGAGTAAAATGACTGTTATATGGACGCAAATAAGCAATACCATTTCAACCCACGAAATTGAAAAAACTGAGTTATATATGCAGAAGTGTTGGTGAATGGCTGGGGAACATTTTTCTTTAATATTTGTAAGGTTTTAAGCTTTAAAACTTCTAAAAAGCCATTTTTCAATCATGCAATTTATGTATTATGTTAAACGTTTTGGGTTATATTATATACGAAATATTCAGTTTGTATACTTATTTTTTGTGAAAATAAGTAAAATACATTACATAAACCTGAAATTACCAAAAACTTGACCAATACATAAAATAAATTCATATAAATCAAGTTGTTCAAAATTTTCAAACGCGTTTTTCTCGAAATGACATTCGTGTGGGTTGACATGGTATTGCTTATTTGCGTCCATATACGAATGGGCAGACGGTCAAATTTATAAGAACTAAAATGGACTAAGCAATGTTAAATGTGATAAGCTTGTATTAGAGCTTTGAGTTTTTTATATCTTATTATTTCTCTAACAACAATCTGTAATGGCTCACAGAATACACTTTTCATTATACACCTTTCTACTAAATTTTATATAGATAGATCCAATTGTAGTCTCTGAGTAATATCTAATACCTTTAAACGAGGAATTCTTGTATATATATATATATAACTGGGATCTCAGAAACGGCTGCACCGATTATCATGAAATTTAGTATGCATGGGTTTTCGGGGACGATAAATCGAACTAGCTAGGATTTATTTTTAGAAAATGTGGCTTTGTCCATGTTTTCAGGCCTTTGTCGACACGCCATCTATTATCAACAAAATAAATTAAAAATGTCAAAATATATAAATAAATTCACAGCGCACTTGAGCGACCACGCGTTGCTATGGCAACAAGGATTTATTGAATTAAATCGAATGACAAACATTTCTACAATGACAGTTGACGTTTTCTTTAATATTTTATGTCACTGACTGACAGCGATGCGTCCATTAGAATTTAACAAAATACTCAACAATCCCAATTTTTGCGGATATAACTTGTTGTCGAAATCATTATTTTATTATCCAGTTAAGGTTTCAATCGAGTCTACCATACCCTTCACGACTTTCGATTTACCAAAAACAAAAAAAAACGAGCATAGCTCGGTCAACCAGGTACTGACTGTTATATACGGACGCAAAGACGGACATATTTATAAGGACGAAATAGGTTTTAAAAATGCAATAAGCAAAGCTTATATTACACTATACGTTATAAAAATATTCCCTTGTCCTAATCTCAATTTGTGTTCCCAAAAAAGTTCCCTCAAGCTTAAGTATTTTGTCTAAATTGCTTTGTATTTAATCGATAGAGTCACTCAGGCCGCTCCTTTGCATAGCGTTATGATAACACGCGAATTGGGAGGGTCGTATAAATAATGGCTTGGCGTTTTTGTTGGATATAATATTTAAGAATTAACCTAATTTAGGAGTCGTGGACTAAATTCATGTGTGTAACTTTGATGTAATACTACTCGCTCACTAAACGTACAAGAAATAAATTCCGTATTTTTGCATTTAGTTGAAGAAATTACAGGCGGTAGGTATTTTATTCTAAGAGGCCGGCTAGATAGGTGCCACTGCGCTATAGCTCGTGAAATTACGGCTAAGAGAGATTTAAGGATATTAATATCTCGAGGTTGGCAACGCGTGATCGACAGCAATGAATGGTGTTGCAAGCGTTCATAGACTACGATAAACGCTTACCATCAGTTTGGCCGTATGCTTGCTTGCCAATTTAGACTCATGTCAATTAATAAAGAGGCTAAAATAAGACTACCAGTTCCTCTCTTTCCTTCTTTTAAAAGAAAGTAGTTTTTTTTATAAAGAATATTAACAATGCTTTTTCAAGGCATAACTAATATTCCTATTGCTCCTCCAAATAAGCTCGAAGCTTGCGCTAAAAGTGGGTACGACAATAGCTTAACAGGGTCAGAATCGAACCCGCCACTATCGCGTTAACGCAGTGGAGTCGGCTATTCTACCTTTGAGCTGTTGAAGCTTGAAGCTGTTTAGATAATACACAACTCTGGTTCTCAAGTCACAGGCTGTCGTCTTTTTTAAGTTTAATAACAAACTTTGTTAAGCTTAATAAACTTTTTCTATTTCTATAAACTATCCCTATTGCCTCTCCAAAAAAGCTTGTATAGCTCTAAGAGTGGGTATGACAATAGCCCAAGGGGGTCAGGATTGAATCCGCAATTCTCGCGTTAACGGAGCGAAATCAGCCCTTTTACCGTTTAGCTATTGAAGCTTCAATATCGGGTCTGAGGTAGTAGATTTCTTCCTAGTTACCAAGAAAAAAACAAAAAAGATTAGTTACTCTAATATGGTAAAATATTATTCTTAGTGTAAAAACAAACCAAATTCAATACTAAATAATTATCAGTCAGGTTCGCTGTGGACCACGCACAGTGGAAACTAAAGAGTTCCGCAGCGTGATGATGAAAATACTTTAAAAATGATAACGAATTAAAATCGAGCGTAAAAATAAGTTGGTAATTTCATAGTAATTATTGTAATTGATATGAAAAACATGTTGAGCTTTGTTGAGCTTCAATAGCTCAACTTTTATTAACAATAGCTCAGTTATTTTGACCATTAATCTAAAACGTCATCTGTATACAATGTTATGTTATAATCGTGGTTATAATTACCAAATGAGTTCTTCAATTGTTTTTAATTGAAACGACAATTCTCATGTCCGGAGCACGTTCATAATTGAAGAGATAAGTATAAGTGTTTACTAGTGTTCTGTAGCTCTTCACTGTCGCACGTAACATATCTCTAGAATAATCCCATTACACTAATAATAAATAATAAATTAACGCTACACAGTCAACGGCCACCATTAGGATAGTTATATCCTGTGTCGGGCGTCCGGAAACATGCACAATAACAAGAACAAACACACCCAGACCGGAAAACATGCCTGTATGGTCAATACAAACATCTGCTCCGAGCGGGAATCGAACCCGCAACCGTCGAGGCTAAAGGCAGACTCGCTACCCACAATGCCACAACGGTGTCAAATCCCATTACAATAGGATAGTGATTATTTAAATCGATTTCGATTTCGATTTATTTTTTTTTTTTTTTTTATGACTGTAAAATTTATTATTAAGTACTTTTTTATGAAATTCTTCTTCTTATCTAGTGGTTAGTGGCCAACCTAGTGTCAGAGTTGTTCAGGCTGTTGTATAGGCCTCAGCCTTGACTTATCGACAGTCATCAAATTGATAACAGCTGGAACCGACTTTTCACGTACCCTCCGAAGCACGGAAACGCTCAGTTAAAATATCACTATGAAATAACCAATCTAGTGACTGACCGCGCCTAAAGTTGCTACCGATCAGTGAGCGCACCCGGCTATGAGCGTCTCTTGAAACGATATCGATAATCCAAGAAAAGTAATACTTACTTGATATGGCAAAAAAATTACACTTTATTTTTTAAACATTTCTCATCTAAACCCATTGCTTCGCGGCAATCCCACACACGCGTTACTTTCAATATTCATGAGATAAAAGCAAATGGCGTAACGGTATCAGTAGGTATTATTGCGTTTCGTGCGATGCCCTCGGTTCCCTTTTTTCCAATGTCGTCCCTTACCTCCAATCCCTTGGGTTGGCAACGCGCATTTGATACCAAGTATCGTAACAGTTCATAGGTTACGGTGACTTATAATCAGGAGAACCTTATGATTGTTTGCCAACTGTCATGAAATAAAAAAAACAGATTTAGAATCAAATTATATTATTTAGTGTCGTCTAAACCTACCTTATTAGACAATCCGCCGTTTGTATGCGTATATGTATTTATTAATGTGTTTTGTTAGATTATAACTGCTGAACTGTTTATTCAATCCTTTTAAATATTAGTAAATAGGAAGTTCAAATGACTCATATGATTGAAGCATTACTTATTGATATATCTATAAAAGTTGGTAGAAAATGTACAGTTTGGTAGAAAGAAAACGACAAACGCTATACATTCAACGGCCTCCATGAGAATAATTATCCTGTGTCGAGGGTCCAGAAAACACCCATACACATGCAAAAACAACCTTGTATGATCAAGTCTTGCTCTTTAATTTTATAGGCATTTTACTTTCAGTTACATATTTCAAGATATACTTGGATGATAATAATGCGAACCAGGTAATTTAAGACCCTGAGTCAATAAATGTAATTTAAACCAATGATGAGGAGCATCGCGGTGGGGGGATTGTCAACCGTCCTGGACCTTGTAAAACACTAAGAAATGGACGAATATAATACATTTTTAAGTGAAATTTCTCATTTTGCCCCCTATAGGACCTAACTTAAGATATTGACCTCCCCTATGCCAAATACTGATTACGCCTATGGAGAGATTATGTTTATTTATCTTAATTCAAAGAACTACATACACTGCTCTAGTCATTCTAAAGAATATACGCAAGAAAATATGCGACACTTTTAGCTCCACTTATAGAAGTATTAGTATGACCTGAATATAAATGTTATGGAAGACTTATTAGCATACTTATGTTAGTTCAATTCGCACTTAATTGTTAACAGAATACAATCATTTACATATCATAAATGCATAAACAACATTACCCATTAATGTTTACACACAATTTACGTATTAGTGTTCATAAGGTACAAAAAAAAGACATAAAAAATATCGACTTTCTTGTATGGAGATCCGGTCTACTTATAAATTTATATTTTATTTTTTATTGTTACACGTAGAAGTACACGTTAATCTCTCAATTCAACTCTGTATTACGGTTCGTTTGCAGCCCGCTGTTAAACTGACGGACGGATGAATAGCGGAGGCTTAGTTATAGGGTTCCATTGGCAACCTTCGGTTACGGACCCTGAAAATGTACACGTACACATAGGATATGAAAATAACTCTGCCTATCTGTCACGCTTACACCTTTGAACCGATTTTGATGAAATTTGGTAGTGAGAAAGACTACTACTTAGGCAAGGACATAGGCTACTTTTCATTGCAGCGATCTAAATAGGACATGAAAGATTTTATGGGGAAGCAATTATTCTATATATAACATTAAAGGTGCGTTAAAATCGTTATTCACTCAAGTGAAGCGGCGGGCGGAAGCTAGTTTTTAATAAAACTCAAAAGAAATTTTATCCGCCATGGCTGTTGCTGTAGACCGTTTTCGTTAAACAAAAACAATTCTGGTAATGAAAATTTTGTTTTGTATAATAAAAAAGCAATTTAATTGATAGTGACATTTCACTATTTAATGAAACACGAAGCATCGTGTTGTAAATGTGAGCAATAAAAGTGATAAAGAGATCGGATGCTGCGACTAGCCAATTGACGATCTATTTTCGGCATAAAGGTGCGGTCTCGTTAGTTGGTGAACTCAATTTTTGTGCCACGATAGTTTTGTAACGGAACTGTTTATTTTTATGATTGTTTTAGTTACAAAACCCTTTTAAAAAGATGGGCTAAGTGAAAATCGGATGTTTTTTTTATATCATGACGGTTGGCAAACAAGCTTATCCGGTCCGCCTGATAATAGTAAGCAGTCATCGTTACGTATGTCGTAATCTATAACGCTTGCGATACTTGAAGTATCACATGTGCGTTACCAACCCAAGGAATGGGGGAAAGGGAAGAGACGGGAAAAAGGAATGAAAAAGAATGGATACGAAATTATTTTGTTGTATGAGTCCCCTGTGTCGGGATTTTCTTGATACACTTATTCTTTGAAAAAACGCTGGCTAACTAGCCTATAATAATAACTATTATAATCCTATAGTCTAGTAACATGCAGGCACACGGCAACGGATTAGTAATAGGGTCAATAACCTTTGGGTAAAAAAACTCTAATTTTATGTTTACAAATTAAGCCTAATATACAACCCAGACACCGTGGCTCTTTCTTAAAGTATTTTTACTCTGTGGTAAACTAAAACTTTTGTAGTTCCTTGGAAGACCGTTACCGGTTTAACTCTTAATCATTCTTTCAACAGCACATAACTTGCTTGTATTTACAATAATTAAAAAAAAAAAATTATAAATTTTAATATTTCCTCAGTTAAATCCTCACGTGAACGACTTCCAACGGCGTTACGTTACGGAAGTGCGAAGATGCAACGAGATGGAGCGAAAGCTGCGCTGGGTGAGCGGAGAGCTGCCTGAACCGCCTCCTCCACCGAAACCGTCCCCGCGGGTGCTGACACCACGAGAGATTAATATATTAGAGGTGAGACATAAACTAAACCTTCAACTTCGGAGGATTCTTTTCTTCAGCTTCTACCTCAAATCTGTATAATTAATTAAATAACTTCGAATTGACTTTTTTTTTAACTTAAGAATAAATTTGACGATGTTGTGACGCAGCGGTAATCAACCTGTCTTAAGTGCCACAGGCCGTGGGTTTGATTTATGCTAGGCAGATTTTTGTATACTTCAGATCTGGATGTGCTTGTGGTTGTCATTGTGCGTGCTACCGATCCCCCCGTCCCGACGCGGGATATTCATATCATAATGGGGGCCGTTGAGTGTGTAGCGTTTGTATAAAATAATACTTTACACTAAATAACAAATTGTCTGACGAAATATAGTAAGTATATCTCCTGATACACACACACATAAATATCAAGAGACCATAAGATTGCATGAGAAGTTCATTACTTCTCAGAGAAGTTATATAACATCGTGCTAATAGAAAATAACCCAAGAACCATTTCATTTTCAGGAAAGGATCGATTACATCGAATCAGAAATCCAGGAGATAACCAGAAATGCCCAAAATTTAAAAACGGATTACCTTGCTTTGATCGAGCTGAAACTACTTATAGAGAAGACCCAAACATTCTTCCAAGACCACAGCGCACACAGAAAGATCTCAGCATCAGTACAAATATATAACACTGAAGGTCCATTAGGGCATTTAGGGTTCATTGCTGGTGTTGTCGCGACACCGCGAGTGCCGTCCTTTGAAAGAATGCTTTGGAGGATATCGCATGGAAATATCTTCTTCAAACAGGCCCAAATTGATGAACCTTTAAAAGACCCCGTCACGGTAAGATATAAACTACAAATATTTACCGAAATCAATAAAATTACAACAATTAAAGTAGTAAGAAAACCATGTAGAGATACAAAATGACTTTAGTTCTTTTCTTTAAATTAAAATTTCTAAACCAACAACATTACTCAGCTAAGACTTTTACCTTCTTACAACCTGGGGTCGTTCAAACGAGGCGTGAAGAGGCATCTTGCGGGTAGGTAGGGCGAGGGTGGCTAGTGCAGTTCGCCTTCTGCAACCATATTAGCCACCTTCGCGTCTGGACTCCACTTCCACTTACCATCAGGTGGAGTACAATCATTTGCCCCTAGGGGTTATAAAGTATTAAAAAAAAAGATGGCAATTCGATAATTGGAAATTTAGTGTTTCAAAAGCGTCAAGCTTAGGTTTTCTAAGAAAAATATATTACCGTTAGAGAGAAGTTGTATCAAGTATCCGGTGCTGCACTTCATTGATTTTTTTCACTGAGGTTGGCAACGCGTCAGTGGCACCTACTAATGGTGTTGCAAACTCATAGGCTACGCCAACCGCTTACCATCAAGTAGGTATGCTTACTTGACAACTTGTAACATAAAAATAAAAATAAAATAGTAGTTTTAATTTTTCTAACGACGCAAACCATAAAATCATAACCACGTCTAAAGTTCACAAAAACGATACCGTGTAATTGTAGAAATACTTGACACCATTATCAACGTATTGATAACCAAAGAGTTATTAGCTTATAAACATTTTAAATATAACGATATCATTGGCCAAAGCATTGATTTAGATGCTAGATAGAACTAAGCACGCTATAGGCCACGCTAAATGCCAACCGGCCGTTAACCTGAGTTCTTATTGATTTTTTCAAGTTAACTGCAATAGCGGTTTACATATTTTATTTATTTGAGTCGACAGTTACGAATAGATCGAGTACATGTTAGCTCGTTTTATTAAGTATTTATAATGTACATATTATTATTACCTTTAAGGCTGATTTTAATTGTTTTTGCTTTTTCCACTTCATTCAGGTTTTCATAATTTATTATCATAGGGTTAAGCTCGATTCAGTGCGTCTTCAATATTACAAATTTCTTAAAACTAAAATGTTCCTAAAACACTGTTATGTCAGATAATTTTAATTATTAAGAAACCAGTACCTGACTACCTCTGCGGCTTCGCGTTAATAGCGTGTTTATTCCATTCCTTTATTTCATCTATTTCTGTACAAAAAATCATCAAGATCGGTGCAGTAGTTGAGGAATAAAAACGTAACAGACAGCTGGAGTTACTTCACAATAATAATTGATAGAAATCTATCTAAGTTCAAATGCTGTAGTATATTTTTTTGCTAATCCCACGAGAACCTAACATTTTTACGGGATAAAAAATCCAGGTCCCAATCAATATCTGTGCCAAATTTCATCCAGATCCGTTCAGCGATCCTGGCGTGGTAGAGTAACATCGATCCATCCAAACTTTTACATTTATAATATTAGTGTGATAGTAGGATTCTATCATCACTTTGAAATCAATATATTGATTCATTGTTCCAGGGTCATGAATTACAAAAGACAGTATTCGTTGTATTCTTTCACGGAGAACAAATAAAGCTTAGAGTAAAGAAAGTATGCCATGGTTTCCAAGCTACCTTATATCATTGCCCAGCCACTTATAAGGAGCAACAAGATATGCTTGCTGGCATTGGAACTAGAATAAAGGACTTAGAAATGGTAAGAAAAAAAGTGTACTTATGTACACGCGTTAGAAGTTATACGTCTTTGGCGTAACAAGATAAAAATCTTTCCAAAAATTTTATCTTTCGCCTTATTCTACGTTTGTAGAAAAACGACACTAACAATAGAAAAAAGGTATTTAATACATTGAAAGTTTTATTGTAACGCATTATCTAGTTAAATAAAGTTTATTTAAATATCACCAAAAACATGTTGACTATAGCTAACTTCAGGGTGTCGGTTTTTTGTGACGGTGTGCGCGCGCATCGTAAAAATTTACTCTCATCATTTTTCCCTTACGCGCCAAAAGAAGTATAACTTCAAAAACGCTTAGCAATAATCTTAGTTATATTTTCTCAAATATAAGCTTCAGATCTTAATAGCTCAACGGTAGAAGGGCCGATTTCGCTCCGTTAACGTGAGAGTCAAGGGTTCGATCCTGACCCCCTTAGGTTATTGTCGTACCCACTCCTAGCGCAAGGTTCGAGCTTATTTGGAGGGGCAATAGGGATGTTACTAATGCCTTGAAAAAGCATTGCTAAATATTCTTTAAAAAAAATGATCTATCTGACCATCACTACTGTTCATATGTGAGTTAGTAATACTAATTTTTGTGACAAACAAACATATCACCCGCCTAATAGTGACGACTTTAGTATATGGATACTTGAAATATCAGTCGTGAAGGAAAAAATTAAACTGAGTTTCTGGTCGATATTGTGTATGGAACTACTACTGTTATAAGACTACGTTGTGGTGCAGGCAGCGAACCTGCCTTAGGCGTGTGGCCATACAGGTTGTTTGACCATACAGGCATATTTTCCAGTTCGGATGTATGTCATTGTGTATGTTTCCGGACCCCGACACAGGATATCACTATCCTAATGAGGGCCGTTGAGTGTGTAGCGTTTAATTGTTTATTTTTTTACACTGGTACTACCGCGGTCGAACCGATCCATTCACGATGAAAACGCAAGGTTCTACTACACATAAATTCGATTAGAAAGTTTATATGAAAAATGCTGATTACAGTAATGTATTTAATCTATACATATAATAAAATTGGAGTGTCCGTTTGTAATATTGAAAAAAACCGTTTTTTACTACATGTATATCAATATATATACGGTACATATACCAAAATAACATTATTTACAAATTTTGTCAGTCTGTCTGTTTGTCCCGGCTAATCTCTGAATTGGCTTGACCGATTTTGACGGGACTTCTATTGGCAGGTAGCTGATGTAAATATGAGTAACTTAGACTACTTTTATTTTAGAAAAAGAATTAGGGTTCCGTTCAATAGAGAAAGAATGGTACATCATGCGAGCAAAGCCGCGGGCGCAGCTAGTGTATAAATATAATCAAATACTGTTTCATCTCCTAAATAATGAAGCTCAATATGTTATAATTATTGTAAACAAATTTCATTATATCATTGGACACAATTATGATGAAGTGATCGGTTTGCGTAATATCGTTATCAGTACTTAATAAATAATGAATTGTGTCAAGGCAGACTAATTTCATTTAATATATTAGTGTGTTTAAAATTTTAAACTAATTTTAAAAAGACAAATCAGTTAACGGTTTAAACAATTCTAAATAAATAATGAAACCTCAATAGCTCAACGGTAGAAGAGCCGACTCTGCTCCCTTAACGTGAGAATCGAGGGTTCGATCCCGACACCCTTGGGCTATTGTCGTACCCACTCCTAGCGCAAGCTTTGAGCTTATTTGGAGGGGCAATAGGAATATTAGTAATACCTTGAAAAGGGCATAGCTAATATAAACGCTGCACACTCAACGGCCCCCATTAGGATAGTGATATCCTGTGTCGGGGATCCGGAAACACATACAAGGACAAGGACAAATACATCCAGACTGGAAAATATACTCGCATGGTCAATACAAACATAGTATGCTCCGAGCGGGAATCGAACCCGTGACCTGTGGCGTTTAAGGCAGGCTCGCTACCGTTGCGCCACAACGTTGTCAAATGTGTAGCTGTAATTGGCCAATGGTTGGCCCCAATCTTCCAGGTATTGGAACAAACGGAGCAACATCGTAGATTGGTACTAACGAATATAGCAAGAGACATAAGTACGTGGATGGTCGTGGTTAGGAAAGAGAAGGCGATATATCACACGCTTAATATGTTCAGTATGGACATAGTCAAGAAGTGTTTGATAGCCGAATGTTGGGTACCGAGACGTGATCTGCATATCTTACAAAAAGCTTTGGACAATGGAGTGGTATGTTTATTTTTGGACGACAATTATTCCAATATATATTGTTTACTACATACATGGTTAATTTTGACTTTATACGTAACTAGCGCGCCCGGCAGACGTTGTCCTGCCACGAAAATAAAAAAAAACTGAGACCCGATAGCAGCGCCCCCTACTGGGTCAAATTGTTAATCTAAACCATTCTCGAATCCACCGGAATAACACACAAAAATCATCAAAATCGGTCCAGCCGTTTAGGAGTTCAGTGACATACACACGTTCAGTAGAATTATATATATAAAGGTGATAACTAAATATTTTGTGATAAGAACCAATATTTATAGCTTAACCTGGTTTTCCGTAATAAGTGGTAATTTACAAAAATCAGAAAATAAGAAACAACCTAATATTATATACCTAAATATGGCCAAACTAAATAAATAAATACGTCATTATAAATAAATAAAAATAAATTTGTATGTACGATAAATTTGATGCTACTGCGTCAAAATGGGAGCTTGTGCAATCGCGTCATATTATAATTTCTTCAGATATATGGAGTACTTAAAAACTTAAGTTTCCATTTTTTTTAATTTTTGACAAATTATGTATTTCAGAAAGAAAGCGGAAGTCCGATCCCGTCAATTATGCACCACGTTCCTACAATAGAAGTACCACCGACATTCAACCGAACTAACAAATTCACGCGCGGCTTTCAGACCCTAATTGATTCCTATGGAATCGCTAGCTATAGAGAAGTTAATCCAGGTATTATTAAAATTACAACAAAATTATTAATAATAAAATTAATTTGAGGACATAATTAAATAAGAATAATTGAAGCTGTCTTCTTCTTATCGATTGGTTAATTGTCAACCTAGTGTCAGAGTTGTTCAGGTCGCCTGTAGGCCTCTGACTTGACTTATCGACTGATGTCTAATTGTCAACAGCCGGGACCGACTTTCTACGTGCCCTCCGAAGCACGGAGACGCTCAGTTGAAATACCACTATGCGATCACCCATCTAGTGACTGACCGCGCCTAAACTTGCTTAACCTACCGATCGTTTACCGATCAGCGGGTGCACTC
This sequence comes from Hestina assimilis, assembly GCA_023373885.1. NCBI lineage: Eukaryota > Metazoa > Arthropoda > Insecta > Lepidoptera > Nymphalidae > Hestina > Hestina assimilis. The sequence continues at coordinate 14,041,244 of CM041746.1, read as the reverse complement.
GGCTATGAGCGTCTTTTTTTGAAACTGTGATTAATGAACATATATGGGACTCTTTACATTGCTGGATCACATTCAAGAACGAAATTCTATAACAAATAATACAATTGTAAACACCATATATTTGAAAATATTAACTATCGAGTTTCTTGTTCTCGTTAGAATCAACCTTCCGAACCGTCGGTAGCGTTTGACTATTCGAAAGTACTTTTTAAAAGTCTACTTGCATAAAAATAATTTTGATTTTGATATAAAGGAGATCTAACAGTTCTCGCCCAACTAATATGATTTTTTTTAACGGAATAACTTATTACATTTTCTGATGGAGTTTATCAGAATAATAGGGGTTTTAGAGAAGATTTTTTTTTTATGTTAAAAATTGGCAAACAAGCATACGGCCCACCTGATGGTAAGTGGTTGCCGTAGCCTATAAGCGCTTGCAGCATCATTAGTAGGTGCCACTCACGCGTTGCCAACCTCGAGATATTAGTTCTTAAATCTCGTTCGCCCAGTAATTTCACTAGCGTACAATGCCCTTCAAACCGGAACACAATAATGCCTAAGCACTACTATTTGGCGGCAGAATATTTGACACTGCGGTGGTACCTACCTAGCCGGCCTCTTGCAACAAAAGACGTACCACCAGTGTGACTGATTGCACTGGTGGAATAATCTCTGCTGTGACAGAGGTTATCCCAACAGCGGGCGATGGGGTCGTCACATCCCGACGCCGGTAAAAGATGATGAGATATTTAAACTAGTCCTAACAAACTTGTTGTAATTAAGGTTTATCTAGTCAAGTATAATGTAATTTTTCTATTTCAGCGCTTTACACGATCATAACATTCCCGTTCCTCTTTGCTGTGATGTTCGGCGACATGGGCCACGGTCTCATCATGACGATCTTTGCAGCAATTCTTGTTATCAAAGAAAAGAAATTTTTAAAAACTAAAACTGACAACGAAATCTGGAACATTTTCTTCGGCGGACGATATATTATACTATTAATGGGAATCTTCTCTATATACACTGGTCTGATTTACAACGATATATTTTCAAAATCTTTAAACATATTTGGCAGTAGTTGGAGGAACGCTTACGATGAAGAGACCTTGTTAAATAACAAAGCTTTTGAAATAGACCCAAAAGACTCTTACACTAAAACACCTTACCCCCTTGGAATTGATCCAGTGTGGCAAGTAAGTATAGAAACTAAATGACATATGCTCGTGATATTTTAAAACTCCCTACATTTTTTTTTGACACCGTTGTGGCGTTGTGGGTAGCGAGTCTGCCTTAAGCCCCGACGGTTGCGGGTTCGATTCCCGCTCGGAGCAGATGTTTGTATTAATCGTACAGGCATGTTTTCCGGTCTGGTTGTGTTTGTCCTTGTCATTGTGAATGTTTCCGGACCCCGACACGGGATATAATTATCCTAATGGGGGCCGTTGAGTGCATAGCGTTTATTATTTTTTTTTATTTTTTTTATTTCATGACGATTGGCAAACAAGCATACAGTCCGCCTGGTAAGCAGTCGCCGCAACCTATGAACGCTTGCGATACTTGAAGTATCACATGTCAGTTGCCAACTCAAGGAACAAGAAGGAAGAGATGAGAAGAGAAAAAGGAAGTAAATAGAGAGGCGGTAGATCGGCCCTCCGACGCTCTCAGTCTTCGGCTATCGGGCAGTACTCCCCAGTCGCACCGGCCCGTTTGTGCTGGGAGGACTTTGAATCAACTACCGTAAAAATACCGTTTACTATTGCAGTTGTTATATTATACCATACCTGTCAGCCATTCGAATTTATTTATTTTAATCAAATTGTGAAAGTGTAAAGACAATTATGAAAAAAAAACAAGATTCTACTCAGTGGCAAAATGCTACTTATGTACCATATGCCACTATTCTACGGAGTCATGTTTTGTATAATAGTCGCAAGATATATAGTTTAATGTTTTGAACTTTATTTATTTCTTAAATGAAAATACTTAAATCTTGTAACTTTTAAATCGAGCAAAGAAATTAACTGATTTATTTTTCTTTCAGTTCGCTTCAAACAACATAATATTCACAAATTCATTTAAGATGAAACTATCAATAATATTCGGCGTAATACACATGGCGTTCGGGGTAACATTGAGTGTGGTAAACTTCAAGTAATTACTGTATTCAAAGAATTAGATAATGTAGTTTGTTAGCATTATGTATATGATATAATCATAACTAATATAATTGCATTACAGTTTCTTCAAGAAGACCGAAATGATTCTATTACAGTACATACCCCAAATATTATTTCTTCTTCTATTGTTTTGGTACCTCTGCATCCTGATGATTATGAAGTGGGCTATGTATTCCGCAGACGCAACAGGTAAAGAATTATCAAAATAATAATAAAATAATAAACTCTACACACTCAACGGCCCCCATTAGGATAGTGATATCCTGTGTCGGGGTCCGGAAACATACAAGGACAAGGACAAATACACCCAGACCGGAAAATATGCGTGCATGGTGGGAATCGAACCCGCGACCTGTGGCGTTTAAGGCAGGTTCGCTACCGCTGCGCCACAACGTCGTCAATCATAAAAAGTAATCACATAAACTATCTATCCCTTAACAATGAATTGATAGGTAGATTTTTGGGTAGACTTCCCTAGCTCCAGAGCGTAGCTCTAATGTCTCAATTTTTTTCTGTTTCCCTCTCTTTTTCTTCGGTTTTTTCTCTCCCTTTGACACATCACTATAACATACACACATAGTATAAAACAAAGTCGCTTTCTCTGTCCCCATGTATGCTTAAATCTTTAAAACTACGCAACGGATTTTGATGCTTTTTTTAATAGATAGAGTAATTGAAGAGGAAGGTTTACATTAAACGCGTCTGGGCATGTAGCAGTAATGAATAAATCAAAACTACTGTATCAACTTTAATAATTTTTTAGTGAATGACATAGGCTATATATTTTATACCGGTGCGAAGCCGGAGCGGGCCGCTAGTTTATTATATTTAAGTTAAACTATAAGTGAAGATATCTCATAGTAGTAGTTTACGAATCAAATAAATTTAAAGCTAGCGAAAATTCGATGGTAGTTACTCTAGATCAAAACTATCAAGAGAATTTGAATTCCCAAATTGAAAAATTGGAAACTTTGGCATAGTTAGTAACGTTTGATCAAATTCCAGATGAGGCATTTGGATCACACTGCGCGCCATCTGTTTTGATAATATTCATCAATATGATGCTACTAAAGGAGTCCACAAACAAGGGCCCATGTAAGGCTTTTATGTATGACGGTCAAGATGCGATACAGAAGACCTTCCTGGCGGTCGCCTTTCTGTGTATACCAATAATGCTGTTCGGAAAACCGGCATATCAGATGTTCGCTGCTAAAAAACGAAAGGTGATAAGTCATTTTATTGTTTTTGTGGTTTTTTTTAAAGAATATTAGCAATCCTTTTTAAGTCATTACTAATATTCCTATTGCCCCTCAAAACGAGCTCGAAGCTTGCGCTAGGAGTGGGTACAACAATAGCCCGAGGGGGTCAGGACCGAACCCTCGACTCGAACGCGTTAACGGAGCGTAGTCGGCCCTTCTACCGTTGAGCTATTGAGGCTTCTATTCTATTATTCTATTTCTATTTGAATTTTAGTATTTCATTTCACTTCAAAGTCCTGTATTAATTTGCCAAAATAATGTCGACTGTATAATTATTGTAATCAGTCTATTTTTGTTCGATAGCAATACAGACGTGGTGTTGAGAGTGGGGAAGTGTCGAAAGAGGATGATCACGAAGAAGGAATGGGAGAAGTTCTTATAACACAAGCAATTCATACCATAGAATACGTTCTAGGCGCGGTGTCCCACACTGCCTCGTACTTGCGACTCTGGGCCTTGTCACTGGCTCATGCGCGTAAGTTACCTTTGATTTTATTACTTGGGGTCTAAAAGCTATCCTGATAGAAGAAAAATTAGGACATTTGACTATATTAACTTGCTCCATTCTACGGTATCTTTCGTAACCTTTAAGTATTCACGCTCACAGCAAAGCAAACGAATACAAAAATTTACTTACATTTTAAGAAATATTTAATTTGTGCTTCGTTCAAAGATAATTCGGCTTTATTACTTTTATAATTTGTTTACGTATTTATATTTTTAAAAGCACAGAAAAGCCAGCCAGTAATTTTCATTATTATTTTCTCATACTTTTTTATGTGATTCTAAAACATTTCTTATATCTTGATGACTTTCAGAACTATCAGCAGTATTATGGCAGCGGCTCCTGGCTATTGGTCTCGGAGGAGGCTCCATGATAAATGCAATAGTTCTCTACGTAATATTCGCAGCTTGGGCTTTCTTTACACTCGCCATCTTAGTGCTTATGGAAGGTCTCTCGGCTTTCTTACACACACTGCGATTACATTGGTAAGTTAAGTCTTTTATATTATATCTGGGATCTGGTTTTTTGTCCTTGTCATTGTATGTATTTCCGAGACCCGACACAGGATATCAATATCCTAATGGAGGCGGTTGTATGTGTAGTTTAATGAGCTCACATCATTTTGGACGTTTCTTATTGTTATTATTCTATTCAGTTTTCATATTATTTCTGAAATTTTATATAAATGTATTGTCAAATCCAGGGTTGAATTTATGAGTAAATTCTACGACGGACAAGGATACGCTTTCCTACCATTCTCTTTCTCCGCTATCCTTGAAAGTGATGAGGATACTATTAAGGAGAAACCCAACGGTGGACCGCCCGAGTGACATTACCCATATACAGAGAAGTTTCAGCTTTATGACTATGATAGCTTTGAGGAGAGGAGAATATGGCATACAGATCCGATCTCTTGATATTTTTTATGTGAAAAAACCAAGCTCTAGTTTTAATAGCTGCACCAGACGGAGAAATACGTGTTTTTCTTAATTTTGCTCTTTTATCCGTTTTCATATTGAACTACATTAAAGAAAGGAATTTGAGAGTGTAACTTTTGCATGGTAATGAAGTAAGTTTCGGTATAGAGTGTAATAAAAATTAGTGCCTTTTATAAATAAGTCACTATGTTTAAATTTTAACTTGCAAATGAATATTTGTATATATCAAATTGAATTGTTATTTTTTATTATATTTTAGTGATATCTTATATAGTTATAAGAGGTTAAAAGCGTTATTTATAGAATCTATTCCAATTCCTGTTAAAAGAGGTACAGTGGTAATTCGGAAAACTTTTAAATAATAACGGATCGTAATGTATGCACTGAATAAATTTATATGTTTATAGCCTTTGTAATACCATAAGGTAAACCTATTAGCGATGAATTAATACTTCTAAATAAATTTAGCATTTGAATGCATGAAAAAATTAAATTTTATATCACTACTTTAGTAAAAAATCTTATTTTTGTATTCAATATTTAAGAAAATGATAATAACACATAAAAGACGCCTGTTTATTAAATTAATTACGGATTTTCTATTGCAATATTAATAATTCTAGTTCTAGAAAATTAAGTCTATTTATTAGGTTTAAGTTGTTTTTAATCAAATCATTGCATGAGTGGGTTTTACATAAGTAGAGTATTTTAGACTAAGAGGTGCCATCACCAAGAAAATAGCAATTCATTAAATTTTAAATTAAGTACATTAATAAATATCAACTAGCGGACCTGGCAGACGTTGTCCTGACCCGAAAAAATCTGGGACCCGATAGCAGCGTCCTCTACCCGGTGAAAGATTTTGATTGACTAATATGGCTATTAAAAAGCAGGGGTTGGTGATAACAATGTGAAAATTTAGGGTCGTATGTATTTTTCAATGCCACATAATAAAAATAAAAATTTTATACAAAAAAAAAAATTGGGGTGGACACTCCTTATCACTTACGGGTTTGAAAAATAGATAGTAGCCGATTCTCAGACTTGAATTCTGAATATGTATAAAAAATCATAAGAATCGGTCAAGCCGTTTCGGAGGAGTATGGGAACGAACATTGTGACACGAGAATTTTATATATTAGAAGATTTCATATCAAAAATAAATCATTACTATAAAGTAGATACTAATTTTAGTAATTTTTGTAATCCTTGACTTTAACTTAAATAAGGTGGCTCGTCCAAGTACATTGTAGAATATAGACGGTTACTGGCAAAAGTCTGCGCGCACTGCACACAAGCTTAGGCAGCAACGACCTCACAAAAATGCCAATTACGCTATCCTTCTATATTATATAGTAAAATTTGTGATGCAGTATCTGTAGTTTTGAGTTCCGTTCCGTACGAAAGAGCACCAAACTCACCTTTCTAAACCCCACAATCTTTTTCTCCTCCCCTCGTAAAACCTAATCTGACAACACACATGTGTCACTATTATGGTAGAGGAGCCCACGATGCTAAATGGGGATTTACTCGAGCGTTGTAGAGACCTATTGGGATGCAAAGCTTAGATGATAAGAAGAAAAAATATTATATGGTATATACCTTTACATCGGTGGGGAAGCGACTATAGATTTTTAAATATGTAAAAAAAACTGTTGCATGGACATCCTCGAGCGCGTCAGATATTGATAGCATCAATGCCCTACGTATTTTTAATAATGTACGTATGTTAATCTGATCGTTTGCATGATGCGGGTGGTTGTATTTAAGGGTTGAAAATGAAAAAAAAAAAAATTAATCGAGTGCGTCAGATTTTCTAAGGGAGTGTTAAATGCACCAAAAAAGCTCTCATTCCTAATCTGACGATTTCGATGGGACGCAAACTGGCGGTCATTTTCATAATGTGCAAAAAAATTCGCCATTTTGAAATACTCAAGCGCGTCAGATTAAGATATATGTGGTTCATTTTTATGTTCTAAACATACTGTCTCATAATCTGACGATTATCTAGAGGGATTCGGCTGATCTGACAAAAAAATTAGAAAAACGGTTCACCTTAAAGGCCATCCCTGCAACTTCCCGCTAATTCCATTCCTGGGAGCTTAAAATTGTACTTATGATATTTTTGAGCTCAAAATATAATTTATGTGATATTTTGAGCTCGCTGAGTTCAAAGAACTAATATTAAAAATTTTAATTTTTCTTAGCGGGAAGTCAAAAAAGTTTTTTTCTATTCTTTTAAATCATTAAACTTAATTAATTGAAAAGATCAGGAAGTACGACGATATTCCAAAATATTTACACATTTTTTTAATGTTTCTACCGAAAATTTAATTGTTTTTTGTAGGGTACTTTCACCACAAAATACACATTTCAAATTAATATCACTCATATTAAATATTTATAAACTTGAATTCACACAAATAATATCAAAATAGCAAAACGTTGCAAACACGTTGTAAACAGTATACCACGAGTCTTTATGATCAGCTGTGATGGCGTCATGGCAGCAGAAACCAGAGTGGGGACGGAGTGAGAGAGTAATAGATAGAGAAAGAGTGAGAGAGGAATAGAAACGCGGAGAAGGAAATGTAGGCATCACGCAACTGCACGCATTTAACTTTATTGACGAATTTTTGTTATTTCGGCTTGCGGAAATCATCAGATTATATATTTTTCATTATTCTTGAATTATTTCCTTCAAAATAAAAAAAAATTTAGCTACGCTCGAGAACTTTTTGCCCTCCCTTTTCTTACGTCACTCTCAAATTGTCAGATTAGTGGAATATACACTTTTTAGGATGTAATTGACTCACCCTACCTTAATCTGACGCGCTCGAGAATTTCTGATGGTCAATTTTTTTACTAATCTGATCCTGTATCCTTTACGGGCGGCCTTATATATGGGCCTCATGTTTTGTGGAGGTACTTAACCGGGTACAAGGTATCCCCTGTATATTAATCTGACGCGCTTTAGTAAATCCCGAAATCCCCGCTTGGGCTCCCCTACTATTATGTTATAATCGTTAATAGCGTTTATTCCTGAGAAATTGGGCAAGTTATGCGATAAGTTAAAAAGAGAACGATGAACAACGTTCCTGACTTCTCTTTTTAGCAGCGATTTCGCGTTACCCATATAAGTCCGGCGAGTGAGGCGAATGCGGGTGTGAATAGCACGCTCTCGGTTGGTTTCGGGTCCGCTGGCCAGTCCGCACCCGCATTAGAATAGACAAGGAAAAAGGAGCGTTATGATTCGCTCTCTTTTCATCGAACCGTAATCGTAATGATTACCTCAGGCAATTCCAATTGCTTTCTTATTTTTCTTGACATTGAAGTCTTGTGAACCACCTCGAATAACGTTGGGACGTGACGACCCCATCGCCGACTGTTGGGATAATCTCTGTCACAGCAGAGGTTATTCCACCAGTGCAATCACTCACACTGGTGGTAGGTCTTTTGTTACTAGAGGCCACCGCAATATCAAATATTTTATCGCCAAGCAGTAGTATCTTAGGCATTACTGTGTTCGGGTTTGAAGGGCACTGTATGCTAGTGAATTTAATGGACAAAGGAGAAATAAAAAACCAATATGTCGAGGTTAGCAACGCGTGAGTGACACTACAAATTGTGGTGCGCGCACTCATAGGCTACGGCAACCGCTTAGCATCAGGTGGGCCGTAAGCTTGCTTGTCAACTTAGTAACATAAATATAACCCTGTTGTTCTTTTAACTATACTCTACTATTGTAGGCTCTGCTTTTGATCCAAAGATATAGTGTAAGTTTTATTTAAATGCATGTTGGTTGTTTTGTAAATACAGAATTTTATCGTGCCTTTTAGAATAAAATAAGCACTTTGACTAATACTCTAGATATAGTTAAGTACTAATAACTATTGTAAAGACACTTTAATAAAATTTTGTTATTATTAATTTTGTTTTGAAATTGTATTTAAGACATTGTATTCCTATCACTTTTTATTTCCTTTTTTATAATATTTAAGAAACTTTTTAAGGTAATGTTTAAGGGCGGTTTCAGACCAGCTTTTTATACAGGAGTATAAGCGCGTCTGAGCGCGTATGCGTACTAGCGTTGACGCGCTTATAAGCGCTTAATGTAAAGCGTAATAAGCTCTGCCAATCGTCAGCACCGATTCAAGCGTTCACGAAGAAAAAAGCCTGAGTACGCTCTTACTGACATTACAATATACGCTTGAAAAACAAACCGCGAGTCTTAAACCGCCCTAAACAATGCTTAAGTCCTTATGTTCAATTGGGCAACTTACACTATAATGTAATTTATGTGAAAAGTAAGCAATTTCTGGACCAAACGACGTGGCCTTCTTATCATATCGCTTTAATAAAACAATTGAATCAGCAAACTATCTATTTATTAATCACAATTTTACATCACACGGACAGACAATATTGTATAAAAAACTTTCAACACCATTCCTCAATAAAGCTATTTTAATCGAGAAAAAATGTTTCTTATTTTATTTAATAGTATAAATTTATTTAGTTAACGAAAACACATTATATTTTTATATGGAAGATTTAATATTTTAATCTTCCAAGTACATAACCAAATATTTTGCATATGCATACTTTTCAGTTAAAGCATTAATAATTAATATACATAATTAAAAAAAAAACATATTTATATTACCATAAACATTTAAAATATTTAAATGTTCAGAAATCTATCTATCGGAAAAGAGCTTTCACAATAATTAAAAGTACTGAAATTTATTATATTGATAAACACATTGGTTACATTAATATAACAATGAATAATAAAATAATAACAATAAAAGCTTATAACGATGATATTTATTAATAATTTTTAAATACTCAATAGTCAATACACTGTTCCTATAACCGAACACTAGGCGCCTATGAATTACGGGAGGCACTGAAGCAGCGCTTTCAGCGCTTTAGTCCGCCGCTAGGAACAGCCGTGTTTTTGTATCCAGTTGGTGTATCGCGCTACATCCGCTTGAGTGACGGTGCGTCGTGTCTTATCCATGGCGGTGTTGATGTCGTCCCTGGAAACTGGTGCATCTAATTCTGAGCGTTTCAAACGTCGTATCTGTTCTGGACTCTTACCGGCTATTTTCCGACGCATGGTCATCATTGCCGCGTCCCTATTAATGATATTTTGAATTAATATTCTTGCGCAGAAATGAAAAATAAATATCAGAATAAAGATTGAATCATCAATATTCAAAATTCGTTATTGAAGGGAATTAAAAATATATAAAAAAATATAAAGACATTTTATTAAATACTAGCTGCACCCGCGGCTCCGCTTATTTAAAATCGGTAAAAAATATGGAGTACCTGCAAAGGTTGCTTATGTCAGAACCACTATAGCCTTCTAGTTTTGTGGCGATCTCTGGTAATTTAACATCGTCTGCTAAAACAACTTCACGTAAACACAGCCTCAATAACTTCATCCTTGTTCCTTCTGCAAGATAATATATAAGAATTAGCTCCCACAGTATACCTCATTAAACATACGGTCCGCCTGATGGTAGGATCTGGGCTCCTTCAAACGAGGCGTGAAGAGGCATCTTGCGGGTAGGCAGGGCAAGGGTGGCTAACACGGTTGCATTCCGCAACTCTGTTAGCCGCCTTCGCGTTTGGACTTTATTTCTACTTACCATCAGGTGGAGTAGAGTCATCTGCCTTACTTTCCAAATAAAAAAAAAAAAAAAAAGGTAGTCATGCAGTGGCGGATTTACCAGCAGCCTTGAGCCTAGGGCGGCAGATTTTTGGGGCGGTAAACTTGGGAACCGATTTTTTTATTTTTACCTCGTAGAAATCGAAAATTCCGAAATCGAAAATCGAAATTTCCGAAATTGTAAATTCCGAGTATCAAAGTACGGTATTTCAGTGTAAAATCAGTTTGACCTTTTGTTGGGTTGTAAAAATAATCTAAGCCATGACAATTGTAGAGGCAAGGGTGGTAAAAACCTTATAGCCTATACCTTAAAAATTTAAATCCGCCACAGCAGGCATGGTTACTTATGAACGCTTGCGATACTTGAAGTATTACATGCACATTGCGATAGGAGGGGAGATGAGAAAGAAGCAGAGGGGTGGGAGATTGGGCCTCGGGCGCTCTCACTCATCGCACGAAACATAACAGTAGTGATACTATTACTTCACGCCGATTCTTTGTCAGAGGGTAGTAAATCCCCGGTCGTGCCGATTCATTTGTGCTGGAAGGAGCGTCGTTCTTCTAACATAACAACACAATCAAAATCAAACCACCTTGTTCAGAATTAACACACAATGTAGAGATTTCTTATTTTCCCTTGACGACGTTGCGGCGCAACGGTAGCGAGCCTGCCATAAACGCCACTGATCGCGGGTTCGATTCAAGCCCAGAGCAGATTTTGTATTGACCATAAAGGCATATTTTCCAGTCTGGGTGTGTTTGCCCTTGTTGTGTATGTTTCCGAACCCGCAACACAGGATACAACTATCCTAATGGAGGCCGTTGAGTGTGAAGCGTTAATTTAAAAAGAAACTAGCCATAATGATTCATCATTGTCATTTTTTTTTATGTTAGAAGTTGGCAAACAAGCATACGGCCCACCTGATGGTAAGTGGCTGACGCAGCCTATGAGCGCTTGCAGCACCATTAGTAGGTGCCACTCGCGCGTTGCCAACCTCGAGATATTAGTTCTTAAATCTCGTTCGCCCAGTAATTTCACTAGCGTACAGTGCCCTTCAAGCCGGAACACAGTAGTGCCTAAGCACTACTATTTGGCGGCAGAATATTTGACACTGCGGTGGTACCTACCTAGCCGGCCTCTTGCAACAAAAGACCTACCACCAGTGTGACTGATAGCACTGGTGGAATAATCTCTGCTGTGACAGAGGTTATCCCAACAGCGGGCGATGGGGTCGTCACATCCCGACGCCGGGAAATATATTTATTATTATTAGAAATATATTTATTATAATTAAATTTCATATTTATAAGGGATCCATGTAACTACAAAAAATTTACCGTCAGGCAATCCAACGTAGATCCGTTTCTCAAAACGCCTTCTGAAGGCCTCGTCGATATCCCAAGGGTGATTTGTGGCGGCGAGCACCATAATGACCTTATCTCGATTGCTGCAATAAACAATTAAAAAAAGCATAACATTGACAAAAAAAACAAATTGAAAAAGTCATTTATATTTTTTTAATTACGAATAGGTATAAATGCAAAGCACTTTTTTTTATTTCACGAAGGTTGGCTCGCGATACTTGAAGTATCACATGTGCATTGAAAATACAAGGAACAAGAAGGAAGGGATGAAAAGGGAATAGAGGGGTGGGAGATTGGGCCTCCGGCGCTCTCACTCATCGGATGAAACGTAATAATACTGATACTGTTACTTCACGCCAATTTTCTGAGAGAATCCCTACTCGAAAATAAATATCGATCATCGATTTAGGGAGATAAAAATCATCGACGATAATTAACAATTATTTTATGAAAATATTTGGGTATATCGATTTGACACCGTTGTGGCGTTGTGGGTAGCGAGTCTGCCTTTAGTCTCGACGGTTGCGGGTTCGATTCCCGCTGGAGCAGATGTTTGTTAAAATTTCTGTCTCGGCGTTATGCGTATATGCGTTTGTCCGTGTGGGTCTCCCCACCGTGCCTCGGAGAGCACGTTAAGCTGTCGGTCCCGGTTATTATCAATAACATCTGATAATAATCGTTAACTCTTGTTAAGTAAATTGCTCTTATCCAATGAGTTACTGGTTCGCCCTTAGGGTTACGAAGGTCAGATGGCAATCGCTCTGTGTAAAAAGTAGTAATCTATCAAATCCGTATAAGAGTAATAAGCAGACACTGGGTACATAAAAATACCGGGAATAATGCTAGGATGAAGAAGATTTGGGTATATCGATCATTTTCACCTTAAGGCAACAGTGATTGTGGGATTGATCCTGGCTTCCTTACAATAACCAAGCCTCCACACAAATTTTAGTATTGACAAAAGAACTCTCTAAAGGTCTCAACTCACAACGCCGCAGCCAGGCCGTCCATCTGAATGAGCAATTCCGCTTTAAACCGCCTCGATGCTTCGTGCTCGGAGTCAGCGCCTCGAACAGCGCACAATGAGTCGACCTCGTCCAGGAATATTGTGCTTGGCGCGTAGAAGGCCGCCTGCAATTACATATGTGACACGAGGTTAATGCGTGTGTTTCATTGTGTTTAATTGAACTACAGATGTATTTCTATACTTCTATACTAACACTAATACAAATGTAAAAGTTTGGATGGATGGATGAATATTTGTTACTGTTTCACGCAAAAACTACTGCACGAATTTGGGTGAAATTTGCTACACACACAGCTTATTACCCGGATTAGAACTTAGGATATTTTTATCCATAAAAATGTTGGGTTTGATAAACCTACGAAGGGCACTGTTAGTATCACATCAAAGCATACGATATCAGAATTATTTTATTAATATATAATTGACAACATGATAAATTATATATCACATGATGATGATATGATTTTTTTGTGCATCATATAATTATAACAATCCAAGAGTTCCCAATCTTTCAGTTGCGGCTCCTACATGTGTTGACCAAAGATATTAACGAAATATCTCATATAGCTTTAACAGATAAAATAGATATTATTTTTTAATATTAAAAGATACTAAAAAGCTACAAGGTTCTTTTAATTACTAATCAGACGGTTCATTGCAGTCCACGACGCCTTAGGACGTCATCACGACAAAGGCGTCATGACACACATTTTGGGAGCCTCTGTTACATTTTAACATAACATTAATTCATTAAAACTATAAATATTTTTAAAGTTTATTATTGATACCATATCAAAAAGAAGTCTGACAAGTTTTTCAGAATCGCCGCGATATTTAGAAGTCAGAGTAGCCGAAGATACATTGAAGAAGGTGGTCCGACATTCAGTCGCTACCGCCCTAGCAAGTAACGTTTTCCCCGTTCCTGGAGGACCAGTCAGGAGAACTCCCTTCCATGGACGACGAATACCCTGCAATATAGTTCATAATTTATTAGATTATACTAAAGTATAGATATAAATATCTATTGTAACACGTAAGAAACTTATGAATAGTACAGCCTTGCTTTTTGTCACTAAAGAAACGTCTCTTTTTGAATCAGAAAAATCGACTTCAGTTAGCATATTTACTCTCATTGTCTCATTCAATAAGTAGTATCATTGAGTGCCAATTTTTTTACACTATCTTTTTCAATCCTTTATTGCAAGCTGTCATCCGTGATATTAACAATTGCAGTAGCAATTGTTTACTTGAAATTTAAAAGCAATTACATCAGGCAGGTCTATTTTTTTAATTTGACTCTTAAGAGGTACCAAATGAATATATTTTCTCTACTGACTACGTATAACTAATACAATTCCAACATCAAATTTCATAAGTGGCTTTAGGTTTTAATGGTGATGCAAATAATAAATAAGTCTAAATGTCATTTCATCTATCAATACTTCTTTGAAGAACAAACTATTAATAGCTTTCCGGCCATTTCCTTTTACTTGACGCAGACCTCGTAGAAATTATTAAGCGTGCACCGTGAATACTAAGATTCATGTAATCGATCACGCGAATCGCCATTTTAAACTAGGCTAGACCAACGAATTCGGTCCGTTAATTATTCTTTTCACTTTTTTATTACGTACAAACCTAAATCTAAATCATAAAATATTGAAAAAACGCCAGAAAATAAACGAAATTACTAGTAAATAAACCCATTATAAAACAAAGATCGTATGAATAATTCAATAAGTTTATTCACCTTGAAGTAATCTGGCATTACGAGCGGCAGTACCATGGCCTCTTGCAGCACAGATTTCGCATCATCCAAACCTATCACGTCTTTCCAGCGCACAGCGGGATTTTTCTGCAAAATATCCCTCTCCAAAGTTTCCACCAAATGTATTTCGTAGCCCGATGCGTTGAAGATCTTGTCATCCTTTTCTAGCATGGTGACATCTCCTTCTGTGGGTATATCATTTTTTCTCACTATCGGTTTAATGGGAGCTAGCTGACGTCGAGATCTAGATACTCTTTCAACTGAACGTGTTTTTCTTCCACTGCTAACAGAGGATAAAGTAGAGGAAGCTTTTCGCGTATTAATAGATGGTAATGTCGGTTGGATATTAGGGTCTCGTTTTCTCAACGTACCCGCCCATTTCTCTGTCGTTGGATCTGTTTGTTTTGCCGATTCCTGAGGTTTTTCTTGAAATTTGGTAACTGGTGTTGGTCGAACCACTAAAATAACAAAATTTGTTTTTGTTTTGAGAGAAATTTACAACGCTCTGATAAAAATAAAATACCCAATTGTAAATCAAAACCCTACCCTCAGCAATAACTTTCAGTCAATACATGCGCAATAATTCTTCCATTTAGTATAAGCCACTATGACTACTGAGATTTAAATGCTAAACATATAATTACCTTGTGTAGGAGGATGTTTAGTACCATTACCAGCATGAGTGTTAGGGTTCTTAGCTCTTTCTCTCCTATTATCACTACTCTCAGTTCTTAGTCCATCTCTTGGTGGACCTTCGTCTTTGTTGTCACCACCGCGCTGAGTTGTCAACTTCGCAAAACCAAACGGATGTAAGCTCTCTGACATCATTCGATCCATCATCCTGGCCATTTGGTGAAAGCCAGAAGAGGGGCTGTAAATAAAATAATGTCTGTATATGAAATACAAAATATTAAAGAAACAACAATGATAACATCAATTGCTTCACTTTCGATAACAACTGAACTTGTCATTTTTTCTTTGTAAAATTCAAAACCTGTTAAATTAAAAACAACTTTTGCTTACTATAAAATCTTACGTACAGCCTACATACAGAAAGAAACAATAAATCTGTGGTTTCAATAGATTTAGATCTATTTATAAAGTACTAGTGGTTAACCATTGTTTATTTTTATAAAATCGCTTTACGTCCATACTAAGTCTACAACTACGTTGGTGTTATACTATACCTGAACTAGAAGTTTACAATATTTGTTTCTATTACGTAATGATTATCGATAAAGTAGCTCTCATTTTTAACCTGCCTAGTTCTGTTATAATGAACCTACTAACTATACTAATAATATTTTAAAGCTGAAACTTGTTTCTTTGTTTGAATGTCATCCCAAGAATTACCAGGCTTTTATTGTGGTTGTATAAAGTGCTTATCCAATACCATCCAACTTTTAAACTATAAACAGTATTATCATCATCAAAGGTGGAAGTTTACTGTTCAGGATTTATGAGTTTCCAAATCTTATTGTTTGCGGAATTAATGAGCTGGCTTGTGAGGAAGTATTAAGTAACTCTCAAAAATACTGATAATAGTCAATGTGAATTAGTGGCGTGATAGCATCGATAATATTGCATTTCATTCCATAAATGAGAGTGATGTTTAATAAACTCAAACCCGTTTACAAAGTCTCAGCCCTTGAGTCTCCTAACATTTTTATCGTCTCCTGTCTCTTGAGATGACAATATGATTGTATAGGTAATACGTTTTACTAGTGATAAAAGCGTTCAAAGGACTAAAGCTAACCATCAGTTCACTACGCTTGTTATCACCACCCTAGTATGAAACTAAAACAGCAATTCATCCAAAATCACTAAATGCTGGTTGATTTAAGAAAAACAAACAACCAATTTACTGCTATTCGCCTAGTCACATGTCAAACTGCTGTTGCAAAACCACAACTAGTCATTACAAGCTGTTCTTTCTAAACTGCTACAATAAGGCATGTAACAAAACTATCGAATCTGTATATTATAAATTATAAGTTTCAGAAAATTTAGCAATTGAAACAATGACCAGTCAATTCAGAATGTACGTTTGTAATTAAAAATCCATAAGAAGCAACGGTTACGTGAGGTTTATCAATATTAAGAAACCATTTGAAGTGATTAGAAATTTGAAAATTTTCCCCTAGTTTTCAATAGACATGAAACACTTACCCAAAGAAAGGGTCATGTTCAAAAAATTGTCGCAAACCACTGACATTTGGGATCAATGTATCGCCAAAACCAAAATTCATGGTCCGTTTGAGCAGTTTCAAAGCAATAGAATTGTTCATAAGTGTATTCAAAAAGTATATAAAATCAAAATGTCACGAATACATAATTTTCCTGTAATTATGTCATTTGCTTGGTCGAATTGTAGGAATCTTTTGGCAAGTGTGTTTTGATCACGTTGCCATGACGACGTGGCGGAAACTCCTGTCCGCCCTTGTGCTGAAGGAATAAGGTTACTCTCTTCCTAAAGTTTTCAAATAATATTGCTCCTTATTACTTAAGACCTAAAGTATGCTTTATTTCTCTTAACATATAACACATATTTTTGGGCAGAAGGTCATTATAAATAGCTTTTTATATGTAAAACGGATTTTATCGTTATTGTGACCCAGTTTTAGTAATTTCTAAGACCACTTAACCTTCGGTTTTAATATAAAGGATATATAAAATTACAATTTAATTAACGCTTAGTAATTCAACATTTGACACTTTTTGAATGGTATAACCCACAAGCACATTGAAAAGGAATTGAGAAAAATTATTATAACAAAGCTAATTTCAAAATTAAGGTGGTTTCATAAATGGTGGTTCATTTTTCGCCCAAATATAATCGGGATTGCAATTCAACGGGGCAATCCAGCTAGCGTTCTTGCCGCCATTACCCGTACACCTGAATTGAACATATGTAATTATTTATAAATATAGTTAGTGTAAAATTTTAACTATGTTTTGAGTATTATTTGTTAATAAAAAAAAAAATAATAATAAACTTATATTTTCTGTAACTTACTAGAAACAAAACGTTTTTTTTAACGCATTATGCGGTATTCTCGGTCTCAGAAGTTTCATTCAAATAATCTGGAACCAATATCTGCATTCATTTCATGTACGTGCGAATTTCTTCCGAAACTTATTGGATTAAAAAAAATACGATTAATATTGAAAATAAATTAATTCATGTTTAATATAAAAAAGTATTAGTAACTATTATGTTACCATGAAATTATAACAAAAAAATGCGTTAGAGACGTCTATATACATTTCATAAAAAAAAAACAGTGAAAAGTTTAAACAATAAAGGTTCAATGTAAAGTCTACAATATAAACACGATTATACAGAGGTCAGTCAACTTTCTGTTTGTCCATTGACGGAAATGGGGTAAACTTACAGGCTACGATGTGTGTCAAAGGCCGTCGACTAGCACGAGGTGAACGAACGAAGCTACCATTGATGATATTAAAAATTGATCAACACGTCCTTTGAAATGATTACGAGTAAGAAACAAGGTTATTAGGATACCAGGAACTATTTGTTGTTAACAATTGGAGTAAAGATAAAAGTCAAATCTAGATTAAGGTAATGGTTACACCTATTTACTTATATAAAGGTCGGGAAAGTTATTGAAAGAAGATTACTAATATGTGTTCCGGTAATTAGCTTCATCTAGTACATTATACTATACCAAAAATAGTTCTTACTTCTGTTGGGATAACCTCTGTCACAGCAGAGATTATTCCACCAGTGCCATCAGTCACACTGGTGGTAGGTCTTTTGTTGCAAAAGGCCGGCTAGGTATGTACCACCGCAGTGTCCAATATTCTGCCGCCAAATAGTAATGCTTAGGTATTACTGTGTTCCGGTTTGAAGGGCACTGTACGCTAGTGAAATTACTGGGCGGACGAGATTTAAGAACTAATATCTCGAGGTTGGCAACGCGTGAGTAGCACCTACTAATGGTGCTGCAAGCGCTCATAGGCTACGGCAACCACTTACCATCAGGTGGTCCGTATGCTTGTTTGCCAACTTCTAACATAAAAAAAAAAGCTATTTATACATCTATTACATATAATATATATAATGGTAAGCGGTCATCGTAGCCTATATACGTTTGCGGTAGAGTTCTGAAAGACTAAAAGCGTGTTGCCAGCCTAAGAAATGGTGAGGATAGGATAAGAAGAGATGAGGGTTCGGGCCTTTAACACTCCTTCATCTTCCTTTTCATTCGACTAAACGTAATAGTAAGGATATGGTTACTTCTTTCACTATTGCTTCATACTTTTATCAGTCAAAATTATTTTAAGTAGAGCATTCTAATTATTTAGTGCTTTGATGGTGTGCCTACATTTAGAAAAAAACAAAAATTTTAATGTTGAAACGAAGAAACAAATAGAAAATAATTAAGTTTTGCTTTATTTAAACAATAAATGGAATGCTTAAAAATTCATTTTTTTACTCAAACTTGAATTTTATCTTCAAACAGATTACTAGTTTTTAAACAGAGCGATTGCCATCTGACCTCTGCATCCCTAAGGGCGAACCAATAACTCATTGGATATGAGTCAAATTACCTATCAAGATTAACGATTATTATAAGATGCTATGACAACAACCGGGACCGCTTAACATGCTCTTCGTGGCACGATGGTCAGACCCACAAAGACAAACGCCAAGATCGAAACAGACATTTATCAGATCAATACAATCTGTCCGAGTGGGAATCGAACCCGCGGCCGTCGAGGCTAAAGGCTAGCTAGCTACCAACACATCACAACGATCGTCTTTTTACTATACTCGTATATAAATATAAATCCATTAGTACTTGTCAGACACGGCTCTGTTGCGTCAACTGTTATGCAAATCATTCGCTATGCCAGTATTTGCGCGGTCTATTAATTTTCAACATTGTTTCCTGATTGAGATCACTACTAATATTATAGTCGAAAAGATAATTAATTATTAATTTCACAGCGATCATTTGGTTATAT
The DNA here is from genome assembly GCA_023373885.1 of Hestina assimilis. Taxonomy (NCBI): domain Eukaryota; kingdom Metazoa; phylum Arthropoda; class Insecta; order Lepidoptera; family Nymphalidae; genus Hestina; species Hestina assimilis. Next base: position 14,021,527 of record CM041746.1, on the reverse strand, counting down.
TTGTCAGTAATTTGTATAAACGGTTACTATTTTTGAAGATTTTTAATATTATAGATATTCTTTTAATTTATCCATCTTCATAGAATTTTAAGACAATTTTTCGCTTCTTTTAATTTCCAAAAAAAGGCTGCTTTATATGCATGTATGTTAATATTATTATAATATTTATTAACATTTACTTAATGCATCAAATTGTATATAATGAAGATCAAAACACTTATAAGTATAAATAGTTATAATTATTTATTTAGACATTTAAAAATCGCATATTTTCGTTATATAAATATTTTGAATAAAATAATAGCTAGGCATGATTTCGTATAATCAAATAATATATAATATTAAAAATTATATTAAATAGTTTTATATTATATTTTTTCTCTTTTTAAAAATCGGAGAAGCAACGACCTCTCGAAACAATTCTTCCAAATCCCAAATCGAAATATTTGACAAATAAAACAGATAGACTTACATATGACGACTTTTTCGCGCCAGGACACGGAATATACCTATCCTAATGGCGGCCGTTGAGTGTGTAGCGTTTATTTTTATACGATAATTTGCATGCACAGATAGAATTGGTGATTATTTTCGCAAAAGCCCGTAAGTCACGGCTACAATCAGGTCGACATATCCCGTCACTTTAGAGGTCAGAAACTCCTACGCGACAATTTCCATTGTAACAATCATATAATTACTAAATATCCTTGTATTCTTCAACGTGTCCTTATGTCGTTATTAATTTATATTTAGTTTTTATGTCCTCTATCATCATTTTAGAGGTTGTTATTCACACCGTTGCAAATTGCTTGATACGGTCAAAGAGATGATTGACTCAATTCGTAAAGATAAAACAATTTAGCAATCTAGCGTTGATTCTGAGAACGTTTATTTTAAAACGGTAGCAGAGCCATGCTCCTACCAGGACAAATGCGTCGGCTCGACCGGGAAGTACTACCCTCTCACAGAAAATCGGCGTCAAGTAACAGTATCAGTAGATTCTGTTCCATTTCGTGTGATGAGTGATAACGTCGAAGGCCCAATCTCCCACCCATTCTGTTCCCCTCCCTCCTATCCCTCGGGCTGGCAACGTGATACTTAAAGTGTCGCAAGCGTCCAAAGGTTGCGGTGACCGCTTGGCATCAGGCGGACTGTATACTTATTTGCCAAACTTCATGAGAAAAAGAAAAAAATATATATATTTAATTATAGCACCCAATGATTTTTACTATATTTATATACATACATTACATGTATGAATGTTATATAGAGTATTCATGAGTGTAAGCATGGGAAACAATCAAAGGAAGGAAAGGAAAGGAAGGTCGAAACATTCCTCTCCAACCCAACATCTTAAATGGTAACGGTAACGCTGCTAGTATGATTATAAACATATACTACAGTATCAGATTTCTGTCAACCAGACCATACGCATATTTTCCACATGACTAATCAAAGTAATAATTTAAAAAAAAGAACATAATTGTAAGATACAACATTAACAGACTATTGCTAGTTAGGCCTGAATTACATTTTTCAGCATCGATCAGCATTTAGGTGGAATGTTTTTGGAGACATTTATACGCATTGTATACTAAAGGATGCTTTCATATGCTTGTGCAGGCTTGCGTACGCTTTCAACTGGTATAACCCGCACTTCCCGCTCTCGTCTTCTTTACCAACCAATCACAAAAGCTGGTTGATATCCGTTCGCATGCATACGAATACTTAAGCATCCATGCTCATGCGAACGCATGTTTAAGCATTCTTTAACAGTATAATCATTTAAATGAACTGAAAATTTATCTTAATACCTAAATTACTATTTTCTGTTGAGAAAATGGCCATCAAATTGATGCTTGGAAATGTAATTAAGGTCTTATTTGACTACTAAAGGTGGAGCGTGAATGAAGCAAAATGAACGCAATGTATATAACGACTTGATACAAAATAACATTGAACAATAAAAGAGTTTCCTTGACAATCAAATAGTTCATTGTGAGTTACATGGTCAGTTTCAATAAATCGATAGCTTATTCACGACAGTCACATATATTATAACATGTACGTCTAGACTGGTCATTAGTTTATTAATTGCATGCAACCATCATGCAACGTAATACTTTTAACGAATTAAATTTGTTAATTAATATGATGGTCGTTCATGTTTATTTTTAAACAAAAGACAAAAAAGGGAGTTTTCCGATTTTATAAATATTTACGGTTCCGTAGCCAAATGGCAAAAACGGAAGCCTTATAATTTCGTCATTGACGTCTATCCGTCCGAATGACACAGTCATTTTATTCAGACTATTGGCTCTATCTTTACGAAATTAAGTAAATATACACAATTTTGTAGTAATATCATAATAATTATCATTCAAATACGTTGTCGACCATGCAGAGTCGAAACTTAGGGTTCCGCAGGTTGATGATGAAGAATCTTAAGGTCTTTAAAAATAATAACGAAATAAATCGACCGCAAAAATAAGTTTGGTAATATCATAGTAATTATTAAAAGTAATGTGAAAAAACAAAGTTATGATAACAAATTATTTATTTGTATCTCTCTAAAATTTGTAGACCTATCTTCTTCGAAACAACACTTCCTATATTATCATCAATGCTATGTACACCGTAATTCTCATATATATCAGATAAAATACTTTGTACCATTAGTTATGTTAGAATAGATATGTAGAATGCGGTTGTACCAATAAATAAATAAAAACAAATGTGGTTAAAAGTTTTTGTGATTTTCTAAAACCTCAAATTTTTCAAGTATTTTAAATCCCATAGTTCAAAAGTAAGAGGGGGGCGTTATTTTTTGAATTTAGCTAATATCTTAGATATCTTAGATATATTGTAAGTGATTGTGGTCTTCTTCTTATCAAATATTTAGTGGACAACCTTGTTTCAGAGTCACCCGTATAGGCCCTATCAACTATTATCGAATAGGAACCGGGACCGTAAAAATTCATGTGCCCTCCAGACCACGGAGACGCTCTGTTGAAACACATTATGCAGTCACCCATCTATTTTTACACAACCATCGCTTACTCATTAGTGAACAGTTGAGCACACCCGGCCCTGAGCGTCTCTTGGATTGTGGTGACCGTTGATTATAAGGAGTTTTAAAAGAAAACGATTCATTATATCCAAGGTCTGTTATTAATGGTTATTTCTTGAAATATCGCGTGAGGAAATGAAAACAGGTCACATAAATTGCGACATACGAGTAATAACAACCTTATACTAATAACACATTAGTTTTAAGATATTAGTGCGAAAACTTGGTCATTAGTATCGGAATAAAAGCCATTGGAAATTTACGTATCAATACAATTAAATAAAATTTAAGTTTCTGTTTGCAATAAAAATATAACAGCTTTATACGAAACTCATAGGAAAATATATACGGTATTTTATAATAAAAAACAAATTTATAGCTGATGTCATAGTCTTTATTTTTTTTTTAAATAAATGTTTCGCGCCAAATTTATTAACAATAAATCTGTAAAGCACGCAAGCAAAGCTGCGAGCACAGATAATTACTGAATATATAACAACAATAATTTGTATTGTTAATTTTAGAGCTCAAAGGAAATAATAGTTTATCAACAGTAGAACCTCGCTATTTCCGGCATGTAATGTTCGGCTCATCAGGAGAAGTATGGACCAAAATACTACCCAAACAAAAACTATAATGATTGTTTTCGGAATGTGTATTGCTGTTGGCCCTACTGGGCTTAACAGCGTCATCGGACAGGTTGCAGGCGGCTGAGTACTGAAACCTGACCATGTAAAAGGGCAAAGAATGTGAGCACTATAATCTCTCTCCTCTTTTTTCCTCATCCCCGTCTTTCTCGTCCTACTCGTCAGCACAATATGTGGCAACGAACGGTTATGCCTCTAACGCACATGTTATAGAAGTTATAATAACTACTTTCATCAGGTAATCCAAAAATATGATGCCCGGTGCACCGCTGTGAGTAGGGAAGTGGGCTTAAGCCCTATTCGTCGTGGGTTCGATTCCCGCTACGGGTATACCGATCTTGATATGCTTGTATTTGTATCTTGATAAGCTTGTTTGACTGTATAAATATAAAATAGTACCAACTTACCAACCAATATCCCAAGCAGAATGAAATACAGGATGTGCGGACATCGCGCCGAGAGGCACCCCGAAACCAAACTCAATCTTTACATCATTGTCCCGCCTGTACCACGAACGAGATCCGTTCAGATCCATCGACGCGGATTTCATATCGTTCGACATTTTAAACTGTTATTTTTAATTTTAAAATATGAGAAAAGTCAAACAATTCAGTTTTTACTGAGTCATATAGGTTAAAGATATGCGTCATAAAATTAAATATAATTGTTAGACATATCAAATTAAGATTAACAAAATTATATATTTTAAAAAAGTATACAAAAATATAAAACTCCAAAATATATTGTTTCTCTAACAATAGATAACTCGTAACATAATTATATTCTCGTAGCCGCCTACGGAGCTACGCGCTGTCCGCACGACCACGCGAGCGCAACTGCGGCCGATGACCGCGGCACGCCAACTCGTCACTTCGTACTGGCCTAATTGTAATAGCCATTGTACAGTCAATGCGTTTTCGTTAAAAAAATCTCTTTCACACTTTAAAATCAAAATAACTTTTATGAAGTCAATAAATAAGCGCCTAACATAAAACGCATAAAGCATTAACAGTTTTGTATAAGGAACTACCTCGAGTAGGAATCGAACACGTGACCATTAGCATTGAAAGCTGATTTGCTACCATTGTGCCCCTTGCGTCGCCTAAAATAACTAAAACTTCCTTCTTTTGTTACAACCCTATAGAGAGACGTTCAGAGCAGGGTGTGTTCAGGTGTGATCGGTAAATGATCGGTGGTGTGAGCAGTACTTTAGTCGCAGTCATTATACTGATGGGTGATCGCATAGTTGTATTTCAATTGAGCATCTCCGTGCTTCAGAGGGCACTGAAAAATCGGTCTCGGCTGTTATCAATTTGATAATAGTCGAAAAGTCAAGTCAGAGGCCTATACGGGCGTCCTGAACAATTCTGAAACTAGGTCGGCCACTAACCGCTCGATAAGAAGAAGAAAACGAACCATAAAAAATACTCATACACAACCAAAATAATATTTATTATCAAACTTTGTTACACGTAAAATATAACACTAACACAAACCCATACAAACATAAATTATATTGGCATTAAAATTATTTAAAAAATACACGTTAATAACATACAAATAAAATAAAATCTATACACTGAAAAATTATCACTACTCGTTCTCCTGCTAGAACCTGTACCACCCATTAAAGAATTCTCATACTGTTTTAAATATGGCACATACTTTAATACCATATTTAACATCGGTCCCCTTTCCAAAGATCTGTTCCTTTCTGCCTCTGCTGACAGTACTTCTTGACTCTTTCTTCTTGGTACAAACGGTTCAGCTACTCGATGATCTGTTTGTACATTTCTCAATTCTCGACGAACCTAAATGAGAAAGTTTACTTTAACCATCCAATGGTTCAAAGTTGAAAGTAAAAGTTTTGTTAGTTACCTTTCCCGAAACAGGCTGAGTAGCCGCTAACTTGTATTCGATGCGATTTAGACTTTCTTGTAGCTGACGAACCGTTTCAGCTGTAGAAAGAGGATTATAAATGTTACTTAACATAGCTTAATTCACCAGCGTCCATAATTGCAGCAAGATTCACAAAAGACTATTCTAGAGAGCACATCAATTTTCTGTGTGCTTACAATTTTATTTTGACCAACTAGCAATGAGACATTTAAATTTCCGACAATAGGTACTATTGTAGGCAAAATTTTAGATTGTCTTATTTGTTAACGTAGCGATTATTTTTTCATTCATAACTTACGATTAGTGAGGTAATCTTCTATTATATTTTCGTCACTCGCTGTTTCGTTTAAAATTTGCGAAATATTCAAATTAGAAACGATATCATTAATGTAAGCTATATCTAATTCTTCCGCAGCCATATTTAAAGTAGTTTTAGCTAAATTAACTGTAAAAGATTCTGCTGAATCTGTTATATTTTCCTCAAACTTCTTCATAGGTTTGTCTGCAAGAACATGCAATTTATAAGTCTCCACCACAATAAAATTGTAAGCATAAACATTTTCACAATAATTGACCGGTATCTGGTAAAGTTAGTATGTCCGTTATTAGTGGTGTTGTATCATCCTGACTTTCTGGTAGATTGTAATCTTCATAAACATCTTTTTCTTCAGTTGTCGTTTTCTCTATTTTTACATCTGGAACATACGACAACATATTTATATATATCTCAATTTTAACAAAAATAATATTATATTGTAGTTCATAGTAACTTACTATTTTCTTGTTCGTTTTGATCATTCAAATCGTCTATATCATAAGATTTTGGACGACCAATGAATGCTTTGCCTTTTCTTTCATGAAAACTTTTCTTTAAGCTATTTTCTGTTATATTATTTGGATCGTCAGTTTGAGTTTTATCGTTTGTATCTAATTTCTCATATAAGTCTCGTTTTTGTACTGAATTATAATATAGAGTTACGGCAGAATCGTCAATGGTAGCTACGGCTAGTTTTGTTAAATAAGTTTCATCTAAAGTCCCAATTGTATCAAATGAAGTATTCCTTTCGATTGCGATAATCGTGTTCAAAAGCAAATGCTCTTCGAGCGTCATAGCATTATCTTCATCGTAAGTTTCATCCATTTCATCGTCTGTAATGTGACTTTGATGAATGACTGTTGATTCTATTCGCAATACTTCTTCTTTGTTGTAAGTTTTTACTAAATATCAGTGATTATATAAATTTTTACCTTGATATGTATGATTTTGTTTACAGATGTTTGTAATTCGAGAATATCTTTTTATGCATGTCTCTTATTTGTGCACGTCCGAAATGCCAATTGACCGGTAGTTTTTAAAAGATGAAGTGTCATAAATTCGTCTTAATTATAAATTATGACAATGAGGGTTTCATCATTAGTACCATAGATTACAGTTTAATGAAAGGCATTAGTATTTAGGATGGGTATATTTTAATATCAAATCTTTTTCTTTAACGGCTAGTAAATACTCACGACCACGTACCGAAAGGCGCAGCATGGCTAGACAACGACAAGGTGGTCTGATGACCTGGTAAAGGTCGCGGGAGTCCGCTGGACGCACGTGGCGCAGGACCGGTCATTGTGGCACTCTTTGGGTGAGGCCTATGTCCAGCAGTGAACGTCTTTCGGCTGATATCATGATGAAATACTCACGAAAAGCGCAAAGTGCTGGTAGATCGACATCGGGACGAGATCGCGGTGGGCAAGTGGAAGCGGGACGGGCGGGATTCCACAGAGGACGTAACGGGACGGGGCCATTAGGAGCGAAATTGCACACCAGCCGTTCTACACTACGTAGACGACCATATCTTTGTATCTAAAATTAGAAGTATCTATAATAATAATAATAAAACATGTCAATGAGCGAAACGTGGGAACAAGTAACTTTTAGTTTACTTATTAGGACTTAAAAAAGAATGATAAGGGATGAAATAAGGTGATCTAAGTATTTGCTAAGCTTAATTTTTATTAAGTTATATTGTTTGTATCAACAGATGAAATAAATTGACCTAAGTATTTGGCTCGTTTAGAAACAAAGTAGGTTCTTTATTTTTTCATAAGCTAGTTGCGCCGTAGCCCGCCCGTAACGATTTTTATTTATTGCACGGAACCCTATGACTTTTTCTTAAATAAAAGTAACCCGAGTTACTCTTTATAGCATAAGCTATCTGGCAGTGAAATTTAAACTCGAAAAAACTTTAAAATTTGTTCAGCCGGAACAAACAAAAAGGCAGACAGACAAGCAAAATTAAATATTTAAAAAGTGTTTTTATAAGAACCGTATATGTATTTAGTGAAAAGCTAACAGCTATTTAGAATTACAAACTTACATTTTCATTTTATTTATTTGTATAGATATAAAACTTGTTTAGTACCATAAATTTACTTCTTCCACAGCCAACCATATACGCTCGTGACCAAATTATTTGAGCGAAATCACCGTAGTAGTTGCTGCTACTTTCTGGGCTGAAATTTTTAAGCTTATGTCAAATTAATACTAATTTATACTTTCAAAATGATTAAGTAGAAAGTTAATCTTACGGAAAGTATATAGTAACATTTCCTCTGTAGTTCTTACTCTGCATGTACCATATGTCAATCATTGTCTCAGGACGAAGGCCGGGGGCTTCGCCAACAATCGATGCCACACACTGCCCCACAGATATTGCGTCTGAAAATTATAGCAATGAGTACCGTAGCAGTTCCAGTATATCTTGGTATATGAAAACATGGATCTCTATCAATCGATCCAGCTAATTAATGTTAAGTCTGGAAATCCACAACAGCGCGATTTAGAAGACATTTTCTTCCTCGCACAACCACTCTGTGGAATCAACTTCCGCCGGCGGTCTTTTCGAACCGATACTACTTGGGAACCTTCAAGAAAAGAGCGTATTCTTTTCTTAAAGGTCGGCAACGCGCCTGCATGCCTTCTGGTGTTGCAGATGTTAATGGGCGGCGGTGATCGCTTAACATCAGGTGAGCCTCCTGCCCGTTTGCCCCTCTTACATAAAAAAAAAATGGAAATTAGTAAGTAATTTTAGTACCTAATTTACGTATTATACAATATTCTCTCTATATATATATATGGTTTTCAATGCCGGCAGCTCACGTCTATCCACTCATCATTTAGTATAATCACACAGGTAATTATACTAAATTTTTAAAATAATTATATCTCGATGTATTACAATAACAGTTTAATGATTCACACCTCTCAAAATTCGGTTTTTCATTCAAAAAATAAACCACAAAATTGCGTCAAATTTTATCTCATTTACATTTTCATCCAACTAACGACAATACGTACACAGGTCGCGACATACATCGTTTTCCTCCGGACTGCTCGGCGGCCGACACTGATCAGCCCAACGCTGTGCTTCCCTCGCAAGTTCCTCAATCCAACGCTACACAAAATTATAATCAAAATATTTTGATTGCAGAAATGATGTAACTTTTTTTAATCTTAAAGAAATACAGACAACTTAAATTATTTAATTACATTGAAATGAACTAAAAACTCTTAAGAAGTTTTTTCAAGTAGTAAGGACATGAGTCCATGTTTTTTATTTAACAAGAGTAAAGTCTTGACCTCTTAAGTTCTTTTCGCAGGAGGCACCCTAAGGACGGAATCAAATTTGAGCCCCGTCAGGGCTGCCCTTTATCAGGGCTGAGTCTCTGTACTCGGCCCCCGCTCGGTGACGCTGTCAAGGCCAGTAGAGCCAACAGCAATACACATTCAGAAAAAAAAATCTTAAGTTCTACGATGGAGCGAGTTTACTCATGAGAAGCCTGTGTACACAAACCTAGAAGAGGTTAAGGTTTTTTTCGTTCGGAAACAAAGACGTCGGAAGAGCTTTTCACTCCTGGCCTGGCCTGGCATTATAAATAACGTACGAAAGCGCTTAGTGCAAATGTTCGATATTTCGACCAGATTGGGGTAGCAAGCTAAGTTATTCATTTATTATTTAACTACATCTATTCTTTTATTTGCCACCAATACTTTACTAATTTTAGCATATCCCCAGCAGGAGGAAGACTATGTAATCCACGTGCCGCCTCGCTTCGTCTTCGATTTAGACGCGTCAGGATACGGGCCTTTTCTTCCTGTGTTAACTCAGATTTTATATAACCAATGCATGATGAACTGGGACCCGGCTGTTTAATCATAAAGAAAAAACATTTTTATTAACTCAGATACACTATTTTAAAATAGTATAAGTAGTTTAATGACTATTAATAATTAGCCAAATTAATTATAAAAAGAAACGCTCATAGCCGAGTGCGCTTAATGCTCCGTAAATAATCGGTGGGTAAGCAACTTTAGGCGCGTCCAGTCAGTCAGGGTGATCGCAAATTGGTATTTCAACTGAGGGTCTCCGTGCTTCAGAGGGCACGTAAAATGTCTGTCCCCGCTGTTATCAATTTGAGAATAGTCAAAGTCAAGTCAGAGGCTACGGGCGAAAACTCTGACACTAGGCTGACCACTAACCTAAATTATAAATCTTAATTAAATTTAAGGTTTTGAAGATTGTCGTTTTGAAGTTGGTTTTATAGTTTTATTCTTTACTTTATAATTTTATCATGAATTTTAACATACAACATTTATTACGAAATAAATTTGAAATTTATGTACTCACGGGATATCTACAAAATGTATGAGCATCTGTATGTGCGCACATTTTTGCTCCACAATAATTGATCGATCCATCAGCCACTAGGGTGCGTATCAAAACATATATAAAAATAATTTTCATTATAAAAACCTCGAATTTTGACACATATTTTTAGATATTTTTACTTTTGACAGAAGTTACATAGTATAAAGACTAGCGTACACTTTTAAAGCAATTTATGTATTATAAGAATTAGATACCTACTGAATATAAAAAAAAATAATACTTGTCGCGTTAGACACGAAGTTCCTTTATTTTATTACATTTTTCATCATCGTTTCATTTCGTTTTTCCGATAACCTTTCATTTCTTCTGCCTCGCTATCCTATGCCAAACCGCAATAAGGAAATTTGTTTCAATAATTGGCTTTTTTTATACAACTTTGTAAAGACAATAGGTAGCAATAACAATAGCCAGCCGGTGCTGTTACTCATCGAACCTTCTGTAAAAGGGAACTACCTACTTCCAGCTTGAACCTGCTCTTTCATGCTGATAACAGTAAAGAGTTTAAGTTATCATAAAAAGACATACCTACAGATTTCTTTTTCTATTTTTTATATAGACTACACTTTCCTTTCTTTTCAATGACAGAATTGTTCTTTCCAGCATTGGTTACATTTTATAAGTATATATATAGACTTTGCAGCAATGAAAGTACAGAACTTTAAGGAAATAGCACCCCCTCCACTTCCCCAAAGACCTTGTTAAATACTAAGAAATGCATAAAAATAATTCATTTTAAATTATTTACTTACTACCTATTGCCTTCCACTAGTCCAAATGTTGTACGCCTATGATTGCTCAAAAAACCAGGCTGGTAAACTCAATATCATTGTTAAGGGATTTTTTATGATGGGCGTTTAAATAATTTACGACATATAAAAATATTTTAATTTAAACATCTTTATTAAAATACGTCACAAAAACCTATAAACAAACATATCCAAGCGCTAAGCGAAATGTATGGTTGTTTTTATTTCACAAATATATACAATGCGGATAGACTAGTATACACTACAAAAGTACTAAGTGTAAAATTGTAATCAATATAAAATAACTATGCTATATACTATGGACATACAGACAAAATGACACGGACCTGTTGGTGCCCCTTGGTAAATTGTACAACACCAATGCAACGGAACGAATTTAGTCACACGCTAATTTGCTTCGATACTCGGTAATGCTTTTAACAACATAACCGAATTAAGTTAGAGTATGACTAACTCCGTTCCGTTACGTTACTGTTGAATGTACGAAGGCGCAAAAAGAAGTCTGAAGATTTTGTCCGGTGCATGGCATACAGTAAGTGTACGATTTTATCCTTATTTTACTGTCTTATCAACTATTTATCGAAAAAACACGTTTTTTAGCTATAAGAATGTTTTTTTTAAGAATACTATCAATGCTTTATCGAGATCGAACTTGTGACTCTTGCTTTAACAGAGCGCAGTCGACCCTTCAACGTTGAGCTATTGAGGCTTCTTAACTATATTGGATATATTTAAATAAACATTTTTATTAAATAATACATTTTAAATCCCATTAAACATCTTTTATTACTTATAATACCAGAACTTTTATATACATCATTTATTCCAATGACTCTTCCTTGTCTTCCGGTTTCGGCAAGTAATACATGGAGTCGATGAAGTATTTAGTTATATCTGATACGAGACTTCTATCGGGGATGCCTTGAGCCACGCCGTATATCGCCATCTGGAATAATTTCAATCTTATGTCATAAGAAAATACAGTCCATTTTTCAATCATTCTTTTTTTACAGTTGGCTAAATACGTGGAGTAAAGTGTGGAGGTGACGACGGAAGAAATGCCTCCAACACTACGGGAGGATCCTCCGACCAGGCGGGTGATATTGCCTGGCGGACCGAAGCCCTACGACTTACTTTTTTTTTTTTTTTTTTTCGGAGTGTCCATTGCTGTTGGCCCTAGTGGCCTTGACAGCGTCACCGGTGGGGGCCGGGTCTGGAGACCTCGGCCGGTAAAAGATGGACTGCCCGCGCGGGGCACAAGTTGAATCCGTCCCAAGGGCCCCTCCTGCGAGGTCGAGCCTAGACTTGGGACGTCATCGGGAGTGAGCACCTACGACTTCCGTTGGAAAGTTGTATATATATCTCAAGAGCGTAGGAAACTTTGATAGCGCGATTTAGGATCGTGACGTTCGTTGATCGTCCGTATCGTTGCGTAGTATGCCCTGTAGGTGTCGTTGTAGCTTGATGCGACATTGTGACAATCTTGTTTTTCTATCGCGTTACGTCATGTTGCGTGTAGATGTCGCTCTACATAAAGAAATTATCGTAAGTCCAAAAGGAAAGGAGTTAGATGAGAAGAGTGGGTGAGTGAGTGGTGTGGTATATTATCTGCATCATTATTCAGAAAATTTAAAAAAAAGTTGTAAACGTTTTTATATCTAATTTTTTTTTTTTTCAATTACATTACAAAGTTTTTTCGATAGATTTTTTTTTAATATTTTTTGTGTAGCAATGGTTACAAGTAGTTGTGTTTACTACTTTATCTTTAATATGTCCTTTTTATGGACCATAAAATATTGATAGTTAACAAATCAGGTGCGAATTCAGGTGAAAACTTAGGTGCAAGCTTAGGGGTAGAAATAAAATAACCATGTTAGGTGTAAAATCTGTGGAAGTAGAGCCATACTCCGCCCAGCATAAATGAATCAGCTCGATCGGAATAGTATTAGCCTCTCACAGTAATGTTAAAATTCCCTTCTCCTCTCTTCCTTTCTATACCTAGGGTTGGCAACGCGCATGCGCTACTTCAAGTATCGCGCTACTTCAAATATTCATAGGTTCCGATAACTACTTACCATTAGAAGGATCGTAGACTTGTTTGCCAACTGTAAAAAAATTCAATAGCAATTGGAAATATGATAGTTTAGCTGTTGAAAGTCACCTTCCCCTCCACGGGCTTGCTGCCCTCCCGGCGGCAGTCGTCGCAGGCGGCGCGCACGTCGCGCACGAAGCGCTGCGCCACGCCCTCCTGCGTGTGCGCGTGCGTCACTGCGATGTGGATGCTGTGAGATGATAGACAGATGAAAATTCATCTATACATATATACAACAATTAATTTGTCAAAATAAACAGCTTTTCATGTTAGTATAAGGAAAATAAAGACATCGCAGATAATTTCCTAATTTTCAAATTAATAAAGTGAAACTTCTTTAGAATAGTTGTGATTTCAAACCAGATGCAACGGAAAAAACGACAGGTAAGAGAAACAAATACAAAAATGTGTAGGAAGAATGAGATAGAAATATACATACTATGTTATATTATCGGTCTCTTCTCTTTGCGCCATGCTTTAATGAGTCAGAGCGAGAGAGCAAATATCGGTGTGTATGTATATATATATATATATATATATATATGTATGCGGCTGCGTATTACAGCTTTTTAGTAAAATGTCAGCGGGTTGTGTTATTAATTATTATTTAGGAGTGTTTGTGAATATTTTTATATCTTGTTATATATATTCATCTCATTCTTCTGTCGATTTACTAAAGTTTCAATTCTATCGTCTGTGAATTGCACACACAGCTTTTTTATTTGCCATTTCTCTTGGGCAACAGTTGCTAGATTTAGCTTCAGCTCAGTCATGAACGAGGTATGAAATGTCCCTCCAATACAAAAGGAGGATCCTCCGAAGAGACGGGTGATATTGTCTGGCGAGCCGCGGCCCAACAACTTGCGTTGGGAAATTGTATATATATTTTATTAACGTAGAACACTTTGATAGCACGATTCAGGATTGTGAAGAATTTAGTTCGTAAATCGTTACGAAGTATGCCATGTAGATATCGCTGTAAATTTCTATAGTTTGATGCGAGGTTGTGATGGTCGTGTCTATTTGTTGCGTTGGGTCCGTGTTGCGTTATGCTGCGTGTAGATATCACTTCAAACGTAATCATGAGTACAGTAGAAGTTGCGTGCAGAGCAAGAGAATTTATATCATCAGAAAAAATAGAGAAGTCGCTTAGATTTACTAAAAAAACTACGTCTTATCTTTATTTTTAAACAAATATTTATTACTTCTAATGCTGAAATCGCGTTTTTTCAGACTAAATAATACAATTGTCATGTAACTCACCCTGAGGGGAATTGCAATGCATTCAAGCTCCATCCTTTCTTGTGCAGTTTGTCAGCTAATTTGAATATGTCGAAAGTGTTCGAACCGACAGCGATGACCGTGGTCGCCGGTTTACCGAACACAAACAGACTACTGATGTTACGCAACCTGAGGAAAAGGAAAATAAGTAATAATAATAATAATAATATTTATTTAAGCTTCTTACAATGTTAACATAAGTAAAGGATACATTAATCAGATTTATGTTATAAACAAACAAATACTGGGATCAGCATAGACAGCTGTACTAGTATTAACTTTGTCACAGCTGCCAGCGTCCTCCTCTCAGGATGATATTTTACAATATTACATATAACTATACAAACTTAATTTAATGAATAGTCTATTGATTTTAATCTTATTACTACTAAAGTATAAAAAAGAGAATTCAAACAATAAAATATGAAAAATATCAAAAACAGTAGTGTGTGTGCGTGTCTGTGTGCGTGTGTGTGTATATGTAATGTAGTAGATTTATGTAATGTAATGTAAAATGTAATGTAGTAATGCAGATAGATTTACATGCACACGCATACTGCTTAACCTGTTTTGAACAAAATAGACATTAACTAAATGTCAAGCTATCGTTAGTAGGTAAGAAAACAAATGCATAAAGATTTATATCATTATTGAGATTGGCATGTATTTTTATGTCGTAAACTGCTTATAAAGATCAAACTCAAAATTCAAAATATTCTTTATTGAAATATTAATTTCAATTCAAATATTAATTTTCTTATTTTAATTTTTTTTGAATCAAATAAAATTTCGTGTCAAATATACATAGTCTGTTGTGTCTAAGTGAAGCTACCACCGATTCGAAAAGTAAATTCTGGCTACAGAATCTAGAAACGGAGAGAGAAAGAGAGAGAAAGAAAGAGAAATAAAATTTGGTATTTATATTAGGTTTATATACGTAGGGGACTTTAATGGAGCTTTTTGGGTGAGGGGTAGCGGATTTTAATGAATTTTTTGGAAGAGAGGGCAGGTTTAAAATCCGATCATTCCAACTTACTCATTTTCAATATACCGCGCCGTGGTCAGGATCTCCCTCGTCATCTGCACGTACCGCTCCTGCCCCACGAACATCATGGTGGCCCAGCACGCGGCTATCAGCCCGCCCGCGCGGCTGCCTGGCCGTCGCAACAGGGGGTTTAAGTGGTGGGGTTAAGCAAGGCAACAATGGTGATATGTACGAAAGACTTGACAGAAGAGAGGGACCACAATGTGACATAATTTTTAAGATTTTCCATTTAGTCATTTTTAAATAAAGTTACGTCACCCAACATAGCAGCCTTGACACCCCTCCCAACCCTTGTCACACAATGTCACACTTCATCGACCCTCCTCCCCTCCCCATTTACGTGTGACGAAATTTATGGACGACCACACATAGTCTTTCACACAATAATGACATCGGTAGCGTACTGTTGAGTTTCGTTCATTAAGCTTCAAATATGACAACATCAGACGCTTGTTCAAAATCCGTTTAAAATAATTAATTTTAGCAAATGTCCCAGCGTGCTTGATTCAATACTAAATATTGTTCGGTAGATTTGAATACAACTTAAAACCTTATTTCGTCTATCGAAAAACAAGAACCTCCGATGTAAGAGCAATATAGTATTAACGAGGTCACTTTCCTTTGTTTCACACATAGATTTAAGGAGTCTTAATTCTATAGGTAGGGGCCGGTTACCGTTGACGGTGGGCGAGCCGTAGACGCCGCCCGGCCAGTCCGTGGTGACGGTGTACTGGTGGTGGCGCAGCGCCGCGCGCCGGTACACCACCACCGACGTGCCCTTGGGCGCGTAGCCGTACTGCCACCACACAAACACGCACACACTTCTATAGGTAGGGGCCGGTTACCGTTGACGGTGGGCGAGCCGTAGACGCCGCCCGGCCAGTCCGTGGTGACGGTGTACTGGTGGTGGCGCAGCGCCGCGCGCCGGTACACCACCACCGACGTGCCCTTGGGCGCGTAGCCGTACTGCCACCACACAAACACGCACACACTTCTATAGGTAGGGGCCGGTTACCGTTGACGGTGGGCGAGCCGTAGACGCCGCCCGGCCAGTCCGTGGTGACGGTGTACTGGTGGTGGCGCAGCGCCGCGCGCCGGTACACCACCACCGACGTGCCCTTGGGCGCGTAGCCGTACTGCCACCACACAAACACGCACACACTTCTATAGGTAGGGGCCGGTTACCGTTGACGGTGGGCGAGCCGTAGACGCCGCCCGGCCAGTCCGTGGTGACGGTGTACTGGTGGTGGCGCAGCGCCGCGCGCCGGTACACCACCACCGACGTGCCCTTGGGCGCGTAGCCGTACTGCCACCACACAAACACGCACACACTTCTATAGGTAGGGGCCGGTTACCGTTGACGGTGGGCGAGCCGTAGACGCCGCCCGGCCAGTCCGTGGTGACGGTGTACTGGTGGTGGCGCAGCGCCGCGCGCCGGTACACCACCACCGACGTGCCCTTGGGCGCGTAGCCGTACTGCCACCACACAAACACGCACACACTTCTATAGGTAGGGGCCGGTTACCGTTGACGGTGGGCGAGCCGTAGACGCCGCCCGGCCAGTCCGTGGTGACGGTGTACTGGTGGTGGCGCAGCGCCGCGCGCCGGTACACCACCACCGACGTGCCCTTGGGCGCGTAGCCGTACTGCCACCACACAAACACGCACACACTTCTATAGGTAGGGGCCGGTTACCGTTGACGGTGGGCGAGCCGTAGACGCCGCCCGGCCAGTCCGTGGTGACGGTGTACTGGTGGTGGCGCAGCGCCGCGCGCCGGTACACCACCACCGACGTGCCCTTGGGCGCGTAGCCGTACTGCCACCACACAAACACGCACACACTTCTATAGGTAGGGGCCGGTTACCGTTGACGGTGGGCGAGCCGTAGACGCCGCCCGGCCAGTCCGTGGTGACGGTGTACTGGTGGTGGCGCAGCGCCGCGCGCCGGTACACCACCACCGACGTGCCCTTGGGCGCGTAGCCGTACTGCCACCACACAAACACGCACACACTTCTATAGGTAGGGGCCGGTTACCGTTGACGGTGGGCGAGCCGTAGACGCCGCCCGGCCAGTCCGTGGTGACGGTGTACTGGTGGTGGCGCAGCGCCGCGCGCCGGTACACCACCACCGACGTGCCCTTGGGCGCGTAGCCGTACTGCCACCACACAAACACGCACACACTTCTATAGGTAGGGGCCGGTTACCGTTGACGGTGGGCGAGCCGTAGACGCCGCCCGGCCAGTCCGTGGTGACGGTGTACTGGTGGTGGCGCAGCGCCGCGCGCCGGTACACCACCACCGACGTGCCCTTGGGCGCGTAGCCGTACTGCCACCACACAAACACGCACACACTTCTATAGGTAGGGGCCGGTTACCGTTGACGGTGGGCGAGCCGTAGACGCCGCCCGGCCAGTCCGTGGTGACGGTGTACTGGTGGTGGCGCAGCGCCGCGCGCCGGTACACCACCACCGACGTGCCCTTGGGCGCGTAGCCGTACTGCCACCACACAAACACGCACACACTTCTATAGGTAGGGGCCGGTTACCGTTGACGGTGGGCGAGCCGTAGACGCCGCCCGGCCAGTCCGTGGTGACGGTGTACTGGTGGTGGCGCAGCGCCGCGCGCCGGTACACCACCACCGACGTGCCCTTGGGCGCGTAGCCGTACTGCCACCACACAAACACGCACAAATTTCAATGGTTGTTGGGATAAATCCGACTCGAAGGACCGAAATAGTATAATTTTTTTTATTTTAAAGATAAGAAGAAGAGAAAAGAAGAGATTATCATCATCTACATTTAATATCTTGGAAAGCTGGCAACATTACAAAGTTCAAAATTTTAATCTGGCAACAAAGTTTATACATACAGTATATATAATTTTCATAACAAAAATTAAAACACGTTATTAAATACCTTATGCGTGTCAGCCGATATACTGGCAACACCGGGCAGTCTGAAGTCGAACTCTGGCAACTCGAAGCCAGCGCGCGGCATGAAGGCCGCCACGAACCCGCCCAGGCACGCGTCCACATGCAGGGGCACCTCGTACTCGCACGCCAGGTCTGACAGCGCCTTTATGTCGTCCATTGTCCCATAGGGGAAGTTTGGAGCTGAACCCACTATCTGGAAGATGAACTTGTTCATAAATAGAATATTTTTAAGCCAAAAATAAAAATTATATATACAAAGAAGATTATAAAAAGCTATCTCAATGGAACAAATGGAATTAATAAATAATAAAAAGACGGTGTTAGGTTAAGTATAACCCTTTGACAGTCACGACAGTAGAAACAATAGTTAAATAGTTAAACAATTGAACTGCACCATATATGGTTCAGCGGACAGTGAATGTGTAAAATTTACAATCAAAACACATACATTTGACGACGTTGTGGCGCAGCGGTAGCGAACCTGCCTTAAACGCCACAGGTCGCGGGTTCGATTCCCGCTCGGAGCATAATATGTTTGTATTGACCATGCAAGCATATTTTCCGGTCTGGGTGTATTTGTCCTTGTGATTGTGAATGTTTCCGGACCCCCGACACAGGATATTACTAACCTACTGGGGGCCGTTGAGTGTGCAGCGTTTTATTTATTTATTTATAAGCATCTTCTTCCTAGCATTATTTTCAGTACTGACCCAGGGTCTGCTTATACTATTATCCGGATTTAACGATTGAGTTTTTACAAAAAGCGATAACCATCTGACCTCCGCAACTTTAAGGGCGAACCAGCAACTCAATGGATAATAGCCTATTAAGTGTTAACGATTATTATCAGATGTAATGATAACAATCGGGACCCACGGCTTAACGTTCTTTCCAAGGCACGATGGACAGACCAACAAGGACCAACGCCCAGACCGAAACAGATATTTATAACAAACACCTGCTCCGAGCGGGAATTGAATCTACGTCTGTCGAGAAATTTTGTGGCCCTAAAAAACAAATTATCCAAAAAGCACTCAAAAACTTTCCAAAATCTCACCATACAAGTTCTCCTTCCAATCGCTCGCCTCACAGCGTCCACATCAACAGTATAAGTCTCACTCGAAACTGGTATGGTAACAACCGATATACCCAGATATTGGGCAGCTTTGTCGAAGGCTGTATGAGCGGTTACTGGCAACACCATCTGAGGGTTGTTGATACCCTTGCTGTATGCTAGATCTCTGAACGCCTTACACGCCATCATAATGGATTCCGTACCACCTGTTGTAACCTGAAATGATGCGATCTTTTTAAATCCTTCTATCTAGAAATTTATTGGGTTTTGATAGGTCGTTAGGGCGGTTACAGATTTTATTTCTACTTTTAAAATGTTTTTTACTTCAAAAAGAATGCTCCTAATTTGTGTGAATATTTTACATTTTCTCTCACGAAATTTTTTTCTAATTTATGTATCGATTTTGATGCATATTTTTTCTTTGGATAGAGCATGTTTTTGACCTGAGTAAGTTCTGGGAATTAATTATGTGAAAGCGACACAAAGTATACGAGCTTAGTTTTTGGATAAGTATGAGAGTTTAGTTTTTGCGTATGTATATATTGCTTAGACGGTTAAGATAATTTTCAATGAAAATCAGCTATATTAATATTACATAACAACTTGTTCATATTTTTGTAAATACGTTATTTTATATAATAAATAATAAAACAAAATCGGGATCTCGGAAACGGCTCCAACGATTTTCATGAAATTTAGTATGCTGGGAGTTTCTGGAGTGATAAATCGATCTAGATAGGATTCATTTCTAGAAAATATCGTAAAATAAATGACACTTCCTGACATCTATTGAAGAGTTATAATAGTATTACTGCTTTAATGACCCAGCAAGTAAATTCGCAAGGTAAACTAAGGCTGATTCAGTACATGGGTTTGTAAAATATTAATCATATTTCATCATTATGTAATTCGTATCTAAATATTTATAATTTCCAAAAACACAATAAAAAGATATACCGAGCTCAAAGCTCGGTCATCGAGGTACTTTCTTTAAAATCTGAAAGTATGTCTTTTCCAGTAGACTTTTTCTTCAAAACGATTTAAAAAAGACGGAGTAAAAAATACAACGGAATTGCAATCCCCTTTTTGAAGTCATTTTAAAATAATCACTTTGTCATTAAGAAATTTTAACGTCAAACGATTGTTATAATGTATTTGCTAAAGACAGTGATGTCATGGAGTTATCACGATACAATGAAACTACGACTCAAATACAAAACGAATTGTTTCCTCAATGACACAGCGTATCTTAAAGCGGCATATCTCTATTACAAAGTTTATAAGGAAAATTAAAGATAACAAACTAGAATTAGAATTAAACATAACAGAATTTAAAAATAATGTTTATAATTAATAATAATATATTTATAATTAATATTATTGACGACGACGACGTTGTGGCGCAGCGGTAGCGAACCTGCCTTAAACGCCACAGGTCGCGGGTTCGATTCCCGCTCGGAGCATAATATGTTTGTATTGACCATGCAAGCATATTTTCCGGTCTGGGTGTATTTGTCCTTGTCATTGTGAATGTTTCCGGACCCCGACACAGGATATTAATATCCTAATAGGGGCCGTTGAGTGTGCAACTTTTATTGTTATTATTATTATAAATGCGAAATTGAGTGTTTGGCTATGAGGTTGTCATGCCTAATTTGCTGAAACGATTATGATGAATTATGTTACACATAGAAACCGTTATAGGGTACTTTTAGTCACGAAAACCAAACTTGAATAAGATGAAAGTATGTACGGGGATATAATTATTTTTATAATGCATTGAAAGTGCCTCATTGAAAGTCCGCCGACAAAGTTTTGTAGGAAAATAAATTCTTCTTATCGATTGGTTAGTGGTCAACCTAGTGTCAGAGTTGTTCAGGTCGCCCGTAGGCCTCTGACTTGACTTATCGACTGTTGTCTAATTGTCAACAGCCGGGACCGACTTTTACGTGCCCTCCGAAGCACGGAGACGCTCGGTTGAAATACCACTATGCGATCACCCATCTAGTGACTGACCGCGCCTAAAGTTGCTTAACCTACCAATCGTTAACCGATCAGCGGCTGCACTCGGCTATGAGCGTCTCGGGAAATTAAATTAACAGAAAGTAACGTTTTCTTAAAAGGGTTTTGCACTCTAAACAATTTTCTTAATATTTTTTTTTATTGTGAATAGGTTGTCAAGCAAAAATACGACCCACCGGTAAGCGGTCGCATCACCATACATTTGTAGTTGTCACTCGCGTGTTGCCAACCTCGAGATATAACCAGTATGTCGAGGTTGGCAACTAAGTCTCCTTTGCCTTGTTATTACACTAGCTACAGTGTGCTTCAAACCAAAACACAGTATAATACTTTACGGTAAAATAACTGACACTGCGGTGGCACAAACCGCGTTTGAGAAATATCAGAGAAATTGAGGGAAATCTCAACATTTTTCACGTTTTTATACGGTAGGCATTTATTGCGCGAGGCAATGCTAGCTTAGGAGAGATCGTTTTCAAGCGATAAAGCCGCTATTTGTACTCCCTTAAATAAATAAATACAATTTTCATTTTGGTCAAATATTTTTCGTAACAAATTAATTCCTCAATAGCTCAACATCGCTAATATGCTTCAGCATCACTAATAATCTTTAAAAAAACACGTACCGTGCCACAACACTCTTCATCACCATGGAATAAGTTGACAGTCATCCGTACGATTTCCGCTTCCATTTTATTGATTCCGGGAAACACGTCCGCGTGGAGGGGGTTAGTGTACGCGGTGAGTGCGTACGCGTCACAGGCTACTTTACTTATATCCTCGTTAACATGGTATACCGCTCCTGATACGTTACCACTTTTCCAATCGTAAGAACCTGTGAGCAAAATTTAAATATTTTTTTATGTTACAAGTTGGCAAACAAGCATACGGCCCACCTGATGGTAAGTGATTGCCGTAGCCTATGAGCGCTTGCAGCACCATTAGTAGGTGCCACTCACGCGTTGCCAATCTCGAGATATTAGTTCTTAAATCTCCACTGCCCAGTAATTTCACTAGGGTACAGTGCCCTTCAAACCAGAACACAGTAATGCCTAAGCACTACTATTTGGCGGCAGAATATTGGACACTGCGGTGGTACCTACCTAGCCGGCCTCTTGCAACAAAAGACCTACCACCAGTGTAACTGATTGCACTGGTGGAATAATCAACAATTGAATAACAATTGATCAGAACAGTGAATCTTTCTAAGTGTGGCTCACACTTGATAGACAATATCCTTGCAAAGACGTACATTTTAAGTATGTGTGCCATAGCTTTAGGCAAGTAATCAAATCTTATTAGGCTTAAGGTTCTAAAGAAACTCCAAGATTTTGACAAACAACATAAATTACCAAATAATCTAAAACCACATCTTCTCCTTCCTAGCATTTATCCCAGTATTTTGCCCACGGTCTGCTGATTACTCTTATCCGGATTCGACAAGTTACTAGTTTTTACACAGAGCGATTGCCATCTGACCTCCGCAATCCCAAAGGTTGAACTAGTAACTCATTAGATAAGAGCAAATTACCTACCACGAGCTACGATTATTATCAGATGTTATCATAACAATCGGGCCCGAGCTTTGCTTTTCATGGCAGACCCATAAAGACAAATCTGCACAATCAGCTCCGAGCGGGAATCGAAACTGCCACCGTAAACGCCCAAAACTCGCTATCAATCTAAACCATATTCTTCATTATAATAAAACTACCCCTCCCCGCGCGGACGTTGCCGCGAGCAGACGTGTTCTTGTATCCTCCGTACATTTTATTTCATAAAAGTGGTTTGAAACTATGTGGAACAGTTAACAAACATATCGAATATCATGCAGAGTGTTTTACCTCTTAACCTTCTTAATAATTATTGTGTATAGTCTTTTGAAGAATATTATGTAAAAATAATGTAATTAATGGAGAAGTCGTGGCATATTATTAAAATTTTAAATTTGTTTAATTCTAGGAGGCAAAAACTTCTCCTAAATACAGGTAGCTGAGCTACCTAGCTAGGAGAAAACATATAAATTTATTAAAATACCAAGCACTCAAACCACACCTAGAAAGTAAATATTTCGTTACCTTCCACTACGATCTTTGTTTTTATATACAATTATTAAATGTATTACTGTTATTGTTACTGACATTTATCGATCTTCCTCTTATTTTTTACGTAAATGATGTCTGAGATTGTAACGATACCAAATTTTATTTAACTTTGTAAATAGGTTAAGTTTGAAAAGTTGTTTTTGTAATAAATAAATAAATTATAATAAAACTTACCTAGAGTCAGATGTTTTTGGACTTCGTCAGCCACCTGTTCTGGAGTTAAACCGCGTTCTGGCAGTTCCCTGTATATTGTCATTCCGGCCAACCGTTTTGCTACATCCGTTTTGAAGCCACGTCTGATTTCTGTCATTCTTTCTTCAATCTTTCGCCGAACGATTGGCACTCGACGGAGCCATCTGAAGAACTCTCTTCGCAATCTTACCGTTACACCTGAATTTATGATAAAAGTAAATAAGTCTGTTAGATTGAGACTGGCAAGGATCGATAGTCCTTCTATAAATCTTTTATCTTTTTCTGCTTTTGAAAAAGAAGACGTATTTTTTTATGTTACTAACTTGGCAAGCAAGCATACGGCCCACCTTGTGATAGGTGGATGCCGTAGCCAACCAATAAAACTGTTGAATAAGATTTAGAAAAAAGTGTGTGTGTACTTATGTACACGCGTTAGAAGTTATACTTCTATGGCGTAACAAGATAAAAATCTTTTCAAAAATTTTATCCTTTGCCTTATTCTACGTTTGTAGAAAAAACGACACTAACAATAGAATAATGAGAAGGTATTTAATACATTGAAAGTTTTATTATAACGCATTATCTAGTTAAATAAAGTTTATTTAAATGTCACAAAAAAAATTGGTGTCATTTTTCCCTAACGCGCAAAAAGAAGTATAACTTCAAAGAGATCCTTAGAGTGAGTAAAACAGTGCTTTTAAAAATATCTGCTTAGTACTTAAAGAATTGTATGAGTTTCGGGTACGTCAATGGAACAACGTCTGGTAGTTTGAAAAACACTATTACTACATAATTATAAAGAATCCTTTATTTTTCAGCTAAACTCAAGAAAATTAGTATTGAGCCTTGATATTTGGTTTTTTCCCCTAAAAATGTCATTTAATTAGAATCTTAAATTGCAAAAAGTGTAGTAAAAATTACAGAACCTTTTATCATAAAGATAGTAATTTATGTTGATGTAAAATAGCGATCCTAAATATTTTATATCGTATTATCTCTAATTACTTTATTACTAGAAAATAAGTGAATCATTTCAAAATGCGCGCTTTACATTATTTCTAAAAACTCTCAGCAGATGTCGCTTTCAACACAAAACGAAACCGTTTAATACAAAATTTCATCACTAGATGTCAGCACATAAACAGCTGAATCGCGCTGGCCAGATTATCAATGGTTTGAAGACATCAAAAAATTTTCGACCATAACATTAAGACCTTACTTCATAGGATCATTTCTATAGTAAGCTCTTCACGAGATCTTCACACTATGTGAGATCGTACCAGTCGCGATGATGAGACGTGGCGCGGTGTCCTGAGCGTGAGGCGGACGGTAGCTCTCAGCTATCAGTCATCGATGATCGTTCGTTCAGTATCTTCGGATACTGAGTGTGGGATACCGTCGCTGTCTGAGCGATTTTTTTAAACTATTTTAAAATGTTGATCGTCAATTATCTTCCTAAAAATAAATCTCGTTTTATCTACTTAATGATTTTCTTATATACACATGTAATTCTTTCTATACACACGTAATTCTTAGAGATAATTATTATGTAAGGTAAATTATAAAATATAGACTTCTTAGATTCTTTTTTTATAAGTTTGCAAGCAAACATACGGTACATCTTATAGTACGTGGATGCCGTAGTGAACCTTGAGATATTAGTTCTTTAAATCTCCTTTGCCCAGTAATATCACTAGCCTCCAAACCGGAACACAGTAATATCAAAAACACTACTGTTTTGCGGTAGAATATTTGACAATGCGGTGGTACCTACTCTGGTAGAAGCTGGCCTCTCTCAACAAAAGACCAGTAATTCTGTTGATAATACACAATTGATTGTGAGAGCTCCGGAGGCCCAATCTCTCATATTATACCAATATGTTTCATATTTGTAAAATTTTCACGGTATCGATATACAGCATGACCTGGTTGTTTTACTCTTATTACATTTAAAAGGCGTTATGTGCGAATTGACTTCAGCGACCTTGCTTCGGTTCGCTCAATAACATAGCGGCTCATTTCAACGTGCGACATACGAACACTGGAAATTTCTATTGTTTTTTTATATGTTCTTGGTTCCCACATAAATGTTTAAAAAAACTAACTTAAAAATCTTAATAATGTTTATGTATGAGGTATAGAGAATCCTCCACGATATGAGGTAAATACGAGTACACTAGCGTAACATTATCACTACATAGTATAAAACAAAGTCGCTTTCTCTGCCCCTATGTATGCTTAAATCTTTAAAACTACGCAGCGGATTTTGATGCGGTTTTGTTGAAAGATAGAGTGATTGAAGAGGAAGGTTTATATGTATAATAACATCCATTAAATAGTGGGGAAATACTGTTATTCTTTGAGGTTTCTAATGTAATGTCGTAAATAATTATAACAAGGGCCACGGGCAGTAATGAGTAGATCAAAACTACTGGATCGATTTTAATCATTATTTCAGTTAGTGACATAGGCTATATATTTTATACCCGTGCGAAGCCGGAACGGGCCGCTAGTAAAATATATAAATAAACAAGCAACACTCAACGACCTTCATTAGGATAGTGACATATGTATATATATCCTGTGTCGGAGTGACACAAGGACAGGGACGAACACACCTAGACCAGAATATGATTGTATGGTGGAAAACACCCCGAGCGGGAATCGAACCCGCGACTTGTGGAGCTTAAGGCAGGTTTGCTACCGATGTGCGTTTGCAACAACGTTTTCATGCAATTAAACTATATATAAGGCTTTCACAGACATATAGCTAATGTTATAAGGAGTACCTTGAGCTACTTTAATTTTAGACTAAGAATTAGGGTTCCGTGCAATAAAGAAAAATCGGTAAACCATAGGAACCTAATCATGTTCCAGGCCTATACACAATTAAATTACTAACAAAATAAAACAATATTGATGTGTCATAAGTATATGTTTACTATATGATACCTACTGTAATAGTTACTAATGGGTTAAATTAGAACGAGCATCAATTTACGAGTTCAAATACTGCAAGTCATTGTTAGCAAATATTTATCTCAAACGAGCTGCAACATCATGACTAAGGAAAATGTTATGAAATTAACATATTATCTATTGTCAGGCCTTTTTTGTGGGGGCACGAGAGGGCAAGCGGGAGCACGCAGTGCCCCCAAAGGAAATTTCGACAGTATCGAAAAAATTGTCATAAAAATCAAAAAGTAAAGAATTAAAAAAAAAATTTAAAAGGGATTACAATTTTTTTTTAAAGGTCAAAATTTTGTGTAGAGATTGTATAAAAATTATGGACTTTCAACTTTCGAGAACTAGTGTACCCCCAAAAAACAAGTGACAAACAAAGGCCTGTCTATTGTTATCAAATAGGCAATAGTTGTGGCCTGCAACATTGTCAACAAGAAATTGGGATTTCCAGGATAGTCATTCCGAGGGCACATGTCATAAGTCTTATAATTATGTCACATCTTCTTCCTAGCATTATTCCCGGCATGGTCTACTTATACTCTTACCCTGATTTGACCAGTAACTCATTAGATAAGAGCAAATTACTTATTAAGAGATAGCGATTATTCTTATGTTATGATAATATTATATTTAAACACAATTCATTGTAGAAATCACGTTTAATAGTAACCATTACAATTAGTGACGGGA
The DNA here is from genome assembly GCA_023373885.1 of Hestina assimilis. Taxonomy (NCBI): domain Eukaryota; kingdom Metazoa; phylum Arthropoda; class Insecta; order Lepidoptera; family Nymphalidae; genus Hestina; species Hestina assimilis. The sequence goes on along the minus strand of CM041746.1, from coordinate 13,994,025 downwards.
GATATTTTTCTACCTTACCTTAATATCACTTTTATAATAGAAGCGAAGTAAAGTGTAGGTACATTAATAATAATTTGACAACTGATAACTAAATAACAAATCATGATATACAACAGATAACAACCAGCACTGACAGCTTAAGCTCCGAGGCATAGTGGGCAGACCCACAGGGACAAACACCCAGTCTCAAACAGATATTTATAAAAATCATCTGCTCTGAGCGGCAATCGAACCAGCGACATCATAACATACATAATTATGTCTAATATTATGAATAAAATAATGCGAAACAACAAACAGCAGAAGCTTAGTAATAGTTCTGTTGACATCCTTTTAGGCATGAAACCCTAAAAGGTAAATCGTGAAACACGCTAGAGACATGCTCATATATATATATTATACAACTTGCAATATCATGAATGAGGAAAATGAAATTTAATTGACATGAGTGAAAAGAGGTGGAAAAACAAGACAGCCTTTGCAAAGGCTCAAAGTTGATTTCATCCCAAGGTTGCCTACTGCAAGGCCAAAATAATAAGATATGCAAATAGAAAAGTTCTTAATATGACATCATTTAAAAGATTCGATTCAAAAAATTATTGTTGACAAAGGATTAAAATAGACAAGACTACTTTAAAAGGCCACAGGATGATTACATACTGACATGGGACTAGTACTGTGACATAAAATTATAAATATTTCTTTTAATACATAAATAATTACAATGATCTGTTGATAATACACATTGATTGTATTCAGACTTATCAGAAATTTAACCATAGCTTTTAATTTTACCTTTATGGTAATAAATAATAAATGGAATGCAAAAGTTAACAAATGGATTAATACAAGTTTGTAACTAACTAACTTGTATGTATGTGTGTAATAATGTATGAAAGAAAATGGCCTTCAATATACAAAAATATTGTGTAATATTTCATGGTATATAATACAAGATTTTTACTTACTATCCTTAGCGTTGTATAAGCTGTGAGCCCAAACTATTGCGAGCACAGAAGAAGCTGTCATTGTAACAATTTGCCATGGTTCCTTTCCTTCGAAAAACCGATTTACGGCCTTTAAAGGCTGCGGGCGCTCACTCATCTCTAAATAGAGACGTAAAATAATTTGAGTAATTAACAATTTGTATTAGATAAAAAAAACTAGAAACAGTGGATTTATTTATTTTAGTTTAGTTTTAATTACAAAATAAAAATAAGGTTTAATAAAAGAACATAATACGTAGTTACAACGAACTAAAAACACAAAAGAATGACACAAGTCTGTGGCCACCACAATATTAAAAAATGTAGTTAAATAAAGTAAGATTTATAAGAAAAATCACAGGCTTACCTACACCTTTTATTACTTCAAATAATATTGATTGTAATATAAATCTGATTTTTCTTATTCGATAAAGCCACTTGTCAACATATTATTATCACTATAATCTTCAAGATAATACAAATGTTGAAGTTAGAAAAATTTGTCGGTAATTAAAACAGTGTAATCAACGAACGTCGAGCAAACGTGTAATGCTAATTGATAACTAGAACTTATTCAGAGCTCAGACACTCAACAATCAACACTCTACAACAACAACTGGAACGCCTGTAGCTAAACCTTGAACTTTGAAGTTTGTATTGAAGTAATTGTAGTTTTTTTTTTTTTTTTCCTCCGATGTTGGCTTTTAGTTGTGTCCTATAGGCACTTATTATCTCGCCAATGACACAGTAATTGTAGTATTGAACCATAAACCATTTGACATTGACATTTGTCAAAATGTGATTTTTTTAGTGCTGCCATTAAAAAAACATGACAGGATTTATGAAAATTAGTATTGCTTATGACCGGTCCACATAACCGAACACATAAGCCTAATCTTGGACACCACAAAAATGCAAATAGTCAGCCTATGCGAAAAATAAAAGACGAATAGCATATTTTTCATAGGTTATTTTTTTAATATAACATAAAATGTAATTTGCAATAAAATGAAAGGTGTTTTACCTCTAGCAACATATTGTGTTTTTAATCCATCTCGCTCTTGATCCTCCTTCATCCTTTTTGTTCTTATTTTGTCCAACCACATCAAAGCTAAATAAAAAACAACTGTGCCTTATTGGCTGAAATTCCGCAAATTTTGTAGCTTCAAAACGCGTAACGCGCCTGCCCAATATGAGTCACCCGCCGCCAGTTTCCTGTATTCCAAACACAGCCAAAATGTCGAAAGCTAAGAGAGTTATTGAAGAAGCGAAAGAAATAAATAATCCAGAAATAGATTTGGTGGACAAAGGCATATCTAGTCTAGACGAAATACCCGGACTATGTAAGTACACTTTCTAAAGCATGTTTTACCTTTTTTAGTCGAGGACAAGTTTTGTTACCAGTTTCGCAACTGCATCTTTAAACTTTTTTCTGTTTACAATAATAAAAAATTATGTGATTTCGTTCAAAATCCTAAACATTTTATTGAGAATACTTAAATTTATACATTATTAAAACTCAAAACTATAAATAACTTTGTATATTCATTTTCGTAGATGACCTAATGTTATGATTTCATTTGTTTTGAATTAACATGATTCTTAATATCTCATTTAAATGTTTTCATTTAATCAAAAGTATGAAAAGTTTTAAGGTATTCAAGAGAAATATATTATGGTAAATGTTCCAACTAACACCGCTTTCATAGGACATATTTTAAGAGCTCATAATTAATATTTCAGTCAGCCTCGAGAACATAACGCGATTGACTCTAAGCCATAACAAGATACAAGTAGTACCTGCTGGTTTAGCCAATTTAATGAACTTGGAAATACTGAACCTTGCCAATAACCACATAGAAGAATTGCCAGTCAGTCTGTCGTCCTTGCCAAAGCTACGCATTTTAAATGTGTCCCTTAACAGACTGTACAATTTGCCAAGAGGGTTTGGTGCTTTCCCTGTATTGGAAATTTTGGACTTGACGTATAACAATTTAAAAGAACAGGTGCTGCCTGGAAACTTTTTCATGATGGGTGAGTAGCTCAGTAATATAAAACATCCAATATGTTAAAATTTAATGCTGATTTCAATATCTCTGAGGAAGAAGAGGACATTCTCGATTTGGTTAACTGTATCAAATGTTATGTTTGTTACCACAGAATTCTGAAATTAATGAACCGATTTTTTCAATTCTTTTTGTATTGGAAAGAATACATTTTCAAGTTGGTGTCATAGAAATTTCATTAAAATCAGCTTAGTAATTTGGTTTTTAAAGCAAAATAGCAGTATGAATATCACCTATATAAACAAAATTGCCTATTTTCCTGTCCTGTTAATTCAGTGGACGGTAAGAAAAAAATGAAATAAAAATTAAAAAAAAATTACCAAAAAGCAAAAATTAAATATTTTCTATTACAAAAGTAGTACTATGACTGACTGTGATAATGAGTGACTACACCCTAGTTGTTAGGGTTTGCCTACTTTCAAGCTCACATTCCCTCAAAATCAAAATCAAAATTATTTTTAGAGGGTGTCTGTTCAGATACATTCTCTGAGGATCTATTCAATTGTATTTTATGTATAACTAATATTTATATTTTTCAGAAAGCCTCAGAGCATTGTATTTGGGTGACAATGACTTTGAATTTCTACCACCAGAGATTGGAAACCTGAAGAATTTGCAGATTGTATGTATTTTTTATTTAATAATTCATAAATAAATGCTACACACTCAAGGGCCCTCATTAGGATAGTTACATCCTGTGTTGGGGGTCCAGAAACATACACATGACAAAGACAAACACACCCTGACTGGAAAACATGTCTGTATGGTCAGTACAAACATATGCTCCAAGCATGAATCGAACCCGCTAGCTGTGGCACTTAAGGCAGGTTGTCTACCGCTGCGCCACAACGTCGTCATTAATATTATTTGCACAGTTTTATCCTTATGACGTAAACAGACCTATATAAAACTTGAGGAAAATGAAATAATAATAACTTTTATTGTATGGGTACATAATAACAAAGATAATAATTATAATACATTTAATCTTAATTTAACGGCTTCTTATTATATATTCATCATCTCATTCAGAAAATATCGATTTAAGAGTGTGTTTTACATGTTGGTTTTATAAATGTGAAAGCTTGGATGGCTAGATGGATTTTTGTTACTATTTCATGCAAAAACTACTAAACAGATTTGAGACCTGGATGAACAAATAGGATATTTTTTATCTCAGAAAAATGTTGGGTTCCCGTGGGATCATCAAAAAATTACGTAACGCGAACGGAGATGCAAGCACATCTAGTGTGTAGTAATAAAAATATTGGTATTCTTATGTTTCATAGCTTTCAATGCGCGAGAATGATCTGATTGAAGTACCGAGAGAGCTTGGCCAGTTGGCTAGATTGAGGGAGTTGCATCTACAGGGCAACCGTCTTGTTGTCTTACCACCAGAAATTGGTAAGTCACATTGTTAATTAGTCTAAAGGGATACAGACTATGCTTACAAATTATACCATGTGGAAATAGTCTCAATGGTAATTTGCTCAAGTTTTTGTATGACGCGAATAATTATATTTAATCTATAAAGGCTTGTGCCCTGGGGATTTTTATGCGACGAATAGAAATAAACCTTCCTGTATGATGTAATTTAAAGTTAAAAAAGGACTGGCATACTGGCCAAAACAAACCGTCTGTGAAATTCAGTTTTATTTCTATTCATCACATAAAAATCCCTTGCCGTGCCATGCGACCAAAAGTCGCGGGCCCTAAAGGTACCATAGAATGTGTCCACAAATAATCCAGTTAGTATATAATAGACATTACAGTTTGCAAGATTGAACTAACGCCTTTAATTTCCTTAAGAATTCTTTTTACTCCTTTTGAGAAAATCCTTATACTTCATTTTTTTTTATGTTAGAAGTTGGCAAACAAGCATACGGCCCACCTGATGGTAAGTGGCTGCCGCAGCCTATGAGCGCTTGCAGCACCATTAGTAGGTGCCACTCGCGCGTTGCCAACCTCGAGATATTAGTTCTTAAATCTCGTTCGCCCAGTAATTTCACTAGCGTACAATGCCCTTCAAACCGGAACACAGTAGTGCCTAAGCACTACTATTTGGCAACAGAATATTGGACACTGCGGTGGTACCTACCTAGCCGGCCTCTTGCAACAAAAGACCTACCACCAGTGTTAATACGTATTTTCAAAAGTTATATAGATCATATGTATTTTTAAAAGTTAAACTGGATGGTAATTTTTAGTTATTTAACTTTTTCATTTTGAAGTGTAATAATGTGAATGTTCCTCTATTTCCCATTAAATTTTCTATGGAAATATGGTATATATAGTGACATCAATAATATTTGTCTGTAATTTTGTAGGCACCTTGGACCTGGCTAGTAATAAAGCAGTATTGAGGCTGGAGGGTAACTTCTGGGTTCCGCCAATTGAAGATCAACTGAAGCTCGGACCCTCACATGTGCTGGATTACTTGCGTTCAGAGACCTATAGAGTGTAAGTAGTATTTAAGTAAAAAAATGCTATATTTGATAAAAATAGTGTCCCTCCCAGACTTCATCCTGGTATACGTAATAAAATCTTATTCTGTTAATCCCATTCCCGATGGGGTTTAATCTTGTTTTTATTTTTTTATGTTAGAAGTTGGCAAACAAGCATACGGCATACCTGATGGTAAGTGGCTGCCGCAGCCTATGAGCGCTTGCAGCACCATTAGTAGGTGAAACTCACGCGTTGCCAACCTCAAGATATTATTTCTTAAATCTCGTTCGCCCAGTACTTTCACTAGTTCCATTTTAAGTAAAACCTAAATTAAAATGTTGCCCTCCCATAGGCCAATGCCTTTATATCTATATCCGAAAAGGCAAGACAAGGTGCTTGCTGTGCTTGCACCGCTCTAATGAACTTCTGAACATAGTGGCAGACAAAAGCCAGTATAATATTATTATTTTCTAGATTGTACAGCCGACACATGTCCGCCAAGCCTCCGCCACCTCCGCAGACGCTGGACAAGAGCAAGAAGGCCAGCCGTGCTCGCTCCTAAACATGACTACATAATGTAATCGCTTTTTATCTGCTATAGAGTCTGGAATACACATAATTTTAAAGTAACCTTTGTATCAGTGAATTTGTGAGTTTGAAATAATGAGTTCATACTCTTATATTACTAAGAATGTGTTAATATAATCAATATAAAAGTCAATATACCTAAACTGTAATTACGGGTTATTTGCATTGCGGTAACTCTTGTTGAATGTTACTATTAATAAAAAAACACCGAAACTATAAACAGTTACAGCTTTTTAATGTTTAACTAATGATCTTGAATTGGATGTAATAATTATCATTATTTCAATATTAATTATTTATAACATTAAAAATCATCACCATCATTAAAAATAACAAAAAATTGATATTTTTTTGTTTATTAATATTGAGAAAGTGCCATAGACTGACTTTCGTAATAAATTATTCTTAGAGATAAAATGTATTAAATAAAACTATTAATACAATAAGAAATATTTATTTTCTTAAAAATACACAACACAAAAATGCTATAAAAATATTTACACAAGTATGAAAACTATATTTATTAACAACATGGTGCTAACACAGTTAATTAAAGATTTATATGTAAATTAATTATAATAAGGAATAAATAAATACTAACGAAATTTGTGCTTTATTAACCCTTATGACATTTTAGAAAATTGTTTGAAATAAAAAAACGACCAGGTGCGTATCCACCTCGAACATAAAGGGTTCAAGTGTCTTCTATGGGGACCCCTATATTTTGAAATTACACTTGTTTTTTATTTGTTATTATAGCGGCCATAGAATCAAATCAGGCTAAGAGTATAAGTAGACCCTGTGTGAATACCGGGAATAAGTATTACGGTTGGTCTTCCTATTACGGTTTGTGAGATACAGCCCAATGACAGACAGACTGGAGGCTTAGTAATAGGGTGCATTGGAACCCTTTGAATACGGAACCCTAAAAGCGGGAGAGATTAATCAATCAGTCTCAGTGACATAATTTCTATAGTCATAAAAAGGTGACTTAAGAAAATTATTTTTGCATTTAAAATAATATAATTTTTTTACTCAAACACTAGTTTATGATTTTATATGAATAGACTATAGAAAACTGATGAGACACGAAGGCTCGTCTATAACTCATTTCAGAATTAATACTGTTAGATAAATCAACTGAAATTGAATTTGAAAATTACTTGCAACACGGACGGACGCATAATTGTGTAAGTTATACAAGTTATTTTGGCAAGAAATTTGTAAGAATAAATATTAGTTATTGAGCAAAATTTAGAACAAAAACATGCATTTTAAGCAGTTTTTAGTAATAGTATATATTAAAATACAGATTGTGACAATTTAGAACATCACGTTTAAATATTAAATAGCGAAAAAAAAAATGAGATCTGTAAATCATTAAATTATATATTATATATACAAAAAGCTTAAAGTAAATTCTAAATCAAACAGTGCCACTTGATTAACTATGAATTATTTATTAAAAATATTAATCCCACAAAGAAAACTTATTCAAAGCATTTATAAAACATACATATGCAAATATAACATACGAAATGACTCCAACTCGTATCTGTGGATGTAGAATAAGATTCATACATTAACCATCAAACCATTAGGCATATGTGAATGTTTTAAAATACCACATAGTGCTTAATATTTGTAGGTATGTCGCACCTTTAGAACGAAAACGCGACAAACAAAATCGAAAATTTAGTTATTAGCGTAAAATGACTTAAAACGAAATTCTCAATGTAACAATAGTCCAAACATAGCCATATTCGAGCGTAAATAACACGTAAATAACAAAGAAGATATGATATACGAAAGATTGTGCGGGTATCAATATTTTAAGACTTATTTTGTTGTTTCCCAAAAACTGCTTTTAAGTTACGTCGTTTTCGTTCTAAAAGTGAGATGTGTCAAATTTTCAAGCACAATCGGAAAACTGGTTTAGAAACATAAAGGACAAACATTTTTATTTCAAAAGAAAAATGAAACAAAAAAACTACATGTAGAAAGAATTTTTAGGCAAAGTTTTCATATAAATAAACCAAACAATATTAAAATCCATATATAATATGAATAAAACCACAAAAAGATAGATTAATTTTTTAAAGTATAGATAAATAAAAAAATCCTTTATGGTGGGAAGCCAACCGGCTCATTCGGTAAATGGGTTAACCGACTTCAAGTTTTGTTATATCATCTCCAAGACTTCTGGAACTTCTGGAGGAACTCTGATTTGTAAGTTTAAATCCTTTACTTAAGGATTAAATACTGTATTAGTTTAGTGTGTAAGTCGGTGACTATTTCTTCGTCCCGTCGAGGACTACATTAGCGCATTTAGTGGATAACATCAAATCACTCAATCATCATCATCGGAGGAATCATCATCAGATATCTCCATGTTTCTCGTAGAGTTCGCGACGGGCTTCACCCGTTCCATAGAGAACGCGTACGACTCGTAATTCATCACCTCATCATCGTTCAGATGCGAGTTCCCTTCAACGAAACTCGCGAATCTGGAAGAACGATTGTTTCTGTTTTGAAATTATAATTTTTCTGCATATAACTATTCAAGCGTAAGGAAAATCTACTTTATGAAAGGTCGGCAGATTTAAAATAAATTACCTGTCCGCGACATGGGATTTCTAGAATGCAGGTAGAAAAAGTGGATTTGAGTCTTTATTGCGAGACTTTCGGAAAAGTAGGACAATAGTAACAGTAGAGCCATATGCTTCTCTCAGCACAAACGGGCCGGGTCGGGGAGGTACTACCATCTCACAGAAAATCGGCGTGAAGTAACGTAATAGGTACTGTTGCGTTTCGACGAGTGAGACCGTACGAAGCCCAATCTCCCACCCCCTCTGTCCCCTATCCCTTCAGTTGGCAACGCGCATATGATACTTCAAAAATCGCGTGCGTTTATAGGTTGCGGTGACTGCTGCAACCGAACCGTTTGTTTGTTAACCATGTCATAAAAAAATTAATGAAAGTTGAACTCACTGCAAAGAATAAAAAAAAAAGTATGTTACAAAATAGAATCCTTTGAAACGTTAATTAAATCCAGCGAGTTGTGGCCAACAAAAAATAGCCTATAGGTGTAAATAATAATTACGCGAGGGCGGGATTGAAGGAGGTTCGTTGTACGTCTACCTCGCTCACACAGCGGACGGGTGTGAGTGTTAGAGCGGGAGCAAATGAGGGTACGACTGTCTCGATCAAACAGCGGAAGGGTGTTAGTGTTAGAGCGGGACCAAACGATGATAGTTTCGTCTCGCTCACACGGCGGACGGGAGTGAGTGTTAGAGCGGGAGCAAATGAGGGTACGACTGTCTCGATCAAACAGCGGAAGGGTGTTAGTGTTAGAGCGGGACCGAACGATGATAGTTTCGTCTCGCTCACACGGCGGACGGGTGTGCGTGCTAGAGCGGGACGGAGCACTCACCGCTTGGCGTCGTGCAGCCGCAGCATGATGCTCCACTGCTTGCAGTCGGGGCTGGAGCAGTACTTGCGCAGGCTGTCGAGCGCGTGCTTGGTCTCGCGCGCTCCTTGCTCGTAGTACTCCTCGCTTGTCAGCAGGCGCGCTTTTGGCGGGAACTTGCGTCGCCTGACACGAACCAAACATATTCTACTCAATATGATAAATGTGAAGGATTGTATGTTTGAATACTTAGTGACACCAAAACTGCTGTTATGATTTCGATGAATTTTACCACACAGATAGCTTATTATCTGGAATAACACACAGAATACTTTTTAACTAATTTTTAAAAAATGTAAGGTTTCTGTGGCATTATCACAAACGTGCTAGATGACGTATTAAATTTAAATGAACGAAGCCGCAAGCCGATGCTAGTCACTATATAGTATAAAACAAAGTCGCTTTCTCTGTCCCTATAGCCCTATGTATGCTTAAATCTTTAAAACTAAGCAAAGGATTTTGATGCGGTTTTTTTAATAGATAGAGTGATTGAAGAGGAAGGTTTATATGTGTAATAACATCCGTTAAATAGTGAAGAAATACTGTTATGTTTGAGGTTTCTAATGTGATGTCGTAAATAATTACATTTTTTCCGCTTACATTGCAACAAACGCAGGTTGAACCCTACGAGATTTATCAAAATAATATATTTTATATCCGTGCGAAGCCGGAGCGGGCCGCTAGTTATTTATTATATTATATTTGTCATATTTAGTTTTTAATATCACAATATAAAAAATCAATTCAAAACGTAACGTACGTGTAACGACTTTGAGAAGGAGAAATTTTTATTATTGTCGTAAATAATATCTAACTTAAACCGCTTTCCCCGATCGCTACTTACCAATAACCCTGGATGGCGTACAGAAGCGACTTTGGGAAATACTTCGTTGCAAGTGTGATGATTATGACACCCGCTGACGCTTCTTGATACTGACTGCTGAAGAACACCACAAAAACACCAACACCCTAAAATAAAATATTTAAAAGTTCTATAGTGACGACGTTGTGGCGCAGTGGTAGCGAACCTGCCTTAAACGCCACAGGTCGCGGGTTCGATTCCCGCTCGGAGCATAATATGTTTGTATTGAACATGCAAGCATATTTTCCGGTCTGGGTGTATTTGTCCTTGTCATTGTGAATGTTTCCGGACCCCCGACACAGGATATTACTATCCTAATGGGGGCCGTTGAGTGTGCAGCGTTTATTTATTTATTTATTTATAGTGGAATCAGCTTCCGCCGGCGGTCTTTCTGAACCGATACGACTTGGGAACCTTCAAGAGAAGAGCGTATTCTTTCCTTAAAGGTCGGCAACGCGCCTGCATGCCTTCTGGTGTTGCAGATGTTCATGGGCAGCGGTGATCACTTAACATCAGGTGAGCCTCCTGCCCGTTTGCCCCCTCTTCATAAAAAAAAATTATGCCGTGACGGCAAACGGCATGACGCTCTCTTACGTTTCTTTTGTTAGTATCTATAGTATCTAGTCTAGAGTAGACGCTCATACACATTTTGTTGATCCTTTGTGCCTTTATAATAATTTTATACTATATTTCATCATCATTATAAATTCTACCATCTTAGACGTTTCACACCTACCGACTTTCCCGTGACGTTCACTTGCGATTTTTTTCTGTCTGTGAAACTTGAAACCTACGAATAAATAAATTATTGAAACCAACCTGCAACGTCCACATGACCAGATCTTTACTCCTCTGGTTCTTCGGCGGTCCGATCCTGTAGCAGATGACGAAACTGACGAAGCCAACGAGTAACGTGTACCAGAAGAGGTACGCCTGATAAGCCGCTACGATGTTACGTATATTCTCCCATATTTGCTGAACTATATACACCCCTACCGTCCAACCGCCGATTAATAAGCCATAGGTTAACGTTTTCTGGAAATGCATAAATAATGGTTGTTTAACTAACAGTTAAAAAATTGTGGTACAAAATAGAAGGAGGTTCTCAATTTTCCACAATTTTTTTAATGTATTTTTTCGATTACTCCGATAATGTTGGACTGATTTGGTGTTTTTTTTGAAGTGAAACTTCTTTAGAATCGTTGTGATTTCAAACCGAAAAAAACGACAGGTAAAAATGTGTAGGATGAAGCCGGCAAAGAATGAGACAGAAATATACATATTTTATATATTCATCTCATTCTTCTATCGTGTGTGAATCGCACACACATTTTACACAGACAGACAGGTCGGTCGGTCGGTCGGACGGTCGGACGGACGGACGGACGGACGGACGGACGGACGAACGAACAGATTAAGCCTTTACTCGCTGACTAAAGAACTTTTAGCTAAAGAAGTTTTACTTCAATCGTGTGGTCTAAAGCACACTGTTTTTTTTTTGTTTAAAATGGTGCACTTTCTAGTGGGTCCCATTGTAATTTGGTCAGGGGATTCTTCAATTTTTACAGGCACACGTATTGCGATTTGACTATTTTTTATGTAACTAGCTCAATTGCTCCGGAAGATACTATCACACAGGTGGCCACCAAAACTACAGAATACTAATAAATAATTCGAGGGCTTCAACACCATTAGGTACTTTAATATTTGTTGCCTAGCTATTATTTGTAATTAAAAAGTAATAAGCCGCAACAGCTCAACGGGTACGGCCGGTGTTAAAGCGAGAATTGCGGGTTCGATCAGGACCCCTTTAGGCTATAGTCATATCCACTTCTAGGTCAAGCTGCAAGCTTATTAAGAGGGTTAATAAGAGTATTAGTAATTACTTGAATAACTAATGCTAATATTCTTTTTTTTTTTAAAGTATTCGAATTTCTACCACTCGTCGAAAAGTAGTATTATTATTTACTTACAACATTTTATTATTTGAAAAAAACTACTAAAATTCCTATTTTTTTTAAATAATAATAACATACATACCCTTGGTAAAAACTTGCTGATATAATACACTAGGACCATAAACGATGCTGACACGCCAATCATAATACCGCAGAGATAGAAGAAAACAGGATTTCCGCTTAACGTCTTTGATGTGAATATCAGGGCTATGCCCACAACCATAGCAAGAACCCGCCACAGATCAACCCCTGGAAGTAACGAGAACATATCGATCACACGTGCCTCCTTTATGAAGGTATTATATTAAAAAAATACCGGTCAAGACTGATAGGTTCCGCAGCTTTTTCAAAATTAGACGGGGACAAAATTTATATGACTTTAGCAGTTAACGTTTAAAAAAAATTTGCTTACTTTTTTTAACTTACCCAAAAATGTCTCACACATTGTAATATTTTTGTTTAATCCTCAGTTGAATATATGGAAAGCTAAACATAATTTTAATACTATAAATTACGACTACATAACTGCTATATAGCAGTATATAGAATAGAGCTGTTTTTTTAATTTCGTATACATAGAGCCAAGTCGTCGAGTAAAATGCCTGACAACGATATGACGAAATTATAAGGGTTCTGTTTTCTTCATTTGTCAACGGAATCCTAATAAACCCGTCTTAATCAACGGTCAAATGACTGGTTTGACGGGGATATGATTTTATGTCCTATATTGTAGGAATAAACAAGTTTTGATTATTTCAAAGGGAGAAAAAAAAATTGCAAAGATTTCCGTATCTGAGGTGGATAGCCGCCAAAACTCATTTTTTTTCGCTAGTTTGAATTTTTCTAAAAATACAAAAAAAAAGTGACAGTTCATCGTTTTTCAACGAAGTACAAAATAACTTATTGTTAAATCGCAATTGAGAAAAATAACACTAATAAAAACTTAGAGCTTGGCCAGGAAGACTGTTTTTCTTTAAGTCTCTCTTTCGAAATTTATACCAGATACTGAGGTCTATGTTCCTATTAGTTGTATCAAAGCGCTGAGTCAAAATGATAAAAGGATATGGGCAAATTTAGATTTTCGTGAAAAATTGTAAGTTCCAAAATTTACATTAATTTAAGGAACCTTACCCTTTATCCTTAAAGGGTTTTATTTAATTTAATTTAATTTAATTTTAGGGAACCCTTCGTGTGCGAGTCCTCGCACTCGGCCGGTTTTTTAATGTTTTAAATGGTGTACGATACAATTTTAGTCGTATTATTCTCTTTAAATAGTTCAGTGCCATCTTCTATCTAAACAAGGACACATCCTATGCGAGGTAGGAGCTATTGAAGAAAATAGTAATTTTGCCCACAACAAAGAAAATTGTAATACATTACTATTAAGAGATGGACAATTTTTGAAACAACCCCAACAACAAATTTATAAGATTTTTAAAAGTAACTCTTTAATTTTTTGGCTGCAGTTGCTAAAAAGTACCAATAGAACTCACAAACATTTTAAACAAAGATCTTTAGAATTGTTTCAAACAATATTCATACAGTATACGTGTAAATCTGACCACTATCATGGCAATAAAAACAATCAAAAGTTATAAAAACATATCTCACACATTGATCCCCAAAAATTCAATATATTTTGAGATACGGAATCTGTAGTTTATAAGGCAGACATTCATTTAGTTCCTAAGTATATATTATGCTTCATTTATCCATGTAGCATTTACATAATATAGTTTACTATTGAAAATTGTCAACTTATTTCTTCTTTTCTAAAAAATAATAACTTATATTGTACAGTCTACTCACTTTGTATGTGGAGCTCAATCGAATGTCTCTCTTTTGTGTTGATTGCCATGCAGGTGGGTGTGAAAATATCCACCGATACAGACTTATAGGTTTTCTTCTGGAAGGGATTGACAACTGCCCACCCATAGCTATCCTCTGTGTAGTCTTTGTACACTTGTTCCGGATTATCAGCAATGTACTGGCTGAACTCATCATTTTTTATCCTTATGTGAAACTAAAACAAGTGTATTTATTACTTTTTTTTTAATTTATGATATTGAATGAATGGATAGGGATGAAATTGGATATTTATGTAGCTTATATATACTGATATATAGCTACATAACTATATAATAATAGTATGAGAATAGGGAAATCTTAACCTATTAAACACTCCTTCTTCATGTCTTCTCCATCATTACACGCTATCAAAAATCTCTCCTATTAGACATTTTATAAAGTCATAATAGAATAAAAAACAGAAGTAATCTGTGCTCAATTGTCACAACTGAAAGCCATTATTCTAAGAATTGAATTGCTAGCGTTTTCACAAGGAACATTGTAAACCAAATTTCTCAAAATTGTATTTTTAGAGTAATGTAGAACTAGATCAGTGAATTTCTGACTTAAAACTAACATTAAAATCAATCAGTAGTTACATAAATGCAGTTTCATGAAACTATCATGAATATATTATAAATACTTTAAACATTAAACCTTCTCCTGTAATAAATCAAAAATGTTGGTTCATCCTAAAAATAAAGTCCATCAGAAGAGAGAAGGATAATCATAGCAAAAAGTCAGTAATTCAATAGATGCTCATTTCTATGAATTCTAAGACAATAAAACTTGTCTATTAAACCAATGAAGTATGTTTAGAGCAATTTGTAACTTTGAAACTAAAGAAATAGAACTAAATTAAAAAATATATAATCTTACCTTAACAGTCTGCCACAAGGTCAACAAATTTTTCGGAGTTCCAGTATAGCAATATATATCTATAGTTTGTTTCTGAGGTTGTACATCGCGTTCTATTATGGTGGGTCCACTAAGCCAGTGAACTGAAAATTGGTGAATTTGTGGTTTAAATTATTCTTAAATTACTATCCATCATTTGTTATAGTAAACCAACTGATAGCAGATAAAGATATATGTAAGATATCTCCAATTTAATTTTAAATCGTACTTTTGAATTACGAGTATGAACTATTTTAAAGACTAAATTTTTCTACTTTTTAAAATAATTAAGGCTTATAATTCTCAAGGTCAAACATTTAATTTTTTAACAACGACATTTGAAAACGAATAAATTAAAAGACCACTATCTTACCGTCGTATTTCAAAGAGTTTACTTCTGCGATAACAAATAATATCAACACAACAAAGCGAACGTCAAACTCCATATTATTTACAAAAGTTAAATGTAATCATACAATTACTTAGTAAAGTGATGGAATGTATTCGCAATTCTAATACATAATCAGTTAGCTTATAATACAATTATTTTGTATATTATTTCCTAGTTCTTCGCTTCTGAAATCTAAAAATAAAGATCGCTAGATAGACAGTCAACAGTGGCTTGACAAATTGACATTGACATTTGATTTGACAACACAGTTTTATTCTCTATGGTTATCAACTTATCATTATGGCCTTCATTTATGTTTTCTCTTGATCAAGAGAAAAGTATATAATATATAAGTATGGACATTTGGTTCTTTGTTTTCAAGTTTTTATTGTTTATTTACTTAGACCACCTCGTTGTCCCATTAACCAACTTACTGGCCTTACATGATCTTGCCTGTCGGGAAAATATATAATGGATCTAAAAATTGTTTTTAGAATCCATTTTATCATAGTCAATATAGCTTTGATCGTGAATGGAATTCCATAAAATTGCCGATATGCGGTGCTAAACGGTAATAGAACTGGTTATACCTTATAATATATGCCTTATATCTTTATAAAAAGGAACCTAAGTTGCTTGGGTATATATTTTTTGTATAATTAATTAGTTTTCTCTCGATAGATGTTGATTTTTCTATAACCTCAAGAACTTTATATTATCACTTAAAAAAATCAAATAAGTAGGCAATATTCGAATAGTTCGCTATGATATATTCAAATTTAATCCTTTACTATAGAAAAATATTGAAAGCTGCGCTGATTGGTCAAAAATTTAGTAAGGTGTTCTAAGACAACTGCGCAGTATAAAAATGTTTGCGTACTATTATTTTGCGATAGTACCATAAATCTACAAGAATAGACCACGCTATAAAAAAGAAAGTTAGTAGACGGTTTGATATAAAGAGAACGAATCGTAATTCTTGTCTGATCTCTTTGCCGGTCCCACGCGGATTTGGCGCAGCGAGAGGACATGAAACTACTTGAGCGCACGTTCCCCACTCGCCCAACTGGAAGTCTAAAAAGAGAGGCAGCTGCTGTAAAGAGAAACAAGTAGCGTTGTAAATCCTTCTCTTTTTACAAAATTAAAACATAGCAAGCCCAATTCCCCGTCTAAACGTATAATATGTATATTAGGGTGATTCAAAAAAAAAGTTTTCCCATAAGAATTACATGGGAAAATTATTTTTGCTTCTTCTGATTTTTCTTGCTAGCCCGTCGTGGGTCATAAAGCAAATTCTTCCACGTATTTTTGTAGAGAATTGAACGCTCTACAAAAAAAGGTCTCTTATGATTTTTTCCAAAACAAAGTTATAATAACTTTTAATTTGATAGGTTTCGGATCCAAAGTAATAAAAAATATAAACCATCTTTTTGTATAAAAAAAAATTTATAAAATAACGCCTCTATTTGAAATCCAAAGAAGCCAGAGCTATCTCATATTATGCAAATGATGACAAAGGATTAAGAGTTAATAAAAAAAAAGTTAATAAAAAACATTCAGTAATTATCTTAAATTTATTTGGTAAAGCATAACACAAAAGTCATGTATTATAGGCATGAAAAGGCACTCACGTTAAATCTGTACTCAATTAATTGTACTATAAAATACATTTTAATATTACATTTAATAACTCTTAACATCGATTATGAAAAAATAGGAATGTTTTATCGAATACTGCTGAAATAATAAATTCAGTGCGATAAAATTTATCAGTAAGGGACCATCCATAAAGTGACTTCACACATTCTTTAGAAAAAAATTCAATAACATTTTATATTGTTTAGATATGTCATTAATGGGGTTGCTGATGGTACTACAACACTAAATATATACTAAATTTTGTATTGTATTTTTGGTTTGTCTACAATATAATGCTGAAGAAATTAATAGTAATAAATATTTTTGTATGGATTGATGATTTGATTTGATTGATCAATCAAATTGCGATTCAGCAGGAAACTCAGCTAGAATTCTTGCCATTTCCTGTGGACATGATTTGTACAGTTTTAATTATTTGTAAATATAGTTAATTAGCTAGTATTGAATTGTAAATATGTTGTAATATTGGTTGTAAATAATTTATAAAAATCATATAAGAGTTGTTCTCAAGAAAACAAGCTTGCAGATTTAGCAACCTACATATAAAATAATGATGTTGTTCAATATAAATAACTATAACTTTCAAATAATGCTATGTGTGTGGTATTTGTGGATAGCCCCTAATACCAAATCGTTTGTAACCAGTCTTTTGCATTTGGAATGCTACAATAAATACTTCTCACTATAATTCACCTATAAAATAATCACAGTTATAAATTTCATAATATATCGTGCACTGTAAATAAATATAAAATATTTTAAAATTTTCTT
This sequence comes from Hestina assimilis, assembly GCA_023373885.1. NCBI lineage: Eukaryota > Metazoa > Arthropoda > Insecta > Lepidoptera > Nymphalidae > Hestina > Hestina assimilis. The sequence continues at coordinate 13,976,085 of CM041746.1, read as the reverse complement.
TTTTTTTGTATTAGGCACTTGTACTTCATAATGAGTGTTTTAAAAATATATCCTATTATCATTGACATACTATAAACTAAGAACCGGTCTTTCCACACACAAAAAAAAGTCTAAGGCTTCGCTGGTGCTCTCTTAATTTTAACAAAACTACTTTTACTGAGGAGCACCAACTAATGTTTTGACATTTCTTTAGCATGAAAAAGCCTGTCCGTATATAATAAGTCTATGTCTATTATATAAATTTTTTCTAAATTTAAAAGCTTATGGCTAGGAAAGTGGTGATGTAATATTATATTATGGCTATTCGCACAAAACTTGCTTAAATTGAATATAACTTCGAATAAAATTTCATACTGGTCATAATTTTTAATTTTGTACCTTTTTTATAACATATTAGCATAAATATAGCAACGAAATGCTACAAGTTGTTTATTCTTTTGTTAGTATAGACATGATTTTAATAATTTACTAATATTTTTATGTATAATTTTTAGATATAATAATATTCATAAAAAAATGTTTTATACAACAGTTTTCGATACCTTAGTATTACAAAAAATCATAACCTTATAAAATTAAAAAGGATTTACATATTATAATGTTAACTGTCTTTTGACATCTTTTAATACTATTTTTATGTCAGCCTTTCTATCCTTGGACGGGGGCCTTGATGTGACCTATATACATACCTGTTGTAGTCATTGGTCCTTCTGACCAGATATTTTTTTAGTATAATTTTGTAAAGAAATAAAATATAAAAAATACCATTTTCAAAAAGTACAATTCTGTTAATAAAAGTAATATAATATAGTTCTAATACAAAGCTCCACTCTCCTTACCAAGTTTTTTACTATTACAATTGTGTATTAAAATCACAAAATAACTACGGTGGAATAACCTTTTAATTCATATATTGCACTATGTGCCTATATAACGGTGAAGGCACGTTGAAAGCACTAAGTTACTCAATGTATCTTACTTCATATATTATTATAGATAGATCGGTTCGTGCAGTAAGGCTTCTTGTTACCTGAAATGAAAATTATGATAATTACAATTCATGCTTACTTATGATTCAGTAGATAAAAAAGGCTTAGACTATCCTTATATAAGAATAGCGTTTCGAGTTTTTAACCGACTTCAAAAAATGGAGCAGGCTCTCAATTCGACTGGGTGAAGCGATTTTGATGTTTCTTTATTTATTTGAAAGCTAATGCTTTTTTATCCAGTTCTTACAAAGACATCCATTAGAAAACCATATAGGTACATAAGTCTTAAATTTGCATTAATCAATAATTCGTTACTAGACACCGTTGTGGCGTTGTGGGTAGCGAGTCTGCCTTTAGTCTCGACGGTTGCGGGTTCGATTCCCGCTCGGGCAGATGTTTGTTAAAATTTCCGTCTCGGTCTGGGCGTTTGTCCGTGTGGGTCTCCCCACCGTGCCTCGGAGAGCACGTTAAGCTGTCGGTCCCGGTTATTATCAATAAAAATCTGATAATAGTCGTTAACTCTTGATAAGTAAATTGCTCTTATCCAATGAGTTACTGGTTCGCTCTTAGGGTTGCGGGGGTCAGATGACAATCGCTCTGTGTAAAAACTAGTAACCTGTCAAATCCGGATAAGAGTAATAAGCAGACCCTGGGTACATAAAATACCGGGAATAATGCTAGGATGAAGAATAATTCGTTACTAAAAAGTATTAAAAAAAAATTACCGATTTCAAGATTGAAACAAAAAAAAAAATATATATATATATATATTTTCGACAACAGAAGTCGGTGCCCTATGTCTTACTTAGTACCGACTTATATTGTAGAAAATATTTAACTTTTCTTTTTAGTTTTGAAATTATTCATTTTGCCATAAAGATAAACTTGTCTACGTTGCGTATCTTAAAAGAAAATGTGATATATGTAAAGATGAGCTTGCTTAAAAATTAATTTTAACATGTTAATTTTCCCTCCTTGAGACTCGCGCCTGACCTAAACAATCCTATTTTTGAAATCTAGCCGTTAGTATTTGTTTATACATTTCTTCAATGCCACTTTTGGGTAAACACAGTAACTCTGTGGTGGTATGTGTGGCTGTGTGTGGCGGGGTGGCGGGTACCGTCTAGTGCGCGCGCGCGTAGGGCGGGCCGCTGTGGCGCGCCCACTCGCGCTCGAACTCGTGCTCGAGGATCTCCGCGCCGCGCTTGCGCGTCAGCCCCGTCTCCTCCAGGCTCAGCTCGCACATCTGCATGTCGTCGACACCTGCGGACGGGTACGTGTTACACCTGAGGTAGGTACCAAGGAGCCCCTTGGGCGCTCTCCTGAGCCTCCCCTCCCCTTTTTATCTACGTTGGCAAGCGAACATACTGTATTTTGTTTATGCCTCCCACGAACCATTGTGGGACTAAAAGAGTAATAATAAAGACGTGAAACAATTTAGTCGTGTCCTTCATTGACACGCCTCTACATGGTGACCCTGCCAGGATACACACACTGCAACTACTAGATGAAGTCGTTCAGAGCCGGAGCGTGCGTGCGTGCGTGTGTGCGTGCGTGCGTGTGTGCGTGCGTGCGTGTGTGCGTGCGTGCGCGTGTCGTACCGGCCTGCAGCAGCACGGGCGTCTTGTCGGGGTGCAGCTCCATCTGGCGCGCCACGTACTGGCCGTCGAAGTGCGCGTACCACCAGCCGCGCCGCTCCTCGCAGTCGGCGCCGGGCCGCACGAAGGGGATGCGGAAGTAGCGGTGCCGCGCGCCGAGGATCTCGCCCTTCATCGGCAGGCGGGGCGTCTTGGCTGTGGGGTGAAATACATACGTATTATAATACCTTGTGCCTAAAAGCAACTACACAACCTGTTACACTATTTTTGTTGTTGTAGACTATTTTTAGAGTTATTAAGCCTCTGCTGTGCTTCTGGTCGTCTGCCAACCGGCTGTATCGCACGAAACAGAGTTCAAATTTTTAAAGAATATTTATTTCTACTAAAATTAAATTTTTAAAAACTTTATTTAGATTTATTTTTAAATTTTAGTTTATTTCATTTAAGAAATATATGTACACAGGAAATTTTTGGTTGTATATAATAAGCTGTAACAGATAGTTGATTCGGCTTCGCAGGAGGCGAAACTAAGGACGGAATCAAATTTAAGCCCCCGTGAGGGCTGCCCCTTTATCACGGCTGAGTCTCTGTACTCGGCCCCTCCACCCGGTGACGCTGTCAAGGCCTACTAGAGCCAACAGCAATACACATTCAGAAAAAAAAAGAAAAGATAGTTGAAATAATAGATTGTATACTTCTATGGTTCCAATAATATCATCTGTACATTCATATTTTTATTTAGTGATTCGGAATCCTTTATATGCGAGTTGGACACATCCCTGGTTGTTTTTAAAAAATTTACAAAAAAAAATTAAAATGAATTATTATTAAGTATTTTAAAATTTATTAAATAAATAATAAATAAATAAATAAATAAACGCTACACACTCAACGGCCCCCATTAGGATAGTGATATCCTGTGTCGGGGGTCCGGAAACATATACAAGGACAAGGACGAATACACGCAGACCGGAAAATATGCTTGCATGGTCAATACAAACATATTATGCTCCGAGCGGGAATCGAACCCGTGATCTGTGGCGTTTAAGGCAGGTTCGCTACCGCTGCACCACAACGTCGTCAAGTATTAAGCAAGACACAAAACATGATATGTGCGGTATAGTTACCGGCGTCGAGCACGGACTGCGGCGCGCGCTCCTGCTCGGCGAGCGTGCTCTTGCGCGCGTTGCGCGCCTTCCACGCGTGGTACACCTTGAGGCGCCGGTGGAACTCGTGCCGGCACGCCTGACACACACACATGAGCAAATACCCCACTTAGTGACAAAGCCCACTACCCTCCCGAATGGCCGAAACCACCCTATCTTTATTTTTTTATATTAATAATTTGGCAAGCAAACACCACTTGATAGTAAGCGGTCGCTGTAGCCTATGAGCGCGCTCAACACAACTAGTAGATGCCACTCACGTGTTGCCAACTCGAGATATTGGTTCTTAAATCTCTGTTGCCCAGCAATTTCACTAATCTTCAGTGCCCTTCAAACTGAAACCCACTTTGACACTGCGGTGGTACATACCTAGCCGGCCTCTTGCAACAAAAGACCTGCCACCAGTGTGACTGATTGCACTGGTGGAATAATATCTGCTGACAGAGATTATCCCAGCAGCGGGCGATGGGGTCGTCACGCCCCGACGCCGATAAAGGAGAGCGTAGTATAGAGATATCTATCTCACAGTCTTGATACATTGCCTTCAGTCAGTGAAAGCACCGTAGATCCAAATATTTATTACATATAACTTTATCATCTTTTTTCAGTCTTTATGGTTGGTAACACGCAAGCATAATACCTGCCCTCCCCATAATATTTCTATTTGTCCATAACTTTACTGCACTTTACAGGAAACAAGTACAACTTGGCTTCAATTTCAATTTTACTTAGTGTATCTACGCTTATAAAATTTCTAAATAGAAGGTATTTAATTATTTTGATTTCAAGAAATCATTTTTCAATTTCATATAAGTTATGTTATAATATATGTTATATATATATATATATATATATATATATATATGTTCATGTACCTCTAAAAGCTCAATATCACAGGATGTGTTGATGGTGTCCCTCAGCTCGGAGTACTTCCACTTGGACAGGTCGTACTTCTGTTTCCCCTGCAACGCCTGCTGCATGCGCACGCGCTCCGACCTACATACAATATATCATACCTATTTGTTTTTTTTAAATAGTGATTCTCAATACAGTACTAACTTTCTCTGAACGTTTATTCTCGTGACCTGACTAAGTACATTTGAAACGCAAAGAACTTATAGGTTCCCGTCACCAACATGCTAGTGACGTCAGTCTGCCGAACTGGTGACGTTGAGCGGCCTGTGTACATGAATACGCATGTATACACTATTATAATTTTAATTTATCATGTGAGTGTTTGTCTCTTTGCACGAGATTTTTTTTAACTAAAATGTATATGAAATTTTAATTATGCATTCTATAAATAATATTAAATTCAAAAAATAAAAAAATACTAGTTTTGACTCCCATGACTGCCTATATTAAAAATAATTTAAATATTTCTGTTTCTCTTATGCAGTTTTAAATTATACTGGCGAATTTATTGTATAGTTTGTAGTATAGAAATAAACTTTAACCATTAGTGTCATTATAAATTCACAATAGTTTTATTTAAGTAAATCTAAGGTCAAGAGAATATTCAATTTCAGCTCATTTACATATATTTTTATTAGTAAAGTTGGTACTGTATTGCTTCTTAAGTTACAATTAAAAATTATACTTAAAAAAGGTTATATACATGCTATATAAATCATAATATCTAAAATACTACTAAAATATTACATTATCAGTCTACAGTATTTATTATAATTAATTATAGCTAACATTTATTATTATTTAATGAAATTAATCTTATTGTTATTAACTAAAACCACGTGCAAATAGATATAGTAAGCGATAGCCGAAGAGTTAGAAGTTAGTTTTGTTAAGAGTCCTCTTTCAATATCACATGATATAATCCTAAATTTTTAAAATTATATAAAAAATAATATTTATTTTATTAAGGAATTATTTAAATTTCAATTGGTTGATACTATTTGTAAGATTGTAATATATGCTCCTATACAAATAAATAAAATTGAAGTGTCTGTTTGTAATTCTAAATGAACAGCTTCTCACTAAATGCATATAAGAGTATAAACGGTACATTTTTCAAATATTTGTCTGTCTGTCTGTTTTTTCCGGCCAATCTCTAAAAAAGCTGGATCAATTTTAACGGTGTTTTCACTGTCAGATAGCTGATGTTATGTGGAGTAACATAGTACCTACATATTTTTATTTTAAAGCTCCGGGCGCAACTAGTAATACATAAAACAAACAAACAAAGTAATTATAATGGTTCCATTTTTGCCATTTGGCTACGGAACCTATTAGGCTTACATATATTATTTGATATGGTGAAATTACAATATTATCTAATTAATTTCAATATTGTCTAATTTATATAATTAGACGGTTAGGTTTTTGTCTTTAATTTACCTTTCATAATAGTTATCTTCATTAAAAGCCTGTTCAAGATTTATGCTGATATATTATAAGATATAAGACAAGACTTATTTTCAGTTAATATAGATTGTTGGATCAACATTTTAAAATAGTTTTAAAAAATCGCTCAGACAGCGACGGTATCCCACACTCAGTATCCGAAGATACTGAACGAACGATCATCGATGACTGATAGCTGAGAGCTACCGTCCGCCTCACGCTCAGGACACCGCGCCACGTCTCATCATCGCGACTGGTACGATCTCACATAGTGTGAAGATCTCGTGAAGAGCTTACTATAGAAATGATCCTATGAAGTAAGGTCTTAATGTTATTGTCGAAAATTTTTTGATGTCATCAAACCATTGATAATCTGGCCAGCGCGATTCAGCTGTTTATGTGCTGACATCTAGTGAAGAAATTTTGTAATAAACGGTTTAGTTTTGTGTTGAAAGCGACATCTGCTGAGAGTTTTTAGAAATAATGTAAAGCGCGCTTTCTGAAATGATTCACTTATTTTCTAGTAATAAAGTAATCAGACTGAGGATAATACGATATAAAAATATTTAGGATCGCTATTTTACATCAACATAAATTATTTCCTTTATGATAAAAGGTTCTGTAATTTTTACTACACTTTTTGCAATTTAAGATTCTAATTAAATGACATTTTTGGGGGGATAAAATCAAATAAGTATATAATTGAGTTATTGCGCGGTAGCATCAGCAATCCCGGAGTCTTGGCAACGCTGAATTTATGCGTGCCGGATCGGTATGTGTGGCGGCGGCGACGGCCACAGCTGTTGGTCGAACCGCGCGCGCGTACCGGGCTGTTGCGCGACGCGCCCTGGACGCGGGCACTGCGCACGCTTAACATGGTTTCCGCTCAAATCGATATATTCCATTGTTCTGAGCGTGAATTCACGAAATTAACTTTATTTGTTCTGTGCTATTGTATAAATTAGTTTTAAAATTGCTACACTATCGCATTGGATATATTCTGTAAAGATAGATGTAATATGTTATCATAAATAAAAAAATAAAAAAATAAAAAAATAAAAAGGCTGAATACTGATTTTCTTGAGTTTAGCTGAAAAATAAAGGACTCTTATATAATTATGTAGTAATAGTGTTTCTCAAACTAACATTAGACGTTGTTCAATTGCCGTACTCAAACTCATACAATTCTTTGAGTACTAAGCAGATATTTTTAATTTTAAAATCTATTTTACACACTCCAAGGACTTTTTTAAAAATCTTTCTCAACAGTTTCATGTATAAAACCGATGATACTTATTTTTGATTACTATTTCAACATTTTGATGGTGTATTTTTAATATTAAAAGTATTTGTTTTCAATTTATTTATAAGACGATATAAATTAATTTTTATACTTAAACCGACCTGACTGAAACCTGATTTATATGTGATAAATCCACAAGCAGGTCAGGGACTATCTCTTAGTGCGATTCAAGCTAGGACCTTAACTGAGGTGCATCGCTATGACGTGCCATGACATACATATTGCATATACGTCATGAAACCATATAAAATCTGAATACTTTTTCTCCCTGAATTGAATTGGATCGCAATAGAATTGTTACTAAAAGTTCATGGTTAACTCCTTGATAAGTGAATATAAACATAAGTTATTTAAAAATAAATGCATGAAACTTTTTTATCATTAGTTTTAAAAATATTGAAAGAGGACGGAAGGCAGCGTGCAAGAGGTAACAAAAAAAAACGAAAAACGTTTTTTTCTTTAATTTATCATTCACTCGGTACCTGTTCAATTTATTCTCTCCGTTCATCGAGTCCATTGTTGGGAAACTGTGCAAACACACAACATTACTTTATCGTGTACAAGCTATGTACAGGAAGATTGGCGGAATTTTGTGGACTTAACAACTAATATATAAATCTCGTATCACATTCGACTAAAAATATAATAAAAAATGTGTTAATTTAATTTAAAAGATACTTGGAAGTATCACAGCGTGTTGTTAACCCGAGGGACAGGAGAGGGGTGAGAAGGGAAAAAGGAAGGAAACAGAAGGGGTGAGAGGTTGGGCCACAGGAGCTCTCGCTAATCGCACGAAACTCAAAAGTACAGTTACTTTAAGTCGATTTTATTTGACAGGATAGTACTTTCCCGGTCGGGCCGGCCCATTTGTGCTCGGAGAAGCATGGCTCTACTATCGTGAAAGAAATATAACACTTTAAACGCAAATACAGGCATTTACATTTAAAAAATTTATTGACCTTGATAGTCGAATGTGATATGACAATTAACGAACAGAAATTGACTGTTGACTAATAAATAACAGAAAACGTATTCCTAACTAATATGTAACATAAAATGAAAATAATTTTATCGTAAACAATTTATAATAATATGTTTATATTAAAATTTCAATTGAATAGAAACTATTGCCAAAACTCACTTATGTGTACAAATTGGTTGGCAAACTATCATGGCCGGATTTAGGAGGGCAACCGGGGTTCCAGCCCCGGGCCCAGCACAAAAAAGGGGGCGCCCCACAATAGACTTCGAAAAAAAATTTTTCAAATTAATAAACACTAGTAAATATATTTTCCTTTGTTACATACTAAAAGAATCTATTTGGTTGCACTGTCAATTATTTATTGAAAAATTCGACTGAAAAATTGTTCAATTTATTTGGAAAATAATTTGGGGCCTGGGGGTCTCTAAATCCGGCCCTGCAAACTATAATAAATGAAAATCTCTTATGAACATAATTATGTTTATAGTCTGTATAATATAAAATAAATATAAAATTTATATATGGCATATATATATAGTGTATGATATTTTGTGTACATATCTGTTTGTTACAAATAAGAACATACCTCCTAAGTTGCGGAGGCGATCCTTCAACGTGTCCGTTGGTCTCTTTGGCTAAACGAACCGCCATTTCGTGATCTCTGCGTTCTTGTTCCAGTCTGTAATTATGTACAAATATTATATGATTATTTTTACACAATTTTTTTAAAAATGAAAATTACTTTAGCTGCAATTTTTGATAGGGTCTAAATATATGTATTCACGTCATCGACATGCTTCATGTGACGTGTTACGTCAGATTGGTGAAGCGCATGCGTCTGGATTAATGTTAATAATTTCAGTTTACAAATTATGGAATATTAATTATTTATGTTATTTGAAATGTATACAGTTATCCCGAACTTTCAAGTTTCACTTTTATTGGCAATTTTCATGACTGCCTACTAAATTTTTTACTGAAGGTCCATTTTCAGTAAAACGGTAGTACTGCTTTGGTCATTCCATTTCATTTGTCAAATTGAAAGCAATAAAACTCGGCGGAAAGTCAAGGGCGATCCTTTGACGTTCCGCTGAGGTCGCGGAAACAACCACGACGCCCCGGCGGTAAGGCCCGCCACCCGCGCCGCACCTGTCGCGGTCCTCCAGGTCCCGGCGCGCCGCGTCCTCCAGCTGCGTCTGCAGCGCCAGCGCGGCGGCGCGGTCGGCCTGCTCGCGCCGCAGCCGCTCCGCCTCCTCCGCCTTGCGCCGCGCCTCCATCTCCGCTTTGCTGCGGGTACGGTCATTGACAAACGTCTTACAAAAATGCTCAGCGATTGCCCGAGCATTTCAAACTTTTAAGATTAGAAGAACCGTGATTTCATCTTATTTAAATAGTTTTTTTTTATTAAGCTATTGCATAGCTTTTATCGCGGGCTTTGAGCGCGGCGATCGAATCAAGATATTCTGTAACTAAAAAAACCTACCACTCCACACAAGAAAAATTAATAGGAGAACATAAACGATAGAAGTGCAACGGAAGCTCAACCTATACTGGACGGAAAGTGAATTTGTATGAGACTGTCGCTTGTCCGACCATTTTGTTGACCCCTCAGGCTGCGTACTTGTAAATTTACTTCCGTGCTTTTTAATTGTTGCCTGCTACTTTCACTTACGTTTTTAAGATAATTTTTTTAGCAAATACCTCAATAAATTTATTGGTAAATGATCTTTATATAATACGCTATAAAGACTAATGTTCAATTTTCAAAAAAATATATATAACTTCTATACATAATTCTTATTTATGACAAGGAGTTTCGTCTTTAACTCAAAGAGAATTAAGGCGATTATTCTATAAAGTTAAACTTCCATATAAAATGTATCTATTGATGATGTACTTACGTTCCAAATTCAAATATTTTGAATTAGTTACGAAGTTTCTTGCTTTATTTCAATGAAATTTCAAATTGTATCTTATTGGCTTCGCATTAATGTTCAATTTCATTTGTATTTTAACTTTTAAAAACAGCCAAGATTTTATGTATTGCATAAGTTGATAAAAAATGCTATGCAATAACTTTACCGCGGCAATCCCCGAGTGCAACAGGTTTTTTATATAGTGTGAAAACGGAATTAGATATAATTTAATTAGTGTATCTTCTAAAATCAAATCGGGAGCGTTCTGATTATTTCAAGCCGCCGGTTAGGCTTCGGCTTCGGTTACCTTCGGCGAAATCGCACCTTAAACCGTCTAGTCTTTTGTCAATAGTTAGAGAAAACATCTTTAAATCGCTTCAATTACTAAAAATAAAATACTTTTTGCGATAAAATTCAACAATTATTTTTTTAAACCTTTAAACCTTTTAAAGTTACACCTAAACCCATATAACAATAAAATACACAGCACACTCACAGCCTGCGATGTTCCTCCTCCCGCTGGATCCTCTCCTGCTCCTCTCGCTTGGCTTGCTCGGCGGCGCGCATCTCCTCCTCCATCTTACGAAGCCTCTCCTGTTCCTCTCTAAAAATACATATAACAGATAGTCTTACTCATCACATTTTAATATTTAATATATAAAATATCTATGTATGTTTTTTGAAGTGAAACCATCTATCACCACCCTAAGCGATTTTTAGTAGCAGCAATAATTATGATTTAGTAGTAGTAGAGCGATGCTCCTCCCAGCGCAAATGGGCCGGCTCAATCGGGGATATACTTCCCTCTCACAGGAAATCAGCGTAAAGTAACAGTATCAGTAGGTACTGTTGCGTTTCGTGCGATGACTGAGAGCGCCGGAGATCAAATCTCCTACCCCCTCTGTTTTCTTCTCATCTCTTCTCTTCTATCGCTTTGGTTAGTACTACTTCAAGTATCACGCGCATTTATATGTTGCGATGACTGTTGCGATCTGGCGGACCATATGCTTGTTTGCCAACTATCATGACATAAAAAACAAACATATAACGACGTTGTGGAGCAGCGGCAGCGAACCTGCCTTAAACGCCACAGGTCGCAGGTTCGATTCCCGCTCGGAGCATATATGTTTGTATTGACCATGCAAGCATATTTTACGGTCTGGATGTATTTGTCCTTGTCCTTGTATGTGTTTCCGGACCCCGACACAGGATATCACTATCCTAATGGGGGCCGTTGAGTGTGTGTGCGTTTATTTATTTATTTATATAATATTACCCCCAAAGATGCAGATATGCTTTATTAAAAAGCAAATTTTGCGTATGTGTATGTTAACATGTATGTATGCACATGTTTGTGTGTGTTAATGTGTATGAATTTATGTGTGTATGAGAGCCTTTGTCGCTTTTGTGAATGTCGAGATGAGTTTTGTAGTGGAACAGTACAGATACTACTACTTCATGTTTACATTCCAACATCTGTGTGAGGGCAGCACTTTGCCGGTCGAGAGCCCCCATTCATGTCGTTTCCAATTATTTACTACACCAAATAATAGAACACACGTTTCCACGGAGTCACCGTTTTACTCACCTGTTCTTTTGATCAGCCATAGCTTTCTGCAGAGCGGCCATTTGCGTCTCAACGTCCTTTGTTAAATTCACATAAAGCTTGTCCATTTCTTCGCGTGATATGTTTTCGTTTTTCTGTAAAGAAAACATTTTATTATTAATAAAGCTTTATTTAATTGATGCGTTTGTGAGAATCAATAGAATCTCCTTACTTACTCATCCTCGTCTTCGCTCAGCGCAGCTACTTTGAAAACGGCTTAGCGGAGCGAGGCTAGGTTAATGAAGCGATTATAATGGTTTTTGAATGCTATGAAGTTGGCAAGCAAGCATACGGCTCACCTGACGGTAAGCGGTTGCCTTAGCATATGAGCGCGCGCAACGCCATTAGTAGATGCCAGTCATGCGTTGCTAACGAGAGATATTGGTTATCAAATCTCCATTGCCCAGTAATGTCACTAACATTAGTGCCCTTCATACCGAAACGCAGTACTGCCAAAGACACTAGTGCTTTGCGGTAGAAAATTGTACACGGTGGTAGTAGCTACCTACCTAGCCGGCTTCTTGCAACAAAAGACCTACCATCAGTGTGACTGATTGCACTGATGCAATAATCTCTACTGTGACAGAGATTATCCCAACAGCGGGCGATGGGGTCGTCACTTTCCAACGACGATAAAAAGCTAACAAAAAACCTGGTTGCCTGTAAAGTCAGTTTACGGGGGATATATTTACGGGATGACGTCATAAGAAAACATATTAAACGCTGAGGCCGATCAGGCTTCTCTAACGCTCGTTCTGCGATCTCGTTCGCACGATCAGCTCGGGCGGAACGTGACAATAAGTCATACTTTTTCGTGCTTGTAGCCGGCGTTCATCAATTTATAAGACGATATCACGTGTTATGCAAAGCCAACCTTCATAAACCGCCGCCTTAGCATCAGCCTAGAAACTCTGTCCACCGCACCGACGGCACGTAATACAAGCGCAGCATCGACGTTACGGCGTTGACATCAATCGGACGCTACCTCCGTAAGAGTGGAAGGCGGTGCGAGAATTACTTGATCTAACATCGATCGGTAATCACTTAGGTTAGCTAGTTATAATTTTTCCATGGGATTACTATACGTATTTATCGGCACTTTAAAATAGTTAATAAACTTACTTCGTGACTTTTCAATTTGGTTAATGTAAGGTTTGGGTGAAACCAAATTTTTTTAATACATTTTTTTATTGTTTTCTCAAATAATCACAGCAAAAGATTTGTCGCAAAGACTGCTAGCTAGCTGCGATTGGGTCCAACAACCGAAGTGTGAACAGAGGTACCTACAACTGATTAAAATACGGGGCCCGACAACCGAATAGTGTGAACAGAGGTACCTACAACTGATTAAAATACGGGGCCCGACAACCGAATAGTGTGAACGGAGGTACCTACAACTGATTAAAATACGGGGCCCGACAACCGAATAGTGTGAACGGAGGTACCTACAACTGATTAAAATACGGGGCCCGACGACCGAATAGTATGAACAGAGGTACCTACAACTGATTAAAATACGGGGCCCGACAACCGAATAGTGTGAACAGAGGTACCGACAACTGATTAAAATACGGGACCCGACACTCGACAAATGGAAACGAGCTCTCAGCCTCTAACTTGACGCTCATATCCGAGTGCGCCCACTTATCGGTGGGTTAAACTACTTTAGGCGCGGTCAGTCACTATATGGGTGATCGCATAGTGGTATTTCAGCTGAGCGTCTCCGTGCTTCGGAGGGCACGTAAAAAGTCGGCTCCGGCTGTTATCAATTTGATGACAGTCGATAAGTCAAGTTAAAGACCTATACGGGCGACCTGAACAATTCTGACACTAAGTTGGCCACTAACCACTCGATAAGAAGAAGAAGCCTCTAAATTGAATTACCAAATATTATCTAATTTAGACAGTCACTCCATACTTTTCAGTGAAAATAAAATGTAAATTACTTGGACATTTAAAAAAATTACATAAAAAAACCTGGTGTACTCGGGGACTGCCGCGGTAAAGCTATTGCATACAATTTTTAACAACTTATTTTTACTTTTATATACATAAAATCTTGGCTGTTTTTCAAAAGTTAAAATACAAATGAAATCGAACATTAATTTCAAGCTCATAAGATACAGTTTCGTCTATAATTCAAAATTTCATTGAATTTATTTTTTCATTGAAATAAAGTAAAACTTTATAACTAATTCAAAATATTTGAATTTGGAACGTAAGTACATCATCAATAGATACATTTTATATGGAACTTCTAACTTTATAAAATAATTGCCTTAATTATGTATAAAAGTTATATATTATTTTTTGAAAATTGAAGATTAGTCTTTATTAAAGATTATTTTCCAACACATTTATAGAGGTATTTTCTATAATTTTTCTTGTGTTCCACACTCCCCGTGTTAAGTTTTATTTTCGTTAAGGAATTTCTTGATTCGGTCGTCGCGCTCAAACCCTGCGATAAAAGCTATGCAATAGCTTAAAAATGGTATAATTTTCTGATTTTGTTACGCTGGCTGTTCTTAGGTAGAGGTTTCAATTTGGAGCTGATAGTAAGAATCTCACTTTCAACCGTGACCGACATTTTACAGAGACGCTTTAAAATACCACGTATCAATTAACCGCAAACTAAAGTCGCTTACCCCTCTGATTGTTGCGGGAGCCTTCAGTTGAAATATCATCTACCTATTTGACCGCACCTAGAGTCAGTTACCCTACTGACCGCTACGAGAGGCCTTTGACGGTACGTACCTTGATAGTGTCGCAGGCGGCGGCTATGGCGGCCCCGAGCCCGTCGATGTGGGCCCCGGCGGACTCGCGGCCAGCGCGCAGCTGCGCCGCCACTTCGCGCATGGCGGGCAGGCGCGCCTGCAGCTGGCGCAGCTTGGCCACGGCACGGATGCGAGGGCGGTGCCGCCGCCGGCACAGGTGGCCGCGCACCACGCGCTGCATCGTCACCAGGCACTGCCGCCGGTACAGGATCTTGTTCTTCACTGGGAATTACGTAACGACCATTTTAGATATTTTTTTTTACGAGAACACTGACATTTATTAAATCCCCTTAAATTTTTCGTTTATCTTTAGCATGTCTTTAGCATGTCGGATTACAGCTGGTCGCGGAGACTTCATTTATTTTTTTATTATTTGAAGTGAAACTTCTTTAGAATCGTTGTTATTTCAAGCGCATGCAACGAAAAAAACGACAGGTAAGAGACAAAAATACAAAAATGTGTAGGACGAAGCCGGCAAAGAGTGAGACAGAAATATGCATACTATTTTACATTATATATATATTCATCTCATTCTTCTCGACGACTCTCTTTCTTCAAGACGGACGGACGGACGGACGGACGGACGGACGGACAGACAGACAGACAGATTAAGCCTTTACTCGCTGACTAATTTTTGGTAAAGAAGTTTTACTTCAATCGTGTGGTCTAAAGCACACTGTTTTTTTTTTTTAATTTAAGAACGCAACTTTAATACCCTAATCGACTAATAAAAAAGTTAAAAGTTTCAGTTGTATCGTGGATTTTCAAGACCTTACTAATATTCCTATTGCCTCTTCAAATAATAAAGCGCTAGGATACGACAATAGCTCAAGGGAAACAAATCGAACCCGCAACTTTCGCGTTAACGAATCGGAATCCGATCCTTTGACCGTTAAGCTAGTGTGACTTCAATTTATCACGGCTGAGTCTTTGTACTCGGGCCCCCCGTTCGATGACGCTGTCAAGGCCAGTAGTGCCAAATAAATACAAATTTCGAAAAAAAAAATGACTTCAACTTGGATTATTTTCTTCGTCTTCATAGCATCATTCCCGGTATTTGCTCAGGGTCTACTTATATTATATTCAGATTTTAGGGGGTCACCAATTTTAACACAGAGCGATTTGCCATCTGACCTTAGTACATATTTAGAATTAAAGATTATTACCACATATTATGATGACAACCAAGACCGACACATTAACGTGCTCTCCGAGGCATGGTGGGGAAGCCCACCGGGTAGTGGGAATCGAACTTACGACCTTTATGTTTATAGGCAAATTTGCTACCAACACGCGACAATGATTTTGTGGTTTTATATTTTTAACGATGATTGGGAGAAATATTTATACATATTTCTTTCTTTCAAATACATAGGATATGAAAGCTGGTATCGTTTATTGCAATAAAGGTGCCTTATTAAAAATCGTGACTAATACGGTCAAAAGCTAAAAATAAGACGACTCACACTTTATAATCGACAAGACAGAGAATATCCCCCGTCGCCAGCGGCTCTTGACCAGCCAGGCCAGCACGGAGTCCACGATGGCCTTGAGGTTCTCAGGGTCGGAGCGCATGATGGTGTCGAACTCCGAGTACTTCCCCGGCCGGAAGAACACGCGCGTCACGCCGAACTTGTAATCCTTGTCCGATAGACCGAAGCTGTGCACTATCGCCTGGATGGAAAATAAATAACCCTATTAATATTCTAAACATGTGATAGTTCGTATGCAATAGGAATATTAGCCAGGGTCTCCTTATTACTCTTATCCGGATTTGACAAGTTAGTATATTTTTAAGCTATTGCATAGCTTTTAAACGCGGGCTTTAAGCGCGGCGACCGAATCAAGAAATTCCGTAACGAAAAAACCTAACACTCCTCACAAGAAAAATTACTAGGAGAACATAAACGATAGAAGTGCAATGGGAGCTCAACCTATACTGGACGGAAATTTAATTTGTATGAGACTGTCGCTTGACCGACCATTTTGTTGACCCTTCAGCCTGCGTACTTGTAAATTTACTTTCGTGCTTTTTTCTATTATTTAGGCGATTATTCTATAAAGTTAAAGTTCCATATAAAATGTATCTATGATGATGTCCTTACGTTCCAAATTCAAATATTTTCAATTAGTTACGGAGTTTCTTACTTTATTTCAATGACATTTTGAATAATATTTTTATAATTACGAAATTATTATTATTATTATTATTA
The DNA here is from genome assembly GCA_023373885.1 of Hestina assimilis. Classification (NCBI taxonomy): domain Eukaryota; kingdom Metazoa; phylum Arthropoda; class Insecta; order Lepidoptera; family Nymphalidae; genus Hestina; species Hestina assimilis. The sequence goes on along the minus strand of CM041746.1, from coordinate 13,959,174 downwards.
AATAATATCTTATTGGCTTGACATTAATGTTCGATTTCAATTGTATTTTATACTTTTTTTAAAGAGCCAAGATTTTATGCATAAGTTGATAAAAAATGCTATGCAATAGCTATACCACGGCAGTCCCCGAGTGCTATAGGTTTTGTTTTTTGCAAAAATGTCAGAACGGTTTTGGAAAAAAAATTGGCACACTCTTAGGTAGTTTAAACATGGAATAACACATAGGATGCTTTTATCGCAAGAAAAATGTTTGGTTGCCGTGGAATTATAAAAAAAAATCGGGCAAGTGAAAATAAAAACCGGGAAAATTACGAAAATTAAAAAAGTTGAAAATGAAGGAAACTTTCGGTAATTACAAGTTTTTGCAAAAATCTAAATTTGCCCATATCTCATCGTGTTGACTCAAGACTTAGATTTTTTTACACCTAATAGGGATTATAGACCTCAGTATCTTGTATAAATTTTAACTTGCTAGGTTCACCCATTCCTGAGAAAATTGGTGGTGACACACGAAGGGTCAGACCGAGAAGAAAGTGGTCTGATAAGGGTTGCTTTTTTTGAAAAAATGTAGTGCATTAAGATAAATTATATCGTGTGAGATTGAGGGTCTCCAATCGAGAACGACTTTTTAAGAAAAAAATGTTGTGTGACGTCACGGGAGCGTCATGCCGGGGCTGACCTGGCAGAACAGCTTGGAGGAGAGGTCGCGCAGCTTGGGCGGCAGGTAGGAGCTGTACAGGCGGTGCAGCTCGGCGAAGGGCGCGCGCGAGGGGAAGCCGTGCTCCATGAGCGCCAGCACGGCGATGGTGCCGCTGCACTGCAGCTGCGTCAGCACCAGCGAGCCCTCGAGCTCGCGCCCCACCATGCGCGAGTTGGGCTTGATGCAGCGCACGAAGTTCGTGCCCTACACACAAACAAACACACACACATATTTACTTCATTAATTACATTTTAATTTACGCCGCAGGTCGCGGGTTCGATTCCCCTGGGGCAGATGTTTGTATTAACCATACAGGCATGTGTTCCGGTCTATGTGTCTGCCTTCGAACCCCAGATAAAAAATATTCTAGAGTATTTCATACATACATTAATAAATATACGCTCCACATTCCCCTGACACCAGATATAACTATACCAATATCCTATGCCAGGACTACGAGAACACATACAGATATAAGCAAAATACACGCCTGTACAAACAACATATAAATGTATACAAACATTGCCCTGAAAGAAAATCGAACCCGCAATAACTGCCATTTAAGATAAGATAGCTAACTAGTGCGTCACACCGGTCGATTATTGCTCAAAATTTTAAGGAAATCCAATTCAAAGATACAGAAGTATACTGATAAGTTTCCCATTTCAAATTTATACATACTAATTTAATTTATATTTTCTTAACCACATTTAGGAAGGAGAAAAGAGAAGATCTAACAAATAGAGTAGAAGATGAGAAAGAGGAAATTGAGACCTATATAATTTACCAACGTCAAAAAAAGAGCTCCTCGAAATATTTCGAAAAAAAATATGATATAGAAAAATGGACGCAAATAAGCAATACCATGTCAACCCACACGAATGTCATTTCCAGAAAAACGCGTTTGAAAATTTTGAACAATTTGCTTTATATGATTTTTTTAATGTATTGGTCAAGTTTTTGGCAATTTTAGATTTATAAAGTTATTTTACTTATTTTCACAAAAATAAGTATACAAACTGCATATTTCGTAAATAACCCAAAACGTTTAACATAATACATAAATGGCATGATTAAAAAATGGCTTTTTAGAAGGTTTAAAGCTTAAAACCCTACCAATATTAAAGAAAAGTGTTCTTCAGCCATTTACCAACACTTCTGCATATATAACCCAGTTTTTTCAATTTAGTGGGTTGACATGGTATTGCTTATTAGCGTCCATCTATAAATACGCCACGTCGTTGTGAGCTCACGTTCTCCTTCAGCTTGTCCATGAGCTGCGCCAGCTGCGCCTGGAACTTGGCGCCCACGGAGATGAAGTTGAGCTTGCCCTTGGCGCTGCCGCCGGCGCGCCCGAACAGCTGCTGCACGAAGGAGTTGCTGGACTCCTGCACGAGGAACTCCAGCGAGGCGTGCAGCGCGTCGTTGTTCTTCTCTATGAATTGGCTCTGTTGATACACAATTTTGGAATTTACTTTACAATGGCTGAGCCTCCAGCTCCGTTTGCTGTGTAGTGATTTTTCTTTTTGTACGGAACCCTAATTGTTTTCTACAATAAAAGTTGTCTTATTCCTTATAACATCAATTGATGGGCCAATAAAAGTGTACTTAAAGCGGTCCCGCCGTTTCAGAGACAGACCAAAAATTATGAATTTTTTATAATGTAAGTATTGTATATATTTTCTTTCTTACTTAAATTTTATTTATTGGGCATAGATATAAATTTCTCTAATCCTACTACACTGCCTACTACTATACTTATATTTTGTAAATGTAAAAGTTTGTATCATTGAATGTTTACTCAATCACATAAAAAGTAAACCGATTTGAATGATATTTAGCAAATACCTTACACTCCCTCTGTTCCCTTCTCGTCCCTTCTCTCCTAACTTTTGGGTTACGAACGCGCATGTGCTACTTTAAGCATCGCGTGCGTTCACCGGTTTTCCTTTATGTCAAAATCAGCATCGCCCATAAACAGATTATACAACGCCAGAGGGCAGGTGGTTTGCCGCCCTTTAAGATATTACTAGTTATAAGCTGGCTGACGAGCAGTCACATCACGAGGTTTTCACCAACGTACGGTGGTAGCACCAGGCGGGCATTTTTAGCCCTACCAGCATATACATGTTTTAGAATATCTTTCACGACAAGGTTTCCTCACGATGCTCATCACCAGGCGGACTGTATGCTTGTGTGCAACCGTCATGACATAAAACAAAATGGTAATGATGAGGTAGTTCATACGGTGCTGTAGCACACGGCGCCGGCGAAGTGCCGCAGCAGGAAGCCCTCGTGCTCGCGCAGCGAGCGGTGCGCCTTGAGCCGCGACGCGCGCGGGACCTGCAGCCGGGAGCTGCGGCAGCGGGGATATATTATTACAAAAACGTTAACACGGGGTGGCAAAAGGTAATGTGATAAAGGATGGGGTGGCAAAAATAATGTGACAAAGGATGGGATGGCAAAAGGTGGCAAAAAGTAATGTGATAAAGGATGGGGTGGCAAAAATAATGTGACAAAGGATAATGTAATGTGACAAAGGATGGGGTGGCAAAAATAATGTGACAAAGGATGGGATGGCAAAAGGTGGCAAAAAGTAATGTGATAAAGGATGGGGTGGCAAAAGGTGGCAAATGTTAATGTGATAAAGGATGGGGTGGTAAAAGGTGGCATGGAATGGAATGACAAGGGAATCAATGGGTGGAGCGATAACGGGTGGGGTGGCATAAGGTGGCATGGAGTGGGTGACAAAAGTAGTTACGGGTGAAGTGATAAAGGGTGGGGTGACAAAGGGGTGGTGTGGCAAAGGGGTGACATTATAAGAAAAAAGGCATCTAATGCTCACAACGCAAAACCCATTCAGCAGTATAAATCAGACTTCTAAATATATAATACAAATAATTATTATAACTGCTTACTTCACATTATTTCCACCAAGTTCCTTATGCACGGAGTTGGTGAAATGGCCAAATTCTGGTTTCGGTAATTTCGATTCTTCATCGAGGAAATGAAAAATGCCATGATTCTTGCTTTCAATGAGATCTAAAAACAAGAAGAAGAAGAAGAAGTTTACTATTAAACCATTAAATAAGTAAAATATAACAGCCTGTTAAGGAGAAGAATTGCGTGTTTGATCCACCACATTTTTTTAAATATTCCTATTGCCTCTCAAATAAGCTAATACCTTGCGCTAGAAGTGGGTATTACAATAAGCCAGGGTTCAGGATCGAACCCGCAACTGAGCGTTAACGAAGCGGAGTCAGCGCTACTATCAAGACATGTAAGATTCCTAAACTGGTTAACTGATTATGATGAATTTTAGTACATATATAGATGGATCTTTGAAGACGATTATGACCTACTTCTTGTGCCAAAAAATCTTGAAAAGGGTCATATAGGGGATGGAACTTCATAGGGGAACCAGTTATTTCCATATTATAAAGTTGTCCCAGCCTAGTTATTCACACAAGAAAAGCCGCTGATAAAAGCTAATATGAAAATATACACACCAATACAGTCTTGGTTATCAACGAATCGTATCTCGGGAACGTTAAGCCCCTCCCTCTTGTAGAGCTCCTGTTCGTTCTTGAGGATGCGCTCGTTGAAGAACTGCTGCAGCTTCTCGTTGCAGTAGTTGATGCAAAACTGCTCGAAGCTGTTCTGCTGGAAGTATTCTGGAATTTATGAAATAACGGTATTTCGATATTTATATTTTACGGCAACTGAGGCTATTTTGGTAAAATTTTGATTTTGGAATATAATAATAATAACTTTATTTCCAAACAAAACAATCATTACAAAAAAGTGACAGAAAACTACTACTTATAATGATCTAAAACTATTTATAATAGCATCCGTTGCTGAACTACTCCCCACAGACTTTTAAGCAAGATAATAGCAGTTTAATTAAATAAATAAATAAATAAACGCTACACACTCAATGGCCCCCATTAGGATAGTGATATCCTGTGTCGGGGGTACGGAAACATTCACAATGACAAAGACAAATACACCCAGACCGGAAAATATGCTTGCATGGTCAATACAAACATATTATGCTCCGAGCAGGAATCGAACCCGCAACCTGTGGCGTTTAAGGCAGGTTCGCTACCGCTGCGCCACAACGTCGTCAAATTATTAATTTAACATTAATGAAAATAAAGAATAAAATAAAAATAAAAAATATATATAGGATGGTTTTGGTACCAAAACAATGCGAAAGAATAATGTCTCTCTAATAGAGAGATAGGAATTAATCCTTTTTTATATATAACACTTTAAAAATCAATCAATTTCGTCAATTTGTGTAAATGTGCGTGGTGTGCGTTACGGTGTGTCAATGTGCGTCAATGTGTGGTGTGTGTGCGTGTGTGTGTGTGCGTGTTACCGAAGCCGGCGATGTCGAGCACGCCGATGTAGTAGGCGGAGGCGCTGGAGGGGATGCTCGCGTTGATGCGGCGCACGATGCAGTCGAACAGGCGGCTGTACACGGCCTTGGCCAGCGCGTCGCGCGCGCTGCACGCCTCGTACGTCTTCAGCGGCACCCTGCGCGCGGGGCCGGTGGAGTAGTTAGATAGGTAACCGATCATAGAGATTGCTGATAGAAGGGAAACTTGATACTTGGACTTCATAATTTGCGAATTTAAATGACTAGGAGTTCGGTAAAATACAAAGAGTTTGACGTGAGCATAACGTAAGCGTATGTCGGTGATGCAAATTTCATTTTAACCCCCATGAAAATCGTTGAACCCGGCTAAACTTAAAGTGGTCGTGGCTGGTGCGTTTCGTGTGATGAGAGCGCGAAAGGCTCATTTCTCATCCCTTCCCTCCTGTTCCTTTGGTTGGCAAGGCGCGTGTGATACTTCAAGTACCGTGCGCATTCATAGGTTTCAGTGACTGCTTACCATAAGGCGGAGCGTATACTTGTTTGCCAACCGTCATGATATGAAAAAGAATAACGCAAGCGAAGTCGCTGAAGTTGCTAGGTACTGACATGATGGCGGTGCCCTTGAGGCCGCCGCGCGAGCTCTGCATGAGGCGCGACACGAGCGCCATGCGCAGCTCGGCCGCGTCCACGCCCAGCAGCGCGGCGGCGGCGGCCAGCGCGGGCTCGCTGGGCGGCGCCACGCCGCAGCCGCCGCGCGCGCCGCCCTCCTCCTCGAACTGCACGTTGCCCAGGTGCAGCACGGCCGCCACCACCGAGTACACCGACTTCTTCTCCGCCTCCGACAGGCCCACGCGGGACAGCGCCTGCCACACAATTATATACACCCATCAATACTGGAGTGACGACCTGCAACCTGTGGCACTAAAGGCAGGTACGCTACCGCTGCGCCTCAATGTAAAATTGTAGGTATGACAAGTTATATCATGTCAAATGTCCAACACGACATGACAAGAAAATGAACCACAATTTACGTTAAAATTTTCAATTTTCAAATTTATTGCACCTGATGCAGCCTTTGAAAGTCTTCGACATCATCCAATATAGGATCTCGTAGGCCACCTTTTGCTTGCTGTTGCTTGCTTTTCTGATTGGCGTTAATCTTTTTCTCCGACTGTGCTGACGTGAAGTATTGCGTGCAACCATTTTTAAGATACTGGAAGATAAGCGTTTGATAAGTTATACATAGAAATATAAAATGATAATTACACATAAAATTTTTATGTTTTATTATCATAAATGCTAAGTTGTTAAATCAATATACGGTTGTGACGAGAAATTTTAACAAAATGCAAAATGTAGTCAATGTAATTGTATCGTATTAGGCGTCCCTCAAGGTGATATATTAGGTCCTCAATTATTTCTATATCATACTAATGGTTATTTGAAATAATCTCTTATTTTTCTACCAAAATAAACTAAAAGCACTTTTCAATATCTAAATCACAGTATAACATTCTTACCAAATAATCATCAGGCTTAGTTAACTTTAAGGCTGAACGTAATTCAGGTGGAGCTCCCGCACAGAGTAGGTAAAACACATGATAATTCCTTTCTTCCGCACTCTGAGTACATATTCTGGATTTTTCTAGAAGGTAGTGCGAGATGTGACCGCCAACTACTTGATACTTATTTGAAAAATGAACCTCCATAAATTTACCAAAACGGGAACTGTTATTGTTACGTGTAGTCTTAGCATTGCCAAATGCTTCGAGGATTGGATTAGCTGTTGAAAAAAGTAATAGTTAACTTTAATATAAATACAGAATTTTAGAATAAAATTTAGTAAAATCTATTTACTAAATTTTAGCCCTTTTTCGACTAAAATTGCTCCTAAATTACGTTTCTCTTATGGAACTCACCATCTAAAATCTTCTGTTCAACTGGCCCAGCTCCCTTAGCCCACAAATCACAAAGGTACTTAAGAATGTATTTAGTCGATTCAGTCTTTCCTGCACCGGACTCTCCCGATACTATTATAGATTGTGATTGCTTAAGTGCTTTCATATCACGGAATGCTTTATCGGCTGAAAAATTGACGAAAGATAGTTAGCAATTTTATTGTCATTTGAATCACATTCGATTTGAAACACATTTTTAAATTTAACTATGACATAGTCATACTTTCCGAGTCCGACTTTCCGAGGTTTGTCCTTTTCCTTTTTTATAAAAAGTTCTTCCATGGCACGAAATTTTCCTTCACAATAAAACACAAGAAGAAGTCGAAACAAATAAAGCCCTAGAAGACTCAAAGTTGCTACCTGCCCTACATTAGAACCTGTGGCCTGCTGTTAAAATACACGGTTTTTATTTGAGAGTACTAATAACTACTTTTGTTTTTTTAGAACACAATTTAATGTCAGCGTCTATTAATAGTTGATATTACAAACGTTTGATAATAATAATCCTTAGCTCCTAATAAGCAATATTGTCCTTCATCCGTCATAAAGATTGGCGTAATTCGGTCGGCAACTAATTTTAAGCCTTGATAATCTTGCATACCAAGATTATATAAGTCCGATTTCATGAATAATAAATAATAAATAAACGCTACACACTCAACGGCCCCCATTAGGATAGCTATATCCAGAGCCGGGGGTCCGGAAACATACACAGTGACAAGGACAAACACACCCAGACCGGAAAACATGCCTGTATGGTCAATACAAACATCTGTTCCGTGCGAGAATCAAACCTGCAACTTGGGGTACTTAAGGCAGGCGTCAAATGAAAAAAAAATGTATACCTATAGCGAATACATGAGGCGGTAACTCTCCCAACGATCTGCCTTGGTACTTTTTGATGGTATTCGATGAATACATATCTGGAATGTCTTCGTATGGATTGACCGCAAGCAATATATTTGCTACATATGTCTGAAATTGAACAAAATATCTTTTTAAAATATGAAATAATTATGTGACTTGATTTCGATTGTAGTGACATTGAAGCACCTTAAACTTGTTAAAGAATTGCAAAAATTTGATTAAGAATTAATATAACATCAAATAAAATAAGCCTTAATAGCTCAACGGTAGAAGGGTCGTAACTTCACTCCGTTAACGCGAGAGTCGAGTTAGATCCTAACCCCTTGGGCTATTTCGTACCCAAATCCTAGTGCAAGCTTCGAGGTTATTTCGAGGGGCAATAGGAATATTAGTAATGCCTTGACAAAGCATTGCTAATATTCTTTTAAATAATAAAAAAATACCTGTTTGTGTATAAACAATACCATAACAAGAAAAAAAACCAACTGGTTGTTATTTATTCTTTATGGAACCATAAGATGTATAACGTCGGAATTGAAGCCTCAATAGCTCAGCCTTTGGGCTATTGTGGTACCCTGTCGCAAGCTACGAGCTTATTTGGCAGGGACATAATAATATAAGTAACGCCTTATAATTTGCTCGTATTCTTTAAAAAATAGATTTATTGCATTTTATAACAAATTTTTACTTAATTCTTCATGAAATAATTCTCAGTGACGCACGAATCAACATTCTAGAATTTGAAAAACCAGAAAATTATTGATGATGTCAGTCAAGTGGTGATAATAAAAGATTCGTCTAGAGTTTATTTTTTACTCATGGCGCAGTCGTTATTTATCCTTCGAAAGAAGAATAAGAACACCACAAAGGCTTTAAATTTATATTTAGTTTTATTTCTTGAAGTATATTGTAGTAAAAAACAAGATCATTTGCACCGTCGTATGGTTCATGTAGAATTGTTGAATCATGAAAACCATTTACCTTATTTTCACATAATGAACACCTAAACATATACCTAATAATCGATATAGCGTGCGCTACGTTCAAGGTGAAGATAATATTGTACTCAATACGCTGTTTCATCGCATCACTATGTAAAAAAAGATAAACAAGTTTTTGTAGTCGTGGATGCATGCTCGTTGCACAAATGGGCCAGCTCGATCGGGGAAGTACTACCCGTAAACGTTACAGAAAATACGCGTAAAGTAACAGTATCAGTATTGCAGCGTTTCGTCAACCCATTCTCCCACCCCCTTTGTTCTCCATTCTTTCGCTTCTCATCTATTTCCTCCTATCGCTTGGGTTGGATGCATGTGGTACATATATCTCAAGCATTCATAGGTTGCGGTGACCTTTGAAAGTCATGAAAGATGACCTAATTTGTATACTCATTAATAATTAAGTGCGGCACTTCGTTTGATCTTTTATTATTAATATTTTTAGAAATGCTTTTTAAGTCATCACTAATATTCCTATTACTCCTCGAAATAATCGTGTAGCTTGTGTTGAAATAGGTATAACAATAGCCCAAGGGGTCAGGATCAAACCTGAAAATTTCTTTAACAAAGTCCGCATTGATAGAGTCAGCCCTTCTACAGTTCAACTATTAAGGCTTAATTTACTTTCTGAATCAAAGATTTCGAACTCAAATTCATAAAGATTATTGGCTTGAAATAAAATGCAACGTCTTATACCAATTTTAACTAACTACAATTTATAATAATTATTTTACATTCTATGTATGGATATGGTTATGATAATAGCACATTATATAGTTTTTGTCCCGGCAACAGACGTCCAAGGTGATGTGACTCATACCATATCAGTACTTACGTAAATTTTACTTTTCTTGTATCGTGTTAGTATGTTGTTTAGAAGACTTGCTTCGTTCAGGAACATTAACTCACCTGCAATTGATATAGGAATAAAGGTTAATCCTTCTTTATTATTTCTAATATTATAAATGCCAAAGTAACTCTGTCTTTCTGTCTGTTTGTCTAACGTTCTTTCACGTAAAAACTACTGAACCAATTAAAATGAAATGTTGTACACAGATAGTCTAGAGCCTGAGGAAGGACGTAGCCTACTTTTTAATGCGAAAAAAGGGTTGTAAGAGGTTGAAAGGGGGGATGATGAAAAGATGTATGGAAGTATCGTCATTTTTAGAGTTAGAAGCTTGAGACTTATTTTTAGGATTCGATATAAATAAATATGACCTTCAAAGTTTGTAAAAGGGGAGAGATTGCTTTCAGAGTTTGTATTAAAATCGTTTATCACGCGGGTGAAGCCCCTGGCAGAAGCTAGTGTAATATAATTTTGTAAAACTGTCTTAATCTTAAAACACATTGATAAAAACTTTATAGACTCTTTGTGTAAGGCCTATAGAACCGTGAAAAATTTGTTCGTAAAATGGATACTGTTTAGCAGACATTATACCTTATTCTAATTAATAATTTATATCTGCTTATGTACTGGTTACGAGCGCATGTAATTCAAGGAAAACAACTCCACTTCAGACGTGAATTTCTCAAGGATCCATATAGTTTCAAGAATATTGCATTCATAATACAATTTTCTATGAAAAATTTTATTTTGCGATATCATTTAAATATTTTAAATTAAGACACTAGTTTTTGAATGCTAAAGTTTTTATTGTAATGTTGATTGTGATGTACGTCTGTTTTTTAGAATATTTTCAGAGATAACACTACTCCACCTGATGGTAAGTTTAAATAGTAAAAATGAGAAGGCGGCTATACCATTGCAGAAGGTGAACTGCATTAGCCAGGCCAACCATTATTAGTAGACTGGGGGCTTACCATTAACTTTTAGTAACAATTCCATTTCGATCCAATTTAATTCTGACACTAAACCGATTCAGGTTTTATATGAGCATGACGTATATATGTCATGATACAAAATATCGATGTAGTTTTTGGTTTTCATTTGAATCGCAATAAGAGTTACTGATAAGCCCCCAGATCGGATCTTAATCGTTAATTTCATAAAGTATATTAAAGGACTAAGTACCTAGCACCGATTTTTTTTTTGTTAAGTATGTTTTTATGAGTACAAGTCGAGCATGTTTAGCTTTTGTAACAATAAATAACCAATATAATAACTTGTTTCAGAAATATATTCTTATTATCGATTGATAGTGGAAACGCGTATTTTTGATTAACATCAAACGATAAAGTTATCTAAAATAGAAGCAAATATAAACTGATAAAAACGAAACAAAGCATTCGTTAAAAAAGGGTGTAAGAATTATTCTAATGATTACTTCTGGAATCTTCTGGAAGTAGAAGAGCTATGCTCCTCTCAGAACAAAGGTAGCTGATCGACCAGGGTAGTTCTAAAATCTGAGTAAAGTAACAGTATCAGTGCTGTTGCGATTCGTGCGATGTGAGAGATCTGGAGCCCCACTCCCACCACCTCTGTTCTCTTCCCTCCTATCCCTTAGGTCGCCAACACGTATGTGACACTTCAAGTAACCCGCGCGTTCGTAGGTTGCGGACTGCTTATCATCAGGCGGATCGTATGCTTGTTTGCCAACCGTCATGACATACATCTGGAATATTTTTCGGCTTATGAAATACGTGACTTACAGTTATCATCGACATCTTTCGTGGGGTCTCCAGCTGGGAAGATATCGTCGAAGTTGCAGACACGTCTTGGATGCTTGTTGTCAACTGGGAACACATCCGCCTCCTCACCCATCAGCTCTTGGAGGCGAGCCAGCACGAACCCTTCGTTCGGGTCCCGAACCCATACCAGCTGTTTATCCATCGTCATTTTCAACTGAAACAACAATAATAAGACGATTTACAAAAAGCACACAATCCCTCATAATCCTTATTGGCATATTTATATAGACGACATTGTGACGAAGCAGTAGCGAACCTACCATAAGCACCACAGGTCGCGGGTTCGATTCTCGCTCGGAGCAGATGTTTGTATTGACAATCGAAGGTCAAAAACCTAAATGGTAGTTCCCATTGACCTAGTTAAAGGTAATGGTAGTAAACTCCTCGTGTGCGAGTCCGACTCGCACTTGACCGGTTTTTTTAACTGTCCCTTTTTCGACCTAAATAATGTTATCAAAAGATAAGACACAGGTCAATAACCCTTATTTAGCCTATAAAAAGATATAGGAGGGTGCTGCGGATGCTTTAATTGTACCTATTAATTAAGGTTAAATGCAATGATTTATAGTCACGTTATATACTTTGATCACAAGCAAAACCGTTTAAAAACGTTTTTTACTGATGATAGGCTTTATTGCAAGAGGCCGGTTAGGTAGGTTCCATCGCAGTGTCAAGATATTCTACCGTAAAGCTGTAGGTGTCGGTTTGAAGGACACTATAGCTATTGAAATTACTGGGTAAAAGAGATTTAAGAACCAGTATCTCGAGGTGGGCAACGCGTGAGTGACACCTACAAAGCGTTAGAAAGGCGAGTACAGGGGAATAGAGTCCTATAGTGTTTAAGGTGCAAGTTTATAATAATTATAACGAAATAAAATGTTATGAATATTGATACTTCAAGACGATGCTCTACAAGAAAGGTTACTCCTAATATGCATTAAAGCAAGGCCTTTTATTGCAAGAGGACAGCTAGGTAGAGACTAGGATTTGAAGGACACTTTAGCTAATTAAATTACTGGGCAAAGGAGATTTAATAACCAGTATCTCGAGGTTGGCACCGCGTGTGTGACGTCAATGTATGGTGTTGCAAGCGCTCATAGACTACGACAACCGCTTAACATCAGGTGGATCGTATGTTTACTTACTAAATTAGTCACATAAGCTGTGTCAACAAAATTTATCTTCAAAATAATTATATATTACGGATGTTTTTTTTATCATTTGCATAAATGCGTTTTATGAATACCTAATTACATAGGAAATGATGTGTAATTAAAACACGAATCACACTCGCTCGACATAAACAAAGAATCAAGCTCAGGCATGCATAACAAGCGGAACAAGCACATGTTGTTTAATATTATATAACAGTTATAAATATTACAACCGTGTAATAATTACCGAAACGTAATAATACCGAAACTCAACGATACAACGAGACATAATTCACTTTCGTTACGACCAAGTGTGGTATACTTTCGCGTTGTGTAATTAAAGTAAGTTTATATTCAGGCGAGTTCTGTACATTTATTAATTTTAAATTAAAAAAAAAAGCGCAATTAGCTATCAATATTCTATCCAACTTCCTGTACACGACAGTGACTACGTGGACTTTTGGCTCCAATATTTTTTAAAATAAAGTTGGTTTTGACGTTCTTACAGTTGTATAAAAAAAAAAAAAACGAAAAAATCAATAATATTTTACTGAAATATCTGTGAAAAATGGCAATATATATGCTATGATATCCCGTTAAATTGCTCTTATCCAATGAGTTACTGTTTCGCCCTTAGGGTTGCGGAGGTCAGATGGCAATCGCTCCGTGTAAAAACTAGTAACCTGTCAAATCCGGATAATAGTAATAAGCAGACCCTGGGTAAAATAAAATACCGGGAATAATGCTAGGACGAAGAAGATGCTATCATATTCCGTCGTCTATACGTAGGCAGCTACGTACTCATAATTATATAAGCTATTTCTATACTCGTACTGGTGCTCCGAGACATAAGTCGTAATCTTCTTCTTCTTATCGAGTGGTTACAGGCCAACCTAGTGTCACATTTTTATGTGCCTTCCGAAGCACGGAGCCGCTCAGTTACACCACTATGCGATCACCTATCTGGTGATTGACCGCGCCTAAAGTTGCTTAACCCACCGATCAGTGAGCGCACCCGACTACTCATAAGTCGTAGTAAGTCTTCATCTATGTTTTTACTCTGTCACAATAAACAATACTCAGAGCTATATAAGCATTTTTTTTGACATTTCCAAAATAACATAAACAGACATGAGGAACGCTAACATTTCAACGCAGCTGCCGTTCCGGTGGGTGCTTCCGGAAACAAAATGCTAAATAAGTACCTCACAGCGAACGTTGGAACTAAACAGCTCACTAAATTTATAAACACAAACTGTTACATTCTGTTTATTTCTTCTAAAACAGACACCTCACACTTCATCTGGTGTGGAGTTTTTTTGAGTATTTCGTACCCTAAGTAAATATTTAAATGTACTTATTTTTGAACGTTATTTATATCATAGGATTAGAAATAGAAATGAGAATTTTAAAGTTATAAACTTTTTAAAGCATATTGCCAAAGCTTCTGCTCTTGAAGCCTTTGGACAACTTACACTCTTAAATCGCTCAATGCTCTTCGCGTTCACTATAATAATGCATTTAGGATATTATTGGGTCTGCCTCGATACTGCAGTCCATCAAATACATGTGTTTGCACAAGCATATACAGACGATTTCTTCGCAAAAATGCGGGAAAGAGCTGCATCCTTAATTATAAGAATTAGAGACAGTCGCAACACTATAAATTCCATCCATACCACCTCGATGTCTGGAAATCCACAACAGCGCGATTTAGAAGACATTTTCTTCCTCGCACAACCACTCTGTGGAATCAACTTCCGCCGGCGGTCTTTCCGAACCGATACGACTTGGGAACCTTCAAGAGAAGAGCGTATTCTTTCCTTAAAGGTCGGCAACGCGCCTGCATGCCTTCTGGTGTTGCAGATGTTCATGGGCGGCGGTGATCGCTTAACATCAGGTGAGCCTCCTGCCCGTTTGCCCCTCTCACATTAAAAAAAAAAAAACTATCCTACAAATTATTTCTGATGATTATAGTGGGTATATGATAGGGCAAATAATACAGAAGAATCAATCATCTAGATTATTTGGATTCATATTATAAAAAAAAATTCATAAACAAGCAATATTGTGCACATGTGTATAATTACTCAGTGCTATTTTATGAGAATGACTCCATGTTTTCCGACTTTTTTATTCAAAAGGTTACTACGACTCCATTGCCTAAAACACCTTCGATTAAGCTCATAATCAAAGTACAAAATTTGTATTGATATGACACCTCAGCAAGATACATAAACATCGGTTCGAGTAGGCACTGAGGCCGCACTTCCCATATTATTATCTAAGAATTAAAAAATATATGAGAAAATCCTTAAAAGTTAAAATATAGCTGAGAGGGATTGTTAAAATAAGTGAAAGCAACGAAAAACCATAGAACGCGACATTAAACACAAATTGCCTACTGAACTATTATGACGTAGCGTAATATTTTTTGGAACAACGCTATGCAATAACAGTTAAAACAAGATACATTTTTATTGAGCGGATCAAATGAAAATGAAATCTTACAAAACTATTGTATAATAGGAAATTTATGCGCATGCTTTTTGAAGTGGCGTATAAACTAGGATTCAGGTCAAACGATGAAACTATCAACGGACACGCTATTGCAATTTCCAATGAAAATTATAAACAGTCATTTTTTTATACAACTAAGGCGGACAACAAGCATACGGCCTACTTAATGACTAGTGGTTAACGTATTCTAAGGCCTAGTGATCTAAGGTAAGTCGTTGTGAACCTTTGGCGATCTCATTCGTCGAATAAATACAGCAGTAAGTAAACTGCTACTCCACATTGTTATAATTTATCACAAAATAACTTTTGACGATGTTGTGGCGTAGCGGTAACGACCCTGCTCTAAGCGCCACATATCACGGGTTCAATTCCCCCTTGGAGCAGCTGTTTGTATTGACCATACATTCATATTCATATGTTCCGGTCTGGGTGTGTTTATTCTTTTTGTTGTGTATGTCTCCGGACCCCCGACACAGGATATCACTATCCAAATGGCGAATGTTTATTAATTAAAAATGGTGTAAGAATTAATAATATATATAGATTTTAACTTACACGATGTCTTGACTGTTCTTCCATTCACAATAAGGCAGTGACAAAAATAGATTTAAAAAGATTGATTACTAAAATCACGAACGTAACAAAAAGAATGAACAATGTTACACTGGCGGAAATAAGTGGACACAATTTTGTAAGAAACAGAGGATAGCAGACAAGAGTAGCGAAAGCGTACACAGTCTAAAACGTAATGACGAATCTTAATAGAGCATACAATAACAGTCGATAGAAGAAAGTCTATTTACTAAAACCCACTGTGGATTTAAACTGCAAATTGAAATCCTTACGGATTGCATTCATAGATTATTTATTCTATTCTCAGTGGATAAAAAACTTTCGATTTCTATAAATCAACATGCACTGTCTAGCCGTTGATGTATTTTTTTAATTTTTTACACAAAGTAAGAAAGGAAAAGACGAAGTTTATCTTAATCTAAAATTCGAGGAAATAAATCACAATTCTATAGAGTTGATATGATACTATCATTTTAAATTGATACAATACTAGGAATATCGCACGATTGTAATAACAAATATAAAAATTAGAAAAGTTTGACCAATTTATTCAATTACAGACAGTTGATATGTACCATTATAATATAAAATGATTTAATGAAAATATTTACGTGTCCTACGCTAAAGCAAACGCTGCTGGATTTAAAGCTAATTAAAATGTGCCTGCCTAAAAAGTGAATGCATTACCGGCACACGTGTCTTCTTATTATCTTTCCTTCAAACGAAACGTGAAGAAGTATCTTGTAGGTAGACAGGGCGAGGGTCGCAAGTGCAATTTGCCTTCCGAAACTGTAATAGCCGCCTTCACATTTTGACTTCACTGCTACTTACCGATGATGTAAAGTTAAATTTGCACACCGTTATGAATAAAAAAATTGAATTATGCGAATGTTTTTAAGGAAGTCGACCATACACCTAAGTCCCACGGCACGTTACTCCGCTGACCTAGCCGAACTTACTTTCGAATAGGATATAAAAAAAATCTTAATTGCAAAAAACCAAATCTTCCATACGAACTTTGCCACCCACGTTCACCTCTTTATAGGTCACAAAACTCTCTTAATTGTCCCCTGATATTGTTATAAAATGTATATTTTTCCAATTACTAGGTCCATCGGCTCAGAATGTACGTCGTCTATACGTCAATCAATCAATAAATCTTTACAAAAGTAAGGCGTCCTAAGCATGTCCTGCAAGACCCTGACGATAGGATTACATTAGAAAATGCCCCTTACACAGCACAGACACGCACACAACACCGTCCTCGCCGGCGAGGACGAGGTCCTTTGTTTCGCACGTCGCGTCGCGCTCACACCGTCGGGTGAGTCTACCGTATAGAATGCGCTCGGAGCGCTACCCCCATCTCCGATGACGTCCTTATCCGTGAATCAAACTTGAGCCCCCGTGAGGGCTGCCCCTTTATCACGGCTGAGTCTCTGTACTCGGCCCCCTGCCCGGTGACGCTGTCAAGGCCAGTAGGGCCAACAGCCAAACACATTCCGGAAAAAAAAATCTTTACTGTTTTATAGATAAGGATCAAATTTGATAGTATCATGATTAACTTGAGCCTTTCAAGACTACTATTGACATCGATCATGTTCCGGCCTCTGTCATTTAGAGCGTGTTAGACAACAATGGATTTTCAATGCAATCTTATAAGACACGGCATCAGTTCACTACGATAGAGAAACTTCCGCTTAAATCCTTTTACCGAGAGTATATTTTACAATGGCCTGATCGTGTTCGGTCACGGAGTACATTAGACCTGACCTCATAACCTCAAACTTTGGCATTTTCATCGAATGAACCCAAATGACCGCACCTCGTAATTTTACTAAGCTTCCATTATCGTAAAGCCCAAAAGAAAGTAATGCTAAATATTGAAACATTATATTGTGTGAATGAAATAACCTATTTTATTCCATTACTATTATCTGCCCGCGGCTTCGCTTGCGTGAATAACATATTTTAATGAGGTACCTTAATGCATAAAAATAAATGGTTCCACAAACAAACATTCTTTACCTATTTCATCCTCTCTAGGATTTTTTTCGCGATAAAAAGTTTCATGTATCAGCTTGAGGGGTTTAGGTAACAGACATATATTTACTATATCGAACTTCAAATTCTGTAGATCGTTTTTTGTTAATTCCACGGGAACCTTACATTTTTCCGAGATAAAAAGTATCCTATGTTTTAATCCAGGTAACAATCTATATCTATGCCAACATCCGATCATCCAAATCCGATCAGCCGTTTTTCCGATTGATTAGCAAGTATTTAAACAAACAATGTCACATTTATTATATTAAGCAGGATTATATTGAGTGAATGAAATAACGTATCTTATTCCATTATAAACAAACTTGACCCCTACATGAAATATGTATGAGTCACCCATAGAACTTGTATTGGATATTTATATTGCCGTGGCAGATGTTCATACGCAAACAACAAAGTACAATCATACATATGGTTTATACTTTTGTCAATGTGTTAAAATACGTAGAAGTATTTTATAAAGCATTTACTTAATAAGGAAGTGATGAAAAAATCCTCGGTATTAATCACGTAATTCTAAGAAAAACCAAAATTTTACAAACCTACAAGGATCTGCCCACGACTTTGATCGCGGTGACCTTAGAATGGGCTTCAGAGAAAATTGGATCATTTGTAAGTATGTCGAATTTCAATTGAATACATCCTGTAGCATGTGTTTTGATAATCGAAATCGAATTTTTTTCAAGGATTAAAAGTATCCAATAACTTAATCCAGATAATAAGTTATTTGTGTGTTTAATTTCATTCCAATCCTTTAAGCCGTTTATGCCTGATTTACTAAAAAAGGTCCAAAAATAATTGTAAGTGGATAATATGCCCTGCAGGAGGTAAGTTTTTTGATAACCCCACGGGAACCTAACATTTTTCTGGCATAAAAGTATCCTATGTTCCGATACAGGTCATCTGGGCCATATTTAATCCAAATCCGTGCAGTTATTTTTGCGACAAACTTTCACATTTATTATATTAGTAGGATAGTAAGATATAATTATAATGCATTTTAACCAAACAATTTTATAATGTTTATTTCTTTGTTCATTACAATATGAGTCTTTCAGCATAAACGGAGATACGGTTTGATTTATGTGATTATATAGGCTTTGTATTAACAAAACGATTCTTATTTCATATTTATACGAAGCTAGCTACTGAAGATTTGGAATGTGGATTCTATTAAGAATTTATGTAGAATTTGTTCTTATTAAATTAATCTAATGCTCATATTACTACACTTTATTTTTAATATCCCGTCTAGAAATTACAACCAACACTTTCACCATTATACAAGCTAAAAGAACACTCACATGAAGCAATGACTGGTATAACACTAGATGTTAGAGATAACGTGGATGAGATTGAAGTGATAAGAACTTACGAAGCGTTCGACGCTGCGAGTTCTCGTGAGTCAGAGAACATTTAAATTGCCATCAGACGACCTCCGGGGTCGGGTTGCGATTTGCGCAGGGAATTAAACGATGTCAAATTGATATCCATAATTTCAGACAATTATATTGACATTGAATCCGCACGCTATCAAAGATCAAAAAGAGTTTCTTTTAAAGAATATTACCAATGTTTTTTAAGACGTCTCATAGAGGCTTAAGAATCCATGTCTTCAACAAGACAGATTTTTGGAATATAATATGTTGATTTGTACTCTGCGAAAAGGAAAGCAGGAGAATTGTAAGGAGAAACCTCAACTATTTTAGATTATAATTATGTTCAATTTGGATAAAATCAACATTGAAGAAAAATTTGCAACTAATTGAATTGATGAAACAATTTGTTAATAATAATTAGTAATGATAATTATTTAAGTAGAAACAAAAGCCACTTTCATTTTTAGTTGTAGTGAGCGCGGGAAAAATAAGATAGTTTTAGTTAGTTCACTTAATGACAAAAAATTTGAACTTCTTGCTTTATCCACAACAAAGTTACAGGGGTTCAAAAGTGTCTCGAGTCGCTTCGAGAAAAGATGTTACGAATGTGCTCTTTGTTCGACTTGGCGATCTGATTCTTAAGCAGATATATATATTCGTGCTTGATCAATACAATACAAGTATAATAGCAAACCCAATAAAAAAGGATCATAAATAGTGGTTCACAATCACTATACAAAACGAAACATATTATTCCAAAAGGAGGTTCCACCTTTTGATGTTGATTTAAATAATAAAATAATATTACAATCCAATGAAACATTAATAATATAGATAAGAACCATTAAAATTGATGAAAATTAATTTACATGTAACATATTACAAACGACGCGACTTTATCCACTTCATTATCTTATCGCACCAAGGCTCATACACAATGAAAATTCTTAGGCTACAAATACAAAATTATTGCTCATTTTCGTTTAAACATAAAGGAAAAACTGAGAACAATAAGTATGACGTACTAAGACGATTAAACTAGTTCACTACCAACATTGTAATCATTAAAGACATAATGTGTTCATGCTTAGATGCATTTTTATATTTTTGTAATGGCTATGGCGTAGGAAATTATCCGGGTGCGACCGGTCGGTAAAAAAGGAATATTCACTGCGTTCTACTTCAAAATATTAAAAACTATCTTCTACTGGCCATGAGACCGACGCGAGGAGTGTGAGGCTACTGGAGAAACCAGAACAACAAAGGAATTAAAGATCTTGTGGCCGAGCCCAACATAATTGGCGAAACGAAATCTGCTTGGCTGCAACGGCGGAGCCACGTAAAGAGAATGGAGAAAGATCACTAAGAGAGCATTTTTGGGAGGAACAATCGTTAAACGGCCAGTAGGTCATCCCAGCTAATGACCTGAACGCCCTATTATGAGCCGATTGCCGTGAAGTTGTCCATGATAAGTGGTGTCTTCTGGTGTCGGCAGCCAAAATCCTCTTTGGGTCACTGAGAAAGCGTAAGTATCATCTACCGTCAAATTCGTCTGCGTTGATAATGTTTAGGAAGAAATTTCAGTAGGCTTTAGTTATTTTTCGATCCATTGGGAGCGGTAACTTTTTTTTTTCTATATGTACTTTTCAGTACCACAACTGTCAACATGTATGTAAAGTTTAATTAAAAGTGCAACAAACAAACAAACAGAGTCACATTCATATTCAAAACGTATTTTTTGATAATAGTCAAGAATGAATAATCTTGTACGTGAGATGTAGCAAAACATTGACGTGTTAGAATCAATAAAGATATGTTTTAGAGTTATAGACGTAGAATGCGATAAGAAAATTAATTAGACCATAATAATTTTTGAATTATTATAATTATAAAAAGCAAACCAGAGGAGCAAGTACGAGTCATTGAACGCGAAGATTACGCATAACATGTTAAGTGTAGGCGTAACAAAACACCTGCTCGTTCTAACATGTTTAGTGCTTACTGCTTAAGAGCGCCTACATATCCTTTGATACGAGTTTTTATTTAGAAAAAATCTCTCGAAGTTTTATATTAAAAAACACAATCAGCCTTGTCTTTTTGTCTTGTTCTTGTACTTAGTCCTTTAGCAGAAAAAACTATTAAGTTCCCACGATCGGGGAATAGGGAATTTATGTTTAGGCGAAGGGGCAGGAGTTTTATTAGACAATATACTATATACTTAGAGATTTACTAGATTACAAATTAAGGATTTCTTGAAATAGACAATTGAATTACTTACATGCAACCAGCAATTGTCACATCAGCGGTAGTAGGCCTTTTGTTGCAAGAGGCCGGCTAGGTAGGTACCACCGCAGTGTCAGTTATTGTACCGCAAAACGGCATACTCTGTTCAAGTTTAAAGGACACTGCAGCTAGACAAAGAAGATTTAAAAACCAATATCTCAAGGTTGGCAACGCGTGAGTGACACCTACAAATGTGTGGTGTTGCAAGCCCTCATAGAACTACGATAACCGCTTACTATTAGAAGGGGCGTAGGCTAGCTTACCAGCTTATTGGCATAATAAGAACGTTTGCCATCCACCGCCCTATTTTTTTATTTATTTATACACTTTATTGTACACCACATAAAATACACAATCTCAAGAAGAGGAGAAAAAAATACACACAATATGGGAGTACAAATGGCGGCCTTATCGCTTAAAAGCGATCTCTCCCAGGCAACCTTTGGGAAAGGAGAATTGTCGTTATATAATTAGGCAGGTCGTGCCGGTATAATAGACATACATACCAATAGTTAAACACTAATACATAGACTTGCTTACATACATAATAATATTCAATAGATATTCAATAATAAACTAATAAATAATTATACGATAAACATAAAAAATAATAAAGAAAGTAATATAAATAAACTATATAATATTAGGTGATAATATATGAGCCGTCTTATTCAGTCTCTGCTAGATAAAGTTTTTTAACAGATTTTTTAAAAGAATCTAAAGTTTTTGATTGCCGTATTGCTAAAGGCAGAGTATTCCACAATAATATCTCGATTTACTAAATTATTTAACGAGCGTAATTGTGGAACCTTTGTTATATGCTTAAGGCCCTCGTTATTCATTCATCCAGTAATTCCTAGAAATATGTTGACTTTACCGACACAAGACAGTAATATTGGAACAATTTAGAACAAGGCTAAATTAGCATCATTAATATTTCAACTAATTAATGAGGCTCGTTATTTATTCGTTTAGCTTTAGCGTATTATTTTTAAGATATTTTAATAAATTTACTATGTTTGAATAGATATAGAAAATATTTACACATACGACAATATAAATTAGGCGACAATTACACATAATACAGGCGTCGGGACGTGACAACCCCATCGTCCTACTATGGCGATGAGGGTTTCGCTGCGTTATACTGCCGCGCACGCTGGCATAGGAAGCGCTGGGGGGCTTTACCATCTCGCCCCCCCCGGACCGAACTCTGCTACAAATCGGTGGTCGCGTTGGTTTATTTTGCGAGAGTTCCCGTAACCTGACAAACACACTGAAGTCAGCCACCGAGGAGGTTTTAGTGGAGGTCCCCATGCACCATCGTTTCCACCTTGGAACTCCGCATAACCCGGATCTCCTCTCCCAGGGCGCGGGGTATCTGGTAGCAGATTTCCTCCCGACACCAAAAAGGGCTACTGCCGCTTGACTAACAGGCGGTCGAGTCCCACACTACTGCAGTGGTAATGTGGGTAAGTGTACTTGACGAGTACACTACGTGCAGTGGTGTGCGAAAAAAAGGCGACAAAACCAATATTATATCGAGAAATCAGTTTTTTTTTTATAGCAACTTTACGAATAGCATTATAATTGTTATATGAGACAACGCAGCATCGCATTAGTTACGGGCAAGATTCCTACGCCAAAACGGTGCTTACGATTCGACGTTATTTAAACTTCTTATTTATAAAATCAATTCAAATATTATCGACCATAAATGGAAAATTAGTAAATATAGACTTTAAATTTTAACGTCAAATTTTACTTGTCCGTCTTCTTGACAAATTCTGCTAATTAATCTTAGGTATTCTCAGTCAAGCTACTAATTTGTAAACCAGAAAACCAGAATGACATTAAATTAAAATGTTATTTTTTTTTTATACGGCCCACCTGATGGTAAGTGGTTGCCGCAGCCTATGAGCGCTTGCAGCACCATTAGTAGGGGCCACTCACGCGTTGCCAACCTCGAGATATTAGTTCTTAAATCTCGTCCGCCCAGTAATGTCACTAGCGTACAGTGCCCTTCAAGCCGGAACACAGTAATGCCTAAGCACTACTATTTGGCGGCAGAATAATTGACACTGCGGTGGTACCTACCTAGCCGGCCTCTTGCAACATAAGACCTACCACCAGTGTGACTGATTGCACTGGTGCAATAATCTCTGCTGTGACAGAGGTTATCCCAACAGCGGGCGATGGGGTCGTCACATCCCGACGCCGAATAATTAAGAAATTATCATAAGATATTTTGTTTTAAGATCGGGACTGACTCCATAAAGAGCTCTATGCGCATTGGAGAGACATACCAGGATAATAATCAGTCTGTATGACCAATAAATCTGCCCCAAGTGACATCACTAACGATAAAACAAATAATTTTACTAATATAATAAATGTGAAAATTTGTATGTTTCGATGTTTGTTACTCAGTCACTCAAATTACATAAACGGATTGGGCTGAAAATCAGCACACAGATAGCTTAATATCAAGATACTTTTTATCCTAGAAAAATATTTAGTTCCTGTGGGATTCATTTCTCCCTGGCGCCTGTTCTAAGGTCTACGGGCGAAGTCGCTGGTAGATACTAGTAATAGTAAACAATAAGCCAAATGTTATACTCAAATAATAAATACATTTATACAGTCTAATAAAGGCGTTACACAAAAAAAAATACAATAAAAGTAATGAAGCCGTAAATATTAACAGACGATTATGATATAGCGGTTTTTATTGAAGTAATTAAAACACGTGCTCGAATAAATCAGTCATGGATGAGTCTTTCTCAATGTATTCAACTTATAAACAATTCAATTTTCTCTCATGATACCTTTTTATTAAATCATTCCGTTTTATTAATGATCGTAGATAAATAAATAATTATTTAGAACTTGCTATGTAAAAAGTTTTTTTTATTGCGGTATAGGTAGAACATTGATTATAAAATTCAAGAAAATCACAAAAGCTGTAGGTAGACACAATTCTAAGTAGTTTCTTCTAAGATATTCAGAATGATGTTTTGTCTCACACGATAGCGGGAAATCAATTCGAAACAAAAAATACCTACTTGTTTTATTCGATTTGATGTCTAACATTGGAAGTCTACCATGAACTCTTATTGTAATTTATATGACGACCTAAACTGAGCTTTATCGCAATTTCTTAGCTCGTACCATGTCATAATTGGATGCAAATAAGCAATACCATGTCAACCCACACGAATGTCATTTCGAGAAAAACGCGTGTGAAAATTTTGAACAACTTGCTTTATATGATTTTTTTATATATTGGTCAAGTTTTTGGCAATTTCAAGATGTATGTAAGTTATTTTACTTATTTTCACATAAAATAAGCATACAAACTGCATATTTCGTATTTAATATAACCCAAAACGTTTAAAATAATACATAAATGGCATGATTAAAAATGGCTTTTTTAGATGTTTAAAAGTTAAAAAACTTCTGCATATATAACTCAGTTTTTTCAATTTTGTGGGTTGACATGGTATTGCTTATTTGCGTCCATATATTAAGTTAATAGGAAATTACAGACAACTACGTTCAATTTATTTTAAAAATTTACGTCATTCTTTACTGCCTGAACATGACCTGAACTTAATAGCATCGCAATAGAATTGTACACTAAGTTCATGGTATCCCACCTGACTTATGAAAAAGATAACAGCAGCAACTTTTTACGTGCCGTCTAAAACACTGATATGCTCAGTTAAAATACCAGTAAAGGATATCTATTGACGAATCTGAATTTCAATAGTTCAATACTATTTCCTGATTCTGATAATTACTAAAAACATCTTTGTATGAAATTATAAACCCCGTGGACACCGTTGTGGCGTTGTGGGTAGCGAGTCTGCCTTTAGCCTCGGTGGTTGTGGGTTCGATTCCCGCTCGGAGCTGATGTTTGTATTAATCGTACAGGCATATTTTCCGGTCTGGGTGTGTTTGTCCTTGTCATTGTGAATGTTTCCGGACCCCGGACACAGGATATAATTATCCTAATGGGGGCCGTTGAGTGTGTAGCGTTTATAAAAAAAAAAAATAACAACAACATTATTATATTTATTTTATATTCATTACTTATCATATCGTTAACTTTAAGGAAATATACCTAATCAATTGATTTCCAAGAACTATACTGATTTACGGAATATTTGCTGCTTTATATCTTAAAACTCTTATTCTGATCTAACAGTTCGCGAATACGGTTATAAAAAAAAATATTTCCTGAGAACCGCGAAATTAGTCATCTTTTATCAATGCCAAGGCTGGCTTTTGGTGCAGTTAAACTGGTTTTTATATCGGTCACAGCTATTTTGTTACAAGTCAACGGTCCGACTCCGGCGCAACCGGTAAATACTAATGCAATATAAGGGACTTTATCACTGAAAGCCACGATATTTAACGCTATTTGGATAGGTGAGAAAAGATAATTAAAATACAAGGCGATTGTGAAAGAAAAAAAAATAGCTATACGAATTTTTGGGAAGCCAAAAATTAAATACAAATGAATCGTAATATATTATTATTCGTTATAATATTAAAATCAATTGGGAGAAATGGTGAACGTTGATGAGCATCTGAAAGGAGGCCTCCTTAAACGTACACCCGGATCGCGACCTTGGTACTGCTCGGAGTTTCTCTCCGTGCCACAAGACGAACCCAGTGACCGCACGGTGAACCCATGAATGATATGCAGTTCATCTATCTGTCTATATTCATCATGATAGAAGTTTTAGCTACCATTTATAGAAATAATAATTAAAACATTGATTTCGATGTTAATTCCATCAAACACGACATGATGTTTTTACACAAATTGAGAATGCTCTGCATTGTTGCAGAGCTTGTGCTCTGCTTTCACTGGGACACTGTGCTTATCTTGCAGTGTGAATTCATTTAAGGAAGGAATAATATCATACTCAAGTACTGTGAGAACTGGTTTGTATGTTATACTTTCAAAATAAAACCCGTATTTATAACATAAAAGATGCTCGCAAAAATAACGAGCATTAAAAATTTGGTCGTAACTGTATTAAATAAATGCAAATACATCAATCTATTACTTCTGCTATAACATATATTACAATAAAACAGTGAAGATATTGTACTGTAGATTGATTTGAATCGTTTGTTACTTCGTTTGTTGATGAATCTTTTTCTTCTAAAACACTTAAAAATTGTTATATATTATGAGGTTGAGATGAATAAAATCGTAGATATAACAATAAAATCATACTATATTCTCAAACCGAAATACTACTTATAAAGGATTTTAGACGGGCGATGCTGTGTACAAAAGCTTGTGAAATGTCAACGAAAACATCACACGGAATCATTAGGTCACATTTCGTTGATTTGGTCCCCTAAAACTGGATGCTTATTCTCGAGAGCGTAAAAATATTTCGTGGATTGATAATTTGTAATTGCTTATTTTTGCCTGTGATAAAACTACAGCTAAAGATCTTGAAAAATTTCCGATAAAATAAATAGTTCTAGCAAGAATAAAGAAAAAACACTACCGCTTCCCATCAGTTTAAAGCTAACGCACAATTTACTTCAATATTTCTTGTACACTTCCAGGCTATTAACAAGAAAGAGATAATAATTAAATCTTAACTAGTTCTTCTCGTTCTTGGAACTGATGGTTAAAATTAATTGACTAAATCGAATAAAAACCAAACACCCATCGGCATTATGAAGGCAATCATTGCACAACTGTTCATTTAAAAACTGTCAAGTTCAACCGCCTTAAGCTAGAAATATAAGAGACATCGGTACAAAAAAAAACAATGCGGATGTATTGATTAAAGTAATTAGCACTTCATGGAGTTAAGAGTTTCTTCCATTATCTCCAAAGTTCATATAGTACTACCACGGAACCATAACGAACGAAATAAGAATCACCTAAATCGGTTCAGAAATATCCTCAATCTGAAAGTTTTTTTTCTGCTAAAACAAAACCCTAGATTCAATGGAGCAGTTACGTTTAGCCAGGACAAATATATTATAACCAATTATTTAAATATGATCAGAATATTTTAAAATCTTATTGTAATTAAAATAGAAAGCATTGAATATTGCATTCGCGGTGAATGAAATTGAGTTGAAGTTAAAATTTTTGAAATCGCTTAGAAAATAAACAGGATACTAACTGACACGCAGATGATAATAAGTGTAAAAATTAACTAAATTTAGATATTATATATAGAAAGAAAGAAAGAAAGAAAGAAAGAAAGTTATTTATTGTCTAAATCATACTACAACAATCATCATTAATTAGTAAAAAGAAATGTTAACAAAATGCTACAAAAAATTAGACAAAGGGAGGAAGCTCAACTGATGCTGTCGGGATCGTATTCTCGAGCAGCGCTGGTTTTCAGCTTCACCCCTGCCCTCTGAGGTGGAATTTGAGAGCTAAAGTGTTTGATTGTTGTATATGTAAATGTAAACAAAGATGAGACAAAACAACTTGATAATGACAAAATTAAAACATGTTATGTAATATGCAATTCAGTAAGTATTCTATAAATAACAGTAATGAGGCTTTAATTACTCATCGTGCAAGCAATTGAAGATATCAATTAGTCCAATTTATAAACAAATGTCACAGGTTAACGAATAAATCGTCACGGGAGGTACAGGGCCATATCAATTGAATCGGTCCCCCATACGGATACTACGCAGTTGCAGGTGAAAATAGACACTGCGAAAGAGATTATATGGGACGGTTCGACTGGGATTTTATTACACATGGGAATTACAGCGTGAAGTACCAGTTACCGTACTCCTGCGGTTTTTTCAGGTAAACTGCAATAGTCAACTCACGTGAAGAGGTATTGAGCCCAGATTATAAGAAGGGAACATAAGGAGGTTTTACACCAAGCTGTATGCTTGTAAAAAATGAATAATGGACAAAATCTAAATTCGAATAAACAGAAAAAAATATAATTTAAAAATGTAATGTTTGTGAGTATAATAAAATACATCAATCAAGATTCATAGAAGACAGACGGATACACGAAAACAATGTAAAAACTATTATTCTGATAAAACGTAAGTTAAAGAGCGAGTCCCTGTATCAAACAATCACAGAATTTAAATAGATGTCATATGGTATAGCTTTATAAATAAATTAAGAGTTAATCAATTAAGTACAGTAATGCATTATATAAAACGTCTTTTAGATTTGACAGTCTCGATAAACGAATTAACACTAATGGATTTACAAGCACATGTGTTCACTGTCAACATCTGGCAGGGAGACATAATCGACACTAGAGCTTATTCCTTACCAATGTTTAAATACAGATATAATTTATAGCGGGCAGGCATGCAGTTCGCATAATGGTAAGTAGTCATCGCCTTTGAACAATACTTGAAGTATCACATCCGCGTTGCCAACTCTAGGGAGAGCAGGGAAGGGATGAGAAGGGAACAGAAGGGTGGGAGATTGGATCTTTGGCGGTCTCACTTATCGCACGAAACGCAACAGTACCTACTGATACTACACATCGATTTTCTGTGAGAGTATAACACTTCCCTGGTCGAGGATCCATTCTTGTTGGGAGGAGCATGGCTCTATCACTACGTTATTAAAAACAAAACTTAAATTTGGTAATAACAAACTGCTAGTGTCTAGTATTGTCATAAGTTCGATTTGACGACTCATCGAACATAATGCTATATTAGTCATTAAAACAATGTAGCTCACAGTGCCAATAGCTGAATGAAAACGTAGGAATAAACAGTGACTCCGCAAACATTCCGATGTTGTGGTTACTTTTAATTGTAAAACTAATTATAATTAATGGTATTTTGATAACAACGCTATTCAAAGTAACATTTTACTGTTAACGATAGTATCATCAGTGGCATCGTTTATACTGTAATCAGGAATTTCTCTCGAAAATTATGAGTACTGTATACAAGACCGTATTATAAAGATTACAATAATTAATGCAGTAATATCTTTTTTCTATTTTGAAGTTAAATGAAACGCTTGAGTTACATATCGCATGCAAACATCTCGTCCAGTAGGTTAAAGATTTACATCCGCGTACTCAAATGTACGAGAGTTGAATACAGTGCCTTTGGAATACGCTACTTGTGATAAATAAAAGTTTCGATAGGTATAATTGTCATATAGAGAATTCAG
This sequence comes from Hestina assimilis, assembly GCA_023373885.1. NCBI lineage: Eukaryota > Metazoa > Arthropoda > Insecta > Lepidoptera > Nymphalidae > Hestina > Hestina assimilis. The sequence continues at coordinate 13,929,472 of CM041746.1, read as the reverse complement.
TTTCACTAAACTGTCATTGGACATAACTCATTCAAAAAACATAACCAATGATGATGAATATGTCAAGTCCATCTTATGAATATATCCATTTTTTGCAGTTTTCACCAACCCATCCACAATAAGACAAAATTGAACAGTGAGGACAGCACTATACAATGTAATATTAATTATAATTAAATGGTAATTTTCTTGCAGTTTCTCAATAAGTCAAGGCGCAAATATTTCTTAAAAGTTTAGTTTAATTCTTTTTTTCGTATTGAATATAATAAGGTCTCTGCTATAGTGCTCTTAGTAGCGGCAAGAACCCTTATGTCCAGTTCCATAGTATTTGCTGTTCCAATCCAGTACTATCTTACATGGCAACATCAATGACTTGTTATATTGCATGAAGAAGCATACTTCCTTATTATTTTTAAAGACAGATGACATGAACATAAAACCAAACTTTCTAAACACCAATGAAAATAGCACCTCACGCATTATCTTATAAGTGCTGGTAACATTCGTAGCTTTCGCTTATCTGACAGCTTTTACTGCCATTAATCTAGATAACTAAAGATAACCAGCTATTGGACAATATCCATAGACGGGCATCATAGAATTTTTATCATAAACGAATATACAATTCATTGTCATATTGTATATTATATAGATTAAATATCGATGTCTTTTGACACCAAATATATTTCTATGATGTACAAAACGTATAAAAAGAAAAATATTTGCCTCAGATTTCTAGATATTACTAAAGTATTAATTTCTATTGTTATATGATGAAAGAAAATATCGTGACAGGTTATTGACCGATTTCAAAAAGATTTTCAATTCGTCTAGATGTTTTATAATCGGTAACCTCGTAACTGGAATGTCTCAACAGATGATCTTTGCTTTGCAGATATAATTTGGAAGACATAGATATTTCAAAATGAGCACCTATTTAATCGAGATGTTATCTAATTCGCTTTCATTACTAGATACGCTGTTGAAGCTTAGAGTTATTTAGCACTAGCATCATCATCATCATCATAGCTCGCGCGCTTTGTATGCGATGACCTTAAAATTGGCTCTAGAGAGAAATGAATCATTTGAAAGTATAAATTCTCCAAAAGTCACATCTATACCGAATTTCATCCAGTAGCATGTTATTTAATAGTACCACAGGATCTGACCTTTTTGAAGTTATACTTCTTTAGGCGCGTTATGAAAAAATAATGAGAGTGAAATTTTAAGATGCGGGCGCATCACTGTCACACAAAATTCTCAGGTTGAAACTGTCCCCAAAACCACTCATTAAGTCTCAAAAAAAATCAAAAGATGCGCGCCACCCATATTTTTTGGATATTAAGCTTTATACTAAATTTCATCCCATTCCGTTTAGGCGTATAAGCGTGGCGGGATTGTGTTTAAAACATACTACAAACTTTCATGTTAATAATATTTGTAGGTTTTTAATACCGCTGTTATTGACTCAAATAAGGTATAATTATAAAGTAGATGTCTCATCCAGCGGATGTCAATCCGTAATTGGGATAATCTACGGACGATTGGCTAACGGTACTAGTGCTTTGGATAGTAGTAGAGAGTTATAAATAGCTATTACAACTTTATTGAGATTTATTTATCAATTGCCCGATAGTTAAATGTTTAATGCGATGATGATTATATAAAATTAGATCCCGTCTGAATAAAACAGTTATTGCGACTGGCTTATAAAATCTAGATATTAAATGGTCGATAATTTTCCATAAAAGTTTAGGATTTTTTCGACTTTCGATTTCAAGACCTCTTTATAAAAATTAATTTTAGCATTCGCCAGTGCTCTCTACAAATTTTCTTTCACAGTTTTCATCCTAGCATTATTCCCGGTATTTTATTTACCCAGGGTCTGCTTATTACTGATATCCGTATTTGACAGGTTACTAATTTTTACACAGAGCGATTGCCATCTGACCTCCGCAACCTTAAAGGTGAACCAGTAACTCATTGGATAATAGAAAATTAGCTATCAAGAGTTACCGACTATTATCATATGTTTTGTGATAACAACCGGTTAAACGGTTGCTAAAAGGCGGTTGGTAAAATTTTCTGTCACAATCAGGTAAGAAAAGAAAAGAAATTAAGTTATGCAGATGAAAGAAAAAGTTACTTAATATTGTAAAAAAAAATTGGTGATGCCTCACAGATTTAGAGTAGGCCTTCTCTACATCTGTAGGGTGCCTACTTACTATATTCAGGACAACGTAATGTTAAAAGAGCCTCAGATTGTTCAAGTCGGCGTACCGTAGCGAAGCCTTTCAAACAAAATCGATAACTTGTAACATGGGAATGACGGTGAGGAAATTTATTTCGCATATTTCTTCAATATTAATAATTACAAACCTTATGGTAGCATAAAAAGTACAAATATATTCTAAGTAAATTTTTGATAATTTTCGCTAAACGTTCTGGCGTCGAAAACTTTTTGTCTTCTTTTTTATATCATGACAAATTGTCAAACAAGCATACGGTCTGCCTAATGATAAGCACTCACCGCAACCTATAGACATAAGCAATATTTGAAGTGTCACATGCGCATTTCCCCCCAAGGGCTAGAAAGGAAGGGATGAGAAGGGAAAGTGATGAGATGGAAGCATGGCTCTATAATTTTTTTTTTTTTAATGTTAGAAGTTGGCAAACAAGCATACGGCCCACCTGATGGTAAGTGGCTGCCACAGCCTATGAGTGCTTGCAGCACCATTAGTAGGTGCCACTCGCGCGTTGCCAACCTCGAGATATTAGTTCTTAAATCTCGTTCGCCCAGTAATTTCACTAGCGTACAATGCCCTTCAAACTGGAACACAGTAGTGCCTAAGCACTACTATTTGGCGGCAGAATATTGGACACTGCGGTGGTACCTACCTAGCCGGCCTCTTGCAACAAAAGACCTTCCACCAGTATGACTGATTGCACTGGTGGAATAATCTCTGTTGTGACAGAGGTTATCCCAACAGCGGGCGATGGGGTCGTCACATCCCGACGCCGTTAAATAATTACTAAAGTTGTTTCCTTATCCCGATGATTTGACAATTTCGATTGCTCTCTTCATAAATCAAGCCACTGTAATATTACGGGTGCTAAATTACACAACCAGTGTTATAACGCCGCCGTGATTTGAGGAAATCACTGGCTTTCAAAATCGTTAACGATTTACGACAAAGTTGCCAAATCACCGAAGACTGCCTACTCATGCCTAACACTCACATTTAAATAGCTTTCACTGAACTGTCGTCTTTAATATCGATGAAATGTCATGATAGACGCATAATTAAAGTTTGTGTTTCTTTATTAGAAAGAAATAAACCTTTTAATTTTATCCTATATGAATGTCAAATTAATTTTTCTTTTCGCTGAAGAACTGCATTGCGAGACTTGGTTTTTACCCGACTGCCGGAGGGTAATGTTTTTCGAGCGTATGTATGTATGTATGTATGTATGTATGTATGTCTATTTCTTTGTGACGCTCTACAGGCTAAACCCTTGGACGTACATCGACTTATAGGGTATCATTAGATTCGTCTCAGTTGTGAGAGTGACATAGGCTACATTATTTTAACATGGGTTCCGCAGAAGCAAAGATATTCAAAGCGGAATATCACAATTCGCTCAGAGCTAAAATCTGATGATGTTTCTTTGTAGAACTCGATAAAATAAGACGAAAAGTATAAATAAAATTTTTCGATATATTGCTTAGTTTTCGAGATATCGATGATTGAAGTTTGATTTTTTTTGGCCAGTGATTGCCAATTCCACTCCCAATGTCTAGAATAATTAATTAAAGCATTTTTTTTAAATAAAAAATACAGCATAGTTATATAAATAGGTAGATTAATAAAATAATTAAACTTCTAAAACGCAAACTATTATAATATATAATGTTATTCAATGTATTGTACAATTAATAAATAATTAAGTAATAAAATATAGGAATAAGCATAATATATTATAATAAAAGTATTTTTCGATTCCTAGTAATGTAATTTGTTTAATGTAAGAAAAATATAAATTTTAAGTGTCTGTACCTTCATCTCAGATTCTTATAAAAATGTTACTCGGAACTAAAAACTAAATGATGAAATATCATATATTTATATTTTTGCAAATGTCTGCCTGTTTGTCGGCTCTCCGCACTCCTTATCCTCTCACGCAATGCTGCAAAACTGCAATTTTCAACTTCAAAGTCAGCAAAGAAATGATAAAGCGTATTTTCGAGTAACATTCAGTTTTGTTTCGTAAAATGCGTTCACTCCATCAATAGTTATTGCAATCTTGATGACAACGTGAGCCAAGTATGAGAGAGGAGTAAGAAAGTAGTTTAGCCTTTTCACGCAAAAGCTGCTGATCGAATTGGGATGAAATTTAGCGCACAGAGAGCTTATATTGAATTAACACACCCTGAATTAACACATTTGATACCAGAAAAAATGTTAGGTTCTCTCGGCATTATCAAAAAACGTAATGCAAAAATGTTTAGATGTTTGTTACTCAATCACACATCACATTAACGATTTGACGGATTGGAATGTAACTTAGCACATACAAAGATTGTAACCTGGATTAAGACATAAAATACTTTTTATTCCTAAAAAATGTTAGGTTCTCATGGGATTATCAAAAAACACTCTACAGAAACTTTTTATCTTTGTCTTATGAAATATTAGCGGCCCGCTCCGGCTTCGCATGGGTATAAAATATATAGCCTATGTCATTCACTAAAAAAATGATTAAAATCGATCCAGTAGTTTTGATTTATTATAATTATTTACGACATCACATTAGAAACCTCAAAAACAACACTTTTTTTCTCCACTATTTAATGGATGTTATAATACATATAAACCTTCCTCTTCAATCACTCTATCTATTAAAAACCGCATCAAAATCCGTTGGGTAGTTTTAAAGATTTAGGCATCCATAGGGACAGAGACAGCGAATTTGTTTTATACTATATAGTGATTATTTGCTTACAAATGGTTCATTTGTCTCTAGAGCCAATTCTAAAGTCACCGCGGACGAAGTCGCAGGCAGATGCCAGCTCGAAATAAGTTACAAGCTTGTGGGATAGAACCGTCCAAAAATATAATCAACATTCTAGTTAGACCTGCATAATGCAGAGAGTTAAGTTATATTACTTATAACTAGCTTCTGCCCACGGCTTCGCTGCGTTAAATTTGGAGGAACAAATCCTTTCTTTTTCAAATAAAGCTTTACACCTTCAGGGGTAGGATTGAAGGAAATGTGTTAATAGTTCCCCAAAAACAATGTTACATGATTTTAATTTCAAAAATGATGAACTTCCAACAAAACTTTTAACTCCTTTTTAACCCCTTGAGGTTTACATTTCAAAAAATACTTTCTTAGTGCCCGTTTACGTTTTAAAAACAACACCAAAAAATAGCTTTTTAGGGTGAAGGGCTTAGGCTTCGCGTTTATAAGTAATTCAGGTCTTCTCCTTGTATATATATATACCTAATCAATTATTAATTATATAACTAAAAAGTTTGAAATAAAATAAATTATTAAATGAAACAAAAAACCCAACTGCATTAATAATAATTCCTAAAAAGCTAAAAACAAGCTCTATAATGACTACTATAATATAAATATTTCTTTAATGTTAGTAAAGGTACTGCAGACGGGGACAAGCTGATCAATCAATTTGTAAATTGATGATGGAGTTTAAAGGGAAGTGCTTAAATTACGGAAAAATATAATAATTATGTTTTATTTCAATGCTTGTCCCCGTCTGCAGTACCTTTACTAACATTAAAGAAATATTTATATTATAGTAGTCATTATAGAGCTTGTTTTTAGCTTTTAGGAATTATTATTAATGCAGTTGGGTTTTTTGTTTCATTTTTACATTTTATCTTTTTGATGGGATTAAAATGAATTGAATGAAATGACAGTCAACTGTTTAACATTAACAGTAATGTGATGAATAAAAACAGTATTTTTTTTATTTAATACATTTATATAAATTCTCGTGTTGCAGTGTTTGTAACCAAACTCCTCCGAAACGGCTCGACCAATTTTTATGAAATTTTATGTACATATCGGATAGGTCTGAGAATCGGTCAACATCTATTTTTCAGACCCAATGTTAAGGATCTACCTCAAAATTTTTTTTGGACAAATTTTTTTATTTTTTATGATGTGACATCAAAAATACATGCAACTTTAAATTATCACCCTCTTACCATCAACGCTATAGGTCCCCAGATTTTTTTTCGGGGCAGAACTGTAGGACACGTTACATAGAAGATATTGTTTATAGAATTTCAAAGATAATATCCAATATAAATAAGCAAATTAATGTCGAAAGTTATTAATGTCATTAAAGCGGATAGGCCTAAGAAGTTAGGTCACCGATGTAATACAGGATTAGCCCGGTCAAGGCTCACACAAGACGGTCAGTATAATCCATCCAATTACATATTGTATAGAAAATTAAGAACAGTATCCCCCATTAGGATATCCATATCCATATTCGGAAACATACATAAGGAAAAATACAAATATACCCAGACCAATACAGACACCTGCTCCGAGCGGGAATCGAATCCGCTACTTGTGGCGCTCAAGGCAGGTTCGCTACCGCTGCGCCACAACGTCGTCAAATAAATAAAAATATATAATTACTACAAAACTATAACAATACATAACTAGCACCTTGTGAGGTCGAAAACTTTACAACCTGAAAAAATTTTCTCAAAAAATATAGGCTTTTTCAAACGTTAAAAAAAATTCAGTTTAAATATTGTTTACAAAAATATCTTGTTTGTAATTTCCCCTAGTCTAAGCCTAGCATATTATTTTTAATTCTAAAACCTATCGGGTCTCGCTTCATTATCACTTATCTACTCTATCCCTTTCGCTCATTTGACATAGCGCAGGTGTTAGAGTAGGGTGATGATTTTTGATTGTGCAGGTGGCACCTTCGACTGCCCGGTGAAGCTAACAGGGTCGGACGGTTCGGGCGTGGGGCGTTTTACGCTAGACCGCGCCTAGGAGGGTGGTGTCGTATGGGTCGCTCCGGTACTTTTCTGCTTATCAGAATGGACTGCGAGCGGCTCCTGCGACACCGGAGGTGTGCTCAGCCGGGGTCTTCAGCCCCGGTCGGGCGGTAGAGGAAGAAAACCTCTTTAAAAATAACGACGGTCGGTCGTAGAGGGAAACAACCTCATTAAAAAGTTAGTCTCGGCGGGGGAGCCCTAGGACCCAGGGCTCCCTTGGTTGGGTTTGCCGGGGCCTTTTGGTCCTGGTCGGAGGGGCGCGAAAGCGCCGTGGAGTGTTTTATATATGTATAGTATGTATTAGTATGTATGTATGGCGGCAGTATGGTGCCGCCCAAGGTGGAGGCCGAAAGGCCTGGCGCGTTCGCGCGCGTAGTTATGTATTTTTATGTAAGTACTAGTATGTATTATTGTGTATGTATGGCGGCAGTAAGTTGCCGCCACCGGTGGGTCCCTCGGGGCAAGCGCCGGGGCGTCGCGGTGGTATGCTTCGGCGATCCCGCGACGTCCCACTATGGCGTTAGATGGGACCTTGGAGTTTTAGTGGGTAGGGGCTCGGCTCCGAGTCCACACACCTCCTGCGCCATTGCACCCGTCCCGGCGCTCGAGTGCGTAACTGCATTTCTCCAAGTAAAAAAAAAAAAAAAAAGGGTGATGATTTTTCATACATATAAAATAAACTGGGGTCGGACATCCGTGCTTCCGCTGACTGGCGGCGCGTGACCACACCTTCCGGCCGTACGTTAAATCACATGAGTATTGTTTTATTTTATTTGACACTAATTAATAAACAAGTACCACATTAAATTGTGTACTTAATTGAATAAGGTACAAATCTTTTAATTGTCAGTTCCTATGATATCGAAAGCAAAAAGTACAAGGCGAAACATCATCTCAAGAAATTACTTTACCGACTGGCTAAGGACGATTATTTAATATTACAAAAAAGTTTACAAACAAGGTCGAATTTATTTATCTGAAACTAAAAAACAAGGTCTTTAAGCCACAATATATATATATTATATACTCATAATTTATTTATTTATCTCGACTTTACATGAGAAACAGGTAAAGTTATAAAAAAGCAAGAAATAATTCCTCGAAGACCAATCATAAAAACCTAATCTCGACGATGATATCATACGAATTATGTCATGAAATTACGGATTAATCATAATCTATGAAATTAATTGAGTTCTTTTAATGTTAATTTCGTAGTAATATGATGTTGTTATTTTATAAATAGGTTTATCTACGTAGAAAACTTTGATAGCGCGATGCAGTCTTTGATTGCGTTACTAAATAACTTATGTAGCGTGGATGTCGCTGCAAAAGAAAACACTTTCTTCTTCCTAGCATTATTCCCGGTATTATACGAGTATTTACCCATGATCTGATTATTACTCTTGTACGGATTTGACAGGTTACTAGTTTTTACACAGAGCGATTGCCATCTGACCTTCGTAACCCTAAGGGCGAACCAGTATCTCATTGGATACGAGTAATTTACTTATCACGAGTTAACAATATTATCAGATGTTAAAACAACCGGAACCGACGGCATAACGTGCTCTCCAAGGCACGATGAGGAGGCCCACTAGGGCAAACGCTCAGATTCTAAGGCATCAGGACATCACGACTCTATCGCCCGTTGTTAAGATAATCGCTGTCACAGCGGAGATTATTCCACCAGTGCAATCAGTCACACTAATGGTAGGTCTTTTGTTGCAAGATGCCGGCCAGATGGTCAAATATTCTACGGCAAAGCAGTAATGTCTTCGGCATTACTGTGTTCCGGTATGAAGGGCACTGTAGGCTAGTGAAATTACCGGGCAGAGGAGATTTAAGAACCAATATCTCGAGCTTGGCAACGCGTGAGTGACACATAATGATGATGTTGCAAGCTCCTAGGCTGCGGCAGTCGCTTACCATAGGTGGCCGTAGGCTTGCTTACCAACTTAGTAACATAAAAAAAACATATCTTGATGATAGCAAATTTTTTACTTATCAGTCTGAGGAGGCTAGACGAATTTTCATACGAAGGTCAATTTTTTATCACTGGAACCTTTACCTTGCTAGGCAACGGATTTGCGTCGAGGTTAGATCAATATGCGGTATTCTGACGCATGCTACCACTAGATAGGTATTTTGTCACACGGTTATTGATAAAGGTTATGAGGGCGTAGTCATTATGGAAATATATAAATTTTACATGAAGTTATTGTATTTTAAAAAATCATTAATTAATCGCCTCAAATGGGACGGACGGAAAGTATAGCGATATAACCATATCTTTAAATACGATTTTATGAATCGTTGTTGTGTATTGTATGTGTAATGTGTTATTGTATGAGTCGTACAGAGAACTCATTTAGTTTGTTGTATCAGTTGACAAGGGTTGAAACAAGCACGTTTTGAAATATACTAAATATTTAGTGACAAAATCTATCTTTAAATAATAATGGTGTCGTTAATAATTTTATCCTGAAATAAAATCTTATAAAAACACAGAAAAAACGTATGCGATTTCATTTTATAATTCAATTCGGAAATCAAAAACATATTTGCGACACAAAACATGACACCGCAAATCGTGATTATATAATTGCCCAACTGTTTTGTATTGTAAAACTGATATAAAGCTACTACTAACATACAAATAACTGCAGTAGTTTTCTTTATTATAATTTCGGAAATGAAATCTTTCAAGAAATTAAAACTACTAGTGACACTAGGGAGACGAATACTCATAATGTTTTTGTATTCATCAGAAAAACTGACCACATTGAAATTATTAAAATCGCTATAAAAACTACAGCTTACATCGAGAATTCAAGCGTTATCTAATCAACATTGTGCTACGCATTCTTTCAAGTATATTAGCCAACTCAACACACCTTGTTAATAAATAAAACGACCTTATAAGAAATCATAAAAAATATATTTATTACGTTTAGTTAAATATTAACAAAAAAAAATATTACATTTGACGTCTATTTCCAAACGAAATGCCACTCTGCTGACCCTTGTTGGTTCCATACTGCAGTGAAATCACATTTTGACCTGCCTTTAGTTGTTCATCGCTGAAATCACGAACGTTTTTATCCGCCTCCTTGGGACCAATGGACGGGAGACCGTAGTTGCCGGCCTTTCTACCCAAAGACTGCAGACATATAATAACAGAGTAAAGATTCTGTTTCTCCCACAGATCGATAGTTTGGAATGTTTCTTGTGGGGGCACGCCCAATTTTTTCACGGCTTCAAGGAACGCATTTATATTTTCCATACACTTGAAGGCCATCGTGGATTGGTTGATTTTCTTCACCGAACCCTCCTGGAACTTATTGACCAGGTGACAAAGGAGAGTACCGTCCTTCAAGACTTCGTAGAGGTTATCGGCGTCTCCGGAGGTGTTCTGCGGCTGTCCCGTAATTTTCCGGATCCATTCGAGAGTTTCTGTAGCGATATTATCATTATACTTGCTGTTGATCCTCGCCTGAGCCTCAGCGTTGATGCCAGCTTTCCCTGCGCGATATTCAGCCATGTTTTGTGTTAACAGCTTTACGGACACGTAGCCACTGAGCTCCTTATGATAAGGAAACTCTCAATATCAGGTCTATGACACATATGATGCGATTGATAGCGATAATACATAAATGGTAACCGCTTAAAAATTATCGCTTTCATTATCGTAAAAAAAACTGATTATACTTTACGATTTGATTGCATTTAACAAGAATATCGATAATTTAACGTTATTCAGGTAATTGTAGAAAAAAAAATTATTTACTTTTAGACCACGTTGTGGTGCAGCGGTAGCGAACCTGCCTTAAACGCCACAGGTCGCGAAATCGATTCCTGCTCGGAGCATAGTATGTTTGTATTGACCATGCAAGCATATTTTCCGGTGTACTTGTCCTTGTCCTTGTATGTGTTTCCGGACCCCCGACACAGGATATCACTATCCTAATGGGGGCCGTTGAGTGTGTCGCGTTTATTTATTATTACTTATTTACAGTGTACCTTAATGGAACCCCAGTAGTTTATTGCATATTTTTCCATATAATAAATCGTTTTATAGTGTTAGTTTCACTTTCAAGCTTAGAGATCTCTTCAGTTAGATATATAATAACATGACGATGTAAGCCAACACTTGAACAATTAATACAAGATAATTCTTTCCACAATACAATTAATCACAATACTTAACATATATTACGACGATTATATGGCCTTAGTACTCATATAGAACATTCTGGAACACTTAACTGGTTGATCTTATCTTATTATAATATTTATCATATTGATATCACTGAGTTAATAGCATAATTTTATTGATTTCAAAAATAATTAATAATTAAATACTATATATGTATATCCAATAAAAAGCGGTAAAGCGTCACGAATTTCATGATTTTTGACCCATCCACCGTCAGTCACAATTTGTCTCATTTAAGTTCAGTCCTTCCCTTGTGTGACACTGCATATTTTTTTTAATTTTACATCTACAAATTATAAATAAAAACAACCGTTCCGAAATTAGTCTTAGTAAAAGTTTTAAGTTTTTCGTTAACAGCTAAAATTTCGCATCTAAATACTATTACATACTCGTAAAAATCTTGTATTAAAATTAAATACTCGTAAATGTGACGTCACGAAACCTCTTATCCCCTTGTAAAAAAACAATGGATTATTGACCCCCATCCATACATATTCAGGAAAGAGGAAAAAGTTAATTCAAAATGTCTGCAAATATCAAGTAAAATTGGAAACACTATTTGTATAAAGATCCCAAGCTGAATGAAAATTGCTATATTTTTATTTAGTTTTAACAAGATATAGTGTTGTGTTTGTGCGATGAATGAGAGCACTGGAGGCCCAATCTCCTTCCCCTCTATTCCATTATATTTTTCCCTTCTCACGCCTTCCTTCTTGTTCCTTTGCTTGGCAACGCAACTGTGATACTCGAAGTATCACAAGCATTAATAAGTTGGAGTGACTGCTCACCATGCGGATTGTATGCTTGTTTACAGTTTGCCATCATGAAATAAAAAATAAATAGCTATTTTATGATTCTTGTTACTATGCTACATCAATGGTATCTGTAATAATCAAATTTATTGCCTCAAAAAGATAAAAATATTATTTGCATGTTGAGTATAAAGCTCCGGGCAGAGGTTTGTATTGATTATACAAGAATTTGCTCTGGGTGTGCTTGTGCTCGTCGTTTCGTGTTTGTTTCTGGCTCCGACGCAGGATATTACTACCCTAGTGAGGACCATTGGACTATATAGCATTTATTTATTTGAAAGCATCCGAGGTCCAAATCCAATAAAAAATATAACTGTAGTTGTGTAACAACAATTGAGGATAAAATCCTTCGCCTCATTTATAATTTCAAAATTAACTTTAAGTTAGTGTATATTTTATAGTATTAATTTGTCCGCTCACCATCTAATACTAAATCCTAAATCCATGCACAATAAATCTTAATTATACATATAACAATAACAATTTTTATGAATATAATGTTAATTAGAAATAGTGGTACAAAACAATACAACTCTTGCTTAATTTAACCTTGCTAAATCCCACCGTATTGCGATACAATATTGTTTTATCACCAAATAAAACAATGGAGTCTTGTTGGAAACAAAGAACTTGCTATCACAAATCACTGATAAAATTAGGTACAGATATCTATCTCCAAACAATTGATACAATTACCTTCCTTTCTTGATATGTTAATGAGTAATTTAAACATCAATTACTTAATGACAATCTTGATTGGCTACTTAATAAAGTATTTTTAGCCATTTGTCTATGCTTAATCATGTGCATATAATAATGGGAGGCAATCAATAATACAAAAACAATAGAAAGTTAGTTTTGTGGTAATTAGCAAGCTAAGGTATAATGGGTCTTCTTCTTCCTAGCATTATTCCCAGTATTATACGAATATTTACCCAGGGTCCGTTTATTACTCCGATCCGGATTTGACAAGTTACTAGTTTTTACACAGAGCGATTGCCATCTGACCTCCTCAAACCAAAGGTCGAACAAGTAACTCATTGGATCAGAGCAATTTATTTATTAAGAGTTAACGATTATTAACAGATGTTATGTGTTAAAAACCAGGACTGACAGCTTTACATGCTCCTCAAGTCATGCTTAGGTATAGTGGGTAATTTTGTTTAGTATAGATTTTTTTTTCCCGTCAATATTGAATGTGCAGTGAGAGTAACTAGAGTAGCAGATTCCTTTTCATTGGAAAATTGATTTTTGTAAAATTTACATATGTATGATGCTTTTTAACACCAAGGTTTTATTTAGGGGATGTATGTTTCTTGTCCCCGTTTATAGCAAACACTGAATCAATATTATAACTTTTAATATATGCCCAAGTGAATTAAGTACTTAAAATTATTTTGAAAAATAATAAAAGTATATTAGAAATTAAGGCCTTTTACTTATTTCTTCAACATAGCAAGACTTATGTTTTGACTGTTATAAAGAGATAAGTAGTATTCTTAATTCGTTGCACACTTTAATTTCATACTAAGAGACATTTAAATAACCGAATATCCTACATAACCTTCTGGCAATATTGTAAGTACATTATTTTAAAAACTATCACAGCAAGAAAATAGTTAAGCTTTGTAGTTCAGTAAACAAGATTTTATTTTAGAGTCTTTTACTTTTTAAATATAATTTTGACAGAATTCTTCAATTTAGTACACGTTAGATAAATTGATAAGCATTGATATCGCGATTAGGTTGCTATTTGAATAAAATACCGAAGTTTTGAAACTTCTAATAAAAAAATATTAGCTTACCGTTTATATGAAGCAGTTTGCACGAAATAACGATTTAACACAGAATCGCAATCAAAACACAATATACATTTTATTGTTTCACAACACCTCACTTTCACGAGTTAAAGTTTTTACCTGCCTACGTCCGCGCGATTTGTTGACACAACAGGCTTACGTTTATTCCGTTGAACGTTCGGAATACTTCGGAAACCTTTCACGAGCCTTTCCATCCGCCATTCACGTCAATCCCCCCTCTGCTCCGTACCGGCATGTGACATTTGGATCGTGCTATGATTGGTTAATACAGTTCTAAGTGTTGTTGCCAAAAAAATATGAAATTATCGACATTTAAAAAAAAAAATATGTACAATTTTAAAAGGTATTTATTACAATAACAGTCAAGAAAACTATTTTACTTAGTACTTTTAACTTAACTTTTTATTTTAGTAAGTATTTTTTTTTATTATCAAATATATATAAAAATGCATATATTTATGATAAAATGATTAAAATTCATCCGTACCTATATAATAGTACTTCAATGTATTTAACTGATCTTGTGAAGGAATAGCAGATTTGCAATGACGATCGTAAATTTAAATTCTTGCTTGTAGTATTTGTATGATCCAAACTAATTTTATTTAACGAATATTAACAATTTTTTTTTAAGTCATTACTAATATTCCTATTGCCTCTCCAAATAAGCTCGAAGCTTGAGCTAGGATTGGGTACGACAGTAGCCCAAAGGGGTCATGATCGAACTCGTGACTCTCACGTTAACGGAGTGGAGTCGGCATTTCTACCATCGAGTTATTGAGGCAATATATATAAATTATTTTAAAACTAAATTATTAATATGGGGCCATTCATAAATTAAGTCACACGAATATCAAATATACTTTTTTTACCCCCTCCCTGTCGTTGTCACCAATTGTAAGATATTAGCGTTATAATTTATAATGCAATAAAAGTTATTTAACATATTTTCATTCATTGCCACTACCAGATGCATGGTCCATTCGCTTATAAAAATATATAGTCATAAAGGATATTATCGATAGTCGAATAAACATCACTAATTATATTTTTATTATATTTTTGACGTTGGCAGTTACAGTCCATTGTCGTTCGGAAATTTTTATATTAAGTTTTTATCAGGGGCTATAATTGAAATCGCCATCATACAAAAGTTCTTTAATAATTTAATAAACATAGTTCATATAAAACATTAGCATTTAACTATGTGTTTAATAAAGCGTACTAGCATACATAATTAACACAGATATGTAAATCCTTTATCTGTAAATCAAAGATTTCAATCAAGCAAAACTTGGTGGCCTTTGAAAATCGTTATTACTTTAAAGATTTATTCATTTCGTTATTTCGCAATAAAGTTAATTAATGTGTTAAGCTCAGCGCTACGACCATCGCGTGTATAATGTTAAACTCAGCGCTACGACCATCGCGTCTATAATTTAGAATAACATATTTGTAATCATTATTTTGATTGTTATTAATTTGGTTTCAATGTTGTTTAATTTCGTAAAATAATTTGTATAACTACCTACATTAATATTATTTGACTTTGTTATAAATAGTGATGCATTTTAAAATAAACCGTCATTATTATTGTGAAGTTTGAACCGGGCGGTTACTCTGTCCGTCTAATAAATATTGTCAAATCGAGTGTCGTTCGCTTCTTTCGCTGTCCTGACCCACCTACTGTTTTATCTCAGAAGTGGGATCGGCCTAAAAATTATGTCTGGACCCTACATAAATGGACTTGGGAATCACAAAAGAAGCAGGAATTCGTCTATAACATCTGAGGAAGAGGTCGAAAATGAAAATTTTTTTTCTTCTTCAATCGACGCAGTACCCGCCAAAAGAAGACGCGTGGCTCCAGCAGATGCAGAAGTGATACCGAAATTTTGCCCCGATGAAAAAACGAGTAACGTCTCCGGTTGGCTGCATAAAATCGATCAGCTTGGTGACGTTTATGACTGGGACTCTAAGGATCGGCAATTCATTATGCAAATCCGGCTTAGAGGGTCTGCTCGAGAATGGTATGAAGACTTGGATGACTACAATCTTTCCTGGGATGAATGGAAGGAAGCACTGAAGACCGCGTTTCCACGATCTACGGACTACGTTGATAGACTTGAAGAAATGTTGGCGAGAAAAAAAATGAATCTGAGACCATGACTAAATACTTTCATGGAAAAATGTCACTACTTAAGAAGTGCAAGATTAGCGGGGAAGATGCAATATCATGCATTATAAGGGGCTTACCAGCTGAATTACGACCAAATGCAAAAGCCTATAATTGTACGACACCTGAACAGTTATACTTCGGATATTTATCATCATTAGAAAACTACAGGCGAATTGAAATGGTGAATACCGCTAAAAGAACATTTTGGAGACGAGGTCGTGCTGAAGGTGGGTCGTCGACTACGTTTTCAAGTACACAAGAATTCGCGGATACAAGACGCTGCTATACGTGTCGTCGAACGGGGCACGAGGCGAAGGACTGCAAGGCGACGACGCGCTGCGACAACTGTCATCGTTTGGGGCACAGCATCGCGACGTGCTGGTTTTCTTCAAGCGGATCGAGCCAGCCTACACAAAAGGTCAGCAACATTTTACATATTACCTACGATATTTTATCTGACTTGTATAAAAAAATTGTTTATGTGGGAGGTCACGAACTAGTCGCATATATAGATACAGGCAGCAAATTAAATTTACTTACCCTCACAATAGCAAAGAAATTAAAATTAAAAGTTCAACCGTCTAATATAATAATAAGAGGCTTCGGGGGTAGTCAATTACATTCGTTAGGTAAATGTGAGATACAAGTGAATATTGATAATATTGTTCTAAGTGGACAAGTTGAGATAACAGACTATCATCTACCTGACATAGAATTAATAGTTGGTCAAACAATGATTAATCAAAAACATGTTAGCTTAGTGACCACTACAACTTCTGTGACATTTTGCCCCACAAATGAATTGAACATTAACTTTTTAGGTATTAATTTAGACTCAAATGACTTTATAAATAGTTTCCCTGTACTATTAACTGAAAATATTACCATTACTAAATTTAATTATGCATTCGTTGCCGTTAGAGTTATCGATTACTTATGTTCAGAAAACAAACCGTATATAATACACGAAGTCTATTATGAGTTAGGAGGAACATCTTATTACATACCAGAATGTATAATTAATTCTAAAAATTGTTTTATAAAAATAATTAATGTAGGAGATGACGAAATATCATGGAAAAAGATAGATTGGTGGCTAGAGCGGAAGTGTTTAATGAGTTTAAGTCTAATAGTAATATATTAATGATAGAATCAGAAATTCAGAAAAATAATATAATTCGATTAACGGATATTGATGTAGGTGAACTTAGCGATAAACAAAGTGAGAGTTTACTAAATTTATTAAACCGACATAGTAGTTCATTTGCTAAAAATACAAAAGAGTTAGGATGTACAAATTTAATCGAAATGAATATACATACCACTACCAATCAGCCAGTATGTTTTAAGCCTTATCGTCTTTCATATAAAGAACTAGAAATTGTTGATGAAAAAGTTCAAGATTTAATAGATGCTGGTATTGTACGGGAGTCTATTTCGGACTATGCAAGCCCAGTTGTATTAGTTAAAAAGAAAGGTGGTGATTATCGCCTCTGTGTTGATTATCGTGCACTAAATGCTCTCACTATAAAAGATCGTTTTCCACTACCTCATATAGAGGATCAGGTAACTAGGTTAGGTGGCAAAGCGTATTTTACGGCATTAGATCTTTCACAAGGCTATTATCAGGTGCCTATGGCCGCGGAATCTGTTAAAAAAACTGCTTTTGTGACACCTTCCGGGCAGTACGAGTTTACGAAAATGCCATTTGGGTTAGCTAACGCTCCCGCTGTTTTTTCGCGCTTAATTAAAATGGCTCTGGGCAATATCAGTCAGGATATTGCTTTATATTTAGACGACGTAATGATACCATCAGTCACGGTAGAAGCTGGTATTTTACTTTTACAAAAAATATTACAAGCACTTGATAAAGCTAATTTAAAATTAAATCTTGATAAATGTAGCTTTCTGAAACAAAGTACTAATTATCTCGGCCACGAGATTAGAGCTGGCATTATACAACCAGGACAAATAAAAATTGATTGTGTAGCTCGATATAAACGTCCTCGTAATGTTCATGAAATTAGGCAGTTTATAGGACTTACTTCATATTTTAGAAAATTTATACGCGGATTTGCTGAGATAGCACAGCCTTTAACGATGTTAACCAAAAAGGGTATATTACATGGGAATGGGGTCAAAGGCAGGAAAATGCTTTCCATTTATTGAAACAGAGACTAGTTGAGAAGCCTGTTCTAGCCATTTATGATAGGAATGCAAAAACAGAGCTTCATACTGATGCTAGTAGTATTGGTTTGGGGGGAATATTAATGCAATACCAAACAGACTGTACTCTGAAACCTATTGCATATTATAGTAGAGTAACAAGTAAGGAAGAACAATTTTATCATAGCTATGAACTAGAAACCCTGGCTGTGGTAGAATCTCTTAAACGGTTTCGTATTTATCTTACGGGGATTCCGGTAAAAGTAGTAACTGATTGCGCAGCTTTACGTACCACACTTGTAAAAAAGGACCTGGTGCCACGTATAGCACGTTGGTGGCTTACCATACAAGATTTTGATTTGCAAATAGAGTATAGGCCCGGGGATAGAATGCGACACGTTGATGCTTTAAGCAGAAATCCTGTAGAAAATTTAGTCCTTATAATAGAAGAATCTGATTGGTTATTAACATTGCAAATGCAGGATGAAAATTTACAGAATATATTAAAACAACTTCGCGAAGGTACTACGAATAACGATATAACCTCTAATTACATAATTAAAGACGGTCTTCTTTACAGAAAAGTTTTAGCCGGTGATAAATTTGTTGTCCCAAAATTAGCTAAATATGGTTTGTTACGAAAATATCACGACCAAATCGGCCACCCGGGTTTTGACAGATGCGAACAAATTATAAAGACTCAATTTTGGTTTCCTAAAATGACTCGGTTCATTCGGAAATACATAAACTCGTGTATGGAATGCGCCTATAGAAAAGGAAATTATGGTCGCAAGGAGGGTGTATTATATCCTATTAATAAGGAACCCATCCCTATGCACACAATACATGTTGACCATTTAGGTCCATTTGTTAAAACGCGAAATGGAAATACTTTTGTTCTCGTGGTTATCGATGCTTTTACAAAATTTGTTTTTGCAAGGCCGGCCAAAAATTGCAGTTCTATTGAAACTATCAAAATTTTAAAAAATATCATTAACCAGTTTGGTAACCCCACTAGAATTATAACTGATAGGGGCAAAGCTTTTACCAGCCGATACTTTAAGCAATATTCTGAAGAGGCTCAGTTTAAACATATTCTCAATGCTATAGCCAGCCCGAGGTCAAATGGCCAAGTAGAACGTGTAAACCGAACTATACTTGACGGACTTAACACTATGTCTGAAAGTGAATGTACGTGGGACATTAAATTGCCAGATATTATTTGGGGAATTAATAATACACGTAATAATACAACAGGGTATTCTCCATTTCAATTAATGTTTGGACATAGTAACACCCGTTTCCCAGCTTATCCTACAGCAGGACCCAATAGCCATACCTCCCAACAACAGCACTTACAGACACGTAGGGAGAAAGCAAAGTTTCGTATTGATAGAAACATGACAATTATGCAGAAGAGATTCAATAAAAATCGTAAAATCTGTAATAAGTATGTAGTAGGTCAACTTGTTTTATGGAGAGGAGGTTCGGCTAGGGTTACAGGGGCAAAACTTACAAAAAAATTAGATGGAACTTATACTGGCCCTTATAAAATTATCAAAGCTGATCAATCTTTAGATCGTTACGTAATATGTAGTATAAAGGGAATGAAAGGTTACAAGAGATTTCAAGCGGTTGTAAGAGGGGAACAACTTCGCCCCTATAAATCCTCTATGTCTGCAGATGATAGTTCTGGAAGTGACCATGAGATAGATAGAGATGATTTAATAGATTTACTAGAAAGTTAATTTGTGTAATAAAAATAAGAAATTTAATTATGGCTTGTATATACTTAATATTGTGTTAAAATGTTTATTAAAATTGGTTGTCAGAAATGCGTGTTTGAATTACTTCAATGTCTCATCTGAATACTTAAAATGTGTGACACAGAGCGAGTCTGTGTGACAAGGAGGGTCTGTGTGACAAGGAGGGTCTGTGTGACAAGGAGGGTCTGTGTGACAAGGAGGGTCTGTGTGACAAGGAGGGTCTTTGTGACGAAAAGGGTCTGTGTGACAGGGAGCGTCTGTGTGACAAGGAGCTTCTTGTGACAACGTGACCAAAACGTCTGTGTGTAAAGACGTCAGTTAACAATAACAAAAGAAAATATTATGAATTAGTTGAAATACATACATTTGTGTTATATTGAAAACGGAATATTTCTTGCCCTGTATTTTTGCAGATATCTGACGCTGGTGAAAACTCTACCAGCCGTGGGGCACGGCAGATTCAGGATGGCCGAATGTTAAGCTCAGCGCTACGACCATCGCGTGTATAATGTTAAACTCAGCGCTACGACCATCGCGTCTATAATTTAGAATAACATATTTGTAATCATTATTTTGATTGTTATTAATTTGGTTTCAATGTTGTTTAATTTCGTAAAATAATTTGTATAACTACCTACATTAATATTATTTGACTTTGTTATAAATAGTGATGCATTTTAAAATAAACCGTCATTATTATTGTGAAGTTTGAACCGGGCGGTTACTCTGTCCGTCTAATAAATATTGTCAAATCGAGTGTCGTTCGCTTCTTTCGCTGTCCTGACCCACCTACTGTTTTAAATGATTATACTATTTCATACAGGAATTCTCATAACCTTTTTTTGTTTTCAGTAAACATATCTTATTTCTATATGAATTATTCATTTGTGTCATCAAATTTTTTTTTCCTTTTTACTTTAGTTATATAATGTAATTTGTATTTTCAGGATTGTAGCAGCATCACCTACGTGCAGTTATAGGAAATAATTGTACGCTACACATCTTTTATTTATCTTTATTTTCTACGTCATCGTTCGGAATAGATGAACGTAGATAGCTCTGAAAAGAACTGTTTTTATATGCCTTATAAGGCGTGGTTGGTATGCGAAACAGCGTCGCTCTGAAAAGAGCGTTTTTAAGATGCAGATCCGAAAATCTACAGTTTCTTCTTTCTTCAAGCTTCCAATAAGAATCTTCATAGTACTACTTCAAACAATATGCGACGCGGGAACCGAACACGGACAACACGACCTCGCTGCACTCGGCGCTCGACGATTCTAAGGCGACGCCGGGTCGCAGCGGTCAATTTTATTAATTCGCGCGCGTCCCTCCCGCGCGCCCCTCCCGCTAGAGACAGCGGCGTGCGGGGAGCAGGACGCCACCTATCAGAAGCCCGCGTACTAATGTAGACTTTTTAATTGGAATTTTATTTTATCATTTTATATTTTATTTTGTATACTATTTTCTTATTGGTTATTCGTTTCTGTAATTTTTGTATATATACCCGTGCATTTTTCGAATAAATTATTCCACTACATTCCACCGGAGAGTTTACTTATAACAACGAGTCCTCAACAAATTTATAACCACACTGGTACAGTGGTTAAAAGGATTATTTATGTAATTATAATTGAAATAATATTTATATATTTACATACTCATCTTATACATAATAACATAAATAATTAATGATAATTTATTTTATACATTCACAATGATATAGCTCTTTTCTAACAATTATAATTATAATAATTTTTAGTAAACATAGAAATTAATATTAAGTAATTACTAATTACATTAAATTATTTTATAAAGATGTATATTTTTAAAATAATTAATATGTAACCATTAAATTCGTTTATGTGGCCTGATAGATAAAAAATCTTGATTTACTTATATATTATTATGTAATTATCAAATAAAACAAATGGATTAATTTAAGTGATGTTTTAATTTTCAAAATTGCATAAGGACAACGACGAAAAGTGCTTTTGATAAGGCCTTTTGGGTAGGTATATTGTAATAATAAGCTTACATTTTTTTCTTCTAACTAGCATTATTCCCGGTATCATACGAATACCCAGGGTCTGCTTATTACTCTTGTCCGGATTTGACAGGTTATTAATTTCTACCCCGAGCGATTGCCATCTGACCTTCGTAGCCCTATGGGCGAACCAGTACCTCATTGGATAAGAATTATTAAGAGATGTTACATGCTCTCCGAGGCACGGTGTGCGGCCCCACACAGACAAACGCACAGACTGAAACAGATATTTGTAATTTCAACGCAGCGTGACGGAACCCGCAACCCTCGAAGCTTTTTTTTATTCCACAATGGTGGCAAACAAGCGTACGGCCCGCCTGCTGGTAAGTGGTCACCGTAGCCTAGGTACGCATGCAACCCCAGAGATACCGCATGCATGTTGAACCCTTAAAACTTTTTCAACCTTCCCTTGAAAAACTTCATTCTGTAGCGTGTTGCTCAGCAGGAAGCTCATTCCACAAAAAAGGCTAAAGGCACTACATCCTACCGATGCGATGCGTGTTGCAGCGGGCGAGTAAGAAGATTCGTGGTCTGGGGTCCGGGCTCCGGACGGAAGTCCATACCTCCGGTGCGGATGTAGTGTGGCTACTACACATTTATGCTGAAATATAAGGTGCCACACTTTTTACCAATTTTTGGAAATTCCTTATTCTATGATACTAACAATGTATCCATTTATATGAAAATTTTATCGATGGCCTTTCATTCGTTAAATTGGATTAAAGTAATTCCTTCTTTGTAGCTTGTTATGAGGTCAATAGGTCTTCATATAGAGCACGTTAATAGGTATGTAATAATTATGATAATGAGTACTCAACAGAGTCGTTTAGGAGTTAGGACTAGGAGTAGGTAGAACTTTATTATTAGCTGCGAAACTCTGATTAGTAACTTTTTCCACAAAACTGACCGTATTGTCGCTGACAGACGAATTATTCAGAAAGGGAACATAATTTCTAATAACTAATCGTTACCGTAAGATATGAACGCCATTATCAGGAATGGAATATGAATCCTTACAACTATAAATACCTGAATACCATGAGCATGAGTTCAATCTTAAGACTTTAGACTATAGATGCTGTACGCAGTTGCGGATCTAGCGCTAAATTGTTAGTCTTCGAGTTCGATATATATCGGAAACTTTACACCAAACATATTCATCAAATTGATTTTATAATGTAGGTACTCCTTGATTTTTTATTTAAAAAATCAGACATACTTAATTACCAAAAACTCTGGACTGTATTCGCAACATCCCAACGGATCCCAACGGACGGCAACGAAACCTTAAAAATTTTTACTTTCAAGTAATAATTATAATTATTTCTGATATAGATTTGAATATTCCATGATTTCTACCTACGGTGAGTGGAAAGCGAATAATTTTCAGGTGATTTACCAATGAATAATACTAATTTAAAGTAAACATAATTCATTCATCATTCATTCATCTTTTAATAGCAATAAAATGTTGCGGTTGATAACGCAACCTACCCCAAAGTTGAAGGAACGTTATAGTTATCAAAGTTTTATGGAATGTAAACAAATCGATCCTGAGATCGGCTATATTCGTGATGTTGCGTTGCGCATGCGTGAGGTGCGCGCGCGCGGGCGACTGGCGAGGCGGGCGGCGAGGGCGGGCGGCCGGCGTCAGTACGCGCGCGCCCTCGCCATGGCTCGGTGGGTGCCGGCCCTCGTGGCCCTGCTGCTCGTCTCTGTCGCCTCCGCCGCGCGCAAGACGCCCCCCCCGCGCACCGAACCGCAGATCGAAGAGGTCACCGCCAAGCAGCTGGAGCGAGTGCTGGAGGACAAGGACTACGTGGCGGTGTTCTGGTGTAAGTGCGCGTGCGCCGCTGGCCGGCCGCCAGCGCGGGGGCGCCGCGCCCGCTCGCCTGTGCTCGTCCCCGAGTTAATGATCTTCGGCCGCTCGGCGCGGAACGCCGCCCGCCTTGCGCGATATTTTCGCAGCGAGCGGCCGCCCCCGGTTATGCAACCACGGAGACAATAAAACCCGAGCCGACCGCGGCGGCCATCGACGGCGCCTAAAATGGCGGCGAGACTCGTTCCTCACGGTCCCGTCTTCCCAAGGTCGCCGGGCGCCTACGCTCTCGCTCGGCTAAAACTATACCAGTGTGTGCCGCACGTTTAGCTGAAATAGATTTCAATTACGTGATATTGGCATTCCAAATGTTTAGCTTGTCGCCAAGTTAGAGGTCCGATTTCGCTAAACTCTCGAGTGTTTGTTGTCTACAGAAATAGCTTTCTGCGAATGTTGACAGCCGGTTCTTGTCAACTATAAGACTTTTAATCAATATAACTTAAGCATTATACGCAAGAATTATTTCATTGGCCTATTTATGTTGTCAATCATAATGAGATTCTCTCAGCCTAGACGTGAAAAATTGCAGTCATCCAATGTCGAAACTAGGCTGAGCGTCAGTTGTTTCTTGGCTAATGGTTAATGTTATATGAGCAATAGAACTAATGCGAGCTTCTAACCTGGACCGTAGACCTACGTCAGACAACATATTTTAGGTTAGGTACTCAAATATTGAGTCGAGGTTACATCAACATAAACATAAACAAAACAGAACTTTCCGAACTATTCTTTATGACTATATTGACTACTTTCCATGAAGGTTTACTTGATGATTCTAAAGCAATTATAATAAGTCAAACGTATTGATTTCATTGAAAATAAATCAATAAAAAACGGCAATTAGTTCTCATCCTACCAAGATTGATTGTTCAATTTTAAAGCTTCCGTTTAGTTTAATGATCGTTCGGAAGATAAAGCTTTTGATACTAAATTTAACGACTCCATAAGCTTTATTTTTATGGCTTGCCCAAATAACTTTACCAAAGTTTTTCAATTCAGATTTAGATCATAACACAACGAATTGATATAAAATAAAATATTTCCAAAAATATTTATTAGTTTATTTGTTTAATGAATAACCTACCATTAAATTTCGTGGTAGCTTTGAAAAATATGTAGGACTATTTGAAATGCTTTTTTTAAAATCTGAGTTAACGATTTTAAAAATAGCTGCAGTTGCCTAGTATAATATGCTAGAGAAAAGACATAATTACGAAAACGCGGAGATACAAATGTTTCATTTGGAGTTCTTCCAAAATTATCGTATGTTATCAATTTATTTACTGGATTATAGAAATTACGACATTCAAATTAAAAAAAAAGTTGTTTTCATTTGAGATAATGTGGCTAGATCTGTGAGGTTATCTGGGACCAAAGGTAAAAACCTTAAAATCTTCTAATCTATATAAGTTAGACAATGTTTTTATAAAACGGATAAAACTAGTGAAGCTGAATTTACTATTTCTTGAAGATATATATAAAATAATTCTTATTTGCTTATTTTCTCGGTTGAATTCAGTGTTGTCTAGTGTTAAGTCACCTCTACCCATTGGCAAAGTTAATGGCATTGAACATACTGCAAATTACTAACGGGCTGCCAACCTTGGAACATAGCTTTTAACCTGTGTTTTTAATTATACATGCTTGCTCACAGCTTGTAATAAACAGAACACATCAAAATAAATCGGACGACTATTTTATCATATTATAAAATTCAGAAGAGTTTATAATTTATTTATTTAAATTATCATTAATTGAAACAGTGAATTTCCATAAAGAAATATCAAATGTTTACGTTTACGAAATATGAAAAGCAGTCGTTAAGAAACACTGGAATGTGGAAGATAATAAAATGTATGGGACATTGATGTACTGAAATAATCTTATAAGAGTTACTGTTGAGTTTCTTGCCAGCACTTCTAAGAAAACATTTGGAAACGTTGTAGTTTAAAGAGGATCAAACATGACAGACTTTGTTTTTTTTTTTTTAATTCAAAGTAATTTAACGAGCGAACGTCGCGTACTAATCTAAAATTACACCAGGAAGTGTTGCTTTTGAGATTTACGATGATAAAATTATAACGACGAAAAATATTAACGTATATATACGACTAACTTTTTGGAACAGTGGGAGCCAGGTTTCCTTTACCTCCAATGCTCGCGGATTCGGTTCCTTGTGGTCATTGAACTGAATATTATCTTTGTGGGGTTTCTCATTTCGCAGGAGGCACCCTAAGGACAGAATCAAAGTTGGGCCCCCGTGAGGGCTGTCCCTTTATCACGGCTGAGTCTCAGTACTCGGCCGCCCCGCCCGGTGACGCTGTCAAGGCCGGTAGGGCCAACAGCAATACACATTCCCAAAAAAAAAAAAAAAAGAGTTTCTCATTTTAAAACCACGATTAAACGCCCAGCCTAAACCCTTGCACCTAAAAACAGATTTTTTTAAATAGTTGTTGATTTAAAACCGTAAACACGCACTATGAAAGGATTTTTCGAATTTCAACTCTTAAAGGGTTGAAAAAGGAGTTGTAAGTTTGTAAGGAAGTCTGTCATTTTTTAAACTAGAAGCATAAAACTCTATTTTTGACGATGTTGCAGCGGTAGCGAACCTGCCTTAAACGCCACAGGTCGCGGGTTCGATTCCCGCTCGGAGCATAATATGTTTGTATTGACCATGCAAGCATATTTTCCGGTCTGGGTGTATTTGTCCTTGTCATTTTGAATGTTTCCGGACCCCCGACACAGGATATCACTATCCTAATGGGGGCCGTTGAGTGTGCAGCGTTTATTTTATTTATTTTTAGGCGAACAATTACAATTATATAAAGTAACGTGTTTAATGTTTTCTAAAATACTACTCCTGAATGGGTGAAAAAGGGATTATAACTTTGTTTAGGATGTCTGTCATTTTTGAAATCAGAAGCATGAAACTTTATTTTTTGGCGAAAAATTAAAGATAAAGAAACTCGTGTTTTGTAACATTTTCTAAAATTCCACCCTATAGGGGTAAAATGGGAGTTTGTTTTTTTTTTTATGTTAGAAGTTGGCAAACAAGCATACGGCCCACCTGATGGTAAGTGGTTGCCGTAGCCTATGAGCGCTTGCAGCACCATTAGTAGGTGCCACTCACGCGTTGCCAACCTCGAGATATTAGTTCGTAAATCTCGTTCGCCCAGTAATTTCACTAGCGTACAATGCCCTTCAAACCGGAACACAGTAGTGCCTAAACACTACTATTTGGCGGTAGAATATTGGACAATGCGGTGGTACCTACCTAACCGGCCTCTTGCAACAAAAGACCTACCACCAGTGAAAAAGTTCGTATTAAATTCGTTATTCACGCGGCGAATTCGTTAGTAGAAGCTGGTAATTGATATAAATTTTTAGCTTGCGGTAAGCAGGTTACTAATCGTTTTCATTCTGTGTAGAAATTGGTAATCTGTCAAATCTGACTAAGATTAGTCTACCTGAACACACTGGCAAATGATTAAAAATGTTAGAAAGTAGAGGAAGAAATAAAAAATTTGGTGTGAGGAATATCCTGAATATATTTTTGCAACTTTGCAACAAAATTGTAAGGTTACTTTTTAGTTCCGAAATTTTAAATTAAAATTTTATCCTACGAACCGGCGAATTATTATACATTAATTGATTGAGTTCAAAAAGTATTCTTTAATCAATAAGGGTAAGTGATGTAGTAATATGTAAGTTACTTTTCGTCAAAAGTAGTATCGGCGTCGGGATGTGACGACCCCATCGCCCGCTGTTGGGATTTCACATTGTCACAGTAGAGATTATTCCACCAGTGCAATTAGTCACACTGGTGGTAGTAGTCATTTGTTGCAAGAGGCTGGCTAGGTAGGTACCACCGCAGTGTCAAATGTTCGGCCACGAAATAGTAGTGCTTAGCCATTACTGTGTTCCGGTTTGAAGGGCACTGTACGCTAGTGAAATTACTGGGCAGAGGAGATTTAAGAACTAATATCTCGAGGTTAGCAACGCGTGAGTGGCACCTACTGATGGTGCTGCAACCGCTCATAGCCTACGGAAACCACTTACCATCAGGTGGACCGTATGCTTGTTAGCCAACTTGTAACATAAAAAAGTACACTTTAAGCGTATATAGTAGAAGCAGTTTTCTGCATGAATGCTACCCCACCGTGGACCTTGTGAAATACTAAAAAAATGGACGAATATAATATATTTTGAACTGTGTAACCAGTAAATATTGGTAGGAATGGTCATTTCAAACTTAACTTAGGGCTTACAATCTTGGCTAGGCTCATGAATGGACCGTAGAAGTATTACTTTCTTGCAATAGGTATGTCGTAGCGCAGGAGGGCAAAA
The DNA here is from genome assembly GCA_023373885.1 of Hestina assimilis. Classification (NCBI taxonomy): domain Eukaryota; kingdom Metazoa; phylum Arthropoda; class Insecta; order Lepidoptera; family Nymphalidae; genus Hestina; species Hestina assimilis. The sequence continues at coordinate 13,901,191 of CM041746.1, read as the reverse complement.
TCTTTTCTCTATCCGTATTTCTCCATTCTGCACCTTGAGTTGGCAATAAGCACTGCTTATATTCCAAGCAGCCATTAATTCATAGACTTTGATGACCGTTTACTTACCACCAGGCATGCCGTACTCTCTCTGATACTGTATGGATTTTGTGCCCTTAAGCCCAGTTATTAAGTAATTTATGAGTATTTAAAACAATACTTAACCCAGAATTGGCGTATGTTGTACACAACTAAACGACATTTATGCGACTCGTCTCATAAACATTTGAGTTTCATTACAACGTACGACATTGAAAACTTAAAATATAGTCATATTAAATAAAGAAAAGCTTCACAAAATGTAATGCGTAATTGTTACATTATACGACGTTACCAAATTTAATAAATATTTAAGCTGCATCGTTAAGTTTACATCGGAGATGTGCATAGTGAGGGATGTATTTGTTAAGAACCAATAGAATCGCTTTATTTACATAGCTTTTTTTTGTATGTTTAAAACAAGAATGGGTGCGAGGGACCTGTGTGAGAGGTGGGTACAAGAAACGTGTTCTACGGATGGATGCGAGAAAGAAATGCTAACAGTCAATAGAGGCAGAAGATGCATGCATTTGAAAATACCAGTTCGATCGCATTTGAAAAGAGCGTGCTACGCATCATCGGTCAGCGGCCTAGCATACCTCTGGTGGAAAAGCAAGAAAAAAGGAAATTTCGATATTAGTCTTTACCCAATGAATTACCCAAAAGTTATAGCCATAGTAAACAACGCATAATCAGTCAGGGTCTACTTTCTAATCAATGATGTATTAAACTTGTCCATTTACTTCAATAAAAGAATCCGGAAATATATAATATAAAATTGTCATATTATAGGAGCAAGTAACTGGAAATTACTGCATCCGCATTATTATTTAATGACTTAGAACTTAGATGGTTGAAAGTCTTTGCTTTTAGTAAATATTCCAATTACTAAATTATTTAAATTATTAATTGATAGATTGAGTTATCTCGGTTACAATTAATAATAGTCAAACTGCATTTTAACACCACGTGCTTTGAGTGTTGGAATTCATTCTTAGTCAAACTAAACATGCAATATGAATACACTTGAGCTATTTTAATATGAGTAACGAAGGCAGATATGTAGTTTAGCGTAAATCTTACGCGTTGTGTGCTTTTCTTATGAATCAGTTCGCTCTGCGACCAATCGAATTAGGTTAAGTGAATTAAAATTTAAATTATTATATCATAATTACAGATTATTGTCAATATTATTATCAGAATATACATACGCTGTAATTTTGTGCGAAACTAAATATAATTTTCAAGAAATGTTTAATACTAAAGGCCTTTTTAAAATGCATGTCCTCTCACGACTTGATTATTATAATGTATCATCGTCATCATCGTACATATAAAATTTAATTCTTCAATCTTTATAAGAAAAATGCGTATTAGATTTTAAAGAAACAGTTTACATTCCCATTTTTACAGACTTTTTCGGTTCTATTTTATATTGATTTTACCTCTATTCCACACTTAGTTTACGACCATAAACCGGCATAGCATTCACACTTTTAAGTACCGAAACATCAATACGATGCAGACAGGAACTAGTTCTCAAAATATTTACAAAGTCAGTGACGAAATTTGTAATTCATGTGCGTCTTAAATCTAAATTCAGACCTAGAACCATGGGCGTAGCCGGGATTTGGTTAAGGGCAGGGCAAAATCTTTATTATATAATTAGGGCCTAGAGGGAGGCAAATCTTGCATTACTGAGCTGTATATAGTTATCTATGATGATGATGATGATGATGATGATGATAATGATGGTGATGATGATGACGACGATGATCTTATTATATATTATTATGAGTATGTATAGAATGTATGCATTCATGGACAGGCATATATTAAATCTTTATTATTCCATGTTTTAATGATCCATCTGTAAAAGCAAAAGCTCAGATCACATAAACTACATACACTTTACCAGTTACATGTACTTTAAATTGACTTAACTATTGATGTGTTATCTCAGCTGTACAGTTAACGATGATAGGGCTCCAAACCATTAAACTGTTTATAAACTAGTCCAATCAGGTGTTTGGTAAGTATCTGTCAGAATATTGGCGTTAAATATCGAACTATGATATAACTAAATATTTCTCGTTTATATCAGATAAAAGATATTTAAACAATCCCTAATCCGAATTAACGATCAGGGGGCCTAGATAAAGTCACTTTTAATGGTAATGACTTTTCGACAGTTAAATGTGAATATTTTAAATAGTTACTCGATTTTTTTATGGTTCTGTCTGTACCTTAGGAACCCTTATAAGACCACTTTCTTGTCTGTCTGTCTGTGTGTTACCACAGATTTTTTCAGGAACGGGTGGACCTAGCAACTTGAAATTTATACTAGATACTGAGGTCTATAGTCCCTATTAGGTGTATAAATTCAAGGCCCTGTGTCAACACGCTAAAAAGAAATAGGCAAATTTTATTTTGTACCAAATTTTCCATTTTTTTTATTTTTCTGGATTTTACTTTCCTTGTGTTGTAAGAACTTGCTTTTAACCAAAATTGACAAATATCAGTCAAACAGGAGTACCCTATAGGTTGTGGTTCGAAAACCTATATGGTACTTTCCGTTGACCTAGTTATAGATAATGGTACGGAAACCTTTTTATACGACTTCTCGATATATAAAATGACTATAGCTGCATAATTTACGAGTATCAGTAGTAGGTAGTAGTAGTAGTACTTTTTTACGCCGTCGGGATGTGACGACCCACTCGCCCGCTGTTGGGATAGTAGTGCTTAGGCATTACTGTGTTCCGGTTTGAAGGGCACTGTACACTAGTGAAATTACTGGGCAGAGCAGATTTAAGAACTAATATCTCGAGGTTGGCAACGCGTGAGTGGCACCTACTAATGGTGCTGCAAGCGCTCATAGGCTACGGCAACCACTTACCATCAGGTGGGCCGTATGCTTGTTTGCCAACTTGTACTATAAAAAAAAGTCATCACGCATACGGGGGTCCCGTATCATTCACATGGGAGTTCTACTCTATCATTTCAAATATTAAACACATATCTAATTCTGGAATAATAAAACATCATAGGGAAGAGGAATAAAGAAAAAACTATATTCTTATCGTAACTTGATGAAATTTATTCTATTGTACTTCCGTTAGCAATGTATATCATCTATCTGCCATTAATATGAAGCAGCTCTTACTGTTTACATTTCGAACTACTAAGGATCGTGCAACCACTTTCGTTCGTTAAAACAGATCTGTTTCTAAGTGTAATTTTAACATTTACCAATACTGAATACATGATAAAAAAGCCACAAATTCATTCTTGCTTTACTAATATAAATTTTCTCTACAGCGACAGTTTATTTATTCAAATGCACACGTACGTAAGAAACAATAATTCAACTTGTTTTTACATAAACGACCAAGTTATAGTTTTTTTATGTCATAGGGGCCTGAAAATTTGAAAGTAGCTGACTATTAGTTGAATTTTCAAACTTCCATATAAGCTTAATCAACATCTCTTTATTTATGACGACGATAATTACCTATATACCTAATATACTTCTGTAGATCCATATCTTTGGCGTAGTGGCCCTTAAAAGAAAAGTTTGATGATCAGGGGGCCCATCACCAACTCTTATCACCTTGCATCGCTGTTGCATGGTAAGGACCATGACATATATATTTATATGCCAAGGCAACATATAAAATCTGAATTGAATTACATCGCAACAGAATTGTTACTAAAAATTCATGGTAGATCCTTAGGTTTACTATAATTAATGGCCATAGACTTACTATATACAACAGACCGGCTTATCCATTAAGACAAAATGACAAAATTTGTCACACGCTAACTTCATTCCTTACACAGTTTTGATTTGCACAACATAACCGTATGAAAGACTGGACTGTTTGAAAAAACTATTTCTGGAAAATAAAAAAGCGATAAGTTCAATTGGCATTCGCAAATATAAAAATTGGAAAGAGTCTGAAGATAAATATTTACAATAATAATAATAATAATAAGTAATTAAAACACAATTGCGTAACAAGAACGAAAAGTTTCAGCGGAATTCATACTCCTCCTTTTTACCCGACTGTTCGACGTTTAGACCATAAATGGTCTAAGGTCCGACGCAATGGAGAGTAATGTGTCTTAATTTGGCCTTTTGTGTTGCTCTAGAAACTAAACGCATGGACCCAATCGCTTTGTATAGACATAAACGTACCTACCTAATAAAATTTCACCACATCGACAACACGTCATATTGTCAAAATGATTAAGAAAATCGACGAGATATGTCAGCTAGGGTATCCCGTATCGTTGAATAGGTATTTAAAATCATCTTTAGTCTCCTTTCATCATTTTTTATATCAAATAGCGGTTTAGGATATATAACAATTTGTAGCTGGTTAGCAACCGTACTCGAATAGGCAGTCGTGTGAGGGCAGACGGCGTTGACGGATGTGTCTATTTTTATTTACACTGAAATGATGAATGGATGGATGGATGTTTCTTACTATATCACAAAATATTAACTCTACTAGAAATTATTCGTAGATATGTATGTCTTATGGAACAGAAAAGTAACTTATAGAAAGTCGTCTTCATCACAATTAAATTAAGCGCGAGCGGAGTTGTTGGCACAATTTAAATGAGTAAACACTCTAAAGCAATATTTTAAGCACTATTAACACTTACCAAAATCGTACTGGAATTAAAGTAAAAAAATTATTGAGAGCCGCAATGCATTAACTATTAAAATTTAACGACGAACGAGAAGTTATTAGATTAAGCGCCGGACAATGAAAAATAACGTAGGCTGAAGCTTATGACAGGGCATCGTAAATTTTTATAGATCGATTACTTTTAATTTTAAATAGTCAATTATTAGAATATCATTGATGTAATAACGGTAGTGTTGAGAGCTATTCCAGAAATAACGATGTTGTTCTACTTTAACACATGTTTAAACGTTAAAATTTGGAATGTGTACCTTTTACTAAATGCTATTTGCTGTATATGATCTTGTTATTGTTTAATGTTCAGAACAAAGTCCTAAGATGATAAGAAGTAGAGTATTATTTGCAATATTCTATCATTTTTTAACTGTCAAATTAAGTCTTACTTACATAATATGTCCGTTATTTTAAATATTTTTAAATGTTGTTGACATTAAAATTTTGTAACCAATATAAAAATAATTTTCAGATGCCAGGAGTTGTGTCACTTGTGATAAAGTTCTAGAGGAGCTAGAAAAGATAGATGATGACACTGACACGTTCGGAGTCGACTTCGTTAAGATCAACGACAAGAGGCTCGCCAAACAGTATGGCATTACGAAATTCCCCGCCCTCACGTACTTCCGTGAGATGGAACCGATCATTTACGAAGGTAAATTGCTAATGTATAATAATGGTCGTAAATAAGCAATACAAAGTCAACCCACAAAATTGAAAAAACTAAGTTATATATGCAGAAGTGTCGGTAAATGGCTGAAGAACATTTTTATTTACTATTTGTAGGTTTTAAGCTTTAAAACTTCTAAAAAAGCCAATTTTTAATCATGCAATTTATGTATTATTTAAACATTTTGGGTTATATTATATACGAAATATGCAGTTCGTATACTTATTTTATGTGAAAATAAGTAAAATAACTTACATACATCTTGAAATTGCCAAAAACTTGACCAATACATTAAAAAAATCATATAAAGCAAGTTGTTCAAAATTTTCAAACGCGTTTTTCTCGAAATGACATTCGTGTGGGTTGACATGGTATTGTTTATTTGCGTCCAATTATGTTTTAGCATCATAACTATCATGCGATGACAAATAACAACAAAATTTTTATATCTATTTTAAATAATTTCACATGTAAATCAGCCTGAGGGTCATGATAATAATAGAGGCAGCTAGCTATATTGTTTTCCCGTTGTACTAAACTTTATTTTGCGCTTTATTGAAGAATAAACTACGTACGCTGGAAAGCATATGCGATGAACTCTTGGTGTTCACTGAAATGCTTTAGAACGAAGATTACAACAATTCTTTATAGTACTTATTTATGAATATTTTACATCAATTGTGAGGGTGTCCGTAAGAAGATTGGTCAAAAGTTTTGGTTACTACTCTTATGCGGCTAAGCCTGTAACCCAGTGCCGGATTTACCAGCAGACTCGGTAGGATTGAGCCTAGGGCGGCAGATTTTTGGGGCGGCAAAATTAAGGACTGATATTTTTTTTTGCTACCTCATAGAAATCAAAACGATTTCTGCACGACGGTTTTCTAATGTTTTTTCAGGTAGAAATCTACAACAAATCTGCCGATGACCCTCCTCTCTCACTTGTCATTGTACATTCCGAGTAGCAACAGCTAGTTCGCCGCCCCCAAACCAGTAATCGGCCTCTGCGTCCCTTTTACCACACTTTGTATGAGTGAAAAGAGCGAAATTATAGAAAATGTATTTACCTCTTCCCTCTATTAAACAGAGGCATGGGCGGCAAAAACCTTATAGCCTATACCTTGAAAATTTATAAATCCGTCACTGTGGTAACCACATATTAAACTCATAATTTGCAGTATTTACAAATAAGGATTTAGAAAATAGTATCTTATATTACGCACAGAATTTAAAAATAGCTAGTAATCAAAATCAATAGTTTTCAGCTGGCTACTCATAGTATAATTATGTATAATTAGTCACTCATACATTGCTTGAATGGCACGATGTTATATAAAGACAACCATTTCACTCGCTCATTAAACTTGGTCAGCTACCAATATTGATATAAATATGCGTATATATAAACAAATTGTGAAGACTGACAGTGACGCTATAGCGATTGAAGAAACAAATAGAAATGTCTGCGAGGTTAATCTTTCTGGCAGCTGATCAGATCAAATTAAATTACTTTATATTTGAAATACCTGAAACTTGCTCTTATATATGATGCACCAGAGATATTTTTGTGATAATTAAATAAATTTTTAGGAGATCTTATGGACGAGGAGAGCGTCTTGGATTTCCTGACGAGCTTAGAAGCAATGGACCTTCCTGACCGGATAGAAGAAGTAAATCAGAAGATTCTCGACAAAATCATCGAGGACACAGAATATGTGGCCGTTCTCTTCTGTACGTATCGAAGTAGTTACAAGGGGGTTTGTTTAAGAATTTAATGAGCTAATGTGGTAAAATTAAAGCCATTTTTTCTTAACTAACAAAAAGTAAAATATTTTGGAATCTAGTAGATCTACTGAGTATATAATTCTCTATCGCTTTCACTGATTAGTATTAAGCTGTTTGTAAAGGAGTACATTGTGCTGTGTGTTTGACAGTGTTTTTCACGTAGGTCCTGATCACAAAAATTGCGGCCCGATGAACAGTAAGTAAGGTTTACAGCTGGTGGTATGTGTTATATTTATGTCGTTGTGGCTGTTATTTCTAGCTTATTAGAATAGCGTATAATGATTCCGACGTGCTTTCCGCTTTCAATGCGGCTGCGGTGGGCAATTTTGGAGACTTATTGGTAATGAGAATAATAATTGGCGGCTCTATCGGTTTAGGCGAATATTCATTAATGTTTTGGCCAATTAAATTTTTGGCTCAGTTACAGCATATCACAATAGCATGAATCACTTGACAAACTGTATCAATAGTATTTCGATGTTATAAATTAAATGTTAAATGTACACCCTAAATGCTTATCTTCTTCATGCTGTTGTACGAAACAACGATTTTTATAGCGTCCGAACAATTGTGTCGTGTAACATGTGGCAAAATCCATTCGTTTATTGTAAAGGAAGACTAGAATCAAAAACGCGTTTGCATTATCGGAGCGTGCGGCGAGCTATTTCGGCTGTTCTATTTATGTCTTGCCAGCAAGCTCGGATTGACGGACCGACTTGTCACGAGCAAGACATCGGTTACATTATCTGCTCATAACGACTACAAACTATTAAAAGTCTATCAAGAAGGAAGACATAGTTTTGTCTAAGAAGAGCGCATAATGTAATGACCTTGACCTAAATAAGAAATTATAACTAAAGAAAAGTATAATTAAAATTATTTAAATGCTAAGTACTCTTACATTTATAAAGTCCCAGATTAAAATTGAAACTAACCAAAGAATAAGATCTATTTATAAATAGTATTAGCAGATTTTAGTGAACCCCAGATGGACTAAATTGTATTGATTTAGAACCATCCTTATTTAGTATATACTTAGTTATCCACTCCCTTAAAGACACAAAAGGTCACGGAGTAAAAGTCTCACTTTGTGACCTACTTTTCATATATACAAGTAAATCAGAGGTACTCCACTACGAACTCTGACACCAGTACTACCAGGACCACTAGCACCACCATTGCACGACACCACGCTTGCAATAGCACACAATACAATTAATTTTCTTTTAACACACAATCACCTGAGCAATGCGCTTAACTGCACTGCTTCGAATCCTATACGAGGCATGACTTTATTAGGTACACACCATAATTCGCCTGCAAGAAAATAAAATTAAGGTGAGGGATTGGCTGTTTCAGACAAACCTGAGTGCAAGAAATGTGCAAAGGCTCTGCAAGAGTTAGAAAATATTGACGACGAGGCAGATCAACTCGGTATAGGCTTCGTAAAGATCCACGATGAGGAACTAGCCGAAGAGTACAGTCTTGGGGATTTGCCAAGATTGGTTTACTACAGGCATCAAATACCTATTATCTATGAAGGTTTGTGAGTCATTTTACTGACGTAGGTATTACGAGATTTAACGTTGTTTCATGGGCTGTTATGTTAAGGAGCCACTTTTAATGTTTATTTTTAATTGGTGATTTCGATTGTTTTTCGTTCGTATTAATGGTTACTTTAGAAAAAAAATTAAGCAATACTATAGTTTTGTAAGAATTGTTTTAATTTTGGACTAATTAAAATTCGATTTCTCATCATGAACGAGATGTTAATAACTAACAATCAACTCATTTGACGGTATGAGACGTTTGTTGGTTCAGACACAAAGAAAAATCTGGTTCTTCTGTAAATCTGCAAATTAATTATAATTTTATATATTATAAATACTAATTTAAAGGTGAGCTCAGTAGAGAAGAAGATGTTCTGGAATGGCTCATTGCGAACAAGTCGACTGGGGATGAAGAAGATGTAATCGAGGACGTAACGGCTAAAACACTCAACACGCTGATAGGAAATGTAGACAATCTTGTTGTATTGTTTTGTAAGTATCAATTATAATCACAATAAATATTATTATATAAAAAAATAATAACAAATAATACAAAATGATCAAAATAAAATCACGATAATTTAATGTTTTTAAAGTTTAACTTGTTTAACCAGCAAAGGTGTTAGATCTTTCTATTTATATAAATCGCTATTTAATATCGATACGTTTTAAGATATTGATACAAGAATATAATGTGAATGTAATTATGATAATATTTAGTTATTATTATTTAAGAAGTTCTATTTTATGCCTCCTAGACCTTAATCATATAATTATAAAAATATTCGGGACTACCCCAGAAGTGAACCCATTCAACAAGAGTCATACCATACATATAAAAAAGAATGAATTGATAACTTTCTCCTATTTGAAGTCAACTAAAACTAGTCAATAAATTAATTACAGATGACCACGGTGACGAAGAATCAATGACAGTCCTTGGTGAGTTAGAGAAGATAGATGACGACTGTGACCGACACGGCATTCAGTTTGTTAAGATTGACGACAAGAAAGCTGCCGAAGAATTTGGTATCGATGATGTTCCCTCAATTGTCTACTTCGAAAAGCAAATCCCCAATGTTTACGATGGTAAACTTTATTTTTTTTAATCATACAAAGCTACTATTTTTAATAATTATGTAATTAAACACATCTTTGCGTTGTAGGTGATCTCGAGAACGAAGAAGAAATTTTAGTTTGGCTTGTTGATCAGTTAGAAAAAGATGAAATTGAAGATGTCACCGATGAAATGCTAGATAAACTTATCAAAGATGGGAAAACTGTGGCCGTATTATTTTGTAAGAGATGCAATAACTGATACCAGATTTTTACATATAAATATAGTGAGCATATACATTTTATAATTAATCTTTTCATTTTTAGATGATAACAACGATCGTAAGTCTCAAAAAGTGTTGAATGAGTTGGAAAACATTGATGATGAATGTGATCAACTAGGCATTGCATTTGTGAAAATTGACAATGATGAAGAAGCGAAAGAATACGGTATCGAAAAAATTCCAACTCTATTGTACTTTGAAAAAGGAATACCAACATATTATGAAGGAAATTTAGAAGAAGAGGAAAAAGTTCTTAACTGGCTGCGACACCAAACTGAAAGTGATGAAATTGAAGATATAACCGATGAAATGCTTGATCTAATCATAGAGAAAATGCCGTATGTTGCTGTATTGTTCTGTAAGTATTTTAAATTTTTTTTTACCTTTAACATTGAAAAAGTATTTGTTAAATTACCAGGGTTTAATTTTCCTGCATTGCTTCTAAGGTATTTGTTTTATTTTTGCGACAAAATTATCTGTCTCTGTTATGTAAAGAACTGACATAAAAATGAGATACAGTTCTTTTCATTCATTCCAGATGATAAGGATCAAAAAAAGAGTCAGAAAATATTGGCTGAATTAGAAAACATCGACGACGAATGTGATCAAAATGACATTGCTTTTGTGAAGATCGATGATGACAAGGAAGCCAAAGAATATGGTATCGAGGTTGTACCTACAATGGTGCTATTTGAAAAAGGCATCCCACATATTTATGAAGGTGATTTGATGAAAGAAGATGAGCTTTTAGGCTGGTTATTACACCAGAAACGGCACAGTGAAATACCCGAAGTTACTGACGAGATGATGGACAAGCTAATTGAATCTGCTGAATATTTGGCCGTTATCTTCTGTAAGTAAACATAATAAAGTTCTTGACCGTAATTCTATTTTTCTAAGTATTACGTGATTAATTGTTATTTTAATGTTCAGATGACAAAGACGATAAACAAGATATAAGAGTACTGAATGAATTGGAAAATATTGACGATGACTTAGAAAAAGAAGGTATTGTTATTGTAAGGATCGATAATGAAGCTGAAGCTAAAGAATATGGTATCGATCATTTACCTACACTGGTTTACTTCGAAGACAATATCCCAGCTATTTATGAAGGCGATCTTCTGAACGAGGATGAAGTTTTAGAGTGGCTTATTGAACAAAAGAACAGCGCAACGATAGAGGAAGTTACTGACGAAATTTTAGTGGATCTTATAGAAGAGCACGAATACGTGGTAGTATACTTCAGTAAGTTATTTGACTTTTCTGAATAAAAATATGATTTTAATTAAAGTAAATATTTAAAGGTTGTGTAGTTAAAATTAAAACCCAAATGAGTGTTAATTGATTGATTCGACAATTTTTTGTGCTTTATACAAATAGAACTTAGATTTGTATTATATCTTTACACTTCAATCTAATAATGTTATATTCTTGAATTTAATAGGTGGGAAATGTGAAGAGGGCGAAGAATGTGATAACATATTAGAAGAACTGGAAAATATAGATGACGAGCTTGATGAAACTGGTATTATATTCGTGACAACAGAAGACGTGTCCTTAGCTAAAAAATATGGAATCAAGACCTTCCCAATGCTTGTTTTCTTTAGAAACAAAGAACCTCTGATATACAAGGGTAAATCAATCAATTTAATTATTTTTTTACTTAATTATTATATTTAATTTTATTTTTTTTTACTGTAGAAAGTGCTAAATATTGTGTAATAAAATTTCAGGTGATATTGAAGACGAAGATGAAGTTTTAGCATGGTTAACTGATGAAAATACCCTGGAAATTCCTGGGAAAATTGAAGAAGTCAATTCAAAAATGTTAGAAAAAATACTAGAAGAGAATGATCATGTTGTAGTATTTTTCTGTAAGTATTTTCATACTTCTAAAATATAATGATATTTTTGATCATGTATAATGATCAATATACTATTATATTAAACAAAATGTTTTAGATAAGGAAAATGACAAAAAATCACAAAAAATACTAAGTGAATTGGAAAATATTGATGATGAGTGTGAAGAAAAGGACATCGATTTTGTCAAAACTTCTGATGAAGGAGTTGATAAAGAATATGATCTTCCTGACTTACCCGCACTAGCCTTCTATCGTCATAAATTTAGGACCATCTACGACGGAGATCTAATGCACGAGGAGGCTATTCTAAAATGGGTTTTGGATCTTCATGATTCTCAACCGGATATTATTGAAAATGTCGACCGAAAAACTCTGAAAGATCTCATTGATGATGTTGAACATTTAGCAGTATTTTTCTGTAAGTATAAATTCTATCGGAAAACTAAAAAAAACATAGTTGATAAACAAGTTAAAGGCACACAGTTAGCATTTTTAAAGTCCTCTAATTTAATGAACAATATATTCGTTGCTGAAACGTTCTATCATAATGCTATATAATTTTTACCAAACAATAATAAATAAATTACAGATAGTGATAAATGCGACACTTGCGAGGAAATTCTAGAGGAATTGGAAACTATTGACGATGATACAGATAAACATGGAATACAATTTGTAAAGTCCAAAGATTCAAAATTAGCATCTGACATTGGCATTTTCAGTTTCCCTGCTTTAGTATATTATGAAACTGGAGTACCGATTATGTATGATGGTGAGTGTATACGTATTAAGTTATACAAAAATTATTTAATTATATACAATATAATTTTTATGTAATTATGAGTAATAAAATTTGTAAAATATTCCAACGAAGTTATCGAGATACTATAGTACAGTAAAGAGGAAGACAGAAATTAAGAAATTAGAAATTTTACATTTCCATATAAGGGATCAAATCAAAATAAACCAACCTTTGTCCTGTTTATAGGTGACTTAAAGAACGAAAATAAGGTTCTCCAGTGGCTAGTAGATCAAAAAAGTAAGAATCCACATCCATTTAAAAACTTTATTATGTAATATCTGTTTAAGGTCTAAGGATTTGTTGATGTATTAAGAATAATGAGTTACAATAAATTACGTGCATGACATCATTCTTGACATCTCTTTAAATAAAAATGTTTTAAAATACCTACGCCTTAAATGCTGGATGTTTGAGCTATGTCATTTTGCATGACAGTTACTAATGCCTGCAGGTGAAGATAGCCACCGACCAAAAAATAAAGCTTATCCTAAATCAATGGCCAATGCAGATGTTGACAAAAAAACGGGGTTTCTACACAGTCGAAGTAACAAAGAGTCGTCTATAGAAAATAAAAAGACAGTCGAATGGAAGAAAGCGGGAAATTTAAAGGTGGTATATCCAAGCGCTTTTGCAGATAAAAAACGCCAAGACGGCCACCCTAGTCGAAAGAGACATGTATTATTAGTTAATGACGTAGACGACGACGATGATAATGATAGCGAAGACGATGACGATGATGATAACGTAGTAGGTATTGATGACAAAGATGATGAGGATGATAACGATAATAGTTTCAAAAACTTTATTACTCAGAAATTTTCTTTTTTTAAAACACCACCCAAGCTCAAAACACAATTTTTTGGAAGTAAATCTGTTTTAAAAAATAATAAAAATGACAATGACGATGATGACGATAGTGACGATGACGACGACGATGATGACGATAGTGACGATGGTGATGACGATGACGATGACGATGATGACGAAGATGATGATGATGATGACGACGATGACGGAGATGATGACGATGACGATGATGGAAATGACGATGACGACAAAGACTACGATGATGATGACGAAGAAGAAGAAGATGATGATGATGATGATGATGATGATGACCATACAGAAAAACTTTCTAAAATACGAACATATAAAAAAAATATCAATTACAAAGTAGGTAGCTTTCGAAACCTTGATCAAAATGATGATGAAGATGTTAATAATGATGTTGATGAAGATGAAGAAAGTATATTCAGTAGGATAAAGAAAATATTTACAGGTAAATTAGTAACGTTGAACCTTGAGATGTGACCCTGCACGGAGGCACAGATGTACCCCAAACACATCTGCATGGTCGAGTAGAGGAGCCCGCATGGGTCCCCATACACCAGCTGTTGCCTGCAGTCATTCGCGAACGCTTACCAATTTTTAAAACGTTTTCCAGTTGTTATTATTACTAACATAACATTTAGAATTATAGCGCTCCTAACGGAACGCGCTCAGAAATTATAAACATGCACAGTATTAACGCAGTTAACTTTATTTATAAATATATAGTAATTTATACGGGTATAAAAACAAATTTTTACTGACTGCAGGCGATCGCTGTTTCTACATTGGATTGGGGGCGAAACCGGCTGTCCCAAAAATGACTTACGAACCATACCAGTGCTGTCCCACTAAAGTTCAGAGCCCGACAAAAGTAGCGAAGGCAACTCCTACCAAGGTTCCGGCTAAGAAACTCGACAAGGATAAGAACGTCGCATCCGAGAAGCCTACTAAGGGCAAGAACAAGGCGCTCGCAAAGCCAGAAAAACTGGGAAAAGGAAAGAAAGGTTTATTCGGCTCTGATAATATTTGGTGGTGGTAAAGAGTAAATGCTAGACTAATGACAAAAGTCACAAAATTTGATTGTTAGAGGCGCTTGGGTGCGCAGCATCAAGCGGACACGAAAGTTATTCAATATAAATCTCGCAGAACGGTTTCTCCTTCAAAATCCAAAACGTAATTCTAATCCGGTCTAACACGTCGATACGTTACATCATATTAACATTACTAGCTTTCAATAACCTCGTGTCCCTTGATACCTGCAAGCACTTACCAGGGTTGTATTTATGTATTGCATATGGACTGTATTAATTAAAACCAACATTAGCTTCATAATATTAAATCTCTTGAAATATCAGAATTATATTTGCAGCCCGCTATTTATTACTATATAATTATAATATGTATATCAAGGTGTATTGCTTTTGATATTCTTCTAATTGAGAACTTGTGGAGACTAAATATTGGGATGTCTAGTGATGTTGTAAGCAGATGTATAAATCGTTATTATTGAATATTAAATAATTCCAATATTTAGAACTACCAAAAGAGAATACAACAACACAGGGCATTTTAATTATTATAACTTAATTTGTTATGCCACCTTGAAAGACTTATTGATGTAAGGATTTCATGTTCATATAGTTTTCTAGTCTTCATGGAATCTCATTATATTGTATAACTTTTACTGAACTTATTTTTAGTTTTTAAACAACTAGGTTTTGTTGGCAAGCAAAGTTATAAACAAAATATAAACCAATTGGAATGCCAAAATTAGAATAATGTTAAATTATAAAGGAATAGTACTGACAACTTTCTTTACTATATAATTTATTTTGTCATCTTCAGTTACGGCACTACAAAGCGCCATTTCATTATCCATTTCGGTCCTACACCTTACGTTACTTGTTAATAGGTTTGTACTGTTTTGACCGAAATTTCGCATGAATGTTTTATTTATTTATTCGTTATGTTGAATTGTCGAATTTACGTTAATATAATTTTTGTTAATAAATACATTTTTTCTATTGTCGTATTTATCATTACTGTATTCAATTTCGAATGATGTCAGCATGGTGTTGCCGTAGTTGTTCGCGCATGCCATTTATTGGATGTACTCGGTGAGTTAATAAATACAATCAAATGGATGTGGTTTCTTACATAGTTTAAACTTAAACAGCAGGCACTCCAATAAATAGTAACATTTAAAACATTTTAGGTAACTTATTAGATGAAAATGAAGTTCTAGATTGGATGGTCAAACAAAAGGAAGATGAAAGCATTGAAGAAATAGATAGAGACAAGTTATTTAAATTAATCGAAACAAAAGAATTCTTAGCTGTTGTCTTTTGTAAGTATTTGAACTTTGTTTAAGTTCTATTTTAGTACGTTAGTTATAGGATTATAATTTTACCCTTTTTCAAAATGCTATTACAGATAGAGAAGACGATCCTCTTAGTCCGAGAATTCTACGCCATGTAGAATTAATTGATGATGAAGCTGCAGAATATGGCATTAAAATTGTCAAATGTAGTGACCGTTTGATGGCAAAGAAATATGGATTTAGAAATCCGCCTGGTATAACATACTTTAGGAAAACAAAATATATTAATTATGACGGTGATATGGATGATGAAGAAGAAATACTAGATTGGCTTACGAATCCAGAAAACATGGAACTAACCGATCATATTGAAAAGGTCAATAAAAAAATGTTTCAAAAAATAAGACAGACATCGGATTACGTGGCTGTGTTCTTTTGTGAGTTTTTTGTTACAGTTTCATACAATTTTAGAATACTTCCAACTGTGAATTCATAAAGCATCACAATATAATTAAATAATAAACATATTTGTAGTTTTGCTAATTAGCAATGTTTTTTAAAATTCCATCTGTATTTCCATTGTCACATGTTTTAGACAGTAATGACTGCAAACAGTGTCCCAAAGTTCTGGCCGAAATCGAACACATAGATGATGATGCTGATGCAGCTGGGATCAACTTCGTCAAAATAGACGATCGGCAGATGGCCAAAGAATTTGGTGTATTCGCATTACCGGCCGTATTATTCTTTAAATTGGGCTCTAAAGATCCTGTTATATACGCAGGTATCTAAAATAATTACCATTTTCGTATACTGGAAATTTAACTTCATTTTTTTAATAATAAAAATTATATAGGCGATCTTTATGATGGACAACAGCTTCTAAGTTGGCTGCTCACTCAAAAGAATCCTGCAGGTGATATTATCGAAGCACTCGAAGGTCAAGAGTTACTGGAATTGATAGAAGAATCTTCATCTTTAGCCGTTTACTTCTGTAAGTATATATAATTATAATGAATTTCTCTTTTCGAACAATATAAGCTGTTTTTATATTTTTACAGAAATTAATTATTAATGAAAATATTTATAAATATTTTTTCTTTTACGTTTTAGTATAACCAATAATATATTTTTCGCTGATTTAATTTTTAACCAAAAATAAATTAATCAAATAACAGGAACATACACCAAAATAAAGTTATAAAATAATAAAGTAACAAATAACTAATCTTACTTTTTAATAGGGAATAAAACATTGTGCGAATTGTGCAATGCAAAAGCAACGAAAAAGCAGAAAAAGACTTTTAGAGAACACGACGACGAGGAAGGGCAAGAGTTAGACGGTACTTCTCTACCCTTTGAGAGAGAAATTTTATGTCTGATATTGAAATTATATGTCCCCTGAAACTATTCCTATGTTGCATGTAGCATGTCCGATACAATAGTAAATGCACTCGTTCTTTTGTACGTTCTGCACACTAAAAATATAGTTAGTCTGTTTACTATTTACGAATATTTAATATGGTTATCTGGTTCCTGATTTTCAACACCACGCTTGCAGCTCTTAAATTGAATTCTTAGTACATTAATCATTATAGACATTGAATACACCTTAGAAATCCATGTTGATAATGGGATGGTTAGTTGCAAATTTATCCTGAATGTATCCAAATATCCCAGCACCTTTTCATCCAATATATACCATAAGTGTATATTATAGTGATAAAATATTATTTTTAGATTCTCTGGACTGTGAACAATGTAATGGAATTCTGGAGGAACTTGAGAATATAGATGATGATTGCGACAGACATGGGATAAAGTTCGTTAAAACTCAAGATTATTCAATAGCAGAATCGTATGGCGTTACTGATTTTCCTGTTCTAGTTTATTTTGAGAATAATGTACCAAATGTATATGAAGACTCGTTGGCCGAAGAGGAAGAAGTTTTACAATGGCTAATTACCCAAAAAACAGAAGATCGCATAGAGCTCATAACCAGAGTAATGCTAGAGAAAATGGTAGAAGAGACTCAATATCTAGCAGTGTATTTTTGTAAGTAGACTTTTTCATCTGAAAAGTAAAAAAAAATGGTTATTTACAAATATAAAGTATCTTTCTTTATTATAGACAAATTGAATTGTCATATCTGTGATCATATACTTGAAGAATTAGAAAAAATTGACGATGAGTGTGATGTTTATGGCATTCATATGGTCAAAATCCAAGATCCACAGCTTGCAAAAAGATATTCAATCAAGACTTTCCCGGCGATGGTATACTTTAGGTAAAATACTTAAAATAGTTCAAATGTAAATTTGGCAATGAGCATTTGGCTTATACTTTAATTTTACAGAAATGTACTTTAATTTTACAGAAATGTACTTTAATTTTACAGAAATGTACTTTAATTTTACAGAAATGGAAATCCACTCTTATTTGAGGGTGATTTGCAAAACGAAGAGTCTATTCTTGAATGGTTAATTGATGATGACAACCGTGAATTAGCAGATGAAATTGAATCCGTTAATGATCGAATGCTGGATAGACTACTTTACGAATCTCATTTACTTGCTGTTCTATTTTGTATGTTACAGTAAATACATTTGTAGTTGTTTTAATACGAAACCTATAAATTTTTCATTAAAATATCTGGTGTTGATGTTTTAGATGATGAAGATGACTGCCAAGAATGTCAAGACATTCTTGAGTCTTTAGAGCAAATTGATGGCGAAGTTGACCAATTTGGTATTGACTTCGTCAAAATATCAAGTGCTGAAGCAGCCGCTAAATATAACATTATAAATATCCCATCGCTTGTGTACTTCCGAAAACGAACGCCTATGTTCTATGACGGTGACTTACATCAAGTGGACAGAGTTCTCCAATGGTTGACATCTCAAGAAGTTTTCGAATTGAAAAATGAAATCGAGGAAGTTAACCGAAAAATGTTGGACAAATTATTGGAGGAAAATGAGTTTCTCGCTGTGTATTTCTGTAAGTTAAAATCTATTATAATTGTTTAAGAAGTAACCGCTATTTTTTTTTTAATATATTATATATGTACTATTGCTTTTGTTTTTCTAGATGAGAATTCAGTGGAAAGTCGTCTAGTTTTAGACAAACTGGAAAAGATCGACAGTGAGACCGACAATTTGGACATAACGTTTGTCAAAATGCATGATCCCAGATACGCTCGTAAATGGGGTGTTACCAAATTACCAGCGATTGTTTACTTTAGGAAAAGATTCCCTAGTATATACAGAGGTAACACTCTATAATTATTATTCGTGACACGTAACATACTAAGTTATATAAAAAAATAATTAAAAAAGTTATTTTCAAGAAGATGTTGTTCAAACGAACTTATGAAAAAATTAACTCCTAGCATCTTACTGCTAAATAGTACGCTTATTTAACAGATTTCTTGTCGGTGAACCACATTATGTCCATTTAATTGACAAAAATTGTGTTCAGTAAATTGTTAATTTGGTCACAGGTTTGGGCCTAAATAAATAAATAAAATTAATAAACCTTTTCCAGGTGACGTAATGGAAGAAATGGAGGTTTTAGAATGGCTGCGAAAGAATAGATTCAGGCAGCCCGAGCTAAATATATTTATGTACGCATTGATAGCACTATCAATAGCGTTCGTTATGTATACGGCTTTCTTGCTTCAGTGCTTTAAGCCGCTCACTACAACAGCGGCGCAACATCCAAAGCAAGCGTGAAACTTTTCTCAGAGGTTTCAGTGCCTTATCTTTTGACTGTCAAGCCTCGGGCTTTCTAAATATTTACCAATATACGAAGGTTTATTCCAATATACTTATTTATAAATACCATCGATATAATTAAGATGCCGCTAATTATGGCATATTTTTTTGAAGGAGAGGTTTTAAACTTATTACTTAAATCACTTCGAACTATTACAAATTTAAAACAGGGGTTAGCTTTTGTCATTAAAGTCAGTCTAACAATTATATGGGATCAAACTTTATTTAAATACGTTGATAGATTTTAGATTTGAATGCTTTGTTATCTAATTTTTAAAAATCTATCGAGTTAAATATAAAATAAGAACTTAATTAATAACTTTTAGAAAACTTGCCATTAACAAAAAATAGTTAATATTTTCGTCGATTTCTAGTGTCGAATTTATTTACGTATTCTATCCCTTTACCAAAAGAAAAATTATACGGCATTTTTAATTAATTTAAGACTGTATAATCTTTTTTTTTAACTTTAAAATACAATTTCTTTAGTGTGCAACAATTCTTATCAATATTTATGCATGCGGTTTTGCCAATTTAATGTTGTATTTTTTATTCGTTGAAAGACATTTTAAAATTAAGTCTCGTATGAGGTTTCGTAATTATGTCTTATTCAATTTTCATGACCCTGCGCTGAATTTTTCTTTTTTTAACTTATTTTTGCCTTAATGTTGTTTCTAAAGTACCTACCTATATCGTTGTTTTAACTTTCCGAGTTAATGTTTTAGATTGTATGACACTTCTATCTTTATAGGTATTTTTTATACCACTTATTCTTTGTCATTCCCGAACGATGTAGATAATCATACGATTTTTGTCCAGTTATCATTTGCAAAAGTAAATCTATTTCAGCCTTCATATTAAATGTGAAAGACATACAATCAAAACAAAAGATAAAATTTATAAATTCAACGACTTAAACTGGATTGTTCGATCAATATTAATGTTGTACACATATTATATATTATAGGTACCTTCTAACGACAGCGTGAGCTGTTACCGAATGTAACAAATATTTGTGCTCAAAACAGTAACCCGCGCAGTGGAGCTGGCGTGTGTGAAATTGTTAAAACTTGTATATAAAATGTAAATATTTAAAATAAAAATAGTAAAATTTATCCTTTTTTATTTTCCCAATCAGGTCTCACGAACCAATAAAAGATTTTTTTCAAAAATCAAACACTTTTATATTCATTTAAAAATTGTTATAAGACAATTAAAAATCTTCTAAATATCAAAGAATATATTTACATAAGTACCAAGCAATTATTTTATAAATTGACTACAAACTTACATTATTAGTAAAAAAAAATTCAAAATTACGATAATTGAGCAATCTTAATAAATATAGGGGTAAGCCTTTTTACTGATTTCATTTTACCTATCCATCCATAAATTATGTCACACTTAAAGGAGGAAAGGGGTTGACAGTGTGATTTTATGTGACAATGGCTTGTAGGGGACCTAAGTTTCGTGACGTCATATTTTAAAAGGAGTATCATAAGTATTTAAAGAGTCATTTGAAGCTGTTAACAAAAACCTTTAAAAAAATCGTAATTAACAGATTTCGTAACTAATGTTTCAATTTAATAATTTCTAGAGGTAAAATTTCAAGAAAGATTTCACGTAACACTAGAGATTCTTACAAATGCGACAAGTTGTGACAGGAAGGGTTTAAAAGTCATGAAATTCGTGTGACGTAATTTAGAGATGGCTTCTAATCAAGATAGATGGGCCATGACTAGAATTTCTCCGTCCCCTGCGGCAAATGTTGGGTACATTCATGGATGTACCTTTCAGAGTAGCTGCCAACCGTCAAATACTCCCACATTCACACTTACTCTGAAGTTAGCGAACACAAGCTTAGGTATTGGGTTTATTATCTTATCTACATATATCAGATGGCACTGATTTTGGTACATCGTGTGCTATACGTAACACACTTAATCTCTATCAATATATAGAAATTTCATTCAGAAATACATATGTACTTAAACAGAATAATACCTAAATATTGGTATGAAAAATGGCATCTCATCATTTCTTCTATCTCAAAAGTGACAAAGAACAAGCAGTACAATATAGAATATACGAATCAACGCAGTTTTATCTGTAAAGTATTTGATAAAAACTACGTAATAACTAAATGAATATTCTCATAGTCTTTCAGATATTTAGATTTTTCTGATTCAAAGAGGTCGATAAGTCGACGAGTGAACTCCGCGTGGATTGCGTCTACCTCTTCGCTAGTTGGGTCCAAGTTTCTCTGAATTTCCATCGGTGTACCGACTGTGGATTACAAAATAAATAAATATTACTATTATATACCAAGAAAACGATTTACGACTTTAATTGACGCTTCTCCTTGGGCGTTTCTCCTTGTTCCTCCCACCGTGCCTCGGAGAACACGTCAAGCTGTCGGTCCGGTTGTTATCGTAACATCTTATAATAATCGTTAACTCTTATTAGATAATTTGCTCTTATCCATTGAGTTAATAGTTCGCCCTTCGGGTGGCAGAGGTCAGATGTCAATCACTCTGAGAAAAAACTAGTAACATGTCTAATTTTGATAAGAGTAATAAGCAGATCCTGGTCAAAAATACCGGGATTAATCAAGGAAGAAGAATACTCCAACATATATCATAAAGTGTGAGTTCTCAAAGAGTTCTACGTTTACTTATAAATATGTTCTGACCCAAAAATATATTTCACAGTAACAGCTAAACAAACATTGTATTCGTAGATAGATACGACTACGAAATTAAATAATGACAAGAACCATTTGCTTTATTGTTTTATATCTTAACCATTTAAAAAGAACAGTCTAACTTTTCTAATAGTAGATCTTTCTGTTTTCAGCAAGAACCGGCTGGCATGACCTGAGAAGCATTACCCTAAAACAGAAAATTGACCTAAAACCTCAACATTTCTTTTCCATTCTCTTCATCTCTATACATTTCCGTCTACTTCCCTTGGGTTGGAAATACATTTGTGATGTTGCTGATATGACAAGTATCTATAGATATTCTCCAAAAACTTTTTGTCTCCGGGAAAGAAGGCAAGAGAAAGGGAAGAAGGAATCCAATGCGCCGGATGGATCAAATATGCACTTTTTTTTTATGTTAGAAGTTGGCAAACAAGCATACGGCCCACCCGATGGTAAGTGGCTGCCGCTGCCTATGAGCGCTTGCAGCACCATTAGTAGGTGCCACTCACGCGTTGCCAACCTCGAGATATTAGTTCTTAAATCTCGTTCGCCCAGTAATTTCACTAGCGTACAATGCCCTTCAAACCGGAACACAGTAGTGCCTAAGCACTACTATTTGGCGGCAGAATATTGGACACTGCGGTGGTACCTACCTAGCCGGCCTCTTGCAACAAAAGACCTACCACCAGTGTGACTGATTGCACTGGTGGAATCATCTCTGCTGTGACAGAGGTTATCCCAACAGCGGGCGATGGGGTCGTCACATCCCGACGCCTTTAAATCACTGCTCCCAACATCAGAGTTTCGGAAGCGGTTCATGTCGGTAGTAGCCGTAGTAGATGGCGTAGCATTGTTAGGAGGAGGCTCACATGATAGAGGGATAGATCACGGCCCCCAGCAATGGAGTAATGACTCAAGGAGGACGATAGGCTACAATGACCGTCTTCAGAAATAATCGTTTTTGCTCACAGATTATGACAAAATAACGCCAAAGCATGTAATAGACTTACCGACAGTGGTTATAGGTGATCTAAGAGGTACAGCACCAAATGAATATTGGAAGACGCCTCGTCCAATCGGAAACATCGGTGATATGCCTGTGACCTGACGAACTTTCTCTTGAAACTTGCGAAGCAAACTGTCTTCTGGGTTATTTAATGGACGGAATACGTCGGTTTCGCCAAACGAGAAGACTGGTACAAGCGGTGCCCTGAAATTGTTGAAAGAAAATAATATTTTGGATTCATTAAAATGACCAACTTTTATTTATTCAATAAAATGTTTTTATATGTTATTTACCTACTGTATTACTATTTCTAAGGGTCAAGAGAAGAGTAGATTAAAAAGAACGTAAAATATATTATATATGTATTTGTTCAGTAAAAAGCATAACAGAATACTTTCAAATTTTTTTTTTGATCATGGCATCGAAACTTACCCAGATTTCATAGCAACACGAACGAAACCTTTTCTTCTTTTCAATATCACTTTATACTCTCCCGGATGCGAATCTAACGCTTCAGCTGCGCCTCCGACAAATAGAGCTACACATTTCCCTTGATACTTCTTTTTATCAAGAAGATGTAATAGACTCTCTTGAGACGAGGCACAGCTACCCAACGCAAGAACTAAATCTCTGAAGAAGGGTATCTTAAAATGACCGCCAAGCGTGATCATATTGCATGTCATCCCTGGGAATTCCTTGTAGAAATCTAAAGCATTTGTAGCGAATGCGCCAAAAGCACCAGAACAAACAACGCCATGGGGAAAACAAGCGAATAGATAGTTCTTGGATGGGTCTAAATCCGTGGTCTTAACTAGCTTGATCGGGAAATAGTCTCGGTAGTAGCGCCACCACGACCAGTTCCTCACCCATTCTACTCTGAAAATTATTTAGCTTGTTATTAAGTGTCAAAGCTTTCCAAAGTTTTAGTAATTTTAAAGGAGTTGCGTATTATTGTTGCCACCATGTGGTGGCATAAAAAAGGGTAATTAGTGCCCGATTATTATGACAGACTAGTTTGCTGTTTTCGGTATTAATGAACACGCTCGACAAAAAGTTTGATTCTTTCACAATTTATCAACTTGATATTATATTTGACAAGTATGAACTTCAACTTCCACCTCTCCACCTTCTTTTTATTTTATTTTATCTTAACCTTTTACTTTTCAACACAGTGAATATGATACGGCCACTGGCTTACAATTTTCCATCAGCCGAGCCCGACGGTTTTCACCACATTCGTGGTGACTTAAAGGTAAAGTTTAATAAACGGTTTGATAACTTACACCCTGCCACCTTTATGGCAGACATCAAGATCGTTGATCATCCAAATTCCATACAGCAGTGCCAGCCACCAATACGCAGAATATATAAGTCGGATGTACAGGAAAATGCAGACCCCTTCACCGAATAACACGAGGCAAATCCATGCGGTCGCAGCCAGTGTTTGGAGCCGACGAGCCAGGGGGAGGTGTAATGGTGCCCATTCTATTCCCAGAGCTTCTGAGATTGCTCTGTAAAATAGTAAAGATTACAATAAAATTTAGTGCTATCAATAAATTCATATAACAGTTATTCCTAGTAATTTAGGATAATTATTTTTTAGCTAAAACGTCTTACAAAAAAAATAATCCACACGAGCGGATTCGCGGGCTACAGCTAATATACAAATAGGATATGTATTTACTTGATCAAAATTTATGAGTTATATATTTATGAGTTATATAAATTTATGAGTTATATATTTATATTCAAAAACGTAAAATGTTTTTATGAATGTTCAAGTCTACATTGATAAGCTATCAAGCCAAATAATCATGTAGCCGATATTAGGAAAGCATGTAACAATTTTTAACTTTATCTGATATCTAACTTAAGTAGGTTACATATTTGATTTGTACGTGATTTTAAAACAGAATTACTTTAAAAACCGTTCAAGTGCATGTCGGATTCGCACATAAAAGTTTCCGTACCACTATAGAATAAAAATATCAAATTCTTAATTCTATGAAAAAACTACGTATTTGTTAGAAGGTACAGAAAAAAACTTTCAATTTTCAGAAAATGACTTAAACAGAAATAATTACATATTTGAGAGGTGAGATAACATTTGCTCTGTGTAAAACTATAGTAACTCGTTATATCCAGGTAGGCAGACCCTGGGAAAATCCGGGAAAATAAGCTTAAGAGAGAAAGAGAAAGTGAGAGACGTAATATTTTACTTTCGTGGTTTCAAAAATCTCAATGCAATATTACATTTATTTGAGTTAATTAAAAACCTTTATACAAGTGCACGAAATCGCAGGCAAAAGTTAGTAGTGTAAAATAAATATTTATTATATATTGAAGAAGTAGACAGATTATTATTATTTATTATCTTATTTTGCCTTGATATTGAAAATCTTGTGCGTAAAATACTAAATCATGACACTTTACGTTTTGATAAGGTATTGGGTAAGGTAAGTTTAAAGGTAAGGTTTTTTATTCTTTCGATACAATCTAAACCTAACTCTAATACTATGAATACGAAAGTGAGTTTGTTTGTTGTCGACATTTTAACCATTATGAGTAATTTTTTAAAGATATAAATGGGACCATGGGACGGTTATAGGCTCCATTTTTTCGGAACACAAAACATGAAAGGGGTAATATAAGAAATGAATTTTTGTATGGAGAACCAATTAGGTCTCACCCCCTCTGTTCTCATCCTTTTTCCCGTCTCATCCCTTCCCTTCTGTTCGTTGTGTTAACAAAGCGTTCATAGGCTACGGTGACTGCTTACCATGCCGACAGTATGCTTGTTTGCATAGGGTCATGAAAAAAAATGTAGTACATTAAAAATTGTCTACACGCGTGCGAACCCGCGATCAAAAGCTAGTCATAACTACATATAACATTGTTTTTATTACAATTATTAGTATCAAAGGGAGGTCAAAGTCATTAACGCCTTCTACTAAGTAAAATAATAAACTCCGTTAGGTACTACGCTAGAAGATCGCTGATTATTTTGACCTATCTTGACTAATCACAAAACGACATTTTTGATAAAATTGATCAAAAATAAAGTATTATGTGCATCGCAGAACGAGTTACTAGGTACGTGTTTTTTATTAAGTAGATTTTACTCACATAAAAATATTTTATTCGATCTTGATGTGTGTTTATTTAAAAAAGTATAAATCTATAATACTATTAATTATAATGGAGTTAATTAGTTAACTTCAGTGATTTTTTGACGAAATGTATAGTAAAATATATATAAAACTAATAAGGACTTACCGAAATATATTTAAAACTGTATCCATGATTGCGAAGTCACTTATACATGTTTTTAAACAATAATTTACAAGCACACTTCCATGTCACTCTGAGCTTGTGAGGCGACTAAATAAAATAATCTAAGGAAGTTGTGAATTGTGATTATTGTAGGTAGCCGCGTTTCGTTATCTATGAATCATTATTGTTAATAACATTTGTTAGGCAGTAAACTGTGGCGTTAGCAGTTAGTCCAGCTATGATAACAAATGTCAATGTATCTTTAAATTATAAATAAAACGCTACACCACTAGCATCAGTACGCGGCTTCGCCCGCATGAAACTCGTTATCTACACCAATATTATAAAGCTGAAGAGTTTGTTTGTTTGGTTGAACGTGCTAATGTCTGAAACTACTGAACGGATTTGAAAAATTATTTTCGCATTTGATAACCCTTTCTTGAGGAAGGCTATATATAGGCTATATAACATCACGATACGATACATATAAGCCGCGCAATAAGAAAGAAAGTGCGGGCAGGCGTTAAGATGCGGTTAGTTGGTTGCACAGCGCGGTCACCCGACGGGAGTGAAACCGCAGGCACAGCTAGTGATATATAATCGTTCTTTAATAGGGTATTTTATTGCATGAAAATAACTAGTTCCAAATACAAACATTCAGGAGGATGATTCGATTAACGTAGATTCCGAGATGATCCCATATCAATTTTAAAAGTGCTTGAAGCAGTTGGAAATAAAAAAAACATCAGAAAACAAAAGCCGTTAAGAGAACTCTCTTAATCGCTATCAATCCTGTAATGCTAAATCTATATGTGTAATGATGTAGTAGGAAAAATCGTAGTAAAAAGATCACGAGGTCGATCTACTCGTTACGTTGGTCTGACATGATTCAAAAATTTACGGGACTCAATATTCCAACTGCCCTGAGACAAGCCGAACATAGCCGAAAATCGTAACAGCATCAGCAACAGTGGGTAGTGTTGCGTTTTGTGCAATGAGTGAGAGCGTCGGAGGCCCAATCTCCCACCCCCTCTGCTCCAGTCCTTTATTCTCTTGTCATCCCTTCACCTCCTATCCCTTGGGTTGGCAACGCGCATGTTATACTTCAAATACCGCAATAGTTCATAGTTTACGGTAACTGCTTATCACTAGGCGGACCGTACCTACTCTTGTTTGCTAGCCTTCATGAAAAAAGAGTAATATTAGTCACAAAACGAACTTTATACTTTTGACCTTTCGTATTCTGATATTGTTATTCGCTTTGTGAGTAATTACTATTTGAAATAAAATGACTAAAATAAATATTTTTGTAATGCCGTGCTCAAGGGACTTCTGATGGTGAACGGTCATTTTAGGCAATAGACGCTTGCAATACCAATAATAGGTGCGTTTGAGGGGAATAGAAGGTAAATAAAAGCATAGGAAAACGACGGGTAGGAGTTTAGACCTCCGGCGTTCCCACGCCCATCCATAAATTACTTCACAACAATTTCATGATCTTCTGTCATTATCACAGATGGTCACATTTATGAGCCTCTCCCCTCCCTAGTGTGGCATGTTATGTTTTTTGCAATGTTACCTCTAGAAATTATTCAATTGAAACCGCAATTCCTAAATTGGTTAAGTTTTTCGTTAACAGTTCACGCGTTTTAATATTTAGATATCGTCACGAAAGGACCCCTCTGCCGCCCTTTGTTGCACTTAATAGACACAATCTTTAAGTGAGACGTAATTAATGGATGGCGCCTTATCAACGATGCGCAACAGTGAGGATAATTTAATTTTATGTCGATATTCTGTGGGAGAAGGTGGCTCAATGTTGTACTTTCTCAATGGATGGCCCATGCTAAAGTCTCAATTACTAAATCAATGGGTCGACTTTAAGGAAATTTTAACTTCATGATTAAACACACACACACACACACGCGCTTGATATTTCCAAAAAACAAATTAACTAGGAATGGAGCAACAAAAAAATACCATAATATAAAACTAGAAAAAGAATTTAATATAAATTAAAAATACAATTTTTCAAATTTAATAATTATAATCACTTTGAATTATCTCTTTGAAGTTTTGAATCCTCTGTTCAGTTTCTTTTATATTGTCCTTCAGATCCTTGTGTATTTCATTATAGGCTTTGATAGATTGGTTTGTCTCAGTGAAGATGGTACGTAGAATTTGCATGTGAAGTATTCTAGAAATAGAACAGAATTATGTAAATTTCCTAATATGAAAGAAAGATCAAGACTCTTTCTAAGTATATTGAGCATTTTCAGGAAGAACATTGTTATAATATGTTAAAAGTATATAAAATACTAGCTTTTGGAAGCAGCTTTGTTCACGTGAATAACAATTTTAATACAAACTCTGAACCCTTACTTTTACAAACTTTGAATGTCATATTTATTTATATCGAACCCACAGCCTAAAAAAATATTTTAAGTTTTTAGCTCTTAAAATGGCAATACTTCAATAAAACTTTTCTTCCCCCCTTTTCAACCCATCACAACCCATTTTTCGCATTAAAAAGAAGCCTATGTCCTTATTAGGCTCTAGACTATTTGTGTACCAATATTTCAGTTAAATTGGTTCAGTATTTTTGGCGTGAAAGCGCGCCAGACAGAGAGACAAAGTTACTTTCGCATTTATAATATTAGTCATATATATTCATGAAAATTTACTGAAGTATATAACTACGACTTGATTATTATAATCTTTTTAACTAATTACTTCAAACTCACATATCCAAAGGTAATTTCAAAATACAATTTTGATATTTTTTGGCAATACAATATTCTTTCTGAAAGTCCAATTTAATTTGTAAAGTCAAAATAAAACTTACTTGGATTTCAATTCTAGTATTCTTGTTTGAATTGTCAATAGTTCACTAGAGTTATTGCTGAAAGTCGAGACGTCATCCAGACGATGGTTGAGCCACTGCATCATCAGACCAACTTTCTCATCCTCTTGCTCTTGAAGAGTATTCAACTTTTCATCCAGACTCACTTGGAGTTCTCTTATTTGACTCTTCCTTGATTGCTTACCCTTGCCGATGTCTTGTTTTAGTTTATCTAATTCTGAATTGTATATGGGAATCTTTGTTTGAATTTTATTTATAATTGCTCTGTTTAATTCAATTTGCTCTTCAAATGTAAGCTCTGTATTGGTTCTATGCATTAGTCCTAAAAAAATTAAATTTGAAGATATACTAACTTTTGTCAATGGTATTACAAATGTTACTGTGAATCAAATGCTTATTAAAAAAAGTACAAACTTTTTGGATTGGACATGTTATTGAAAATAAATTCTTTATCATTACACATTCATTTAAATCTAAAATTTTATTTATTTATCTATTTATTAGTTATTATTTATAGAAAATTAGGATCAACAAAGTTCAGTGAAGATATTAAATAGTGTGAAATTTTTTGGGTTTAGTTAGTTGGTGTCTTCTATGCTATTTTACTGAGCACCAACTTCTGTTCAACGAAATATTTATTCTGACGTATTTAAAAATATATTTATTTTTGCTTTTCAGTTTTGAAGATCCAATTTTTTAAATCATCTGTGATGGATTAAACATTGAACAAAGGAAAGTAACATGACTTTGAAAAAATACCCAAATTGCAAAGTGTGCCTATAAAATTTGAAGTTCCTCAATATCTCCACGATCCCATGTTCACATTACGCCCTAACTACAATGCGACCAACAACACAAAAATCCATACCAAAAAAAAGAAAATTATCTAAATCGGAGCTGCAGATTTTGCATAATTGAACAAAATACAAAAGAAACTTTTTAAAACAAATTAAGAACCTCTTCTCTTTTTGAAGTCGTTTGAAGTCGGTTGATGAAAAATAAACTGACATACCCAATACAGTTGCGGTGCTCTCATCAGCTGTACTGAGTTTGTGTAAACTTGTGTAAAGTGAAAGATCACAGTCTGCTATAATTCTAGTCACTTTACCAACAAGCTTCGGTGCTATATTACTTTTTGGGTCGCTACATACTTCCTTTATTATATCGAAAAGAATGTTTTCTTGTATACTATTTTTTTCAAGACAAAGGTCTTCAGTGCTTGTTATTGTATCCATTATTTTCAATGAAATGGTTAATGAGCCTCAAATAATTACACACATTCATAAATGTATCAGAATATAAATAATACCACTACAGACTTGTCAGTGAATACCACTTTTTCGACCAAAATAGTATATGGAAGAATATTTAATATTACAAATCTAAACAAAACAAAAGCTGAACAAGTTGGTCGTTGAGTCGTAGAATTTCAAATTTTTATAAGTTGTCAATGTCAATGATAAATGTATTCAAACTGTCAATTGTTTTCCAGTGTGCAGTTATATGTTTGATTGTTTTTAAATATATTTATAAGTTACATTGAATAAATATCTCCTCCAAAATAAGATATAATTATGCTATATATATATATTTATACTGTACAGATTTCTGGGAAAGCATTTGAAATTTCTAAACTAAAATCCATAACTAAAATAGAACTCATTACTTTGCGTCAAACGTCAATCAAATGTCATTTTATCGTTTGTAATTTGTATGTGTATACTGTGTAGTCCCAAGCTGTAATTATTTTTAATATTATTACGTTATATTACGCTATAATCATGATTATTATATGTGAATATACAGTTTATTTATTCTAAAAAGTGTCATAAGATGTAAAATGTCTTCACTGTCTGTTGATTCAGCAAAGAAAACTAGTGAAATGGATCTTGCTTCTAACATGCAATCTGAATCTCAAAAAACGGGGGAAAGTATGGATAAGACTAAAAACAAACACTCAGCGGATACACAGGGCAACTGTTACTGGTAATTTATAAAACATTAAAATATATCTTATATACCGATGACTTTATTAAACATAATATTTTCTTTGTCCCCAGTGGTAAAGATAGAAACCTCAATATAGTGGAATTATTATGTGCGTCGTGTAATAGATGGTATCATGAGTCGTGCATAGGATATCAATTGGGCAAACTAGTCCCTTTTATGACTAATTACCTGTTTATTTGTAAAAACTGTTCACCAACTGGCTTGGAAACTTTTAAAAAGAATCAAGCGCGTAAGTATTCAAAAAAATTAGAACAATTATTTAAAAGACGAATGATTGCAATTAAATAATTATTTAAACTATATAATGTTATTTAAAATTATGTTTACAGCATTTCCCCAAATGTGCCTCACAGCAATAGCAAATCTTAGACAAGAGAGTAGTAAAGACGGCAGCAACAAACATATGTTTAGTAAAGATAGAGAGATTATTCCATATATTGATCAATACTGGGAGGCCATGACTACAATGCCTAGAAGGTATATAAAATTTTTGGAATGAGGTTCCTTCTCACGCGCTGCATGCTCGTGAGTATGTGGGAGCGAGACTAAAATAAGTGTAATAAGACTTTTTTCCCACACATTTTATTAATAAAAATAATTATGACAAAACCTCTGTACCTGACAAAGCGGTCTTTCTATAATGGTATTTATCAACAGCTTCATATATATTTTGCCACTATCCAATTTAAATTGACCTATAATTGAAAGACTGTCATAGGTACTTCTGCAAATATATCCATCTCTGTTTTTCTTTCTATATAATTATTTTCTACATTGATACAATCATAATAGTTATTTCATTAAAACCAAAGGATTTCCGTTCCAACTGCATGTCCATAAGACACCCCTTTTTTATACCAACATGGTAATGTCTTATGTCGAAGCATCTGATATTTAAAATTATAGTAGATGTTGATTATATAATTATTGTTGATGTTGTTGATGATGTTTTTTCAATATCTTAAATTTTTTTCGGTAACCAGAATTTTTGAGACTTATTTTTTATTTATTTAATCACATGTTTCACAAGGACGACATCTAAATCTTAAGAAGTTGTTTTTATGGTCAATGATTTTTTTTCAAAAGAGAATATTAGCAATACTTTTTCAATACACTAATAATCATATCTCTTAGGAGTGAATATGACAATAGTCCAAGGGGAGAACTGTCACATTAAAACCTATCCCTACCCTTCTATGATTGAGCTTAATACCTCAATAGTAATAACAAGCCTATTAAGGCTCTCTGCATAAATCATATAATTTAATAATAAGTACAGTTACAGGTTACAAATATTGTTTTACTAGCGGCCCGCTCCGGCTTCGCACGGGTATAAAATATATAGCCCATGTCATTCACTGAAAAAATGATTAAAATTGATCCAGTAGTTTTGATCTACTCATTACTGCCCGTGACGCACGCGTTAAATGTAATTATTTACGACATCACATTAGAAACCTCAAAAAAATTTTTTTTACACTATTTAATGGATATTATTATACATATAAACCTTCCCTTCAATCACTCTATCTATTAAAAAAACCGCATCAAAATCCGTTGCGTAGTTTTAAAGATTTAAGCATACACAGGGACACAGAAAGCGACTTTGTTTTATACTATGTAGTGAATATGGAATAATAAATTTAAAAATTTAAATTTTTGTACCATATACCCTTTAGAACCGTTTTTTAACGTTAGAAAGCCCAATGATCCACCTGCACCATAGTGACAGGACTCAGCCGTCGTAGCCCAAGATGCGCCAAGTGGAGGTGATCGGCTTTTGCACCCCAACATTTTCCTCTATGTTGCCCTAGATTTTCCTCTATGTCACTGCTTAAAATCTTTAAAGCGGCTACTATAATAAACAGTCTTTGATGAAAGGTGGTGATTAATATAATAAACAGTCTTTGATGAAAGGTGGTGGTATGTTACAAGTTGGCCGCCGTAGCCTATGAGCGGTTGCAGCACCATTAGTTAGGTGCCACTCATGCATTGCCAACCTCGAGATATTAGTTCTTAAATCTCCTCTGCCCCGTAACTTCACTAGCATACAGTGCCCTTCAAACCAGAACACAGTAATGCCTAAGCACTACTATTTGGCGGCAGAATATTTGACACTGCGGTGGTACCTACCTAGCCGGCCTTTTGCAACAAAAAACCTACCACCAGTGTGACTGATTGCACTGGTGTAATAATCTCTGCTGTGACAGAGGTTATCCCAAACAGCGAGGCGATGGGGTCGTCAGATCCCGAAGCCGGGAAAGTAGATAATATAATCTATTGCGAGTTTTAGAGCATAGTAGAGCCATACTTCTCACAGCACAAATGAGCCGGCTCGACAGGAAGTACTACCACCGCACAGAAAAGCGGCGTAATGTAACAGTATCAGTAGATACGGTTGCGTTTCCAGCAATTAGTGAGAGCGTCGGAGGCCCAATCTCCCACGCCTCTTCTGCTTACCATCAGGCGGACCATATGCTTGTTAGCCATGAAATAAAAATAGTAACTATATTTTATTTATCTTTTCCAAATTTTAATACAGGGTAACGCAATCATGGTATGTCACAGTACAACGTGCCCTCGTTAAAGATATACAAGTTATGTTCACTTACGAGGAGGATCCTAATCATGGGCAGATGTTCGGTCTCTTCAACATAGAATTGACGAGTATTAAGCCGAACTACGAAGCTATGATCAAGCAGGGGCAATTGAAGGTCACTGATATGGGTGTTGCAACTGGTAAGTGATCTTTTCTTATTTTATTTAATACTAGTCAAGCCAGCGTCTCTGCTCGTGGGGTGTGCCGATTTTTCTTTATACCACTCAATGAAAGTAGCCTAAGTTACTCCATATAACATCAGCTATCTGCCAGTGGAAGTCCTGTTAAAATCGGTCTAGCTATTTCAGAGATTAGTCGGAACAAACAGACACAAAAATTTTAAAAACTGTTCTCTTTTTAGTGGATGTATCGTATATACATTTATATGTGTTTAGTGAAAAGCTGTTAATTTGGGATTACAAACAGACATTTCACTTTTATTTAATTATATTATTCAGAAGCCTCAATAGCTCAACGGTAGAAGGGCCGACTTCGCTCCGTTAACGCGAGAGTCGAGGGTTCGATCCTGACCCCTTGGACTATTGTCGTACCCACTCCTAGCGCAAGCTTCGACCTTATTTGGAGGGAATATTAGTTATAACTTTGAAAAAATAAATAAACGCCACACACTCCCTCCCTAGGATTAAGGCCCTCATTAGGATGGTAACATCGTGTGTCGGGGGTCCGGAAACATACACAAAGACAAACACACCCAGACTTGGAAACATGCCTGTATTTTCAATACAAACTTGAATTCACACACACACACAAACTTGAATACAAACAATAAAATCTTCTCCATCCTGGAACTCGCGACATGTAGCTTCGCTACAGCTGCGCTAACGTCGTCAAAGAAAATATATATATATTACCTGGTTACACTTCGCTGCGAATAAGTTGCCAACTGCGGTACGGCAACTCTCACTTTTAAAGTTCATCATCATCTTAGCTCAATCTCGATTGCATCCGGAGCGTTTGCTTCGAACTGGGGGTCTGTGTTTTCTACTCATTCTTCTCCAAATCCCACGGCCTTCGGCATCCCTAATTGGCACGCATGTCATCTCGCACAGCGTTAAGTCACTTCTTGGGCCTACCCCTTCTACCGGGACCTGGCGAAGGTGGCCATTGTAATCATGGCCAGACATTTGTGCCCTACATAGATAGCGGGTTTTTGGTAAAAAATTATCACTTTTAAAGCTCACGAATATTTCTATGTGGAGTTTATTGTAATAAAAAGCGAATCATTTTCTACCCTAAAAAGTCAATTCATATTTAGTTAAAAATATTTTTAAGTCAGAGAGAGTGTGACCAGATTCAGTATTTCAATACCTTTCTGGTATATTTTATTAACTTTTTCGAACATCGGTATTTTTATAGGTATATTGACGGAAGTAAGTATTTTGGGTATATTTTGGATAAAAAGTTACGGCAGCACCGTAGCGATCCTCGGATTAAGCTATATAGATAAGCAGACATGACAGGTGGCTTCCATTTTTATTCTAGATATATGAAAATTGAGATTGCAAGAAAATATTAAAATATAAATAGTAAAAAGCCTTGATTTTTTTTTGACCGAAGTCATAAATTGATAAATTAAAATATACAATGACTGTGTCTGCAATTACTTAGATAAACAATTTGATGGTGGTGGCATAATATCAGTGTGGGCAGGACATGGATTTGCTCCCATCAATCCATTTTAGGTAATCTATTCAGTTACAATAATTAGATACAATGTTCTGCACTTGGCTTAATCTTTCAATTGAGGTTGTTTTATTTTTAATCCTTGTATTGAAATCTTTAAATACAATTCTAGCCTTTATTGTGATGACAATTAATTAGTAAAAAATTTAAAAAAACAGTATTTTTATTAGTATTTTTGTCAGTTTAAGTCGGTATATTTCAGTATTTTTTAGGGGTGCCTCGGTATTTTCTTAAAATTTAATCTAGTCACACTGCTCAGAGACCTATATGTTCGATCTAAATATCTTTTCTTACTCTAGGTTGTCTTAGGTACTAATTTATTTTGTACTAGTATTTACCTGCGTGAATAGCATTTTACAATAGGACGCAAATAAGCAATACCATGTCAACCCACACGAATGTCATTTCGAGAAAAACGCGTTTGAAAATTTTGAACTTTATATGATTTTTTTATGTATTGGTCAAGTTTTTGGCAATTTCAGATTTATGTAAGTTATTTTAATTATTTTCACAAAAAAAATAAGAATACAAACTGCATATTTCGTATATAATATAACCCAAAACAGCAACATACTACATAAATAGCATGATAAAAAATGGCTTTTTAGAAGTTTTAAAGCTCAAAACCCTACAAGTATTAAAGAAAAATGTTCTTCAGCCATTTACCAACACTTCTGCATATATAACTCAGTTTTTTCAATTAAATGGGTTGACATGGTATTGCTTATTTGCGTCCAATAAGCCATCTGATTAAGTAACAAAGATCCATTAAATGGGACGATCCCATAGGAGCCAATTTTTTTGGGAAAAAACGTGTTAATCCAGATTATATAATGTTACAAATTCCATCCAAATCGGTTCAGTAGTGTTTGCGTGAAAGAGTAACAAACATCCATCGGTCCAAACTTTCACATTTATAATATTAGTGAGATTCATTTTTAAATATAAATTTTTGTAATATCGTAATTGGACGCAAATAAGCAATACCATGTCAACCCACACGAATGTCATTTCGAGAAAAACACGTTTGAAAATTTTCAACAACTTGCTTTATATGATTTTTTTTTTATTTATTGGTCAAGATTTTGGCAATTTCAGATTTATGTAAGTTATTTTACTTATTTTCACAAAAAATAAGTATACAAACTGCATATTTCGTATATAATATAACCCAAAACGTTTAATAATACATAAATTGCATGATTGAAAAAATGGCTTTTTTAGAAGTTTTAAAGCTTAAAACCCTACAAATATTAAATAAAAATGTTCTTCAGCCATTTACCAACACTTCTGCATATATAACTCAGTTTTTTAAATTTTGTGGTTTACATGGTATTGCTTATTTGCGTCCAATTATTGTTATATATTTTTCATAGAGAATTTAGGTGTTTTTAACACAATTTTGGTTAGAAATTATGCTTACAAAGAGACATAAAGAGGTCAGGAAAATTACTATCTTCACACAAAATATCGTCGTGACGTAGCAGTATCCGTACTAATGCGTTAGGTTCTATAAGTGTGAGAGCTGGAAGCCCAAACTATGACTTTCTATCCTATCCTTATACTCTTTTCTCTGTAACCTCATTCCCTAAGGTTACCACCGCGCATGTGATTCTCCTGCTGGTCTAAGTGATATACGAGATATCATTTTATCACGTTTTTATTATGTTACAAGTTGGCAAACAAGCATACGGCCCACCAGATGGTAAGTGGTTGCCGTAGCCTATGAGCGCTTGCAGCACCATTAGTAGGTGCCACTCACGCGTTGCCAACCTCGAGATATTAGTTCTTAAATCTCCTCTGGCCAGTCATTTCACAAGCGTACAGTGTCCTTCAAATCGGAACACAGTAATGCCTAAGCACTACTATTTGGCTATTTTGGCAGGATATTTGACACTGCGGTGGTACCTACCTAGCCGGCCTCTTGCAACAAAAGACCTACCGCCAGTATGACTGACTGCACTAGTGGAATAATTTCTGCTGTGACAGAGGTTATCCCAACAGCGGGCGATGAGGTCGTCACATACCAACGCCGGGAGGAATTTAGAGGCAGAACACTATCTAGCCAAATTACGTAGGGAATGAGGTGGTCGAGGCGACTTTCACCCAATCTCACGCGAGGAAGTGAGGTGGTAGGGTCGCTTTTATACCCAATTTCGCGTGAGGGAGTTGTGAGGTGATCGAGGTGAATTTCACCCAACTTACATGGTGGAGTGGATGTCACTTAAGTAATCACCTCACGTAATTAATGGACCTTATAAGATGGGCCCACTGTACTTAGCAGAATAATTTTCTTATTTCCCGATTTCCGGTACTGGTGAAGAATATTTCACAAGCGTTAAATCCATTCATACATACATAGACAATCTTTTTGAGCTTAAATTATTATTCAGCATTTCTGCGGCCCCCAAAATAGCCTATGATAATTTAGTTTTCTGAATACAGTCTATACTTGATACAAAAACCCAATTTAAATTTCAAAACTATGCTTGAGCATGCTAGGGTTGTACTATACATCAAAATATTAAATTTTGTCCAATACATGCTTGAACCGGCGGACACAGAACATTGAAATTTAGAGGTAATATCACTCAATATTCAAAAGGGCAATAAAAGAGTTCCTTAATTCCATAATCCTCAATAGCCCAATTGTAGAAGGGCCAACTTCGCTCCGTTAACGCGAGAGTCGAGGGTTCGATCCTGACCCCTTTGGCCTATGTCGTACCCACTCCTAGCGCAAGCTTCGAGCTTATTTGGAGGGGCAATAGGAATATTAATCTATCTAGTAATGCCTTGTAAAAAGCATTGCTAATATGCTTTAAAAAAAAAGAAAAATATATATAAATTAAAATGCATATAATTATAAAGATACCCCCACCGATCGTAAATTGATGATCACGTTTTGTAGTGTAGTGTATTGTAGTTGATAATTTTTTGACTATTTAATTACCATATGCGTTGAGCGTTAGCTTTAACTTATTAACTTATTATAGATTTATCTATTACCTTTATATAAATAGGTAAAGATAAGATAGTTTAGTAATTTCTATCTATCTTTTTTCCTAGCTATTGAAGAACTTCAGTATTACCATTTATTTTTTTCCGATAAAGACTGGCGAATTTGCTCGGTCTATGAAGGACTTCTCGATTCCCGTACATGCGCACTATTACGACTGTGGATGACCCTGACTGGCGGACATAATATCATACGTTGTGTTAGTTAAGTTGCGTGGCCAATCCAATTCAATTTTGGTTGTAAAACTATTCAGATTTTATACCAGCATGACGTATGATAAATGTCATGGTACTGTAGCGACATCTATATACAACGCGACGTAAGTCCATAGAAAGACAAGATTGTCACATCTCGTATCATGCTACAGCAACAACTACATGGCATACTACGCCAGGATATGAACGACCAATGAGCGTCACGATCCTAAATCGCGCTATCAGAGTTTCCTACCATCGTAACCTATATATACAACTTACAAACGTAAGTCGTTGGGCTTCGACCCACCAGGCAATATCACGCGCCTGGTCGGGGGATCCTCCTTTCATGTTGGAGGGGTTTTCCACACGATGTTACCTCCCACAGTGCGAAATATTGATGTTACTCAGTTTACGTCGTCATTTCAATTCAATCGCAATACGAGTTATTGGTAAGCCTGTGCCTGACAAAGATACGCCTCAATGTCAGAGCTAATTAACGACAAAATTTAAATAATAAATAATAAACGCTACAAACTCAACGGCTCCCATTGAGATTGTTATATCCTGTGTCGGGGGCCCGGAAACACATACAAGGATAAGGAGAAATACACCCAGACCGGAAAATAAGCTTGCATGGTCAATACTAACATATAATGCTCCGAGCGGGAATAGAACCCGTGACCTGTGGAGTTTAGGGCAGGTTCGCTACCGCTGCGCTACAACGTCATCAAAAAAATCACCTTAAATAAGCAGTCCTGTTTGACAGAATAAAACGGTAATGCAATATTACTGTAATTTTGTTGGACAGCAATGCGAACAACCCTTAAAATTGTAGAGTTTATGTCTGTTGTGAGATTACGACATAGCGTTAGACGGTTGACGTCGGTTGAATTTTTTAATAAATATTCCTTTGAATGTAGAGCAATTATGTTTGTAAAATACACATTTTTCGTAGAGCCATGCTCCTCTCGGCACAAATGGGCCGAATTAAATTATTCATGAATTATTTTTGTCAATTACATATAACATTCACTGTATTATCAATTTTGGATTAGATGATTTGTTTTCTTTTTTTTCACTCTATTTTATTATTTTTGAAAATGTAATATTGCATGCTGCACCAGCCTGTAAATAGAAGAACATTTAGTCATGTAACAGTAAGTCAATTAGTAATTGTTCAATGGCATTTTTATTAATGTTACTTCTGTTAGTTGTCCTTGAAATAAATAAATAAATTCTACCCTCTCATAGAAAATCAGCGTAAAGTATCAGAGATGGCGCAGTCCCAATCTCCCACCCCCTCTGTTCCCTTACTTTTTCCCATCTCACCCCTTCCCTTCTATCCCTAGGGTTGGCCACGCGTTGACAACGCGCATGTGATTATGCGACATAAAAAACGTTTCTCTTATGTGTTTATGAAAGCTCATAGATCAATTATAGATAATAGCTCATAGAGAAATTAATTTATCTTTTTTTGTAAGTTCTCTTTATAGTATTACAATAACAATACTATAAATAATAATAATAAACCATAAAGGTGACTATATCAACAGACATATTAACATAATTAATGTAAAAACTCGACGTTGATAACATGAATACCGTAAGGCCACTGCGACATAAAACTAAAGACGGCCGTATTGAATAATAACAGAGCTTGTCTGTGTTTGTAAACACTCCACGTCACGCACACAACGAAGCGACGGGCTCGTGTTATTACTTCCACTCTAACATTCACATAGTTAGCGTCTCGCTTCGTATATATCGATTCCATATTATTTTCATTCACCTTGAACTCCATGGCTGGTGAGTTTTACTTTTTTTTTAAATTAATTTAAAAATCTTCAATTTTATTTAATAATCTGTTGACGAATGAACCCATCGCATGTAACCAATAACTTATCTTATCGCGTAAGAATTCGTTAGTGAATAATATTGTGTGATAGTAAGTTTCACATATTCACGCTTTTGTGTTATACATTTGAATACACCGAGTTTTATTATGTTTGGTATGTTGTAATTTATATCAACTTAATAATGGTATTTTATATAAATCATACGATTGTTTAATGTTTAAAAATTATAATTTTCATTGATTTTTGATACGATTCGCATGTGTTTACTAAAATTATGCTAATATCCTTTTAGTTACCTGACATAGTT
Organism: Hestina assimilis; assembly: GCA_023373885.1. Classification (NCBI taxonomy): domain Eukaryota; kingdom Metazoa; phylum Arthropoda; class Insecta; order Lepidoptera; family Nymphalidae; genus Hestina; species Hestina assimilis. Next base: position 13,859,931 of record CM041746.1, on the reverse strand, counting down.
TAGTATAAACAATATCGAGAGATTTTTTAATGAAATTGTAGCAATTGTTACGTAATTTTTCACGGATTATTAATTAGCGCAGTAACAGTGATGACGTCATCATTTGGGGCAGAAGGAATATTAATAATTAACGATAATGCGTTACGTATCCTAATATGTGCATATTAATAGCACAGTATCATTACAAGTTGAACAAATTGTAAAATGTAATTCATTTAAAAATTATGAAAAGCTAATTAAAAAAGACATCTTCAAATGTGTAGGTTTTGACATTAATCAAACTAAAAAAAAAATGGCTACCTTTGTATATTATTTTGGAAAGCTAGGATGAAGTTTCTTTGCGAACGTTTTTTTCCCAAGACAGTGGTAAACATGTTTGTATCCTTGGATTCTCTGGAATTCGTAATAGAGGCTACCGAGTCAGATTGGATGCGAATATATTTGCCATTATTATTTGATCAACAATACCGAGTGAACCTTTAACACGCTAATCTGTAAGTGACAAAATATGTTTGTATTTCTACCAGAGAATATAATTGTGCTGTGCTGAAATATGCATATAAATAACTATTAATTAAATTAAAAAGAAGAAAATTATTGGTGTGTGCGTGCGTTTGTGACTTTCCCTCGAGTGTGCATGTGTGAGTGTGAGTGCATGTGTGCGTGTTTGCTTGCGTGTGTGCTTGTGTACATGCGTGTGATAATTTTATGAAGTGATAATTGAAAAATGACAACAAGCTAAACATCGGTTATAATTGTTATTGTCAATCTTAGTTGATTTAATTTCAATTTTTTGTTTAGGCTAAAGTCCACTATAGCCCAAAATTACGCATTAATATTACTTAGAGCCTAAATATTTATCTATGGGACAATATAAAAACACGTGTACCTAAATTAGTAGTTAGTAAAGTTTAGTAGTAGAGCCATGCTTCTCCCAGCACAAATGGGCTGTTTCGACGGGGGAAGTCCTACCCTCTCACAGAAAATCAGCTTAGGTATTATTCTGCTTCGTGCGTTGACTAAGAGCGCCAGAGGCCCAAACTCCCATCCCCTCTGATCTCTTCTTATGTCTTCCTTCCTACCCTTGCGATGGTAACGCTCATGTACTTCAACTATCGCAAGCGTTCATAGGTTGCAGTGACTGCTTACCATCAGGTGGGTCATATGCTTGTTTGCCAACTGTCAGGACATAAATAATATATAATTACGTATTAAAAAGCTGGACAGAATGTGTAGTAAATATTGTATTCTTCGAGCGCCAAAACAAGTAACTTGAAGTTGTTTTATCGATCCGCACTTTATTTATAGAATCGTGTCTAATAACTACAATGTATTTATAAGTACACTTCTGCCCGTGACTTCGTCTGTGTAGAATTAGTACGTCGACTAATTTCACTTTACCTACTGACCCAGTTAAAACTGTTTTAATCTATAAAGACTTCTAGGCGGCATAACTTGTCAAATTGGTATGCCAGATTTTATAAACTGTGAAAAACTGTGTTTTAATATAAGTTTTGCACGCCTTTTTAACCCCTTCATTTTAGAAAATGTTAAAATCCGTGTTTTTTTATCTTTAATTGTTCGGCAAAAATGAAAGTTTCGTGATTATAGTTTTCCATGCAAGCTTTCGACCCTTTTCAATCCCCTAAGGGTAGAATTTCGAAGAGTGCCTTCTTAGTGCTCGTTTATTTTTAAAAACAATACCTGTGAAAAAAAAATCAGCTTTCCAGGTTTAAGGGCGTTGTCGTTGATATGTCAATCAGGTGTTCTCCTTTTATTAATAAAGATGAACATTAGAAAGTAGAGTATGTATTTATCTATAACAGTTCCTGAGATGCTCATAGCCGAGTGCACCCGCTGATCGGTAAACGATCGGTAGGTTAAGCAATTTTAGGCGCGATCAGTCACTAGATGGGTGATCGCATAGTGGTATTTCAACCGAACGTCTCCGTGCTTCGGAGGGCACGTAAAAAGTCGGTCCTGGCTGTTGACAATTAGACAACAGTCGATAAGTCAAGTCAGAGGCCTACGGGCGACCTGAACAACTCTGACACTAGGTTGACCACCAACCAATCGATAAGAAGAAGTTTATGAGATACAGCAAAAATATTAAAAAAAGTTTTTTGTATGTAATTCTATTTTTAATATTTGTTGTATTGTAGGGGCAATAGAAACACATTCTGTTAAAGTGTCTACTAGGTAGATAGAGACCTATAACGTGAGATATAGCCCACTGACAGACGGACGGACAATTAGCTTAGTTATATTCCGTCTGCACCCTTGGGCAGAGAACCTTAAAATACAAACACTTTTTACATACGGGGCTTAAAAGTATTTGCTTCTCAGTTAAAATATTATTGAAAATACATAAAATACTGCTTTCGTTCAAAATCAAAATCAAAATCAAAATTATTTTTATTCAAGTAGACTTTTAAAAGTACTTTTGAATAGTCAAATGCTACCGACGGTTCGGAAGGTTGATTCTATCGAGAAGAACCGACAAGAAACTCGACAGTTACTCTTTTCAAATATATGTTTTTACAATTGTATTCTTTCATATAAAATTTGGTTCTTGAATGAGATCCAGCAATATTAAGAGTCCCAAGCATTTTTATCGGAAAAATATTCCTCTAACGAATAATAGGCTTTATTCATAAGTTTATTTTTTATATACATTTGGAACTTGCTTGTTGGCAGCTAATAAGCAATCTGGAATTTTGTTGAAAATGCGAATACCTAGCCCCTTAAAAGAATTACTGACTTTACGCAGACGAAAGCTAGGATTACAAAGTTTATTTTTGTTTCTAGTGTTAGTTGAATGTACATCGCTATTTTTGCTAAAAGACGTTATATGGCAAACAAGCATACGGTAATGGTGATGGTAACCAGTTGCCGTAGTCTATGAGCGTTTGCAGCACCATTAGTAGGTGCCTCTCACGCGTTGCCAACCTCGAGATATTGATTCTTAAATCTCCTTTGCCCAGCAATTTCACTAGCCTACAGTGCCCTTCAAACCGGAACATAGTAATGCCAAAGACACTACTGCTTTGCAGTAGAATATTTGACATTGCGGTGTTACCTACCAAGCTGGCGTCTCGCAACAAGAGGCCTACCACCAGTGTGACTGATTGCACTGGTGGTATAATCTCTGCTGTGACAGAGATTATCCCAACAGCGGGCGATGGGGTCACGTCTCGACGCCTGAACACTTGCCAAATTTGCTTCAGAAACAGACACAATGTCTGAAATTGAGGCTTAAATTCGATTTAAAATAGGGTAATGTTTTTGGCAAAAGTTTTTGTAACTACCAAATATATTACGATTCTTTTATGTGGGCGAGAAACGACAGTTTTCTTTAAACGAAGCACATAATGTAATAAATAATAATAATAAACGCTACATACTCAACGGCCTCCATTAGGATAGTAATATCCTCTGTATATTACGATTCTTTTATGTGGGCGAGAAACGACAGTTTTCTTTAAACGAAGCACATAATATAATAAATAATAATAATAAACGCTACATACTCAACGGCCTCCATTAGGATAGTAATATCCTCTGTATATTACGATTCTTTTATGTGGGCGAGAAACGACAGTTTTCTTTAAACGAAGCACATAATATAATAAATAATAATAAACGCTACATACTCAACGGCCTCCATTAGGATAGTAATATCCTCTGTATATTACGATTCTTTTATGTGGGCGAGAAACGACAGTTTTCTTTAAACGAAGCACATAATATAATAAATAATAATAATAAACGCTACATACTCAACGGCCTCCATTAGGATAGTAATATCCTCTGTATATTACGATTCTTTTATGTGGGCGAGAAACGACAGTTTTCTTTAAACGAAGCACATAATATAATAAATAATAATAAACGCTACATACTCAACGGCCTCCATTAGGATAGTAATATCCTCTGTATATTACGATTCTTTTATGTGGGCGAGAAACGACAGTTTTCTTTAAACGAAGCACATAATATAATAAATAATAATAAACGCTACATACTCAACGGCCTCCATTAGGATAGTAATATCCTCTGTATATTACGATTCTTTTATGTGGGCGAGAAACGACAGTTTTCTTTAAACGAAGCACATAATATAATAAATAATAATAAACGCTACATACTCAACGGCCTCCATTAGGATAGTAATATCCTCTGTATATTACGATTCTTTTATGTGGGCGAGAAACGACAGTTTTCTTTAAACGAAGCACATAATATAATAAATAATAATAAACGCTACATACTCAACGGCCTCCATTAGGATAGTAATATCCTCTGTATATTACGATTCTTTTATGTGGGCGAGAAACGACAGTTTTCTTTAAACGAAGCACATAATATAATAAATAATAATAAACGCTACATACTCAACGGCCTCCATTAGGATAGTAATATCCTCTGTATATTACGATTCTTTTATGTGGGCGAGAAACGACAGTTTTCTTTAAACGAAGCACATAATATAATAAATAATAATAAACGCTACATACTCAACGGCCTCCATTAGGATAGTAATATCCTCTGTATATTACGATTCTTTTATGTGGGCGAGAAACGACAGTTTTCTTTAAACGAAGCACATAATATAATAAATAATAATAAACGCTACATACTCAACGGCCTCCATTAGGATAGTAATATCCTCTGTATATTACGATTCTTTTATGTGGGCGAGAAACGACAGTTTTCTTTAAACGAAGCACATAATATAATAAATAATAATAATAAACGCTACATACTCAACGGCCTCCATTAGGATAGTAATATCCTCTGTATATTACGATTCTTTTATGTGGGCGAGAAACGACAGTTTTCTTTAAACGAAGCACATAATATAATAAATAATAATAAACGCTACATACTCAACGGCCTCCATTAGGATAGTAATATCCTCTGTATATTACGATTCTTTTATGTGGGCGAGAAACGACAGATTACTTTAAACGAAGCACATATAATAAATAATAATAATAAACGCTACATACTCAACGGCTCCCATTAGGATAGTTATATCCTCTGTATATTACGATTCTTTTATGTGGGCGAGAAACGACAGATTACTTTAAACGAAGCACATATAATAAATAATAATAATAAACGCTACATACTCAACGGCTCCCATTAGGATAGTTATATCCTCTGTATATTACGATTCTTTTATGTGGGCGAGAAACGACAGATTACTTTAAACGAAGCACATATAATAAATAATAATAATAAACGCTACATACTCAACGGCTCCCATTAGGATAGTTATATCCTCTGTATATTACGATTCTTTTATGTGGGCGAGAAACGACAGATTACTTTAAACGAAGCACATATAATAAATAATAATAATAAACGCTACATACTCAACGGCTCCCATTAGGATAGTTATATCCTCTGTATATTACGATTCTTTTATGTGGGCGAGAAACGACAGATTACTTTAAACGAAGCACATATAATAAATAATAATAATAAACGCTACATACTCAACGGCTCCCATTAGGATAGTTATATCCTCTGTATATTACGATTCTTTTATGTGGGCGAGAAACGACAGTTTTCTTTAAACGAAGCACATAATATAATAAATAATAATAATAAACGCTACATACTCAACGGCTCCCATTAGGATAGTTATATCCTCTGTATATTACGATTCTTTTATGTGGGCGAGAAACGACAGATTACTTTAAACGAAGCACATAATATAATAAATAATAATAATAAACGCTACATACTCAACGGCTCCCATTAGGATAGTTATATCCTCTGTATATTACGATTCTTTTATGTGGGCGAGAAACGACAGTTTTCTTTAAACGAAGCACATAATATAATAAATAATAATAATAAACGCTACATGCTCAACGGCTCCCATTAGGATAGTTATATCCTCTGTATATTACGATTCTTTGATGTGGGCGAGAAACGACAGTTTTCTTTAAACGAAGCACATAATATAATAAATAATAATAATAAACACTACGTACTCAACCGCCCCCATTAGGATAGTTATATCTTCTGTCGGGGGTCCGGAAACATACACATAGACAAGGACACCCAGACCGGAACACATGCCTGAATGGTAAATACTACGAGTGGGAATCGAACCCGTGACCTGTGGCTCTTAAGACAAGTTTGCTACCGCTGCACCACAACGTCGTCAATTCCTATTTAATAATATGGTACATATTCGTATGGCATAATAAGATTCATAAATAATTCCTTAGCTTGATGATTAAGAATCTTTAGAATATTAAATATGAATGAATTAAATACGATCGCAAAGTAAAAGTGTGGACCCTTAATTTTGATTTTTATATATAGTTTTTTTTTTTTATCAATTTTTATTTAGGGACTTTTATCCGACACGGACATGTCAGCCCCATCATAACCTAACCTATAGTAATTACAAGACAGCGCGCGAGAGAAAGTCAATGATGCTTAACCATTACTACCACAAGCTTTGCAACATCAGAATTAGGATTGGTAAGAATACATGAAAAAGAACCCAAATTGTATTTGTTTATATTGAACTTTTGCATAAAAGACTTTCAATAAGTGATTACAAAATTATATAGCGGTTCATAGAATACACCTATTTACTAAATATCGTATAAATAGAGCCAATAGTTTCAGAACAAAATAACTGTAACATTTTTTTTTTTATACCACGATGGTGGCAAACAAGCGTACGGCCCGCCTGATGGTAAGCGGTCACCGTAGCCTATGGACGCCTGCAACCCCAGAGATATCGCATGCGTGTTGCCAACCCCTTAAAAACTTTTTCAACCTTCCCTTGAAGAAACCCATACTGTAGCGTGTTGGGAAAACCTCAGCAGGGAGCTCATTCCACAGCCGGAGGGTTCGCGGAAGGAAATTTCTTTGGAACCGCACTGTTCGTGACTTTAATACATTATTATTATTTATTTTCATACAGATTGATTTAACAAAATCAAATCAGATATTTATATATTTAAATTTGTTATATTTATTTATATAACAAAATTTTAAATAGGGTATAATTTGGTGTTTTTCAAAATCTAAGGGTTAGCCGTGATTCGGCCTCGCAGGGTGCCTCCCTAAGGACGGAATCAAAGTTTGAATTTGAGCCCCCATGAAGGCAGTCCCTTTTACACACTAGCAATACACATTCCGATAAAAAAAGCCGAATCTATTCATTATAAATCGATCATGTAATGTTATAAAAACTTTTTTGATTGACTTTGACAAATGTAAATAAAGTAAAAAAAAAAAACGAAATATAAAAGTTATTTCATTTAAAATATCTATGTATTTGATTTATTAGAAATAAGTTTAAAATAATAGTTTATTTCGTAGATTTTATTAGGAAATTGTTATTTCATTGCAAGTGATTACACCACGCCTTCATGATTGATGATGTTCAATTATCTGCAATATGAATATATGAGACCAAATAATTCTTTGGGTAATGTTTGAGAGTACAAATATTTAAATTTTATGCGATATTATTGCTTATTTATATAAAATATAAACATAGGTTATTTCTTTATATAGAAAACCTAGCTGCGCCCGTGGCTCCGCTCGCGTGATGTACCATTTCTTTTTTATTCTTTTTCTAAAATAAAAGTAGTGTAAGTTACTCCTTATTACATCAGCTACCTGCCAATAAAAGTCCCGTCGAAATCGGTCCAGCCATTTCAGAGATTAGCCGGAACAGACAGACAGACAAAAATTGTAAAAAATGTTATTTTGGTGTATGTACCGTATACATATTCATACACATGTCGTAAAAAACGGTTATTTCAATATTACAAACGGACACTCCAATTTTATTATATGTGTAGATAACTGACATGGCGTCTAGGACGCCATCAACCAGGATCCAGGATATTTTTTGTCTTCAGTTCTCTTATATTTTTTTTATCTTCATTTATATTGATTTAACCGATTTTAACTGGAAACAAATTTTTCATCGACACGTAGAAAAGCTAAGAGTAGGTAATCTAGGTACCGAAAGCATTCAGGGTTCTTGTAAAAGTAAAAATATATAAATTTTCTTTGGCAAACTCGAATGAAAAAATTGCGGAATAATATCCTTTTAAGGACAAAAAAGATAAGATTTACACAAAAAAATATCATCAACGGTCCCAATTTGCGTCGAATTTATATCTTTATATATTTGACTTCACTACATAGTATAAAACAAAGTCGCTTTCTCTGGCCCTATGTATGCTTAAATCTTTAAAACTACGCAACGGATTTTGATGCGGTTTTGTTAAAAGATAGAGTGATTGAAGAGGAGGGTTTATATGTATAATAACATCCATTAAATAGTGGAGAAATACTGTTATTTTTGAGGTTTCTAATGTGATGTCGTAAATAATTACAATTAACGCGTGCGGGCCACTGGCAGTGATGAATAAATCAAAACTACTGGATCGATTTTAATCATTTTTTCAGTGAATGACATAGGCTATATAGTCCATTGAAATGTTACATTTTTTTTTGTATAAAACGCAAGGTAAGGCCTAAAAAATGGCAAGGGGACAAGGGTGGCGACCCCACAAACTTGGTTTTAGCTTTACACTGATCCCCCTACACATTCAAAAAAATAAAATTGCGTCCTCTAAAAAACGCAACCCCAAATGTAACTTTTGACTGTACTAATATATTTTATACCCGCGCGAAGCCGGAGCGAGCCGCTAGTAGTTTTTAAATATGAAATTAATAATTTTTCGATATAAAATAAGGGCTCGATTTCCGCTCGGAGCATAATAAGTTTGTATTGACCATGCAATCATATTTTCCGGTCTAGGTGTATCCTTATCCTTGTATGTGTTTCCGGATCCCCGACACAGGATATCACTATCCTAATGGTGGCCGTTGAGTGTGCTGCGTTTGTTAAGAACATATTTTATAGTCATGAACATATTTTATAGAAACACGTCTGTCGATCGCATACTGAGAATTCTTACGAATACATTCCAAAGCGTAATAAAAATGTACCCGAGACTGTACTTTATATATGTTTAAGTTACGTAGCGTCAAATGTGCTTTTGTCTAGTTTAAAAACGGAGCATTGACCGATGCTTTTAGTCACTACACTGAACGCTAGACAGAAATAAACTCAAACGAACTAAATAATATTAAATTGTGTATGCAAATTATTCCAAATTAATAAATTTAGCGTTAGTAGAGCCATGCCCCTCGCAGCACATATGGGCCGGCTCGGCCGAGAAACTCTTTTCAAGAAAATCGGCGTAATCTTGTTCCTTGGGTTGGCAACGTACATGTTATACTTCAAGTATCGCGCGCGTTTGTAGGTTGCGGTGCTTGACTGCTTACCATCAGGCGGACCGTTTTTTGCCAACAGTCATGGAATAAAAAAAAGTGTATCTGCGGAGTATTGTCCTATAGACAATATTCCAGTAGTAAAAAATATTAACAATATTAATTTATAGGACAGTGTGTACAGAAAAGGCTCTAGAATACCTTTCATGCAGGAAAAAATTGCTTTTCCCGAAATATTCCCGAATTATATAAAAACTTGTATACTCATATACAAGATTTTTATTTTTTATGGTAGCCCACCTGATGGTAAGTGGTTGTCGTAGCCTATGAGCGCTTGCAGCACCATTAGTAGGTGCCACTCGCGCGTTGCCAACCTCGAGATATTAGTTCTTAAATCTTCTCTGCCCAGTAATTTCACTAGCGTACAGTGCCCTTCAAACCCGAACACAGTAATGCCTAAGCACTACTATTTGGCAGCAGAATATATGTTTGCCCGGAATCTACATTTGGGAAAATCACTTAGAAATTAATTCAATTGAAACTTAAACAAAATAGTATTTTATCAAAACCTATAAGCAATTCAGCTGTTAAAATGTTTAAGTTTGTAAGTGATTCTTCATAATATACTTGAAATAAATGAAACCTTGATTTTATATTGACAAAGCAAGCGAAGCTGTGAGCAAAAGGTAGTATATTACATGTGTATAAATCATTGGTTATAAGTATAAAGACCCCTCTCAACTTTTATTGTTCTACTTAACTAGATGGTGTTGGTATAGTCTGCGGTTAACCGCAGTACGATAGATGTAACTTGTCGGATGAATTACGTATCTCATAGAGAATCAGCGGCCCGCAACCTAACACACATAGAAATGACTAAATTTTCTCAGTTTATTATAGCTAATATTCACGAAATTGGGGCTATTTTCATAATATAATACTTTTCTATAACTTAGACTGAAGTAGCAGTAGGTACAGTTGCATTTGATTCTTTTGCGTGGGAAGCACTGGGTGGCTCTACCATCTCGACCCCCCGAGACCGGGGTCCGCTAGCCATCGGAGCGCGGTGATTTTCCGGTCGCGTTGGTTCGATATGGGAGAGTTTCCGTAACCTGAAAAACGCACTGAGGTCGGCTACCGAGGACGTATTTTTGGTCCTTCTCTAGGTGGCAATACATGATGTTTTTAATGTTAGAAGTGAATATAGGTTATACCATCAGTTTATTTTGCCATCGTTGTGTTTTCTAGATTTACAAATAATTTCATTCAGATAATTATGTGCTCAATAATACATATGGTAATAAAGAATATTAGCAATACTTTTTAAAGTCATTACTAATACTGCAGTTGCCCTACTAAATATGCTTTTAGCATGCGATAGGAGTGGGTATGACAATGTCGAATGGATCGGAATCGAACCCCCACCTCTCGCCTTAAAGAAATTTCATCTACCGTTGAGCTATTGTTTAATATTTGAATTGAATTCAAAGATTACAATTAAAATAATTTCTTCATTGTTACAGTCCCACTCGGGGGTAACGTAAAAGGTCGTCAGGGTAAGCGTCGCCCTGCTGTGGGATTGGAAGCTAGCGCGCCGGTGGGCAAGAAGGGGCGATCAGCTGATCTGAACGCGTTGAAGCTACCATCGCACGGGTATCCCACTGAACACCCGTTTAATAAGGATGGCTACAGATACATACTGACAGAGCCGGATATACATGCGCCGTTTAGACAGGTTAGTTGTTCCTTCATGATCTGATGACCTCAATTATCTTAGGCAGAGGCTTTTTCTTTCTCCTAGCATATAACGGTAGTAGAGCCATGCTACTCGAAGCACAAAGGGTCGGCTCGACCGGGAAAGTGCTACTCTCTCACAGAAAATCAGCGTCAAGTAACAGTATCATTAGGTACTGTTGGGTTTCGTGTGATGAGTGAGAGCGCCGGAGGCCCAATTTCCCACCTCCTCTGTTCCCTTCCTTTTTGTCCCTTCTCATCCCGTCCCTCCTGTTTCTTGGGTTGGCAACGGGCTTGTGATACTTCAAGTATCGCCAGCGTTCATAGGTTGCGGTGACTGCTTAACATCAGGCGGAACGTATGCTTGTTTGCCAACCGTCATGACATAAAAACAAAAGACATAAAATTAATGTCGTTATTTACGTAGGGTCTGCGTATTATTCTTATCCGGATTTGACATGTTACCAGGAGCTAACGTGCTCTGAAACACGCCCAATACAGATATCCGTCCTGATCGGTAGTCGAAACCGCGACCGTCGAGCCTAAAGGGAGGCTCGCTACCATACACAGTATTTGTTTATGTCGGGAGAAGATATCACCACATATGGAAAAAGTGGGATTTCCCCCCTCCATGCGACAAGCGTGCAAGTCTCGATATTCTAGTACACAAGTGTTGTGCTCGGTTGTGTAGAGACATCACTTTGTATAATAATAATCTTTTATTTCGGATTTAAAAACCGTACATTTGGTAGTTACAATTTTCTTATTATATATAACGCAATACTGTTGTGTAGAGAGTGCGACCGTCGCCTCACAGGAGGCAACCTATGGACAAAATCAACTCTGAGCCTCCGCGAAGGCTGTCCCTTTTTCTCGGCTGGGTCTCAGTACTCAGCCCTGCCCGGAGACGCTGTCAAGGCCGGTAGGGCCAACAGTAATACACAATCAGAATAAAAAATGTTGTATACAGAGTCGCAATTTCACCGTCGATCTTTAAACACATACAAAAAACGTCTTGCAGCCTAATGTAGTGATATATTATTTATTTTACGTTCCCCAATAACTCAACTCTACCTGTGGACCCAGACTTTATGTTTTTAAAATAATGAGATAAACAAAACAATTATGTATATTATTTTCAGGAATTCGACGAGAGTAACGAATTGAGTGGCAAACCGATACCGGGGTGGCTATACAGGTCTCTATGTCCGGGTATAGTGATGTTAGCTCTGCACGATCGCGCTCCGCAGCTGAAGATCGCTGAGGACAGACTCGCTGTGACGGGAGAGAAGGGCTACTGCATGGTCAGAGCTACCCACGGTGAGACATATTCATTAACAGAAAGTTTTGGATAGTTTTTTGATAGGGTCTAAAATTAATTGCGTCACCGACATGCTTCATGTGACATTTTACGTCGGACAGACAACCTATCTGTATTTTGGACTATGGATGTTGCCGGACTAATGTTAATAATATTAATGTATATATTATGAAATATTAATTCTACATGCAGTAATTAATTTAAAAAAATATATATACGCAGTTATTTTAAAGTTTTAAGTTTTCACTTCTGTCGGCAAGACTGCATATTTTTTTTGATTTTCTTAAAGGGTGGGACAAAAAAAGAACTATTCTGTCCGCATGATGTTTTTTGCACATGCACGTTTCCAACCCAAGGAACAAGAAGAAGGGAAAAGGCAAGGGAATCTTCCACCCCACTGGTGGGAGATTTGGCCTCTCACTCATCGCAAGATACGCAACGGTACAGTTACTTTAGTGCGATTTTCTGTGAGAGAAGCGATAGAAGTGAACAAGTGCGATAATTAGTGACCTCGGCTATTCTTTTGGACTAGGATTGACTTGCGATTTGGACCTGTGATTTGTGAAGTTCTGTTCTAGAAGATCTCAATTAAGTCTTATTTAGAGCCATCAGGTTTTAATTCCAAATCCGCGAACCTCAGACCGTAACAATATATAATATACTATGTGTTTTTATGTTAGATGTTGGTAAACAAGCATTCGACCCACCTGATGGTAAGTGGTTGCCGTAGCCTATGAGCGCTTGCAACACCATCAGTAGGTGCCACTCACGCGTTGCCAACCTCGAGATATTGGTTCATAAATCTCCTCTGCCCAGTAATTTCACTAGCGTACAGTGCCCTTCAAACCGGAACACAGTAATGCCTAAGCACTACTATTTGGCGGCAGAATATTGGACACTGCAGTGGTACCTATCTAGCCGGCCTCTTGCAACAAAAGACCTACCACCAGTGTGACTGATTGCACTGGTGGAATAATCTCTGCTGTGACAGAGGTAATCCCAACAGCGGGCGATGGGGTCGTCATATCCCGACGACGGGGCAATGTTTTTATGTGGTTCTCAAGAAGTGTCGTGTGTGTGTAGGCGTGTCCCGCGGCGCGTGGTACTGGGAGGCGACGGTGGAGGAGATGCCGGAGGGCGCGGCCACGCGGCTGGGCTGGGGCCGGCGCTACGCCAACCTGCAGGCGCCGCTGGGCTACGACAAGTTCGGCTACTCGTGGCGCAGCCGGAAGGGGACCAGGTACGTTGCACCTCGGACCCTCCCGACAGACTTAAGAGACCCGTAAAATGTTGTTATATAGGGAGCCTTTAATTTTGAAATTAAATTTGCTTTTAGGGTTCTGTCCCTAAAAAGTAAAAAAGAACCCTTATAAGATCAATCTCTTATCCGTCTGTCCTCAGCGATGTTCTCAAGAAATGGTATTTTTTTGTATGTTATGATGGTTGGCGATACTTGAAGTATCACAAGCGCGTTGCCAACCCAAGGAACAGGAGGGATGAGAAGGGGAAAAAGGAGGAGAACAGAGGGGTGGGATATTGGGCCTCCGGCGCTCTCACTCATCGCACGAAACGCAACATTACTTAATAATACTGTTACTTTACACTGATTTTCTGTGAGAGGGTAGTGCTGAGAGAAGCATGGTTCTACTAGCGTCAAAAACCTGTACAATGTAACGGTGTACCTAGAAAGTGGAAATTTATACAGGATAATGAGGTTTATAGTGCCGCTCTGGGCATACTCTGGGCATTAATATATCTGTATCGGTCTGGGCGTTTGTCCTTGTCCGGTCTCCCACCGAGCATCGCAGAGCACGTTAAGCTGTCGGTCCCGGTTGTTATCCCATAACATCTGATAATTCAATCCAAATCCAATTTCGACACCGTTGTGGCGTTGTGGGTAGCGAGTCTGCCTTAAGCCTCGACGGTTGCGGGTTCGATTCCCGCTCGGAGCAGATGTTTGTATTAATCGTACAGGCATGTTTTCCGGTCTGGTTGTGTTTGTCCTTGTCATTGTGAATGTTTCCGGACCCCGACACAGGATATAATTATCCTAATGGGGGCCGTTGAGTGTGTAGCGTTTATTTATTTATTTATTTATAATAATTGTTACTCTTTATATGTAAATTGCTCTTATCCAATGAGTTACTGGTTCACCCTTAGGGTTTGCGGAGGTCAGATGGCAATCGCTTTGTGTAAGAACTAGTAACAGTACAGCACAATAAAGGAAATATTCCAAAAATAAAAAAAAAGTTAAAAATTAAAGGCTCTGTACATAGTTGACGCCAATTAAGATAGACCTCTGATTTGTATGGGCGCTCATACAATGTAGAGGACTAGCTTTATTGGCACCAACCTTAAGGTAAATAAAAAAATTATGCTATTGTGTGAAAATAAATAAAAGATCCGAAGCTTTCCTGCATGGGTCTCACTTCAACATGTCCGATTTTTTAAAATATTTTCATAATTATCAGTACATGATGTAACAGCATTAGAAATACACAATCTGTGAAAATTTCTTTCTAATTAGTGGAATACAGCCCGCTGAAAGATGGACGGTAAAAGTTCAAATGTAATAATAGATACAATAATTTTTTTCTTTACAGATTTCATGAGTCTCGAGGGAAGCACTACAGCCCCGGCTACGGCGAAGGAGACACTCTCGGCTTCCTCATAATACTACCGGAGAGCGCTTCTACTAAGTACACACCCGATACGTATAAGGACAGGGTAATTAAAATTGCGTGTTTTTTTAATGTACTAACGAACTAGGCAGAGGTCCTGTTTTAAAAATTAAAAAAAAATCATCAAAATCGGTCCAGCAATTTAACACTAGTTCAGTGATACACTTACATAAGAATAATAATACGTATGCTAGCTGATCCGGCCAAGCGTTGCTATGGCAACAAAGGATTCAGCTTGATTTTGCCCGAAATTTTCAATAATTATCATCATATTTCAACGAATTTATGCAAAACCGAAAAAAATTATACACCTAAACCTTCCTCATGAATCAATTTATTTAATGGTATAAACCACCATGGAAGTTCGTTCAGTAGCTTTTAAGTTTATCGCAAACAGACAGACTGGGCGGGGTGCTTTGTATATAAGTGTTACTAACCCATGGGCATAAAAAAAAAATAAACGATATAAACAAATAAATAGATTAAAATAGTAAAATGTAAGAAAAATTAATTATATATATAAACATAGAAAAGGAAAAAATAAGGGCCCTGATCCCGTCAGGGGAGAAGTTAGACCTAACTTTAAAAAAAAAAAAAACCCATGGGCATAACAGTTTTTCGGCATAAAAGCTACCTGTGTGTCGAATTGCATCTAAATTCAAGCCGTTTCTAAGATTAGCGCAACCGGAGGGATAGGTGGGAGATTGGGCCTCCGATGCTCCGATGCTGTGCTAGGAGGAGTATGGCTCCACTATTACTAATTTATTAATATATATATTATTTTCCACAGCCTCTAGTCAAATTCAAGAGCCACCTGTACTACGAAGACAAGGACAATATCCAGGAATCCCTGAACAACCTCAAACCTCTGCCGGGCAGTCGGATCTTCTTCTTCAAGAACGGTGAATGCCAGGGGGAGGCCTTCGTGGACGTGTACCAGGGTTGTTACTACCCCACGGTGTCGCTGCACAAGAATGTCACAGTCAGTGTCAACTTTGGACCGAACTTCAAGTTTTCACCGATGACTGACTATAGTTACAGACCGGTGAGTTAGTTTATTTTAAATAAAATTTGCATTTGATATTGCAATTCAAAAGTCATATTATATATACCATGGCACTCTCCGTCAAATAATGACATAAGCGCCACAGGTCGCGGGTTCGATTCCCGCTCGGAGCATATGTTTGTATTGACCATACAGGCATGTTTTCCGGTCTGGGTGTATTTGTCCTTGTTATTACGTATGTTTCCGGACCCCGACATAAGATATAACTATCCTAATGGGGGCGTTGAGTGTGTAGCGTTTATTTATTTTTCAAGGCATTACTAATATTCATATTGCCCCTCCATATAAGGTCGAAACTTGCGTTAGCAGTGGGTACAATAGCCCAAGGGGGTCAGAATCGAACCCGCAACACGCATTAAGGGATCGGAGTCTTTTTTTTTTTTTTTTTGGAATGTGTATTGCTGTTGGCCCTACTGGCCTTGACAGCGTCACCGGGCGGGGGCCGAGTACAGAGACTCAGCCGTGATAAAGGGGCAGCCCTCACGGGGGCTCAAATTTCAGGATCGGAGTCGGCCCCACGTTGAGCTATTGAGGTTTTTCAATGTTCAATTCATGTTTTCAGATGTCAGAGAAAGCCGAGGAAGCGATCTGCGAGCAGACGATGGCGGATATGCTCTTCTTGACGGAGAACGAAGGGAAACTTCGCTTGGACACTTTCAATCTCTGATATAACTAACACCGTTTAACGGTGTCTTATTATTTTGAACGTTTTTTATAATAAAATTATGAAATATTTTGCTTTTTTGGTTTTTTTTACATTAAGATTATTAGTTATTGTGACATAATGTTCTGTGAAAATTAAGTTGCAATTTACTGTCATTTTTTGCTCAAGGATGGTGATGTCTGATTCGTAACCCAGACCCAAACTCATACTTGTATTATCAATACAAAACGTTAGGCCTGAGTAGGAATCGAATCCATGACCTCGAGCGTTAAAGTGCAATTTTAGGGACAATGGTCGTCAAGGATTTTAACATATATTTACACAAAGAAAAAAAATCATCATCTTTCCTGAAGATCACGGATGCCAGTGAAACGATAGTGACGTTAAAAACCATTATATTCAACAGCAACACGAAGTTTTTATTTTAATGAAAAATCGGTACCATAATAATAAACGAAATATTACTACCGAATTAACTCCTTGATTTTGAAGTAGGTTAAAATAATGTACAACTTAATTATTTACATCTTGTCAAGATAAAATAAACTGGAGATATATATATACATATACATAAATTGCTGTTCGTTAGTCTCGTTAAAACTAGAAAACGGCTGGACCGATTTGGAAAAATGCGACGAAAATAGTATAAGCAATAATTTTTTGTCCATACAAACTGCTCCTGTCCGCCGGCGAGGACGAGGTCCTTTGTTTCGCACGTCGCGTCGCGCTCACACCGTCGGGTGAGTCTATCGTATAGAATGCGCTCGAGCGCTGCCCCATCTCCGATGACGTCTTTAGCCGTGGTTCGGCTTCGCAGGAGGCACCCTAAGGACGGAATCAAATTTGAGCCCCGTGAGGGCTGCCCCTTTATCACGGCTGAGTCTCTGTACTCGGCTCCCCGCCCGGTGACGCTGTCAAGGCCAGTAGGGCCAACAGCAATACACATTCCGAAAAAAAAAAACGTTTAATGTCAGCAACATCGGTACGATAAACTCCGGTTCCTTCAAATGAAAAAACGTAGTAATTATTATTTATTAAAAACTTAAATATAAATAAAAAAAGAGAATATAGGTAACTCAGCTCATAACTTAACACTACATTATTAATAATTAATGTTGTAAATTCTATGGCGGTACGAAGTTCGTCGAGTCAGCTAGTAAGATATCTCTTTTTAACTATAATGCTTTTTAATGTTTTAGTTTAGTTTATTTCTGTTGTGTCCTAATAAATATATTCTTTCTTTCTTTCTTTCTATATAAAATTACTCAATTCTAATTCCGTATGTGTGGTCAGAAGACAAAATAATTTTAGAATTATAATAAATATTTTACGAATTAAAATAAGATACGTATTGTATGTATTTTGTGATCTTTTTAACTGCTTTGTAAAAATTGGAAATCTTCTAAATTCGTGTGATAAGACTAAGATTATTATAAATATTTTATTTACATATTGCTTTCTAATAATATTAAACATCAGTATTGAAAGATCTTTTGAAATAATGTGTGATAGTTTTAAGAAAAAAAAACCTGAGAGTTATCAAGGGACACCCGGATGGATCGAAATTCCTTTCGATTAATTAGTGAAGGAATTGTAATAAATTTTTTTTTTTTAAGTTGTGATAATATTTTTTTATTTGATATGTACAAAAAACCTTTATACACTCAACAAAAATAATCGTCGCGACACCACACTGTTCAATGAGAAATAGAAAGACGAAACGAAAATAACTGGCTTGCTTTCTGTGAGAGAGAGAGAGAGACAGACAGAAAAACACGGGCACGCCGCACGGCTGACAACTATAGCAAAAAGTGTGTGCAACTTTTGGACTTAATTTTTTCCGTCTAGCCCCCTTTCGCAACGCGCGATAAGGAACTTCGTTCCAAAAATCCTTAACATTATTATTGTGTAAAATTGGTGTACAAAGCTGAAGCAATTGACTGGCATGTTTTTCATGTATTAAAATTAAGTATAATGTAGGATAAGATGAAAATAGTTTTGGGTAAAAACCATTATTTCTATAAAAAAAAAAATTGTAAGAATTTATTAATTTTTCTTTAATTAAATTTCTATAAACCTGTAATAAATAACTACATATGTAAAGTCAAATTGTACATACCATCGCACTTTCCGTAAAATAATGACTTCAGTAATGAAGTAATTGTACAAAAATACAGTTTTTTTATTTATCGTATCTTATATTGATTGATACTTTATATCGACGAACGTTGTTGCGTGTGGCTTGCTTTTGGTCTCGACGGTCGCGGATTCGATTCCCGCTCCGTACAGACATTTGAACTGATATTGCAAATACCTGTTTCAGTCTGAGCGTTTGTCCTAGTCTCTATTGTGTCAAAACCAGTAACTTGACAAATCCGCTTAAAAGTAATAAACAGAATCTGGGTACATACTGGAACAATGCTAGGAAAAGGAGATACTTTATAATATCCCAAAGGTGGCAATCAAGCGTACAACTCGCTTTATGAATCACAGCGTCATGTTTGGAAGATAGAGATTAAAAAGAAAACAGAAAAAGACAAATTATAGAAGTTTGAACTTATGACGTCCAAATTCATTGAATGAAACTTATACCGAATACTGCTACTTAAACTAGAGTAAGTTTTTATATGGCAATCGCTGTCCTCAAGTTTTTATATTGCAATAAAGTTGCCTCATTATAAAACGTTATTCATGAGAGTGAAGCCCCGGGCATAGGTACTAGTTTTGTAATATTTGTAAAAATAAAAACTTGGATAGATATATTAGTTTGATGATGTGGTAAAATTTAATTTTTATTGAAATTCTAACGTTTTCTACAATCATAGATTTTTGATATGAAATAAATACAACCTGGATTAGCAAAACTTTAATTTTATTATTACAATGAAAAAAAACTAATATGAATAAATATTACATTTTATTTACCAAAACCTCCCCTACAATTGGGGCTACTTTCTACAACTTTGTCACTAGTTTCCCATTGTTGTGGTGTTTTAGCTACAATGGACAAAGCATGTACACCATTTTGTAATTCATCCTTCAATATATCATTCACTAGACGATGCCTCTGGAATAAAAAAAATTAAACATAAAAACCAACAACATTTTTGGTAAAAAATTTGGTGAGAGGAGGAATATACAAAAAAATATATATATTTTACTGCACGGAACCCTAATTCTTTTTCTAAAATACAAAGTAGCCTAAGTTACTCCTAATAAAATCAGATATCTGCTAGTGAAAGCACCACT
Source organism: Hestina assimilis (assembly GCA_023373885.1). Lineage (NCBI taxonomy): Eukaryota > Metazoa > Arthropoda > Insecta > Lepidoptera > Nymphalidae > Hestina > Hestina assimilis. Next base: position 13,839,922 of record CM041746.1, on the reverse strand, counting down.
AAAAGCCGTTTCAGAGATTAGCCATAAGAAACACAGACATAAAAATAAAAAATTTTATGTATGTACTGTATACACTTTTATTCGCATAGTGAAAAGCTGTTAATTTGGAATGACAAAAAGGCAATTCAATTGTATTTATTTGTAGAAATATATATATTACTAGAGATATAGATATTATTTTGATATAAAAATTCCCATTTCTGAGCAAGATATGAATGTTGTTACAATAAAAACTGCATTTTGGTATTTTAAATTCTCCTTGCTCATTTCACAATTTTTATGTTTCATCTTTTACCATTTCTAAAGATTTTCATATCATAATTGCTACTTATACTTTCCTATTTTTTTTTTTTTACTTTAACCTATAACCAGGTGGCAACTTATGATGATGGCATTTTGTCATTGTTGTAAAAAGAAACACCAATGAAATGTTGGCTAATAATCAAGGTTAATTTTAAGTGTATTCTTTTTAAATGCTTCGTTTTACCTTTATCAATGCCAGTCCATCAAATTTATCCGATACCACAACAACTTTGAAGTGTGTCTCCGCGCCCTTCGGAACATTGTGCATGTATGACTCGTTTATAACTTCTAAATGTTTTGTGAGCAGAGACGTTTGTAACTTATTTTTTATAGCATTCGCGATTATCCCCGTTGTACTCATTGATCTTGACAGTGGATAACCTAGAGAATTTGATTAAGTTTTAAAGTAGTAAGGGCTTACAATAAAAACTGGCTTTACTGTAGAAATTCCATTGAATATTGGCAATTGATAAATAGATTAGCCATCAAAAGCCGCTGATTTAGCCAGTAGTTTAGGATTTTCAGGCGTACTATTGATTTTATAGACAGTATTACATCAACAATTACATTATATCTTATTTTAAGAAGATAAAAATAGGTTATTACCTAAATGTCCTAAGTTGAGTAGATACCGCATAAATAATAGTTTATATTTTAACAGTATTGTTTATTTAATGATTCACTCACAATTATAAAATCTAAATCAGCTGATAATATTCTTGTTTTGGTATTTGTGACTTTTGACTTTTGAGTTTTGTTGATTTTTTAAATGTCAGTGTCATTTTTCTCATTGTCAGTTTATCATTGTATTGCTTAGACTAGGAATCTCATTGTATTGTTTCTTAATTGTTTTATTTCTTTTTAATTCAAGGGTTAAGTCAGGCAAGATCATTCAGCCTGTTAAATCCTCGTAAGTTTTCAATTCTTTTTATATTACATTTAATAGTTTTACTAACAAGCATACCTTTTTCTATTGTATATTTACTATAATTCTTTATTTCTCTAAGTTAATTTCGAAAGAGTTGTGTAAATGTATTGATTTTTTTTGTTATATCTAAGTCAAGTTAAGTAATTATAAGAGTACAAATCCAGTACTTATTCGCTGTATGCTGTTATTTTTTGTTGCCGGTCGTTTGGCCGGTAAGTCTCAGTACTCCTTACTTGTAAGGAATACTGAGACCCGGTTGTGAAAAGAGACAGCCCTCGCGGGATCTCAAATTTGATTCCGTTCTTGGGATCGCTCCTGCGAGGCTGAACCACGGCTAAGGACCGGGAGCTTTAGTTCTGTCTACAACAGAATTATCGTTGTTTTGCCATCAAGAAATTCAAAGATTTAAAATAGTAATAAATATTTAAAAAATCAACGTTAGTGGTATTAACTATTAGTTATGTGATATGTTTATGAATACAATTTACTAATTAACTACTACTAACTAAAAATCTATATCATCTACTTTTCTTAATATGAATTAAATGGAAACATACTACCTACGTACCTATTTTGGCTTTATAAATAAAACACAATTTTCGTCGCAATTTGTGTGCAAGGTCGTTTGCTACGAAACGGTACAAAGTGGTACTCAAATGAAACACGCAGACAGTTGACAGTTGATGAACTCTTATCGACACTACAAACTGTTACATAGTTAGAATTTTTCCCAATCTGCTTTGTACTTTTATTTTTTCGAGGCAAGCGAAGGTTCTAGACTTTAGACACGCACATGCTGTATACAAAAATGGAGAAATTTACTGACATTGGTATGGTAGATTTAAAGATTGATTAAAGATGAAATTAGGTACTTTTTTAGTAAAGTATTTAGCTACTACCCTGTAATAGAGGATTAAGGTCTTGCATAAAAATATATTATAATTATTAAATCGGATGCATACATAATAGGACGTTGTCACGTGAAATCAAAAAGATTTAAAGATATTAGTAGTTTTATGAATTAAACTCCGTTCTTAGTACAACAATAGTTTCGTTTATTATCCGTTACATAAATCAGGTCAGGGCTAATACATTCGTCTCGTTATTTTCCAAATATAAATCTAGTCATAGCTAATACATTAATCGTTTCATCATTTCCAAGTAGTCTTGTGTATCGTCTTCCGAATTCCACCCAAGTCCCATTTTCCACCTTTTTTTCGCGCTATCTAAACCCATTTTCCCGCCAATATTTCCTTGGCTCTGATTGGCCAACAAGAAACCCGCGTCCGCCATTGTTTCCTTTTGGCCAATCAGATACGAGGTGGTGTTGTCATTTATAAAAGTTATAAAATTATTGTTCATTAATTAAGAAATCATGACAGTAGTATACATTTAATGTCTTTGCGTGAAATAGAAAGCAAGGGAATAAATGGCATCGGTATTAAGGGGCCACGCCCTTTAAGGGGATAGAAAGTTTGTATGGTTGTCTTTCATTTTTGAAGCTAGAAGCATGAAATTTTGTTTTTAGTGTAAGTAAAAATTAGAGATAAAGAATATTGTGTTTTAACGTTTTCAAAAATTCTACCCCTGAAGGGCTACCCCTTGGATTGGGCTTTCAAAGTTGTATGAGGAAGTAATTATTTCTATTTTGCATTAAAGTAAAAAGCGTTATTCATGATACCGAGCCTAGTATTTGTATAAAATGTATTTTTTCTATTGCTCGTGATGGCAGCGCAATTTTAGTCATATCAGACGGCGTGGAGTAATTTGATTTTGAAATATGGTCCGTGACGGCAATTTAGGTGAATCGACCGATAACACGAATAGGCTCGTGTCTCTTATATAAAGTTGTCCCTCGGTATACTAGATTGTTTCGCCGTATCACTTAAAGATTTTAGAGGCTTTTTACTTCGTTTTTAATCTTCCATTTCGTTGAGGCTATTTCATTCAATCCGCAGTAGTTTACTTCAGTGTTGTCCACTGTGCTTTTTGAAATTATACTTCTGTGGACGCGTTATGAAAAAATTATGAGAGTGAAATTTTAAGATGTGCGTGAATGAGCGTCACACAGAATTCACAGGTTGAAGCTGTATTTGTTGACTATCCTTCTACAGACCTTTTATTATTTTATTGTAATTAATAATTTACATGCAATTAAAAATTATTTTTAATGATGCCAAAGAAGTATAACTTCTGACGGGCGTACATAAGTATACGCACACATTTTTTTAAATTCAATGAACCGATTATCTTGAAATTTTGAAACATTGCTAAATACGCGAAATACTATTTTTTACGTGGTATTGCAATGCCGGTTGCGGCTAGTATTTTATAAAATAGGCATTTAAAAAAACATTTTTCATTTGTATTTTCTTATTTTCGATCTTATAAATGTCTGAGACCTTGGATAGGTCGAATTTGCGTGATATTTTCCAATACGATTACCATTGTGGGACCAAAGCAACCAAGCCTACACGCAATATCAACGACGCTTATGGACTCGGTAAAGCAATTTAAGCACTGTGCGTTTTTGATTTAATCGAGAAATAATGAAAAATATACAAACAAATACCAATAGGTAAAATCCCACTAAAAGTATTTTCTTATGTCCTGACGGTTGGCAAACTAACAGACGTTCGGCCTGATGGTAAGCAGTCACCGAAACCTATGAACGATTAAATTTCGCGCTCACACCGTCGGGTGAGTCTATCGTATAGAATGCGCTCGGAGCGCTGCCTCCATATCTGATGACGATCACGTCCTTAGCCGTGGTTCGGCTTCGCATGAGGTACCCTAAGGACGGAATCAAATTTGAGCCCCCGTGAGGGCTGCCCCTTTATCACGGCTGAGTCTCTGTACTCGCCCCTCCCGCCCGGTGACGCTGTCAAGGCCAGTAGAGCCAACAGCAATACAAATTTTGAAAAAAAAAAAAAAAATTGTTAGGCCTAATTATAAGATCTTCGGAAGAATTTAAAATGTCTTTAACAAAAATAACATTGTTTAACTCGATGTTAAGAAGTAAATTCACTATCAAATCCATAAAGATTCAAATGAAAGAATACAAAAGAAATTTTTACAGCATTTGGCTAACACGACAAAAAGCTTTATATAAAAACCATCAAAAATTCTATAAAACTCTTTCACTAACTAATCGTAGAGACTTATTAGATCTATATTTCTTACATAACATTATAAATAGGTGCATTGATTAAGAGAAAAAGGTATTTTCAACAAAGATTTACTAAAAGTAACTTAGGTAAAGCCACGCCCTTAAACCGAATAGTAAATTGCTTGAAATAAAGTATTCCAAAAGCTGACTTAACTTTTAAACAAAAGAGGTGGGTTGAGCGGAAGTCGGGCTCGCCCACCTACCACCTGACGCAGATCTTGTCGGGGCACGGGTGCTTCGATAAATACTTACACACCATCGTGTGTAGAGAGTCGAGCCCCGTGTGCCGGTCGTGTGACTGGGGGTGGACGACACTGCCCAGCACACACTGGCGGAGTGTCCTGCGTGGACGATGGAACGACTGCGCTTGGTCGCAGTAATTGGCACGGACCTGTCATTGCCCGAAGTCATCCGGGCGATGCTGTGCGACAGAAGGTTGTGGACTGCTGTCTCCGATTTTGCGGAGACAGTCATGTCTAGAAAAAGAGAGGCCCAGCGTCTGCGAACTGACGATCCCCTAGCGGAGGCGTCGCGGCGCCGGAGGATGGGGCAGCGTAGGAGGTGGTGGCACCAGGCTACGCTGCCCTAGTGGGTGGCCTGTGGGCGAATGTCGCTGGGGCGACAGACGTCCGCATTGCACAGGCCCCCGCGAGGATGAGAGCGAGCCTTATGGGTTTCTGCTCGCTCTCATGCCCTAACAGGGCGAGGAGGGTCTGCGTCCTACTCGACGCAGACAACGCTGCGACGGTCAGACGGGGTCAAGTGCACGGCACGAATGCCCCCGGCCGTCGCCCGGCGTAGAGACGAAACCTGGTGGAGTTTTAGTGAGTAAGAGTCTCACATAACCCCGGCAGCCCCAGCTCCGGGGTATCCATGAGGATTTCTCCACCTTAAAAAAAAAAAAAAAAAAACTTTTAAACAAAAATAATTTTTTTTTTTAATAAAATGTAGCACTACCTCTTTCACCTTCTTATTTCCTTGTGGTGAATATTTTGTTACTATTGTTTATATAGCACATAGTTTATATTCGTTACTTTGATTTTAATTGTAATTGGATTTTTTTCTCCTTTCAGTATTGCATCTTCTTTTTTATTTTAATAATAATATTCGTATTTATTTAAATAAGAGTTATATTATGTTTTCTTAATAATTTTAATTAGTTTAATTTTATTACTTACAAAGAGTTTTCTTATTTTTCCTTTGTTACAAATTAAATAAAAAAGAATATGATATGCATGTTAAATTAGCCTATAATTGAGGCATACAATTTTTATCATAGATTCATAGGAATGTGCAATAAGGAACAAAATGTAAAATAAAAGTTTGCGATCATTGAAGTATTACACATGCACATTGCCAACCCAAGAAGTAGGAGGGATGGAATGAGATAGAGGAAACATGTTTTTGCCATTTTTCTGCTAAAGGTTAGTACTTCCCTTATCGAGCTGGCCCATTTATCCTGGGAGGAGCATGGCTCTACTACTACAAAATCTATTTCACAAAATGTTGAAATTATTATTTGAAAAGATTTAAGCAGCCAGTCATTATTTAATGTTAATATAAGTGTTTCTTAGCCTACTAACAAAAGTCCTCACAACTTCATGGCCGTCTTATTGCCCAAACTCCAAAGTACATTATTATATGCGACGATTCAAAAAAAAAAAAAAATTCTGTGATATTAATGCAAACAAATTTTCACAAAAACTGAAAATAACTGAGAGATGAAAAATTACCAAATGCACACGTACTAAATGCGTACCTACGAGCTATTTTTATGACTACAAAAATTATGAAAAGTTTCAAAATGGCTGCGCGCTTCTAACCATCGTAAAAACTTTGAGGTGAAAAACTTTTAAAGGAAAATTTAAAGTATATCTTCAAAATAATATTATTAGCAATAGAATAAGATCGTGTGCTGTAGGTAGGTAGGATTAAATGTGTGAACGAAGCTTACTTACTGTATTTTAATATAAAGCAAAGCTCATTTTATTTTCAATCGGTTATTGTACCTTATGAAAAATTGACGTCAACCTAATGTGTCTCAATTATATCCGCCATCGCTACAAAACCTTCACAATCGTTTCTGTGATTTTAAAGAGCATTCGGCATACATAAACATTTTATCAACTTGTTTTTTTTAGTGTAATAATAAGCACCACTTATATAACGAGGATGATAATGATGAAGATATAAATAAACAACAATATTTTACAAAATGTTATGTGGAGGAATGCAGCGTAAATTTTCTTATTTAAGTTCAGCGTTTAATTCTAAAAATATGATATAAAATTTCCTTCCAAAAGAATTTAAAAATTCCCGAGAGTGGTTAAGTTACGCCTTAATTGAATGAACAGCTTAATTTTTTTCGGTCTCATTTCAAATAGATGAAAAGTGTAAAGCGCACCTTTGTTAATTCTATTAAGTTAACATGAATTTTTTCTCCCTCATTTTAACTAAAATGTGTCTCATTTTCGGAGTGAAAAAAATTGCCACTGGTTTTTTTATTTGTTAATTTCGCTTCAGCATTTAAAATAAAGGTTTACGTTATAATTAAAAATTATTTAGATCTTATATACATATTCTGATGTTAAGGCAACTAGTTCTTTTTATTTATTTTTAACATTAGACAAAGTTACAAGGATAAAAATTTATTTAAATGAGGAGTTTAAAAGTTCCTTTGTGACGAGGATTATCAGAATAATGTTACGGAGAATTTGTTTATTTCCTCGACCGTCGCGCGGGTTCGACAAAGATGTAATCTCGAAACATGTAGTATAGTGTTCCGCGGGCGGAACTTTCTCGAACCCCTGTTCCGCGTTATATAAGCGGCCCGGCGTGTCGACTTAGTCATTCAGTTCTGAGCTACGAGCGAAGAAACTACAAGTGATACCAGTGAACAAGTACGATAATTAGTGACCTCGGCTATTCTTTTGGACTGTGATTGACCTGTAATTTGGACCTGTGATTTGTGAAGTTCTGTTGTGTAATCTAGACCTCAATAAAGACTTACTTAGAGCCAGCAGGTGTTTGTTTCCAAATCTGCGAACCCCAGCCCGTAACAATAACAATCAGTTGATTTAACAGTTACAACGTCAGAGATAGATGTGCCATGTTAAGAAAACAAGCGTCCAGTTTTGTTTAGGTGTTAGAGTAAAGCATGATAAGAATAAAGATAAATTTGATTCTTATCATCCTTTACTGTACCTGAACTTTACCACTTCTTATTGTTTTTCCTTATTGTTCAGTTTTTCATTGAGATAATTCTACAATTTATTTTTAGGTTATATTTTACGGAGTATGATGTGACTGATGAGATACACCGAAGCAGTAACTGTCCTAAGGACAAGTAAATTAATTTTACAGAGGCAAGTAAATTAATTTTATTGTGATATACCGTATCGTATTGCATGTAGTAAAGTTGTGCCAAAATCTTTACTTCTGCATCACAAACTTGGCCAACAGCTAAACATCCTGGGTCATTCTTGGTTTTGTTTTTTAGGTTGCACGATGAAAAGTGAGAAGAAGCCGCGACATATTTGCGAATAAATTCAGATTCAAGCAATAATGAGAACGAATGCACTGAATGAACTTCGACTCGGACTCGGAAAAAAAATATACAGGATGGAAAAGGCCAATCATCCAGTTTATGACAGTCAAACGATGGAAAAGTTCACCAATTCCTACATAATCTTCCTGCAAGAAAATCTCATTATTCCAGATCATCAAAAAGTACAATTATAGAAAATGTTTAGATTCAGTATTATATTGCTACATCTTCAAATTCCTATAAAATATGAAAAATTTAGACAAATGTTGATACAATTACTCTTTTAGACAACTCCGAAAAGATATTTTCCACACATGCGAAAAACTTAAAGGAAACATAGATGCTGCAGTAGCCAATAACAGGTAGAAGAAAAAAAGATTTCAGAATGAGAAAGAGTTGCATTTGAGAAACGCGTAAGTATTTTTGGTAAGATTGACCAACGTAAAAAAAGAAAGAGATGCAATAAAATTATCTCTCTGTATTGATTCTCCGAAAAATTTACCATTGTCCGTGGCAAATCTGGGAGATGAATCTTGAATAGTTAATAAGTTTTCTAACAAGTTTTTGTAGCCTTGCATGGCATGGCTTTAAAATGAAGAGATTAAAACGCAAGGTATAAAACAGGGAAAAAGATTTACATGTTAGAAAAGGCAGGCGAGCCAATCACCCACTTCATGCCAGTCAAATGATGGAAAAATTCACCAATTTAAACATAATTTTCCTGCAAGAGAATCTTATTATACAGATCATCAACAAATACAAATAATTTGTAGATTCTAATGAGTATTACATTGCTATTCCGAAAATTTTTCAATTACTATCCTCAAAAATTTTGACAAATACTGAAATGTTATTTACAGCACATGCGAAAAACTTAAAGTAAATATAGATGCTGGAGTAACCAATAACAGATAGAAGAAAAAAGGTTTCAGAAAGAGAAAGAAAGATTTGGAAAGATTGACCAACATAGAAAAAGATGTTTTTAATTAGATCTCTGTATTGATTTTCAAAAAAATGTACCGTTGCCGGTGACAAATCTGGGAGATGAATATAAAACTCGAATGGTTTTATCTTCATCTCCCACATTTGTGAATGAATACTGATGAAACGCCTGTGGTTTTATCAGAATTCATTTTGAAACAACCTAGTCGAAGGATAGCCTTGAGCCTATATCAATCTCATCCAAGTGGGTTAGCTTTATGAACAACTTATTATAATCAACAATGCTTTTCATCACTTTACTAAATAACAAAATTGGACAGTACTTTAACTACTACGCCGGATTTCAATATAATATTCGTTTTTATGTAGTACGACAATGATTTTCTGTATGATAAATTATTGAAGTAATCATGTGATGCTTCGCTAGAATTACAGCTTTTTCAGTAATTTTTTGGCGCAAGGCGAAATGCGCCAACCAATATTATTTACGCCAGTTACGGATGCATAACTTTGGAATCCACATTCTAACTCAAAATACAACTACAATGTATTTATATCCCGAAAATTACGCTTTAAAGGGGCCTAACGAAATAATCTCAGCATTATCAGATTAAATTGATACAAATAAAAAGCCCTGTAAGACGAAACTTGAACTATATTGTGTCAATTGTTGCGAGTACAACAAAAATTCATATTTGTTTGCATTCTTATATAGCTTTTACACCCTCGGTAAATTTGAAACGGTTTCTATGTATTTCCCGGGCGATTTATTTTACTTATTGATGCCGATTGACAGTAATTTTGCATTGATCGAAAGAAATGAAAAATAATCGAGAAAATTTACACCCCGGAATTCTATATTGAACGGATACTAAACAGCAAACTTATAAATAAATTGAATATTGTATTGTTGTTAAAGTAAAAGACTCTCGAAGAATTTAAATGGGCGCGTAAGAACTTCAATTCCAGGAAAATCTACCTGTCGATAGATATTATTTAGAAAATTTGGGAACTTGAAATGACACAATCTTTGAAAAGTACTAAGTTTGATCGGTTAGTATTATACCGTAATGGAGTTGCAAAATTTTTAAGAGAAATGATGGCCCAATCAAGCTTAAAGAAGCAAAAGTGAAGGATATAAAAAAAACTTGGAATTTGTACCCCAACATTTAAGACGCAGACATCATGGAAATTAACGAATATCGTGATCACACTTCCGAAGACATAGCTGACGACGCTGAATGGTTTTTTCTTATTTCAGTAGTTTTTAGTTATAGATCTTTCAAAAACTGGACGATATTAATTAAATATTGGCATTGTAAACAAATATTATTTATTTTATTCTATTGAACATCTTGTAATAGGGTGGCTAGTAACTGAAAATAAAAATAGTACCTTTTTAGTTACTGCTCTAAGAAGGAAATCTAATAACAAAACTACTTTTGTTTTTTTTTATTTTCTTGGAAAAAAGGTTACAGGAGCGGTAACAGGGGATGGCTCCGTCCATGAGATTCGTAGTCTAAGCCTTAAACTAACCATCATCAGAATAAAGATTTAACTATGTACCTGGACAAAATCGGGGCGGACCGCTAGTTTATAAGTAGAGCACACTCTGTTACAAAAACAAACAATACATTATTATGATTACAAGATCAAGATGAATCTCGAGATGTGGAAACATCTGAGACATTGTTTTTCTTTATTTGTATCAATAAAACGTCATACAATATCAAAGCCAAGAAAACACAGATGGTAGTAATAACAAAGCTTAGATATTCAATAAATAATACAAAAATAACTTAAATTCTTACTGAAGAGTCTATATTTTTATTACTTACATGCTGAAAGGTTTATGAGTAATTTATTTACCAACATCAAAACTTGTTTCTATATTCTATACATAATAACGACTAGTGTTGCACAGTCGTCGCCATAGCCTTTGTAGATAGGGTTTTTTTTATTTCATGACGGTTGGCAAATAAGCATACGGTCCGACTGATGATAAGCAGTCACCGAAACATATGAACGCTTGCGATACTTAAAGTATCACATGCGCGTTGCCGACCCAAGGAACAGGAGATAAGGGATGAGAAGGGAAAAAAAGAAGGTAACAAAGGGGATCGGTGATTGGGCCTCCGACGCTCTCACTCATCGCATGAAACGCAAGTACTTACATCACTACAGTTTTCATGGACGGCGATGATCAATTAACACAGTGAAGAAGGCAATAGGTTAGGTGCGGAAGCATTCGTGCGGTCCACTCCGCACATGACCGCGCCCAGTGGAAAGTAATCATAAGAGGTCCACGTTCCTCAGCAATAGAGAAAGACAAGAAGAGAGAAGAGAGAGAACCTGCCCGTTTTCCCCCTATGGCATAAAATTTTTTTTTCTTAATTGCAATAAAATTTCTAGTAAAAGTTCAGCTCTCCATTGTGTAAGCTAAAATTGTAAGAGCACTTATTCCGAACAACTTGTTACGGGTGACCATTAGGTTTGTGAATTTTCCCCTTAGTCCAATCTTTAATTTTCTGCTTTTACTTTTAACATTTTAGTAAGATATATATATATGTATTTAAAATTCTGTTAAATTTAAAAACTCATCGTAAGTTAAGTAACAGACAATTTGCAATGTATTTTTTAATTATTTAGTAAAACATCTTTTTATCTAATTTTCCCATTTCGATAAACGACTTTAAGTATAAAAAATCTATATAGCCTTTAAGGTTTGATTTTAATTAATCGTGTTCTTCCTATCATTATTCCCGGTTTTATCCAGGGTCTGCGTATACTCTTATCCGGATTTGTCAGGTTACTAGTTTTTACACAGAGCGATTTCCATTTGACCTCTGCAACTCAAAGGGCGAACCAGTAATTTAAAGAATAATTAAGTAGTTTGCGAATTTTGGTTTCATATTTTAACGTAATTTTTACGTTTAATAATCAATTTGCATTGAGAAACTAACATATTTAATTACTATTTTTGATATTAAAAGAAATAGAATATAACTTCTAGGAAAGCCTAAGTCTTTTATTACAAAACTCTAATAAGAAAAAGTATTATTTTACAATTAATTCTTGTTAGATTACATCATATATTTTTCACGTTAATTCTTATTAGATTATATATTATCATATTACAAGTAGTAAGGATAATAATAATATTTAAACATTAAATTGTTACTTGGTAGGACCTAAGCAGGAGCAATACCTTAGCGAGAGCCGTTTCACTTATTTTGTGTTTATTTCAATAATTTTGCATAGAAATTTTTTTTAAAGAACAAACAAAAAAAAGTTATAACGAAAAATATTATTTTGTAATAAGGGTAATTAGTAAGAGCGGGATAGAAATAAAGTGCCATGAGCAAACATCGCGGCTTCTCGCGGCCTCTCGAGATTACACTATAAAAAGACGATTTTTGGCAATTTGGCATTCCGTTGATTCCGGATCCCAACCAGCAGGAAGTCAACAAAAAAGTGATAATAAGCACTATAAGTATTTAAAGTCTATAATATGGAAGAAATCTATATATAAAAAATCTACATAATAGGGTGTTAAATAAAATAATAATCGTGACTTATTTTCGTGTAATCGTCTTTTTACTTCAAAACAGGAACTTCAGTCGGCATGGTTAGTTAGTAGGCATTTTCACTTTTCATTGGTTAAGAGTAAATAACCTATCAAGAGTAAACGATTATTATTAGATGTTATGATAACAACCGGGACCGATAGCTTATCCTGCTCTCCGAGGCGCGGTGGGGAGACCGACAAGGACAAACGCCCAGACCGAAACAGATATTTATAACCAACACCTCCCGAGCGGTAAAGCAGACTCGCTACCAGCATGCCACAAAGATTGTCGTCGTTTGATTTTATGTAAGGATGATGAAAAATTTTAACAATACTTATAAAATAAATATACAGTTTCTTAATGTATCATTTTTATTTATAAATTACCAACGTTTTCTATTTATATATAAAATAAAATACCGCTCCAGTGTACCACAAAATAGATAAGAGAACTGTGAATAAAAAGATATTCGAAAGATAATATACGTACAGCCAGTGAGCTGTAAAAGGGATTACTTGTTAGTTCTGTTACGTTTCTTTTAGAAATATAGAAAAGATAACTTGAAATAAAAGATAGTAAAGGTAAAGCGTCGACCAACTTTTATTCAATATAGTTGAATAATATATAATGAACTTTGAATGAATTGATGAATTGAATGAATTGAAATGAATGAATGAATTTTTAACTGAAATGCTTTAAAATTTAAATCAAGTGTGTCTTTAAACGACATGATCTTAACAGACGAAGTTATGTTATTTTTTATAATATGTTTCACTACATATTATAAAACAAATTCGCCTGCCTCGTCTGTCTACCTGTTTATTGCAATGCAATAAATTCAAAACTACTCAACGGATTTTCATGCGGCTTTCACTAAAGACAAAAGTGATGATGAATCTCATACCTTTAAACGAGCAATTCTTGTATATGTATATGTACATATATGTCGCAAAATCCGCTATATTAGGATATGTGTGGTTGATGTCTGCTACGATAATTTTATCAATCAGTGCGCTTCGAAAACACTACCATCCATGATACCTCCAATAAAATAAAACGCACCATGACAGATACGACGTATGTCAAAAACCGCCATCTTTAGTTTATATCACAGAGTCACAACCTCTCTCGTCTAACTTGTAACATGGTATTAAAAATATTTATGTGTATTTCGGGAACGGCTTCAATAATTTTTATGAAATTTAGTATGCATGGGGTTTTGGGGAAGATAAATATATCAAGCTATGATTCATTTTGAGAAATTTTCGTTTTATCCGTGTTTACCTATATTCCGTTTTTTTCAAGTTCCTTATTATATGAAAAAAAAACTTATTTTTCAAACAATACGATTTACCAAAAAAAATAAAAAATAATAACCAGTCCCCGAAAACCTGCAGTAAGTAAATTATTTGTTAATGATTTGTGTAAATTGGTTGAAATATGACTATTATTTATTGTTAAAAAGTCGGAATAATACGAGTGGAATTATTTGCTGTCACAACAACGCTCTGGTAGTGGGATATCTCTACAAATTACTTAGTGTTTTCCGCGTCTGTCTGTATTTCACGGTAATCTAGACAGAAAGTTTTTATAGATAATAGTGTCCAGAGCGAAACGAGGGCGGGTCGCTATTAAAATTATAATTGTTTTAAGACTTTGCTTTTATAACTTAAATTACTGCGAAGTTGATGCAAACCAACAGCAATGTTCAAATAATTATTATTGATACGTGCAGTTTATAATTTAATTTGAAAAGCTAAAACAACGAAAACTAAATTCGTAATTGTTTGAAAACTGAATATCGCTAGCTTTTCAGTCAAATTAATTCAATTCAAATTTTAATGGAGTTTATTTCGCATTCTGTTTTATTGTGCAAAATTATGTTGAAATGAAACGTTTTTGAACTTAATTAGGTTGTAATATAATTTATTGATATGTTTGAAAATAATTTCTAGCAATATTATTTCGTGTATCTAGTAATCTTTGAAGGTAGAGATATAGCATTTTCACAGTTTATTAGTGTATCTATGTCATACATTTGAGTCCGAGGGCTCTCTTTTTCAGGCCTGGGGGTCAGTACTCAGCTCCCCGGGTCGGTGACGCTGTCAAGGCCAATAGGGCCAACAGCAATACACATGAAAAAACACTCTATTGCGGCACTGATTTATGTTCTATTCTTACGCTTAAGACAGTGCAATACAATAAGACAGAAAACAAGTAGACTTTTTACTTAGGCAATGGGTACCTAACTGTCTTTAAAAATAAGATATCAAGCGTCTTTAATTGGACGGCTGGAAAACTTGCGCTAATATTGTAAACTTTAATGCTTATTATAAATTGAACTAATTGATCTAAGAAAGTCGAACTGTTCTTATTTATGCCATAACGATTGGCATATGGTTCGCCGGATACTGTCAACTCAAGAGATAGCAGGGAAGGTTGTGAAGGTAAGGGAACGGAGGAGGTGGGAGATTGGGCCTCTGGTGTTCCCGTTCATGGCACGAAACACAATAGTACCTACTGATACTTTTACTTTACGCCGATTTTCTGGTAGAGAGTAGTAGTTCTCCGGCTTAGCCGATACATTTATGATGGGAGAAGCATGACCCTAAGCAAGTTTCGATGTCTGTTAGCAATTAAATCAAAATAACTGTTCTGTTAACAGTTTTAGATTGTTTCTAACGAAAGTGATAATTAAAAAACATAAAGTTAGATTTTTTGATTGATTGCAAATTGAATTATTGGAATATCGAAATAAATAAAAATGAATCGTCGAAATGTATTTACGCGCATAAATACGCAACAATTGCACCAGATAGGATAGTTCTTTATTGTGTTTAGAATTATCACGAGATCATAATTTACTCGGGAACCGTATCAACGGGATTCGGAAATTTGTATGATATATTAGTATACCCTAATGTTTGGGTACCCTATGTAATTTATCGGTAGGAGACCCAAGAACGGGATTAAAAATCCCACGGTAACGGATCAATGAAATTCAATTTCACTATGTATTATTTAAAACGTTTTGATGCATAAATAAAAATGGATTCACAATCATAATTGGTTTAAAAATGTTCATCTATATTTCATGAAAATATTTGGAGTTTTCAGTATTTGAAGCGGCATCGCGAATAAAGTCAAACTAGAATATTTGACGGTTAAAATAAATTTAAAAAATGCGAATGAGAATGATTAATTTTCTATTTTGTTTGCGTAGTTTTTAAATATACATAATTATATTGTTAGGTCATGAAAATAAAATATGGTATTGAGTCGATCACGTGAATTGAATAATAATTTTACATTGATTTTTTTTCGGAGTGTTGGAATGTTGGCCTTCACGGCATAAATTAAAAATACGCCATCTACTGTCATTATTTTACAAATTCAACACAGTATGCGGCGCCGTCGATAAAAATTGATATCTTTGTTATTTAAGTTTTGCGAAAGATGGCGCTGTACAATTATTTACACCAACATTACATGTAGAATAATAATTAATAAAGATTAAATATGTCCTATGACAACATAGCATATAATTATAGAGAATACAAGTACTACGGACATATTTATAATTAACCATATCAACCGACTTTGAAATAGTACCTATTTACCAAGGATAGTCCACGACCGATATTCTGTCGATAGAATACCGATAGATGAGGCAAAACCAATAGTATCGATGATCTATCGATAGTATCAATATTATCGATAGCTCCATTAGTAAAATAATATCGATAACATCTGCAATGTTAGTAGATATGGTGGTATTTTATTCGATAAAATATTTTTTTTGTTCGTTGTTCATGAATTTATTGTTGCTATCATAACGTTTGACAATTATCGTCGTTTTCATAGGTAATTTGTTCTTATCGTGAGTTATTGGTTCGCCCTTAGAGTTGTTGACGTCAGTTGTCAATCGCTCTGTGTAAGAACTAGTAACATGTGAAATCCGGATATGAGTAATCAGCAGACTTCATTTATCGTAAACTTGACCAAGTAGACTATTTGATTTCACATCACTGGGCTTAAAATTACAGATATAAATCATAATTATAATTAAATCAATTAATAATAATAATATTTATTGTTCACCGTCAAAAAGAACACAATACAAGTAATTTAATTTAAATATTTACAACCAGGTTTGGGAGAGGAGGAAACATTAGATAAATAAAGAAAGGTTGGTGGCATACTACATAATTATAAATAAAATAATAAAAAAAATTAATATATTAATAAACATAAAGATATATCATGAATAAATATGAATAAATAAAAGTTTGATAAATAAATATATCTATATAATATATACATGCACATATAACATAAATATAAATATATTTATTATACATACATAAAATATGTACACTCAAATGTAATATACTATAAATTTATAAAGAAAGAAAGTGTTCCTCTAAACGCCTCTTAAAAATGGGAATATTTTGGGAGCGTTTGATATTTCGAGTTCCAAAAACAATACTAAAACCTTGATCAGGTAACAAAGCGTGCCAATGAGGAACTTAATTGGAAAACACGCGAGCTGCCATTTCAAATAGTAAGTGCATTGTTCGAGCTCAGGCAAGCTAACCTATTATCTGCTGGAATCACTAAAGAGGATATAGGGCGAACTGACAGAGTGATACTCTTCACTGAAGCTGACTTTGACAACTGCATTGAAAACGAGTGGCTTTTGATGTATGGAAAATTAAATACGCAGAATGTATAAAGGGATAGACTCGGGGATTGAAGTCTCACACAACACCGTCCACGCCGAGGTCCTTTGTTTCGCACGTCGCGTCGCGCTCACACCGTCGGGTGAGTCTATCATATAGAATGCGCTCGGAGCGCTGCCTCCATCTCCGATGACGTCCTTAGCCGTGGTTCGGCTTCGCAGGAGGCACGCTAAGGACGGAATCAAATTTGAGCCCCGTGAGGGCTGTCCCTTTATCACGGCTGAGTCTCAGTACTCGGCCCCCACGCCCGGTGACGCTGTCAAGGCCAGTAGGGCCAACAGCAATACACATTCCGAAATAAAAAAAAAAAAATTGAAGTCTACATCCTGCAAAAAAGAATGTGTTAGAAATGAGATTAAGATTTTTATCTTATAAGCTGTTTCCAAACTGTTCCGTGTGTGGCGTAGTGGAGGATGTTGTTCATATTATTTTGGAATGTGCTCGAAACGAAGCGGAAAGATTTCAATTTTTACATAGTTTTAACTTTTTATTTGAAGTAGGTTTTTAGAATAGTGTTCTTGCAGCTCCGGAATCAGATGAAACCAAGGCATTATATAAAGTTGTGTTAAAAGGTGTTAAACGTAGAGAATATATAAGTTAATGTGGCGTTCGGATTTTAATTGTGTAATTTTAGATACGCGTTTCCGAACGCAGCGGGGACTTTACACAGCAAAACGAGCCGCGCCAAAAAAAATTGTGACAGGCACCAAGAAGGAGTTAAAATTGTGAATTGTGTATTAAAATTGTAAGTTACGTAATAAATATATAAAACCACTTCATTGGTGACCCCGACAAAAGCATTTCAACCTTCTTTGAGTCGCGATCCACCCTTCATCGGTGGCCACTTTCTACGAATCTATTGTCGCCTGCCTTAATTGCACAACCTGGTGACTATTTCAACTACGGCACTATTTTCTTCGAGTTCACTTTCACTACGTTTTGCGTCGTGATTTACGGATCCATCGTCAGCTCTGCAGTGACAAAGTAGTCACTCCGGTTACGACTGCTGAACGTTCTCCTGCATCTCCCGTGGCAGCTCCACCACCCGTGCAAGCACAACCTGCTGCAGCAACCAGTAAATAAGTTTCGGAAGAGGGGAGGCTCAAGCCAAGCACCTTCCTCAGTGCCTCCTGTTGCACCATCTCCCGTGGCAGCTCCACCACCCGGATTATCACGCACGTACAACTTGATATATATATTTTTTATTTTTTCTCTTCTCCTAAAAGACTTTAAATTTAATTAATCAGACTCAGTGAATTGTGCCATGATACTATTATAATACATTATGTAAAATTTTTTTAGTTCTTAGTCTATTAATTTGTTTATTAAAAGTCTGTTACACACCTGCATAGATAGCAGCTGTGTCCATTTTCATTAACATATTTAATTATTTAAATTAAGTGCTCGCTTATCTTAATACTAGGTGACAAATTGTGTGTATCATTTAGTATCTTTTTTTTGGCATTGCCTTTTGTTAACCATATTGTAGTTTTAAGTTGTTGGACTTCAATGATTTTAATAATTTTCATTTTATATTGTTTGTTACTTTAATCTTGTGTCTCACTGTTTCATTTTGCCTTGGTTTTTTTTGTGTGTTTACTATAGCTTTTTGAAATTTTTGTGTTCTTAACATTTATTTTTTTTATTAGTGGTGAACGGTATTATTTGTTTTTTTTTACAATTTTAATTTTTAAGTTTTAATATATAATGGAGCCTAGCTTACAATTGTTACAAGAGCAAAATAAATTGTTACAGCAGCAAAATGCTGTATTGGCTGCTGAAATAGAGAAATATAAATCTGCCCAAACAATTGATAGTATCAAGGCAGAAACATCCTCCGCGGACCCCCTCTTTCCTCAACCTCCCTCCGTCTGTAGAGTAGCTGTTAAGCTTCCTCCATTTTGGCCTGATAGGCCTGCTATTTGGTTTGCACAGGTGGAGGCACAGTTTACCATTTCAGGTATCTCTACTGACGAGACAAAATTCAATTACATTGTTGCTCAGTTAGATACTCGGATTATTGGAGAAGTGGAGGATATTATTCTCCAACCGCCGCCTGATGACAAATATGGTAAGTTGAAATCAGAGCTTATCCGTAGACTATCCATATCTGAGGAGCAACGTGTCCGTCAACTTGTTAGCGATGAGGAGTTGGGTGACCGTCGCCCCTCCCAGTTTTTGCGACATCTTAGATCATTGGCTGGGAATACTCTTACGGATGAACATTTGCTTCGCCAGCTATGGATGCGCCGCCTCCCGCAACACCTTCAGGCGATTTTGGCAGCCCAATCTGAACTGCCCTTGGGTAAAATTGCTGAGTTAGCCGATAAGATTTTAGAAGTCTCGCCTGGAATGGCCACACCCCGCTCATCAGCTGTGTTTTCAGCGGGCGCATCTGCCGTCGCGCCTGCATCGCTTGACGACATTACTCGGCGCTTAGATGATCTTACCCACCAGATCGCCGCACTTTCAAATGACCGCGGTAGGAATAGGTCACGGGGTCCTCCAAGTGTGCGCGATCGCTCACAGACCCCTACTCATACAAAAATTTGCTTTTATCATAGGAAATTTGGTACTAAGGCAGCCAAGTGCGTCAAACCTTGCGCTTGGACGCCACCAACGCCGGAAAACGACAACAGCAGTTTTTAGCGGCGACGACTGACTGCTTACCTGAGAGTCGCCGATTATTTGTCACCGAAAGTGTATCAAAGCGCCGGTTTTTAATTGACACAGGCTCAGATGTCTCTTGCTACCCACATAAATGGTTAGTAACAAAGCCAACACGATCTAACTACACACTGGCAGCGGCCAATAATAGCGAAATTCGCACCTTTGGTCACATTCAGATGACGCTTAACTTAGGCCTGCGTCGCACCTTCCAGTGGCAATTCGTCGT
This sequence comes from Hestina assimilis, assembly GCA_023373885.1. Classification (NCBI taxonomy): domain Eukaryota; kingdom Metazoa; phylum Arthropoda; class Insecta; order Lepidoptera; family Nymphalidae; genus Hestina; species Hestina assimilis. The sequence continues at coordinate 13,819,826 of CM041746.1, read as the reverse complement.
CGCTGACGTCAGCACCGCTATCATTGGATCTGATTTTTTGGCGCACTATCGCCTTTTGCCAGATTGTGCAAACAAAAGGATCGTCGATAGCAGTACCGGGCTGTCATGTATTGCCGCCATTGCAACTTTGGGCCAGACCAGCGTCAAACTGGTTTCCGCTCCACCGTCCGAATTTAGTGCGCTTCTTACGGAATTTTCTTCAATAACTAGGCCACCTGGACTTATTCGGGAGGCAAAGCATAACACGGTTCATCACATTTTGACCACTGAGGGTGCCCCCGTCTCTTGTCATCCTAGGCGTCTGGCACCTCAAAAGCTTCAAGAGGCAAAAAAAGTTTTTGACGATATGGTTCAGTGTGGGACAGCTAGACCGTCAAAAAGTTCGTGGTCCTCCCCACTCCATATGGTCCCAAAACGCGACGGCACCTGGCGACCCTGCGGCGACTATCGTGCGTTAAATTCGCGCACCATTCCCGATAGGTATCCGGTCCGCCATATTGGTGATGTTGGCCATAACATTAATGGCTGTACTGTTTTTAGTACAATCGACCTCGTCAAGGCCTACCAACAAATTCCAGTTGCGTCCGAGGATATTTGCAAAACGGCCATCATCACCCCATTCGGGTTGTACGAATTCAATTACATGACGTTTGGTCTGCGTAACGCTGGTCAAACATTCCAGCGATTCATAGATGAAGTTGTCCAAGGCCTGGACTTTTGTTTTGCTTACATTGATGACATCCTTGTGTACTCCCGCGATGCTAATCAGCACGCTGAGCATCTCCGTGTCCTTTTTACGCGCCTTGAAGACTACGGAATAATCATTAATCCTGCAAAATGCCTTTTTGGTGCTCCAGAGGTTACTTTCCTTGGAAATCGCATTTCCGCTGCTGGAACGCGACCACCAACTGAGCGCATTCAGGCTCTCCAAGACTTTCCTCGACCAAAGACTGTGCAGGGACTCCGCCGTTTTCTTGGGATGGTCAATTATTATCGCCGATTTTTGCGTAATGCTGCAAAAATGCAAGCACCGCTTGTCGATGCGATCGTGGCCACCCAAGGCAAAGGTTCCACTCCAGTCACTTGGACCACTGAGCTCGAAGAAAATTTCGATGCCTGTAAAGAGAGTTTGTCCTCAGCAACCCTTCTGGCCCACCCATTTCCAAATGCTGAGATAGGGCTTTTTACCGACGCGTCAAGCTCGCATATCGGTGCCTGCCTCCAGCAAAAAGTCGGTGACGCTTGGGAGCCCTTGGGTTTCTTCAGCAAAAAGCTGAACGACAAACAATCACAATGGCCAGCATACTATCGAGAGCTCCTTGCGATATACGAGAGTGTGCAGCATTATCGCCATATCCTCGCTGCGCTGCATGTAAAGATTTACACAGATCATAAGCCTTTGGTTTATGCCTTTTTGCAGCGCCGCGAGAAGCTTCCGCCTGTGCAGCTCAACCAGCTCTCGTTTATATCGCAATTCACGACAGACATTGTTCATATTAAAGGGGTAGACAATACGGTTGCGGATACCATGTCCCGCATTGAAGCTATTGGTTTCGAGGCTGATCACTCGGCACTGTCTTCATGCCAAGAACTCGACGACGAGTTGAAGAAGCTTTGCAATGATAAAAATTCTTCTCTCAAATTAGATAACGTCATTGTTCCCGGCACGTGCACCACTTTGGTATGCGACATGTCTACTGGACGACCGCGACCATTTATTCCAGAACCCATGCGGAAGAAAATATTTGGGCAGTTGCACAATTTGAGTCACCCTGGAACTAAAGCGAGCATCCGGCTGGTTTCGGACCGTTTTGTTTGGCCTGGGATGGCCAAGGATTGCCGCCGTTGGTGCCAAAATTGCATAGCCTGCCAGCGAAGCAAGGTGACTCGGCATATACAATCTCCGCCCGGACACATCTCCAGTCCGACATCTCGGCTCAGACACGTCCACATCGACATCATAGGGCCCATGCCATCCTCTTCTGGTTTTCAATATTGCCTCACTGCTGTAGACCGGTACACTCGGTGGCCCGAAGCGTGGCCTATGAGTAGTATCACAGCTGAAGAAGTGGCGAGTACCTTCGTAGCTGGCTGGATTTCACGATTCGGAGTCCCCACTGTCATCACGACTGACCAGGGACGACAATTTGAATCGGACCTTTTCAGACGCCTTACTGAATTGTTTGGTACAAAACGAATCAGAACCACAAGTTATCACCCTTGCGCTAATGGGCTCGTGGAGCGTATGCATCGTCAACTTAAGGCCTCTCTGATGTGCCACGATAATTCATGGCTGAGTGCATTGCCCCTGGTTTTGTTAGGAATGCGCTCTGCATTTAAAGAGGATCTGCAGGCAACAGTTGCTGAACTTCTCTATGGAGAAACGTTGACGCTTCCTGGGGAACTATTAGTATCTCCCGGACCTACTGGTTTGGAGGAGCCAACAGATTTCGTCATTAAGTTAAGACGCCACATGTCCAAATTGCGACCAACTCCGGCTTCTCACCACACAACACCAACGCCTTTCATTTTTAAGGACATCACCACCGCTTCTCACGTCATGCTGAGGGATGATACAGCTCGTCACTCCTTGCAGCCTCCCTACTCCGGCCCTCACAAAGTCATCTCCAAAGCCGATGATGGGAAAACTTTTACAATCGAAGTAAAAGGGAAACCAACTACTGTCAGTGTCGATAGGCTCAAGCCGGCATTTATCGAGCATCTGAATCCGTCGATTTTGCCTAGTCCGGCACCATCACCACATGTTACTTTGCCTCAACCTGCGCGGCCGGATTCTGCCCGACCCTTGTCTTCACCTCCCATCCTTCCTGCACGCCCATTCGCTACTTCTTCACCTGCACCACAGTATACAACCCGATCAGGCCGTAGAGTCCATTTCTCGAAACCTTTCGACCTGTAATTTTTTTTTTTCTCCTTTCTTTTCCTCGGATTCTCCTTCTCCGTAGGGGGGTGGTGTGGCGTTCGGATTTTAATTGTGTAATTTTAGATACGCGTTTCCGAACGCAGCGGGGACTTTACACAGCAAAACGAGCCGCGCCAAAAAAAATTGTGACAGGCACCAAGAAGGAGTTAAAATTGTGAATTGTGTATTAAAATTGTAAGTTACGTAATAAATATATAAAACCACTTCATTAATAATATTGTAAAAATTGTATAACTATGAGGGTGACATTTTCTATTCAGAAAAAATCATCTTAAAAATAAAAGAATAAAAAAAAACTTATAAGCTGTTTATTATTTTACTACTAAAAATATTTGTTAAATATTTTTTTGTGTGTTTCACTGTTTCTTATCTATGTTTATATGTATGCATATATGTGTGTGTGGGTGTATGTGTGTGTGTATGTGTGTGTGCGTGTATGTGGGTGTGTATGTGTGTGTGTGTGTGTATGTTTGTTTATAAAACTGAGTTAGTTTTAGGTCTCACTCACGCGTCGCCAACCTCGAGATATTGTTTCTTAAATGTTCTTTGACCGGTAATTTCACTAGCTACAGTGTCCGTTTAATTGAACCACAGTATATAGCTTTGCGGCAGAATTACTGACACTGTGGAGGTACCTACCTAGCCGGCCTCTTGCATTATAAAGGGCTATAAGGGTTATCAGTGAAAAGTGAAAAGGAATGTGTAAACTTTTTGTAGAATATGTCAACCCACAAAATTGAAAAAACTGAGTTATATATGCCGAAGTGTTGGTAAATGGCTGAAGAACATTTTTCTTTAATACTTGTAGAGTTTTAAGCTTTAAATAAAACTTCTAAAAAAGCCATTTTTTAATCATGCAATTTATGTATTATTTTAAACCTTTTGGGTTATATTATACACGAAATATGCATTTTGTATGCTTATTTTATGTGAAAATAAGTAAAATAACTTACATACATATTGAAATTGCCAAAAACTTGACCAATACATAAAAAAAAACATATAAAGCAAGCTGTTCAAAATTTTCATACGCGTTTTTCTCGAAATGACATTCGTGTGGGTTGACATGGTATTGCTTATTTGCGTCCATTTGTTGAATAGCGAAAGGAAATTTGTTGTTATCGCGCAACACGTTTTAAGTTTTTTTTTGTAAATCTTTATCTCAAATTTTCTTTGTTAATTTCGTTATATGATGTTAGAATGTTATGAAAAATTCCCCGATAAAGTATTCGAAAATTCCGGAACGACGTTGCGCCTTAATTGAATGAAAAGCTTAATGTTTTATTTTCCATTTTAACATGATGAAAAGTGCAATGCCCACCTTTGTTAATTTAGTTGAGCTAACACGAAATTTCAGGATGCATTCATTTCATTAAAAAGTCTCTCTCACTTTAAAGTAAAACATATTTATTTTCTTGTTATGGTTTTTACAATACAACAAAAAGTAATTGTTGTTATAGTCAGACGTAGTTAAATATTCGATATCAACTACACTCAAACGGCGGTAGTTAGATATAAGATGTTGGCTCATTGTCAGTACTTTTCTATAAATAGTCACGCCGCGATGTGTTTGACCGCATTTCTAACGATTGCGTCTTGGTGTGTGGCCCGTCGGCTCTCGCTAGACGGTCCGACCCAACCTCTCGTGAAAGAAATGTTGGCATTATAGTTGTATACAGCCCAGCCCGTTTGTAATTGGTATAATTAATAGAGTTATAATTATCTACCCTACGTATAGTTCATGATTTCATATTAAGAAATACCCGTGTCCGCCTCTGATGTTTGAGTGACGTTCTGACAGACTGTTTACACGACATACCTTCAATGTCTCTCACATTATTTTTGTACTAGCTGTGACCCGCGACTCCGCTTGTGTTATGTAGTTTTTTGATCATCCCACGGGAACCCAACGCTTATGCGGGATAAAAAATATCCTATATCCTAGTCCAGGTAATAAGCTATTTGTGTTCTAAATTTCATCTAAATGTTTCCAGTAGTTTTTGTGTGAAAGAGTTACATCCATCCATCCATCTAAACTTTCACATTTATAATATTATTTAGGTTAAAAACTATTTGTAATTTTAAGTAAATATCAACTTGCTTCTTACATTTTTTTCTTTAATTCTTTGCCCGTTTGCGCTCACTAGCGTAACAACCTTTTGTGTACAGCGGATTTTTGTATAACATAATTTTTGAGTGAAACTTAAATAACAAACATGTCATTACAAAGCCTCATAATTCATCTTATATACCCATAATTCAACGACAAAAGATTCGTATGTTAATATTAGGATGAGTGTAGTCGAATATAATCTATACAAAAAAATAAAATTAAAGTGTCTGTTTGTAATTCCAAATGAACTGTTTTTCACTACATTTTTTTTGTCTATCCGTCTGTATGTTCCGGTTAATCTCTGACACGGCTGGACAGGCTATTTTTATTTTAGAAGAAGAATGAAGTCATTATTATTACTAACATCATCATACTTAAAATATCACTTAGTGGTATAGTACTCATCAGGACCGTTCTAAAGAGCCCCAACACGATGCGGGTATCTTGTTGCGTTCAATATTTCGTACGACTACGTTCCGACTCCATCATGAGTAAAGCTCAATGGCACCTTATTATTGCATTATCAAGGATAGGTGTACAAAATTTCAACTCAATTGAACATCGGGAAGTTGGTCAAATTAGACTGACGAGATTTTGCCTATGATAACCATCCGACTCCATTATCAGAAAAGCTCAATGGTATCATATTAATGCATTTTCATGCAAGTTACACAGGTGTACCAAAATTATACTCAAACGCCGGGAAGTGAGTCAAATTAGGCTTATGCATGATTTGCACATAACATAAAAACATTGCAAAGTGAAATCAAAAGCTTTTAAAAACAACACACAGTGGAATTGATGACCTCCTTCTTTTTAAAATCGGTTAAAGAATATACATTGATAACAAGAAGAAGGTAAGAAGACAGCGGTAGCGAACCTGCCTCAAACGCCACAGGTCACGAGTTCGATTCCCGCTCGGAGCATTATATGTTTGTATTGACCATGCAAGCATATTTTCCGGTCGGGTGTATTTCTCCTTATCGTTGTATATGTTTCCGGACCCCCGACACAGGATATCACTATCATAATTGGGGCCGTGCCGTAGAGCGTCTAGCGTTTATTAAAAGACAATAAGAATCCAAATTGATTCAGCCGTTTTTGAGTAATTGAGCAATGAACTAATAAAATAACAGCATACCGTCAAATTCCTGATGTCTTTTAATTCCTTTTTAAAATCGGTTAAATTTTTTTTTTTTTCGGAATGTGTTTTGCTGTTGGCCCTACTGGCCTTGACAGCGTCACCGGGCAGGGGGCCGAGTACAGAGACTCAGCCGTGATAAAGGGGCAGCCCTCACGGGGGCTCAAATTTGATTCCGTCCTTAGGGTGCCTCCTGCGAAATCGGTTAAAGTATTACATTAATAACAAGGAAATTTATGAATCTGAAATTTGGGTGTTATTTTGACATAAAAAATTCCTGACCACAAACGTAAAAATACATATTCTTTATACCAGTCCAACTAAATTAGTAAGATTCAAATAGCCTACATCACAAACAAAAGATATTAGTTGGAGCAACCTTACCGCTCTCTGTAAAGACGGTCGTGCATAAGTAACGAGGATTCTGTTATTCTTTCCGTTAGTGGAAAAACTTTGCTGTTTGTATTCTTGAGTTTTATAAAAAGAAGTTTTATGAAATTCTCGATGTCTAAGAAATAATAAGAAAATAACTTTTAAAATTATTTTATTTGTATAATTAATATTTTAAAAAGTTTTTATGATAACGGTCCATATTTATTTCTACGTATAGTCCATTGAAATGTTACATTTTTTAGGCCTTACCTTACGTTTTTTAGAGGACGTAATTTAATTTTTTAGATATGTAACAATTTTTTTTTATCAGATAAATAGTTTAAGAAATATATCGTAAAAACCATTTCAACCCCTATTTTCAAGATGGCAATACATATATATATAATATGGAGGGGATACAAGGGTGACAACCCCACAAACTTGGTTTTAGCTTTACACCCTCTACACATCAAAAAAAATAAAATTGCGTCCTCTAAAAAACGCAACCCCAAATGTAACTTTTCAATGGATTAGTACTACTTAATCGACTTCAAAAAGGTTTTTAATTTGATTGGTATTTTTTTATGTATGTACACCGATTATGCTGATTTATGATCCGATTTAGGCGATCCTACTTTAGTTTGTTGCGGAAAAGTTGGCATTTGGTACCATAAAAATTTAACATAGTTTGGTCCAGTAGTTTTCATTTTATGAAAACTTCGGGTAATAATTTGTTCTAGATCTGGAAATGGTACCCATGATAAAACCTTAGTCTTAAATTTGCATTAAGTACTATCATTCGTAACTAAAAAGTATGAAATAAAATAATTTTTTATAACAAAAAATACCCACTTCAAAACTAAAACGAAAAAAGTAATATTTTCTACAACAGAAGTCGGTGCCATATGTGGCGATGTTTTACTTAGCTTTTGTATGTTGTTACTTACTGTAATTAACACACTGACAAATACAGAATCGTGAAGCAGGTGACGGCAGGTGTAGGTGACACCTACAGGCTAATAGCGAGCATGGTCGAGGAATCTTAATTGGCAAGACATTCTGTATGTAGTATTAAGATGTTCTGTGATATAAGTGCAAATTGCAATGCAAATGAGGCTGACAATTTAGTATATGTTTCTAAAGATATGATATGATATTTTCCGGCGTCGGGACGTGATGATCCCATCGCCCGCTGTTGGGATAGCTTCTGACACAGCAGAGATTATCCCACCAGTGCAATCAGTCACACTGGTAGTCGGTCTTTTGTTGCAAGAGGCCGGCTAGGTAGGTACCACGGCAGTGTCAAATATTCTACCGCCAAATACATAAACGGCGTAAACGGAAACGGAAACGCCCGGAACATACTAGTGCTTAGGCACTACTATTTTCCGGTTTGAAGGGCACAGTAGACTAGTGAAATTTCTGAGCAAATGAGCAATATCTTGAGGAGGGCAACGCGTGAGTACCTACTAATGGTGCTGCAAGAGCTTATAGGCTGCGGCGGCCACTTGCCGTCAGGTGGGCCGTATGCTGGTTTTGCCAACTTGTAACTTAAAAAAAATACATATATAGACTTGATGTCTTTGAAACCTTACCTTGCACATAGTACACATAAACTACGAGAGCATGGTTCGCTCTTGTATATTATCTATTTCAATGAGTGTAGGTGCGTCCTTACGAAAGTGTTTGTTTGTAGTGGTAAGTATTCGTTTTCAGTAGTGCCAGCAGATTTGTTAGTCAAGTAATCCCAACTAGTCGATCGTGCACGACAAACGAGGCACGACACGTGTCTTACGTGTCATTAAAAATAATCTTAATTAATGACGGCACTAGTCATAAATAAATCTATAGACTTTTTTGAGGGCCGTACCAGTACACCAGTGGAGGGAAAAAGGAAGGCCCTTTTTAAAGCTCCGGGCGAGTTATATGTAAACTCCGCTAGCATGGCGCGTCCCTCCAAAATCCAAAACATATGAATGTAATTGTGAAAATCTCGCATCGCATGTGTGTGTACGACCTAAGGAGGTCGTGTATGTCGTCTTACCCTTGGGTCGTGAGTGCACAGGGTGGGGTGGGGATTCATCTGTGTGGCCATAACAAGGCCTAGAGGAGAAATCGGGGTGCGACCGACTGCCGTGCTCGTCAGCAGGAGGCGGCATAGGGGACAATGCCATCAGTTCCCCCAGGGTGAGAGCAACACCATCAGCTCTCCCCGGGATGGGCTCACTTGAGCCATGTGCTTGAGAGGCCCCGGAATTCGTTCCACAGGAGTTCCCGGAGCGTTTCGAACACACTGAGGTCGGCCACCGAGGAGGTTTTAGTAGGACCATGGGACGCCACATAACCCGGTTCTCTTCGCCAGGAGGCCAGGTATCTGGTTACAGATTTCCTCTCCGTAAAAAAGTTTACATATAACTCATAATATGCTTCATGTATTTCGATTCTCATTCGAAGTAATAAGGAATTCAGCTCAATAATCGAGGACGATATATTGTCAGCAAATACATCCAGAATATCAAACGGGAGAAAATACAGAAAATACTGTATCGTTACATCGCGCGAAGCATAATAATATTGATGGAACGACGCGGCATGTCAAAGTTGAAAGAATTTTTTGTAGGTCGAAAAGATTAAAATGGCTTAATATGTTCTAATAATTTTCGTGTTAACACTTTACTGCTGATAGGCTTTTTATTGCAAGAGGCTGACTAGATAGGTATCACCGCAGCGTCAGATATTCTACCATAAAGCATGCGTTACTGTGTTACGATCAAGGACACTGTACCTAGTGATATTACTGGGCAAGGGAAGAAAAAAAGCGTGGGGTGCTTTTTAAGGCAAAATTATAATCCTTCTACTCATATCTGTCAATAAAATATTTATAATTATTGAGAGTATTCACCCAAGTAAAATTGTAATGTAAAAAAACTACAATAAAATACATGTTTTTCTTATTTATTTTTAAATTTTTAGTAGGATTTTCTATAAAAGTGTGTTTTTGATTTTTTATAAATATGAAATAACTTAATGAAAATAATAGAATGTTATTCAAAAGATAAGGATATTTTAGTCAAACTGTTTTATACAGATTTTATTTTCTGCGATTAAATTTAAGAGGTTTTAATAAACGTTAATTTGGATTGAAGTACAATTACTTTAAATTATAAATACAATTTTTTCACATTTTAACTTGAAGTTTTGTTAAAAATAATTTATAAAATAGACTATGGAAAGATTAGACTACGCAAAAATAATTAAATGTAAAACAAATGATCCCGTTCTAAGCCGCTAAGAGCGAACGCGAGCCAGGGCTTTATAAATAACGAAGACGGTGGAAAGAAAATGTTTATGAAGCTTTGTTAAACGCAAACGCCTTCTGTATACGCAGCCTGGCACGTTGTTTATTAATATATCATACGCTTTTATTTAACCTAATGAAATCTTCGAGAGTCACGGACAGTGCGGAAATAACTTCTTGACACGAGAGCTATGTCGATTAGACTGCTGGTAATTCAAAGAGTATACTAATACTAACTTCTGCAAGAGTATACGGTACGTGTATACGGTTTTAATACAAACGTTAAAGTCATGAAAGCATTCAGGGGTAAAATTTTAGGTGTAATTTTTTTTAAATATGTGTTCCTCTATCTATAATTATTTTAGTTTCAAAAATGACGGACTGCCACTTTTTGGTTGGGTTGAATTTTGAAAAACACTTCTTAGTGCTCGTTTACTTTTCCAAAACTATATCAACAAAATATCAGCTTTCTACGTCCAAGGGTTTTGGCTGGGCTGGGTTAATACATCAGTGAGGTCTTCTCGTTTTATATCAACGGCCAAACACTCAACGGCTCCCATTAGGAGAGGAATATCCTGTGACGGAGTTACGGAAACATACACAAGGGCAAAGGAATACACTCCCAGACTGGAACACATGTCTGTATGGTCAATACAAACATTTGCACTAAGCAGGAATCGATTCCGCGATTTCTCCTTTTTCGCTGCGCTAAAACTTGGTTAATAGATATGAGTTGGCTATTTAATATATTTTTTTTATGTTAAAAGTTGGCAAACAAGCATACGGCCCACCTGATAAGTGGTTGCCGTAGCCTATGAGCGCGCGCAGCACCATTAGTAGGTGCCACTCACGCGTTGCCAACCTCGAGATATTGGTTCTTAAATCTCGTCTGCCCAGTAATTTCACTAGTGTACAGTGCCCTTTAAACCGGAACACAGTAATGCCTAAGCACTACTATTTGGCGGCAGAATATTTGACACTGTGGTGGTACCTACCTAGCCGGCCTCTTGCAACAAAAGACCTACCACGAGTGTCACTGATTGCACTGGTGGAATAATCTCTGCTGTGACAGAGGTTATCCCAACAGCGGGCGATAGGGACGTCACATCCCGCCGCCGATATATATCCACGACCCACGTTTTTGTACACTGTTAAGGTACCATTTTGAATTACCAGTATTTTTAGGTGAATTACTTTCTGTATGATCATTGAAATATAAACCTTAAATGGTTAGTGATTGTGTTTAAATTTCCAGAGCTCTGCAAATGGAAATTTACGAAATAACATTTGACGAACACGGGAAGCAGTCACTTTGTATAACTCGGAAGTGGTTTATGTGATATGTAAAGGTAAGCACTTAATGACACTTCCACAATTTAAATAAGTTGAGAGCGTGTTCTGCTCAGTTCTGAAATACATTCCTTTCTGATATTGTATAATAAAAGTAATTATAGCTAATGAGAGTTGAGCAACTACATAGTATGATAATAATAATAGAAATAATCATGGGCGTAGCCAGGATTGGAGCTCAGGGAGGGCAAAATCGTAATTCCAGCTCTAGAGGAGGCAAAATGAATATTATCACCAATAGTTATACATATTATACTTAGACGTTGTGGCGCAGCGGTAGCCAACCTGCCTTAAACGGCACAGATCGTGGGTTCGATTCCCGCTTGGAGCATATGTTTGTATTGTATTAACCATACAGGCATATTTTCCGGTCTGGGTGTACTTGTCCTTGTCAAAGTGTTTCCGGAACCCCTACAAAGGATATCACTAACCTAATGGGGTCGTTGAGTGTGTAGCGTTTATGTAAAAAAAATATATATAAACTGTGGCCCTCGGGAACTGCCGTAGTAAAGCTATTGCATACCATTTTTTTATATTATTTATTATTATTAATTTATTTATTAATTTAAATAATTGTTTGTATAATAATTTATAATAAATAAAATAATAAAGGTTAAATATTAATTAATTAATTTATAATACTATATAAAAATAACATTAATAATATATTAACATTAATAATTAATAAATTAAATAACACGTATTCGTCCGAATTCGGAGCTGCTCGTCTCTATCCGTGCGAGCTTCGTACAGTCGTACCCTATACATACACGTTAAGCGAACGCTCGGCCGAGCTACATGGTAGGCGGAGTGGGTTAGGTTTTATTTTCGTTACGGAGTTTCTTGATTCGGTCGCCGCGCTCAAAGCCCGCAATAAGAGCAATGCAATAGCTTAAAAAGAAAGAAAAAAAGTTATAGGTTAAACAGTTCAAAATGTTATATTCATCCATTTCTTAGTATTATAGAAGGTCCAGGGTAGGGCCAGCTGCCCCCTCGCTCCTACCTCGCTACGCCCATGGATAAGTGTCAATCGAGGTAATCATCTCTCTATGTGACAAAATTTCAGCCAAATCCGTTAAGCCGTTTGCGTCATAAAGTAACAAACATTAAAACATACAAATTATCAAAACAATCATACTAATAGGATTTGTCCAAAACGTATGTGATACCTATACTTAAAGACAGTATTTTTATATTTGTAAAGTGTTGTTAAAGTTCAGTATTTTAAATAACATTTAAAGGCGTCGGGATGTGACGACCCCATCGCCCGCTGTTGGGATAACCTCTGTCACAGCAGAGATTATTCCACCAGTGCAATCAGTCACACTGGTGGTAGGTCTTTTGTTGCAAGAGGCCGGCTAGGTAGGTACCACCGCAGTGTCCAATATTCTGCCGCCAAATAGTAGTGCTTAGGCACTACTGTGTTCCGGTTTGAAGGGCATTGTACGCTAGTGAAATTACTGGGCTAACGAGATTTAAGAACTAATATCTCGAGGTTGGCAACGCGTGAGTGGCACCTACTAATGGTGCTGCAAGCGCTCATAGGCTACGGCAACCACTTACCATCAGGTGGGCCGTATGCTTGTTTGCCAACTTCTAACATAAAAAAAAAAATAACATATATTTCGCCCGACATTCTATTCCAATTATTCCATTAAAATATATCAAACGATGCACGTATACTTTCCAAAGTAAGCTCTAACAGGCGTCGATATTTCCACGTGCACCTCGTGTGTAACGTACGCAAATAACAAACATAACTATCCCTATAACTACAGTTCCATAACTACTGTTCAGTGACGAATCAAATCAGTTACAGTCGCAGAACGTTTGTTAGAGACAGTAATTGGTGCAACACAGTTAACATTGTTGGAACGCTTCAATAATGTATACGTATGTACATCGTTTTTTTTTATGCCACTTTTTTATTTCATGATGGTTGGCAAACAAGCATACAGTTCGTCTAATGGTAAGCAGTTACCATACCCTATGAATGCTTGCAATACTTGAAGTATCACAAGCGCGTTGTCAACCCGAGCGATAGGACGAAAAGGAATAGAGGGGTGAGAGATTGGGCCACCGCCGCTCTCACTCACGAATCTCAACAGCACTGTTACTTTACGCGGATTTTCTGTAAGAGGGTAGTACTTCCCCGGTCGAGCCGACGCATTTGTGATGGAAGTAGCATGGCTCTACTAGTATATCGTATCGACGGCTACAATTAGGATAGTAATATCCTGTGTCCCCGACAGAATGACAAGTACAAGTACACCCACACCCAAATACTACTGACCCGAACACATGCCTGCATGGTAATGGTTGATCGGAAAAACAACCCGCGACATGGTGTGCTTAAGGCAGGTTCTCTACCGTCGCGCCACAACACCGTCTATAAACCAAAAGTGTTATCAATGCAAAAATGGTTTATGCATCATTGTTACCGTTGTTAATCTTCGAAACAGCTCAATCGATTTTGACAAGACTTTCACTTTAGTTTAGCTAGAGTTATTTGGTTTCAAAACACTAAACTAAACCATAATTCTGTATATCACGACCTAGTGTAGTTATAGAATGCAATATTGAATGTGCCATTGTTTTGCTCTGAGTTTCAAGAGATCAATCAAGAGATCACCATTATTTAAAATTTAGTTGTATTTAGGTTATTTTTTTGTAGGTGTTAGTTTATTCTTTAGTAGCAAAGAAGTAGTAGCAAAGAAGACTAAATGTGTGAACTTTTCGATGCCTAATGTTAAACAAATTAGTCCAAATTTGAAAATGAATAGTGAAAGCTTAAGTCTAGTTGACACAACTAAATTTCTAGGCATAACTTTGGATTCCAAGCTACAGTGGAACGCTCATTTGTCATCTCTAGCGAGTAGGCTCAGCTCCGCTGCATATGCTATAAGGAAAGTCAGACAACTAACTGACGTAGAAACAGCGAGAATCGTATATTTCAGTTATTTTCATAGTATTATGTCATACGGTATCCTTCTTTGGGGAAAGGCGGCTGACATTAATACTATTTTTATTCTTCAAAAAGGGTAATTCGGGCAATTTATAATTTAAGAGCGCGGGCCTCTCTAAGAGATGTTTTTAAGGATATAGGCATAATGACTGTGGTGTCACAATTTATTTATTCTAATCTCTTATATATTAGGAATAATTTAAAGTCTTTTAGCAAAAATAGCGATGTACATTCAATTAACACTAGAAACAAAAATAAACTTTGTAATCCTAGCTTTCGTCTGCGTAAAGTCAGTAATTCTTTTAAGGGGCTAGGTATTCGCATTTTCAACAAAATTCCAGATTGCTTATTAGAACTGCCAACAAGCAAGTTCCAAATGTATATAAAAAATAAACTTATCAATAAAGCCTATTATTCTTTAGAGGAATATTTTTCCGATAAAAATGCTTGGGACTCTTAATATTGCTGGATCTCATTCAAGAACCAAATTTTATATGAAAGAATACAATTGTAAAAAACATATATTTGAAAAGAGTAACTGTCGAGTTTCTTGTCGGTTCTCCTCGATAGAATCAACCTTCCGAACCGTCTGTAGCGTTTGACTATTCAAAAGTACTTTTTAAAAGTCTACTTGAATAAAAATAATTTTGATTTTGATTTTGATTTTGATTTTGATTTTGATTTTGATTTTGATTTTGATTTTGATTTTGATTTTGATTTTGATTTTGATTTTGATTTTGATTTTGATTTTGATTTTGATTTTGATTTTGATTTTGATTTTGATTTTGATTTTGATTTTGATTTTGATTTTGATTTTGATTTTGATTTTGATTTTGATTTTGATTTTGATTTTGATTTTGATTTTGATTTTGATTTTGATTTTGATTTTGATTTTGATTTTGATTTTGATTTTGATTTTGATTTTGATTTTGATTTTGATTTTGATTTTGATTTTGATTTTGATTTTGATTTTGATTTTGATTTTGATTTTGATTTTGATTTTGATTTTGATTTTGATTTTGATTTTGATTTTGATTTTGATTTTGATTTTGATTTTGATTTTGATTTTGATTTTGATTTTGATTTTGATTTTGATTTTGATTTTGATTTTGATTTTGATTTTGATTTTGATTTTGATTTTGATTTTGATTTTGATTTTGATTTTGATTTTGATTTTGATTTTGATTTTGATTTTGATTTTGATTTTGATTTTGATTTTGATTTTGATTTTGATTTAGAAATTCTTTTGAAAATTTTAGGAAAACAATATTTAAATCCATACAACAAACCATTTACTTTAGCATTGACTGTGTTAAATATTAATAATTTATCCGCATCAGCACCATTGATTAAGTGAACAATAACATTTTAAGCCTATCAGACAGATTGAATCAATTTTCATTAGCGATGCGAAACAATAGAAATGATCAAATAATAGTTGATACGAGCAAAATACAATTTAATATGAAAAGCTAAAGCATCAAGTGACATGGGTGTGTTATTTTCGCATAATTTTCATTAGCTGCCAAAAATGTATTCGCAAAGTTATCACTAAAACTTTATTTATAATTTTGTGTATTTTTTGAAGTCAAGTTCAAGTTGGAACTTGTTTAGCCGCGTTAACAATCTAAACGTGGATTTGCGTCACCGACATGCTTCACGTGACGTGTTACATGAGATCGGGAAAGCCCATGCTCATTGGACTCTTTGGATGCTACCAGACTAATTGTAATAATGACAATTTAAAGATTATGAAATTTTTAATTATTCTTACTACAACTAATAAAATGTTAGTTTTTCAAAGTTGAAAAGTTTTACTTCTTCGTGTACAGTTGAAAAGTCTTCTCGAAAAAAGTGATGTCATCATCACCATTGATGATCAATGATCAATTGATGATAATGATTTGATGATTAATGATGATTGTTGGCGCGCAACGCCTTAACTATTTATAATCTATGCTAATAGTATTAAATAGAACGCAATGTAATTAATCCATATCATCTTCCTTTCTTGTGTCCTTGGTCGCACATCTTCTTTCCCCTTTTTACCCATTCCTTCAACGCAAAAGAAGAAAAGGACCGAAGACGCAACCGACATCTTAACATCAACTCTGGCGCCACTGTGTCAGTATTCGCGTGTTAGTATTCGCGAGTGCTCCGCTAGTGGGAGTGTTCGTAACCGCAACCGCGAATGGCATGTTTCTGTCGCTATAATAATTAACCGGCCGATAAACTATTAAATAACCCGCGAGTGATATATTTACTAAGAACGCATAAAGTTTGTGAAAAGTGAAGTTAAACACCAAGAGAGAACAAATGCGAGACGTCCAGCTACACGGTAGGAATTAAGATATTAACACGACCTCCTTACGCCCACGCTCCTTTTTCCCGCACCCCACTTCGTGGTGGTTTTTAGGTTTTAACGAACCAGAGCCACCAATGATGATGACATCACTTTTTTACACAACGAAATTGTTATTTTACGAAGATATCTATAAAACAAATACAAACAGAATTAGAAGCGAGGAAGAGAGCGAGATGGGATGTTGAAGGAAAGGACAAGATTGTGTGAGATAGTTTGTTGTTATTTTGTTTATAATTATTTTCAAAGTAAAGTTGGCAAAGCATACGATCGGTCTGTTGCTAAACAGTCACAGCAACATATAAATGCGCGCGATAATTGAAGTAGCACATACGCGTTGCCAACCCATAGTTAGGAACGGATGAGAAGGAAAAAAGATGGGAACAAGGAATGGGAGATTGTGCCTCTGGTACTCTCACTCCTCGCACGAACCACAACAGTACTGATACTGTTACATTACACCAATTTTATTTTATATTCCCTAGTTGAACCGCCTCATTTGTACTAGGAAGAGGCATCGACTACTACTATAATTTGATGGATTGGATTTCAAAATACCCGTTCTCGTAGTTTTTATTGTTTTCTATTCCTTTTGAAACAAATTCCTTTAGCTTTGACATGACACCTCGCTCCATCAATGATCTCCGTGTTGTTTTCTCTCGTGTATCGACAAAGTATTTTGTTCATCCGTTTGATATTCTAGATGTGTTCGCAAAATACATCGTTCTCAGTTATTGAGTTGAATTCATTGTATAGTAGAAGCTATTCTTTGTAGTTCGCGTAAAGATCGAAATGTGTCAAACATGTTACTATGATTAAGTTGAATACGAAAAAGGTTTTTTTTTTATACTTTTCCTTTATAGTTATGACTTGCTGTGCCCGCCGTTCTGCTCACGAGGTACCTAGCCTAAGTCCTATAACATAAACTATCTGCCAGTGAAACTTCTATTAAAATCGGTCTAGTCCTTTGTAAGTTTATCTGAAATATACAGACAGAAAGATAATAGTAAAAATAAGTTTTTGTTATGCTATTTTACCATTACAATTATAATCATTTCTATACATTAATTAATTGTATTGTAATTACACAATAGAAGTTACGTTTTTTGCAAAACCATAAAATTTTATATCTCTATGTAAAAATTCAAAATAATACTGGCTTATATGTTGTATGTGATTGACATTTGAGAGACATTTGACAAATAACAATACTTGAGATAACCTTTCCTTAAGGAAATATTAATTAATTACTAGTCACAATTAAATACAAAGGCGTTTATTCGGATCAGATAACATTAATTAACAGTTCTTCGTTTGGAAATAAATATTTCTTCATCGAAATGAACGAAAATCAGACGATTTCCGAAAAAGAGCTCTTGGATGCAATAAAAAAACTTTTGAAAAAGAGTGGTCATCTAAATAAATTTCAAGCGGAGGTAAATAAATTTCTATATTAATCAAAAGAAGGATGTTACCATTTTATTGAGTTTTCATAGAGGTATTACTTCTTGCTCTAGAGTTTTGTTAGATTTTATATATTTTTATATCGTAAGTGTCGTAAATATTATAAAGATACGGAGCCCCCCTACTACAGGAGCTCCGAACTCGTTTAAGAAAAATTCGTAAAATGCTATCCATAATGTTACGTACTTGGCTGTACGCTAAGTTTCCATATCTGCACTTTACAACCGTGCAAAACTGGAGCGATTTGCTATTAACGTATAATCATTTATCATTATAAAATTGACACATTTTTGGAACAAAGTTTATTATTTTTGTTTGTTTAGTATTTCTTTATTGTCTTGTCGTGAGGCCCCCAAAAAATTTTGATATAGGGCCTCTCTAGGGCAAGCTACGTCACTGGATAGGAGTTAGTGTTTGTTTGGTTATTTTCTACCGATACGTCTTATCAGAAGATACAGAATAGCAATGTGCTCTGCTCACGACGATGTTCTGTTGTAGATAATTTCAAATAAAAGAAAATACAAGTTTCTTTTTAAATTGCAATAATTTATATTATTTCTTTGGATTAAATGAGATAATTTTATCGTATTAGTAAAATTTAAATGTTTATTATTCATTAGATGCGAGCGAAAGTAACGGAAGTGCTACAAGAGAGACAAATGTCTCTAAGCCCTGGTTTCAAAACCTCTCATGCGCCGGAACCAACGAACGAAGTTTTGCTAGTCAACGAGCTCATCAAGGAATACCTTGAGTGGAACGGATACCTCTATACCGCGTCTGTGATGTCATCAGAGGCGGCCATGCCGAATGCTAAGAAGACGAGAGCTGAACTGTGCTCAGAGGTGGGAGTCAAGGATGACGAGAAGTCTTCAACTTTACCACTCTTGTCTAACATTGTAGCCGCTTACACTGAACGTATAAAACGTAAGATCAATAGGATTAAAAGAGATAACCAGTAACCAACTGAAGACCAACTCACAACCACAAATGAAAAATTGGTTTTGGACTTGAAAAAGATTGTGAAAATTTGTTAAATGTATGTATATACACTGGGCTTTTTTTACCCAAAATATTGTATTTCTTTTAAATTATTTAAACGAAAATTGGAAATTTTTATATCTCATAAACAATTATGACAAAAATCTCTTTCTACAATATCTAATATATTATTATTATGATCGCAATGTCAAAATCGGAATAAATATAGTCTTTTGCTAAAGCACACTTTGTATTATTACTAAAAACAAAACGTACAGTTTATTCAAATATATGAAAATCAAGAAATGTTTGAAGAATAACGAAAATTTGTAATAATATTTCTTTAATTTCAATAAAGAAGCAAAAGTTATACTGAAGATAAAGTTTCCTAATTGATTGTTAAAAATGTTTTAATTTGTCTTTAAATTGAAAAGTTGTTAACAATATTTAATGAATTTAGTCAGTAGACATTAGTAGAGTAAATTATTTTTTTATTTCATGACGGTGTGCAAACAAGGATACGGTTCGCCATGAGCCATGCTTCTCTCAGCACTAATGGGCCGGTTTAACCGGGGAAGTACTACCCTCTCACAGAAAATCTGCGTAAAGTAAGAGTACTGTTGCGTTTCGTGGAATAAGTTAGAGCGCTGGAGGACCGATCTCCCACTCCTTCTGTGTCCCTTCCTTTTTTTCCTTCTCACCCCTTCTTGCCTTTGTTGCCTTGCCTTGGGTTGGCAACGCGCGTGATACTTTAAGGGCCAGGTCTTCTATCGCAAGCGTTAACAGGTTGCCGTGTCTGCTTACCATCAGGCGGACCGTAAGCTTGTTTGCCAACTGTTATGAAATAATAAAAAAATGTAGCTTAGCATTATGTAAGTGAGGTTTGTAAAAGCATTTTTTTCGAAAAACCTGTAATAGTTGGACATTCGGCTTTCGGATTTTTTGCTTCGCACAACGATTTTATAGTCTGCTATTGCTCCGAGCTTTTGTAAAAAATATGATATCGGTTTGTGGTTTTGTCTACTAAAAACATTTTGGTTTAATAATTATTATGACCTCTTTAAACACTATAATCAAATACTTTGATATTTTGACTATTTTTATAAGATAAAATTAAATAACTTTTAATAATAATGATTTTGTAATAATACAAAATAGTTTTGCTTTCGAAGTCAGTGCTATCAATTTAGTTCAAACGAGATTTTGGCAAAATTGCGCTATTTCAATAAAAAAAATCTGATCGACAGAGTAACTCATATGCTTGACGCATTTCGATTCTCAAATAAACCACGTCAAAGAATAGCTTCGGCAAAATGTAATGCATCAAGAATATCAAACAGAACTGTTTCGTTGTGTTGCGAGAGATAACAACATTGAGGTCTTTGTTGATGGAGCGAGGTGCTCGAAGATAAAGCAATTTATATCAAAAGCTGTGGCAATATCTACGTGTGATCTAAATGAAAACAAAGATTTTGGAATCAAATGCGAAAATACAAAGCCATGTTTATATAGACTAGTTTTGGTTTTAAGAACAAAATAAATAAACCATAAATATAATAAATAATAAAATTAAGGCGTCGGGATGTGACGACCCCATCGCCCGCTGTTGGGATAACTTCTGTTACAGCAGAGATTATTCCACCAGTGCAATCAGTCACACTGGTGGTAGGTCTTTTGTTGCAAGAGGCCGGCTAGGTAGGTACCACCGCAGTGTCCAATATTCTGTTGCCAAATAGTAGTGCTTAGGCACTACTGTGTTCCGGTTTGAAGGGCATTGTACGCTAGTGAAATTACTGGGCGAACGAGATTAAAGAACTTATATCTCGAGGTTGGCAACGCGTGAGTGGCACCTACTAGTGGTGCTGCAAGCGCTCATAGGCTGCGGCAGCCACTTACCATCAGGTGGGCCGTATGCTTGTTTGCCAACTTCTAACATAAAAAA
This sequence comes from Hestina assimilis, assembly GCA_023373885.1. NCBI lineage: Eukaryota > Metazoa > Arthropoda > Insecta > Lepidoptera > Nymphalidae > Hestina > Hestina assimilis. The sequence goes on along the minus strand of CM041746.1, from coordinate 13,798,897 downwards.
AAAAAAAAACCCTACACACTCAACCGCCCCCCTAATTATATCCTGTGTCGGGGGTCTGGAAACATTCGCAATGACAAGGAGAAACACACCCAGATCGGACAACATGCCTGCACGTCGTAAGCTCAATACAAACATCTGCTCCGAGTGGGAATCGAACCCGCAACCTGTGGCACTTAAGGTAGCGAACCTGCCACTGTGCCACAACGTCATCAAACTCAAGAACTGATAATCAAATATTAAGTTATTTTATACATATCGAAAAGGAAAAGACCTGACTGACATAAGGCCCAGCACCTTTGGACCTAGAAAGCTGAATTTTTTCACAGGTGCTGCTTTTAAAACGTAATTGAGCAATAAGGATTTTTCGAAATTCTACCATTAAATGGTTTTTTTTTTTTTAAAGAATATTAGCAATGCTTTTTCAAGGCATTACTAATATTCCTATTGCCCTCCAAATAAGCTCGAAGCTTGCGCTAGGAGTGGGTACGACAATAGCCCAACGGGGTCAGGATCGAACCCTCGACTCTCGCGTTAACGGAGCGAAGTCGGCCCTTCTACCGTTGAGCTATTGGGGCTTGAGGTTTTAAAAAAGAGGTTGCAAGTTTGTATGGGATGTCCGTAATTTTTGAAACTAGAAGCATGATTTTTGCCAGGCAAACAATTCAAGATAAAGAATCACATTAACATTTACTAAAACTCCACCCCTGAATGGGTGATATGGCGGTTTAAAGTTTGTATTAAAATTTGGTATTCAAACAGGTGAAGCCGCTGGCAGAATATAGTATTTTAATAAGTATAAAGCAGCAAACACAACTGTAAATGTGATGAACTTTTAGTGATAATAATTAGTCATGAATACAGTATTATGCATATATTACGGACGTAACATCTACTTTTTATATTCAATTATACATATTTCATTCGTATCAATAATTAAGTAACCATTTTTATTAGTAACGAAAATAATTTTAATATAATTTGTTTTAATTTCGTGACGGTTGGTAAACACGCATACGGTCCGCCTGATGGTAAGCAGTCACCGCAGCCTATGAACGCGCGGGATACTTGAAGTATCACATGTGTGCTGCCAACCCGAGGGATAAGAGGAAGGAATGAGATGAGAGAAAGAAAGAGAACAATGGTGCCTCCGGCAGTCTCACTACTCGCACTATCACACGAAACGTATATTTTTTTTTCTCGGGAATGTGTATTGCTGTTGACCCTACTGGCCTTGACAGCCGAGTACAGAGACTCAGCCGTGATAAAGTAGCAGCCCTCACAGGGGCTCAAATTTGATTCCGTCCTTAGCGTGCCTCCTGCAAAGCCGAACCACGGCTTAGGACGTCATCGGAGATGGAAACGAAACGTAATATTACTGTTACTTTACGCCGATTTTCTGTGAGAGGGTAGTTAACTGGTCGAACCGGCCCATTTATGCAAGAAGCATAAATGCTCTACTGTTATCAAATACTAGATTTTATCATTAATTGACAACGTTGCGGCGCAGAGATAGCGAATCTACCTTAAGCGCCAAAGGTGGCGGGTTCGATTCCCGCTCGGACTAGATATTCGTATTGACCAGGCAGGCATATGTTCCGGTCTGGGTGTGTTTGTCCTAGTCTTTGTATTTAAGTCTTTGTTTCCGAACTCTCGACACAGGATATCAGTATCCTAATGGGGGCCGTTGAGTGTGTGTAGCATTTATAATTAATTTATTTTTATTATTAATATTGTTCTAGGCTCGTTGCGATTTTAAAAATCGTCAGTAAAACACAGTTAGATCAATGAACGTTTGAAGCGTTGAGCGCTCTAAAAACTAAGTTATGCCAATTAATGGATTTAACGAACTCTCTGTGACTATGAACTGATGTAAATTAATAATTGATAGAACAGGCCGAGCGACATTGAAGCCAGTTAGAGTTTACTAGTTCAATTACTATACATGCAATGTTAGGTAAAATTTTAAAACGAAAATGTTTGAAATATGTAATGATATAATTTCTGCAGTGAAACTTCTTTAGAATCGTTGTGATTTCAAACTCGATGAAACGAAAAAATAAGTCCATAAAGACAAAAATACAAAAATGTGTGTGAATGAATGAGACAGAAATATACATACTATTTAATATTATCGGTCTTTCGCCATGTTTTAGTGAGCCAGAGTGAGAGAGCAAATGTCGGTGTGTATGTACATATATATATATATATATGTCTGCGGCTGCGTAATACAGCTTTTTAGTAAGAAGTCAGCGTGGTGTGTTATTATTTCACAGTACTTATGAATATGTTTATATCTTGTTACATATATTCATCTCATTCTTTTGTCGATTTACTAAAGTTTCACTTCTTTCGTGTGTGAATCGCACACGCACCTTTTTTGTTACTAAATTGGCAACCAAGAATACCGCCCATCTGATGGTAAGCGGTTGCCGTAAACTATGAGCGCTTGCAACACCATTTGTAGGTGTCACTCACGCGTTGTCAACCTCGAGATATTGGTTCTTAAATCTCCTTTGCCCAGTAATTTCACTAGCCTACAGTGTCCTTCAAACCATAACACAGTAATGCCACAGACTCTACTGCTGCGCGGTAGAATATTTGATACCTCGGTGGTACCTACTTAGCTGGCCTCTTACAACAAAATACCTACTAATTGATTTTCCAGATTTGATTGACTGATTATCCCATCTTAAAGTCTGAGATGCAACCCTAGAGTGCTTTTTTGCCTGAGACAAAAACCTTAAGAATTGCGTTTTTTATTTTCGAAGTCCTTGATCTGATTCTTCACATATTAACTGTTCACATATTACAAGCTGTTTCCTGCGGCTTATCACAAATTATCACGCAACATGAACGCAAGAAAAGGTTCCGCTCCAATAACGCGAAAGGCACAGGTTCGATCCTGACCCCCTTGGGCTATTGTCGGACCTACTCCTTTTTTTATTTACTTGGGGAAGTGCAGTTACACACTCGAGCGCCGGGACGAGTGCAATGGTGCAGGAGGTGTGGAGTCGGAGCCTGGCCCTTTACCAACTAATCGACGATCGAAATCGATTGCTAACGCATTCAACCGCGGCGTTCCGGGGCTTGCCGCTTACGCGGCCCACTGACCAAGACCCTAAGGCCCTGGCAAACGTCAAAGTAGGGCGTCATAAGGCACGCTCCTCCGACACTAACTTTTTAATGAGGTTGTTTCCTTCTACGATCAATCGTCGTCATTTTTTAAAGAGATCGCAGTGGGTACTGCTAACGCAAGCTTCGAGCTTATTTGAAGGGGCAATAGGAATATTAGTAATACCTTGTAAAAGCATTGCTAATATTCTTTATAAAAAATGGGTTAATAAACTCCTATTTACAAGATACCAGTCGGCGTACACAAGACGCTTGTATTTAAAAATGCTCCATTATTTTCTTCGTAATTTATTAACCAGCTTTACGCTCTTAGCGGCTTAGCGCGGGATCATTTGTTTTATATTTAATTATTTTTGAGTTATTTAATTGCTTCATCATAAATTTTATTACCTTCTTCATAAAATGGAACATAAATCTTCATCTTAGCATTATTCCCGGTATTTTTATGTACCCAGGGTCTGCTTATTACTCTTATCCGGATTTGACAGGTTACTAGTTTTTACACAGAGCGATTGTCATCTGACCTCCGCAACCCTAAGGGCGAACCAGTAACTCATTGGATAAGAGCAATTTATTTATCAAGAGTTAACGATTATTATCAGATGTTATTGATAATAACCGGGACCGACAGCTTAACGTGCTCTCCGAGGCACGGTGGGGAGACCCACACGGACAAACGCCCAGACCGAGACAGAAATTTTAACAAACATCTGCCCGAGCGGGAATCGAACCCGCAACCGTCGAGACTGAAGGCAGACTCGCTACCCACAACGCCACAACGGTTAAATATGTTGTTAAATTAAGTTTCATTCAATATTTTGCTGTATCTAACTAAATTAAGGTTTCGCTTTAAAGATATTCTCAAAAAGGCATGTTTTAGCTACTTACTTTAGATGTTACTCGCTAATCCATCTTAAACACTGTGTTTTAGGTAGGTAGGTACTTTATGTTTATAATAAGCTAGCAAGGCCGTCTTTTAAAGTTAAATTTAAACATGGCCTTACGGAACGCTTACAGTTAAAAAGATTTAAAAAAAAAAATAATAAAACACAAAAATAAACTGATTAATATCTAGATATTTACTAGAGGTCAACTTTAACTGGACAAAAGCAAAATATATATGAAGCTGTCGATTGATGTCATTTTAGAAAGAACGGAGTGTGGGAATAAAGTCCTACTACACTTTCGCGGTCTAGCTCCCATCCATCGCCCATCGCTCTGTGTATAACGCGATAAGGTGCTTTGTACCAAAAAATTGTCGGGTTGCCATACAATTAGGTAACCTTAATATGGTCGCCTTAATATTATTCATAACAATAACGACTTCAAAAGTAATTTATTTATTATAAACTAAGTTATTGCTTATTTACTTATTAAAAACAAAATAGAATCAATTTTTTATTTAATCGAAATAATCTAACAAAACATAACCGTATAAGAAAGGTTTTTCCGCCTTATATAACTGTTCCATTCACAGTATAGAACAAAATTTTAACTGCATTACCTAGCGTAGATTTTTAGATAGTTGTTTAAAGCTTTATGTCACGAACTTCATAGAATACACACACAATTTATACCAATATTATAAAGCTGAGCAATTTGTTTGTTTGGTTGAACGCCCACTGGAGCTACTGGTCGGATGCGAATAGTTCTTTTTGCTTTTGGTATCACAATTCTTGAGGAAGGTGCAGACTCTTGTACGTTCCAAGCATGCTGCTGACCCAAGGGAAAAGTACAGGCTGTTAGCTTATTTATTATTTATGTTACATTAAATTGCATAGATTTAATATTGATTATTTATTACATACTTATTTTCACTTGATTAGTTACTTTTAATTAAGCAGCTAGTTTTTATTTTGACCCTGTTAGTTTTTAATTGGATTCAGTAAAGAATTAGTGATTTAAAATCTTAACGGAAATTCAAATAAGAGAGGATGAACGATGTAAAAAGGGGAATTTGATTCGAAAACGTATGCAGTATGCATTAAGCTTTCATGAACAGTGGTCGGAAACTAATTTCGTTTTGTGCATATTTAAGAAACTGTTACTGGATAAAGAAATATAAGATTAAATAAATATACAATTGGAAGAAGAGATGTTTCATTGCAACAAGGGAAGGAAATTAAACGAAAAAGGTTAAAGGAAGGAAAGAATAAGGAGATAGGCCTTGTGGGCCTTGTGTCTCCGTTGCTCCCGAACAAAACGCAACACTAACACTGTTTCTTCACGTTGATATTCTGAGGGCACTGTCCCAGTCGTGCCGGCCCATCAAGATGAAAACAATAAAGCTCTACTATGATTACAGACGCTACAAAATATAATAAAAACACGTACAGGCAACTAATAACCAACATAAAATTAATCTAGACATGAAACTTTAACGATTTTCTTCTGATTAATTAAAAAAAAAAGATAAAAAAGATGAGGCGATTTAATTATACAGATATAATTAGATATAAAACAAATGATCCCGCGCTAAGCCGCTAGGAGCGTAATGCGGGGTTTATAAATAACGAGGGCGACGAGAAGAAAATGTTTATTGCTTTATAAAATGTAAACACTTCCTGTACAAACAGTCGGGTTCATCGTATGATAAACGCGATTAATTCAATGCATGATAACTGCGGATGTCCGCATTGTGGAAATTGTTTTAGTAGTAGTAGTAGCATGGTTCTTCCAGCACAAATGGGCCAGTTTGACCGTGAAAGCACTACCCTCTCACAGAAAATCGGCGTAAAGTAACAGCACTGCTACCTGCCACCTGATGACAAGCAATCACTGCAACCCATGGGCGTTGCCAGCATATGGCCTTGGGGAGGGAATAATCTGAATTTAGGGTCCAGAGGAAAGCAAAATGACTTATTAGTTAAATCGTTAAAGTACCTCATATTCGTGTTTCACAGTTTTTAGCAAGCTGCAGCTGCCCCCGTGCTCCTACCTCGCTGCAACCTTTGAATGCTTGCGATACTTGAAGTATCACATGCGCCTTGTCAACCTAAAGAATAGGAGGGAGATGAGACTCTTCGCACGAAACGCGTACCTACTAATACTGTTACTTAGTGCCGGTTTTTGTGAGGGTAGTAATTCCCCGGTCATATTTACACGGTACTGAAAGAAGCATGACTCTACTACCGTTAAGATCCTTTGTACCGTTCACCTGTATGGACGAGTGCCTTTACCCTGCATCGCTTGGACTCCTCTGAATTATTTGACAAAATGTACAAGTATCGTTGTACTTCTGTGTATGTACTTTGTGAGTGCATTTCGAATTACCTGTATTTAAAGTGAAATAATTTTTCAGTATACACCGAAATTTAAACCTAAAATTGTTGGTCGTTGCGTCGAATCTTCAACAGCGGTTAATAGATGGAAATATGGGTTTCATTTGACGAACGCGGAAAGCACTCGCTTTTAATAAATTCGCAAAAAGTTTACTTGATATGTAAAGGTATGCTTTTAGTGGGACTTCTTTGATTTGAATAAGTGAAATTAAATACATGGTCTCCACCATCCAAAATATCTTTGGTTCAATCATATTATTTATATTTGTGTTTTTAATAGGAATATGTATTAAAATATTTCTCTATCTTCATACGGTTCTAATATAAAATATTTGATTTTTACTATTTTATTTTGTTTGTTTCTATAAGGGTTCAGTCCTACAAGAGATTTCTACAAGGACGGCAGTATTATATTTTTTTATTTTATTTCATAATGGTTAGCAAACAAGCATACAGTCCGCCTGATGGTATGAATGCTTGCGATGCTTGCTTGAAGAGGATAAGAGGGAAGGGACGAGAAGGGAAAAAAGGAAGGGAGCACAGGGAGTGGGAGATTGGGCCTCCGTCGCTCTCACTTATCGTATGAAACGCAAAAGTACCTACTGATACTGTTACTTAGTACCGATAGACACCGTTGTGGCGTTGTGGGTAGCGAGTCTGCCTTTAGCCTCGACGGTTGCTGGTTCGATTCTCGCTCGGAGCAGATGTTTGTATTAATCTAAATATTATAATATTATAATATTAACTGACATAATTGAATGAATGTATTCGTAAATTGTGTTCACATGGTTTTGGATTTTAACTTGGTCAATTTGCATTGTTTAATTATATATTGAATGTACTTTAGTTATAATCTGTTTTGTGAACCATAAATAAATAAATAAATAAATAAATCGTACAGGCATGTTTTCCGGTCTGGGTGTGTTTGTCCTTGTCATTGTGAATGTTTCCGGACCCCTGACACAGGATATAATTATCTTAATGGGGGCCGTTGAGTGTGTAGCGTTTATTTATTTATTTATTTATTATCTGTAAGAGGGTACTACCTCCCCGGTCGAGCCGGCCCGGCCCATCTGTGCTCCGAGGAGCCTGGTTATACTACCGTAAAACAGTACCGTGCAGTTCCAGATGTGTATGGGTCCTTTTCAGTTACAATACTTTTTTATTCATTTTCATGAATTCATCATACTTATTTTAGTACCAATGCAGATACTAGTAATTAATACCTTTTTTTAAAAAAAAACCTCATTAAGCTTACATTATATTCATAAATTTTACCGCGTTTTATCCTTGTGTGAAGGCAAAGATTAATTTTAAATTTCTAGTTCGCGCCCCGCTGCTTCCGCGTTAATAAAGACTTTCATTATGCTATAGGCGTCTTAACTTTGACACGCTTATTACATATCGGTTTAGATTTATGAACGACATCCCCGCATTATCTGATAACACATGACGCATAATATGAACCTTTTATCAGTTTTCTATGCAACGTACTGATTTAAAGATACTTGACAAGCCGAGATATTATATGTATGTAAGTATGAAATATAATAATCCTATTAATATAATAAATGTGAATGTTTGTATGTTTGGATGTTCGTTACTGAATCACCCAAAAAATTGGATGAAGTTTACCACACTCATAGATTGTTGCCTTGATTTACACATATAATATTTTCGTCCTGGAAAAAATTTAGGTCACCGTAAGATTTTTAAAAGGCGTCGGGATGTGACGACCCCATCGCCCGCTGTTGGGATAACCTCTGTCACAACAGAGATTATTCCACCAGTGCAATCAGTCACACTGGTGGTAGGTCTTTTGTTGCAAGAGGCCGGCTAGGTAGGTACCGCCGCAGTGTCCAATATTCTGCCGCCAAATAGTAGTGCTTAGGCACTACTGTGTTTCGGTTTGAAGGGCATTGTACGCTAGTGAAATTACTGGGCGAACGAGATTTAAGAACTAATATCTCGAGGTTGGCAACGCGTGGGTTGCACCTACTAATGGTGCTGCAAGCGCTCATAGGCTGCGGCAGCCACTTACCATCAGGTGGGCCGTATGCTTGTTTGCCAACGTCTAACATAAAAAAAAAAAAGCTATAGGACGAATTCATTTGAAATTAGGTATAGGTGTAATTCTTATTTACATATAGATGGTTAATTCTAAGGTCAACCAGTATCTGCATATGCTAGTTTATTATAAACATTAAAATATATGTATGATATATTATTGATAGCTTAACGTACCGTATTAATGCAGTCCACTTTAAACATTTATTCGTCCAATATAAATAAGCATTTTCAATTCACTATCACTATAATTTTCATTTTTAGAATAGGTTTATTATTGATGAATAGATGTTTGGAATAAGTGAAACTTTATATAAATTTTAATACACATTAAATATTATCTTCAGTCGAATTAACCACTTTTGTTAATTGAAATGTGCGTCCAGTTATGCTTCGGTTAGTTTTGCTTTTAAATTAATGGAGTATTTTAATTATTTTTCGTATTAAAATAATTATAAAGTATCACCACTACTATAATATTTAATAAAAATCAAACGATTCTGCTTAAGATAAATTATTTGGAATTTTGGGAGAATAAGCAAATTTTAAGCTCCTGTCAATAGTTACTATGTTATTAAAATCAATTTCATTGTAATGGAAATTTAAAGAGAAAAATAATGTGTTGCTATCAAAATTATGGCTGTCGTTCGAAGCTTAAAATAGTGTTACGGAGAACCTTATTACCAGGAAACATAAGTTTCGAAATCGCTCGCGACACTCTCTGTCTCTTTCCTTCGTAACGAGTAGGTTCTAGAAAGATGTGTTTACGAAAACTGCCGTATAACTTTCCGTGGATGGAACTTTCTCGACCCCGTGTTCGTCGCTATATAAGCGGCCCGGCGCGTCGACTGTGTCATTCAGTTCTGAGCAACGAGCGAAGAAACTACAAGCGATACAAAAGATCAAGTGCGAAAACTAGTAACCTCGGCTATCTTTCTGGACTAAAATAGACTTGTGATTTGTAAAGTTCTGTTTTGTGACCTCGAAGATCTCATTAAGCTCACATTTAGAGTATGTAACAATATAATCGCATTAAAATTGCTTAAATTTCTTGTCAAAACCGTCACTCATACTTTAACAACACACAAAATTGTAAAATTGTCTTTAATAATCGGGGCTGCCCCCGATTTTGATAATATGTACACGTTCTGTAGAAAATATTTATGTGTAAAATATGAACGCCCGCTTCTCAGGCAGCGCGAAGCTTTGTACAAAATTGCTTAAAATCTAAGAGTACCTCGGACATTGTAGGAATAACTTCTTTATTCTAGAGCTGCATCGCTTTTCGAATTGCTTAAAAGCTACCTTTTGACTGCCGCTTCGCCCTCGAATATTAAAGATTTTTTTTGTAACGAAACCTATCGATTTTTATATATCTTCACTACATAGTATAAAATAAAGTCGCTTTTTCTGTCCCCATATCCCTATGTTCGCTTTAATCTTTAAAACTACGCAACGGATTTTGATGTGGTTTTTTTAATAGATAGAGTGATTAAAGAGGAAGGTTTATATGTATAATAACATCCATTAAATAGTGGAGAAATACTCTTATTTTTGAGGTTTCTAATGTGATGTCGTAAATAATTACATTTATTATATATCTTATACCCGTGCGAAGCCGGAGCGGGCCGCTAGTAATTTATAAAGTAAAAGAAATAAGAGTAAATCTCTATAACCAATAAAATAGATAGACAGATAGAATATTCTTTATTGCACACCACATAAAAAAATAAGGTTTAAATATAAATATAGGTAGTACAAATAGGCGGTCTTATCGCTAGGTAGCGATATCTTCCAGACAACCTACGATATATTGAGGATGACTGAAGAAAAAAGGTAAGTGTAGCTGTATATCTATAGCTGTATATCGTCTCGATTCGCACCTCACTCGTAGTAGACGTCAACATAAAGAACTTATCGTAAACATAAAATAACCACTGCCTCTCAAACTTCGCACTATGAACAAGTGTGCAATATGTAAATCTTTTTTTAAAGAAGGTGTACAGTGTTCCCAATGTCAACAGCGTTATGACTTTACCTGTTCTGGAATAACTGAAATTGGATATCGGAAATTAGGAGATCGAAAGGCGACGTGGAAGTGTACAGCATGCAAAACCGGACCTCGATCACCAGGAACAGGACCTGAGCAGGAGCTAAGTCCTCCATCACTTTCTGATTTGATGCGTGAACTTCAGGGAATCAAGTCTCAACTTGTTACAATTCCCAGGCTTCTTGAACAGTTGAATATAGTCGTGGATGACGTTTCGGCTCTTAAAAAATCCGTCGAGTATGCTCATATGTCAGTAACTGAATCAAACCAGAAAATGGCAACGCTGGAGAAGAGTATAGAAAGTTTGGAAAAACAAAAGGAAGAATTAACTTTAGAAGTAAATCAACTTTCGTTGCAGCATAAGCAAGATGAGCAAAGAGCCCGCATGAACAATGTTGAAATTAAAGGAATACCATCTCTAAAAGGCGAGAACTTGTTTGACATATTAGATAAGGTGGCGTTAGTCTTAAAATACCCACTTTCACGAAATCAAATTGATTTTATAACACGAGTGCCGTCACGTGAGTCAACATCTTCTAAACATATTATTGTACGTTTTATTAATAGGTATTTAAAAGAAGATTTTGTGGCGGCTGCTAAAAAGATAAAATCACTTACCTTAAATAATATTGGTTATCAGAGTAATGACTACTTTTATGTCAATGATCATTTAACTACTTACAACAAAAAAATATTAAGTAATACTAAAAAATTAGCCAATGAAAAGGGTTTTCAGTACACTTGGGTAAAAAATTGCAAAATTTTTACACGAAAATCCGATTCTTCTCCAATTATAACAATTACCTCAGAAAAAGATTTGAACAAATTAAAATGATATTTTTTTGTATCACTACAATACTAAAAGAATGTTATTTGGGTTTAGTTCTTATTTTATTATTTTCTAAATTTTATATTCATTTTGCATACTTCATTTTCTTGCCGTATATTATAAATCAATGTTTAATATTAAAAAGTTTGAGAAACACGGTTCATAGTTACCGGCTTATCTATTTCTTTTGTTCTCGGGCTCGACTGTCGTTGGTATTATGTGTGTTGAATCGTTCATTCAGTATTGGTTCCTATTATATTTTTGTAGCGGTGCAACGTCGCTCTTTTTGCATAAAAGTTAAGGTTTACTTTCGTTTAACTATTTTAAATATTGTTGTTAGTTTCGTTTACATGAAATTAAAAATGTTAATAACGAATTGTAATTTTACCCGCAAATATACATATAGGTATACTCCTCTAAAATTAAACAATTGCTATACGCACACTCCAAACTGTTTCTTTATGCACACGATTCTATTATTAAATACTTTTTACATTTTTGGTAATAAATATGGCACTTAAAATCTATTTTCAAAATGTGCGTGGTCTACGCACGAAAACTAATGTATTTTATAGAAATGTTTCTTTGCTTGAATATGACGTAATTGCTTTAGCTGAAACCTGGCTTTTAGAACAAATTTCTAACGAAGAATTATTTCCACCTTCATACACAGTTTGGAGGCGGGACCGTAATTTGCTTAAAACTAAACAATCGAGGGGGGGAGGGGTTCTAATTGCTGTGCGAAATGACTTATGTAGTGATATGCGGGCTGATTGGTTCTCGTCGGCAGAAGATATTTGGGTAACACTGACACTCAACAAGTCGAAACCTAGAGTAACATATAGATTACACATTTGTTGTGTTTACTTATGCGCGGAAGGCTCTGGTATTTCCTTTTCAGATCAACTTCTTAATTATTTCAATCAACTGTCCTTATGTGTACAAGATAACCCCTTGGATAAATTCCTGATAGTGGGGGATTTTAACGTTAGTAGCATTACTTGGTCGAAGCAAGTTGGTCTGTCTCATTTTTCTCCCAGCAATACTGGTCTCAATCAAATATTATATACAAGCTTACTTGATACGATTAATCTATGTAACTTTCAACAATTCAACGGTGAACTTAATGCATTTGGAAAGATATTAGACTTAGTGCTCTCTAATGATGAGGTTTCTGTATCCGATGCTGATCCATTAGTTCCTGAAGACCCATATCACAAAGCATTACTCATAAGTGCAGAATTCTTTGAATATCACTTATTTAATTCATATCCACGTAGTAAATATATGTATAATGAAGGTAATTATGACGCGATCAACAGTGAGTTACTTAATATTTCTTGGAATGAAGTTTTTTTGGTTAAAACATTTGAAGATGCTGTGTCCTACTTTTATAATAAGCTTTATGTTCTTAGAAACGAATTTATTCCTTCAAAAAATATTTTTACTAAAAAATATCCGGTTTGGTATAATTCAGCTTTGATTAAGTGCTTAAAAGAGAAATTTAAGTTCCATAAAAAGTTTAAAACCTACAAGAATTTGTGTGATCGAATTTCATTTGAAACCCTGCGTGACCGTGCCAGGGATATGGAAACTGAATGTTTTGCTAGATATATAAAGCTTGTAGAAAACTCAATCATTACAAATCCAAAAATGTTCTGGACCTACGTTCAATCTTTAAGAAAATCTTCACGTCTGCCTTCGACGATGAATTACGGCTTGCAATCAAGTACGTCAGGTCAGGAAATATCTGAAATGTTCTCTCATTACTTTTCAACAAACTTCGTGAATTCTAAAGCTTCGCCATATAATAAAGATAATCTTTTTAAATATAATAACATAAATCATTCTATAAATAATATTGAATTTAATGAGCAAAAAATTTATCAATTATTAACAACCTTAGATCTTAAGAAGTCGGCTGGACCTGACCATATCCACCCTTTTTATATACGTAAGTGTGCACTTAGTTTGATGACCCCTTTAACTTTGCTTTTTCGAAGATCACTTAAAGAAGGAATCGTGCCTAACATATGGAAATCGGCATTTATAACACCAATCCATAAAAAAGGTAAAATAAATGACGTCACTAATTATAGGCCAATTTCTAAGTTATGCATATTTGCTAAAATTCTTGAACGGGTTATTTATGATCAAATGTATAATAGTTTAAAAAATTTAATTACCCCTTTCCAACACGGTTTTCTTAAAGGCAGATCCACCACCACGAACCTCATCAGTTTTGTTGATTTAGCGACTAGTGGTATGGAAATGTGTTGTCAGGTTGACGTCATTTACACCGACTTCAGCAAAGCTTTCGATCGTATCGACCACAATGTTTTACTTTTGAAACTGGAATCAGTGGGAATTCATGGGGATCTCTTACGCTGGTTTACATCCTATGTAAAAAATAGATGTCAAGCAGTAGTTCTTAATGGTTTTACGTCTAATTGGATATACATTCCTTCTGGTGTTCCACAAGGATCATTGTTAGGACCCTTTTTATTCATCTTATATATTAATGACATTGATAAATGTTTTCAGTACTCTAAAATTTACCTTTATGCAGATGATATGAAAATATGTAAAATTGTCAAAAATCCTTGTGATAGTGCTTTGTTACAAAATGATTTAAACACTTTTAGTGAATATTGTTTAATTTATAAACTAGAATTAAATATTTCCAAATGCAATGTTATAACTTTTACTCGTAAGCCGACGCCATACATTCATTCTTACTACTTAAATAACCAATCGTTTAACAGAGTCAATGTTATAAAAGACTTAGGCATAACACTAGATTCAAAGCTCATTTTTGATAAACACATAGAAACAATAGTCTCTAAGTCGTTTAAGACACTTGGTTTTCTCATGCGAATTTGTAAACAGTTCAGCAATTCGAAGGCTCTAAAAATTTTATATTGTACATTAGTCCGCAGTCAATTAGAATACGCCAGTCAAGTATGGAATCCCATGTATGACATATATTCTAATCGTATCGAATCTATTCAAAGAAAATTCATATCATTCCTACTCAAAAAACTAAGAACAACCAATTTGGACTATTTTGAAGCATGTAGACTACATCATTTGATACCCTTAACTATTCGCAGAGACATAGCTGATATAATGTTAATAGGTAACATAGCTAACAATAAAATAGATTGTCCTTATTTGTTAAAAGAGTTGTATATCCGAGTACCATCTTTTGCCTCCCGCTCCAAATCATTGTTATATGTTCCTGCTGCGACAACCAATTATAGAAAAAATTCTTTTTGTATTAGAGCAGTAAATAAATATAATAGTTTATGTTCTTGTTTTGACCCATTCAACACGAAACCAACGATAGTTAAGCGTTACCTGTCGAACAATTTTTTGGCAGTAGCAATTAATTGTAAGATTTTTTCATTTATTGTATTTTGATCTTTATGTTACGTTTTGTTCAAATATAAGTGGAAGCTTGTAATTGGCACTGCTATGAATATTATTTGTATTTTTTAGTTATATGTTAGCTGTAAGCTTTCTGTAAAAATAAATAAATAAATAAATAAAATAAATATATTATATATAAATATAGCTTAATAAACAGTAAATAGGAATAATTAATTATATAAAATACATAAATACCTTAAAACCAAATAAACTACATACGATATCGTCATAAATTAAACTACATACATGTGTACAATAATTATAGATGTCGTCGTTACTCGTCCGATTTGGGAAATACCAGAAAATTAGAAGAAAATAGATGAAATTATTTGGCAAAAGACTAAACAACCAATATCTCGAGGTTTGCAACGCGTGAGTTACACCTACTAATGGTGTTGCGCGCTCTCGTAGGCTGCGGCAACCGCTTAGCATCAAGTAAGTAAGGCTGTATGCTTGCTGTGGAACTTGTAACGTAAAAAAAATCTTCTTGGTAGAGCAAGTAAATTTGGTCAAGGCTGTTATTAATATACCTTCCGGTACCCTGGGCTTATCGTGCCGGGGAGGCTCAGTAGCCGGGAGCAATAGTCGATGGTGCTGGAGGGGCACAGTTATATTATTAATTTGATTACAGAAAAATATTCACTTGATAATAGTAAAATAAATTTTGGAAAAAATCATTTTCATCAGAAAGCCTTTCTTCAAATTAAAAGCATACCACTTAGACGTTCTGGGTTTTATTTGTCCCGCTAAATTCGGGCCCCAAACGTCCTGGGTTTCAGGTGTCCCAGCAAAAAAAAACATAACACTGCGTCATTGCAACCTTCAATTTTAAAATAAGAACGTAATAAATCGCCCGTCAAAGCTTCAAGGCCAGCCAGTTTACACGTGTCGTATTATTATACAAAAAACGTTCGCACAATGACCTTAGTATAACGAACGAAACACAGAAAAACCAGTTTGCACGCCATTAACGGCGGATGGTCGGGTTTTTTTACGTTTTTATTGTTTTGGGAGTCAAATTTCAAGTGTTTAGTTGTAAGTGTATTGTATATCGAAAACAATTGTCATAATGCTTACTTTGTTCGAGTGAATGGATACTTGAGTTTTTAACAATGGTTTTTTTGTGATGACTAATTAATTCGTGTGAAGTGAAGTGGATTATGGCGGCAAAGCGATTTCGTCATGCTGACTTTGGAATTTTAATGTATAAAAGGTATTTATTCTTTATAATATATAATTATTTTATATATATTTTATATTTTATTTTATTGCTTAGGAAAATAACAATCGTTATAATATTTACGTAGCATAACATAAAAGAAATCGCAGCTTTAAACACAAATGTTATAATCATTAATCATTTCAAGTGGTCTCCGGAACAATGACGTCATGTTTATAAGTGCTGTCAGACAAATTGACTTGCCCGTTAGCAATGCGAAACAATATAATTATGGATGCTAATAAAAATTATATAATTAAATATTGAAAGCTTAATACTGTGCCTCGGAGAGCACGTTAAGTTGTCGGTCCCGGTTGTTATCACATAACATCTGGTAATCGTTAACTCTTGATAAGTAAATTGCTCTTATCCAAGTGAGTCACTGGTTCGCCCTTAAGGTTGCGGAGGTCAGGTGGCAATCGGTCTGTGTTAAAACTAGTAACCTGTCAAATCCGGATAAGAGTAATAAGCAGACCCTGGGTGAATAAAATACCGGGAACAATGCTAGGACGAAGAAGAATTGAAAGCTGAAATACTAAAAACTCTATACGTGTCTATTTAAAATCTAAATGTGAAATATTTTTATTATATTATTCTTTTAGGGTTCCGTAGCCAAATGGCTAAAACGGAACCCTTATAGTTTCGTCATGTCCGTCTGTCCGTCTGTCCCTCCGTCCGTATTTCACAGTCATTTTACTCGGGGACCATTTGCTCTATCTATACGAAATTTACTAAATGTATGTATGTAGTGTATTCTATGAACCGCACAACGATTCTGTAATGAAATCGTAAAATATTGAAGAACTAAGGGTAGCAGTCCATACATGTAACTGAGTGTTGCAAAAAAATTTCAACGTATGTCAACGTGTGAGATATTTTTGGATAGGTCTTTCAAAATGATAAAGAGGTTTGATTTTGACTTTTTCATTAAGTCAGTAGTTGTTGAGATATTAGCTCCTAAAGTCATAAAAATTGTGTCCTCTAACTTTTGAACTATGGGATTTAAAATTCTGGAAAAATTTGAGCTTGTAGGACATCAAATAAAATTTCAACCACATTTGGTTTGAAGAAGATAGGTCTACAAATTTAAGAGGTATATATGTTTTTCCCGTAACTTTGTTTTTCATATAACTTTTAATAATTACTATGAAATTACCAAATTATTTTTGCAGTCGATTGAAATTCGTTGTTATTTTGAGAGGCCTTGAGATTCTTCATAACCAAGCTGCGGAACTCTTTAGTTTCAACTGTGCGTTGTCCACAACGCACTTGACTGCTAATTTTTTTATTTTAGATGAGGCAAACAAACAGGCAAGAGGCTCACCTGATGCTAAGCGATTACCGCTTTACAACACCAGAAGATATGCACCTGCATACCCTCTGGTGACCTCAAAACGTGACTGACTGACTGTCGAACAGTTACTCTACGAGCTTCTACGGTGGTAGCTAACCAGGGATGCGTTTAAGGCCTACCACCATCAAGGGACCACCATTAAGATGGGCGGTTATACATGTCTTAGAATTTCTTCTACGACATGCAGGTTTCCTCAAGATGTTTTCCTTTACCGTTCAGCACAAGGTATATTAAAAAAAGTAATATCTCAATGATTGGGCCAACTGCAGTCCGTTAACGCAAGTTCGACCTGATCCTCTTGGGCTTTTATCGTACCCACTTCTAGCGCAAGCTAAGAGCTTATTTGGAGGGGGAGTGTGACTATTTTATAAAGCATTGCTAATATTAAAAAAAAATTTTAAAACACAAATGAAGCACTTGAAAGCTCAGAGGTATTTGCAATCACATCGGGTTTGAATTTTTATCTTAAACGTAATTTTCTCTCACAATAGATAAATATAGAAAAAAGTAACTAATTTTTATGAAGCGTATTACATGACAATTTATATAGAGTTGCTTTACGGATGAGTTAAGTAAGGGACTATTAAGAACTCGGTCCCTTTGAAGGAGAGTAATAACTCAAACGAGAAAAACAAGCGAGATGTAATGGAATATAATTTGAATGTTGCAAAATATTGCTAGCGAAAACTTCAATATGTGCCAATTTTAGTGAAAACGTGAACGTGAAAATATACGTCAAAACCATAATCTAACACCATCTGCAAGAGTAATCCTGACTGCATTCAAAGCATTTCCTTCGAAGCCCGGGGTTTCCTTTCCTAGATGTACTTCTCTATTTCGAGCGTCAAGCCTGCACTTCTTGCGCCAATCCTTTCTACCGGCACCTGACGGAGGTGGCATGGCAAGACGTTTTTTACCCACATAGATAGCCGGTTTTTGAAGAATTCCAGTTGTATCAAAATAAAAACCATAGTCTAACATAATTTTTTGTTTATTGGTTTTTAGAGAAAAACCTTAAAAGGGGTCAAATTGGGGATGAAAATTTCAATGACAGTTTTCAAAAGCAGGTTTGGGAATTTCAAAATATTAACTCTTTTTCCTAGCATTTACTATCAAGGTCTGCTTATATTGTTATATAAATTAAACAAGTACAGAGCGATTATTGTTCCGAAACCTGTTAAAGGCGAACAAATAAATCAATGGATTTCACTAGTTCATTCTACATGAATTGATATTGAATGAGATCGATAGAGTAACATGGTTGTACACCGTAGCACCATGGGGAGACTTCTAAGAACGTCACCTAGATTAAGTACATATTGTTACCAGTTGAGGTTCCCAGATTTCGATAAAATTCCAAATCGCAGGTCAATAGTCGTGGTTAGGTTTTTCACGTGATCACTTGTATCACTTTCACGTGATCACTTGTAATCAGAACTGAAACAAATGAATGGTGTTGTAAACGCTCATACGACTATGACAACTGCTTTTTTATTTAAAAATGGGTAACCTCTTGATTTCCATCGAGCGCGAAGGCATAGATGAGGTCGACGGTGGAGCGAGCTTACTCATAAGAAGCCTGTGTACTCGCGACTTGAAGAGGTTCAAGTTGTATGTGTTTGGGAATACAGACGCCGGAAGAGCATTCCACTCCCTGGTTGTGTGCATTTTTTTATTTCACGCCGGTTGGCAAAAAAGGATACGGATCCTCTTGATGGTACGGGTTGGTGCAGTCACCGCAACCAAAGCGCATAGTTCGAATATTGGGTTTATCGACTAGATATGTATGGTATCCTGCAGTGCGCCTGGAGATGGCGGGATGAGATTATCATGGCACTCCCCAAAGTATTAGTTACCATCAGGAGGATCGCGTGCTTGCTTATCATCTTTTTGAAGTCGTTATACAGGTGGTAACCTGCCTTAAGCTCCACAGGTTGCGGGTTCGATTCCCACTTGGTGCATATGCTTGCATTGGTCATGCAGGCATATTTTCCGGTCTGGGTGTATTTGTCCTTGACCTAGTAGTGTTTCCGGACCCCCGACAAAGGATATCTCTATCCTAATGAGAGCGACTGAGTGTGTAGTGTTTATTATTATTATTTATCTTAGTGATATAAAAATGTATTGTTATGTGATCGTGGGGAGCGTTCTAGGTATCTTTTTCTAATGTTAATTAACTTTACGTATATAAAAAAATCTTCTCAGTACGAAAGCTAACAAACAAGCTGAAAACAACTTATCAAAGTCATTATTGCATTAATGAATTCAGTTTCCTTTGAAATTGGATTTCTTTCCACTTGATCGATTCTGCCTGAAACGTTTTTTTATAACGTATAATTTTAATTATTTCCAAATGAAGAATTATTCATTACGCGATGTTAATTTACTGTTAACTGATCTGAAAAGCGCCTTTGTTTCAAAATTGTTTGATCTAATTTCTCGGATGTCAGAATCATAGAGGTGTAACATGAACTTCGTTTTTGATTAGAATTGACCGATATAATAAAGAAACGAATCTTTAATGGCGGATTTAGTTTGTTTTAACAGAAAAAAATCAAACCCTCCACTGTCCGGGCTTTTGACCGTCCGTCCATCCGTCCATCAGTGGGCTGTATCTCACCAATCGTAATAGGTACAGATTTTAAATGTAGACAGAATGTTACAGACCAAATTCCTCCTATCCAAGAAATTTGTTATTTTCGACGTTAATATTTATTGTGCTGCATTCATTTACATATTCTACGTTGGTATGGAACCCTTTATGTGGGAGTGCGACGCGCAGTTGACCGTTTTTTATATTTCATATATTTTAACAATTAAACAGATTGGGATTATCTGGATTAAAAAAGTGGATACTTTTATCCTGAAAAAATTCTCCGTTGCAGTTGGATTATCAAGATACTTGGTACAGAATGTATTCGATTGAAATTGGGAATAAATGTGTCTTATGGAACATTACTTACAAATGATTCATTTCTCTCTCAACTAATTTTAAGGTCACCGCGGACGAAGTCACGGGCAAATCGCTAGTTGTCCATAAACTATTCAAAGAAATCAAGGAAATCATCAAAACTAAACATGTTAAATTAATCGAACTATATGCCCGGTAATATTTAATGATTTTGAATAAAGCGAAGCTTAGATTATAAGACATATGTGATGCCATAACTAAAACATCTCAAAATGAATGTTTAGAATTCAGGGGGTTCTGATTCATCCATCAATTAATTTTCCAAATCCCTGAATGAAAAGACAGTAACAGTGTTAAACCAAAGTATCAATTCTTTAAGATATTAATTTGATTCTCTTATAAAAGAAAATAATTCCGAGTTCACAACCTCAAAAACTATAAACGTCAAATCTCGTGTAATAAATCGATATTAACTTTCCGCAGCATTTATATTGAATTTGATGGATTGATATTCTATTGGATATTTGGGAAACTTTGTTTTTTCCGATATGTCCCATTCTTTTGATATATGACGCTATCAAGTAATACCAGTTGTTCTTTATCTTTATGTTACTTTAACTTCAATCTGAATACATGAAGTTTATTGTCTTACATGTTTTTTTATGTTACAAATTGGCAAGCATACGGCCCATCTGATGGTAAGCGGTTTCCGTAGCCTATGAGCGCTCGCGTTTGTAGGTGCCACGCCACTCACGCGATGCTAACCTCGAGATATGGGTTCTTAAATCTCTTTTGGCCAGTATCTTCACTAGCCTACAGTGCCCTTCAAACCGGATCACAGTAATGCCTAAGCAGTACTGTTTGGCGTTATTTAGTAACTATTTGACACTGCGGTGGTACTTACCTAGGCGGTCTCTCGCAACAAAAGACCTACCACCAGTGTGATTGATTGCACTGGTGGAATAAACTCTGCTGTGACAGAGGTTATCTCAACAGCGGGCGATGGGGTCGTCACGTCCAGACGCCGGAGAAATTATTTAGATTATTTCTTCTGTTATATTCTAGGAGTTCTTGTTTTATTTCGTGACGGCTGGCAAACAAGCATACGGTCCGCCTCATGGTAAACAGTCACCGCAATTCCATCGAAAACATAAAATGTTAAATCCGAGTCTCGCAACGCAGTTCTTCTGATACTGACTGATAATGACTGATACTGGGTAGTTGTACGATAACATATTCTACAATTTCAAATACTTTTTTGTTATATGTATCTCATTTTCTTTCTCTCTCTATCAAGGAGAGAGAATAATAGAATCATTAATATTACTACCATATTAAAATTAGCTACCATTTTAACTTTACTGGAGATAATAATATAATTATGATCGTTAGTGAAGCACAACTATTGAAATGATAAATTAATTAATATTATCAGTGAAGTGCAATTTGTTAGTGAAACAACAGAAATGATTTCCAGTGATTGATTATACTTTAAATATATAAAAGCTAATTATGTTAATTATTGCTTGTAATATTTATCATGTAATTTTTGAGTTATTGTGTCTAATTAAATTGAGCAAAACTAGCAGTACGCGCGGTTTCGCTCGGATGTATTACAAATGCTTTCCGTTTTGAGGTTTTCGTGCCCAAAACGTTACTATCGGATCCCTATTACTAAGCATAATTTTGCTTTAAGCGCGGAGATGGAGATGGCGGGATGAGATTATCATGGCACTCCCCAAAGTATTAGTTACCATCAGGTGGATCGCGTGGTTGCTTATCATCTTTTTGAAGACGTTGTACCGGTGGTAACCTGCCTTAAGCTCCACAGGTCGCGGGTTCGATTCCCGCTCGGAGGAGATGTTTGTATTGACCATACAGGCATGTTTTCCGGCCTGGGTGTGCTTGTCCTTGTCTTTGTGTATTTTTCCGGATCCCCGACACAGGATATAACTATATACTAATTGGGCCATTGAATGTGTAGTTTTTATTATTATTTTGTTTATTTAAAAATATTAAACGAAATATTTTTCGATCTTTTTCCCGCCATTATCAGAAAACCCAAGAAGCGTTTGTAATGCATAGACGCCTTTACAGAGAGTGGTGAATTTACCTAAACTTTTGTTTAAGTCATGAAGGCGTTCCCTTTGAAGCGGGCTAACAAATTTAGTTGGTCCGCTATAAATCTGAGGTATTTTTACGCTCGGCCATTTTGAAACGTATTCGCTAATCTGCTCTTGCTCGCATTTACAGATTAACTATCATAACATCTTACATTATACAACACCAGCGGCTTCGCCCGCGTGAAAAACAATTTTAATACATACTCTGAATCTCCCTTTTACAAAATTTGAATGTCATATTTATTTATATCGAATCAACAGCCTAAAATAAGTTGCAAGCTTCTGGTTCTAAAAATGACGATACTTCCATACAACTTTTCAACTCTCTTTTTCAACCTCTTACAACCGCCCCTTTTTTCGCGTAAAAATTAGTCTACGTCCTTTGTCAGGCTTAAGGCAATAACTTAGATATGAGCAAATTTTTTACCAGGAGTTAAGAATTGTCTCTTCGCAAGGTGGCCGGCAAAGATGATAGAGGCCGAAGATCGCGCGCAGTGGCGTAAAGCTGGAGATTCCTATGTCCAGCTGTGCACCGATAAAGACTGATGATGATGAAGGATTGTTACCAAATATTATTTGTAAACAACTGGGACCAATAGGCTAACGTGCTCTTAGAGGCACGGTGGGGACAGGACACTCACGAGGACAAACGCCCGGACCGAAACAGGTATTTGTAAGAATAATAAAAACATCTGCCCGAGCGACAATCAAACCTGCAACCGTTAAGACTGAAGGCGGACTCGCTACCAATATGCCACAACGATGTCAATGCTACTAAGTCTCTATGTACAATTTAATCTGTGCCTTATTCTCAAATAAAAGCAGCGTTTAATCAACTTATTGTTATTCCAGTAAACACCTTAGTGAATTTGTATTCTTGAAATCTTGTTTAACTTTAAACTAAATATTTGCTCGCCGGAAGTCTAAAAGTTTTTGTGTAAATATAAATAAAAATGTTTTACGAATTTTAGATTCATAGAGTTTAAAATTTTAATCACAAGAAATTTTATTTAGTGCCTCGCGAGCAAATGTAGCGATCTTATTCGTAGAGAAACTGATTTACAAATTTTGTAGATTTGTTTGTAAATTCTTTAGCTAGATCAATAATTAAATTTTTTCGACGCAATAAGTGAAAGAAGGCATTTACTTATTATTACATTGACTATTTACCAAAATACTTTGGCTATTCAATTTGCTATTTTCATTACGACAGATCTGGTCAAACGTTATTCTTATGTCAAGCAGTGTTGTTAAAATCCTGCTTGCTAAAAAGGGTTGTTATAGGCTTTTGAGATTGTAATTGCTGTAAAAATTATAACAATAGTTAATTGAAAAAGTTATACAAGAAAGTACATAAGATAAAAATTATGTGAACACATCCACTATTGCTGCAATATATACATATATGTATATGTATACACACAATATATATACACAACACAAATATACACACAAAAATGTTTGCCAAAAAATCTGCTGAACTAGCCTAGGTGGAACAGGCTGTTCGGAATATATGAAAGATAATAAAGATTTATACTTATAATGTCTAGCAGGCTGTAACTCACGAATCGTAAGATGTAAGTGTTGTAATTTAAGCAGAATGTGTATTTCTGTTGCTGTTACAACAACAAATGTTAAAAATATAATAAAATATAAAAATTAATACTTTCTAAGTTACGCATCCGACACGTACATGGATGGATTATGGAATTGATTTCAATGCTTAAATGTAAGAATAAATATTAAAAATTAAAAATATTTTTGTTATCGAAAATATATATTAATATTATAAAGAAAAAATTGCTTTAATGCGATAATCACCGAAACAATCTTTTCGATAAAAATAATATTTTCGCGTTTATTGCCGGTTCATTGAGGCTTGTTATAGGCTATATAACATCAAATTACGACCTCTAACAGCGGTAACCATAAACGTTATTAAAAATGGCAACCTGTAGGTAGTAAGCAAAGCGAAAAGGCTGCGGTGTGATAGCTTCGCGCATGGAAAAACGTGTATCTTCACTATTCAATAGGAATATTACATATTTTTTAAAGATAGGCCTATGAACAACTACAGGGTTTTTTCATGAATTTCTAAGATATACTAAATTTTAGAAAAAATTCAGCTTGTAGAACATCAAATGAACTTTGAATTACTTTGGTTTGAAGAAGATAGCTCAAATAATGTAAAATATACATAATATATAAGTTGTTCCCATAACTTTGTTTTTCATATTAATTTTAATAATTGCTATGAAATTACCAACTAATTTTTGCGGTCGATTTTAATTCGTTATTATTTTTAAAGTCCTTAAGATTTTTCATCATCAAGCTACGGAGGCTACGCTAGGCCGGTCTACCTATGTCGTAGAATCGATGTCCGTTGGAGTAGACCAGTTGTTGAATTGAGACCGGAAATCGGTAAATTTAGAATAGGACTCTTTTAAGCTCGGTGGGCTGATGATCTTTAGAAGGTAGTCATCTTGGGGGAAGCCTATATCCAGCAGCGAATAGATAAAGGCTGAAATGGTAATGATGATGATGATTGTATTGTATATAGAAGTAATTTTGCACATGTATCACTATGGTTCTAACCAAATGGTATTTATTTAGTTATAATTTCTTGCAATTTTTATGTTTTCTCGCTCCATCAATGTAGCAATCCATTTTGTTTTACGGCGTCGTGTTGATAAAGTATTTTATGTGTATAGACAATGCACCGACTTCGGTTATTAAACTGTGTTGTAGTTTTGTGGCAATCGAAATGAAATCAAGTAGATAAGCTATATATAGTCACACTGGTGGTAGGTCTTTTGTTGCAAGAGGCCGGCTAGGTAGGTTATTGTACCGCAGTGTCAAATATTTTGCCGCCAAATAGTAGTGCTTAGGCATTACTGTGTTCTAGTTTGAAGGGCACTGTAGGCTAGTGAAATTACTGGGCAGAGGAGATTTAAGAACCAATATCTCGAGGTTGGCAGCGCGTGAGTGGCGCCTACTAATGGTGCTGCAAGCGCTCATAGGCTACGGCAACCACTTACCATCAGGTGGGCCGTATGCTTGCTTGCTAACTTGTATAATAAAAAAATATATATTAAATTTCTTGGAAGGAGAACGCGAGGAAGCTATGACAACTTTCTGCATTTGTGAGAGCGAGACAACAATGATTTTGTGTGCGAAAGAGACAAGTAATCATTTCCCTAATATACAACTCTTTTCCCAATATTAGAAATTACTGAATCCTCTTTTTTACGCTCGACCGCCTTCACGGCGAGCGGGAAAGTTTACAACTATTAACTTTAGCTTATGTGATGGTAGCGTACTGTTTGAAAGGAACTCACAAATTTAGTTGGTCCTCTAGAAATCTGAAAAGTTTTACTCGGACGAGTTGAAGTGCTAATATATTTTCCTTGATTTACTTAAATGACTTCTTTTATTTAAGATATTAACAATGACTCTACATCTCTCCTTACTAGTAAGATGAGAAGTTTTAGGAGGTTTGAATCATTTATTCTCGAGACTCGAGTTGCTATTTAGCTTGGCTAACTACTGATCTACACCAGTGAGCTACCTCCTTAAATATTGTCAGCATATCTGGAGGATATCCTTATTAAATAAATAAACACTACACAGTGAACGGCACTATTAGGATAGTGATATCCTGTGTTGGGGTAATGAAACATACACGACGACAAGGACAAACACACTCAGACCGGAACACACGCCTGTATGATCAATACAAGCATCTGTTTCGAGCGGGACTCGAATCCGCGACCTGTGGCGTTTAAGGCAGATTCGCTACCGCTGTGCCATAATTTCGTCAGAGATTTGTATGTTACTAATATTTACACGAGATTGTCCAGTGGGTATTTAAATTTCGGTCTAAAAGAAGCCAAGTTTTCTCTTGTGTTGAATGACGACGTTGTGGCGCAGCGGTAGCGAACCTGCCTTAAACGCCACAGGTCGCGGGTTCGATTCCCGTTCGGAGCATAATATGTTTGACCATGCAAGCATATTTTCCGGTCTGGGTGTATTTGTCCTTGTCATTGTGAATGTTTCCGGACCCCCGACACAAGATATAACTATCCTAATGGGGGCCGTTGAGTGTGCAACATTTATTTGTTTATTATTATTTCTCTTGTGTCGTGATGATACACAGTCGTATTATCTAAAGTGTGTGTTTATTTTATAGAAAATTGTATAATATCCTAAGAAAAAGCGCAATAAGAAAGTCATAAAATATAAACAAGAGTTAAACACTGGATAAATGTTTGTAAGGACATTAAAACGCAACTGTTCCTAAGAAATATGGGATTTTCTCGGAACAAAAATATCGTTATACAGTTTCAAAGACATCTCGCGCAATACAAATTAGCAGAGCAGTTTAAGACCGACTTAAATAGCTTGACGGTTATCCACTTTAATTAAACTCGAGAAATACGACCCTCCGACCTTCCTTTCTTAAATAAAGAGAACGAGAGACTGCGGCTTATTAATGCATTTCTCTTTTAGGGCACACGGTCTCCTTCATAGCATTATTCCTGGTCATGTTTTAGTTATACTTTTATCCTGATATGACGGGTTACCAGTTTTTACACAAAGCGATTGCCATCTGACCTCCGCATCCCTTAGGGCAAACCAATAACTTATTTGATAAAACCACATTACCTATCAAGCGTTAACGATTATTATCAGATGTTTTGATAATCAAGACAGACAGCTCACCGTGTTGTCGGAGGCAAGGACGGTTAGAAGAATACAAACATTCGTCTCAAATGGTAATCGAACCCGCGATCGTTGAAGCTAAAGGTCGCTTTGTTACAAACTTGCCACAGTGGCCGTCTTCAAGATTACTTTATATTATGTATTCGCAAAAGCATGGAAAGTTAACTATCCCTTTTACAGGCCAGTGGTCTATAAGAGAGGGTTGGAAAAAACCTTTATTATGTATAAGCTTCAGAACCATATTTTAATCATCTTTATGTCATAGCCCAGTTATTTTCTTTGTACTAGCTATAGCTGTGTTTGTATTGAGTATAATAAAGACTTTACGACCTTACTTGCGTAGTGGTAACTGCTTATCATAACACTTCGCGGGTTTGAGTCGCCTCGTTATACATGAGTTTGTGTGTTTTCGGACCACACAAGATATACCAATCCCAATGAGCGCCATCGTGTGTGCAAAGTTTATTAATTTGATGTGTACATATTAGAGATAAGAAGTATTCTGGCCTAAAAGGTAAAAATGTAAGATGTGTTATGTTTAAAATTGGTTTTATTTTTGAAGATCTGTTCTAAACTACAAAAGGTCACCGTCAGCCTGATAAAAAGCAGATACAGTTGCCACAGTTTACTTGTAATTCCAGTGTGATGACAGTGTAGTGCAGTACAGTACAGTAGAAGAGTGTTAAATAATACCAATAGGTAGCAAACAGAAGTGGTAACTAGTGATGCTTTTAGCTCATGGTACAAAAAATAACAGTGCATACACTGATATTTCTCTTCTACCTGTATTTCTCCATGTCCACCCAACCACTGTGTTTCGGTTTGAAGGACATTGTAGGCTAGTGAAATTACTAGGAAAAGTAGATTTAAGACCAATGTCTTGAGGTTCAACGCGAGAGCGACACCTTCAAATGAGGGTGCGCGCGCTCATAGGTTACGGCAACCGCTTACCATCAGGTGGGCCGTATGCTTGCTTGCAAATTTAGTAACATACAAAAAACCCAACCCGAACAGCGAAGCTTTACTGGTTTTAAGCCCTTTAAATTTCCTTAATTTCGAATAAACTCAGCGCGTATTTTATCAAGGTGCTATATATAAAATATTTAATTTCAAGAACCCAGTTTGCACCCCGCTGTGTCCATATTAGTAAGTTTCATTAAGTTACGAACCTTTATGTTCTGACACGTTGGTATATTATATATAGGTTATTATTTATGAACGATTTTGTGTTTTTCATTAAATTAATAATGTATTTAATGAAATACTAAACTATTTTGATACGGATACACTATTCTTAAGTTCATTTTTTTTAATGAAAAATTAGGCATAATAGTGACTTGGCACTGAAAGGCTAGTGACTCTGTTTATTGACATTTGCATAGTTATTTAAAAGATAGGCTCTTTTCATAAAAATGTCTTATTTTTTATGTCATAACATGGTTGGCAAAAGCATATGGTCCGCCTGATGATAAGCAGTCATCGGAACCTATGAACGCGCACGATACTTGAAGCTGAAGCATCACATGCGCGTTGCCAACCCAAAGGATAGGAGGATGAGAAAAAAGGAGGGGAACACTGGGGGGCGGGAGTTTGGACCTCCGTCGCTTTCACACGTTGCACGAACCGCAACAGTACTCTGTTATTTTACGCTAATATTTTGTGAGAGGGTAGTACTTTCCCGGTCGAGCCGGTCCAATTGTGCTGGGAGATGCTTCTCTACTACAAAAAATTGTTTTACTAGTGTGGTGATTGCGATAGCTCTTATATTTTGTGGTATATAGTTTCCACAGAAATCTTAATAATATGGAAATATTATAAGTCATATTGCTATCCCAACTGATATACTTTTTTACGATTTCTCATTCTCGTAATATAATACGACGAATCGTATCTGAAAAATAGAATGGTCATCCTTGCATTGGACAAATTACTTTCTTTGCTTGTAACCAATCCTTTAGATCTTGAGACGGTACCCGGAGGTACGCCATCGATCTAAAGCTGCACAGCTTATCTGAGTAAGTAGTGCTTTATTACGAGATAGATATTGTAATTGCTTTTGTGAAGATAAATTATTAGATTTATTATTTATTTAATTCTTACATTGATTCTATTACCAAGATGAATTTGTAATGAACGGTTGAGTCAAGTTTTATCGATTGATTTATCGTATTTTTACCCGGCTTTTTGTGTATGTTCTGCTATACCTAAAATATTTATTAAATAAATCATAAATAAATAAATAAACGCTACACACTCAACGGCCCCCATTAGGATAGTTATATCCTGTGTCGGGGGTCCGGAAACATACACAATGACAAGGACAAACACATCCAGAACGGAAAACATGTCTGCTTGGTCAATACAAACAATTAAGGGTTCTTAATGACTTTTTTGAAATTAAATGTTAAAAGTCTAATGTTAGAGTTATCTTATGTATTTTGTTGCATTGCTTAAATTTTAAAGTGTAGTTTTAAACTTTTGTGTTATATTTTTGAAATAGATTACGATTTATCACTTTATTAGTTATTTATATTATTGAATTTTTTTTCTGCAATCATTATCTTTTCACCATCAGTTAAGTAATTTTCACGAGAGGTTTTTATATGTTACTAGCGGGCGTGCCAAACGTTGTCCTGCCTTGAAAAAAATCTGGGACCCGATAGCAGCGCCCTCTACCCGAGTCTTAAAGAAACATTGATGAAAGTTGTTGAATTACTAATATGGCTATTAAAAATAGGGGTTGATGGTAGAAGGGTGAAAATTTAGGGTTGTATGTATTTTTAATGCCACATCGTATAAAAATAAAAATAAAAAAATTTGGGGTGGACCACCCTTAACATTTAGGGGTATGAAAAATAGATAGTAGCCGATTCTCAGACCTACTGAATATGCGTATAAAAATCGGTCAAACCGTTTCGGAGGAGTGTTGTAACTAACATTTTTACGAGAATTTTATAAATAAGAATAGTATTCAGAGTGAAGCGAGAGCGGATCGCTAGCTAATAATAAATAAGATTTTTTTCCATTATAACTTTGATATTATTACTGCTGTAATATTATAGTAGCCCAAGGGTACAGAATCTTATTTACGATTGCCACGTGACCATCTCAATCTGATAAGGCTACAGTGATACTTATTAATCGCTAACTCTACAGACAATAAAATTGTAAGTTAGTTTTTTTATGAGGGCATATCGATTTGCTTTTTAAATATGACGTTGATACACCGTTAACACGTTAGGACACCGTTGTGGCGTTGTGGGTAGCGAGTATGCCTTTAGTCTCGACGGTTGCGGGTTCGATTCCCGCTCGGGCAGATGTTTGTTAAAATTTCTGTCTCGGTCTGGGCGTTTGTCCGTGTGGGTCTCCCGACCGTGCCTCGGAGAGCACGTTAAGTTGTCGGTCCCGGTTATTATCAATAACAATAGTCGTTAACTCTTGATAAGTAATTTGCTCTTATCCAATGGAGTTACTGGTTCGCCCTTAGGGTTACGGAGGTCAGATGGCAATCGCTCTTTGTAAAATCTAGTAACCTGTCAAAGCCGGATAAGAATATTAAGCAGACCCTGGGTAGATAAAATACCACGAAAAATGTTGGTAAGAAGAAGAATAAAAAAGTAATTACTTGTACTGAATTTTTTAAAGGATAGAAAGTATAACTTGGCGCCAGTAACGTTTTAATTATCATTAACTTATTTAAATTGGACAAACCTTTTAACAGATTACAATTAAACTCAATTTGCATAACCTCATCCTTTAAGCGAAACGACAATAGTTCTTTAGTACCCAGGCGTTTCTCGGGCATTTCATTCAAAAGAACATTGTACTACAGGGTCTTTTTACGGCCATTGTCTGAATCTGCTTTGAACCACGACGGTCGCGGTGTTGGATTCCCTCTCGGAACAGATGTTTGGTATAAATATCTGTTTTGTTTTGGGCGTAGGTGCTTGTAGGTTTGTGGAGGTGACAATGTGGCGGAGAAATGTATCCAACACGAAGGGATGGTCCTCCGACCAGGCGGGCGATATTGCATGACCAAAGCACTGGGCCGAAGCCCAACGACTTACGTTGGAAAGTTTTTTTTTTTTTTTTTATATGTTAGAAGTTGGCAAACAAGCATACGGCCCACCTGGTGGTAAGTGGCTGCCGCAGCCTATGAGCGCTTGCAGCACCATTAGTAGGTGCCACTCACGCGTTGCCAACCTCGAGATATTAGTTCTTAAATCTCGTTCGCCCAGTAATTTCACTGGCGTACAATGCCCTTCAAACCGGAACACAGTAGTGCCTAAACACTACTATTTGGCGGCAGAATATTGGACACTGCGGTGGTACCTACCTAGCCGGCCTCTTGCAACAAAAACCTACCACCAGTGTGACTGACTGCACTGGTGGAATAATCTCTGTTGTGACAGAGATTATCCCAACAGCGGGCGATGGGGTCGTCACATCCCGACGCCTTTAAAAAAGTTGTATATATACCTCAAGTGGGTAGGAAACTTTGATAGCGCGATTTAGGATCGTGACGTTCTTTGGTCGTCCATATCGTTGCGTAGTATGCCTGTAGGTGTCGTTGTAGCTTGATGCGACATTGTGACAGTTTTGTCTTTCTATCGCGTTACGTCATGTTGCGAGTAGATGTCGCTACATCAATCCCCTCCCGTATCCACCGTGCCTTAGGGAGCGATCCCGGTTGTTATCAAACATCTGATAATAATCTTAACCTTATTATAAGTAATTTACTTTTATCCTATGGCTAGGGAGGTTAGATGGCAATCTCTGTATAAAAAAATAGTAACCTCAGGGTATGGGTGGGATGGTTTTGCCAGGGCGTATTGGTTGTTTGGGCAAGCGACCCCATAACGTTCCACTATGGCAATGAGGGTTCCGCGGAGTTTCAGTGGGTATTGCCGCTTGATTGACGGGTGGCTGATTCCCACACTACCACTGCCAAGTGTACTTGACGAGTACACTATGTGCAGTGTTCGAAAATGCGTATCTCAGCGGGAAATGGTACTAAATATCAAAATATACAAACTATCGCATTTGACGGCGAAAGCGTCGGTGTAAGAAAGACGGGGATATTATGCGCTAGCGGCACATACACCAGGCGAAACAACACCTGGCTCGATACTATAAAAGTCAATACGCCATTGTATCGGCACGCATTTTTTCCGGATGCGTCGTGGTGGATGGACCGCTGTCTCACCGAACTGTCACTGCTATTAGTTGGTATTTACCACTAATTGCTAGTCTGTAAGATATAATCTTAGATAATCATCTGAGATTAAGTCTAAGATTATTCTTGCCTAGCCGTCATTGTAAACTATACTTTTTACCTACTATAATGTTCTGACAATTATAATAGATTAATTATAATTAATTAACATATATTTGTAATTGAAGCATTTTCATTTCTGATGTCCCTATTTATCCGACATATTTATAATATTAATAGGATTACAAACTTGTTTGAAACTATGTAAGTTTGAGTTGAATAGTTTTCGGTTAAAACATTTTCAACTTCGTTTCGAAATGTGTTGCATAAACTGCTTTGAACTTCATCCGAGTTTTTAAAGTGTTAAGTGGTCTGACAGAACGCTGATGGAGGTTGTGTTTCAAGGCAAGTGTTATCAAAATCAAGTGTTTATTTTGTATATTACAAAATCTTATGTTTTAGAATAATCTTGATAATAAAAATAAAAAACGCTTCAAGATTCTTAAATCAAGTAAAATCATAATTAATTCATAAGTGTACTTTTTAACAATTAATTCATAAGTGTACTTTTACATTAATTCATAAGTGTGTTTTTAGACCTAGCTGATAATATAACTGAAGAGCTGATCCCGCGGCTTCGCTGGTGTCTATCAACCAACCACATCTTATAACTCGGCCTATAAATATCGTATCATGATGTTATGTAGCCTATAGTCTTCTTCAAGATCTTTGCTATCAAATAAAAAAAAAACAAATTCAAGAATTAGTAGTAGATCAGCGATTAGAGAAGAAGGAAAGAGAGGAAATAGTTCGAGAATTTTTGCCTCGGGAGGCTCGGGATACTAATTTAAGCGCAATCTCTAAATGAATGTTTTTTTTTTTATGTTGGCAAACAAGCATACGGCCCACCTGATGGTAAGTGGTTGCCGCAGCCTATGAGCGCCTATGAGCAGCACCATTAGTAGGTGCCACTTACGCGTTGCCAACCTCGAGATATTAGTTCTGAAATCTCGTCCGCCCAGTAATTTCACTACAGTACAGTGCCTTTCTAACCGGAACACAGTAATGCCTAAGCACTACTATTTGGCGGCTGAATATTTGACACTGCGGTGGTACCTACATAGCCGTAGCCGGCCTCTTGCAATAAAAGACCTACCACCAGTGTGACTGATTGCACATCCCAACGCAGTTAAAATTTATACAGTTCATACAGAAGAAAGCTACGTAAAAATATCTTTATTCTGACGATGATTTATTTATTAAATGTATGGGACATTTAATAAATAAAATTTCTTTGTGCTCTCTATGAGTTTATATTATATTTTATTATATAACTTGATGAACTATGAAAACTTTTATTAAATAGATTATATTATCTATTACCGTTCTAATATGATAGAAGCTATTAGAATATATATATTTTTAATGTTTTAGTAAAAATTTTAAACGAAATTCCGTTGTTATATTGCATATAACTAGGATAGGCGGAGATTAATGTTTATTGAACTGAAACAAAAGGTTGACCGAAAAAAAGTAGCTATAAATTTTTGCAATAAATTTAACCGCAGCAACGAAATACATTGCCAACTACACGGTCAGTGTATACATATCTCCATTTATACAAGGAAGTTTTGACCAGCAAGGACTAATAAGGAGGAGTTTATTAACAAAGATTCTAGATAGATAGATAGATAAAAAGCTTTATTGCACATAAAACAAAACAAAATAATGTAAACAATTTAACAAAGGCTAGTTTCTGTTGTGCAAAGGCTGCTTTATTGTTACAAGCAATCTCTTAATGACAACCAACAGACAGATTATAATTATATACAAAGACAATAATTCTTTTGTGTATGTTATGCGCTTAAATGAGTTATTAATTTCTGGGGAAAGTGTACGTTTACTTGGTGTTTTTGGAACGAAGTTCCTTATCGCGCGTTGTGAAAGGGGGCTAGACGGAAAAATTCTTACGAAAAGTTGTCACGACACTTTTTGCTATAGTAAGCTATTGTAAGCTGTGCGGCGTCGCATGTTTCTCTGTCAGTCTCTCTCTCTCTTATAGAAAGCAAGCCAGATATTTTCATTTCTATTTCGCATTGAACAGTGTGGTGTCGCGACGATTATTTTTGTTGAGTGTATACAGGTTTTTTGTAAATAATAAATAATGTTAATAATAAAAAAGATATTATTATAACTTAAAAAAATAAAATTTTATTACAATTCTTTCACTCATTTTTAATAGATTTTATATTGATCAAGAACAGAACTAGTAACCTGAAGTTATGGCCACATTGTTACCACTTGGTTTATCCATGACCTATCTCTACTTTATAGTTTTTCTTAAGTCATGACGGTTAACAAACAAGCATACGTTCCACCTGAGAGAGGGAACAGAGGGGGTGGAGATAGGGCATCCAGTGCTCTCATTCATTGCACGAAACGAAACAGTCTTACTTTAGCAAATTTTCTGTGAGCGCTTAGTACTTCTCCGTTCGACACATTGGTGCTGGGACGAGCATGGTTCTCTTACTGCTATACTTTATTTATTTTAATTTCTTATAAGTCTTTTTTCCCTCCATTTGGCTATTTTAGTCAACATGCTTGTACTAGTACTGCAAGCGTTCATAGATAACAGTTTTTTTTATATTACAAGTTGGCAAACAAGCATACGGCCCACCAGATGGCAAGTGGGCGCCGTAGCCTATGAGCCCTTGCAGCACCATTAGTAGATGCCACTCACGCGTTGCCAACCTCGAGATATTAGTTCTTAAATCTTTTCTGCCTAGTAATATCACTAGCGTACAGTGCCCTTCAAACCGGAACCTAGCCTACCGTACGTACCTAGCCGGTCTCTTGCAACAAAAGACCTAACACCAGTGTGACTGATTGCACTGATGGAATAATCTCTGCTGTGACAGAGGTTATCCCAACAGCTGGCGAAGGGGTCATCACATCCCGACGCCGGGAAAACAGTGCTCGCCTTCCATCAGAAGAACCATTTCATCGTTTCTTACTGCAGTATTACTATCAAAGAATGTATGCTTTTAGTTGATGCTAATCCTTACAACCGCGATAGACAGTGGATTAAGATCATAATCCTACTCGTAACAGCAAAGGAAACCTTTGAACAGTTCTGGCACATCAACGCTACTTTATTATGTATGTTGTATAAGGCTTTTGTAATCTATACTTCTATACTAATGTTATCAAAAAGTAAAGTTTGTGAGATTGTAGATCTACAGATTACCCCATCTGCAGATCTACTGAACCGATTTTTAAATGTCTTTTCCTGGCGACGACGACGACGACGACGACGACGTTGTGGTGCAGCGAATATGTTTGTATTGACCATGCACGCATATTTTCCGGTCTGGGTGTATTTGTCCTTGTCATTGTGTATGTTTCCGGACCCCGACACAGGATATAACTATCCTAATGGGGGACGTTGAGTGTGTAGCGTTTTCCTTATAAAGCCATGTTATTTGTGGGTGTCATAGGCTATATATTAACCCGAAAAATTAAAAGACTTTTTCGTGGTAGTTGGATTTGCCAATTTGAACGGTCGAAATAAAAACGTTTCTTACAAACGATGCCTTAACATTGAGGAATATATGTATGATTAATTTCTAAAGAAAAGTTGTAGAGATTGATAATGCCTACAAAGAAGTCTGTGACAGCATATGTCTAGCTTTTATATTGAAGTCACAAATAGTAGTTATATATTTAGAAAATAAGCACTCAGTACTACCGAACCACACTCCAATTTTTTTTTAAAATAATAAATAATTAATAAACGCTACAAACTCAACGGCTCCCATAGTACGATAGTTATATCCTGTATCGGAAGTCCGGAAACACATACAAAGACACCGACAAATACACCCAGACCGGAAAGTGCTATCTGAATGCAGTGCATGTTATATGTGGACAAACATATAATGTCCGAGCGAGAATCGAACCCGCGACCTGTGGCGTTTAAGGCAGGTTGGCTACCGCTGCGCCACAAATGATTACCGCCCAACGAAATGGGCACGGTGTCACCTATGGACTTACAAATATTTTTTTTTTAAATGTTGATTGAATTATGGTTACACATAAACAAACGGACCTAAGTCTGTTAGGCAGTGTCCCTAAACTTTCAAGGTCGGTCAACATATTGTTACGGAGAACCTTATTACGAAACCTAGTGACCTCGGCTATCCTTCTAGACAACGGTTGACCAGTGATTTGAATCTGTGATTTGTGAAGATCTGTTCTGTGACCTTGAAGATCTTATTAAAGTCTCATTTAGAGCCATTGGTGTTCCAAATCTTTAAATTCAAGCACGTAACAATATTTAGTATTAAATAATAATAGAGGTTTTCTGACCACTTCACCGAGAAAGTTTGTTTTAACTCTTTGAGCCCACATACATAATTATAACCAACAAAACATACCAGAATTTATAACAAGAGTCAGTAAAAATATTTAGCAAAGAATTACGATTTTCAGATTAGTTCAGCGATAGGTCAAAAAAACACAGCTTACACAAATTATAGTTTATTAATATTCTTCAAACTTACCGACTGCGCCAATTATGTACGACGGCAGCGATAATAGTTCACACGCACTGACTCGACTATCCTACCGACTGCGCCAATTACGATTTTCAGATTAGTTCAGCGATAGGTTAAAAAACACAGCTTACACAAATTATAGTTTATTAATATTCTTCAACCTTACCGACTGCGCCAATTATTTACGACGGCAGCGATAATAGTTCACACGCACTGACTCGACTATCCTACCGACTGCGCCAATTACGATTTTCAGATTAGTTCAGCGATAGGTTAAAAAACACAGCTTACACAAATTATAGTTTATTAATATTCTTCAATTTTATTACTTAATTGCTACAAAATGACCGGTCGCACCGAAGTAAGGCTAGCGAGCAAGTATCCGGATTGCGTTTTGATCTGTGGGAATCGACTCGTGGCTTCGAGTGCAGGGATGGACTCGTAACAAAAGCAATTGTTGTTATTTTTAATAGGTCTTCTTCTTCCTAGCATTATTCCCGGTATTTACCCAGGGTGTGCTTATACTCTTATCCTAATTTAACGGGTTACTAATTTTTACACAGACCGATTGCCATCTGACCCCCACAACCCAAAGGGTGAACCAGTAACTCATTAGAACACAGCAAATTGTCTATTAATAGATAACGACTATTATCAGATGTTATGATAACAACCGTTACC
Source organism: Hestina assimilis (assembly GCA_023373885.1). Taxonomy (NCBI): domain Eukaryota; kingdom Metazoa; phylum Arthropoda; class Insecta; order Lepidoptera; family Nymphalidae; genus Hestina; species Hestina assimilis. The sequence continues at coordinate 13,761,325 of CM041746.1, read as the reverse complement.
GACAGCTTAATGTGCTCTCCGAGGCATGGTGGGGAGGATAAACGCAAAGACCGCAACAGATATTTACAATAAGAAACGGTTCCGAGCGGGTATCGAACCTATGATATTGAAGGCTCAAAGATAGCTTACTAGCCGTACGTCAACGTCTCTAATTTTCACAGAACTTAATTTATATAACGCCGGCTTAGCGCGAATCGCTCTTATGTAATTTCAACAGTAAACTTTATCGTTTTGTATTTTTATTTTAAAATGGAACAAAACATTTATATACATTAAATTTAGTCGTCCCGAGTAACCCTCCTTCGAGAAAATTGTCGAACCCGCTTTCGTTTCTCTTATTCGTCAAACGTCGAATGATTTTCCCTAAAGTCGAACAATTTACGGGGCTAAGCAATTTTCTAAGAAGCCATTACAAAAAAAATATTCTTAGAGAATTCTCTGAAAAATACCCAGCGATAAAAAAGTTATTACATGCTCTTTTACTAACAGTAGTATTATTTGATGTTAATTGAAAAACACCCTTTTAGCTAATTGCTTTAACATCATAAGAATCATTGTTATTGTTCCGTTATAAATAAACGCTCCACCCTCAACGGCCCCCATTAGGATAGGTATAAGGACAAATACAGGAAGTTAATTCAAACATATGCTCCAAGCGGGAGTCGAACCCGCGAACTGTGGCGTTTAAGGCAGTTTCGCTAGCGCTGCGCCACAACGTTGTTAAATGTTTTTGACTTCCTTATATTAAATCTGGGATAGTCTCTGTCACAGTAGAGATAATTCCACCAGGGCAATCAGTAACACTGATGGTAGGTCTTTCGTTGCAAGAGGCCTAGGTAAGCACCACAGTAGTGTCTAATATTCTACCGCTAAGCAGTAGTGTCTTTGGCGTTAATGTGTTTCAATTTGAAGGCTACTGTAGGCTAGTGAAATTAGTGGGCAAAGAAGATTTACAAACTAGTATCTCAAGGTTGGCAACGCGTGAGTAATACCTACAAATGGTGTTGAACGTTCTCGTAGGCTACGACAACCGCTTACCATTAGGTGTGCCGTATTCTTGCTTGCCAACTTATTAACATAAAAAGTTGTGATACGAATTGCTAAATAAACTGACAATGAACAACTTGTAAATCGAAAATGTGGCTAACAATATTATTATACATAGTAATAATAATTTTAAAGGCGTCGGGATGTGACGACCCCATCGCCCGCCGTTGGGATAGCCTCTGTCACAACAGAGATTATTCCACCAGTACAATCAGTCACACTGGTGGTAGGTCTTTTGTTGCAAGAGGTCGGCTAGGTAGGTACCACCGCAGTGTCCAATATTCTGCCGCCAAATAGTAGTGCTTAGGCACTACTGTGTTCCAGTTTGAAGGGCATTGTACGCTAGTGAAATTACTGGGCGAACGAGATTTAAGAACTAATATCTCGAGGTTGGCAACGCGCGAATGGCACCTACTAATGGTGCAAGCGCTCATAGGCTGCGGCAGCCACTTACCATCAGGTGGGCCGTATGCTTGTTTGCCAATTTCTAACATAAAAAAAAATATATTTTCCCCAAAATGTAATGTTTTGTAACCACAATGGCCAGATTATTATTGATTACTAGCGGGCCCGGCAGACGTTGTCCTGCCCCGAAAGAAATCTGGGACCCGATAGCAGCACCCTCTACCTGGTGAAAGTTTTTGATTGACTATTAAGGATATTAAAAAGCAGGGGTTGATTATTAAAAAGTGAAAATTTTGGGTCGTATGTATTTTTCAATGCCACATAATAAATAAATAAAAATTAAAAATTTTATCCAAAAAATAAAAAAAAAAATTTCGGGGTGGACACCCCTTATCACTAAGGGGTTTGAAAAATAGATAGTAGCCGATTCTCAGACTTACTGAATATGCATAAAAAATTGATAAGAATCGGTCAAGCCGTTTCGGAGGAGTATGGGAACGAACATTGTGACACGACAATTTTATATATTAGATTTAAGAGTATTTTAGATTTTACCGGAAAAAAGGATATATAAAATAATCTAATTTTGTGTCACGATAAACGATATGTTTTTTAAATAAAAGTTCCTAATTCTGTTATTGTGTTCTTGAACTTCTTGTAGTACCAGTTTTGTTTCTTATAACGCTGTTTTTGGGTAATTCAAGTACAAACTTTTTATCACGTTTTGTAGTGTCTCGTTTATGGACCTATTTCTTAGTGTTGTTATTTTTCTATTTATTAACAAAGTGATAGAAGAAAATAAAACAATTTTCTTTCCAAACACCATAATCGTCTCGTCTATCAATATTTTATATATTTTTCTTTTATTGAACAATAAAAATTTTATTGAACTGTTACATTTTGCTTCTTCAAAATAGTTATGCAACGAAGCACTAGCGTTATTATCGTACAAATTAATGTTCTGAGATAAAATGTAATCATTTTATTGCCAAATTCGTTCAGTAGTTTTTACGAGAAAGACTAAAAAATATCCATCTATCCATCTTAATATATCATAACTCTATTCTCACAAACTTTCATGTCTATAATATTAGTATAGTAATTATTGTTTTGTATGAGAGTAGTCAAACCGGTCGAGCCGCCCGTCCTTAGAAGGCGCATAAATTGTATTGCTAGCAGCTTCCTTTTAATCCCTAAAACATTGACCAAACCAAGGTTCAAAGTTAGTTTTATAGCTAAAGATAACATCAATTCCACTTCACACAGTCATTAACCTAATTCAAACTATCAACAGTGACAAAGATCTAAACACATACTCCACACCCCGATCTTAGTATGCATAAGTTTTCATTGTTCAGTAACTCAATTAGATAGGACCCTAGAGGGTATAGTTTCGTTGCACCCGAGCCTTTCCGATTACAGCCGAAGTTAAACTTGTGCATTTGTTCTGGGGATCGCGCAGTTTGCCCTCGACTGTCGTGGCGTGAGGACGTATCGGAGTTCTCCGGCCATTCTTCTTACGCGACTGTGATTGTGAAATGAGCGTGTGTCTACCCGTGAATAAATGGTTTTCAATAACGTATGAGTGTTTTCTTTAGAAAGTGATACGTGGGATTTTATTCAGGTTCGTAGATTTATCTTCATGTAAATTTTTACGATTTTTGTTTTTTTAAGTCTATTAATTTTAATTCGTTTATTTTTATTGTGAATTTAAAGTTAGTCTTACTTTTAATTTGAATTGTATTATTATTTTTAATCTATTGTTAAGTCTAAGGGATTAATGCGTGTTGGTATCTGATTTAAAAAAAATTGTGTCTTTTTCACTGCTGTTGAGTAATCATATTGAATGTGATTAAAAATATAGTTTTTTACTGATTACTTTTTATGAAGCGGATTTTAAAAACGGATACGTTGAATATTTCTTTGTGAATTTTTAATTGTGACCCGTAGCCTAATTGTATATTAAGTTCTTACAGTTCTTGAAAAAAAAAACCTATTTTTTTAGGTTTCATAAGACCAAAATTTACGAACATTTTAAAAGTTTTTGTTACTAATTATGGTGAATAAGTAGTTCAAGAAAGAATTCTCGTGTTCGATGTTAGTTCGTGACAAATTATTATAAATATGAAGGTTAATCGGGTTACGGATATTTGTTACGGCCTTAATAACACCCTGACACGTTTACCGTAGGTAACCATTAGGTGTTAAGTATATACTATCAATATAAAATGTATAAAAAGCGATAAAATTATGTTCATATCGACGAAAGAATGTCGTAGAGTGTCTACAGTGTAGTGTTAATCTAATGTACTACGTCGTAGATGCTCTACGAAATTGTAGAACACAGATTTCTTTATAAAGATAAAATAATAAAAACAAATGATTACTAAAAGATGATTTTTAATTATAATATATTATAAAAAAAAATATTACATGCACTTAAAAAATCAGAGGTGCTTGCCCTGGAGAAACCGCGACCTTTAATAAAGTTTACGTTTTTTGTTCACTGGGATATCTCGGCATTTTTTTAAAGAACTGATCGTAAGAAATTTTATTTAATGTAATTATTTTTTATTTAATATAAGCAACGGCTTCTACAACTTCTACAAGGATAGGAGAGCTGTATAATTATAATAATCAACTTTGAATAACAAAAATTAAAGGCTTATCTTAAAATATTCCCCTGTTGTTCTCAGAATGGAAACCTTTATAATAATACTACCTATGTCAGTGACTTTGCTTGCATGATCTACATAATTATTATTTAGTTTTTTTTTTTACTACACATAACTCTATTTACTTTTCTAAAAGAAATGCTAAGCTAATCCACATAACATCAGTCAACAACCAGTGAAAGTCCTGTAATAATTGGTGTACCTGTTCCGAAGATTAGCTTGAACAAACAGACAGGAAGACAACAATTTTAAAAATTGATTTTTCATCACACGATTGATTCATTGATTCAATGGTTTTTAGTTATACCAGACGCTCATAGCAGAGTGCACCCACTGATCGGTACACTATAGGTGCGGTCAGTCACTAGATAGGTGATCGCATAGTGGTATTTTAACTGAGCGTCTCCGTGCTTCGGCGGGCACGTAAAAAGTCCGTCCCAGCTGTTGCCAATTTGGCAACAGTCGAAAAGTCAAGTCAGAGGCCTACGGGCCACCTGAACAACCCTGACACTAGGTTGGCCACTCACCACTCGATAAGAAGAAGAAGTTATACCAGACTGAACTGATCATTACGCCAATGTCATGTCATTTTTTTTTTTTTTTATGTTAGAAGTTGGCATACAAGCATACGGCCCACCTGATGGTAAGTGGCTGCCGCAGCCTATGAGCGCTTGCAGCACCATTAGTAGGTGCCACTCGCGCGTTGCCAACCTCGAGATATTAGTTCTTAAATCTCGTTCGCCCAGTAATTTCACTAGCGTACAATGCCCTTCAAACCGGAACACAGTAGTGCCTAAGCACTACTATTTGGGGGCAGAATATTGGACATTGCGGTGGTACCTACCTAGCCGGCCTCTTGCAACAAAAGACCTACCACCAGTAATGATCATATTAAATAAAAGCTGTTATTTTAACATTACAAACAGACACTTGAATTTTATTTATTTGTATAGAAATGTACCTTTACCTCGTATTCGTAGCCTTTATTATGGACACCCTGTCCAATTAACTTGGATGAAGCCTTCCTGTCCCGCGGGGCTTATTTTCATAAGCGGTTGTTTAACTTGCCTTTTTGGGGCTATATAAAGGTTACCCGTTTTAGTTAATTTTAATCTATATTGGATGTAATTTAAAATTTATTTTATAGCATCCACAAAGTACTTAATATTAATTGAAATTTTAATTTTACTGATACATTATTTTAAAATAGGTTGAATGTTGTAATTTCGATTTTGTACTAAGCTCTTTAATATTTATGATACTCAAACTACAAACTTATGCAAGCAATTATGCGGAGTGAGGTACTAGTCCAATTTCTAGGCCACTTCTGCGTTGTTACTAAAAATAAAATGAAAAATTAGCATCTGTCTGTTGTGTCGTCAATGCCATATCATGGTTTATGTTTCTTACCGATCCACACTTGTTGGAACTCTCACTAAATCGGTTTAAAGACATTTATTTCTCACGAAGAACATACTGTTCACTTATACAGAGATTAAAAAACAAACATTTTAAGGATGTACACAGAAGCATGCATTATATAAATTAAAGTTTTTATATATTTTAACATTACACTATTAAACTATTGCAGTTAAATGATTTAACCTAACCTTACTTCTATAACTTATAGTATTTTATTAGTATAAAGTAATTTGGCTATACTATACAATATTTTTAGCAATGTGTATCTTGAGTTTTTAATCATTGGGCTATTGTCGTACCCACTCCTAGAGCAAGCTTGAAGTTTATATTGCTTATGATTATTTGGAGGTGTGATAGAAATATTAGTAATGCCTTGCTTGAAATAGTATTGCGAATATTCTTCCTAAAAAATACAAATACGCATAGAAATATATAGAAATTAATAATTAATTATTTAGTTCATTTGATTTGTCTTTAGAAAATTTGATTCTGTCTCTTTCTTGACTACGTTGTGGCGCAGCGGTAGCGAACCTGCCTTAAACGCCACAGGTCGCGGGTTCGATTCCCGCTCGGAGCATAATATGTTTGTATTGACCATGCAAGCATATTTTCCGGTCTGGGTGTATTTGTCCTTGTCATTGTGAATGTTTCCGGACCCCCGACACAGGATATTAGTATCCTAATGGGGGCCGTTGAGTGTGTAGCGTTTATTTATTTATTTCTTTCTTATGTTCCTCTTGACTCCTATTACGGCATAAGCATGTAACACCACAACTGTTTTAAGCGTTTATAACTTATTAACTTCAGTCTGACGTACATTTGCTTCCCGCCATCTTTGTATAAAAAGTCAAAGTAAAACAAAAGTTTTCGCAAAAAACGTAGCTAAGTATGTCGTGATAAATTTTGTGTACAGTTGTCAGAGAAGTCCGCGTGATTTATGAGTACTGCCGGTTACAAATCATAATTTTTATGATATTTGAAAGCAAGAAAAAGTATCTTGTAAAAAAGATAAAATGTTTTTACTTTGTCCTTTTTTCTTTATGTTGCCTTAATTGAAATTGTTTAGTTTTCGTGAATTTGGTTGGTACTTTATATATGTTTCGATGTCTGGAAATCCACAACAGCGCGATTTAGAAGACATTTTCTTCCTCGCACAACCACTCTGTGGAACCAACTTCCGCCGGCGGTCTTTCCGAACCGATACGACTTGGGAACCTTCAAGAGAAGAGCCTATTCTTTCCTTAAAGGTCGGCAACGCGCCTGCATGCCTTCTGGTGTTGCAGATGTTCATGGGCGGCGGTGATCACTTAACATCAGGTGAGCCTCCTGCCCGTTTGCCCCTCTTACATAAAAAAAAAAAAATGTTTACAAAGTGCTTATATCTAATTTTGCAGTTGGTTTTTATATGTATATATTTTTTTCCTTTGTTAAACTGATACAATAAATAAAATTTAAGTGTCTGCTTGTAATTTTAAATTATTCGCTTTTCACTTTTTATATAAGTATATATGGTTCTTACATAAAAAATAATTGTCTGTCTGTTTGTTCCGGCTAATCTCTGAAACCGCTGGACTGATTTTAACAGGACTTTCATTGGCAGATAGCTGTTATTATACTATTTACTAGGTGACTTTTATTTTTAAAAAAACATTATTAAGGTTCCGTGCAGTGAAAAAATCGATACAACACGCAAGTGGAGCCGTGGTTCCAGCTAGTATATTAATATATCTGTTAGTGAATTTGTACGAAGCTTTTTTTATCTTTTGTCAATGAAATAAATTTTCCCATCGCCGATTCTCAAAGAGGCTGATTTATTTTTGTATAAATATACTGCTACCTTCATCTTCATCCTAGCATTATACCCGGTATTTTATGTACCCAGGGTCTGCTTATTACTCTTATCCGGATTTGACAGGTTACTAGTTTTTACACAGAGCGATTGCCATCTGACCTCCGCAACCCTAAGGGCGAACCGGTAACTCATTGGATAAGAGCAATTTATTATCAAGAGTTAACGATTATTATCCGATGATTTTGATAATAACCAGGACTGACAGCTTAACGTGCTCTCCGAGGCACGTTGGGGAGACCCACACGGACAAACGCCCAGACCGGGACAGAAATTTTTAACAAACATCTGCCCGAGCGGGAATTAAACCCGCAACCGTCGAGACTAAAGGCAGACTCGCTACCCACAACGCCACAACGGTGTCTGTCTGTCAGTTTTAAATAAAAAACGAAGATCATTTTCATGGAAATATCTCGATTTAATTACAAAGGCTATTGTTTCACAATGGCCAAAGATATCGCGTAACATACACACAATTTTCAACCGAATTTAAAAATCTTTCTTCATTGTTCCAAAATATGATTTTTTTATTACCGGAACTAAAAACTTATCCTTTATTTGGGTTTCACTTCTAAGAAAACAACATTTTTGTTTTTATACTACGCGATTACCGAGACTTAATTACGATTACTTGTGAACCAAATTTGATGATTCTTTTTTGCAACTGGAGTAGTTCTAAAGAAAGTTTGTAATGTAGAAATATATATGCCAAATAGTAGTGCTTAGGCACTACTGTGTTCCGGTTTGAAGGGCATTGTACGCTAGTGAAATTACTGGGCGAACGAGATTTAAGAACTAATATCTCGAGGCCAACCTCGAGATATTAGTTCTTAAATCTCGTTCGCCCAGTAATTTCACTAGCGTACGCGTTGCCAACAACGCGTGAGTGGCACCTACTAATGGTGCTGCAAGCGCTCATAGGCTACGGCATCCACTTACCATCAGGTGGGCCGTATGCTTGTTTGCCAACTTCTAACATAAAAAAAAAATAGAAGAGCATAACTGATACGAGTTTATAAACGCATCAATACTCGCACACGCTGCGCGTATGTTAAAACACGCGCCTATCTGTACACATGTTTACGCGCTTCGCGCCTTATACGCTTGCACACGTATATTATAATATCTCTTCCTCATAGGCCTGTTTTGATTTTGACAATGCAAGATTAATAAATTCCCTGTATTAAAGATAATGTTACCGATTATACGATGCCAGTTTTTAGGGTTCCGTAGCCAAATGACAAAAACGGAACCCTTATAGTTTCGTCATTACTCAGAGACTTTTGGCTCTTTCTATACGAAATTTATTAAACAGGTATATTCTATAACCCCTACACGATATTATAATGATATCCCAAAATATATAAAATTTAAGGGTAGCAGTCCATACCTGAGAGTTGAAATTATAAATTTCAAGGTATGGCAACGTGTGAGGTATCTTTGGATAGATTTTTCAAAATAATAAGAAGATTTGATATTGATTTTATGAATAAGTCAGTAGTTGTTTTTCCTCAAGAATTTTCATCATCACGCTGCGGAACCCTTTAGGTTCTACTGTGCGTGGTCCACAACGCACTTGACTGCTAGTTGTTATAATGTTAGTATTACCACGATATAAACAGTCAAAGTAATACAAGAATTCTACGAAGTATTTAAACGGTTCCTTGGAAATATTTATTCCGAGAAACTTACAAACGTTTGTGAATTTTGGCATAATGGTGTTATAGTCGGGTTTCTGTGACCTACATGCACCTTTGACTTAAACTGAAACTTTAATTTTATATATGTATGCAGTAAGCGTACTGGGATTTTCTTCAATTAAATTTGAAAATAATATAAAGAATTGAAAATTATACTTATATGCGTTGCATAAATTTTAGTATTAGAGCCATGCCTCTCCTTCGACAACGTTGTGGCGTTGTGAGTAGCGAGTCTGCCTTTAGTCTCGACGGTTGCGGGTTCGATTCCCGCTCGGGCAGATGTTTGTTAAAATTTCTGTCTCGGACTGGGCGTTTGTCCGTGTGGGTCTCCCAATCGTACCGCGGAGAGCACGTTAAGCTGTCGGTTCCGGTTATTATCAATAACATCTGATAACAATTGTTAACTCTTGATAAGTAAATTGCTCTTATCCAATGAGTTACTGGTTCGCCCTTAGGGTCGCGGAGGTCAGATGGCAATCGTTCCGTGTAAAAACTAGTAACCTGTCAAATCCGGATAAGAGTAATAAACAGACCCTGGGTACATAAAATACCGGGAATAATGCTAGGGTGAAGAAGAGAGCCATGCTTCTCCAAGCACAAATGGGCCAGCTCAACCGGTAACGTAAGAGAGTATGTGCGATGAGTGAGAGCGCCGGAGGCCCAATCTCCCACTCCCTCTGTTCCTTGTCTTTTTACCCTTCACATCTCTTCCCTCCTATTCCTTAGGCTGGAAACGTGCATGAGATACTTCAAGTATCACAAGCGTTCATGGGTTGTGATCACTGCTTACCATCAGGCGGATCGTATGCTTGTTTGCAAACCATCATGATATAAAAAAACGTTCCAAATACTTTTCATCAGATTCGTTTCAAAACAACAGGAACCCGCATTACACTTTTATGTTGATTTTTGAATGCCGACAAATATTTATTCTATTCGTCGTTGAAAGGAAATATTTTTGGAAGAGTTTATTTCAGATATTTTGGCAAGATAAAAATATGATCGCAAAATATACCATTTGCTTGGATTTTTATACAATCAGACATCCTTTTCTATGAGTTAGTCTAAGAAAATTCACCGTTTCCCGAAGCCGTTATTTAGATTCAAGAAGTGCACACTTGTTTGCCTTAGCACCACGATAAAAATATCTAGAGACTTTCGCCTAAATCTAAAAGGGTCGTAGTGCTAAGCAGTTTTTCACCCGTAACCATTACGGGGAAAATTTTCACACAAAAAGCGCCTGTGACGCGACAAAAAAGTAAATTTGATGAAGGTCGAGTGGGAAATTGAATGAAATCGTTATTACAATGTTATTTTTAATATCTTTCCTTGAAGCTTATGCTTGATTTAAAACGTGAAAACCATATTAACTTTTACATATGGACTGAGAGCAGATACCAGAGCATATTATGTATATACTAATACGTTTACAGAGAAATTGGTAAAATCGCTGGTCAAGTATGTAGTTGAATACACGCAGCGGAAACTAAAGGTTTCTGCAGCTTAGCTTGGTTATTAACTAATTAAAATCACCACTAAAATAAGTTCTATATAATTTTTATGACTACTACTTACTTAATCAAGTTAAAATCAACCCCATTTATTATTTTTAAAGATCAATCCAAAGATACCTCACTCGTTGCCATATTATGCTATTTTGTTTGACCATCAGTTACATGAATAGACTGTTACTAATATTTTTTATATCAAATCAAATCAAAAATCAAAATTATTTTTATTCAAGTAGACTTTTAAAAAGTACTTTGAATAGTCAAGCGCTACCGACGGCTTGGAAGGTTGATTCTATCGAGAAGAACCGACAAGAAACTCGACAGTTACTCTTTTCAAATATATGTTTTTTACCATTGTATTTTTAATATAAAATTTGGTTCTTGAATGAGATCCAGCAATATTAAGAGTCCCAAGCATTTTTATCAGAAAAATATTCTTCTAACGAATAATAGGCTTTATTGATAAGTTTATTTTTTATGTAGATTTGGAACTTGCTTACTTCCAATAAGCAATCTGGAATTTTGTTAAAAATGCGAATACCTAGCCCTTTAAAAGAATTACTGACTTTACGCAGACGAAAGCTAGGATTACAAAGTTTATTTTTGTTTCTAGTGTTACCTGAATGTATATCACTATTTTTGCTAAAAGACTTTAAATTATTCCTAATATATATGATGTTTATAAATTATTTCACTACAAAATATAATGCGGTTCGTAGAATACACTTATTTACTTAATTTTATATAGATAGAGTCAATGTTCTCTCTGGATATAAACACGGACGGATAGACTGACGGACACGACGAGTTTCGATTTTGCCACTGGGCTACGGAATCCTTTAAGGGATACATACAAAAGCGTCTATTACTGTAAGTGCCGAAACAAAGAAAACAAAATCGAATTAGGCATTCTCAGAAATATCTTACGGCGGTAATAATGTTTATTTATTCAATACAATCAAGGGATAGATAAATAAAATTATGATAATTTAATTCATGAACATGTAAGCTGTTAAGGAATTACTCGTACCGTGGAAAAAATAAACACGAAATAAACGTTACGAGGCCGAGACACGCAGAACATTCTGCGCACGTGTAACTTTCGTATAACGTGAAATATATACTATGAAATAGTTTTTGTATTTACTCGTATTAATAATATGAAGGTGTTGCGTGCTTATCTGAATATAAAGTGGGTATCTTAATATCGAAATTGGTTACGTGAATATTTTACAAGGAACGAAGACATTTTTCTGCTACTCCAATCGCTTGGAGTTTTTGAAGTGAAACTTCTTTAGAATCGTTGTGATTTGAAATCGTGCAACGGAAAAAACGACATGTAAGAGACACAAATACAAAAATGATGTAGGAAGAATGAGGCAGAAATATACATACTATTTTATAATATCGGTCTCTCCTCTTTGCACCATGCTTTAGTGAGCCATAGTGAGAGAGCAAATGTCGGTGTGTATGTATATGTATATGTATGCGGCTGCGTGTTACAGCTTTTTAGTAAGAAGTCAGCGTGGTGTGTTATTATTTAACAGTGTTTGTGAATATTTTTATATCTTGTTACATATATTCATCTCATTCTTTTGTCGATTTACTAAAGTTTCACTTCTATCGTGTGTGAATCGCACACACACATTTTTTTTACTACATGTTAATCTCACTTAATTCTCGTTATGTGAATGTTCGTCGCGTTTTGTTGTCAGCCAGCGTATGACCGGTTTGCATCTTGCGGGTAGGCATGGGCAATTAGTGCAGGTCACCTTCTACAATGGTATTAGCCGCCTTCTCAAAGGTTACTTGGTTGGTTGATGTCATAAAAGTCAGACAATCCAAATTTTTTTAATTTTTATTTTAAATATTATAGGTTTAGAGTGTAAAGAATAGTTAGTCTATCCTTAAAACTAATAATATTTGACGATTTTTTTTGTTGGATATGGTTAAAATGGTTTAATGGTTTTAATGGGTTGGTTCCATAAATCCTTGGTTCTAGAAAGATGCAATCTGCAACAGAAAAACTAGGGGACGGGGGAGGCGTCTCCTGCATCCCCCTGTTTGAGAATGTCAAATTTTTGTGTGGCGCGGTGTCGATTTCTTCTTGTCATCTTGTTGTTTAGTGATGTTCGATCTCGTAAGATCCTATTAATGTTCGTTTTCGCACAGTGCTAGTGATGCCGGCTCTCCGGTTTCTTAGTCCCTTAACAGAGGCTTAGTTGATTTATGGGAATCCGTCTTTTGAAACACAAGAGATAGAGGTACCTCGTTTTTTATACATATTTTGTGTAGCGGGAAAATTCCAGAAATGTAGTAGAGTCCTTTAATCTTGATCGAATCGAAATCGAACCCACGATCATCGAGGCTCAAAGCAGGCTCACTATCACGCCACAATAGTCGTGATTATGTAATAAATAAAATGTGAATTGTAAGTCCAGTTAAAACGAACTACAAACATTATAATAATGTGTCATGATAACACGTAGTTTGCGCTTGAAAATAAATTATGTTAAATTTATTACTTCACCAGTAAATAACGTAGGCTTTTTAAATGCGAGAATGTTTGTATTTAGATCTACTTTTATACATTATCTGATGTAAAGACACCGATAATGAATCTTACGAATATCTGTTTCGGTGTGGGCGTTTGTGAAGCACCAACGCCCACAAGGACAAACGCCCACACCTTGCCTCGGAGAGCACATTAAATTATCGGTCCCGGTTGTTATCAAATAACAACTCTGGATAAGTAAATTGCTCTTATCTAATGAGTTACCGCTTCACCCTTACGGTTGCGGAGATCAGATGGCAATCGCTCTATAAATTAGTAACCTGTCAAATCCGGATAAGAGTAATAAGCAGACCCTGAGTAAATACTCGTATAATACTGGGAATAACGCTAGGTAGAAGAAGACATTATTTGATGTAATTGTATGAATCGCACCTTCAGCGTGTAGTTTCTGATCAATGCAACTATAGGCCAACTGTAGACCTTTTGCTGTTGACCCGGATGCTTTCTGGGAGAAGAACCGGGTCATGTAGAGTTCCGTGACAAGGTATCGACTTTTTACATTTAATTATTTGTCAAGGGGAGGAAATCTATGTTCCGCGGAACCTTTTCATGGAAAGGAATGGATTTTATTTATAAATCTCCGACTCATTAAATATCTCAATAAATTTAACCTATTATCTAACTCACAGTTTGGCTTCAGGCAAGGTGTCTGTACTGAAAATGCAGTAACTGCGCTTACTTCGTATATAGTTGATCATCTTGACTCTGGATCCAAATGCTTGACTGTATTTTTAGACATAAAAAAAGCATTTGATACCGTCTCTGTCCCAATCCTTGTAAATAAGTTGGAAAAATTCGGTATAAGAGACACTGCACTTAGCTTACTCAAAGATTACCTTTCTAATAGGAAGCAAAGGGTAAAAATAGGACAATACTCAAGTGATGACACAGATGTATCGTACGGAGTCCCGCAGGGTAGCGTGTTAGGACCTACCCTCTTTTTATTATATATAAATGCTCTTTGCAATATGGAACTAAAAATGCTAGGTTTTCTCATACGCTGATGACACTGCTGTAGTTTTTTCTGGTTCTACATGGCACGATGTCAAACTGAATGCAGAAGCAGGGATAGCCAGGGTGGCTGATTGGTTAAAAAACAATATGCTCTCACTTAACACTGCTAAGACAAACTACATGTGTTTTAGTATTAGTAACAGAACACAGCCAGCTGAAGATCTGAACCTAAAAATACATGCATGCGAAAACGCCCAAACTCAAAATTGTAGCTGCCCTTATATTACTAAGGTCACCGTGAATAAATACCTTGGTGTGTTGGTTGACCAAACACTGACATGGTATCCGCAACTTGAGCATGTGTCTAGTAAAATAAGGAAGTTTTGCTGGCTTTTCAAAACATTACGAAATGTTGCTCCAACTAGAATTAGGAGTTCTAATAACAATAACAGAAATCTCATGAATGAAATATATGTTGCTCTAGTTCAATCTGTACTGTTGTATTGTATTCCAATCTGGGGTGGTGCTGCAAAATCTAAATTTATTAATGTAGAACGAGCACAGAGAGCCTTAATAAAAATAATGTATTTTAAAAATAATAAATACTCCACTGAAAGCTTATACCAACTTAGTGATTTACTCTCAGTCAGAAAATTATTCATAACTCAAACTATACTCAGAAAACATAAATTACTGCCTTATGACAGTACATTAAAATCTAAAAGAAGAAAGAACATCGTTGCGCTAATTCTACATTCTAAAACAAAATTTGCTTGTAGGCAATTCAACAAACGCTCAGCACTACTATATAATAGAATCAACAAACACATATATATACATGACAAAAATGACTACGAGTGTAAAAAAACATAACTAACTGGATAAAGTCACTTAATTATGAGGAAACAGAGGCACTGCTGTTACATGATGAGTAGGCAAACTTTGTTTTGATATACCTTGTCTCACACAAACAAACACTCACATGCATGGATTTGGTCGCGCAAATACTTACACACAGGCACACACACAAGAACACGCACGCATACACACACACACACACACACACACACACACACACACACACACTTTCACACAAATCTAATCCACACACAAATCCTCACACACGCACTTAGACACAACTCAATTGGTAATAAGTAGTATATTTTCACAGTTAGTATATAATATAACAATTGTTATGGAAGAGCGGAGTCTCATAACACAGGCAATACTTGCTTAAAGTGAGGCTCCAAATACGAAATAATGTAATGTATGCTGATTGTGACAATAAAATTATTATTATTATTATTATTATTTTGCTTGCCAGTCTTTTATAGTATAGGGTTTTTACTTTTGATATATTAAGCATTTTTGAAAATTCAAACTACATAACTCTGTTGAGTATAATCAAATCACACTTATTTGGTATACAGATAGTGTAGAATCTGAGAAAGGGGTATAGGCACTTTTTAATGAGAAAAAAGGTTGAAAGGGAGGGTGAAAAGCTTAATGGAAGTGTGGTCAATTTTAAAGCTAGAAGCTTGAAACTATTTTTCAAGCTGTTGATTCGATATAAATAAATATAACATTCAAAGTGAAGCTGCGGCCAGAAGCTAGTGTAAAATAATTATGAAATACATTTAATTAATTCATGAAATTCACCAAGAAACGTATAAAGTAGTAGCTATGATAATCAAACATGCAAACAAATTTATTTCTATACTAAATATGAACCCGCAGTACATAACCACTGACACATGTTCCGGCGGCGATGTAGTGTGGGATATTCACTTATTTCCTTAACGTAACATTATTTATCTATTCCATTTTCTTATATATCTTTGAACTTACATAATATTATTGAAACGAAGTTTGGCTTACGGGTAGTACGATTTAGTAGAAATCGTTGTGCCGTGTATGTGTGAGTGTGTGTGTTGAGCCTACTACAAGAAAATGAGCACATCAGAAAGTAAATGCGCAGCCGGGTTCGCAACTCTTTCTCTCTCTCTCTCTCGTCTCTGTCTCTCGTATCTGTCTCTCTCTCTCTTTCCCTCTCTCTCTCTCGTCTCTGTCTCTCGTCTCTGTCACTCTCTCTTTCCCCCTCTCTCTCTCGTCTCTGTCTCTCTCTCTTTCCCCCTCTCTCTCTCTCGACTCTGTCTCTCTCTCTTTCCCTCTCTCTCTCTCTCGTCTCTGTCTGTCTCACAGTGTCTCGATTTTTATCATATACCTATCGAAATACACAGATTTCATTTCGAATTACATTCGGAGAAAAATGATAAGGAACGTTATCGTTCCTGACGGGGTCCACTAACCGCACAATTTTTTAACGTTATGCTCTGCTCATAGACGAGTGTACTCACTAGATGGGTGACCGCATAGTGGTGGTACCAACTGAGCGTATCCGCGCATGTAAAAAGCCGATCGCGGCTGTTATCAACTTGATAATAGTCCATGGATTCTTATTGCGATTTAATTGTCACGTAACAAAATTCCGAATGCTGTGTGTGTGCGTGTGTGTATCGAGCCGACTACAAGCAAATGAACACACGAGCAATTGACTGCACAGCCGGGTTTGCGACTCTCTCTCGTTTTCTGTGTCTCTCTCTATTTATTTATCATTTAAATTAACCTATTTAAATATACAGATTTATTTCGAATTACATTCTGAGTTGAAGAAAAACGGGGTCCCCGACCGTACAAATTTTTATAAAAAATTTATATTTATCGCTATTATTTATGACGAAACCATTTTAAACATGGTATTATTGGTCAGTTATAATTGAAGCTTAGAGGATCACATGAGAGAGTACGTCGCTGCGCAGACACAAATAGAGACAGACACGTTCACTAATTGCAATAACCTTTTTGTGAAAACGCTTGGCCACTATGTGGGTATTATCGTTTTTACGAACTTCAGATATAGGTTTGAATGTAGCATTATCTTATTGAAGAGTATTTTATAATGGTGAGTAAATGCGTACTTTTCCTATGAAATCCTAATAAATTACGCCCGATTAGAATATTAATTATTACACATGCACGTGAAAACTGTTCCGACACCAATTAACAATGCTTTTTCAGGTCATAACTAATACTTCTATTGCTCCACCAAATAAGCTTGTAGCTTACGTTAGGAGGGGGTACGGCAAAATCCCAAGGGGATCAGAATCAAACCCGAAACTCTCTCGTTTACCGACTCTGCCCTTCTACCTTTGAGCTATTTAGGCTTAAATCGGTATCTAAACCTGCATTGAACCTGAGACTAATGTTAGTGTTTACTTCTATTTAATATATGTATGTATTACACATATTTGTTCAGCTTCTAACCTGACTCTAAAAGTAAACCTCTAACTGATAAGAACCGACTAAACAAAGTTAGGGTATAAATAAATAAACGGTACACATTCAACGGCCCCCATTAGGATAGTTATGTCTTGTGTCGGGGGTCCGGAAACATTCACAATGACAAGGAGAAACACCCAGACCGTAAAACTTGTTTGTATGACGAACCCACGACTTGTGACGCTTAAGGCAGGTTTGCTACCGCTACGCCACAACGTCTTCAGGTTTTAGTTTTTAAATGTGAGATTTTTTTATTTTTTTTTTTTTATTTTATTTGGTAATCCAACAGTTTACATACATAATTTATTATATAAAGTATCCTATATATTATAACCAAAACCAATATAGGATTACACAATATTATTTTTAATAAAAATGATTAAAAAACTAGAAGACGTAAAGTAAAAACTAAAAATATCGAGATGAGAATCCAACGTATTAGTCCGTGCGTGCCGGGGCGCGCGCTTGTGTGTGTGTGTGTGTGTGTGTATGTATGGGTGTGCGTGTGTATGGGTGTGTGTGTGTGTATTTGTTTACATTTATGTTCAATAAACCGTTAAAAAGCCTAGATGAATTATTCTCAAAGTGTACACAAGGTATTTACTAATTTTATAACAGCCCTCACCATACAAGCGTTCCTTGACCTTTTTAATAAGGTTATTAGCAGAAATAAGTATCAAAATTATCATGGATTTATGTCTCATGCAAATTGAATTGAATAACCAAAATTATCTTTTTAAAGGCGTCGGGATGTGACGACCCCATCGCCCGCTGTTGGGATAACCTCTGTCACAGCAGAGATTATTCCACCAGTGCAATCAGTCACACTGGTGGTAGGTCTTTTGTTGCAAGAGGCCGGCTAGGTAGGTACCACCGCAGTGTCCAATATTCTGCCGCCAAATAGTAGTGTTTAGGCACTACTGTGTTCCGGTTTGAAGGGCATTGTACGCTAGTGAAATTACTGAGCGAACGAGATTTAAGAACTAATATCTCGAGGTTGGCAACGCGTGAGTGGCACCTACTAATGGTGCTGCAAGCGCTCATAGGCTGCGGCAGCCACTTACCATCAGGTGGGCCGTATGCTTGTTTGCCAACTTCTAACATAAAAAAAAAAAAAAATCTTTTCGGAATTGGTAATTTTTAATAAGATTTATTGCCTCGGCTGTGATACGCTATGAATATTTTCAGATAATTTTATTGAAAAGTTTATTTAAAAATCTTTCCTTAAATTTGCATTGGTGTATTTTTCTTTTCAATTAAAACAAGAAATTATGTCGTTTGGTTTCCCATATGAACCTAACATTTTCCCACAGGAACCTAACATTTTCCCACAGGAACCTAACATTTTCCCAGGTTAAAAGTTAATCTAGGTGTTAATCCAGATAATAAGCTATCTGTGAGCTAAATTTCAACTAAATCCATTCAGCCGTTTTTGCGTGATTTAGTAACAAACCATCCGGTGATGCTTAAGGGCCAGTAGGACCAACAGTTGTAAATGGTAAATACACATAAAAAAGATTAACAAACACCCAAACATACAAACTTTTACATTTATTATATTGATTAGTATACAAAAAGCTTGAAATATAACGCATTGACATACATTATCACGTGATATTTAAAGAAAAGTTGTTATATTATTCTATAAGAAAGGGTTATAATGTATTATTAAATCTAAGTATATAAGAACTATTTTCATACTTATCTTTCCTGAAAAGAGTCTTAAACCAACCTACTGTCCTCATTTCATATAATTAGCTTCAACAGCTTTTGCTCAGTTTTGATGAATTATTAAAGACTTTTTTACATACAGTTACTTATCCAAAACTTTCATTTGTATGGTAATAAATTCTGTTGGCGAAAAATATATTTTCCTGTTCAGTAGACTGTATTAATTGATTCCAGTTATTTTTTATGAAGGCTGGCAAACAAGTATATGGTCTGCCTGATGGTAGTCAGTCACCAAGACCTATGAACGCTTGCGATACTTGAAGTAGCACATGCGCGTTTCCAACCCAAAGGAAAGAGAACAGAAATGGGAAGATTGGGCATCCGGCGCTCTCACACGAAACACAACAGTGCTGAAATCATAACAAACACAATAAATAAACGCTATACCATTAACGGCCCCCATTAGGATAGTTGTATCCTGTGTCAGGAATCTGGTGTAGCGACATCTACATGAAACACGACGTAACTCGATAGAAAGACAAGATTGTCACATCTCACATCAAGCTACAGCGACACCTATTAAGCATATTACGTAAAAATATTAACGACCAATGATCGTCACGATCCTAAATCGCGCTATCAGAGTTTTCTACGCTCCTGACCTATATATACAACTTCCCAACGTATGTCGTCGGGCATCGACCCTCCAGGGAATATCACCGGCCTGGTAGAAGGATCCTCCCTCGGTGATCGAGGGACATATCATAATGACGTACCTTCCACAGTGGTGACCCCGACGTGACTGATCGCCATTCGGATACAAAAAACAGTTTTAATTCAGTTACGAGCTAAGAGTTAGAAAACCGATTTCTCAAGAAAATATTCGGTAGAAAATATGCTTTTAAGTTTTCACGTCATTGTTTTTTTTTCTAAAAATTTTATTATTTTATACTTTTTATTTGCGAATGGTAAACTTAATGGAAAAAAAATTGACAATTGCACTAGACGCCACTACGATTTTTTAAGGTTCCCCTCCTATTCTATGGGATGCCTTTATCCTTTCCAACAAAAATGGATCATCAAAATAGGTCTATAAACGACGAATATTTAAATATTTTTTTTTAGATATAATTTTCGTGAGTTATTGAAACTCACTTAGAGAAGTAAGTTCCGTGTATAAATCTCAATATTTTAAGAACAATTTACCTAAAATATTCTTGGGCAAACTTTTTAAGAGCTTGAAAAGTATCTTTATTTCGAATTTCATTCTGTCATAAAGTTTCTTTTCACGACTTATTTTTAAGAAATACAAAAAATATTTTTGGGAAAATTTAGTCAACTTAACGACTGAAAAAGACACCGATTTCAATCTTCGAAGTTAAGTCATAGGTGCACAAAAAATGTGCATTTAGTGGTCGCGGGTACTTATCTCGTAAAGCTTGAGAAGTTCTGCTGAGTACAGCCATGTTTGTCCTTGCATATATAGGCCGACTCGATCGAGAAATTACTATCATCTCACAGAAAATTGGCGTAAAGTAACAATACCAGTACTGTAGCGTTTAATGCGATGAGTGAGAGTGCCAGAGACCCAATCTCCCACCCCCTCTGTTCCTTTCCTTTTTCCCTCTCATCTCTTGGATTGGTAAATTTGGTACTTTAAGTATCGTAAGCGTTCATAACTTGCGGTGACTGCATACCATCAAGCGGACAGTATATTTGTTTGCCAACCGTCATGAAATAAAAAAAACAATTTACTGACGATAAAGACTTTAGTAACATACACAAAAAGCTTAAAAGAATTGACAGATTAATTTCAACCCATTAAAACTAAATTTAATTTATTAAATTTAGAGTGGGTTAAAAATGAAATCGAATATTTATAAGCTATGCATTACAAAGTGGATCTAATTTAGAATGATCATAAATTTTATATGTATTTTCAGATCAATTTATTTATAATCCATACATAAGCTTTTCATGAATAACATGATTAAAAGCTCACACGTTTTCAATTTATGTAATTACTTTTTTAATTCCCTTCGATATTCGGGAAACCGTGTTAGATAGGGGCTCTACCATGAATTTTTAGTGACAATTCTATTACCATCTAATTCAATTTAGGTAATAAAGCGATTTAGATTTTGTATATGCATGACTTTTAAATATATACGTCATGGTACGAAATAGCGATGTAGCTCGGTTTAGGTTGTCATTAGAATCGCAATAAGAGCTCATGGTAGGCCCCCCGGTATTTCAAATTGATTGTTCTATTCCGTTTGAAACAAAACTAATATTTTATACAATCTTGTTTACAAAAAAATGCTTTAAAATTTTATCAGGTGAAACAAAGGCACATTTGCATAGGATGAAATTTTATACTATAATCCACGAACAAACTTTTTTATGTTACAATTTGGCAAGCAAGCATACGGCCCACGTGATGGTAAGCGGTTGCCGTAGCCTATGAGCGCAAGCAACACCATTAGTAGGTGCCACTCACGCGTTGCCATCCTCGAGATATTGGTTCCTGAACCTCTTTTGCCCAGTAATTTCACAAGCCTGTAGTGCCCTTCAAACCGGAACACAGTAATGCCAAAGACACTACTGTTTTGCGGTAGAATATTTGACACTGCGGTGGTCCTACCTAGCCGGCCTCTTGCAATTAAAACCTACCACCAGTGTGACTGAATGCATTGGTGGAATAATCTCTGCTGTGACAGAGATTATCCCAAAAGTGGGCGATGGGGTCGTCACGTCCCGATGCTGGTTTATTCACTTTCATATACTTCTTTGAAGTGAAAAAAGACAGAGGGCTGGGTATATGGGTTTTTATGAAATATACAACTACATTTACGCATATATATAACTACATTTACGAATATAGCTATGATTATATAGCTATTTTGTATCGATTAAAAAAGAAAGTAAATCAGCATAATTAAACAATACCTATGATGTATAAGGTCTCGTGGTTGGACATTGTTAGTTGATTGACCTTGCCAATGGTTTAATAAATATGTATGATCAACGGAAAAACGAGAACTGGGAAGTAGACGGTAGTAGGGCCATGCTTCTCTCAGCACAAAAGGGCCAGTTCGACCGGGGAAGCACTACCCTCTGACAGAAAATCGGCGTCAAGTAACACTATCATTAGGTACTGTTGCGTTTCGTGCGATGAGTGAGAGCGCCGGAAGCCCAATCTCCCACCCCTCTGTTCCCTTCCTTTTTTTCCCTTCTCATCCCGTCCCTCCTGTTCCTTGGTTCCTTCAAGTATTCCAAGCGTGTTAGATTGCGGTGACTGCTTGCGGTATATGCATGTTTACCAACCGTCATGGCGTAAAAAAAGTACCCGCCTGTAGTCTTATTTAATTTAGATGATAAGTTTCAAAGTATTTAGGAAAAGTTGTTGATTAAATGTACATAGTTCTATAAGGTTAGCGAATATTCAAGAAACTATGAACAAATAATCATCAAAACTATGAAGAAGTTGTGGATCGCCGAAAATACTGCGCTTCCGAAACTCCAGCCGTTAGTGAAGTTTAACCAATTATTATACTAGTTTCGGTGTTACCTGGGTCTGATAATGATTTTGGCCAACTTTTAATAGAATCTGTAAAGTTGTACGTCAAAGAAACACAAAGATTGGAAATTGGATTTGTTGATGATTCAACGTCAATAGATATTAATAAATGATAATTAATTTAACATTTTTACCAAAAAAATATCGGTGGCAAAGAAGCGGACGACCCACCGCAGATAGTGAATAATCATCGTAACTTAGCTAACTACACAAATATTTAAACGACGGTTGCAGGTTCCATTTCCTCTCGGGCAGATGTTTGTTATAATTATCTGTTTCGACCTGGGCGTTTGTCCTTGCGAGTCTCCCCACCGTACCAGAGCACGTTAAGCTGCCGGTCCCGGTTGCTATCACATAACATCTGATAATAATCTTTAACTCTTAATAAGCAATTTGCTCTTATCCAATGAGTTACTGGTTCGCCCTTAGGGTTGCGGAGGTCAGATGGCAATCGCTCTGTGTAAAAACTAGTAACCCGTCAAATCCGGACAACATAAGCAGACCCTGGGTAAATAAAATACCGGGACTAATGCTAGGACGAAGAAGAAGTGGTCCATCACGAACTTGACTGCTAATTTTTTTATCTTATCTTTTCCGGTCTGAACACCACAGTCGACACACAAATTTAGTCCAACCGCCACTCGCCATGATTTTGTCCAGGAAATGCTAGTAGCGTTTTCAAAGTGTAAAAAATCCGGGGATACATTTAGATTAAACGCTCGATCAGCCGATCGCTTTATTGAACGACAGTCATTAGCTTACCTTATTGCAGTCATGATGGCTTTAAAGATCGCGATCGTATTTTACTTTCGAATTTATAAAACGGATTTACATTGCAAGAGATTAAAATGGGTGCGTGTATTTATGTACGCGCGTCAGATGTTATACTTCTTTGGCATCATTATAAACAATTTTTAATTGCATGCAAATAATTAATTACAATATAATAATAAAAGGACTGGAGAAGGATAGTCAACACAGATATAAAGCTTAGTTTAAATTTGAAAAATTAAATAAATAAATACATATATAATTCGCACTTTCATGAAACTCAAAACACGTGTTGTCAATGCAGAAACTAGAAACATGTGAACAAATATTATAAATATGAAAACAGTGATCAGAGGCGACGAGCGTGCCGACATGCACGACTAACAGAGGCTCTATTTCTATTTAGTTGGTAGCCTTTTTCGAGACTTATTGAGCGGTTTTACGGACAGCTTCAACCTGTGAATTTTGTGTGACGGTGATGCTCGCCCATTTTAAAATATTTATTTTTTATTTAAATTCTTTATTGTACACACAAGAGAAAATATGACATAATTTATTAAATTTTACAAAAATGGTACAATGGCGGCCTTATCACTTAAAGTGATCTCTTACAGGCAACCTTGATATTAAACTAAGCTTATTATTGGAAAGGCTATTAGTGCACAAAAAAGTAAAATAAATACTTAAAATATGTATAAAATTTACATGATTTGTATAAATATATTTATTTATCATAAATATATAGACGTACATATTAATACATAAACATAAAATACACAAATACATAGATACATACATACTCAAATAAAAATACATATTATAATATAAATTACTAATCACTATAAATATCACTCTCATCATTTTTTTCATAACGCGCCTAAAGAAGTATAACTTCAAAATCAAAAGATTAAAAAAATATGTTTTGCCTATAAAACATAGGCAATACATAGATTAATTTATATCCTTGGAATAACTTCTAATCGTGTTTAAGATTATACTTAACCTTTACAATCTCTTATTAGAATTTTTTTTGAAAGTGTCGGAGGATTCTCCCTTTTTTGTTTGAGGGACGTTATTCCCCGTTCATCCACAATGTCAACATTTTCATGGGCGCCACGTGTGACGACGAAGTTTTGGCTGCTGACTTGCTGGTAAAGTTGAAAAAAACTTTCGAATTAAAAATTTAAAATTTTCCATAACTGAAAAACAAAAAATATGAAGCATTAAATTTTAAGTTTGTTCAAACTTTTATTTCATCACTCGTAAAACTATCAATCTTAACACTTCAATCTTTAAACTAGCACCAAACACACATATTGCACAATATTATTGAACGCGTATGGGCCGTCTAATCTAAAGAAAAGAAAAAACACTGAGTTTGTTATGTATATCAGACAATTTAAAACCCGTATAGAAAGCTTGTAACACTCGGAACATGAAAGTTAAAACAGTGAGAGAGAGTTAACTCGAGAACATTGTAAGAGACAGAGGTGACCACTTAACTTTTAGAAGATTCAAAACTTTGCTCCTTAACATGAACACGAAGACCGTCGAGAGTTTAAGACGCGACATGTCTTACTAGATGTTTTCGTATATTTCTCATTGTTTTTTTAAATTTGGTGACGGTTGGCAAACAAGCATACGGTCCGCCTTATGGTAAGCCTATGAACGCTTGCGATAATTGAAGTATCACATGGACGTTGCCCACCCAAGGAACAGGAGGGAAGGTATAAAAAGCGAAAAAAAGAAGGGAACAGAAGGGGTAGGAGATTGGGCCTACGGCGTTCTCACTTATCGCACGAAACACAATAGTAGGTACTATAACTATTACTTTACGTCGATTTTCTGTGATAGATTGATTGAACGAATTGAACAAAACTAACGAACGAACTAAACGGATCTTGTTGCAGGTTTAACTAATTAATTTAAATTAATTTAAGAGTGTCTCTGTAGGAGTATGTTACGCAATTTCACACCTAACCTGCTGAACCGATTTTGATGAGTTTTTGACGCAAAAAAACTTGGAGAGAGTGAAATAGGCGGTGTAATTTTGTATGGGGTGTTTGTAACCATTTATTTCTTTTACAATAAATGTATCATTGGAAATCGTGATTCAGGCGGACGAAGTCACTGTAGTAAGTCTGTCAATAGTAAGACCACAAAAGTGTCTACATTCAAAAGCGGTAATTAGTTTTATTGTGATAAACGTTATGTCGACAATTAAACCAACTGTAGTCAAAACTGATTTAATTAATACTTCGATGTCATTTTAAATCCGTAATTATCGCATGTGGTTCCCTCAATGGCAGCATTTTTGCCCCGCATTGCAGTGAGATAATCTTTCACCTTTTTTTTTACAACATAACACCACATTTTTAACTGCAGTTTCGGGATAATGGCCCTGGTTTTTGTAAATTAAAAGAGATTTTTAACATCAGAATATCGTACGGGTTTTTAACTTTAATAATCTCTTGAAATATTGGTCTATAAGCTCGTTAGTGTGAAATGTTTTTAGCTGAATTTAAAAAAGAGGCTGTCAATTTGGGATATATTCTTTGCTCAGCGATATTTTGACAAGAAGACATTATTTTTTATTATTCGCGTATTAATTGTGTGATAAAAATTAATACATTAATAATCTTCCTAGCATTATTCTCGGTATTAAATCAAGGTCTGCTTTTTAATTTTATCCGGATTTGACAGGCTACCAGTTTTTACCCAGAACAATTGCCGGACCTACGCAACCCTAAAGGCGAACCAGTACTTCATAGGATAAGAGCAAATGACCTATCTAGAGTTAGTGATTATTATCAGAAACTATGCGATAACAACCGGGACCAATTGCTTAACGTGCGTCTGAGGCACGGTGGGGAGCCCAACAAGGACAAACGCCCAGACCGAAACAAATGCTTCTAAGAGGAATACAAACATCTGCCTTCGAGCGGGAATCGAACTCTCGACATTGGGACATTGGAAGTAAAGGCAGCCATGATACCCAACTACTTAAAATCCTATCCATAACTGCTTATTTGCATATCACGTAAAAACTAGTGTGTAAATACTATAATTATGTTGATAGAAAAGCTATTAGTCAGCAATGAAAAATGCATATAATATTTTAAGAAATGCTTCAGTTCAGTACGTAATGTGAATTAAAAAAAGTGTAATACAAAATCAGTGCACGTTTTCAGGCGAAGAGAATTGCTGTCCGCATTAACTATGCTTTGTACAA
Source organism: Hestina assimilis (assembly GCA_023373885.1). Taxonomy (NCBI): domain Eukaryota; kingdom Metazoa; phylum Arthropoda; class Insecta; order Lepidoptera; family Nymphalidae; genus Hestina; species Hestina assimilis. The sequence continues at coordinate 13,734,594 of CM041746.1, read as the reverse complement.
TTTAGATTTTGAATTTCTTTGTACAATTTCAAAGGGAATTTTTTTCTTATCTTTTCCGGGATGCACGAAACGTGTTAATATGCACGCTTGGGATAAACGACTTCGCTTATACAAGAATGCTTTTATGGTATGAACAATCACGAGTTGCGATTGACGCAGTTCTTCTTCTTATCGATTGCCAATTCGTGGCCAAGCTAGTGTCTCTGAATTTATTCAGATCGCCCCTATAAATCTCTGACCCGACTTATCGACTATTGTCAAATTGATAACAGCCGGGACCGACTTTTTACGTGCTCTCCGAAGCCCAAAGACGTTCCGTCGAAATACCACTATGCGATCCCCATCTAATGACTGACCGCGCCTAAAGTTGCTTAACCGACCGATTGTGTATCGATCAGTGAGCGCACCCGACTATGAGCATCGAAAGATCAAATATATAAATTACTAGCTTCTGTCTGCGGCCTCGGCCGCGTGTAAAAAATTCAAATAAACCTTACATATTTTCTTACAAACTTTCATCCCCTATTCCCTATTGTTATTTTACACCCTTGAGAGTAAAACTTTTATGAACTTTGATTGTAATATTTATTTATATCGAAACAACAACATAAGATAAGTTTCAAGTTTCTAGCTCCAAAATGACGATACTTTCATACAAATTTTCATCCCCTCTTTCGACCCGTTACAACACTTTTTTGCATCAAAAAGTACCATATGTTCTTTCTCAGGGTTGAGATTGTCTTTGTAACAAATTTCATTTAAGTCGGTTCAGCAGTTTTGGCGTGAAAGCACGTCAGATAGACATAGTTACTTTCACCTTTATAATATTAAGTAAGAATTTTTCCATACATATAACTGAATTTTATAAAAAAATATGAATTTTTACTCTACGGTTATTTTTATATGGAAAAAATTAATACATAAAGAATATTTTCATATGGAAAACGCTTGAAATTCCAACGATTGGCTCTCGAAAAGACTTCGTTATTAAGCAGTGGAAATATTTCAATTGCTATTAAGTGAAAAATCATTGAATGATTTCAGTACATCTATACAAATAAATGAAATCAAAGTATCTGTTTGAAATTTTAAATTTGTTATTTGTCTGTCTATTTGTTCCGACTAATGTCTGAAACGGATGAACCGATTTTAACGAGTTGTTCACAGGCAAATAGCTGATGCGATAAGGCGTAAATTAGGCTACTTTTATTTTAGAATAATTAGGGTTCTGTACAATAAAGAAAATTCAGTGCACCACGCGAGCGAAGCAGCAGGGGCAACTAGTTTTCAATAGTATTATAGTTATAACTTAGTACTAAATTAATAGTTACTTTAATAATATCAACGCGAAAGTAGTCTATTTCTTTGTTTGTAACGTTTTCACATCTAAACGTGTAAACCGATTATGATGAAACTTTATATAGATATAGTTAGGACTATGGATACGGTTGTAGGCTACTTTTGGTCAAAAAAACAAAACTTGAGGGGAATGAAATAGGGGATGACAGTTTTCCTGGAAGATTGCGAAAGTACCATGGGGTTTTAGTCCGTAAGAGTTCTACATAGCCTTTGACGGCCCCCGTAACCACGCATTCATGAGGATTTTCTCACGAAAAAATAGGGAATGAAAAAGTAGGGGTGTTGTATGGTGAAAGATCTTTTTTTATAATCTTGTAAATCGATATTCACGCGGGAATAGCCGCTGGGGAATCTAGTGCTTATTTAAAACTCTTTTTAAGAAAAGAAGTTTAATGATGGGTTGAAATTCAATTGTATGAAAATTCATCTCTAAATGTGTGAATAATTCAAGCATGCAATCTTTTCATTAGCAGTAGTTTATCTCTTTGCTATTGTGCAAATGAATAGAAAATGAATAGACTTGCACTATTCCCAGCAAAAAACATCGCTAATGACCCGCGCACGTCATTCAACCGGACTGCAAAAGCTTTGCAATCTAGACTAATTCCTTTGTAAATGAGAAAATAATTGAATACGAATTTCGTAACGGACGGAGCGTAAATTAAATTATACTTCGCGTGTTAGAACACGAAACTGAAAGAAAACTAGATACGACTCGACACAAAGTAGAAAGAAATTGAACTCTTGAAACAAGAGAAGATAAAAGATGAAACAGCACGTACTAAATCAGGTGCAACTTACAAGAACAAAGTTAGGGCTTTTAGTTTACATTTAGGTGAACTAGATGGCGCTAGTAGTCTTAACCTATAGCGCGTCGTATAAGCTCTGGTCAATATGAAGATTATTCGATTTAGCTACCCGTCGATTCGAGAGATTTTTACATAGGAAATTGAATTCTTCTGCGTTCGCATATAAATCGGGACCCGCTTAAGTGAATCTATTTGTTTTACTGGGAGTGTTGTGAATACGTATCCTTTTAATGATATCGATGTGGGTTCGTGTATAGAATAGGTGTTTTTGTAAAATTTATTTATTGCTGTAATTTACAATTCCTTCTAATAACATTATAAGACCGTAAATGGATTTAAAAAAGTTCGGTCTGCGGTGAGTTTTTTTTACGTGAAAATAAGTAAAAACATTTTCAATATTTACGAAAAATGTTGATAATATTTAATAAGAATAAATGAGAATCTTCTCTTCTTATTTAGTATTACTCTTTAGTCCTGGTCTAGATGACTCTAGTCCACTTGATGTTAGAGTCCAAACGCGAAGGCTTCTAATACCATTATAGAAGACAGACTGCGCTAGCCACTCTTTTCCTTTGTACCTAATAGCCGCAAGAGGTTACACATTGGCCGGCTGGTAGATAAGCAGGCAAGCATTTAAGTCCTACGACCAGCAATATTTCTATCGAGGTGTAAATAGTTTCTAAAGTTGTTTTATTGATGCCACTTAAACTCGTCATTGTCTCCTAAAAACAATAAAAAAACTGCGCGGACGGAGGACCCCATCAGGAATGAAGTTCCTTATGATTTTTCTTGAATTCCCAATGTAATTCGAAATAAAATCTATATATTTCAACAGGTAATATGATAAAAAGAGACAGTGATAGAGAGAGAGAGTTCTCTCTCTGAGATGCGCACCCGGCTGCCCACTCACTTGTTCGTGTGCTCATTTACTTGTAATAGGCTATATAAATACACGCACACACACACAGCATACGGTATTTCGTTACGTAACGATTTCTACTAAGTCACATTATCCGTAAATAAGCAAATAAATAAACCCAACACACTCAACGGCCCTCATTAAGATAGTGATATCCTGTGTGGGGGTCCGAAACACCCAGACCGGAAAATATCCTTGCATGGTCAATACAAATATATGATCCGAATCGAACCCGTGACCTGTAGTGTTTAAGGCAGGTTAGCTACTGCTGCGCCACAACGTTGTCATGTCCCGTAAGCCGCGTTAACGTTCTTACTTTCGTAACTTCGTTCCAAATAAAAGAACGCAAATCCGTTATACAACGGAAAACACACAGAGGAGAAAAAGTTACGAAAGGTCTTTGCTGCCTGTGTGTAGGACAGGGGCTGTTGTAGTTGGGTTATTAATAAAGTTCATCGTTCAAACTAATTATCCCACCTTCCGTAAAACAACTTTTGCTGAACCAGTTTGTAGTTTTACTATTTTAACATATTTAAATAAAAATAACATTAAATATTCGAAGTAGCCCCCGACACTATTTAAAATATATGTCGACGATTAAGATAATTTAACAATAAAAATTAGTTACTCAATTGACTTTCACGCAGTGAACGCCGTGACGTAACGAGTCACGTGATCGGAATCGTTTTGGTGGGGCAACTGTTTCATTTTAAGTAAGAAAGCGGTGTCTAGTATTCGAGTAAAGAGAGCGATACAGTTCGTACCTTCCAAGCGGGACCGTTGGTTCATTCAACTCTGATAGTATTATACCTACGTTATAATTTGTGATTGCTGACTACCTACATAGAATACAAGAATTATCATACTGTGTCTTTGTGGTTTAATTACCTGATACCTACGCCATGAACCCTGTACCAGAAGCGCCTACCGATGACGAACTTACCGCTAATATACCGCAGCCGCCGTTATATATGTATATATAGTGTTATATATATATATATATATATTGTCTTGGCTTTTTGGCTTTAAATTAATTAAAATAATTATACATATTTTTGAGAAGAGCATTGCCGCTAAGTAAAGTTTACTAACGCTACACACTCAATGGCTCTAGGATAGTTACATCTTGTGTTGGGGGTCGCAAGGACGCAACACCCAGACCGGAACACATGCCTGTATGGTCAATACAAACGTTTCCCAGCAGTAACCGCTTCGCCACAATGTCATCAGCAAATTTTTTTTTTTTTTTTTTTTTTTTTAAATAACGCCGGAGGGCAAATGACTCTACTCCACCTGATGGTAAGTGGAAGTAGAGTCCACACGCAAAGGTGGCTAATACGGTTGCAGAAGGCGAACTGTACTAGCCATCCTTGCCCTGCCTACCCGCAAGGTGCCTCTTCACGCCTCGTTTGAAGGACCCCAGGTTGTAAGAATGAGGGAACACGTGTGCCGGTAAAGAATTCCATTTTTTTGACGTGCGACAAAGAAAAGAGTTGGCAAACTTCTTTGTTCGCGATGGAATTGATGCCACAGTTAGTCGATGACATCGGAGACCGGCACGCGTAGTTCTTGAATGGAAGGGGGAGGGAGGGATAAGGGAAAATAATTCATCCGAACACTCGCCGTGGTATAGTCTATAGAAGGCGCTGAGGGCGGCAATCTCGCGACGCAGTTGTAGAGGTTCGAGGGTGTTAGAGACCTCCACATCACCAATCATTCGGACGACGCGTCGCTGCAACCGATCCAGGGCATCAAGCAAGTACTTAGCGGAGCCATCCCAGAGGTGCGAGCAATATTCAACGCAAGACCGTACCTGCGTTTTATAGAAAACAATCAAATTATCAGCACCCCATTTGACGATGAGATCCAACAACCGATTGATTTCAACGACAAGACTCTCGCGTCTCACTTCGGTGTCTACACGCCCAGCAGCTGCGTGCCCGTAATATCCCGCATGCACAGTACTGTCGTCTGCATAGCAATGAATGTTTCCAAGAGGAAGCATATCATTGATATGCAGCAGAAAGAGTGTAGGGGACAGCACTGAGCCCTGAGGTACACCAGCATTCACTGCGTATGGTTGTGAAGCGTATCCGTCAACAACGACACGGAGACTGCGCTTGTGCAGGAAGCTGGCCACCCAATCGCAGAGCTGAGCTGGCAGACCGTATGCCGGGAGCTTGGACAGAAGACCTTTGTGCCAAACCGTATCGAAAGCTTTGGTGATATCTAGGCTGATGGCCAACGATTCACCATACCTGTCGATAGCTTCACCCCAAAGATGCGTCACGTACGCTAGAAGATCACCTGTGGACCGCCTTGATCGAAACCCATACTGTCGATCATTAATAAGACAGTGATCTTCTAGGTAATGGATCAGCTGGTTGTTTATGATCCGTTCCATAACCTTGCACATAATTGAGGTAATAGCTATCGGCCGGTAGTTAGCCGGGTCAGAACGATCCCCTTTTTTGGAATAGGCTGGACATTAGCCTCTCTCCAAGCTCCCGGGACAATTCCCGATGAAAGAGACAGTTGAAACAGGCGCGTTAGCACTGGAGATAGCTCCGCTGCACACCGCTCCAAAAGTACTGCCGGTATGCCATCCGGTCCACTGGCTTTCCGCTCGTCAAGAGATTGCAGCACTACGCGCACGTCACGCTGCCTGATTTTGATGTCAGGCATTGTGTAGCCACAGTGGGGAAGAGTAGGTGGTAACGTGCTACAGTCGTCGATTCGCGAGTTAGCCGCAAAGAGGCTAGTCAGAAGATCAGCTTTATCCTGCGGCTTGTGGGCCAGTAAACCGTCCGGACACCTGAGCGGAGGCAGCGAAGGCTGGCAGAAGTTCCGTTGCACGGCTTTGGCCAGACTCCAGAAGCAGCGCGAACCCGTGGGGTGCGCACCAGACTCTGGCCTATTCGTGCGATGCGTTGAGCATCCGCCCTTACGTAGGCCTTCTTGCAAGACTTGGAAGCTTTATTATATGCAGTCTTCAGTGAGCTTAAATTAGGATCCCGTTTAGACAAGCCATTGATCCAAGCGCGGTATGCCGCCCGCTTTGTCTGATTAGCGATGGCACAATCGCGGTTGAACCAATGTTTCCGCTTGCCATCCCCGACGGAATTGGAATAAGGGATGTAATATTCCATCCCGATCAGGATCTCATCGGTTATAGCAGCGGCGCAAGCTGTCGGATGCTTCTCGCTGAAGCAGCGTGACTTCCACGGGACAGACGCAAAGTAGTCGCGCATGCCGTCCCAATCTGCCGACCCATAGTGCCAGATTCGACGCTTTATCAACGCAGATGGCGCTGGCTTAGTCTGCGGCACTTTGGTGGATATCAGGCAGTGGTCCGATGAACCAAGAGGAGCATGAACCTCCACCCGATATTCCGACGGGTGGGTCGTTAAAAGAAGGTCCAGCAAAGAAGGCGTTTGACCAACGATGTCGGGGATCCTGGTTGGCTGGCCAACCAGTTGTGTCAGGTCATGCGCAAGGGCGAATGTATGAGCAGTTCTACCAGCATGGTCTGTTTTGGAGGAACTTAACCACAATTCGTGGTGTGCATTGAAGTCCCCCAAAAACACCAGTTCATCATTAGGTTATTCAAATGTACGTGAACTTAGTTTTGTATATCAATCTTTTATAGGATCTACTTAGTTCTTGCAGTTTCGATACTATACCAGACATACAAACAATTCAACTTATATCACCCCTTCTTTTGCAACGGGGTTTAATAAAACACTATTTCATAAAAGACAATATTTCTTCAAACTTTAAAACAAACCTTAAAACGAGTAAATGTAAAGTCTAAGCGTATTAAACCTACGTCCATGCAGAGGTTAAAGCTACACACAGACTTAGCTCTCAGGATTAGTTGGCAAGACTCCACTGCGGGATTTAGTACAGACGTGATATTAAGAAAACTACATTGTAAAGGGACTTTGATACATTTATAATAAGTGAGTTTATGTTTCAAGAATAGTTAGAGAAAATTAAAGGCATGGATTTGAGATAATTTCATAATATTCTTTGCTTAAATATATTGTTAAACTACTCATTGATTCGATCAATCTGTCTCCCACTGAAATCCTCTGATTAAACAGGCTAGTACTTACAGACAGAGATGACAATCCGACTTAAGTAAGGCGTGCTACAAGGCTGTGACGATAAGATCACATTAGATAATGATTCATAAACAGCTCAAACACACACACAATACCAGTGTAAATACCATAGACGGTAGTAGAGCCATGCTTCTCTCAGCGCAAAAGGGCCGGCTCGATCGGGGAAGTACTACCCTCTCACAGAAAATCGGCGTCAAGTATCATTAGATACTGTTGCGTTTCGTACGATGAGTGAGGGCGCCGGATACCCAATCTCTCACCTCCTCTGTTCCCTTCCTGTTTTTCCTTTTCATCCCTCCTGTTACTTGGGTTGGCAACGCGCTTGTGATACTTCAAGTATCGCAAGTGTTAATGGGTTGCGGTGACTGCTTACCATCAGGCGGACCATATACTTGTTTGCCAACCGTCATGACAAAAAAAAATCCTCGAAGACACCCCGTCTTGATTCATACGTCGCGATGCGCTCACACCGTCGGGTGAGTCCATCGACTAGAATGCGCTCGGAGCGTTTCCTCCATTCCCGATGACGTCCTTAGCCCTGGCGCAGCCTCGCAGGAGACAGGATGAAATCAAATTTGATCCCCCAGTCGGTGAGGTGACGTTGTCAAGGCCAGTAGTGCCAGCAACAATACACATTTAAAAAACTACTCACTGAGATTACGACTATACATGTAAAATATATATTATGGTTTAATCGGTGTGACGACCTTGTGGCGCCACAACGGGTTCGATTCCCTCTCGGAGCAGATGTTTGTATTGACCATACAAGCATGTTTTTCGGTCTGGGTGTGTTTGTCATTGTTTATTGTGTATGTTTCGGGACCCCCGACACAGCATATAACTATCCTAATGGGGACCGTTGAGTGTGTAGCGTTTATGCATTTATTAATCTAGCTGTTCGGGAATAATTGACTTTGACACTACAGTCTATTTTAGTTTTAAGTTTAGGGAATCGAAACTGCTAGAGGCAGACTCACTACCCAAAAAGCCACAATAGTGTCAGTATAGTTTTATCAAGTATGTATTATATAACTTCAGCGGACACAACGAACAATCATTAATATCTTGATAACATAATATTATGTATTTTATAATAATTGACGTTGATTGTGTTATTTCTTTCCAGATATTCGGTGAAAATGACGTAAACGCGTGTCACGATGAAGATCGTTAGCTTGCTTCTGACGCTTGTCTGTGTCATGACATTCAAAGTCACTCACGCCAAAATTGGTGAGTTTTCCTTATTCGTTTATAACTTTCAAGTAACTCATATAACTTCGGCGAGTTAACATGAGACCTGGCTTGGATGACGTTTGAAAAGTACTGCATGCAAAAACAGTTTTTGTTTATATTCTTATTTTTCTACAAAAAATATTTTATCCATGACTTTTTTTAAAAGTTATCTTAATTTTTATGTCGTATTTATGTTCGTTTCATAAACGTCATCAAGCCATGTTAACTTGCCGGTGTTATAAGGACTTATATGTAAGTTTCTACGTATAATTATGTAAGTGAAAAATAATACTTGGCTTTTTAATCTGATTTATATAATTTGACAAGCAAAATGCTATTTTTTTTTTATTTTCAATTGTATATGTTTAATACCACGGCATTGACAAACTATCTGGTCAGATGGTAAAAAAGAGAATATAATAATAAAGAAAGACAAAGAAGAGAGGGGCTAAAATTGCAGCAACCTTCATTAAACTAAAATAAATAAAACTACTTAATTATAAAATAATAAAATTAGTTATTAAAAAAAAAAAAAATTAAATTAATTTATTAACTAACTCCAGCACATGAAACAAAACTCAACCGTAGTAAACATTAGCATTGTAGTACTTTTTTGTTTACTATTTTCTTGCAGTAATTATATTCAAAATTTCACTATTTTAACAAACCTTCATGTTTTTAAGTGACGTGACACAAACGTTTTTAGTGTTCTTTTTTTATGTTACAATTTGGCAAACAGGCATACGGCCCACCAGATAGTAAGTGGTTGCCGTAGCCTATGAGAGCTTGCAGCACCATTAGAAGTGCCACCCACGCTTTGCCCACTTGGAGATATTGGTTCTTAAATCTCCACTGCCCAGTAATTTCACTAACCTACAGTGCCCTTCAAACCGGAACACGGTAATGCCTACGCACTACTATTGGGCGGCAGAATATTTGACTGCGGTGGTACCGGCTAGCCGGCCTCTTGCAACAAAAGACCTACCACCAGTGTAACTGATTGCATTGGTGGAATAATATCTGCCTTGACAGAGGTTATCCCAACAGCGGGTGATGGGGTCGTCACATCCCGACGCCGGGTTTGCTAGAATATTCATATTTATGAGCATTTACAATAATTGTGTGTTTATTATTATCAGCCGTTGGACAAATGTTATTATTTTGTTGAAATTCTATCTGAAACAACATTCTTTTACAATAATTGCTTACATTATCACTAGTTTTTTCCATTTACCACAGTCGACGTGGCGATGCGCGTTAGATTTCCCCCGAGTCCAGCAATACAAGATTAGTTAGAGATACAGAGTCAGTGGACGAAAGAATTCTTTGTATACGAGATTGACTATAAAACTTTATGCGTATAGAATAGTGAAATTTCATTACATGTTTATTTATTTATTTATTTATTTATTTATTTGGAACAGTAAACAGTTACACTATACGTTTTGATAACATGTGTTGATTTGTTGAGAAAAAGTAACAATAATGTAACCCACAACACTATCCATGTTTGATAACATCCTCTTTAGTTGATGACTTCAATAGTAAATTTAGTATTTTATAAGTATGTACGTATATTTATACTTATCTAAATGACTTTTAGTCATCGATATATAAAGAATTGATATTGGATATTGTCGATTGTACTAATTTCTTTCACCGTTAAATTACCGAATAGCGCGCTCTTTAAGAACTGTGTTGTTTTTGCAAATTATAACTGTTATTCTTATTCCGGCGTGTTTTTTTTTTTTTGGAATGTGTATTGCTGTTGGCCCTACTGGCCTTGACAGCGTCACCGGGCGGGGGCCGAGTACTGAGACTTCAGCCGTGATAAAGGGACAGCCCTCACGGGGGCTCAAATTTGATTCCGTCCTTAGGGTGCCTCCTGACCACGGCTAAGAACGTCATCGGAGATGGAGGCAGCGCTCCGAGCACATTCTATACGATAGACTCACCCGACGGTGTGAGCGCGACGCGACGTGCGAAACAAAGGACCTCGTCCTCGCCGGCGTGGACGGTGTTGTGTGTGTGTCTGTGCTGTGTAAGGGGCATTTTCTAATTCCGGCGTGTACTCTTGAATCAGTGGTGGCGAGTATCAGTATTATAATTGTTAGAACGCTTAATAATACACGCTTATACGATCTTATAAATGCGTCGACGCTGTTCTGACTTGCGCGTGCGGTAAAAGGCACTCCTACATATTATGGCGCTTCGAAAATCGAGCTCACCACGCTTGTAAAAACGCTGGCCTGTAACCGGAAAAAACTACATATAAAAAATCTTTAATATTTTTTTGTATTCGAACTTGTTTCAATAACGTTTGTTCAATTGAAAATGCTTTATAAATACGAAACGTAAATGATCATTCGTGTTTTTAATTTTAGAACGTAATTGAAAGCTTTTCACAAAAGGGAATTCACGATTGTTTTTTTGCGTTTCCCCTATAAAAATACAACGTACAGGTAAATTAATTACGAATTCACCATATGTAAATTTGTATGATTTGCTGGCTTAGCTTTGTTGTACTTTTACTCTTTAGATATTTTCATTTGTACGCATCCCAACGAGATTATGGGATTTCGAACGAAGTTTATTAGGCAAAATTGTTTTTTTCTTGTATCGAAAATAATGGCGCATGGTTGATTGAATTGCTTTTTGGAATAGTAAAATAAATTGGTACATGGTAAAATTATTTCGTGTTTTTATGGTTCCGCACCTAAAACGTGGCAACGAAACCTTATTACTAAGTACTCCGCCGTACGTCCGTTCGTACGTCGGTCCATCCGTCCGTCGGTGGCTGTATCCCACGGACCGTAATAGGCGGTGCTCCAAAAGCATTTTAAGAGATGAACCCGACGCATCAAACAAAGGAATTCGTTTTCGCTGACAAAGACAGTGTTGTGTACGTTTCTGTGCTGGGTATGGGGCATTGTCTAAGGTAATATTATTGTCAGGGTATTCCAGGACGGGCTTGATTTTTCATGCACATACAGCAGATTCGGATTCACGACCGTTGTAGCGTGCTGGTAGTGACCTGCTTTGAGCCTCGAGGATCGAGGGTTCGATTCCCGCTTGGAGCAGATGTGTATTGTAAATATCTGTAACGGTCTGGGCTTTTGTCCTTATGGGTGTCCCCATCGTGCCTCGGAGATCACGTTATTTTGTCACTCCCGGTTGCTATCATAAAATCTGATAATAATCCTTAACGCTTGATAGGTATTATCTATGCTCTTATCCAATCAGTTACTGGTCGCACACAAGACACAGGATATAACTATCCTAATGGGGGCCGTTGAGTGTGTAGCGTTTATTTATTTATAAAACTGATTTGTCTTAAAAATGGTTATATTTAAATTTGATGTATTAGTTTGATTCACTTATGCTAAAGACAAGTCAACAATTCTATTATACCTTTAGCGTTTTAGAATATTTCCTAACAGAACCTAGCTATTTAAGCATTGTGAGTTATCGATTCGGGCCTCAAGCAAACACATAGAACCCGTTGGCAACAAGCTATTATTTATTCATGACTTACGTATATTGGTACGTATATATGTTACAAGCTGCCGGCCTATTGCGAAACCTTTTACGCATCTGAGCCGTCCAATATGACATTTTATATAAAACAAACTTGTTGCCTGCGGATTAAAGAAATATACCAATCATGCTAAAGTTACAACACTGAGCTTGGTAGTTCTATTCGTTATATGTATATACCGCCTAGTAAAATAATAAAATTTTCCCATTTTAAAATATGTCCTTAATATTTATCCAGGTAATAAGCTGTTTGTGAGTCAAATGTTATCAAAATCCGTTCCGCCATTTTTGGACACATTCTCTTTTCATACAACTTTTCATCACCTTCCCAAGGTGGGGGTGGGGAATACTACCACCTTAGATAGAAATTCCTTATAACCCCTTTTTTCGTTTACGACCTTTCTTAGGCTATATCTGTGTACCAAAATTATTTTCAATCGGTTCAGTATTAGCTTGAAAGCGCGACAGATAGAGAACCGAGAGAGAGACAGAGTTACTTTCGCATTTATAATATTATAAGTATATTATAAGTAAAGATAGTAGGATGTGTGTTACCATATGGAAAAATAGCTTTAAGTCGGTTTTTTCGGCATAAAAAGTATCTACATCAGCGCAAGCACATGAGGGCGTCGCTAGTTAATTAATAAAGCCAACTAGCTATCGTATTTGTTACGGAACAAACCACTTACAAATGCAAGTACTACGTTGACGCATAAAGTAATAAAATAAAACGGAAAGATTTTCCGTAAAATGAAAAACTACCTGTCAAGTGTGTATCGGACTCACATATAAAGAGTTTCGTACCACCTTAGAATAAAAATCTAATACCTTTAAACGAGCCATACTTGTATATACAATCTGAACTTCGAAAACGACTCCAACGATTTCCATAAAGTTTAGTATGCGGGGTTTTTCGGGGGCGATAAATCGATCTGGCTAGGATTCATTTTTAGAAAATATCATTTTCTAATATTAGCATTGATATTGCTTTAACGACACAGCATCACTAAAGCAGTCCAATTTCAGTAGGTGGCTTTGTAAAATATTATTCACATTTCATCATTGTGTAATTCGTATCTAAGTATTATTTTTAAAAAAATACGTTTTACCAAAAAAAGGAAAATACCGTGCAAAGCTCGGCCATCCAGGTACTGTTATGTATGAATAAATTTGATTTGTTTAAATTTTTTTGATTACAACGACAATAGAAATACCCAATCTGTGAAAATTTAAACTACTTATTTATTACAGCTAATAAAATAAAGTTAAATCGTCAAGAATATCAACCCCCTTTATTTTTAGTATTTATTGATGTAAGGATTGTGACAGCCCGCTGACTGACAAAGGCCGGAGCCTTAGCAATAACCTTCTATTGGAACCCTTTAGTTACGGAATCCTAAAAAAACCTTTATCCATGTTAATATTCCCAGTAAAGGCAGCGGATCGTTCCGGACTTTACGATTATGGAGGTACACTAGAATGCTTATTTTACTATGCTTTTACTATGGTAAGTTAACTCAAAAGTATGACTCGGTAAAAGTTACAGGTGTGCAACACCTTCCTTTATAAAAATGTATAAAATATAATGAACTCAAGCGTATAGAGCTATAAAACCGGTTACGAGTTCCTGTGCTATATTATTACGACTACATATTATGATATGTTTATGTGATTATTTTATACTATTATATTATTAATGTTCGTTAATTGACGACGTTGTGGCGCAGCGGTAGAGAACCTGCCTTAAACGCCACAGGTCGCGGGTTCGATTCCCGCTCGGAGCATAATATGTCTGTATTGACCATGCAAGCATATTTTCCGGTCTGGGTGTATATGTCGTTGTCATTGTGTTTGTTTCCAGACCCCGACACAGGATATAACTATCCTAATGGGGGCCGTTGAGTGTGTAGCGTTTATTTATTTATTTATACTAGCTGCATCCGCGTTTCCGCTCGCTTGGTGTACCGATTATTCTGTATTGTAATGGAACCCTAATTCTTTTTCTAAACGTTACATAGTAGCCTATGTTACTCCTTATAACATCATCTATCCGCCATATCCATTTCTGTGTTCTTTATATATTATATATTAATTATTATTAATGTTCGATAGATAGCGAAAAGATTTTAATTCCTGCAGCTTGTCCGGAACTTCCTTTTTCATCGGTTTGAATTTCTTGTGCGATTAATAATATTCTTTTTTTTTATTTTTTTATTTTTATTTTAGAAGTTGGCAAACAAGCATACGGCCCACCTGATGGTAAGTGGCTGCCGTAGCCTATGAGCGCTTGCAGCACCATTAATAGGTGCCACTCACGCGATGCCAACCTCGAGATATTAGTTCTTAAATCTCGTTCGCCCAGTAATTTCACTAGCGTACAATGCCCTTCAAACCGGAACACAGTAGTGCCTAAGCACTACTATTTGGCGGCAGAATATTGGACACTGCGGTGGTACCTAGCTAGCCGGCCTCTTGCAACAAAAGACCTACCACCAGTGTGAGTAATAACCGATAATGAATAAACGCTACACACCCAACGGCACTAGGATAATTATATCCTGTGTCCGGGGTCCGGAAATAAACATAACGATATGGACAAACACACCCAGACCGGAACACATGCCTATGGTCAATACAAACATCTGCCTCGAACGGGAATCGAACACGCGACGTGTATATGTATTATTTATTTTCAATCTGAGAAACTTTACGAGATCGAAATGAAGCAAATATTTCTCAGTAGTAATCTGTGGCTAATTAGCTTGTGAAAGTTACTCCAATGTATAGAGATTAGGAAATCCTAAATGCAGTTTTACCAAAATTTTGATACTATCTCACTAAAACTTTAACTAGATGATAATCCTTAAGTATTTAGCGATATGCATTGTGCATAGATTACTTTGTTATAAAGCTGTTATATATTCATGAAGTTTAAATGGTTACTGAATGTTGTTTTTGCTTGGTCAATTTAAGATTATTATACTGAGATTAGCTTTTGCCAGCGCCTTTACCCGCGTGAATAACGATTTTAATACAAGCTTTGAACCCCCATTTCAAACCTTCAAGGGTGGATTTTTAGGAAATCTTAAAACATATGTTTCTTTATCTATAAAAGTTTGCCAAACACAAAGTCTAGTTTAAAAATGACGGACTTTCATACAAGCTTTCACCTCTTTTTTCCCCCTTGAGGGTTGAATTTCGAAAAATCATTTCTTAGTGTGCTTTTATGTTTTTTAAGGTATAAAACTCAGCTTTTTAGGTCCAAGAGTTAAGGTTAGCCTGGGAGTTTAAATCTGTCAGGTTATCTATTTATATATATATGTAGATTACTGCCGCCCATGAACATCTGCAACACTGCAGGGACATTGCAGACCATTTAGGAAAGAATAGGCTGTATTATTAAAGGTTCCCAAGACGTATAGGTTCGGAACAACTATCATCGAAAGTTGGTTCTACAGATTTTATCATAATAATAAGAAGGTATATCTAAAGCATTTGTAAAGAAAAAAATACCAGTAGATGGTAACATACCATCTACTGGTATTTTAACTTCTAAGAAAATACCATCTACTGGTATTTTCTTAGAAGTTTCAAGATTCGTTTGGTTCAAGAAACTTTAACGAGAAAGTCTGTTGTATCGTTGAAAGTCAAATAACAGTTAATTATAAGTCATGTAATTGCGTTGTTATGTAAGATTTTTTCTACACTTTCTTTAACGATATTTCTTTTCAGTAAGGATATCAGAATCAATTATCTTTTTAAAGAAACAAAGTTTCGAACTTATTTTCATCTTATAAGTATAGTCTTATTTCGGTTTTCTTTGTTGAGTTTTTTAGTCGATTTCGAATAAGAGGTTATTGATTTATTTATTATTATTATTAGGCCAAAAATAAATTACAATAAAGTAGAATCCTTAATAAGCTACATCTATATAAAAGGCGCTGTGAAAACAATTTTTAACGAGGTCACTAATAAACCCGGAGAAGAAAGAGGCCCCAAATGAGAGCCTTGAGGCATACGGTTAGTTTTTATGCGATCTTTTTGGCATGGTAATGTGAAATGGGATACGCTTGCTGTTACGATAGTCTCATAGAAATTATATAATGATTTGATTAAGAAAGCCGAATATATATTTACCATTCTTGTAGAGGTTTCGATTCCCGACAGGGCACATGTTTATTACCGACCGTGCAGGCGTTCTGTTCTTGTGTTGTGCTTGTATTTGTTTTCGGATCCCTGACACAGGATATTGTACTATCCTTATGAGTGTGGTTTAGTGTGTATCATTTAAAACTGCTCATTACCCTTTCTTGAACCCTTGTTTATGATCAGTGCCCTGTAATAATAATATTATTTAGTGATAGTAGAGCCAATGAGTGACGGCGCCGATGGCCCAATCTCCCACTCCTCTGTTCTCTTCCTTTTTTCATTCCTCATCTCTTCCCTCCTATCACATGAATCAATCAGGTTTTAGCTTATCGCGAACATATAGACCGACAAATGGGACTTTATTTTATATGTAAGGAAGTCGGTAGAAGCAAAATGTATTATCCCTATTAATATTTTTTTCTACGCCATTACTTATGCGGTTATATCACTTCCCATCTCAATGATAAAGCGTTGTAGTGGCGCTTGATAGAATATCAGTCATCTATAACGATCTTGGATCGTTGCCATGTATTTGATAGATTTGGTAATATATGCTTTGTTAGCTTGAGAACTTGCGGATTTAGGTTAGCGGTTGTGGAAGAAATGTAATTTACTGTGAAAGAACCGTAAAACTTCATTAATCACTACTTATAATATTATAAATACGATAGTTTGTTTGTCTGTCTGTCGCTTTCACGCCTAGATGATAGATAGAATATACCTTGGAAAAGGAAATAGCCTATGAGAGATTGTATGAGGAACCTATTATTTCTATATATTACAGTAAAAGTGTTATAAAAATCGATATTCACGCGGGTGACGCCGCGGGCGGAAGCTAGTGGATTGTAAGTCTTGTTTATAATATTTTGATTGGAATATAACTCAGTGTATAGAGCGACGTCAAACGGTGCCGTTCTCAATTCGGATGTTATTTTTGGGTTGAATCAAGGATTCATCAAAATTGTTTTTATGTATCTAGTGTTAGGCGTTTTGTGTCGAGTGATACTTTTCCAACAGGCCAATTATTTACAATTACTTTTTTAAAACTTACATATTAACAAATTGGTGTAGTCCAGATGTAGATTCAGATGTAGGAGAGGGGATATATGGTGGGAGTGGGAGTTGAGCCTCCCATGCCTCGCAAAAATGTGAGAGGCACTGATCTCTATAATATTTATTGACCATCCTATGTAATAAAATGGGTAAAAACCGAAGGTTAAACTAGCGCTACAAAAGGAGTAAGTAAAACTAAATAAATGAAAATGGCGCACGACGAACGAAAGAGTAAGAATTAGTATAGAAAATTTATCGATATTGTTTGGTTGAAATTACGTAACGTATGCGTTCGTACGCACTTTTTTGTTATATATATTATTATTACAATATATTTACAACTCAATAGTAACTATATTTACAAATAATTACAACTGTACAATCATGTTCACGGGGAATGGTGTTATTAATGCTAGATGCATTTCGCCGCTGGATCGCAATCCGGATTCTTTGGGCGAAAAATGAATCAGCCCTCCAGTCATCTTTTAAAAATAGTTTTGCACTATGCACGATACGTTCCATGGTCCAAGTGCTTCTACTGCAAACGGCACAAATATGTTGTTCACTGTTCGTTCAATTTAATATTTTGTATATTATGGAACGAAAAAAAGACAAGCACCGCACGCGCGGATACTTGGGCAGTCGAACGTGCGTCGTCGCCGCCACCACGATTAGAATTACTCGAAAGACAATATTGTGTGATCGGTGTGAACGTGTGTGGACATTATTCGCATTCAACCATATTATGTGCTAGCCTCGTGACTCTGCCACCCTTGTCACCCACTGGAACCAGCTCAGAGTGATTTACGAAGGGCGTCTCCTCAGTCGGGGACCTGGAGAATTCTGCCTGTAAGTACCAATCTTGCTACCAGGTTCCATCGTTTTAATATCGGCAGAAGGCTTATGAGTCTTCTGACCCAGAGTGCTGGTTAGGGCCCCTCCGGCAGAGCCCGATCGGTACATATGTAATTTGGAATGAGCGACGAATACTTGCGCTGCTTACAGAATTTACTTTATTGAGCTCAGTGGTCAGAGGGTAGTACTTAACTGGTCGAGCAAGCAAGCAATGCTCGACAAAAACCGTCTCCAACAATTAGTGTCAGTCAATTCTATGAAACGTATCACACAGAGTATTGGAAAATGTTTGTTTTTTAAAGTACAATGAAATAAAAATCCCAAAGGACTACTCCATTTCGTGTTTCTTTCTCGAGGACACTTCATTTCACGGCACAGTGGTCTGAAGGACGCTTTTATATTATTTTTATCATCTTAGAAAGAAATTATAAACAAAAAAGGTTTCGAAGTAGGTATATAATTAAATTTTCTTCCACTAAAATAAATATTAAATTACAGTATTTCGAATGAAAATTTGTCGGTAAAAGCATAATAACTTCCTAACCTTTAACCTTCTTAACCTTTATAACCTTTTAACTGACTTCTGTAGTTTAACTGTACAAAATATAATTTTGAAATTTGTGTTTCTAATTGAAATAAGTAATTTCAAACTATTTATTGCGGTTTGATTGTTTTATATATATTAACAAATTTAGGCCATCTCAAGTAATTCAAACTAGTAATGGATTAGTTATGTTCTACACGAAATTCAGGGCATGATAAATAGAATTCTGTATAATGAAACCAAGCTTGCCTAGTTTTCTGTATAATAAGGGACTTTTGTTACAATAAATTGTATTTAAATTGAAAGTTTCATCGTAAAGTAATAAAATTAATAGCCTTGATTTCCTTTGTGAATTAAAATTTTATAACTTTAAAGACAAGATTTTTAATTTTAATATTCTATCTACTTTTCTGATTTCAAATGTATTTTAATAAATTTTCACTCACGAGCATGTTAAATTCTTGTCAAATTTAAAGTCACTACTAATACAAAAATAACTATCAAAATTAGTTGCGTGAGGCCGGCTAGTTACCACCGCATTGCTAGTTATTCTACTGTAAAGTATAGTATGTATCGTTTTGAAGGAGACTGTAGCTAGTTAAATTACTGAACAAGGGAGATTTAAGAACCAATATAATGGGGTTGGCAACGTGAGTAACACCTACAAATGTATGGTGTTGCAAGCGCTCATAGGCTACGAGAGCCGCTTATCATCAGGTCGTACCCGTATGTTTGCTTGACAACTTAGTCACATAAAAAATTAAGATGGAAAATTTTGTTTGAAATAAATATATTATGGCGCGATGAATAACAGCCACTACATAAAAGAGGTATTTAGGAAACCATAAATAAAATTTTTGGAAGTGTCTCCGTTTTACAAAAACATGTCTATATATAAGAATTTATAAATTAATGTGGTTAAGTTTATTTTCTCGACAGTACCGTCGTATGTGATAATTTAGGGGCGCTAATCACAGGCCGTCCGTCTCTTTGTAGAAGGGAGAACTTGATTGATGATACTTATGGCTAGGGTCTAATCTTCGAATTGCCTTGGCATATATACACACTAAAATTACTAGTTGTGGGACCCTTTAAAATTGATAGCTGTGTGTTTATATGTGTAATTAATACATGATGTATGTGGTTTTTTGATATATGGAAATAGATGGTTTGTGAATGTGGATTGACACCGTTGTGACGTTGTGGGTAGCGATTCCCTTCTTAGCATTATTTCCGGTACTATACGAGTTTTACCTAGGGTCTGTTTATTGCTCTTGTCCGGATTTGACTGGTTAATAGTTTTTACACAGAGCGATTGCCATCTGACCTCCGTGCCCCTAAGGGCCAACCAGTAACTCATTGGATAAGAGCAAAATTCTTATCAAGAGTTAACGATTATTATCAGATGCTATGTCATAACAACCTGGACAGACAAGGACAGACGCCTAGACCGAAACGGATATTTGTAAGATGCAAACAACCATCCGTTGAGGCTGAAGCCAGACTCGCTACGGTGTCGATCCTAAGTTATTGAGTATACTACCAAAAGCTTTAGCTTTTGATGTATAAATTGATTAATATAATATTATTGGGCGGTGGGCCTGATCATGGTAATCTGATCTTTACATAAAAACTACCACTTTCGTGTAATCTAAAGCCACATAACACATAGTACAGACTGGGTCGTATAATATTACAATAGATATCGAAAGGTATTAATAATGTAAGTCTTTGTTTCAACACGATTCTGTTATAATACCAATATATCGATGAATAATCTATTTGTATTTAGCACATGACGCATAGTCTGTTATTATGTATCAATGGCGTGACTTGGAAATTGGCTAAATTATTTATTCACAACAAGTTATCACATACAACAATAAAATTTCAAGTCTTCTTCCAAGCATTATTTCTGGTATTTACACAGGTCAGTTTATTACTCCTATGTAGTTTTGACAGACTAATAGTTTTTATACAGAGCGATTGCCAGACCTTCTTTTTTTATGTTAGAAGTTGGCAAATAAGCATACGGCCCACCTGATGGTAAGTGGCTGCCGCAGCCTATGAGCGCTTGCAGCACCATTAGTAGGTGCCACTCGCGCGTTGCCAACCTCGAGATATTAGTTCTTAAATCTCGTTCGCCCAGTAATGTCACTTGCGTACAATGCCCTTCAAACCTGAACACAGTAGTGCCTAAGCACTACTATTTGGCGGTAGAATATTGGACACTGCGGTGGTACCTACCTAGCCGGCCTCTTGCAACAAAAGACCTACCACCAGTGTGACTGATTGCACTGGTGGAATAATCTCTGTTGTGACAGAGGTTATCCCAACAGCGGGCGATGGGGTCGTCACATCCCGATGCCTAGATACCCCTTTACCCCTACGACGCCCTTCGTAACCATAAGGGTGAATCCTGAGTGAAATCCAAGAATTAAAGAGCACCAGCAGTTTTATTGGAAAAATATTCGTTTACTGAGTAATATGCTTTATTAATAAGAATATTTTTATGTGAATTTTAAACTTTTTTGGTTGTTCCAGTAAATATTATAAACCGCATGAACGAATTACGCAGACAAAAGCTTAGCGCAGACGAGAGTAACAAGTTTATTTTGATTTATATAATTATTTATTTTTGAAGCCTCAATAGCTCAACGGTAGAAGGGCCGACTTCGCTCCGTTAACGCGAGAGTCGAGGGTTCGAGCCTGACCCCTTGGGCTATTGTCGTACCCACTCCTAGCGCAAGCTTCGAGCTTATTTGGAGGGCAATAGGAATATTAGTAATGCCTTGAAAACGCATTGCTAATATTCTTTAAATAAAAAAAAAATTGTAATAACAGTATAGCATTGCCATTTCATTGTTTAAAAAAAAATGTGGTGCCCCTTCTGAAATTATTGCACGCCAAGAAGGCAAAACATGATGATGTAAAAATTAATAATTTCTTGTAAAACCTTGTGTACTCATGTTTCAGCAAATAAATATTATTATTATTATTATTATTATTAAATGAATGTGAATCGCTTTTTTATGTTGCTAAGTTGCCGGCGACTGCCGTAGTTAGAAAACCATTAGTAGATTAGTAGATTTATTATTTAAAGGCGTCGGGATGTGACGACCCCATCGCCCGCTATTGGGATAACCTCTGTCACAACAGAGATTATTCCACCAGTGCAATCAGTCACACTGGTGGTAGGTCTTTTGTTGCAAGAGGCCGGCTAGGTAGGTACCACCGCAGTGTCCAATATTCTGCCGCCAAATAGTAGTGCTTAGGCACTACTGTGTTCCGGTTTGAAGGGCATTGTACGCTAGTGAAATTACTGGGCGAACGAGATTTAAGAACTAATATCTCGAGGTTGGCAACGCGTGAGTGGCACCTACTAATGGTGCTGCAAGCGCTCATAGGCTGCGGCAGTCACTTACCATCAGGTGGGCCGTATGCTTGTTTGCCAACTTCTAACATAAAAAAAAAAAAATGGCTATACTACCGTTAACTTCTTTCCTTAAAACATCCAATCCTTAAAAAATCTTTTACAATTAGTGTAAATAATAATTCCAAATTATCAAATATTTAGTCCCAATCGATATTCGTTTAGTACCCGATAAATAAACTAAGCATTTAAGAATTAGCTGTTTTCTGCCGATGAATCACGCGATGATAGCGTGACGGGCAGTAGATAGGGGACACGCACCCAGCAACCACATAATAACCCCTTGATTGATGAATACATCCCCTCGAGTTTGTACGATGAGGTCTGACTGACGTTGCCAATGGCTTCCTGCTAGACACCGTAGAGGGTGTAATTTGTATGGAACTTGCCCTGAAAATATAAGAATTAATTATGAGGATAAAATGCATCGATATCAAGAGCTACTTTATAGATTTATTGTTTCAATTGGAATATCAATTTAGTTTTCTGATTCCAAAGAGGGTTGTGCTTTCATTGTGTTATTTGTACGTGAGTATGTATCTACGTAAAGTGAAAACTTCGATACTGTTTAGGGTTCAGTAGCTCAAAAGGTAAAATAATTATCAGTCAAATGCGCTGTGGACAACGCATAGTCGAAACTAAAGTTAAACATATGTTGATAAATTGATAGTAATTATTTAAAGTAACATGAAAAAATACCTTATAGGAAATGCTTATATATGTAAAATATTTAGACCTATCTTCTTCAAAATAAATGTGGTTGAAAGTTAGTTTGATCTTCTTCAAATTTTGCAGAATTTGAAATTCCATAGTTCAAAAGTTAAAGGAGATGTTTATGACCTTAGGAGCTAATATCTCAATAAATACAAGTATGATTGTTACAAACATTTTTAGGAACTTTAAAAATGTTTGTGTACAGTATAGTATTTACGTATATGTTGATATGTGTATGATGATTTGGTATGTTCTGTGGCCTGAACGGCAAAATAAATATTGATTATGGAGTGTGATAGAATAATAAAAAAATACCATTATGCCTATTCTATTTTTGTATCTAGAAATATTTCATAAGATTGTACAATATATTCTAGCATAAGCGAACGTCGGCGATCTAGAACATTAATTTCACACATGATTTATTCCTTTTAGAGATTTAAGCTCCTTACGGTTTTTTCAATATGCTTGAGAATAGATGAGTTATGGCGTGTCTGGCATTCAAGTAACAGTACAATTTCGAGGATAAATTGTACTAGAATTTTCCATTGTTGCCTTTTTAGATATTATATTTTAAGTACGAATAATATTTTTATTGTTTTTTTTTTATTATTACCGACCTCACTGAGATTCATCAACACGCTCTAAGCCGGCTACGGGTATACTTTTGTATTAATTTGCGGTCTCGGCAGCGTCAGACCTCTTGCAGAGGACCTTTCTCTTAATAAACCTTCTGGGTTTGGAGGTTACGTCCATCACACATCAGGACATCAGGTAGGTTGAACGAGACGCCTCATTCGACGCCCAGTTCTCCTGTTGTCGAGTCCTCCACCTGCAGTCGCTGTTGAGCATTTCTGTTTCCCTTTCAGCAGCCTCTTTTCCATAAATGACGATATCACAAAATGCTTGCATTGCCTCCCGTGATCTCTCACATCCAAGAATTGATTTTATCAAAGCTGGAAGTGAGCGATCATCCCTACCACAGTGACAAGTACTTGACGCTCGGTAGCAAATAAACATATTTTAAATTAACTCTTTTAACAAATTATTTTTAGACTTCTATGACTAAATAGTAAGCGATTATACTTTAAGATTAAGTGGAAAAATTGACATGCTTTTTTATTAATGTATTAATAATGCTTTTTGAAGTTATGACGACGTTGTGGCGCAGTGGTACCGATCATGCCTTCAACGCTAATGGTCGCGGGGTTGATACTCGCTCAGAGCATATGTTTGTATTGACCTTACAGGCATGTCTTCTGGTCTGGGTGTATTTGTTTTTGTGGGTCTCCTAGCCGTACCTCGGAGAGCACATTAAGCTATCGACCCCGGTTGTTATCACATAACATCTGATAATAATCGTTAAGTCTTCATAAATAATTTGTTACCCCTTAGGGTTACGGAGGTCATATGGCAATCGCTCTGTGTAAAAACAATAAATAATCAGACCCTGGGTAGATGGATAATACTAAAACAAAAATATTTCCATTACTACCCTGAGCGCTTGAGATAAAATATTTCTGCTATTTATATAATAGATAGAACGTAAATACTACGTCGACACTAATTAGTAATTTGTCAGACTTAGGCTTTATTACCAAGAAAATAAAACTGAGTATATTATTTACTCTATTGTTCTTATTGGGTGACTAGCTGTGACTGCGGATTCGTTAATATTGTCTACGGAATTCTTAATGCGCGGAATCTTTACTGGCAGGTCATTTATTGTAAGAGGTTGGCGACCAGGTAGGTACCACTGCTGTGTCAGTTATTCTATCGCAAAGAAGTATACTGTAGTGTGTGTATGCCTCCCACCAACGATTCTATTATAAAACAGTCATAATAAAGACCTGAACGAATACAGTCGTCTCCTCAATTGCTCAGTCTCATGACGACCCTGCCAGGATACACACTACAATACTGTGTTTCTGTTTTAAGGACACTGTAGGTAGTGACGTGACTAGGCGAAGGAGATTTAAGAACCAATATCTCAAGGCTTACTACGTGTGAGTGACATCTAAAAATGTATAGTCTCGCATGCGCTCATAGGTTGCGACAAACGTTTAACATCAGATGGGTATGATTGCTTCCCAACTTAGTCCTATTAAAACATCCTAATTAATTTTCTAAAATAAATGTTATTCCAATGAAACTCTGTTCAAAATAGGTACTGCCGTTTTGTAGACTAGCTGTAATAAGCAGACAATCAGACGAAATTTTTTTGGTCTATTTTCCTTATATATTTAAGAAAAGCTGTCGTTTACACGATCACGACCACGACTTTGTGGCGCAGCGGTAGCGAACCTGCCTTAAGCACAACAGGTCACGGTTTCGATTCCCTCTCGGAGTAGATGTTTGCATTTATGTATTTATGTATGCATTGTATGGTCCATACAGGCATGTTTGTCATTGTGTATGTTTCCAGACCCCCGACACAGGATATAACTATCCTAATGCGAGGCGTTGAGTGTGTAGCGCTTATTATTATTATTTAGACAGACAATTATTTTTATTTCTATAGATTTCAGATTAGTCTTTCTTGATCATACATATTTACTTGAGTAAGTAATTCTAAGTTGTTAGCAAGTTAGTCTCCTACTGCAAAGACGACTTATTCAGAATAGCATTAAATGAGACTGGATGCAGTGTGTTTGAATTATTCATAGACTTTGAAAGAACGACTAATCGAGAGAAATGGTATAGAATCTAGAATCGTCTTAAGTATTCTTTATATTTTCAAAGTATTCTTTAGGGTAGTTAATTTTTTTTGTTTTCCAGTGGATTTCAGAATGATTGAGGTTAACAACTGCACCCATTAGGTGGTGCTGTTATTCGGGTCCCACATTTTTTTTAAATTCTCGGGGCTGGACAACGTCTGCCAGGCCCGTTGGCTATACTATACAAGTCGTGGTCGTTTTTCTAAAATTTTGAAATTAAAATTTGTAAAACCATATGAATCACTTTAAAGATAAAATAGGGTACCGTAACTAAGTAGTTAATTAAAGTCTCTATGAATCCGAAGCAAAGGGCGGGTCGCTAGTTAATTATAAGTTTTAAATTCATTAGTGCTAGTTTTAGAAAATAGTTTGTTGTTTATAATCTACGAGGTGTTTCACGAGATTTAATATCCACGGTATAAATTTTTCTATGTTTTTTTTAATTAACACAGACCCAAATAGAATTTTACAATAAAATACATAAACAAATAATAATTTTTTAACAATTAAAAATTAAAAATCTTAAAATAAATGTTTTCTACGCACAACCGACTTGTAGTAAAAGATATTAATTATTGGCGTCGGGACGTGACGACACCATCGCCCGCTGTTGTGACAGAGATTATTCCACCAGTGCAATTTGTCATGCTGATGGTTGGTCTTTTGTTGCAGGAGGCCTGCAATGACAAATATTCTACCGTTAAGCGGTAGTGTCTTTGGCATTACTGTGTTTTGGTTTGAAGGGCACTGTAGGCTAGTAAAATTACTGGGCAAAGGAGATTTAAGAATCTTGAGGTTGGCAAGCGCTCCTAGACTACGGCAACCGCTTACAATCAGGTGGGCCGTATGCCTGCCAACTTAGTAACTAAACTAGTTTCAGTGACCACCTGTGTTTTTTTTCTGTATTTCATGAACTGTATATAGATAAAGGATTGTTATAGACACGCATTGGCCCACTTCTCGAAAATACAATCTATGTTACAGTGGACTCTGTTACTTTTATAGTAGTACTAGTTGTGAACGCGGCTTCGCTTACGTCGGATGAGACCGTCCTGTTCCACCAACTAAAGAATCTTATCACCCGGCCTACACTTTGTTTGAAATTGCTCATCTTCAAATATATGAATTACAATACGATACGTATTGTAATCTCATATAGCCTTCCTAAAAAAATGCCTTTAACCAAACAAACTCATCAGCGTTATAATATTGGCATAGATTTAAAATGTACGTTCTGAATATTCAATGCTTAGTAAATTAAAAGGTATTGTTTCTTAGATGCTAAAGCTTTCTAAAGTCAGTTTCAACCTTGCGGTTAACGTAGGCTAATTAAGTCTGCACTGCGCTAATGAAGTTTTGGTAACTGTTGGAAACTGACGTAAAGAAGGCAGCGTTGTTTGTACAAACAACTTAGTACTGATTAAGGTGTTTTAAATCTTTTAAGTTACTATACGTTATTACGAAAGAATATAATGTATCAAATGATTAGAATATATCTGATGGTAAGCGGTTGTTACGGTAGAGCCATGCGCCTCCCAGCACTCTCACAGAAAATAAGCGTAACAGCGTAACGAAAACAGCTAATTCTTAAATGCTTTGTTTATTTATCGCGTACTAAACGAATATCGATTGGGACTGAATATTTGATAATTTGGGATTATTATTTACACGAATTATAAGAGATGCTTTAAGGATTGGATGTTTTAAGGAAAGAATTTAACGGTAGTAGAGCCATGCTTCTATCAGCACAAAAGGGCCGGTTCGACCGGGTAAGTACTACCCTCTCACAGAAAATCGGCGTAAAGTAGCAGTATCAGTAGGTACTGATGCGATGAGCGAGAGCGCCGGAGGCCCAAACTTCCACCTCCTCTGTTCCCTTCCCTTTTCTCCTTCTTAAATTTTCCTTCCCATCTCTTGGGTTGGCCACGCATCTGTGATTCAAGTGTCGCGCGTATTCATATGTTACGGTGAATGCTTAGTAACAGACGGACCGTATGCTTGTTTGCTACCCGTCATGACAAAAAACAATCTTATATGTTTAGTAAATGTGACATTACATATGTTACAAAATTGTATAAAATTACAAGAATAATGTGGGTCTAAATTAATGAAAACAGAACCTTTAAGAAATATTTTCTTTTGACAGACATTAACCCATGTTTTTATGTTAGTAGCACATAATATCGTTGAAACAATATACGAGTATTTTTACGGCTCGTAAATAAGACGAATCTCCGTCACCTGCTGTAATGTTAATATATCATCATTCAGGTCGCGTTGGAGGCTGTATATATTATTCAATTTAGGTGCTTTTTACAGACGAGGCTCTACACGTGATATAAAATATAATAACTGTGTATTTAATATTTGTCTTCCACGAAAAGTTATATTCTATTTTTTGAATGTTGTGGGTTTTGGTAGTTGTACTTTTAATTAAAATTTTATTAATAGACTAGTAGGATCGGCAGACGTTGTCCTGGCTGAAAAAAATCCTGCTGCCCGACAGCAGCACCCTGTCTATAATTGAGTCTAATTGTGAGCGAAAGTGACACCGGTGAAAATTATTTAATTACTAATATCGCTATTAAAAATTGGGCTAAAATTGAGAGGCTTGAATGTATTTTTTTTTGAGAGAAGGAGGAGGAGGATATTGGCCCCTATAACTTAGAGGTATAGAACCTACTGAATATACATAAAAAAAATCATCAAAATCGGTCAAGCGGTGTCGGAGGAGTATGGTTAC
This sequence comes from Hestina assimilis, assembly GCA_023373885.1. NCBI lineage: Eukaryota > Metazoa > Arthropoda > Insecta > Lepidoptera > Nymphalidae > Hestina > Hestina assimilis. The sequence continues at coordinate 13,706,402 of CM041746.1, read as the reverse complement.
CAAAACTGTGACACGAGAATTTTATATATTGGATTACATACAATACAAGCTTTTCTCATATATAATGTATTGTTTCAACTAAACTTAGTACGACAATTTCAGGCAAAAGTAGTTGCGTTTAAATAGAAAACTTGTACCCGCTTAGAGCACGCATTTTCTTCTAAGGGTCATTAATCAGTTGTTTTTGCTTCAACTTGGGTCGTTGCAGATAAGTTCGAATTACAGCGACACCGTTTTCTTATGGCTTGAGAGAATTCTGCGCAATTTGTTTTTATACATAGCATTTTTCTTGCTAATGTGTTTATGTAAACTCCTCTTACTAATGGTTTACTTAGAGAAAAGATTTTTGTATTTAAGAAAAAGGAAAAAAGCAACTAGCATTGCTCGTGTATTCTATTTATATTTATATATGTTTTAAATTAATCTCGGTCAGGACTTTAAAAAGATTATGTTTCACTTTTTTACAAGTTCATTAATTTTGACACGTATGCGTGTCATGTAATAAAAAAATAAAATACGACGACGTTTTGTCGTCACTTATTTTTATATATATTTTTTACTTTTTTATTCTTTCTTAAAAATAAATTTTATTATTATTATAATTTTTATGTTAAGTTTAAAAACACAATTTTAATACTCAAATCGAAAAGTTTTCCGAAAATTTTTAATTGCCAAAAATGTTTTATTTGCTTAGTGGTTTCATAAAACCACACTTCTTAATGTGTTTGCCCTATTAACAGCGTCTAGGTTCAACGTAATACTTTTAAACACATTTTAAAAAAAGAGGAGGTTCTCAATTCGTCTCGAAATTTGTTTTATAGTAAATATTTTTTACATTATTTACGTTTTAATAAGTTTGATTTTCAAACAAACAGGCATTGTTATAGATATACTAGAAATGCTGGCGATTTCGCTCGCATTAATCTAGTTATGTGTGTACGTTTTAAACTTATCCAGGCTTTTGAAAGTCATACTTTCGGAGTCAGGGTAGAAGGGCTGACTCCGCTCAGTTAACGCGAAAATCGCGCGTTCTATACTGACCCTCATGGGCTATTGTCGTACCCACTCCTAGCGCTTATTTGGAGGGGCAATATGATTCTGTGTAATGCCTTGAAAGAGCGTTGCCAAAATTTAAAAAAAAAAAAACATCTGACGCACATAATATTTCATTAAAACAAATTAACTTCACTGTATAAAGAAACGCCATTAAGCTTTTCAAATGCATCTAATAAAATATTAATAGCCTAGAAAGTAAAATAAAACTAAATTCTAGCGGGGCAGTTCGTTCCGAAGTTCGTATTGTGGAGAAGTAATGTGCTCACTAATTCTATGTCAAGAACGAATGCTAAGTGGTAGCGGGCCGGAGCTACTGTGTTAAGTGTTTTACAAGCCCCATTTTTAGAATTGTGTATCCATTCGCATTGGGGTCGCGTACTATTTTTATTTTGCATTTAAAAGATATCCGCAGTGTTTCTCTATAGTCATGTATTTTTTTAAACGCTACACACTCAACGGCCTTTAGGATAGTTATAACCTGTGTCGGTGGTCCGGAACCATACATAAAGGACAAACACACCCAGACAGGAAAACATGCCTTATGGTCAATACAAACATCTGCTCCGAGCGGGATTCAATCCCGCGACCTATGGTGCTTAAGGCAGGTTCACTACCGCTGTGCCACAACGCCATCAAATTTTAATAAATTTCATTTAAATTTCGTCTTAAAACTTCATCTTAACAAAAGCACTTTATGGGATTGAGTTCATGTTATTAATATGTCTGTTCTGTTGGGATAACCTCTGTCACAACAGAGATTATTCCACCAGTGCAATCAGTCACACTGGTGGTAGGTCTTTGTTGCAAGAGGCCGGCTAGGTAGGTACCACCGCAGTGTCCCATATTCTGCCGCCAAATAGTAGTGCTTAGGCACTACTGTGTTCCAGTTTGAAGGGCATTGTACGCTAGTGAAATTACTGGGCGAACGAGATTTAAGAACTAATATCTCGAGGTTGGCAACGCGCGAGTGGCACCTACTAATGGTGCTGCAAGCGCTCATAGGCTGCGGCAGCCACTTACCATCAGGTGGGCCGTATGCTTGTTTGCCAACTTCTAACATAAAAAAATAATAAAAAAAAATGTCAAAAATGAGTACTTAAAACTTCTTGATAGAGGACAGTTTCTATAGAGAAACTTAGGCCAGATTGGAGTTATTAAATGATGTACCTTTGAATTATATATCAATGCAATTAAGACGAGTTTTTAACAGAATAATGTAGCTAAAAAGTTAGCAATTAAAAATTTCACTAAGACAAAAAAGTACCTAGTACGAGGTAAATCAGTAAAAGGGCTTTAGGCGCTCGCAACCATTAAAAAAACTTAGCAGTGTCTCTTTAGTTTAGTAGTATTACTTCTCTCCTCAAGCTGACCTTAGGGCTTACCATTAACTCTTATTGCGATTCAAATGACCTAAACGTAGCTACATCGTTATTTCGTAACATAACATATATATTAATAAGTCATGCTCATATAAAATCTGAATCGGTTTACTGTCAGAATTGAATTGGATCGAAATAGAATTTTTACTAAAAGTTAATGGTAAAGCTTATTGTATTGAAAAGATATGGTAACAACTTCTTCTTTCTCGCATTTTTTCGCGGTATTTTATCTAACCATGGTCTGCTTATTACTCCTATCCGGGTTTAACCGGTTACTGGTTTTTACACAGAGCGATTTCCTGACCTGCGCAACCCTAAGGACGAACCAGTAACTCTTTGGATATGGGCAAATTATCAGATGCTATGTGATAACAACCGGGACTGACAGCTTAATGTGCTTTCCGAGGCACGGTGGGGAGACCAAGGAGACGAGCGTACAGACCGAAACAGATATTTAACTTTGTAAGATTAATACAAACATCTGTCCGAGCGGGAATCGAAACCGCAATCGTCGAGGCTAAAGGACTCGTTACCAATACGCCACAACGGTGCTGTAACTGATAGTTACTAAATAATTTATAAGGTTTCATATACTAGAAATTATTGGTTTAACCCAACATAATTATTAGACCGCTGTTCATGATACCTAGAACAATATTACAGTGCTGCCTTGGGCGTTATTAAATGGTAATTATTGACCTTGATACGCGCGCTCGCGTGGAGTACCGATTTTTCTATATTGCACGGAACCGAAATTCTTTTTTTAATATAAAAGTCGCTTATGTTACTCTTTATAATATCAGCTATCTGCCAGTGTAACTCCCATTAAAATCAGTCTAGCCGTTTCAGAGATTAGCCGAAACAAACACACATACAGACAACATTTTTAAATATTATATGTATAGATATACCATTGTCATTAGTATTTTTTGCTCATCCGATACTAAAGTCCGGCATTGGTTGACGTATCAAAGTAATGTACAAGTGGCAAAAGTTATCAGTCCCTCGGGTTTTATTGCCAAATCTTGTAAGTTTTGGGTTAAATTTATTGCTCATCCTACTCCTTTATTGTAAAAAGTTAAGGCGATCCGTTTTATACTTAAGTAACTTTTCTACGTGCGATAGTAGTATTTTACTCACTATATTCTTCTTCGTCCTAGCATTATTCCCGGTAATTTATTTTACCCAGGGTCTGCTTATTACTCTTATCCGGATTTGACGGGTTACTAGTTTTTACACAGAGCGATTGCCATCTGACCTCCGCAACCCTAAGGGCGAACCAGTCTCATTGGATAAGAGCAATTTACTTATCAAGAGTTAACGATTATTATCAGATGTTATGTGATAACAACCGGGACCGACAGTTTAACGTGCTCTCCGAGGCACGATGGCACATTTTACTCACTATATTCTTCATAAAATATGGCTATAGCAAAAAATAATTGATAATATATATTTCTGACACTGGTAGGCTCTTTATTGCAAGAGATCGGCTAGGTAGGTGCCACAACAGTGTCAGATATTCTACCGAAAAGCAGTAGTGTTTCTTGCGTTACTGTGTTTCGGTTTGAAGGACACTGTAGCTAGTGAAGTTACTGGGCAAAAGGGATTTAAGAACCAATATCTCGAGGTTGGTAACGCGTGAGTGTACACCTACACAGCAGAGATTATTCCACCAGTGCAATCAGTCACACTGGTGGTAGGTCTTTTGTTGCAAGAGGCTGGCTAGGTAGGTGCCACCGCAGTGTCAAATATTCTGCTGCCAAATAGTAGTGCTTAGGCATTACGGTGTTCCGGTTTGAAGGGCACTGTACGCTAGTGATGTTACTGGGCAAATGGGATATAAGAACCAATATCTCGAGATTGGTAACGCGTGAGTGACATTTACAAATGGTGTTGCAAGTGCTCATAGGCTCGCGACAAACGCTTACCATGATGTGCGTTGTATGGGCAGGCCGTAGTTATATAAAAAAAGTCTAGTTTACTAATAATCTTTTTATTGTTTCAGGCTACTTCTGGCACATTACGGATTTCCACTATGATCCGTTGTATACAGCACAGGGTGATACTAGAAGACGTAGGTATTATTATTAAAAATCCAAAGCATTAGTTAATTTTTGATTTTAATTGATATAAAACCAAAAATTAAATTTTTGAAGTAACCCCCGACAAAAATTGCAATTCGCCATTTTATGATGGTGGTTTGAAATATATCATAGTTTATAGTATTCTACTTGTCAAGCCGGTTCATTTAATACCCACAATGAGGAAGTTGTTAAAAAATACGTAGTCCGCCATTTTGTGGAAATCTTGGACCGATTTTCATTAAACACTTATAACACGCTGTTGTTTATGCGTCGGGGGGTAAAAACAGGAACGAACTTTAACCTCTTTTACTGTTAAATACACAAAACCATGTAATCATCATCATATTAAGAAGTTTCATAAAATCATCATCAAAAATATCATCAAAATCAGTAAAAACGGAGAAGTCGGAAAATGAATAAATGAAAAAAGTAAGGAGTTGTCGAACTCGAAATTTTTTGAAAAGAATATATCGCTCGTTAAATTCAAAGCTACCGCAAATCAAAATTACACTTTTTCAGGAGAGCCAATCAAAAAATGAAAAAATATTTTTGCCTACTACTTTCTTATTTTACATCAAATATATGCACATTATACATCTGTAGACGCGTATTTTTAAGCAGCATTAAATGATTTAAGTGGTTCTACAATAAACTGATTGCTGGAAGAGATATAAGCATATACGGTACTTTTGAATATAAAAAATATGTAATAAAACAACCGCAAGTCAAAAAGTCAAAACCAAAAGTCGTGTTTTTCTATAAAAAAAATTAAGGAATTGAATTAAAATTTCGATGATATTTAATAGTATAAATTAAATGCTATATAAAACTTTAAAAGAAATGAAGATTCGTTAGATAGAATTCATATGGGCCCTGACTTCGTGTTTTTGAGATGGTTCAAGCTGATAATGATTATTATGTTTTTCTTTTTTTCTTTGATCTGGACAACTTTGGGGCTACTTTGGTATTTTTAACAACAGTTCTAATTATTTTATCAAAAATTGAAATGATATTCATGAAAAAATGATGAAATATGGCACTTTTGAAAAGTCATTTTTGAAATATGGTGGTTTAGATTATATTTCGAGCGTTTAAAACGAAAGTTCCAAACTAACGGTTGTGTTATTTTTGTACTTTACAATGCGAAATCAATGGGTGTCTTTGCTAAATATAAAAATATGAAGGTTTAAGATTGTATTTTTGCAATAAAAGCATTTTTGATTTTTTTGATTTGTGGCACTTTTGAATTTAACGAGCGATTATGATTATTTTAACTTAAAATCAATGTGAGCAAACATCTATGAGTTTTTAAATGCTTAAATTGTGATTAAAATTTATTACCTACTTTTAATTTATTACCTACTAGAAAATATTGTCAGGAAACCTCCAGGTCCATTTCCTAACATAGATTTCTTCAATTTATTTGTAATACTTACAAAATACCGAGCTTACCATCAATTTTTAGTAAAAATTCTATTTCGATCCACTTCAATTTTAACAGTCGATTCAGATTTTATATAAGCATGACGTATAAATATGTATGTCATGGTATGAAGAAGCGATGTAGCTCGGTTTAGGTCATCATGTGTTAATGGTATGCTCTCAGGATTAATTTAAAGCATTAATACACTAAATATAGCAGTTTAAATATATATGATGACGCTGTGATGCAGGGGTAGCGAACCTGCCTTAAGCGCCACAGGTCGCGGGTTCGATTCCCGCTCGGAGCAGATGTTTGTATTGATCATACAGGCATGTTTTCCGGTCTAGGTGTGTTTGTCATTGTGTATGTTTCCGGACCCCGACACAGGATATAACTATCCTAATGGGATCCGTTGAATGTGTAGCGTTTATTTATTTATTTATTATTTTAGTGAATATGTTTTGTCGATAGATTGTCGAAGAGCAGATGAGCGTGGAAGCTCAGGACACCACAGGGTCGGTCGCCTTGGTGACTACTCGTGTGATAGCTCGCTAGAACTTATACAATCAGCCCTCAAATATATGCGCACGAGGCATTCAGAAAATGTAGAGTTTGTCCTTTGGACAGGGTTAGTAGAATTTACATATTAAGTAGATTTATCGTTGTAGCGAGCCTGCTTAAAGCTTTGATCTTGGTCACGGGTTCGATTCCCGCTGGGAACAGATGTTTGTTATAAATATTGTCTTCGGTCTAAGCGTTTGTCCTCTCGGGTCATCCCACCGTGCCTCGGAGAGAACGTTAAGCTGTCAGTCCCGGTAGTCATCATAATATCTGATAACAACGGTTAACTCTATACAAGTAATTTGCTCTTATCCAATGTGCTACTGGTTCCCCCTTTTGGGTTGTGGAGGCAATCGCTCTTTGTAAAAACTAGTAACCTGTTAAATCCTGATAAGAGTAATTTAGCAGACTCTGGGCAAAATACGGGGATAAATGCTAGGAAGAAGAAGTAGATTTATCTCCCTCATCCGAATAGAAGATTATGATTTGATGAGCGAGATAGCGATAGCGATGTGAAGAGATTAAACTTTCCCAACACGCTACAGTATGGGGTTCTTCAAGGGAAGGTTTAGAAAGTTTCTAAGGGTTCGGCAATGCGTGATGAACCTCTGCTGTTGAAATGTTCATAGGCGCCTGTGACCGCTGGCGCTTACCATCAGGCGGGAACTACGCTTGTTTGCGACAATTGTTATATAAGCTGTACTAACTTAGAAACTGTCAATGCCTTTTAAAATTTCTTTTACTTACTAAATATGCTTAAATACTTTTTAGGGATATCGTGGCAGCTCAATATTCAAGTAACGAAGAAAATAGATACAATGCTATCAGGAATATTACGGAGCTCCTTCGTACGACATTCAGTTCTCACTTCGTTTTCCCCGTCCTGGGTCACACGGACCCAGCGCCTTCGGAGATGTTAACCAATCTTTGGAGTCACTGGTTACCGATGGAAGCATTGCAGACATTGAAAAAAGGTAATAATTAATTGGGGCTGTGAGTGAAAATGTCCTAGCTTAGGGTGGTTACAGACTAGAGTTTTTTTTCGAGCGTGTCGTTTCAGCAAACACTCCTAAACGCGCGTTCCATTTCGTTCTTCAAATTCGCACTTTCATCGTAAATACTCGTCGTCTAACCGGTCGTGGCTTGTGTCTTTTTAAAAAAAAATTATTTAAAGAGATTATTCGCTTAGCGTATATACATCTCTATAAGGTTACAAAATAACTTGATCATCATATTATAAATATACTTATTATACTAAACGTCTTGTAACAATCATTTTATCTTAATTACAAAGTAATTAAATAAAAATCAACAAAATCAAATGCTATCGAGAAAGACTAATTAATTATTGTTGTCTCTTTTCACGACTGACTGACTGTCAATAGCATATTTATAGTGGGCGCTTATAGAGCTTATTAGTGTGTCGACGCTTGTACGAGTTGCGCGTGTGGTAAAAGGCACGCCTGAATGAACCTATAGGCGTTTAAAAAAAAGAGCTTATACGTTCGTATAAAACGCTGGTCTGTAAGAGCCCTTAGCAGTAATATTTATTACGTAACCTAGAATTAGGTCTCACACGGCTTCCATATAATGTTATATTAGAGCAACTTATTTGAAAATAATATTTAGGATATAGAGTATTATAATCAATAAAATATGAATGAAACTGATTTTATTTACGAATACTTAAAGAGAAATACCCATTATATAAGATCCAGTGAACTGTTGGCGATTGTGTTTCTGAAATAACTAGAAAAACCCTTGCAAATTGAATGGCATCGTACACTGGAGTGCATTTTGCTTTGACGCCAAGCCATTCTCAGTTTTTGCTAATCGGATAAGGATAAAACAGTCAAAGCGCTCTGGGTTTGATTTTTTCGAGTTTCAGTTTACACGACTTGATTTTCGCATCAGAGGATTTAAAATAATGAATATTTTCAGTTTCGTTCATTTCTGTTGAATTTTGTTAACGAAAAATTCCGATTTTTAGATCAAATGCAAGAAGAAACAACATTATACGATTAAATTGTAAGAGTATTTTTCTTTAATTGACGACGTTGTGGTGCAACGATAGGGAACCTGCCTTAAGTGCTACTGGTCGCGGGTTCGATTCCCGCTCGGAGCAGATGTTTGTATTGACCATACAGGTATGTGTTCCGGTCTGGGTGTTTATCCTTGTCGTTGTGTATAGTTCTGGACTCTGGAGTTGAGTGTGTAGCGTTTTATAGATTTCAGTTGACAATGTCTTATCTTCTTTTAATAATGCATGTTACTTATCACAGGTGGTTACTACACAATTGAGCAGTCGCACAGTAAACTTAGGATCGTGGCTTTGAACACGAACCTTTTTAGTATTACTGAAGCGGGCAGCCTTCACGCGAGGAACCAGTGGGAATGGTTGGATGAAGTATTGGACAAAGCCACGGCCAACAATGAAATGGTTAGTCTATAATTTCTTTTTTTATTTACAACCAATATTACAACATATTTACAATTCAATACTAATTATATTTAGAAATAAAACTGTACAAATCATGTCCTCGGGGACTGATGGCAAGAATGTTAATTCTTTCGGCGAAAAATGAACCAACCCTGTCACCTGTAGACTTGTAGAGGCATTGAGTCAGGTAGTTACGTAATTGTTTGCTCCAACTTGTACGAAATGTTGGTCCAACTTTGCATAGTAATATTAGGTGAGGCTATTGATATAAATTAATCAGGCTTGAACTATTTATTATTTTTATATTGAATACATGGTATTCGTATTTTTCACAGGGTAAAATATAGAAGACTTTAATTATACTTTTTGTTTAATATCAAAACCGTAAAATAATCTACAGCTTGAATATAATATGTACAGATTACAGTACCTACTGGATTATCTACTAGTATGCAAAATCTCGGTTTACTCCGACGTTTTGAAGGAGGTCAAAATCATGTTCAAAGTTTTGTTACATAATTAAAATTATATTATGAAGCTAATAAAAGTGTTATAATTGATAAGCTAATTATTTTAAACGGTCGCAAAATTACTTACGTTATCAAAGCAGTTTAAAAACTAAAAAGTATAAAATTTATATTTCCTACACCAGAAGTCGATACCAAGTAAAAGATTAGCTTAATAGTCATCAACCTCTGTTGTACAAAATATTTTTTATTTATATTTTTGGTTTCGGAGACGGGATTGAGGCCACTATTAGTAACTGTTTTTTTTTTCTTATAATCATAAAACCACGCATATTTTATATTTATTGGTTCGCCCTTTGGATCGTGAAGGTCAGATAGCAATGGCTCTTTGTAAACACTAGTAACCCGCCAAATCCGGAGGAAAATTTGTATTGATTTATATATCAATTTATAGTTGAATTTGAAAGAAGAAGAAGAAGAAGAATTTAAAACATTATAGCATTATAAAAAAACTTGAGAGGTGTCAAGGGACACCCGGATGGAACGAAGTTCCTTTCGATTAATTAGTGAAGGAATTGTAATAAAATTTTATTTTTTTAAGTTATAATAATATTTTTTATTATTAACATTATTTATTATTTACAAAAAACCTGTATACACTCAACAAAAATAATCGGTCGCGACACCACACTGTTCAATGCGAAATAGAAATGAAAATATCTGGCTTGCTTTCTATAAGAGAGAGAGAGACAGACAGAGAAACATGCGACACCGCACAGCTTACAATAGCTTACTATAGCAAAAAGTGTCGTGACAACTTTTCGTAAGAATTTTTTCCGTCTAGCCCCCTTTCACAACGCGCGATAAGGAACTTCGTTCCAATAAGATATTTTTATATATTTTATAATCTTGTAGTTTTTTGCGTCACACCAAACAAATGACTAATCAGAGAAATCAATAGCACTATATCAATTCAATTCTCTTAAAGGTCAATTAGCATAATATAATGTAATGGTAAGTAGGTTATAAATAATTATTAAGAATTAAATGTAATATCTCATTAAGTCACAGTAACAAATTATATTCATAATCAAATACATCATCTAAAGCCTCACTACAAGCCTGTAAAAAGTACGTATATTGGGCTAAATTGTTATAACGCCTGACGCGACATGAATGATGACACATTATTAGCATTACGGCAGGTGACAGAGATTCGTCTTATTTACGACACGTAAAACGTATTGTTTCTACGAAATTATGTGTTACGTAATGTAATATAATTATGTTCGTGTTCGTTACAGTGACTCAGATTATAACTATATTGCTATGAGGATCACAGTAAGTGTTCTTCGTCCTAGCATTATACCCGGTATTTTAGTTACCCAGCGTCTGCTTATTGCTAATACGGATTTGACAGGTTAACAGTTTTTACCCGCAGCGATTGTCATCTGACCTCCGCAACCCCAAGGGCGAACCAGCAACTCATTGGATAAGAGCAATTTACCTATCAGGAGTTAACGATTATTATCAGATGTTATGTGATAGCAATCGGGACCGACAGCTCAACGTACTCTCCGAGGCACGGTGGGGAGAAACGCCCATACCGAAACAGAAATATTAACAAACATCTGTTCGAGCTGGAATCGAACCTGCAACCGGCGAGACTAAAGGCAGACTCGCTACCCACAACGCCACAACGGTGTCGATATAAGAATCACAGTAAGTACAGGCCGAGATATCATTTCAATGTCAACAGAACGGCAATGAGAATCAGGATGGGTTGGTACGTCTCCTTGAACGAGGCAACGGTTCGTACACCAAGACGCAATCGTTGGAAATGTGTCTAAATAGCACACTGCATAGCTATTTATAGAAACGTACTGGCAATTAATAAAAGGGGAGGGGAGAAATGCGGAGTCTAACTAACATCAAATATCTAACTAACATGTAATACCCCGTACACATATATCATACACATATATGTATGTCGCATACCAGAAGTGAGGTTATTTAAAATAAATATGCAGCACCGCTGAACCTATGTAAGTCATTGGTTCTGCTATGCTTTTAAGCACAATAATAGCAATACGCTGCGTATCACATTTTGATTTTAATTATTATGAGATTAAGTAAGGTAATTTGATATTAAATTCACACATATTTAAACAAGATAATTTTAGGAATGAAAAGAAAGTAAAATAATATTACAATTTTTAATAAAATTGCCATACAGACTACTTACAGAGTTTGTGGCCGAGAGGCAGGAGCAAAAAGTGATTTCACAACACAAATCATTTGCTTTATAAAGCGTTCAACGGAAGTTGATGCTACAACATATTTTTGAATAATCTCATTACAAAAACAATATTTCAAAATTGCTTCGATTTTTAATATTTTTTCGAAAATACAATTAAAGGCTGCCAGTGACATGATCAAATAATTCGTATTCGCGCCGCATTTATTTTTAATAGCATGTTACAATATAGACGAATGAGGTTGTAGTCTGTGATATAAAGTAAAGCTTTTGACATCCGTCGTATCTGTGTCATGGTGCGTTTTCATTCGGGGGATCATGGATAGTCGTTTTACGAAGCAGCGCCTGACGCACTGATTGATATAATTATCATGGCAGACATAAACATCAACCACGCATAGATAGGTAGAGATATGAAATAAGCACGTAACCTAAGCCTGCGCTAGGGAGGGTATGACAATAGCCCAACAGTCAGGATCGATCCCGTAACTCTCGCGTGAACGGAGTCGGCCCTTCTACAGTTGTGATCTGTGAATCTTAGTTTTACTTATACAATTTTGTGGTCCCATATGAATCTCATAATAAATAATCTGATCAAGTAAATTGGTGTATAAATAAATTCGTCAGTATAAGAGCTAACTAATAAATATAATAGATTTGTTTTTAAAACATAAATAATTAATTAAAATTGCATAAAAAAAAAATTGAAAACCCTCCGTCTAATTACAGCTTGATTATGAATAAAAAATGATTGTGCTTATTGTTTGAATATTCGATGCAATTAAGCGTTAGGCTTTTGTTTTCTCTTTAATGATGCGTTATTGTATTCATCGTTGATTTGGGTCACATATGACGATGCTTCAAGATGACGCGGCTTATTGGACGTTGTTGTCAGTTGTTTTAATAAAATATTTTTTTTCCTACCTCGATGAAAAGTTCGCTCTTTGTCCCCTGTACGGGGGAGAGAAGTCTCCGAATCTCTCCCGACAAGATAACACTAACTTTACTTCCCCGTAACCTAGCAACCGTATGTTTATATCGATTAAGAGCAAACTTATCATCGTAGGAAAAAAATCGTATACGCACCACGGGAGAAAAGTAGGACATTGCCACCCGCGATTGTCGCGAGTGTCAATAGTCGCAATCGGATCGCGGGTGAGAATATCCGACTTGTCTCCCTAGGTGCGTATTGTACTATTCTATATCATTATTAAATCTTGCTTTGTTAGCGACTAGCGTTTTTAACGCCAATTTATTATTAAGTAATAACTTATTCTCGCGGCAAAATTAGAGTATAAGCAGACCCTGGATAAATACCCGGGGTAATGCTAGAAGCAAGAAGATATTACGCCATTTGGATCTAAAGCTGTGGATAATTCAGTGTCAAGTGTGTTATGGATTTGATCGAACCAACGCATAGGCTGGGCTCAAAAGGTCTTTTTCCCTCGATTCAGTTGATGCCAGCTTCAGTCACCCTCTATTACATACCCATATACATAAGTTAAAAAAATCGTTACAAGCAAATAAAAACTAACATACGTTTTGCATTGAATTTTGGATCATTGTCATTATATATATTTTTTTGCTTTATTATCAACTTGATAATGTTTTAAAGGGCTTAAAATATAAATGCTATAGACGAACAATCAATGTTTGACAAAACGACAATCAAAGCATATTAAATTGCGGCCATTTTGAAAAGATTGTATGTAATCAACGATACCTTAACGACAAAATAAATACAATTAACGAAAAAAAAACAAACTTAAATAGTTCGGAAAATTGTAGCAATTTCGTGGAAATTTCATATGGATTACGTGAACGAGTTTCTAATCTAGTAATTTATGAAGGCAGCGCCGGACTTCCCGTGTGGTTCCGGCGCGCTAGTTATGATACCGTCAACTAACAAGGGCCAATCTATTACTAAGAATAAGGCTGTATGAATGATACTTAATAGAAGACCGTTGTGGCGTGCTGGTAGCGTAAGCTCGGAGACCACGTTCAGCTCTCTGTTGTTATCATAACATCTGATAATCGTTAACTTTTATAGGTAAATTTCCCTTATCCAATGAGTTACTGTGTCGCCGTTAGGGTTGCGGAGGTCAGATGGTAATCGCTCTGTGTAAAAACAGACCTTTGTATAAAATAGAGTAATAAGCAGACCCTTAGTAAATACCGGGAATAATGCTAGGTATAAGAATTATACTTAATAGTTTAAATGAACCAATCAATGTTTGAATTTTGATTTAGGCCGTTTCGTTGGTTGAGCCTACTGTTGTACAGAACTATTGTCAATTAAACGGGGATCTAAGTGTATGAAATTAAGTATAGCAATACTCTACTGCTTTGCAATAGAATATGTGATACTGTGGTGGTACCTACCTAGCCGGCCTCTTAATAAAAGCTGGAAGACAGCAGTAAAAGTAACGTATTTAGTCTTATCTTTTAACGGCATGGACATTTGGATTTCGTCTCCAGTTCAGTCCAGTCCAGATTGTCAGTAACTTCTGATTCGGGCTTAAAAAAGACCCCAGCGCTTTTCTCAGGATAGACTTCAATCGATTAAAATATCTGCTTTGAAGCGTTGGCTGCGCATTAAAGAGTGTTCGACATGGGTTGTTGTTAGTCGTTTTGGGTATGTTTTAGCATACAGTTAAAACCGGATAGCAGCCTTGAGGGACACCAGTTTTGAGAGGATGAAGGGAGAGTCTGCGTTATATCTGAAATAGGATTTCGATCAGAAATTTCGTTTCTCTAAAATTGTTAGGTGATAGGATTTGTAAATTAATCATTTCTATTATAAAACAGATTTTTCCAGGGTTGAATTTAATTAAGATTCTCATAATTTTTCCTTATATTTGTTGGTTTGCACAAAATGTTTTAACAAACAAGCAGTATTACGGCATTACGTGATCAGAGAATGGCCGAAGAGCTTTCGACTTATATCTTCCCAGTGTTAAATAAATAGCGTTTATTTTTATCGAAATTGAAAAACGTAAGAGAAAATTGTTGTTTATTTATTTAGCAAGAAAAATAAATCTTTTAACAATATATTTTTCTACATTTCTCTTATATATGGTTAGTAATTTAAAGGATTCATGTTCAAAATCTTATTTGGTTAGAAGATCATAAGATGTGTTAATTTAAATAATCTAGATGAGGCAAACCACTTATATACATATAATTATAGTTTCGAATTTCAATCTTCTCATTAAAAATAAAAACACACATACCCACAAATATTTTTCTAATATGACAAACTATTACGTAATACAACAAAAAATACTTAAGGTTATCTATAAAAATACTATGAAAGATTAACATAAGAAAACGTTTGACATGCGTTTCTTTTCTTACAAAGGGTTCGCCAAATCAATTTATGCTTGATTCTGTCGCCTTTGGGAGCCGGGGATTTTGAATCAATTTATACAAAAAAAATACTTCAAGGACGGAAAGCCTGTTTTGTTTATTCGGATAAATCGAAAGCATTATATGAGCCTCGGTTATTTTTCAAGGGAATCCGTCGTGAGTTTCTTACGCTTATTTGGGATTTAGATTGAAGAATTTTATCCGACTTCTTATGGCTCATAAGCTTTATATATAGTAATAAAATTTATATTTTATTGGTAAAAGTTTTCAGTGAATCTAATATCTTGGTAAATTTGCCATTTATTTCTTTATTTGATGACTTATAAAACTTATACAAGTGTCTACCAACATTAGTGAAGAAATATTTAAAAAAAATAATATTAATATTTTATCATCGAATTAATCATTATTTTTAGAAATTGTTTGGCACTTTGTGCCATGTCAATCATGCATTTCAAATGTACATTTCTTTGGATGAGTGAGAGTACCAGAGGCTCAGTACCCATCCCTTTCATCCTTCCATTCTTATACAACAAAAATACTATAATAATATATTCTTCTTAAATAAAAGGAGAGGTTAACCTCTCCTTTTATTTCCTTTCTCTGTCCCTAATTTATTTATAAAAGATCGGAAACGCCTTAAATCTTAAAAATAAAATTTTAAAGCAGCTTTCGGATCAGTAAATATATCATTTAAAAGTAATGAGTTACTAGTTACGCGATTAAAATAAAATAAACAACTACTTTAAAATCAGTAACATCGTTCTATAAAAATGTTAATTGTAAGTTACGACGTTTTTCCTAAAAAGGCTCTTTATATGAAACTCGGTATGCCTTTAAACACTTAACTTGTATATTATCAGTAAATATAGTGTGCATAACAGCTCATTACTTTGTTAAACTAATCAACTAACAACGGTTTTAGTCTAATTAAGCCATATAGTGCAAATACGTGCAGTTATTGTATTGAACAACGTAATATTATCTTCAATAATGGGAACTATATTGCTAATGGATGTCAGCAACCGAATAATCTCTATGGAGTAGTTAAGATAACAGCTGATTATATTAATAAATTGCTAAATTCATTTTATGAATTAGATTTTGACCATTGAACAACGAAGGATTTTTTTTCATTAAAGTCTCGTTGTTTCTGATTTGATTATATAGAACGTTAACGAAAGCTAACCATATCTAGCGGTTTCTTTTTTTATGTTACAATTTAGCAAACAAGCATACGGTATAAGAATACAGCATAAGCATAATGCCAACCTCGAGATATTAGTTCTTAAATCTCCTCGGCCCAGTAATTTCACAAGCCTACAGTGCCCTTTAAACCAGAACACAGTAATGCCTAAGCACTACTATTTGGCGGCAGAATATTTGACACTGCGGTGGTACCTTCCTAGCCGGCCAACAAAAGACCTACCACCAGTGTGACTGATTGCACTGGTGGAATAATCTCTGCTGTGACAGAGGTTATCTAACAGCGGGTGATGGGGTCGTCACATCCTGACGCCGGGTTCAGAATTGATTCAGAGCATCTCTTTTTGTTTCATTTTTGTTATAATGATGTGTCTTTTAAATATAAAGACACTTCACTGTTTTTAAGATCAAGCCTAGAAAGACTAAGAAGTAATTTTAATCTAAGATAAATTGCTAAGTACAATAAAACTAAGATTGTACCCATGATCACTTTTCTTACTGTCTCTATCTCTTTTTAGTGAAGTCAGAAAGTAAAAGCATTTGTTTATTATATTATGGATATGTTTTTCGCCCAAAAAATAAGGATTTCGATGCAACGGGGAAATGCGCCTTGTATTCTTGCTACCATTCCATATGAACATGATATTTTGTATAGTTATAATTATTTCTAAATATAGTTGGTATTGACACCGTTGTGACGACGGTTGCGGGCTTGATTCCCGCTCGGACAGATGTTTATATTCATCTTATAAATATCTGTTTCGGTCTTGGCGTTAGTCCTTATGGTCCCCCTACCGTAGCTCGGAGAGCACGTTACGATGTCGGTCCCAGTTGTTATCACATAACATCCGATAATAATCGTTAACTCTTGATAAGAATTTTGCTCTTATCCAATGAGTTGCTTCGCCCTTTGGGTTACGGAGGTCAGATGGCAATCACTCTGTGTAAAAACTAGTAACCCGTTAAATCCAGACATGACTAATAAGTATATCATGGATAAATACTTTTAATATGGGGAATAATGCTACGAAGAAGAAAGTAGGTATTCAATTGTGAATATAATGTGACCTATAGAAGCAATGGGTTGGGGTGTCAAATATTTTAGAAATTGTTTACCATTAGCGTTAAGTTTTAATTATTAATTGTTTTAACAGGTCTACATAGTTGGTCACAGAGCGCCCGGCTTAGATTCTAGACACATGGCCTACTCAGTTGACGCGAACTCTAAATACTTGCGTCTAGTGCGGCGACACGCGCGGATTATAGCCGGACAGTTCTTCGGACATCTACACGTCGATTCCTTCAGGGTTATATACGATAAAGGTAATTCATTAAAATTAATAAATATTATTGATTGCAATTAATCCAAACTAGGAACGCCCGCAGTTTCATCTGGGTTATTGTAGTTGTTACGCCGGTACACTTACCGGTAAAATTGACGCTGGCACCACGACCCTCCTTTACAAACTTTTAATATCATATTTATGTATATTAATTGTTATAATTCTAATTATTTTCTTGTTTTTTTTTTTTTTTTTTTTCTTAGATATAGGTACGTTATATTTTATTGTTATGTTAAATGTATAAAATGTTGTTGTTATTAGTATATTTATTTGACTTAATAGTATAACTTTAACTGATCTTACAGTCAAACCAATTGTCAGGTTTTGTAAGACTTTAGTATAAAACATATTGTTAATAAATATTGACTTAATAAATAAATTAAAAAAAAAAAAAAAAATAATCAAATCAAACCCCTTTTCTGGCGTCTTTTGACCCAATTATCTATAGAACCATTGTTATTGGCCTGTATGTATATGTCTTTGGTTATTTATAAAAGTATGCATATATGTTTATCATTATTATTAAGAAGAAATAGATCAAGGATTATGAAGAACGACATTCATCAAAATTGAAGATCTGTTTACTCGCGATGACTATATCTAAAAAGAATTCAGTTTTTTTTTTTTTATGTTAGAAGTTGGCAAACAAGCATACGGCCCACCTGATGGTAAGTGGCTGCCGCAGCCTATGAGCGCTTGCAGCACCATTAGTAGGTGCTACTCGCGCGTTGCCAACCTCGAGATATTAGTTCTTAAATCTCGTTCGCCCAGTAATTTCACTAGCGTGCAATGCCCTTCAAACCGGAACACAGTAGTGCCTAAACACTACTATTTGGCGGCAGAATATTGGACACTGCGGTGGTACCTACCTAGCCGGCCTCTTGCAACAAAAGACCTACCACCAGTGTGACTGATTGCACTGGTGGAATAATCTCTGCTGTGACAGAGGTTATCCCAACAGCGGGCGATGGGGTCGTCACATCCCGACGTTTTCTTACTATAAATAAATTTCATTGATATAAATATATTTGTACATGTAAAGTTTACATATTCTGAGCTCGAATGGTCTGTCCATTTAAAATTCAAGATACAAAACGTATTAAGTAGATGGGACACTCAAATACCTGTGGATGATGCGTCGGCACGTACGGATTATCGCCGGCAGTTTGGGCATTTAGTATGGTTACGAGACACAGGCAAATTGTGGTCTATGTAAATAGGGATATAATTGGGAGAGTGGGCAATAAAAATTCTTATTATGTCTTCTATTGTGATCTTATTGCAATAATAAGTTGTTTTTAATGCGACTAACTTGGCAAACAAGCAAACGCCCACCTCATGGTAAGCGGTTGTCGTAGCCTTTGATCGCCTGTAGCACTATATGTAGGTTGCTGAGGCTCACGCGTTGCCAACCTCAAGATATTGATTCTTAATGTAGTGTTGTAAGTCTTTACCTTATAGCAGGAACAGGAAACGGAAAGTCCACACTGAATTTAAAGATAGTTTATATTTAACACAACACACGAACAAAAGTACAGTCAGAAGGTTAGACAAGAAGATACAAGAAAATAGAAGATAAGACACACGAAACACACACGTAATAAGACAATATACTATGACAGAGAAGTAATTAACTTGCGTATCGCACCGAGAGGTTAAGGCCGACTAGATAGTTATTTCGATGTGTGTAATGTCGGTACATGTGAAATAATTTAATATTATTACTCGTCCCAACAGGTATTCCGTCGCATACTACGGGTTTCACCCGAGTATGCGCGTGAATTAAATATAAATAATATTTTCTTGTTTTGTATTATATTATTATGTGTATGTATGAAGTGTAGTGTGTAATTGAATGTGTAATGTATATGATATTATTACGTAAATAATTATTAAATATATTATTATATGTAGTGTAATAAATATTTATTATATAATAAACATAAATATACTAAGTTACCTACATCCTTTGCCCGGTAATTTCACTAGCTACAATGTCTTTCAAACAGAAACACAGTGAACTGCTTTACGGTAGAATAAATAAATAACTATAAATAAACGCTACACACTCGACGGCCCCTATTAGGATAGTGATATCCTGTGTCGGGGGTCCGGAAACAAATACATACAAGGACAAAAACAAACACACCCAGACCGGAAAATATGCTTGCATGGTCAATACAAACATATTATGCTCCGAGCGGGAATCGAACCCGCGACCTGTGGCGTTTAATGCAGGTTCGCTACCATTGCGCCACAACGTCGTCTGAATCGTCGTCATCGAATAACTGCGTTGGTATCTACCTCGTCGGCCTCGCGCAACAAAAGGTCAACCTCCATTAATATTTTTTAATATAAACCATATCTACAAAGACTTTAATGACTGAAATTAATTACGTATATCGAATCAAAACCCAATACAATTACTGTTGTTAAATTATCATTAAACATTAAAAATCAAATCATTTATATTTGATTAAGCTACAAAAAAAATTATACGTTTCAATTTATGCATTTCGTTTTTCACGCTAGTTCGCGACGTTGAAATGTTCAAATGTAGTTAATTGCGTGTGTATTTAAACACGAACGAACTTTTTCGAAGGCAGTTTTAATGATGCCGTGAAGCAAAGCCTTGCATGTTGAACACTACAATTATACAGGAACCGTTTTAAATCGATATCGTTTGATAAGTGGAGAATTAAAAAGAATATTTCACTGTAAAAAAAATTTACAATGTAATTATGAATAAATATATACTTTTGTTTGTGGTTTCGATGAAATATGTTTTGAATTTAAACACACTATGAATAAAATAATGCTCCACTGGCATAGATAGCGTCACCGGGTGAAGTATTTGCTAAATTTCACCTTCCGGGAACCTTGCTTGCTAGTTAATGATTGCTTCTTTTCAAGGCCAATTGTCATAAACTATAGACAAACTTGAACGATAAAACATAGAGGTTCTTTACCGCATTCGGACCTACGAACTTCGGTTAAAGATTTTAATTTAAATGCTTAGCATTTGTAATAAAAAATGTACAGTTTATAAATATAACATATTATAAATTTAACTTTTTTATAAGTATATATCAAATCTTTGTGTCTCAAAATGAGGCATTTTATCACACAGTGTGCTGTAATTTTTGTTATTGTTAAAATATATATTTTTAATAGCTTTAATAGTTTTGTGAATTTTTCCATATAAAATTTGTTTCATAATTTAATTTAATATGATATAATTTGTTTAGAGCAACCGGTCTCTTGGGCATTGTTGGCGCCATCTTTAAGCCCACATCACGACCCGGTAGGGTCCTCCAACCCTGGTCTTAGGCTTTATAAATTCGACACGGATTCTGGTAAGGTAAGTAAAGAAAATAATAGTTACTATAACTTACGCGTTAGTCAGTTTAGTTGTTTTGATCAAAGTCATGCATTAATCGTATCTAATATTTTATTATCTTTATCTAGTAATGTCAAGCTATTGTTAATTATAATGTATTCGATTACTTATTAATCAAAAACATTTGTATAACGTATTATTAATAATTATGTATTATACGTTTAATTAATGTTATTAATATAATATCAGTGATCGATTGTCTTCCGCTAAGAACGGCTGTGTCGCATACGCTCTTGCGCTAGCTTGTGCTCGCGTGAAACGCTGACGCAGCAGCCTACTTTGCCGCGTACAGACAGTGACGGTTACCGCGATGACCCAGTTATCAAAAGTGATTCATTAAACATGTGTTTAATAATTATAAACAATTGTTAAGGCGCAGCTACTTTTATTGTATTATAATATGGCTGAATCTAAATCTATTAAACTTAAAACAGATACTGAACATCTGTTATTTAAATATCTTTCAGAAGAAAAGGCAATTCGGGAACATCTTGAACTCCTCGTTGGTGACCTTAAAGGTCAAATAGAAAGTCTGCGTAAGCAACTACAGGAAGTCCAAGAACAAAAAATCGCCTCAGCTGAGGTTTGTCCTGAAACCCAAGCATCTTCTGCCAACGTTCAGTATGAGACTGACGAGGAAGAGCTTGCGAGAGAAACTGAGTGGGTGCGTCAAAAAAGCAGGAAAAAAGGAAGCTCAACTCATCACTGTCCCCTCAGGAAAAATAGAATCCCACAAAAAGATCCCCAAGAAAAGCAGAAAGTGAAGAAAACACCTCTGCCTCCACCCATAATTGTAGAAAATGTCACGAATTACCAACAGTTCTATGACCTTCTTTCTGCAAGCCTTGCCAAGGATTCATTTATCTTAAAGATGATGAATGGTGAAAGCGTTAAGATAAACGCATACAATGATGACTCATATAGAGCTACGACCAAGCTTTTGTCACGAAATGGATGTCTCTGGCATTCATATGAGAACAAACAAGACAGACCAATTAGGGTAGTGGCAAAAATTTGCATTCTTCATACTTGCCAGAGAGAATAGTTCAAGACTTGGCATCCCACGGATATAAAATACAAGGGGCTGTAAATAAGTTAAGTTGGAAAACTAAAGAGCCTCTCAACATATTTATGCTCTCATTCGATAAAGATGAGGACATTAACAAAATATACAATATAAAGTCCATTTTAGGTTGCAAAGTGGACATACAACCATTAAAGACGTCAAAACTGATACCGCAATGTAAAAGATGTCAAGCTTACGGCCACACACAGAAATATTGTTCCAAAGAACCGAGGTGTGTCAAGTGTACTGGTAAACACTTAACCAGGGACTGCCAAAAACCAGCAGAAGCAAAGCCAAAATGTGTCCACTGTGGAGAACCTCACCCCGCTAGCTATAGAGGCTGTGTTGTTGCAAAAGAACTGCAAAATCTAAAGAATAAAAATCTGAAGAAGAATGTTCCATCTGCCACTTCTTCAAAATCAACTATAAACAAAAAACCAAGTGCTAACAGCACCGTTAATAAGAACGTTACCTATGCACAAAAAACAAAAGAAGGTAAATCGGATCCACAGCCGCAACCCAAGCTGGTAATCTCAAATACTGAAGAGATGTTCACTAAAATTCTTGGCTTACTCACCTCATTTGATGAAAGATTGAAGAAACTTGAAAGTAGCACTAACATCGCTACTCACAAATGGAAACCATGACTAATACACTAAAGGTTATGGCATGGAATGCAAATGGGCTCTTAAAACATCAAAAAGAGCTACAGGCAGTCCTAATAACGAAGAACATTGATGTGTGTCTCATATCAGAGTCACACTTCACAAAAGAGTCTTACTTACATATCAAAGGCTATAAAGCTTATCATGCTCTCCATCCTGATAACACTGCTAGAGGAGGTAGTGCCGTGATCATAAAGAAGAATATCTGTCATCACGAAGAATATAAACATGAAGAACATGATTTACAAGCTGTTGCTGTATGGGTAAGAACCAAATTTCAACCTATTACTGTTTCAGCTATATACTGTCCACCAAGGTATTCAATAAAGGCAGATTATTATAAAAGTTTTTTAAAAGACCTTGGTAATAGATTTATACTTGGCGGCGATTTTAATGCCAAAAATATTTACTGGGGATCTAGATTAACAACAGCTAAAGGAAAGGAACTTCTTAGTGCCATTAGAGAAATGAAATGTAATGTTATATCAACAGGAAAGCCCACCTATTGGCCTACTGATCTTCAAAAGATACCCGATTTAATTGATTTTTTATATATAAAAATATAGCACCCAATCTACTGTACATTGAGGAAGGTTTTGAAATGAACTCTGACCATTCTCCAATAATATTAACAGTAGGTGAGACTATTTTACATAAAGAAAGCAATCCTACCCTTGTTAATAAATTCACTGACTGGGAAAGCTTCAGACTAGACTTAGACTCTATAATTGACCTAAAAGTCCCTCTAAAGAATCCACAACAACTGGAATTAGAAGCACAAAAATTCGTCACAATTGTCCAACAATGCGCATGGAAAAATACGCCAGACTTAAAAAGGCGACCTCAAGGTAATAGTTACCCGAAACACATTACAGAACTTATTGCTGAAAAAGAACGCAGAGACAAAAATGGCAGAGGACAAGATACCCACCAGATAAGACTAGACTAAATAATCTCACAAAAAGGCTGAAGAGAGAAATTCAGAGCTTTCATGACGAAACTACGAATACCTACCTTCGTCAATTAACAAACGTTCATACTACGGATTACTCTCTCTGAAAGCAACAAAAGTTTTAAAAACCCACTATGCAGACCGCTCCAATCAAAAAAAGTGATGGACACTGGGCTAGAAATAACAAACAGAAAGCTGATAGATTTGCAGAACATCTAGAGTTAATTTTCCAACCTAATGAAGACATTGAGAAGTTCGTTATGGTGGTAGAGACTCCACCCGATGATCTAGATATAAGACTTGTCACACCAAAGGAAGTTCTAAAAGAGATCAAGCATCTTAACCAAAAGAAATCTCCAGGATATGATTTGATTACTGGTAAAATAATTAGAAATCTTCCACATAAAGCAGTAGTGAAACTAACCACTCTCATAAATGCGGCATTTAGACTCAAATACGTGCCTGATATTTGGAAAGTAGCTGAAGTCATTATGATACCTAAACCTGGAAAGTCCCCACACGAGACCACGTCATACAGACCAATTTCTCTATTACCAATTGTATCAAAAATGTTTGAAAAACTATTTCTGAGCCGGTTAAAACCTATCATTCAAGAAAGAAATCTTATTCCAGACCATCAATTTGGTTTTAGAGAAAAACACTCAACAATTGACCAAGTACATAGAATCACTAATATAATAGAAAAATTATTAGAAGAAAAGAAAGTTTGTTCAACGGTTTTCTTAGACGTAGCGCAGGCATTCGACAAGGTTTGGCATATAGGGCTTATGCATAAGATTAGAAATATGCTCCCAAAGCAGTTTGCAGATATCTTAGAATCTTACCTAACACAGAGAATGTTCCGGGTAAGGCAAGATGATGCCTATTCAGAGCTCAAGCATATTAAAGCTGGAGTACCACAAGGAAGTGTACTGGGTCCAGTCCTGTATTTACTCTATACTTGCGATATCCCAGAACTAGAGAAAAACACCATTGCCACATTTGCAGATGACACAGCTATAATAGCTACGGGGTCCACTCAAGAAGAAGCGGTGGAAAAAGTCCAAGGAGCTGTTAATGCCATTTATGACTGGACCAAAAAGTGGCGAATTAAATTGAATGAGGATAAATCAGTTCACATAGATTTTACAAACAAAAGAGGCAACTATCATCCGGTGTACATAAACAATATCGTGATACCGTACGAAAATACAGCCAAATATCTTGGCATGACACTAGACGCAAAGCTTCGCTGGAAGGCTCATGTCAAAAAAAACGCGATGAATTAGAGCTTCGCTACAAGAAGATGTACTGGCTACTCGGAAAGTATTCTGCGTTATCAGTGCACAACAAAATACTTTTGTATAAACAAGTCCTTATGCCCGTATGGACTTATGGAATTCAGCTTTGGGGCTGCACCAAACAAAGTAATACAAAAATTATTCAAAGATTCCAGAATAAAGTGCTTCGGGGCATTGTAAATGCTCCCTGGTACATAAGAAATGACGACCTTCATAGGGACCTCAATATAGACCCGGTCGCAAATATAGTGAAAAAATATGCAGAAGCTCATCAACAAAGACTTCATCATCATGTGAACGTCGAGGCTATCCAGCTCCTCGACAACACGGACATAGTGAGAAGACTTAAAAGAACAAAACCTTTTGAGTTAGTGTATTGAATTAGTGTAAATGATAGTTGAGTGAGTGCTACATATATATAAAGACGCAAAAACAAAGTGCCTTCCCCTTAATAGAGACAGTAAGAAAAGTGTTGATGGACACATTCTTAGATTTACTCTACTCAGCAATTTATGTTAGATTTAAATTACTTATTAGTCTTTCTAGGCTAGATCGTAGTATAAATGAAGTGTCTTTAAATAGCTAAAGGACACGTCATTAAAAGCAAAAAAAAAAAAAAAAAATATAATATATTGAAAAATAAAATGTATCTTCATAACACCAACAGCTTTTATTGATATTAATATGCTGGTATGTTAATTATTCCATATAATATTAAAAAATTAAAGAAATAATTTCAGTTAATATAAAAATCGCGCAAATAATAATAGCTAATAATTATTAAGTGATATAAGTAAATGCTTGTACTATTCACTAGATTACTTCAACAAGCCACTTATATTGTGAAAAGCATAGCAATTAATGTAAATTTAGTAATAATCTTTAATTGACAGGTACTAGATTATACACAATTCTACTTGGATCTGGCCGCGGCGAACCGAGCGGGCGCAATGGGGGCGGGAGCGACAGCGGGCGGAGACTGGATTCCAGAGTACAATTTAACTCAATACTATGGTTTGCGTGATGTATCCGCAGAATCCTTGCATCACCTAGCTGAGAAATTAAGAATAGGAACCGCTCAAGAAATGACCATGTTCTACAAGTAAGTGGATATAGTTGAACATGTTTCATTAAATTTTCAAACATATTGGGGGTAAGAGAGATGCATGCTAGAGGAGATGAAAATAAAGGGCTTAGGAGCTTGGTCCTTCGGCACTGCCACTGCGATGACAATTTCTCTCCAGTTCGATTAACTAAATGCAAGAATACTAATGCAGCGATAACTTAGTTCGATATTCTCTCAGAGTACCCTCACAGATTGGAAATGAAGCTAATATTAAGTTTAATGTGTGTTTATACGCATTTTCGTTTCGATAAAAAAGTATGAATTGTGGCATACGTTTTGAAAATAAATAAACACTTTTTATTCAGGTATATACGGGCTTACAACGTCAAACACGAGACATCTGAAAATTGTGACGGTGCCTGCGCTCATCAACACTTCTGTGCCATAACGTGCTTAGACCATATCGCGTATCGTCAATGCGTCGAAGCGGCATTTAGCGCTCTCGCTGCGTCCGGTCGCTCCGCTCCGCTTATCGCTTCGCTCATACACCTTATCCATATTGTTATTATTACATGTATTATAAGCGTCGTTGTACTTTAATTGTTTTATTAAGGTTAGAGGGAAATAACAGTGCTTTAATGATCGAGTTATGTGGTGATAAAACTATATAGTGAAAATGCTAAACATGAACTGCAGATTGTGCTCAGGCTGTTTGTGATATAACGTGAATCAAGTAATACCATAGTTAATAAAGCGCTGGTTTTAGCTTTGAATGTTATAATTTGTGTGATTATTGTGTGAATGGATTTATTGAATTATATCAGCAGTTATGTCATAAGTCTAATTACTCAATTTATAAAAATATATTATTAATTTGTTAAATAGGAATAGATCATATTATTGTTAAAAGTGTCAATATTTTTTTGCTCTTTGAGTTAATATTTTCATTGATGTTATGATTTAATATGTTTATTTGAGAATTGAGTTATATAATTTAAGCTGTAATATGTAGCCTTAAATATATAATACTCATAGATTATAGGGTATTCAATTTTTATATGGCAGTTTTCGGCGTAAACGTCTTTCAGTAATTATGGACAACTATTGTAAATATTACTCCAAGGACTTAGAGAGTCCAAAAGACACAACACTGGATTTGCTATTTTTAAAATACATAATAACGTCTCTTCAAATTAATATAAATGCAAATATCTACAATTTATACTTATCTTTTTAGAGTTTTTGTTTTAAGTTTATTGAAGTTATACTTCTTTAGGCGTGTTATGAACAAATTATGAGAGTGAAATTTTAAGATGCGCGCGCATGATCGTCACGCGAAATTCACAGGTTGAAGTTGTCATTTAATGTTTCAAATTTAAACTGAGCTTTATTGACTGTGTTAACTATCCTTCTCCAGTCCTTTTATTATATTATCGTAATTAATAATTTGAATGCAATTAAAAATAGTCTTTTAATGATGCCAAAGAAGTATAGCTTCTGACGCGCGTACATAAGTACACGCCCCCATATTTTTGTTATGAAATAATAATTGTTTTTTTTTTAATTTGTTTTATCGTTGATAAATAACGGCGGTTTCAGACTAGTCATTTATACGAATCTTATAATCTCGTTTTTCAAAGAGCATTTCGGTGCCCATATATGCGCACCCTTTACCCTACGCGAAACTCGTTATGACTCGTTTTACGCTATGACGCATTGAAACTCGTGTAGCGTCTCATTATTTTTAAATAATAAGCTACTGGCACTCGCTACCACCAGTTTGCTAGAATTAGCCAGTGTAAGCGCGTTAGTTAATTATTACTAAATTAATACCTACATAAAATGAGTCTAAGCGCGTTTGTCGAAACGACCGTAAACGCTCGAAAGAAACACCAGCCTGAAACCGCCTTAAGTAGCATCCAGTTATTGCTGTAAGTTGAAAGATCCAACGTATTCGGATTTTCTATATCGTATTTATAAATACGAAGGTGTGCCGTATTCTTTATATTCCAAAGAAATAAAAAAAATGTACATAGTCGTAATTTAGATCTCAATTTATAATGGAGGAGCAACTAGTGTGTAAGTTATATAATATAAGCATATTTCTTTTCATTGCAGTGACCAATATTATATTTGTGAACTATTTATATTGTTGTATTTAAAATCTAAAATTGTTATGTTCGATAGTGAAAATGAATACTAAAATGATGGGGAGGTAATGATTTCTTCAAAAGAATTAAATACTACAAATATTTTTTTTAAGTGAATTTTTTTAGCGGCTTTGTTTTAGTGGTGGAAAAACTTATTGGTACACGTCAACAACATGCCAGTGACGTCAGGCTACAACAACAAATACTTGATTGCATCATAGGCTTGTCAAATTGTTTGGATGCGCAATTGTTTTTACTTTATATTAAAAAAAAAATTAAGTTGTCACTTTTATCAGCAGCTCCTCAATCACAGAGAAATATGAAGAAGTTTGAAACACACATTCAGCACCGGATTTTAACCTTCGGTTAAATTCTATGTTTTCTGTTCATTGATCCACCTCAGTTTGTTTAGATTACACACCGTTATGTAGACACTACATTCTTCAATTAAACGGAATGTATGCGTATTATGAAATATAATTATTTTTGTGATATATAAATGGGACTGTTTCTGAATCACAATTTCGTGTATAACACTTTTTAGAATAAACTCAAGAACGCTGCAATTTACGGTGTTTTCATAATTTTCTATGTAATGCATATAGTATAACTTAATTTGATTAATTGTGAAAAGATTTTAAGTGACTTCAATACTGAGGCGACTATAAACTTAAATTCGTTGTTTTTTTTATATTCATAAATTGGTAACCTCCATCGAGCGCGAAGACATAGATGAGGTCTACGTTGGAGCGAGTTGTTAATATGCTGAAACGAGTTTGAACCAATTTACATTTATTGTTGTATAAAATACGTTTCAATAGTCACATATAAAGCTTAGAATAATTTAAACAAGGTCTCCAAAGATATAGAAAGGAACTGTAAAAGGTATTACTTTCGATCATTGCTGTTAATGTGTTTTTGTATATCAATGCTGTAGGTAGTTCAGGTTGTACTTTTTTTAATATTGTAAATAAGCCGTCTGACTCTAGCTTTGTGTATCTAAATAGATTTTATTTCACGATAAATGTATCTGTATAGTTAAATGAATGTTTTAAATTAATTTTAATAAAGAATTGAAATCGGTGTGCGTTGTTTTCTTAAGTACATATATATTTTTAAGACATATACAAAAACATGAATATATTTTTTTAATGTGAATAAGTAGGCAAGCAAGCACACGACCCTCCTAATGGTAAGCGATTGTCGTAGCGTATGAACAATACAATACCATACATTTACAGGTGTCAGTCATGCGTTGCTAATCTCGAGACCTTGGTTCTTATATCTGCTTTGGTCAGTAATTTCACTAGCTACAGTGTCCTTCAAACCGAAATACAATATACTGCTTTGCGGTAGAGTGTCTGATACTGCGGTGGTACCTACCTAGCCGGCCGCTTGCAATAGGAAGCTTACCATCTTTATATTATACATATGATACGTATTATTCGTTTAATTTATGAATTTCACAACATAACTAAAAATGAAATTCACAAGAGGTTGAGACTGCAGAAAACTTAAACTCTTTCATTATAAAACTCTATGAAATTAGTATTATAATAATGTATAGTTTGCCATTGTATCAGGTTGCCATTGAAAATCAGCTTTAGGTGCATTCATTTCACCTAAAATATGCTGAATGGCACACCTTTTTAGGACACGCAATGTTGCTGTTGTTTTTGATACATGTGTAGTGTTATTATTGATTCTTTTTTTTTGTTGTTTACAATAGGTTACATTCTTAATTTTTTATTTGTTTTTCTTTTTTTTTTATTCTTAAATTTTTTCTGTTTTTTTTTAACATTGTCCATGCTTTTAAATTGTTTTACATTTTATTATTAGTTCATTTTTATTTTTATTATTTTGTTTTTTTGCGTGTCCAAAATAAAGTTTTCTTTCTTTCTTTCTTTCTTTAAAAAATAGTACTTAATTAAAAACAAAAGATAGAAACAGAGTTTTATATTTTGACAAAAAACATTTTAATAAACTGCCTATAACTAAACAAAGTATTACCTTTTTAATTTTAAGAACGGAACCATTAGCAATCTCGCCATCCGAATATTAGCATCAATAGGTCAACTGCTGAAGGGAAGAACAACCGACTCCGCTGCGTCAACGCGAGAGTTGCGGGTTCGATCCTGACCCCTTGGGCAATTGTCATACCCACTCCTACCGTTAGGTACGAGCTTATTTTGATGAGCAGTAAGAGTGTAAGTAATGACTTGAAAAAGCATTGCTAATAATCCTTGAAAAAAATGTGCCAATATTTTACTTTGTGGATTTTGACCTCGCCTCGTTACGATTTTAAGGATTTGTATAAAAGGTGTTGTAATAACAGATAAAGCTACAAAAAATACAATTATATATACTCGGTACTTTATTATCTAGAGTTTATTTGTTCATGAGCTACGTAAAAACATTTTAAGAGTTTCTTTATGATAATTTGAACCAAACATTTACATTTTTTACAAGCAAAATAAACATGTATTTATGTTTCCACAGCCTTCGTTATGTATCATCTCGAGTGTCAATTTACTACGGTTTTATTTTGTATTAATCTATACATTTTTTAATCTCTTAAATGAATGGACTTGAATTAATATTCGAATATCTCTTCTCCACTCGACTCTTCTTCTTCTTAGCGTTATTCTCGATATATTTTTTTTTATGTGAGAGGTGGCAAACGGGCAGGAGGCTCACCTGATGTTAAGCGATCACCGCCGCCCATGAACATCTGCAACACCAGAAGGCATGCAGGCGCGTTGCCGACCTTTAAGGAAAGAATACGCTCTTCTCTTGAAGGTTCCCAAGTCGTATCGGTTCGGAAAGACCGCCGGTGGAAGTTGATTCCACAGAGTGGTTGTGCGAGGAAGAAAATGTCTTCTAAATCGCGCTGTTGTAGATTTACAGACATTGATTATAGAAGTATTTACCAGGGGTCTGCTTATTACTCTTGTCTGGATTTGACAGGTAACTAGTTTTACAAAGAGCCATTGCCATCTCATCATCTGGAAGTCCTCCTAAGGGCGAATAAGTAACTCATTGGATAAGAGCAATTAACTTATTAAGAGTTAACGATTATTAATTATGAGATACTATGATAACAACCGGGACCGATGGCAAACGCCTTGGCTGAAACAGATATTTGTAAGATCCGAGGGGGAATCAAACCTGCAACCGACGAGGCTAAAGGCACATTCGCTAACCACAACGCCGCAACGGTGTCAAATTTTAAAAAAAATAAAATAATTTTGAAACATAGATTGTCAAGATTTAATTAAACCTTATTCCGATACTACCCATGAAAACTATGTATTTAAATAAAATTCACCACTTATTTGTCTTCCTTGACTTATTAAAGAAATGATTTAAAATCAGCCCTACAAAACAAAATATTAATGAAATAAATTTAGATCAAGATATAAAAAAGTTATCGTTTGTTTTTGTTACAGAAACTGTATGTAATATCGTTAAAGTAATAATGAAATTAATGATAACGATCACGTTTATAGACAATAGAAAATAACACTTATAACGTCGGTTGTAACTTTGAAATAATATTCCTATTACTAAGAAGCAGTATAACTTTTTTATAAACCATCAAGTTCTGATAATAAAGAAGTTTAGCTTCCTTATAAACAGTTATTACTACATTTATATAATTTGAATAACGATATTCTTCATTTATAGTTGGACACAAATAAGCAATACCATGTCAACCCACACGAATGTCATTTCGAGATAAACGCGTTTGAAAATTTTGAACAACTTGCTTTATATGATTTTTTTATGTATTGGTCAAGTTTTTGGCAATCTCAGATTTATGTAAGATATTTTACTTATTTTCACAAAAAATAAGTATAGAAACTACATATTTCGTATATAATAAAACCCCAAACGTTTAACATAATATATATTATTCGACGACGTTGTGGCGCAGCGGTAGCGAACCTGCCTTAAACGCCACAGGTCGCGTTAGACATAATAAATAAACGTTGCACACTCAACGGCCCCCATTAGGATAGTGATATCCTGTGTCGGGGTCCGGAAACATTCACAATGACAAGGACAAATACACCCAGACCGGAAAATATGCTTGCATTGTCAATACAAACATATTACGCTCCGAGTGGGAATCGAACCCGTGACCTATGGCGTTTAAGGCAGGTACGCTACCGCTTATAATTATACAATAAGAGAAACTTAATTTTTCCGCGTCTGTCGGTATTCACGCTAATTCCTCGTTAGCCACGTTTTCGATGCGGCTTTCACCCCCAGTTAAATAGTTTTTGAGGGAAGTTTTATAATTATATATAGCATTCAAAGCAAAGCGAATGCGGGTCGCTAGTTATAATATAATTGTAAAAGTAGTACGCAAGTTCTCAATCTGAGACGAACTAGTAATATTTATTAGTCGCGGTCAACTCACGTAATATTTATCATGAGGGAAACAATAGGACTAAAATTAGTGGATAGACTTATAATATTAAATTGTAATATTGAATATTAATAATTGTCTTTATTAACGTCTGCGTATATTTGTTGCCATGTTGGGTGTTGAAATAACATTTCTGTTAGAACTCCTCTACGGTTCACTATATGACCACTATTCCTATGGACTCTACGGTGGTTAATGCTTTGGGCAGTGTGCTTGCATAATTCATCACAGCTTAGTCAGTACAAATGCTGCTGGATATGATAGCCTTAAAATCATCTATTTACATATATACATATATCTATGTAGCGTTATGATGATGTGAAAAAAAAAGGCTCTATAAAAGGTAGTAACTAGAATATATAATATAAAATAAAATACAATATAATATAAAATACAAATTTTGTATTGGTACAAAATTATATTAAATACCCACAGTGGTACAATTTTCTACTCAGATAAATAATATTTTTTTATGATTTTTTAAAATGTTAAAAGTTGCCAAACAACCATACGTCACACCTATTGGTAAGTGGTTGCCGTAGCCTATAAGCGCTTGCAGCACCATTAGAAGGTGCCACTCACGCGTTGCCAACCTCGAGATATTGGTTCTTAAATCTCGTCTGCCCAGTAAATTCAGTAGCGTACAGTGCCCTTTAAACCGGAACACAGTAATGCCTAAGCACCACTATTTGGCGGCAGAATATTTCACACTGCGGTGGTACCTACCTAGCCGGCCTCCTGCAACAAAAGACCCACCACCAGTGAAAAATGATGTCTGTAGAATATTCTGGGAGCCCTGCGATTGACACTCGTAGATCCGTCAAGCAATATTATATAATATACCATGGAGGAATAATACCTTGAGGGCGATATCATGTTCAGCATTGTAAGCAAAGCATCTTATCATGTAAATTTATGCAAAGCACGACTCGATATCACGTCTCTTGATGAAACAAGACATCTTGAACTGGTAATACGCTGCTCAAATGTTGCCAACGTGTAATGTGACTTTTGAACTTTACGCTTTAATCTATAGGTGATTTTATATAAATAATGATATTTATATGTAGATTAACTTATATATAGATAAATATCTTTATTTATATAAAATAGAATAAGGCGTAAAAAAGATGCGTAAAAAATGCATGTCTATTAAATGACATTTTTGAACGAAAAATCAACTACTATCGTTGGATTTAGATTTTTGTAATTTTTTTATGTAAGAGGGGCAAACGGGCATGAGCAGCACCTGATGTTAAGCGGTCACCGCCGCCCATGACTATCAGCAACACCAGAGGGCATGATGGACTGCCGGTGCGTTGGCAACCTTTAAGGAAAAAATATGCTTCTATTTTATATAAATAATTATTATATAAAACCCGCTGTTTTACCAAATAACCCTTCAATTGCATATAAACGATATATTTATTCTTATAAAATTACTAGTTAGTTAGTATTTTTTTAGATGGAATGAAATGTATTTTTCTCGAATCTGTATAAATCAACTGAGTAAATATTTTAGATGGTGGCAGCTAAATGATTTTACACATATATTATTATTTAAAAAATCATTAAAGATTTTGCAGTAAGTCTACTAGCGTTTAGGATCAGGGCCTAAAACCTCATCAATAGTTGATACTACTTATCATATACATAAGTCACTATTATTCAAGGTAAGTTACATATTTTGAATTCATAAGGTATGCGTATGCTATTAATTGGTGTCAAAGTATAAACCTATAAAGATATACATATATAACCTATAAAGATAAACCTATAGGATATAAAATATATTATAAAAAAAATTAAACAACAAAATGGTTTTGGTATAAAGTAAGATTGCGCCTTCTGGCTGTAGTTCCCCTTTGTCCAACTGATAACAGCACATTATATATGAAGTGGATGACGTCACTGGCAAGTAAAAATGTAATAATTTACGCTGACTGCGTATTACAATGGGAAATGGGGAATGACGAACATAGCAATTGTCTGTAAAATGTAATGGCTTCAAATGATTTAATATCTCAGCTGTTTTTTCGTCGAGTGACATCTGAATAAAAATGTTTTACATATTTATTATGGTTTAATGTTTTCGACTTTGGACTTAAAATGATTATATAGCTATGAATATTGTTTTTTTTATGTTAGAAGTTGGCAAACAAGCATACGGCCCTCCTGATGGTAAGTTTACCATTAGTAGGTGCCACTCACGCGTTGCCAACCTCGAGATATTAGTTCTTAAATCTCGTCTGCCTAGTTATTTCACTAGCGTACAGTGCCCTTTAAACCGGAACACAGTAATGCCTAAACACTACTATTTGGCGGCAGAATATTTGACACTGCGGTGGTCCTACCTAGCCGGCCTCTTGCAACAAAAGACCTACCACCCGTGTGACTGATTGTACTGGTGGAATAATATCTGCTGTGTCAGAGGTTATCCCAACAGCGGGCGATGGGGTCGTCACATCCCGACGCCGCTTATATTGTTTTCAAATTGTTGCATAGTTATTGTTTTAATTGAAATTTGCCCCGGATTTGATTACGGAATCCTGGATAAATTGAGGGAACTCTTGAAATTTGGTTGGAACACCTGTGGTAATTTGGGTCTTTTTAAAATTATAGACTACGGAACTTAACGCAGTATAATGTTTACTAAAACGAGATTTATGTGACTTTTTTTGTAACCACACCATTGGTAGTTGAAGCCGTAACTGTTAGTAGGTAGATAAAGGA
Source organism: Hestina assimilis (assembly GCA_023373885.1). NCBI lineage: Eukaryota > Metazoa > Arthropoda > Insecta > Lepidoptera > Nymphalidae > Hestina > Hestina assimilis. The sequence goes on along the minus strand of CM041746.1, from coordinate 13,671,046 downwards.
AAAAAACATAATAGTTTTTTTGTTTAAAGATTTTTTTATGTTAGAAGTTGGCAAACAAGCATACGGCCCACCTGATTGTAAGTGGTTACCGTAGCCTATGAGCGTTTGCAGTACCATTAGTAGGGGCCAGTCACGCGTTGCCAACTTCGAGATATTAGTTCTTAAATCTCGTCTGCCTAGTTATTTCACTAGCGTACAGTGCCCTTTAAACCGGAACACAGTAATGCCTAAACACTACTATTTGGCGGCAGAATATTTGACACTGCGGTGGTCCTACCTAGCCGGCCTCTTGCAACATAAGACCTAGCACCAGTGTGACTGATTGCACTGGTGGAATAATCTCTGCTGTGACGGAGGTTATCCCAACAGCGGGCGATGGGGTCGTCTCATCCCGACGCCGGTATTACTAATACTTCTGTTTTCCCCTCAAACTAAGCAGCTTGTGCCAGGGGTACAATAATAGCTCAAGGGGGTAAGGATCAGAGCTGCAACACTCGCATTATGTGTCGGTCCTTCTACCTTTGAGCTATTTAGGTTTGATTTCTATTTCTTTGATACTTTTTACAAAATTTTTCAAGCAAAGTAAATAAACGCATGAAAGGATTAACGCATTAGAAGTTGGAACCAGTGAACGTTTTTTTACCGAACTCTCTAACACAATCTAAAAAGGGAAACATTTCCTCAATAAATTATAGCATTGTATGTCAATATAGATTTTGTATTTGACGTTTTCCTTAAAAAAAATTGGGTGAATTGGAAGTGTATTTCCGTGTTGAGAAAGAAAGAAAGTTGGCTTTGATTAAATATTTCTTTCAAGTGGTAAAAGGTTTTAATGAAACGAAAAAAAATACTTACCGCCGCCCGTGAATATCTGCAACACCAGAGGGCATGAAAGTGCGTTGGCAACCTTAGGATACAAATGGTTGGCTCGCTGTGTGGTTTCGAAACGCGGCTGACGAGCAGTAACATTATGAGTTTTTCACCACAGTACGGTAGTAACTAACCAGGCGGGCCTTCGAAGCCCTACCACAACAAGCTACTTCTGATCGCTGATCGTCCAGTGAGTGAGTGTAACCTTAAACATTGTAACTCCCCATACAACCACAACCACAGCTATACTTATAAGAGCTTCGCTGATGTTTTGGCGACGTTGTGGCGCAGCGTTAGCGAACCTGCCTTAAGCGCCACAGGTCGCGGGTTCGATTCCCGCTGTGAGCAGATGTTTGTATTGACCATACAGGCATGTTTTCCAGTCTGGGTGTGTTTGTCCTTGTCATTGTGTATGTTTTCGGACACAGGACATAAATATCCTAATGGGGACCGTTGAGTGTGTAGCGTTTATTTATTGTTTATTTATTTAATTTTCCCCCTGAGCAATATTTCCTCCCAATAGGAAACAAAATTAAAGGTAAAAGATGGTCGTTTCCAAAAATGCAATCCTAAGCATTCATGTCAATAATATTCTTATTATTAAGGATTGGTGGAAAATTCCTTCCAATTGAATTCTCCTCATTCATTGCTTTATGGACAATTTTGCTTAAGCCTTAGCATAGATTTATACTTGCTTTTGAAATCTAATAAAATTATTTTTTTGTGGTACTAATCTTAAGAATTATCAAAAAATATTTTTTCATTTACATTGTTTTTTTTTAATTATTTCAAAGGTGAAAACGATTTCGGTGTCCTTTCTCAAAGTCTAGTATAACTCTGAACCAAAATTTAATCAAAATTGTTTTAGTAGTTTAAGAGTGAAAGCATACACACAGGCAGTTTCTTTCGCATTTATAATATGAGTAGGGGTATAGATGTGATGGGGCATAAATTTTAGTTGACTAAGCAATATCATGTTCTGCCTATCAGGTTTCCCGTTGTATCGGAGATGTTCAAGATCTTAGCATATTAAACATGTTGCATATTCATATCGGTGAGACACTACAAGTCATCAAATATGCGCTATTCGATTTCATTCCTTTCGGATATGGTGATATTGACTATTTTAGCTTGCACGTCCTTAACAATCCCATGTTTCTCTGATGATCTTAGTTAGCGTTTTAGGATTATATTCATTTTTGCGAAGTTCTAAGTGTGCTTTATAACCCTTTAATTTGAATAAATTAAAATTTTATTAATATCCGAATATTAATTTTTTGGAGTATTTAACAAATAAAGTTTTTTAATTAAACCTATCTGCTTTAATTTATTTATTATTATTTTTATTTATTTGAAAAGTAAGGCAGATGATTCTATGCTACCTGATGGTAAGTGGAAATAAAGTCCCAATGCGAAGGCGGCTAACACAGTTGCGGAATGCAATTGCGTTAGCCACCCTCACTCTGCCTACCCGCAAGAAGCCTCTTCACGCCTCGTTTGAAGGAGCCCAGATTATAGGAAGAACACGTGAGCCGGCAATGAGTTCCACTTTTAGAACGCTTACAATTTTTGCTTTTTTAGAATATATATATTTTTAATATCTCTTAAGATGATAACGTAACGTAATCCAAAGCAAAATCATATCCAGTTCCGTTGAATATATGACCTAACTGTGCCAAAAAACCCGTGACGTAGTATTTGTAGGCGTGTCGAAGATTTGATTCGAAGCCAACTCTGAAAATTGTTTTATCTCAATGATCCTTGAGTACTTGACAAACAAAAGTATGTGACCAAATGTCCATAAAAATGTTATACGACAAAGCCCTAATCCGCAATACGGTATATCACATCACGTCCAACGATTACCTACTTTGTGTTTTGATATTTTGTTAGGATATTTTTTTCATTAAATTTCAGAGAGTGCATTACGAAACAAAGATCTATACATCCAGGTGTATGTTTTTCCGATTGAACGACTATACCTTTGAGCTGATTTTGACGAATTTTGGTATTTTTAGGCAAATAGGAACCCTTATAGTTTCGTCATGTAGCGCTTAAGGCAGGTCTACTTCCTCTGTGCCACAGATTATAAGGCATATAATATAAAATGGGAAGATTATACACTTTCTATAAATATCAATATAAATCATATCAATTGAAGACCGTCGTATGTTCCTATAGCTTTATCATTATAAAAATTCTCACTGAAACATCCAATATTTAAGTTTTCTTAATGCAAAGGGTAATGACATGCTGTCAATTGACAATAAGGGAGGTTGTATGTGATCGTTCTGTAAGTTGAGATAATTTTTTTTTTTTTTTTTATGTTAGAAGTTGGCAAACAAGCATACGGCCCACCTGATGGTAATTGGTTGCCGTAGCCTATGAGCGCTTGCAGCGCCATTAGTAGGTGCCAATCACGCGTTGCCAACCTCGAGATATTAGTTATTAAGTCTCGTTCGCCCAGTAATTTCACTAGTATATATACAAATTGTTTTTTTCTTTCCTTGTACTAGAAAATAAATTTCTTCAAAACGAACATATTCATTTTATTGAATATAAAAAAATATTAGCTTCTGTCAACGCCTTCGCCCTGGTGAATAACGATTTTAATACAAACTTTGTAACCCCACTTCAGGGGTGCAGTTAGGACTCCCCCTTAGGGTTTAAATTCCGAAAATTCATTTTGAGTGCTAGTTTACATTTTTAAAACAGGGAAAAGAAACATCTTTTTAGGTCCAAGGGCTTAGGTTGGGCGTTGACACGCCAGTAAGTCAGGACTTCTGCTGATTAATTTACAAAATTAATCTAATTAATAGAGACCATGTGTATAACTCTAAGCATGCTTGATTATATTCAATTATTATATCATGATTTAAAAGAAAATTTGTTGTTCAAAAAACTCGGTAACACCACTTTGCCACCACAAACTCAAATCTCCCTAATTTTACTTTTATGCGTCTCCTAAAAGCCTGTTTTGATGGCAAACTATTGCTAGTTTGTGAATATTCCACGTTCTAACTTCCAGTTGGACGTGATCTCAATTCAAATGTGTATTGATCATACAATGTCTTGAATAGGCACTATAAATTGAATATGGCAGCTTTAGCAAATGTATTTATGTGTTGTGAACATGTATAATGTTTTTACAATAATATATTTTAGTACACTGAATAATAATGTTTACAGATAGGTTTGCACATTGAATATAAGGTTTGTTTTTAGGGTTCAGTAGATTAATTGCAACGACGTCCCATCAGAATAGCGTCACTAAAATTGCTATAGTGTCTTTAAAAGTTCGCATAACTACATTTATAATCCGAAAAAAAAGTCGCATATTAAGCGTTTTAGAACCTTTTTTTTTCCTTGCGGTTCCATAACAAAATCCCACTCTTTATGACTAGTGTGAAGAGTCTATGAATTTTTTAGCTAGGGTATGTATATGATATTAACAGATATAGAAATTGCTTTCATATGAAATCTTCGAAGATCTTGACTACGTTTTATAGCATTTCAATAACATAAGATATTTATTTCCAAAGCAACCTCTTCACGATGAAACGCTAAACAATACGGAAGTGATCTCTAGTCGATAGTTGACTGTAACAAGAACTTGACTGTGGAATTTTGTTCAAATATTTCAATTTGATAAGATGAAATCTTCTCTATGAATTTAGTTAAAATACCATATAATTTATTTGTGTATTCCATCAGAATCTAAAACTAATAATATTACATTGTCATCCAAAAATAAACTACACTTGAAGACATACTTATGGTAAATAGGGTATTTATATATACCGGATTAAAAGAGTAGCTGGTTAAGTACCTCACGAGTGGCCTTTATTAAATGTTGGCAAAATATATCGACAGAGCGTATTTATGCATCGAGGGGGTGTGAGAAGAAGTGTGAATAAGAAGAAGTGATATGGGTAAAGTTTTTTTAGTCCAATAGGTACCAATGTTTTTTTTTTTAAGTTACAAGTTGGCAAACAAGCATACGGCTCACCAGATGGTAAATGGTTGCCGTAGCCTATGAGCGCTTGCAGCACCATTAGTAGGTGCCACTCACGCGTTGCCAACCTCGAAATATTAGTTCTTAAATCTCGTCTGCCCAGTAATTTCACTAGCGTACAGTGCCCTTCAAACCGGAACACAGTGATGCCTAAGTACTACTATTTGGCGGCAGAATATTTGACACTGCAGTGGTACCTACCTAGCCGGCCTCTTGTAACAAAAGACCTACCACCAGTGTGACTGATTGCACTGGTGGAATACTCTCTGCTGTGACAGAGGTTATCCCAACAGCGGGCGATGGGGTCAAAAATAAAACTGACATTACGTTGTCTAATAAGCTAGTAAGTACAGGAAGGAATGGAACATCTTTAACGACGTTGTGGCGCAGCGGTAGCGAACCTGCCTGAAGCGCCACAGGTCACGGTTTCGATTCCCGGAAGTAGATGTTTGTATTGACCATACAGGCATGTTTTCCGGTCTGGCTGTGTTTGTCCTTGTCATTGTGAATGTTTTCAGACCCCCGACACAGGATATAACTATCATAATGGGGCCATCGAGTGAAGTTGAGCAACCTATAAAATCAGAACATTATTTTTATAGATTTTTATTTAAAACATTGATATAAAAATATATACTTCTGAGCAATCCACTGACATATAATTTCTAGATCGATTCTAAGCTTATTCCTACTACAAACAAAACACTTGAAACTCTCACGTTTGACCTCAAATTAGATCTGGAAGTTCTGGATGCACCAGATGAAGTTTGATCCGGTCCTGCGATGGAACTGGCTGGGGAAAAGTTTTAAAACTAGTTTTTGATTTATTTGAAATTTTATCACGAGAATCCAAGCGTAAATTGCTTGCAATTTTTTGGAATTATGAATAATCGATATTGAGATCCTATCTTCATATAATATTTTTCTTTCTTTATAATTTTTTTTACTGTTTCGATTTAATGGTAACCTTAACTTGGTATCCGCATATCCGTATATTTAAATAAATAGTAGTTGTAGAGCTCCTCCCAGCTCAAATGGTCGGGGAAGTATTACCCACTCAAAGAAAATAGGCGCAATAAATCAGTATCAGTACTGTTGTGATGACTCGGAGTTCTTACGAGTAGATTGCGGCGACTGCTTACCATCAGGCGGACCGTATTCTTGTTTGCCAAGCACCATGGCATCAAGAAGAAAATGTCTAGAAATTCACAACAGTTTTCGCCAACTATGTCTTGGGAATCTTCAAGAGAAGTTCCTATGCCTTCCTAAAAGGTCGACAACGCTCCTGCATGACCTACGCAGATGTTCATTTGAAAATATTTGTGATCGACTATTTAGAAATATACTTTTCTGTAGACCACTTTACCAGTATATACATAAAATAACTAGCACTAGTACAACTAGCACTAGTACAAAAATACCAGTAAAAAGCCGTTTTAGAACCATTAATAATATACAAAAAATTGATCAATATAATTAATTTCTTCATTCTAATTAATTTCTCAAGCAACGCTTTAAAAGCATTCGTTTTGCAGTTTTGCAGTTGAATTCTCATCAATAGCAATAAATTTCTATAAGCATTGCACTTCATGAAGAATTTCTTGTATTTGATTGAATAAATCCTCATACAAAACCAGGATAAGCTTATATGGCTTAGAATAATATTATAGCACAGGCGTGCAATAAAAAGGCAAAACATACTTAGCTTTTTTTTCTGTGGATTTTTATGCATACTCGAACGAAAGTAATTACCGTAGCTTATGACCACAGTAATAAGGCACTTAAGTATAAGATGAGTAAAATAAATAAAAAGAATAGGATGTATATTATTTATATAGAGGGATGGTAAGGCTGTTATCATACTAGCGTTTGTCGAGCGATATGTTCACACGCCGTTAGCGTTGCTTCACTTAGCATTCCATTCTATAAATAGTCAAAAAAAAAATAAACGGTACACACTCAACGGCCCCCATTAGAATAGTTTTATCTTGTGTTGGGGGTCCGGAAACATACACAATGACAAGGACAAATATTGGCCGTGGCTTTGTCCAATACTTCATCCAACCATTCCCACTGGTTCCTCGCGTGAGGGCTGCCCGCTTCAGTAATACTAAAAAGGTTCGTGTTCAAAGCCACGATCCTAAGTTTACTGTGCGACTGCTCTATTGTGTAGTAGCCACCTGTGATAAGTAACATGCATTATTAAAAGAAGATAAGACATTGTCAACTGAAATCTATAAAACGCTACACACTCAACTCCAGAGTCCAGAACTATACACAACGACAAGGATAAACACACCCAGACCGGAGCACATGCCTGTATGGTCAATACAAACATATGACCCGAGCGGGAATCGAACCCGGGACCTGTGATGCTTAAGTCAGGTTTGCTAGCACTGCGCCACATTTCATACAAAACATTGGATGATTTTTTAATGTGAAGGAAGCGTGTGTGCATTGTTGGCGCTGATCAACCCTCGGAAGACCGCTCAACAAACGCTAGTGTGATACCGGACTAAGTAGCTAAAAATGCGACTGTTAAATGTGAGTAGTTCACAGTAATTTTAGGTCCAATGGTTCAGAGATTTGCCGAAACAAACAGACAGACTAACAAAAACAATTGACATTACAAGCACACACTTGCTTATATTTTTAAACACTACAAATTGTATAATTGATTTTAGAATATTCAAATAGCATTCAATTCCTTCACACGCTGTAACCGCTTCGACTTTATTTTCCAACGTCTGCCAAAAGTCTGTTTCGAAAACTGTCGGTTTGTGAATATTTCACGCTTTGACTTTAAGATGGACGTGACCAGTATTTTTAAAGTAAGACTTGGATTAGTAGGTGTATGAGAAAACACACAAGTTTTCGTTGCTTGTAATTTTATTTGAATGTATATATTTTGTTGACATTATTGTATTCTAATAGCATTTGTATGGAAGCGAAAGTGATTTCAAGTTTTTGATGTGACATCAAAATTCGTTATTTTGTTCAAATTGTACCAAATTTGAAATATACCGTGTTACACGATGCCTTCTTGGTTACTAAAAATTCAAGCTTTTAGTTTTATCCACAACGAAGTTATAGTGGGGATAAAATGGCCTGAAGCGCTTCGAGAAAAGGATAGTATGGCCGTGCCGTTTTTCCTCGACTTGGCGGGGGCTCTGCCGTGCTCCGTGCATCGTCATATCTCAACGAATTTACTTAAAAAATGTATACAACTAAACATTCCTCATGAATCACTATGACTATGATTATTAATTAAAACTGCATTGGAATTCATTCATCGTTTTTTTTATCGCTAATAAACAGAGACGGCGCAGGACTTAGTTTCATAATATATTATGAATATAATCGTAGATAGAATCGATAGAATAGAAGAATCGATTTTTAGACACAAAACAAGTAGACATAAAAACTTCATTTTAAAATAGTGAAGTAAAATATTTTGTTCCAGAAAGTTGGAGAATGGCATTAGTTTTTTTTCTGTACAGTCACGAGCAATGAAATGTATACATTGTCAATTTTTCAAAATGATGTACACGCAATACTTTGCAAAAGAAACTATACAAGTTTAATTTCATAAATATGTAAACGTCAAATTGTTTCAAAATAATGTATACAGTGACATTTTCAATACCATATCTATAGTGGGTATGAGGTGCTCGTATATTACTTTTAAAACATATTCAGGTAAACATATTCATTTATATAAATAAATAAATATTTATATAAATAAATATATATATATATATATATATATATATATATATATATATATATATATATATATTCTCTAAAAGTTTAAATGTAGACTTTATAATTTAATAATTAACTTTAAATGTATGATTATTTTTGTCTTCACTGAACTTCTCTGACCGGTTTTGATTTTTTTTGTATTCGGGTGCTGCCCTGGATGGCTTATAATCATAATAAGACCCGGTAGATACCGTTGAAATCGAGTACTCTTTTTTTCAGATATTTTATATCACCTTACCCTTTTCCCTAAATAAATGACCCTAAGTGAAAAGGTGTTCATGAAATTAAAAACCAGTCAAGGGCGTGGTGGTTCACCTCGCATAGTGGAAACTAAAAATTACGGCAAAAATCAGTTTTAATTTCATTATTTCATTGCAATTATTCAAACTAATACGAAAAAATTGTAGATGATCTATTTTCTTCATTAGGGAAAGAAAATTCTTCTGATGTTCTAGAACTACAAATGTTGAAGACGGATAACACGATTTGTATGAGCTTAAGAGTTCCTATCTCTAAAATTAATGATATAATCAAAAAAGTTAAAATAAAACGTCGTTATTATATTTAACGCCTATCCAAAGCTAATTATTTTAAGGTCACACGTTGCCATGTGCAATTTAATTTTAAATGTGTATTGCTGGTGCCAATAATTTCAAGCCAATAATTTCGAATTAAAATGACTGTGACTTAAATGGAGTGGAGTGGAGACACATAAGTCGAGTGTGGAGATAAAATATAAATTAATTATAAGAGTACGTAACCCTTATAATTTTTCTATTTGGCTATGGAACCCTAAAATACGAAATGAGCAATGAAATTTATAATTTGACAGTTTTTTTATTCATTCACAATACATCGCAAAATAAAGTATACGAGCTTTGTTTCAAAATAATGTATCCATCTAATAATACTAGAATAATATTATGTATATAGTATATCAAAATATTTTTTTGGAATTGAAGGAGGTTTTTCTATTTAAAAAAACTAGTCATGACGGTATTATATAATTTAAAATTATTCGATATTTTCATTATGTATTGCCTTGCGTTGTATTATGTGTGCGTGATATGTCACTTTATCACTGTGTGCATGTGTCAATTTATCGTTTACAATTCTTGCAATAGTTTAAATCAAATTTAAAAAATACGATTATTGACGTTTAGGGAATAAAAATGTAAGTTGCCAAACCTATATATATGTATGTCTATTTCTTTTACTCCTATTAGTGATTCGAAGCAATAGACTAAGATAGCAATATCTCCTGTGAAATATGGTTACAAGAGCGGCAACAGGATATGTAAGATGCGTACTGTGACATATAGGAGTCAAAGGAATTTATCCTTTATTCAATAGTAACATGATCGGTTTCTTTAATTATCAAAGGCTTTATGACTTAATAATATAGAATTAAAGATTAATTTCCTTTGAAACCTGAAACTATCGCAGTATCTATCTAGCGTAAAAATACACGCGCACGCTGTAGTAAAATGTAAACGACTAATATTAAAAAAATTAAAACGTGTCTCAGGGCACGCGGTATGAACAAGTTGCCTTTGCTTATTAATTAATATTTTGCTGACTAAAAATATTGAAAAGTAAGTTTCTCTAAAGCATTCTACAAGAAAAACTTTTTACGTTTTAAGAACAAACATGCATACATATCCACATAAAAAAATATTTTACAAAAATGGGCATTATATTTTATTGCACTGGCTTCGCTCTCCTACAATCCATGCCATCTCAACAAGCTCCATTATATCGCAACCCATGCCACTGCACAAATATAGAATTATACATACCTACTTAAAATAATAAACAAATAAACAGCTCATATTTGTAAATTTATTTAACGCATTTTAATAATGTTTAATTTTTTCTTGCATTCCCTCCTGTCGCCTTCAGCCGGATAAAGAGGAGGGCCACCGCGGCGAAAGCTTCGAGGCCTCCACAAAAGAGGCTTCGGAAAAAATATCCGACTTGTGAACACTAGTCCACATGTTTTCCTTTCATTTTTTTACCTCCCAAAATTTAATTTTCTGGCCTAACCTACCTAAACCTAAGCCGCGATAAGGAATTTCGTTCCAAAAATACTAAAACGCATTTGCTTATAAAATTTAAAGCATTTACATATAATCTATCCAGGATCCCATCATCAGATCTTGACCGTATAGATTATCCAATAAAACAGGCCGTCTTTGAGTAATATAAATTAAAACAAATATTGTGTAAAATCAGTACATTTTTTAGGTTGGCGAAAATATATTGTTAAACTATCTTTCATATACAAAAATATTATTTTTAAAAGAGCAGTAAATGCATAATAAATTTTTATCTAAATATATTTATATAATTTTAAAGAAAATATGCTTATAACGTAGATTTTATTCAAAATGTCAATGTATACTTTATCGAAATCGGTCCACACGTTCAGTTCAGTAACAGACCAAGTGTCTGTTTGTTTCAACAATTATGGTTTATATATTTTGTTTAAGATGTGTGTGTGTGTGATATGAGCAAAAACTAAAAATAATAAAACCTAGAACTTTATTTCCACGCCACCTCCAGTAGGTGGCGGGGAAATAAAGTCTTATTGTGATTTTAAGCTATCCAGAGATAACAAATACCCAAAAACAAAAAAAAAAACATTAGAATCAATTAGAAAAATTCAGTGATATATACATAATAATAAAAGATATTTTAAAATAAAATTAATATACTTCTTTTAGACGTAAAAATGTCTTGAAAATGTCACTGTATACATTATTATGAAATAAATTGACGCTTACATATTTATGAAGCAAAATTCGTATACTTTCTTTTGCAAAGAATAGTGTGTACATAATTTTGAAAATTTGACAATGTATACATTTCATTGCTCGTGACTGTACATTGGTAAATCATGTTAGGAACAATATATAAGTGCAGTCCTCGAGGAAAATGCGACCACGAACTCGTTCTATTAAAATTGTTATAACTTTTAAAATAATTGTTCAAAATTAACTCGATGAATAGTAAAGGAATGTTCGTGTAGGTAACGAGATCTTAAATTTCGAAACGGAAAACGAAAATTGGGTTGTATCAAAATATAATAATATGCAAAATCAAGTGACGTTATTATATGTGCAGTTATCAAAACATAATTTGTAATCAAACTAAGTCGATTTTATTCCTATACGCCTGTTCAAAGGCTGTTTCGACCCAAACTACTACAGGCTTTTAAATATTTTACATTTTAAGTGCATTTTGAACGAGACCACAATTTGAATACCTAGTGCTTCACTTTCGCAATCTATGTAAATATAAAATATACGATTAACTGTAATAAGCATAGAAAATAACTTTTAAAATTAGCGAATAAATTACGTAATGTTTCATTGTAATAGTTCAATTGACTATACTTTAATTTTGATTTAACGTATATTTTATTTTTTATATCACAAAGCTTCCAAAAAGCGTATGACCCACCCTGATGGTAAACTATGCTGTTTTTAGTATGTTTACCGATTTTGATAATTATTTTTTTATTTGAAATCGTGAAAACCTGGAAGTTGGGCCCATTGTAATTTGGTCTACATCTGATGATGGGATCTCAAAGGAATTGAGGGAACTTTTCATATGCCATTTGGATATTTTATTTAATTACCTTGCTCCGAAAATGTATCATTTGGTGATGTGGAACTCCTAATGATGATTACAAGTGGCCACTGAAACAACACAAAACTGACAAATATTTTACGGGTTTCGATACAATTAGGTACTTTAATATGGTTGCCATACTTGTAACTTAAACATATAAAATAAAGTTATTTTTATTTTAAAAAATACCAAATTCAAAACTAGATTTTTTTGATTTTTATTTTTTTTTTATAAAAATATTTTATCTTTAAATAAAGTTATTTTTATTTTAAAAATATCAAATTCAAAACTAGATTTTTGGATTTTTATTTTTTTATAAAAATATTTTATTTTTAAACAAATTGTATATTGTAACGCAAACCTTCACTTCACTTAACTCGAGCTGTATAATACCTCAAGTTTGCAAGACACCTTATTTATCCCTAACATTGAACGTTATTGAAATTTGCAATAGAAAATATTGTGAAATATTATAAAGATCGCTCACGTACAGAGTTGATACTACAAAATTGCATCCTTGAATTTGTCGACTTGGAAACTATATACGAGGTGCAAGTTGCTTATTGCCTTTTATTGTGTGAGATCCTCACGTTCAAAGGCTTATATATAGGGGTAATAGGGGATTCGATTGTAGAATGTAGCTCATTTTAAATGGTTACTGGTATTTATGAGAATATTGATTTAAGCTCTTTTCGATTAGAGTCGTGATACTTTTTACCCATACATATTTTTTTGGCGTCGAGACGTGACGACGACGATTATTCCACTAGTACAATCAGTCTCAATGATGGCACGTTTTTTGTTACAAGAAAGGTGTCAAATATTCTACCGCAAAGCAGTAGTGTCTTTGGCATTACTGTGTTCTTGTTTGAAGGGGACTGTAGGCTAGTAAAATTACTGGGCAAAGTTGATTTAAGAACCAATAACTTGAGGTTGGCAATGTGTGAGTGGAACCTACAAATGGTTTTGCATGTGCTTATAGGCTACGGCAACCGCTTACCATCAGGTGGGCCGTATGCTTGCTTGCCAACTTAGTAACATAAAAAAAGATATACTCTATAGACTGTGTATCCCATATATTGAACTAAGTAAAAATTAAAGGGTAAGCTAGTGTAGCACTATGAAGTGATTTGAACTAAGAAAAATAAAAGGCGCTTATGCGAAAGAAAGCGTAAGCCCGGGACTAGGACATTCACTATTGACATTGATGGGTTTTGTAGTACATGCATACGATGGTGTAGTTTAGTTTCGAGCCACTATTTAGATCTCGTTTCAATTTTAAAAACTTTCTGTCACTTTACGTCATATCGACCCGTAACGTGTGGACGAACAGTCATTTTTGTTTAAGTTTAAAGCGAATGAAGCTGATTCGATTTAGTTTTTGATTAAAATAGTTACAAATTCAATTTAACCAAATATCGTAGATGTAAGTTTCAATATAAAACCAATGCTTTTATTTAAAAATGTTACAAAATATTCGCTAGTATTTAATCATATTTACTCAAAACATTTCAGTTTTGATGTATATTTTATTGATTACGCATAAACGTTGATTACTCTACCGAATTATTAATATCCATATGCAGTACACGGACATTTAATTAATAGTAAAACAGACCACAGTTGAAATGTAGCGATTTGCGTTATGGAGAGTGCACTATAAATTTACTATGGAACCGCAAAACGTTCATTGCTAATTATTCGACTTATATTTAATGCGAGAATATAACCATAGATTTAATCCTTACTAATGTTATAACTGCGAGAGTAACACTGTCTCTCTTTCACGCCAAAACAATTGAAATTTGGTACACAGATAGTCTAGAGCCTGAGAAAGGATATAGACTACATTTTAATGTGAAAAAGGGTAAAAGTCGTTTAAAGGGGGCATGAAAAGTTGTATGGAAGTATCGTCATTTTTAGAGCTAGAAGCTGGAAACTTATTTTCAAGGCTGTTGATTCGATGTAAATAAATATGAAATTCAAAATTTTAAAGGGAGCGATGCTTACAGGACTTGTATTAAAAACTTTATTCACTCGGGCGAAGCCGCTGGCAGAAGCTAGTAGTCTATAAATACGAATGGAAAGACAAGTAAGAGTATGACGCGAATTTTGGTGACTGAGCACGAGTGGACTACAAACGGTTTTAGACTAGACTTTTTTTCGAGCGTATATGGCCGTTTCGACATACCCTCTTACAGGCGCCTTTAATTTCAAAAAGCTGAACGCGCGTACATGGGGCTTTTCCGGCGTGTACACTCGAAGATACCTAGCCGGCCTCTTGCAACAAGAGACCTACCACCAGTGTGACTGATTGCACTGGTAAGGTCGTCATGTCCCGACGCCTTATAATTATTTAATAGAATTATGAATTAAATTAGTAATTAAATAAACAATCATTTATTTATTTAAATTATTTTAAAACTTTATTAACAATATTTGGATAATATAAAAATAACTTTAATGTTATTTATGTTAATGTTTATCAATTGGATTAACACTTGAGATATACTATCACAAAGAACGAAAATTAAAATATTTATGGGTACTTAAAAACATTATATTGCTAAGCAAAGGCTTCTTCTGTCGTCTGTGCTGTCAACGTCCGATAATTACTGAAAGTGTCAAGTTTGTCGTGCTCTCTTGTGCGTGATCTACATGTCACTATGACTACGACTTTCTATGTCAGAACACCACTTAAAGGTTGACTGGACCACAGTTCGTCTGACATGTGGCAGCCTTCCAGCCCAAGCTCACTTTAGGTTGACATCAGAAACACCAACTATTTGTGTTTTGCAGCGCTTGATGATTTGAACGTGATCTTTGAAGTTTGCCAACATTATAGGAAAAAATACTTTAAACATTTTTTTTGTGATTTTTAAACGATTTTGATGTCCTTATTTTGTTGGATATATTGAGGGTCATCCTATATAGGGTGGGTCGCCCATAGTTTTACCGTACTTATTCTTGTTAATATAGTATGCCAGCTAGCGGCCCGCTCCGGCTTCGCACGGGTATAAAATATATAGCCTATGTCATTCACTGAAAAAATTATTAGAATCGATACAGTAATTTTGATTTATTCATTACGGCCCCTGGCCCGCACGCGTTAAATGTAATTATTTACGACATCGCATTAGAAACCTCAAAAAAATGTTTTTTTTCTCTACTATTTTTATACATATAAACCTTCCTCTTGAATCACTCTATCTATTAAAAAAACTGCATCAAAATCCGTTGCGTAGTTTTAAATTGCGTGTTGGTAGCGCGAGCCTGCCTTAAGTCTTGGCGGTCGCGGGTATGATTCCCGCTTGGGGCATATATGTGTGTTGATCTTATAAATATCTGTCTCGGGCATTTGTACTTGTGGGTCTCCCCACCATGGCTCGGAGAGCACGTCAACCTGTCGCCCCCTGTCGCTATCATAACATCGTGTAATTAATCGTTATCTCCATATCCAATGAGTTACTAGTTCACCCTTAGGGTTGCAGTGGTGATATGGCAATCGCCCTGTGTAAAAACCAGTAACCTGTCAAATCCGGATAAAAGTCATACAGCAGACCCTGAAGAAGAAGATATGTATTTAAACTTAATGATAAAATGTATGTTACATTTTCATGCGTTCAGAACGCTTAGATCGATCCGATTTTATTTTTATGCGCCTGTTAAAGGCTGTTCCGAGGCAAACTACTACTTGTTTGCAAATATTCCACGTTTAGCTTTACGTAAGACGTGATCACAATTTGAATAGTGTATTGGTTCTGGAACGTCTTTAATACCAGATATAAATTGAATGTGTTAGCTTTTGAATACATATAAAGAAGCATTAGAATATATCATATTGGTGTTTTATAGTGAATGTCTTTCGACACCGTTGTGCCGTTCGGGCAGATGTTTGTTAAAATTTCTGTCTCGGTCTGGGCGTTTGCCGTGTGGGTTTCCCCACCGTGCCTCGGAGAGCACGTTAAGCCGGTCCCGGTTGTTATCACACACTGATAATAATCGTTAACTCTTGGTGAATAAATTGCTCTTATCCAATCAGTTACTGAGTCGCTCCGTGTAAAAACTAGTAACCTGTCAAATCCGGATAAGAGTAATAAGCAGACCCTGGGTACACAAAAATACCGGGAATAATGCTAGGATGAAGAAGAAGTTAATGTCTTTCAAATTTATGAATACTTTCTATATTTACTAAATTTTCATTAATTCTTTACTCAGGATGAGGTATCACGGTATGTACAGATACAGTGTTTTATTTTTGTCATGGCGGTTGGCAAACAAGCATATAATGCGCGTAATGTTAAGCAGTCACCGCAACCGTGCGCGCAACCTATAAGTGTACAACCTATGCACGCTTGGGGTACTTTAAGCATCACATGCGCGTTGAAAACCCAAGCGATAGGAAGGTATGAAGGGGAAAAGTTTGGGAAACAGAGGGGGTGGGATATTGGGCCTCTGGTGCTCTCTCTCATCGCACGAACGCAAAAGTTCTTATAGTGTTACTTTAGTCGGATTCCCTGTGAGAGGGTAGTACTTCCTTGGTCGAGCCTCTCTGTGCTGGGAGGAGCGTGTACAGTACAGAATAATACAGTTTATATAAACATATTTCTATATACTAATATACTTACTAGTGCTTTCATTTCATTTTCATTTTTATTAGCCATTTTCATTTAGAAGGGCCGACTTTGCTCCGTTAACGCGAGAGTCGAGGGTTCGATCCTGACCCCTTTGGGCTATTGTCGTTCCCACTCTTAGCGCAAGCTTCGAGCTTATTTGGAAGGGCAATAGAAATATTAGTAATGCCTTGAAAAAGCATTGCTAATATTCTTTAAAAAAAATAATCTATAAAAAGAGCAGGTGCTTAATGGATATTTTCAATAGATGTCATGAAATATTATACAGATCGTTCATGTACAGACTTTATAAAATTGCATCTGTAACCTGTCTCAAGTTTGTCGTATAGAAAACTGTATACTAGTTGCTTATTGCGTTCCTTATTGTGTGAAATCGTCACGTTCAAAGGCTTTTTCATAAGGAAAAGGCGATAGAATTGCAAAACGTATCTCAACTCAAAGTGTATCTAATATTGAAACGCTTTATATTTTATTAGAGTTCCGTACTCAAAGGGTACCTACTGAAATCTTTTAATACTAAGCCGCCGCTCTCCTTGCCTTTGAAATACCACCCATCTAGTGACTGACCGCGCCTAAACTTGATTAACTCACCGATCATGTACCGATCAGCGAGCACCTGCTAAATAATATTCCTAGAGGTTATCGACAGAATATTTTTGGAACAATTTTTTTTAACGCGGCTATAAAAGACATAATATTGCATTATCAAACAGAAATTATTCCACAAATTTAGTAACTATCAGGCGTTGAAGCGTAAACATTGCTCAATAGACAGTATATGATACTATAACTATGAAACCAAATTAATAAAGCTGAATATGAATTTTTTATTATAATAAACTTGTGGTAATATTAAAGTGACCCCGAAAAGATTAAATACAGTTATAAATGTTTTGAGGAAAAAAGGACAAAAAGTCGAGTGAGTGGTTTCTATGAGCATCAATGGTCTGACTCAATCTTGTAAGATAAATGTAAAGCTTCTTCAGTTTTACACATTATCAATTTGAAGCTGTAATATCCGTAACGGTTTACGGTCCTGATGGTAAACAGTCACCACAACATAAACGCTAGCGATACTTGAAGTATTACATATGTACTGCCGACCCAAGTAACAAGAAGGAAGGGATGTGAAAGGGGGAAAAGGCAGTGAATAGAGGAGTGGGAAATTTTGCTTTCGGCACTGTCACTCATTGCACGAAACGCAACAGTACACTGTTACTTTACGCCGAGTTTCTGAGAGAGGGTAGTACTTCCTCGGTGGAACCGGCCCATTAGCTGGGAGAAGTATGGCCTTATTTTAACACAGTTTACATTTTGTATTAATAAATGAAAAGTACAAAGTTGGTACTCTATTACCAGAGACTACGCTTGAGTAATTACAAAAAATAATCGATATATAAAAATCCTTCCTAATTCATAAAACGAAATTACACTCAAACTAACAGAATTAAAATATTTGATTCTTTTTGAGATATCTTTGGATAGGTCTTTCAAAATGATAAGGAGGTTTGATTTTGACTTTTTCATTAAGTCAGTAGTTGTTGAGATATTAGCCCCTAAAGTCATAAAAATTGTGTCCCCCCCTCTAACTTTTGAACTATGGGGTGTAAAATTCTGGAAAAATTTGTAGGACATCAAATAAAATTTCAACCACATTTAGTTTGAAGAAGATAGGTCTAAAAATTTGGAAGATATATAAGTTTTTCCCATAACTTTGTTTTTCATATTATTTTTAATAATTACTATGAAATTACCAACTTATTTTTGCGGTCGATTTTAATTTATTATTATTTTTTAAGTCTATTAGATTCTTCATAACGAAGCTGCGGAACTCTTTAGTTTCAACTGTGCGTGGTCCACAACGCACTTGACTGGTAATTATTTTATTATGATATCTACATGTATGTAGAACACCACAGACATTTGTCCATGCCTTTTTAAACTTATTTTTGTTTTATTTCTTATTTTCTTTTAATTTATTAAATACAGCACTTAATAGAGAGCTTACAAAAATACTTTATAAATCCTTTCAACAATATACTTATATATTTAATTTACATTTTATATTACAATATTATTTTTATATAATTGCTTTTAACAATTACCACACCTTACAACTTAATACTGGCGGGAAAAGCTTTTAGTAAAAATCGTACAACACTATTGAAAAATAGCTGTAAACATACCTTTGCATCAATAGACTTCACTGAGAGAAATTTCAGCTCGATTTTGCCGTTTGACTATTTCACCCCTCAACTGCTGTTTGTGAAAAGTTATTTGATTTTTTTTTAAATAGTTACTTGCTTGTAAACTGTGTAATATTACAATAGTGTATGTTTATGTGTGCAAAACATTGACTATGCACCAAAGTTAATAAAAAATAAAAGTGTCTCGGGGCATGCGGTAGAGACGAAGTTGTTTTCGTTATCTACCAAATATAATAAAAAAAAAACTAAATATGTGGAAAGAAAAACAGAGACGGATATATTTCCATAAGTACCTAAGATGAACTTAAACTGGACGGAAGCAAAACCTATAATTATAAAGCTGTTGATGTAGACCATTTTATTAAGACCTCTTTTCGTTAATCTAAACGGGATGGTAGCAAAATATAATTATAATTATGAAGCTGTCGATTGAAACCATTTTAGAAAACCCTCTGATGTCGAAAAGAAAGTCTAGTTACACTTTTTACCCGACTGCCGGAGGGTAATGTTTTTCGAGCGTATGTATGTATGTATGTATGTATGTATGTATGTATGTATGTATGTATGTCTATTTCTTTGTGACGCTCTACAGGCTAAACCCTTGGACGTACATCGACTTATAGGGTATCATTAGATTCGTCTCAGTTGTGAGAGTGACATAGGCTAGATTATTTCAACATGGGTTCCGCAGAAGCCAAGATATTCAAAGCGGAATATCACAGTTCACTCAGAGCTAAAATCTGATGATGTTTCCTTGTAGAACTCGATAAAATAAGACGAAAAGTAAAAATAAAATTTTTCGATATATTGCTTAGTTTTCGAGATATCGATGATTGAAGTTTGATTTTTTTTTTGGCCACTGATTGCCAATTCCACTCCCAATGTCTAGAATAATTAATTAAAACATTTTCTATAAATAAAAATATGGCATAGTTATATAAATAGGTAGATTAATAAAATAATTATAATATATAATGTTATTCAATGTATTATACAATTAATAAATAATTAAGTAATAAAATATAGGAATAAGCATAATACATATATTGTAATAAAAGTATTTTTCGATTTTTAGTCATGTAATTTGTTTACTGTAAAAAATATATAAATTTTAAGTGTCTGTACCTACATCTCAGATTCTTATAAAAAATGTTAGTCGGAACTAAAAACTAAATGATGAAATATCATATATTTATATCTTTTGCCAATGTTTGTCGGCTCTCTGAACTCTTTATCCTCTGACGCAATTCTGCAAAACTGCCATTTTCAACTTCGAAGTCAGCAAAGAAATGATAAAGCGTATTTTCGAGTAACATTCAGTTTTGTTTCGTAAAATGCGTTCACTCCATCAATGTTTATTGCAATCTTGATGACAACGTGAGCAAAGTATGAGAGAGGAGTAAGAAAGTAGTTTAGCCTTTTCACGCAAAAGCTGCTGATCGAATTTGGATAAAATTTAGCACACAGAGAGCTTATATTGAATTAACACATCCTGAATTACCACATTCCATACCAGAAAAAATGTTAGGTTCCCTCGGCATTATCAAAAAACGTACTGCAAAAAGGTTTAGATGCTTGTTACTCAATCACACATAACATTAACGATTTAACTGATTGGAATGTAACTTAGCACATACAAAGATTGTAACCTGGATTAAGACATAAAATACTTTTTATTCCTAAAAATGTTAGGTTCTCATGGGATTATCAAAAAACACTCTACAGAACTTTTTTATCTTTGTCTTATGAAATATTAGTGGCCCGCTCCAGCTTCGCATGGGTATAAAATATATAGCCTATGTCATTCACTAAAAAATTATTAAAATCGATCCAATAGTTTTGATTTATTCATTTCTGCCCGTGGCTCGCACGCGTAAAATGTAATTATTTACGATATCACATTAGAAACCTCAGAAATAACAGTTTTTCTTCTCCACTATTTAATGGATGTTATAATACATATAAACCTTCCTCTTCAATCACTCTATCTATTAAAAAAACCACATCAAAACCCGTTGGGTAGTTTTAAAGATTTAAGCATACATAGGGACAGAGAGAGCGACTTTGTTTTATACTATATAGTGATTATTTACTTACAAATGGTTCATTTGTCTCTAGAGCCAATTCTAAAGTCACCGCGGACGAAGTAGCGGGCAGATGTCACCTCGAAACAAGTTACAAGCTTGTGGATTAGAACTTGCCAAAAATATAATCGACATTCTAGTATGACCTGCATAGTGCAGAGAGCTAAGTTATATTACTTATAACTAGCTTCTGCCCACGGCTTCACTGCGTTAAATTTGCGGAACAAATCCTTTCTTTTTCATATAAAGCTTTACACCTTCAGGGGCAGGATTGAAGGAAGGAATAGTGCCCCAAAAAACAATGTTACATGATTTTAATTTCAAAAATGTTGAACTTCCAACAAAACTTTTAACTCCTTTTTAACCCATTGAGGGTTGAATTTCGAAAAAGTACTTTCTTAGTGCCCGTTTACGTTTTAAAAACAACACCAAAAAATAGCTTTTTAGGGTGAAGGGCTTAGGCTTCGCGTTTATAAGTAATTCAGGTCTTCTCCTTGTATATATATATACCTAATCAATTATTAATTATGTAACTAAAAAGTTTGAAATAAAATAAATTATTAAATGAAACACAAAACCCAACTGCATTAATAATAATTCCTAAAAAGCTAAAAACAAGCTCTATAATGACTACTATAATATAAATATTTCTTTAATGTTAGTAAAGGTACTGCGGACGGGGACAAGCTGATCAATCAATTTGTAAATTGATGATGGAGTTTAAAGGGAAGTGCTTAAATTACGGAAAAATATAATAATTATGTTTTATTTCAATGCTTGTCCCCGTCTGCAGTACCTTTACTAACATTAAAGAAATATTTTTATTATAGTAGTCATTATAGAGCTTGTTTTTAGCTTTTTAGGAATTATTATTAATGCAGTTGGGTTTTTGTTTCATTTAATAATTTATTTTATTTTCAATTAGAAGCTTACTCAATTTAATCGAGAAGTGGGGTTTGATGCCTCTTAAATTAAAAAGATTAAGATCAATCAATCCTTTCAACAATAAAATAATATTAGAATAAATTGTTCACTTTATAAAATTGAAAAGACTTCCGATGTTTTTCCTCTGGCCATAATGAGTTTATCTATTTTCAAAGCAGCACACGTGCGACGAAACAAAGCCACTCGGCATATATTACGTTGAACCTTCTCTAATCCGTTTATTTAGATTTCTACTGTCCGCTTCTCCTGAATATAAAATAAACTAGCTAGTATTTCCTTTAGCATCCATTGTTTTACAAATATTCTATTTAGCTGTTATCTATACTTTTTATTTTAGTTTTTTATAAATAATATAATTTTAGATGTACTTTACCTGTAAGCAGATTTATTTATTAATCTATTTCATACACTAACGTTTATTTTTAAACACATTTTAAAAGTGGATGTTAATGGAAATTGAGCGTTTGAGTTGATGCATTTGAACGATATGTTCTTGCATTATTTAGTTCTAAATAGCTCACACTTGAAAATCTTGATGTGTGGCATAAGCAGAATACATTCTAACGTTTTAAGTTTTGCATGGGCGTCTCATTTTATCGTAGTTTATCGACATGTTATTTTTTTATGTCATGCCAATTGGCGTACAATCTGCCTGATGGTGACCAGTCATCGTAAACTAAGAACGCTTGTGATATTTGAATAATCACATGCGGCTCGCCAATGGAAATGATTGGAGGGAAGAAATGAGGAGTAGGAGATGGTCCTCCGGCGATCTCACACACCAGACTGATAATGATACTTTACGCTGATTTTACTATTCAGCGTTTATGAACGAAATAAACATATCTGCCAGTTTATAGCCATTAAGAACCAGGATTTTGTAAATACGAATCTGATTACTTGGGCGGCTTAGTCAGGCGAATCGTCATTCTTGTTGTTGCCATCGCCTCTAAAATGGAGTTCAGCTCAGCTTAATTTTAGTTATAGATAACGTATTAGCAATAACAATTATAATAATTATGGAGCGCTACTTACCAAATAATGCTTTAATATAAATAAAAGTATCAATTACTTCAAGTATCCGAGCGACACCGTTGTGGCGTTGTGGGTAGCGAGTCTGCGTTTAATCTCGACGGTTGCTGGTTCGATTCCCGCTCGGGCAGATGTTTGTTGCAATAGCTGTTTCGGTCTCCCCACCGTGCCTCAGGGAGCACGTTAAGCTGTTGGTCCCGGTTGTTATCACATAACATCTGATAATAACCGTTAACTCTTGAGAAATAAATTGCTCTTATCCAATGAGTTGGGGTTCACCCTTAGGGCTGTGGAGGTCAGATGGTCCGTGTAAAAACTAGTAACCTAGCAAATCCGGATAAGACTAATAAGCAGACCCTGGGTACATAAAATACCGGGAATAATGCTAGGACGAAGAAGACTTAAAGCATCCGAGCGGAGTTGTAAGTAATGATATTGATTTTAAATTTGTTTTAATTTCATTGGTCGAAGATTGAGAGAGTTGAAATTTTATTTTTCTTCAGAAATATATCGCTACAAAAGAAGGCAGAGTTAAAGGAAAAAGATTATCCTTTTCAAATGTGCAATCGTAACCATTTCCGCGACGACATAAGTGGGTTTGTCGGAAAATTTCAGCCGATCGAATTTTCCTTGTTCAGTTATTTGTCGACGGCTTGTTGGTCATGACTTTTCCTAAAATAATATTTTTCCTAATGACTTTTTCTTCCCAGACCCTACTTAAAATAATAAGATAAGAAGTTTTTTTAAAAATATTGATTGTATTACATATCAAAGAACGATAGAAAACTTTGTTGTTGGAACAGTTATACTTTTTTTCAGTTGAATATTACATAGTTACAATTCGATGCTATACAATATTTACAAGTAATTACAATATTAAAAATTATGTTCACGGGGCATGCTGGCAAGAATAGTAGCTGCATTTCCCCGTTGAATCGCAATCTCACTTCTTTGGTCGATAAGTGAACTAGACCTCCTATCACCAGTGAAGGCAATGAGTCGGTCTGTAATATTTTTTAGAAATTGCTTATCACTAATGCTCTATAGCCTAAGTGTTTCTATTGCAAACGGCCCAAAGCTGTTATTTGGAATAACTGACGGCAGATTTTAATGCATTTATTATTGCATAAAAAGAACACACATAATATATTATTAATATTGTTACAGAAAAATCCTATCCCGGTTTGATACAAGGCCACAAAGTTATAATTACTTTCAAATAATCCGAACTATTATTGTGAAGCTTATCGGTTCTGTTCCAAATACGAGGAAATTCAGCATTATGTAGCCCTAAGTACTTTAGTAGTTTTAACAATACAATAGCATATATCACAATGTATGAAATAGTAATGGTAACTTTTACCAGGTAGTAGAACCATGCTTCTCCAAGCGTAATTGGGACAGCTCAACCGGGCACCCTCATACAGAAATTAGGCTTAAAGTAACAGTATCAGTACTGTTGAGTTTCGAGGAGTGGGAGAGCCGGAGACCCAAACTCCCACCCCTGTGCCCTTCCTTTTTCCTTATCACCCGATCTTTTGCAAGACGCATCTGATATTTCACCTTACGTATGCTTGTTTGTTTGAACTTTTTTTTTATATTTTATTTCATTTCATTTCATTTATACATTTGATAATAAATGCAAATATTTACATAAACTTTTTCTTCTATCTTTTACCTATTATTTATTTCAGAAAACGCTTATTCATAATTCAAGTACAAATGAAATTGTACCTAAGTTTTTAATTCTCGGGGTAAAATTTTCAAATAAATTAAAAACTAATATAAAACTTTCCACGGCATCAGATCGGGATCCACCAAATTCATAATATAAACTAGAACAAACTACTTTAGAGCTTATAAAATTAGGTCAATTTTATTACTTAAATTTTTAATAAACGTTTTTTCAGTACAGACAAGGGTAATTAATATGTGAATTATATTTAGTTTATATTACGAATATATACTTCATCTTCCTAGCATAATTCCCGGTATTTTATTTACCTATAGTCTGCTTATTACTCTTATCCGGATTTGAGAGGTTACAAATTTTTATACAGAGCGATTGGCATCTGACCCAGTAACTCATTTGATAAGAGCAATTAATTACTTATGAACGTTCAATGAAACAATAAGTCAACGATTACTACCTGATGTTATTATAACAAACGGGACCGACAGCTTAACGTGCTCTCCGAGGTATGGTGGGGACAAGGACAAATGCACAGACCGAGACTGATATTAATAAGATCGAAGAAAGAATACAAATTGCGGGAATCGAACCCGCGACCGGCGAGACTAAAGTTAGGATCGCTACCAAAACGCCTCAAAACCATCGATTAATATTGGTGAAGCATGATAATAAATATATACTATTCGTGTACCCAAACATACAAGGAAGTGAGTTACAAGTACTTTGTTATACACTATACAGTAAATATTTAACTTCGTTAAGTCAAAGTGAATTGTTTGAGCGGAAAGCCACAACATTATCTGGTTACAGCCGATGTATCTTCTGTAATATGAAGTGTTTTACTAACAAGAAGTTAACCTAAAATCGTCGCTAAATAGTTAACCTTTTTTATATACCAAACGTGGCAAACAAGCCAAACCTCCCTGGTGGCAAGCTGCTATATGAGCATATACTAATAGCATCTTGAGTGGGGCATGTAATCTAGTATATGTATGGTATTGTAATCTGTTAGAAATCTGTCGCGATACCCCGATCGGTCACCAGATTAAGCTTAACAAGTGGACTTGGATCGACCACACGCTTCGGATCCCGATCACACCCCAAGGCATGCCCTCGAATGCTACCCCACAAGGTAGAGATCCAATCCTGGATATGCTCAGTGACATCAAAGTTGAAGACAATTGGATTGTCATGGCTCGAGGTAAAGCATGCAGCCCGAGACAGAACGCGATGGCGGCGCATTGTGGATGCCTTATGCTGCTAGGGGACTTAATATACTTTAAGTCAATTTTCTGTAAAAAACGTGCCAATCAAGCCGGCCTATTTATACTGGAATCAAGAAGGTTCCACTACTACAGAACTTAGAGCGTAGGTTTTTCAAACCGAAACCGTTCGTATTGATTTATGAATCTTGGGACTTTATTTAAAATATGTGTAAACAATATAAATTTATACCAAAAACGTAGAATGTTGTTTTAAATATAATATAAAAAGTGACCGCTGTGACGATCTGGTAGCAAGCCTGCTTTGAGCCTACACGGTAGCGGGTTAGATGCCCACTCGGTGCAGATGTTTGTTAAAATATTTTAAAAAGTAGTAAGTACCGTATATACTTTCATATTAATTTTTAAAAAACTGTTAATTTGGAATTACATACTTATATATTTTGTATAGATTACCCATTACTACACTACACAACACTAGTCAAATTGTTTTTCTACACCTATGGTCCTACGCCTTTGGAGTCAATTATAGTTTTTTAAATGGGACAAAATATATATATATATTTCTATGAACATCTGCAAAACCCTCTGTCTGATCTTAAATAAAATCTTTATTACAAAATTTTATCTTAAAGAGTAAAGGAAAAATCTTAGAAGGAAAATCATTCCAAAGATTGCACGTTGTGGGCAGATAACAATTCACGTAGTAGATTAAGATAAGCTTCAGGATGTTTGAGATAAAATCCATCCTTTGAAAAAGTTTAATAACACAGTTCTCCGGTAAACTTTCTCTTGGTTGCTTGGGTGTTGTGTTATTATTTATATAAAGCAAAAGATAATAACCAGGTTTTTTTTTATGTTAGAAGTTGGCAAAAAGCATACGGCCCACCTGATGGTAAGTGGCTGCCACAGCCTATGAGCGCTTGCAGCACCATTAGCAGGTGCCACTCACGCGTTGCCAACCTCGAGATATTAGTTCTTAAATCTCGTTCGCCCAGTAATTTCACTAGCGTACAATGCCCTTCAAACCGGAACACAGTAGTGCCTAAACACTACTATTTGGCGGCAGAATATTGGACACTGCGGTGGTACCTACCTAGCCGGCCTCTTGCAACAAAAGACCTACCACCAGTGTGACTGATTGCACTGGTGGAATAATCTCTGCTGTGTCAGAGGTTATCCCAACAGCGGGCGATGGGGTCGTCACATCCCGACGCCTTATTTATATTGTATTAGGTTTTTTATATTGTACTAAGAGATTTTGTGAGAATCACTAGCGACTTACTCCGGCTTCGGACCTTAAAATCTTATGTTGATGTAATCGTAACCAAACTCCACAGATCACTCACCGATCTGATAAGCTGAAAACTTCGTCTCATTCAGTACAGCCGTTTTGAAGTCCAAAAGGATCTTACACTTACACTTATTTTGAATATAAAATATATGTTTATGTATTTTTTTTTTACACCCATTAGGATAGTGGTCCGGAAAAATTCACAAGGACAAACACACCCAGACCAGAAAACATGCTTGTATGGTCAATACAAACATATTCTCAGAGCGGGAATCGAACCCGCGGCCTGTGGCGTTTAAGGCAGGTTCGCTACCTCTCCGCCACAACGTCGTCAAATATATAATATATGATTTTTAGTTTTAACGTAAGCATTAGGGGATCCATGAGTGATTTTAAAATGAAGTAAATCAATTCGTTATTGTAGTGTATTTTCCTAATTATTTGTTAAAAAGTAGTGACTTTAATATTAGTGATATTTAATATTAGTGAATAAATTACTTAACTTATTCTTTATAGATCAAATCGACGTCATGATTCACGACCTCGTTTTTTTACCTCGCGAAAAGAGAACAATTTTTTTTAAAACTGACAAATTTATTACAAATTTATATACTATTATTATGTGTGTTGTAGCTTCAATTTTTAGAAGTTTCTAGTTACTGTCTACTTTTTAGCCGTCAAGAGTCTTTATTAAATGCTTAAAAATTTATAGAGGCTGTTGTTAACAAAATATTCGGTGTTTTTTTGCTAACCGTAATGAAATTTGTTGTTTTCGAAGCGGCACACGTGCGATGAAACCTACTCGGCATACATTACACCGACCTATGTAATCCGTTTATTTAAATTTCCGCTGCCCGCTTTGCCTGCACAATTATCTGTAAAATAGTCTAACCTTTATTAAGAAATTTGTAGGAGTATCTTACATTCCTTACCCTTGGGCTATTGTTCTACCAATCTAGCACAGTATTATATTTATAATAGCGATTAGAAATATTCGTAAATTATTTAGAAATTTTTATTTAATTTTTTAAAATTATTTAGCTGATAAGCCAAAGCCTAGAAAAATTCTAGACTCACCAAATATTGAAAAAGCAATTTTTACATATTATAACTTAATAATTTTATTCAAACAACGTTAAAATATTTACCAAGAGCTACATTCATATAAACAGTATGACGATTTTATTAATAAGTACAATAGCTCAATTCTGGACCGCAGATGAAATGTAGTGATGCTAGTAATGAAAGGTTTACCGAAAACGTGCTTCCTGACCGCGAAATGTTCGTTGAAAATAGATCCACTGTTATGGAATTCGAGATGAGAGGGTATAATAAACCGTTACGACCACAGACTTAGAGTAGGCTAGATGCCGCAAGGCATGCTTGGTCGGATGACTGACGGTATCTAGCCCCAAGCATGCCTGAAGTATGTGCTATGCACAAATTTGACGCCCAACTGCTGATATTTATATATTTAAAAATATCAATATATGAAATCGTACATTTAAAAAAACGGCCGGGGATTCCAGTCAAGAACGAAGTTCCGTACGTTTTTACTTCAACTCCAAATGTAATTCGAAATTAAATCTATCTACTTCAATAGGTTATAATTATGATAACAAGGCACAGGGATAGGTAGAAAGAGAAAGAGTTGGGCACCCGGCTGCGCACTCACTTGCTCGTGTGCTCATCCACACATATCGAGGTTCGATACACACACGCACACATATACAGCATACGGCATTTCGTTACGTGACGATTTCAACTAAATCGCATTACTCATAAGCCACGTTAATGAACTTCGTTCCAAAAATATCGACACTCCTACCGATGCTTAGCGATTGAAACGGTTCTGTTTACGATAAGCACATCCATAATTGCCTGAGGTGACGTCATTGTATGTATAAAATGAAGATTACATGCTTGGGTTTCATAGGAACAAGTGAACTTGCGATATCTAGCACACCCTAAATCCGTGGTTATGACCATAAAAATATATGCGATACATACTGTGTAACATATGTTTATATCATACGTTTTTTTGGGATATTATTTACTATATGCAATGCTATATACTTCTATGAATACATTCTAGTACAAGGCTACTTAAGTATATGTTTTAAGAGGTTACTACTTAAAATATAGGTATGGCGCAGTTTTTAAACTCACATTCTTAATCAACGTTTTATAATTATGTAAAAGAATTCTTTTTAAGTTTTGTTAATCAGTTTATGGTAAGGATTACAAAATAAATACGTCGACTGTTGTAAACTACGATACACCAAAAACGTGCTATCTGACCACGGAACGGTTATTGAATCCGTGCCAATTATCACAGGATGATAAAACTGGCCCCCAATTGTAATAACGCAATTGCCTCTCAATTCTGTTATTAATTGTTATAAAGCTTTTTTATACCACGACAGTTCCAAACATAGAAATCTTGAGATTATTAATAACTAGCGGCCCGCTCCGGCTTCGCACGGGTATAAAAGATATAGCCTATGTCATTCACTGAAAAAATGATTAAAATCGACCAGTAGTTTTGATTTATTCATTACTGCCCGTGGCCCGCACGCGTTAAATGTAATTATTTACGACATCACATTAGAAACCTCAAAAAATATTTTCTTTTTCTTCACAATTTTATACATATAAACCTTCCTCTTCAATCACTTTATGTATCAAAATTCGTTGCGTAGTTTTAAAGATTTAAGCATACATAGGGACAGAGAAAGCGACTTTGATTTATACTATGTAGTGATAAGGTACTAGAAATATTTAAAATCGCTTATTACTTATGAAACACGAGTCGCCGCCTTGCTGCTGGATTTCTCCCAACCATGCTGTCACTACTACAAACGCAGAGCATGAGGATATTGTAAGTTTTACATTACATTGCTAAATCCGCTTTTACCGTTGCGAATATTGAATGGCTTACACAGCAATGGTAAACAAAGTAAATAAACGACATTAAAGCATACTCACCCCGCTCGTGGCTCATAAGTCACAATTGCAGCGAATTGGTTACGCGGATATGCGACTTTTAGTAACTTGTTATTAAGATTTACATGGTTGTAAATAACCATATAGCACCTTGATGTTAAGCAATATATTCTCAATAATGTTAGGGAGAGATTTTTTTATGTTAGAAGTTGGCAAACACGCATACGGCCCACTTGATGGTAAGTGGTTGCCGTAGCCTATGAGCGCTTGCAGCACCAGTAGTAGGTGCCACTCACGCGTGGCCAACCTCGAGATATTAGTTCTTAAATCTCGTGTAAGATGTGGTGAAAAACTACAAGGTGATAGAAGTTTAACATTGGGACGACTTCACATCATTATAATATGCTAATAAATGAATTTTTATAAATATGCAGTTTCTTCTGCTCTTAAGTAATTTCGTTATTAACGACGGAGTGATACGGGGACAACGTAGCTTACCTTATGATAAATGGTCACCGTAATGTATGGAGGCTGGTAAGATCAGTGTCAGTGCTGTCAACACAAGGGATAAAAAAATATAAACCGAGAAAATAAATGGTGAATTCAAAGGCAACCAACGAAACGCATATAAAGAAAGTATTTCCAGTAATCTGGATAAATAGGCGCTTAAGATTTTTGAGGTATTTGTTGAGATTATTATGAAAATTTAATAGGAGCACCCTCATGTATAAATCGACGCAAATAAGCAATACCATGTCTACCCACACGAATGTCATTTCGGGAAAAACGCGTTTGAAAATTTTGAACAACTTGCTTTATATGAATTTGTTTTTTATGTAGCAGTCAAGTTTTTGGCAATTTCAGATTATGTAAGTTATTTTACTTATTTTCGCCAAAATATAAGTATACAAACTGCATATTTACAAATATAAAATAAAAATGTTCTTCAGCCATTTACCAACACTTCTGCATATATAACTGTTTTTTCAATTTTGTAGGTTGACATGGTATTGCTTATTTGCGTCCAAATATAGAATACAGTGGCAATAACCAAAAGTAAAAGCCTATTGATAGAATAGATAGAGCCCGGAGAAGAATTTAAGATAAAAAAGAGACTGATGAAAGTAATCAAAAATACTTAGAATATATCTTGCTATTTTTATTTACGCTCATAGCCGAGTGCACCCGCTGATCGGTAAACGATCGGTAGGTTAAGCAACTTTAGGCGCGGTCAGTCACTAGATGGGTGATCGCATAGTTGTATTTCTACTGAGCGTTTCCGTGCTTCGGAGGGCACGTAAAAGTCGGTCCCGGCTGTTGACAATTAGACAACAGTCGATAAGTCAAGTCAGAGGCCTACGGGCGACCTGAACAACTCTGACACTAGGTTGACCACTGACCAATCGATAAGAAGAAGAAGAAGAAGATTTTTATTTACAGAGTTAAAAGCTCGTTACATTCGTATACATACTCCAATTATTTACATCATGTAGTTAATGTCTCAAGGCACTGTGGCATGTCCCACAGCGGTCAGTACTAAGACTAATGTTTCTTAAAGGCGATGTCACAAAGACGGTTTTTATATTATCTTTGACGTTCGCTATTCCACAATAAGTTGTCATTACCTCGTTGATAACGATCGTTGTAGGCGTGCTGATAGAGAGGCTGCTTTAAGCCGATCGATTCCCGCTCAGAGCATTAGTTTTTTTTATAAATTATCTGTTTCGGTCTAGACGTTTGTTCTTGTAGGTCTCCCCACCGTGCCTCAGAGAGCACTTTAAGCGGTCGGTCCCGGTTGTTATCATAACATCTGATAGTAATCGTTAATTCTTGATTGATAATTTGGTCGTACTCAAAGAGTTACTGTTCGCCCTTTGGATTGCGGAGGTTAGATGGCAATTGGCAAAAACTAATCCATCGAATCAAGATAAGAGTATAAGCAGACCCTGGGATTAATACCAGAAAATAATGCTAGAAAAAAGAAGGAGAGAATTGAAACACTATAATCGATATATCCAACTTTATATTATTTAGAATCTTCAAGCCTTTTTATGATCGCCAAAAACAAATTTACGAGTTAAGAAATCGGTAGTTTTACTATCCTTATAAAAATATCCAATTATAAAAATTCTTGCACGAAATCAATTTGTACCATCGTATTTCTTGTCATCTGAAGAGACTTTATATAAATGGTAGCATGGCACCCTCCATATAGCTCTTAGGGGCTATTAACTCGGAGCAATCTCGAGTGTCATGAGTATTAGTGTCTGTGCACGCTTCACGGACTTAATGTCTTGGTCAACTCATTGCCATGGTGATGTTACATAGTTGACTGTTACCAATTGTGGTTTTGTTTTCATATGTATTATGATGTGGTAATAGAGTGAAATATTTAATATTTGATCATATTGACGCAGTGGTAGCAAACCCACTTTAACGATAATTGAATATAAGAGCATTACATAGGGCTCAGAACATAGAAGCATACGGTCCGCTTTATGGTAAGCTGTCACCGTAACCTATGAATGCTTGCGATACTTGAAGTATCACATGCGCGTTGCCAAACCAACGGATACGAAGGGAGAAATAAATAAGAGAAAAAAAGGAATGTAACAGAGGGGATGGGAGGCCCTCCGGCGCTCTGACTCATTGCACGAAACGCAACAGTACCTACTACAGATACTGTTACTTTGCTTCAATTAGCTGTGAGAGGGTAGAACCTTTCCGGTCGAGCCAGACCATTTGCGCTAAGATAAGCATGGCTCTACTATTACAAAAGATAACTACTACAATTACAAATATGATAGCTATTATATAGTATGAAATAACATGTTTCAAGTAATGAATTGCTTTATTCAGTAAGTAATCATGGAGCCTTAATCAAAATAATGTGATTACATTCACTCAGAAAGGTAAATAAGCATTAAATCTTAATAATTGTCACCAACCGTAGACAGACATAATATGATTAGTCCGTCAAGTAATGGGCATAACACGGAACGTTGTTTGACGTTGATTTATGATAACATTCAAACCTCCATATATTGTAACATAGATGTCTCCATTGGGCTTTGTAACTATATACATGGCAGGGTTCTGGACTTAATATTAGACTTTTTTAGCACTTTTAGGATTCCGTACCTCAAAAGGTGAAAAATTAACCCTTATAAGATCACTCTCTTGTCCATCTGTACTTCCGTGTGTCACCACCTATTTTCTCATTATTAAGATTAATATTAAGGGTTAGTTTGTTATGAAAATTGTTTGAAATATTTTATAAATTACCTATTTACAATAGGTAATAATATGTGTTGTGTATACTAGTTAAGTAGAGCGACGCTTCTCCCAGAACAAAAAGGGCCGGCTCTACCGGGAAAGTACTACTTGTTTGTCAACTGCATGGCCTTCATGTTGATCGAAGGTCGTACCATAAAAACGTCAGCTATGTCCGAAAGTTCTTTTTTTCAACGTTTCATTTTCAAGCGGCACGCTTCCATCTAACATACTGTTACCTGCTGGGGTTTGATAATTTGGTTTAAAACATCTGATGGCTCTAAACGAGGCTACAATGAGATCTTCAAGGTCACAGAACAGAACTTCACAAATCACTGGTCCAAATTACAGGTCAATCGTAGTTCAGAAGGATAGCCGAGGTCACTAATTTTCGCATTTGATCACTTGTAATTTCTTCGCTCGTTGGTCAGAGCTGAGCGGCTCAGTTGAATCGCCGGGCCGCTTATATAGCACAGAGCACGGGTACAAGTCAGTTTCATCCACGGAATATTATACTGCACTTTTGGAGAACACATCTTTCTAGAACCTACGCGTTACGAAGGAAAAACACAGCAAGAGTCGCGAGCGATCTCGAACCTTATGACCTTAGTAATAAGGTTTTCAGTAACAATACTCTTCAACAGGTTACTATGTCGCGTGCATATTATGCTAGCTAGATATATTTGAAGGTAAAGAAGAACATTTATTGTTTAATATCAATTTCGTACCGATCCATAAAATACAGTCTGTCATACAGCTAAAGATGCGACGCGAGGAGCAATTTATTTTTCTTAAAGGCTAATCTTCCTTATGAAGATTGATTACACGCTTGTGACTCGGCTACCGTCTGATTGACATCGCAATTTACTTCATTGGAGTTTTTAAATACATTCTTGTCTTAAGTTTTTAAAAATAAAAACTGACATTGGCTGTTTTTCCAAATAACCCTTCAATGTTCGCCCTTTTACTTCGATATAGATTTCGGAAAAACAGCCTGTTTTAGTAATAACGTTTCTGTGCAAACGTGTTTTGCTTCTATTTTGAAATAATTATATAAAAACTGACATTGGCCGTTTTTCCAAATAACCCTTCAATTGTATAACTGTGTTCAATGACATTTCATACAAATTTTACGTGATCATGTAACCGTCCTTACTAAATATATTTATTATAATGAAATTACTAGTTTATTACTATTTTTGGAAGGAATGCTATATATTTCTGGATAAGTCAACTGAGTAAATATTTTAGATGATCGCTGAGCTAAATAATTTTACATATATATTATTATTTAAAGTAACTAAATATTTTGCAGTAAGTCTGCTAGCGTTTAGGAACATAGAGCCTAAACCCCAGTCCCTCAACAAATGTCGATGCTACTACTTATAACTAGTCACTATTATTTAAGTATATATATATATATACGTATATGATGGAGGAATCTCGATGGACAAGGAAAATAACCGAATGGTTACCAAGAGACGGAACCAGGAAAAGAGGTCAACCACGGAAACGGTAGAAAGATATTTTCTAACCTCTTTAAAAAATAACGACGGTCGGTCGTAGAGGGAAACAACCTCATTCAAAAGTTAGTCTTGACGGGGGGAGCCCTAGGACCCAGGGCTTCCTTGGTTGGGTTTGCCGGGACCTTTTGGTCCCGGTCGGTGGTGAGGATGACAACCGCGTTAAAAAATCACGTATCTGTATATAAGTAATAGTATGTATTATATGTATTTATGGCGGCACTATGTTACCGCCGCGGGCGGAGGCCGAAAGGCCAGGGCGCGCAAGCGCCAAGGTTGTATATATATTTGTATATAAGTACTAGTATGTATTAATATGTATGTATGGCGGCAGTAGGTTGCCGCCCCTGGTGGGCCCTTCGGGGCAAGCGCCGGGGCGTCGCGGTTGAATACTTCGGTGATCCCGCGACGTCCCACTATGGCGCTAGATGGGACCTTGGAGTTTTAGTGGGTAGGGGAGCTCGGCTCCGAGTCCACACACCTCCTGCGCCATTGCACCCGTCCCGGCGCTCGAGTGCGTAACTGCATTTCTCCCAGTAAAAAAAAAACACATTGGACTACAATTTCTAAAAATAGAGAACTTTTGCAACATATGGGGGAGGCCTACGCCGGAGCGGCGACTACTACAAATTAGATATTGAGGATAGAGTATAGTCATTTTATTTAAAACTAGCGGCACACTCCGGCTTCGCACGGGTATAAAATATATAGCCTATGTCATTCACTGAAAAAATGATTAAAATCGATCCAGTAGTTTTGATTTATTCGGGCCCGTGGCCCGCATGATTATTTACGACATCACTTTAGAAACCTCAAAAATAACAGTATTTCTCCACTATTTAATGGATGCTATTACACTTATAAACCTTCCTCTTCAATCACTCTATCTATTAAAAAATCGCATCAAAATCGGTTGCGTTGTTTTAAAGATTTAAGTATACATAGGGACAGAGAAATCGACTTTGTTTTACACTATGTAGTGATAGATATAAGTAGGCAGTTATATAATAATATAAATCAGTAAGTAAGGAAAATATGTAAAACAACTTTGAAGTAGAATAAAGGCTTTATTTATTATTTAAGATAAGGTACATATTTTGAATTCATATGTGTATGCTATTAATTGGTGTCAAAGTATAAACCTATAAAGACGGATATAAAATATATTATAAAAAAAATTAAACAACAAAATGGTTTTGGTATAAAGTAAGACTGCGCCTTCTGGCTGTAGTTCCCCTTTGTCCAACTGATACCAGCACATTATATATGAAGTGGATGACGTCACAGGCAAGTAAAAATGTAATAATTTACGCTGACTGCGTATTACAATGGGAAATGGGGAATGACGAACATAGCAATTGTCTGTAAAATGTAATGGCTTCAAATGATTTAATATCTCAGCTGTTTTTTCGTCGAGTGACATCTGAATAAAAATGTTTTACATATTTATTATCGTTTAATGTTTTCGACTTTGGACTTAAAATGATTATATAGCTATGAATATTGTTTTTTTTTATGTTAGAAGTTGGCAAACAAGCATACGGCCCTCCTGATGGTAAGTTTACCATTAGTAGGTGCCACTCACGCGTTGCCAACCTCGAGATATTAGTTCTTAAATCTCGTCTGCCTAGTTATTTCACTAGCGTACAGTGCCCTTTAAACCGGAACACAGTAATGCCTAAACACTACTATTTGGCGGCAGAATATTTGACACTGCGGTGGTCCTACCTAGCCGGCCTCTTGCAACAAAAGACCTACCACCCGTGTGACTGATTGTACTGGTGGAATAATATCTGCTGTGTCAGAGGTTATCCCAACAGCGGGCGATGGGGTCGTCACATCCCGACGCCGCTTATATTGTTTTCAAATTGTTGCATAGTTATTGTTTTAATTGAAATTTGCCCCGGATTTGATTACGGAATCCTGGATAAATTGAGGGAACTCTTGATATTTGGTTGGAACACCTGTGGTAATTTGGGTCTTTTTAAAATTATAGACTACGGAACTTAACGCAGTATAATGTTTACTAAAACGAGATTTATGTGACTTTTTTTGTAACCACACCATTGGTAGTTGAAGCCGTAACTGTTAGTAGGTAGATAAAGGAAAAAACATAATAGTTTTTTTGTTTAAAGATTTTTATGTTAGAAGTTGGCAAACAAGCATACGGCCCACCTGATTGTAAGTGGTTACCGTAGCCTATGAGCGTTTGCAGTACCATTAGTAGGGGCCAGTCACGCGTTGCCAACTTCGAGATATTAGTTCTTAAATCTCGTCTGCCTAGTTATTTCACTAGCGTACAGTGCCCTTTAAACCGGAACACAGTAATGCCTAAACACTACTATTTGGCGGCAGAATATTTGACACTGCGGTGGTCCTACCTAGCCGGCCTCTTGCAACATAAGACCTACCACCAGTGTGACTGATTGCACTGGTGGAATAATCTCTGCTGTGACGGAGGTTATCCCAACAGCGGGCGATGGGGTCGTCACATCCCGACGCCGGTATTACTAATACTTCTGTTTTCCCCTCAAACTAAGCAGCTTGTGCCAGGGGTACAATAATAGCTCAAAGGGGTAAGGATCAGAGCTGCAACACTCGCATTATGTGTCGGCCCTTCTACCTTTGAGCTAATTAGGTTTGATTTCTATTTCTTTGATATTTTTTACAAAATTTTTCAAGCAAAGTAAATAAACGCATGAAAGGATTAACGCATTAGAAGTTAGAACCAGTGAACGTTTTTTTACCGAGCTCTCTAACCCACTCTAAAAAGGAAAACATTTCCTCAATAAATTATAGCATTGTATGTCAATATAGATTTTGTATTTGACGTTTTCCTTAAATAAAATTGGGTGAATTGGAAGTGTATTTCCGTGTTGAGAAAGAAAGAAAGTTGGCTTTGATTAAGTATTTCTTTCAAGTGGTAAAAGGTTTTAATGAAACGAAAAAAAATACTGTTACTACGTCACAATCAAGTAACGTAGAAAAAAAAAATTATTTTATTCCATTACCAATTGCCTTTCCAAGCACGCAGACGCTCGGTTGAAATATTACTATGCGATCACCTATCCATACACTGACTGCACTTAAAGCTTTTTTATGGCAGAGGAGCAAATGAGGGGGAGACTCGCCTGATGTTAAGCGATCACCGCCGCCCGTGAATATCTGCAACACCAGAGGGCATGAAAGTGCGTTGGCAACCTTAGGATACAAATGGTTGGCTCGCTGTGTGGTTTCGACACGCGGCTGACGAGCAGTAACATTATGAGTTTTTCACCACAGTACGGTAGTAACTAACCAGGCGGGCCTTTTAAGCCCTACCACAACAAGCTACTTCTGATCGCTGATCGTCCAGTAAGTAAGTGTAACCTTAAATATTCTAACTTCCTATACAACCACAGCTATACTTATACGAGCTTCGCTGATGTTTTGACTACCTTGTGGCGCAGCGTTAGCGAACCTGCCTTAAGCGCCACAGGTCGCGGGTTCGATTCCCGCTGTGAGCAGATGTTTGTATTGACCATACAGGCATGTTTTCCGGTCTGGGTGTGTTTGTCCTTGTCATTGTGAATGTTTCCGGACCCCCGACACAGGACATAACTATCCTAATGGGGACCGTTGAGTGTGTACCGTAACAATAAATAAATTGTTTATTTATTTCATTTTCTCCCTGAGCAATATTTCCTCACAATAGGAAACAAAATTAACGGAAAAAGATTATCCTTTCCAAAAGTGCAATCCTAAGCATTCATGTCAATAATAAGTAGGATTGGTGGAAAAATCCGTCCAATTGAATTCTCCTCATTCATTGCTTTATGGAGTATTTTTCGCTTAAGCCTTAGCATAGATTTATACTTGCTTTTGAAATCTAATAAAATTATTTTTTGTGGTACTGGTAATCTTAAGAATTATCAAAAATATTTTTTCATTTACATTGTTTTTTTTTTTTTTTTTTTTTTTCAAAGGTGAAAACGATTTCGGTGTCCTTTCTCAAAGTGTAGTATAACTCTGAACCAAAATTTAATCAAAATCGTTTTAGTAGTTTAAGAGTGAAAGCGTACAAACAGACAGAGTTATTTTCCTATTTATAATTCAAATTCAAATTCAAATTCTTTATAGGCAAAATACAAACAATTTACAGTATTTAGAGTACCTGGTTCCTGAACTAGATGAACTGTATCTCAGGAACCAGATAATATAATAATGATGGGTTAGGCATGTGATGTGGCATAAATTTTAGTTGACTAAGCAATATCATGTTCTGCCTATCAGGTTTCTCGTTGTATCGGAGATGTTCAAGATCTTAGCATATTAAACATGTTGCATATTCATATCGGTGAGACACTACAAGTCATCAAATATGCGCTATTCGATTTCATTCCTTTCGGATATGGTGATATTGACTATTTTAGCTTGCACGTCCTTAACAATCCC
This sequence comes from Hestina assimilis, assembly GCA_023373885.1. Lineage (NCBI taxonomy): Eukaryota > Metazoa > Arthropoda > Insecta > Lepidoptera > Nymphalidae > Hestina > Hestina assimilis. The sequence goes on along the minus strand of CM041746.1, from coordinate 13,631,472 downwards.
ATGTTTCTCTGATGATCTTAGTTAGCGTTTTAGGATTATATTCATTTTTGCGAAGTTCTAAGTGTGCTTTATAACCCTTTAATTTGAATAAATTAAAATTTTATTAGTATCCGAATATTAATTTTTTGGAGTATTTAACAAATAAAGTTTTTTAATTTAACATATCTGCTTTAATTTATTTATAATTTTTTTTTTGAAAAGTAGGGCTGATGATTCTATTCCACCTGATGGTAAGTGGAAGTAAAGTCCTAATGCGAAGGCGGCTAACACAGTTGCGGAATGCAATTGCGTTAGCCACCCTCACTCTGCCTACCCGCAAGAAGCCTCTTCACGCCTCGTTTGAAGGAGCCCAGATTATAGGAAGAACACGTGAGCCGGCAATGAGTTCCACTTTTTAGAAGGCTTACAATTTTTTGCTTTTTTTAGAATATATATATTTTTAATATCTCTTAAGATGATAACGTAACGTAATCCAAAGCAAAATCATATCCAGTTCCGTTAAATATATGACCTAACTGTGCCAAAAAACCCATGACGTAGAATTTGTAGGCGTGTCGAAGATTTGATTCGAAGCCAACTCTGAAAATTGTTTTATCTCAATGATCCTTGAGTACTTGACAAACAAAAGTATGTGACCAAATGTCCATAAAAATGTTATACGACAAAGCCCTGATCCGCAATACGGCATATCACGTCACGTCCTACGATTACCTACTTTGTGTTTTGATATTTTGTTAGGATATTTTTTTCATTAAATTTCAGAGAGTGCATTACGAAACAAAGATCTATACATCCAGGTGTATGTTTTTCCGATTGAACGACTATACCTTTGAGCTGATTTTGACGAATTTTGGTATTTTTAGGCAACTGGAACCCTTATAGTTTCGTCATGTAGCGTTTAAGGCAGGTTTACTTCCTCTGTGCCACACATTATAAGGCAAATAATATAAAATGGGAAGATTATACACTTTCTATAAATATCAATATAAATACTATCAATTGAAGACCGTCGTATGTTCCTATAGCTTTATCATTATAAAAATTCTCACTGAAACATCCAATATTTAAGTTTTCTTAATGCAAAGGGTAATGACATGCTGTCAATTGACAATAAGAGAGGTTTTTTTATGTAAGAGGGGGCAAACGGGCAGGAGGCTCACCTGATGTTAAGTGATCACCGACGCCCATGAACATCTGCAACACCAAAAGGCTGTATGTGATCGTTCTGTAAGTTGAGATAAAAATATATACAAATTGTTTTTTTCTTTCCTTGTACTAGAAAATAAATTGCTTCAAAACGAACATATTAATTTTATTGAATATAAAAAAAAATATTAGCTTCTGTCAACGCCTTCACCCGCGTGAATAACGATTTTAATACAAACTTTGTAACCCCACTTCAGGGGTGCAGTTAGGACTCCCCCTTAGGGTTTAAATTCCGAAAATTCATTTTTAGTGCTAGTTTACATTTTTAAAATAGGGAAATGAATCATCTTTCTAGGTCCAAGGGTTTAGGCTGGGCGTTGACACGCCAGTAAGTCAGGTCTTCTGCCGATTAATTTACAAAATTAATCTAATTAATAGAGACCATGTGTATAACTCTAAGCATGCTTGATTATATTCAATTATTATATCATGATTTAAAAGAAAATTCGTTGTTCAAAAAACTCGGTAACACCACTTTGCCACCACAAACTCAAATCTCCCTAATTTTACTTTTATGCGTCTCCTAAAAGCCTGTTTTGATGGCAAACTATAGCTAGTTTGTGAATATTCCACGTTCTAACTTCCAGTTGGACGTGATCTCAATTCAAATGTGTATTGATCATACAATGTCTTGAATAGGCGCTATAAATTGAATATGGCAGCTTTAGCAAATGTATTTATGTGTTGTGAACATGTATAATGTTTTTACAATAATATATTTTAGTACACTGAATAATAATGTTTACAGATAGGTTTGCGCATTGTATATAAGGTTTGTTTTTAGGTTTCAGAGGACTAATTGCAACGACGTCCCATCAGAATAGCGTCGCTAAAATTGCTTTAGTGTCTATATAAGTTTACATAACTACATTTATGATCCGAAAAAATACAGTCACATATTAAGCGTTTTAGCGCATATTTGTGAAGAGGTCTTAATATCTTAAAAATTATGATCACCGTGCTCCTTAAACGATATAATTTATTTATTTATTTATAGATAGACCATCGGTTACACACTAAGCACTTATAATAAATAACAATACATGTTATTATTAATATACGGAGTGATTCGCCATTACTGGTGTATACAACATTTACACATAAAACATAAAACTAAAAAATATAAGGTTACAAAAAATAGAAAAAAAGCACCAGTAAGATTCCTATATATAAGCGTGAACTTTCCGGCGTCGGGATGTGACGACCCCATCGCCCGCTGTTGGGATAACCTCTGTCACAGCAGAGATTATTCCACCAGTGCAATCAGTCACACTGGTGGTAGGTCTTTTGTTGCAAGAGGCCGGCTAGGTAGGTACCACCGCAGTGTCCAATATTCTGCCGCCAAATAGTAGTGCTTAGGCACTACTGTGTTCCGGTTTGAAGGGCACTGTACGCTAGTGAAATTACTGGGCGAACGAGATTTAAGAACTAATATCTCGAGGTTGGCAACGCGCGAGTGGCACCTACTAATGGTGCTGCAAGTGCTCGTAGGCTGCGGCGGCCACTTACCATCAGGTGGGCCGTATGCTTGTTTGCCAACTTCTAACATAAAAAAAAAAAAAAAACAAAATAAGAAGTTATGCCAAAAAATTAGAAGGAACAACTAACAAAAATTTCTCGAACATAACAAAAGTTCCTAGTCAGTAAGAAGGTGGTCCTAATTTAAGTCAGTAAGCAGCTGGACTAGTGACGTATTTGTATTGGTATTATTGCATTTTATTCAATGAGTGCTAGAGCCTCAAAACCGTACTGCTCTTTGCAAATCCTTGGGGTTCCATGACAAAACTTCACCCTTTATGACTTGTGTGAAAAGTCTATGTACTTTTTTAGCTAAGATAAGTATATATATATATTAACAGATATATAAATTGTTTTCATATGAAATCTTCGAAGATCTTGACTACGTTTTATAGCATTTCAATAACAGAAGATATTTATTTCCAAAGCAACCTCTTCACGATAAAACTCTCAACAATACGGAAGTGATCTCTAGTCGGCAGTTGACTGGAACAAGATAATACTGTGGAATTTTGCTCAAATATTTCAATTTGTTAAGATGAAATCTTCTCTATGAATGTAGTTAAAATACCATATAATTTATTTGTGTATTCCATAAGAATCTAAAACTAATAATATTATATTGTCATCCAAAAACAAGACATACTTATGGTAAATAGGGTGTTTATATATACCGGATTAAAAGAGCTGGTTAGGTAAATTAGGAGTGGCTTTTATTAAATGGTGGCAAAATATATCGACAGAGCGCATTTATGCGTCGAGGGGGTGTGAGAAGAAGTGTGAATAAGAAGAAGTGATATTGGTAAAGTTTTTTTACTCCATTAGGTACCAATGTTTTTTTTTTTTTAAGTCACAAGTTGGCAAACAAGCATACGGCTCACCAGATGGTAAATGGTTGCCGTAGCCTATGAGCGCTTGCAGCACCATTAGTAGGTGCCACTCACGCGTTTGCAACCTCGAGATATTAGTTCTTAAATCTCGTCTGCCCAGTAATTTCACTGGCGTACAACGTAGCGGGCCCTTCAAAGCGGAACACAGTAATGCCTAAGTACTACTATTTGGCGGCAGAATATTTGACACTGCGGTGGTATCTACCTAGCCGGCCTCTTGCAACAAAAGACCTACCACCAGTGTGACTGATTGCACTGGTGGAATTCTCTCTGCTGTGACAGAGGTTATCCCAACAGCGGGCGATGGGGTCGTCACTTCCCGACGCCGGGAAAAATAAAACTGACATTGCGTTGTCTAATAAGGTAGTAAGTACAGGAAGGAATTGCAAAGAGTTGTACGATTCTTTAACTTTTACAACATCTTTAACGACGTTGTGGCGCAGCGGTAGCGAACCTGCCTTAAGCGCCACAGGTCGCAGTTTCGATTCCCGGAAGTAGATGTTTGTATTGACCATACAGGCATATTTTCCGGTCTGGCTGTGTTTGTCCTTGTCATTGTGAATGTTTTCAGACCCCCGACACAGGATATAACTATCATAATGGGGCCATCGAGTGAAGTTGAGCAACCTATAAAATCAGAACATTATTTTTATAGATTTTTATTTAAAACATTGATATAAAAATATATACTTCTGAGCAATCCACTGACATATAATAACTAGATCGATTCTAAGCTTATTCCTACTACAAACAAAACACTTGAAACTCTCACGTTTGACCTCAAATTAGATCTGGAAGTTCTGGATGCACCAGATGAAGTTTGATCCGGTCCTGCGATGGAACTGGCTGGGGAAAAGTTTTAAAACTAGTTTTTGATTTATTTGAAATTTTATCACGAGAATCCAAGCGTAAATTGCTTGCAATTTTTTTGAATTATGAATGATCGATGTTGAGATCCTATCTTCATATAATGTTTTTATTTCTTTTTACATTTTTTTACAGTTTCGATTTAATGGTAACCTTAACTTGGTAGCTGTATATGTATATTTAAATAAATACTAGTTGTAGAGCTCCTCTCAGCTCAAATGCTCGGGGAAGTATTACCCACTCAAAGAAAATAGGCGAAAAGAATTAGTATCAGTACTGTTGTGATGACTCGGAGTTCTTACGAGTAGATTGCGGTGACTGCTTACCATCAGGCGGACCGTATGCTTGTTTGCCAAGCGCCATGGCATCAAGAAGAAAATGTCTAGAAATTCACAACAGCTGTCGCCAGCTATGTCTTGGGAATCTTCAAGAGAAGTTCCTATGCCTTCCTAAAAGGTCGACAACGCTCCTGCATGACCTACGCAGATGTTCATTTGACTATTTAGAAATATACTTTTCTGTAAACCACTTTACCAGTATGTACATAAAATAACTAGCACTAGTACAACTAGCACTAGTACAAAAATACCAATAAAAAGCCGTTTTAGAACCGTTAGTAATATACAAAAAATTTATCAATATAATTAATTTCTTCATTCTAATTAATTTCTCAAGCAACGCTTTAAAGGCATTCGTTTTGCAGTTTTGCAGTCGAATTCTCATCAATAGCAATAAATTTCTATAAGCATTACACTTCATGAAGAATTTCTTGTATTTATTTGACTGAATAAATCCTCATACAAAACCAGGATAATCTTATATGGCTTAGAATAATATTATAGCACAGACGTGCAATAAAAAGGCAAAACATACTTAGCTTTTTTTTCTGTGGATAAAAATCCACATACTTGAACGAAAGTAATTACCGTAGCTTATGACCACAGTAATAAGGCACTTGAGTATAAGATGAGTAAAATAAATAAAAAGAATAGGATATATATTATTTATATAGAGGGATGGTAAGGCTGTTACCATACTAGCGTTTGTCGAGCGATATGTGCACACGCCGTTAGTGTTGCTTCACTTAGCATTCCATTCCATAAATAGTCAAAAAAAATAAACGCTACACACTCAACGGCCCCCATTAGAATAGTTTTATGTTGTGTTGGGGGTCCGGAAACATACACAATGACAAGAACAAATATTTGTATGATTTTTTGATGTGAAGGAAGCGTGTGTGCATTGTTGGCGCTGATCAAGCGTCGGAAGACCGCTCAACAAACGCTAGTGTGTTACCGGAATAAATAGCTAAAAATGCGACTGTTAAATGTCAGTAGTTCACAGTAATTTTAGGTCCAATGGTTCAGAGATTTGCCGAAACAAACAGACAGACTAACAAAAACAAATGACATTACAAGCACACACTTGTTTATATTTTTAAACACTACAAATTGTATAATTGATTTTAGAATATTCAAATTGCATTCAATTCCTTCACACGCTGTAACCGCTTCGACTTTATTTTCCAACGTCTGCCAAAAGTCTGTTTCGAAAACTGTCGGTTTGTGAATATTTCACGCTTTGACTTTAAGATGGACGTGACCAGTATTTTTAAAGTAAGATTTGGATTAGTAGGTGTATGAGAAAACACACAAGTTTTCGTTGCTTGTAATTTTATTTGAATGTATATATTTTGTTGACATATTGTATTCTAATAGCATTTGTATGGAAGCGAAAGTGATTTCAAGTTTTTGATGTGACATCAAAATTCGTTATTTTGTTTAAATTGTACCAAATTTGAAAGATACCGTGTTACACGATGCCTTCTTGGTTACTGAAAATTCAAGCTTTTAGTTTTATCCACAACGAAGTTATAGTGGGGATAAAGTGGCCTGAAGCGCTTCGAGAAAAGGATAGTACGGCCGTGCCGTTTTTCCTCGACTTGGCGGGGGCTCTGCCGTGCTCCGTGTATCGTCATATTTCAAAGAATTTACTTAAAAAATGTATATAATTAAACTTTCCTCATGAATCACTATGACTATGATTATTAATTAAAACTGCATTGGAATTCATTAATCGTTTTTTTTTATCGCTAATAAACAGAGACAGCGCAGGACTTAGTTTCATAATATATTATGAATATAATCGTATAATATAATCATAGAATCGATAGAATAGAAGAATCGATTTTTAGACACAAAGCAAGTAGACATAAAAACTTCATTTTAAAATAGTGAAGTAAAATATTTTGTTCCAGAAAGTTGGAGGATGGCATTAGTTTTTTTCTGTACATTGGTAAATGATGTTAGGAACAATATATAAGTGCAGTGCTCGAGGAAAATGCGACCACGAACTCGCTCTATTAAAATTGTTATAACTTTTAACATAATTGTTCAAAATTAACTCGATGAATAGTAAAGGAATGTTCGTGTAGGTAACGAGATCTTAAATTTCGAAACGGAAAACGAAAATTGGGTTGTATCAAAATATAATAATATGCAAAATCAAGTGACGTTATTATATGTGCAATTATCATAATTTGTAATCAAACTAAGTCGATTTTATTCCTATACGCCTGTTCAAAGGCTGTTTCGATCCAAACTGCTACATACAGGCTTTTAAATATTTTACATTTTAAGTGCATTTTGAACGAGACCACAATTTGAATACCTAGTGCTTCACTTTCGCAATCTATGTAAATATATAATATATGATTAACTGCAATAAGCATAGAAAATAACTTTTAAAATTAGCGAATAAATTACGTAATGTTTCATTGTAATAGTTCAATTGACTATACTTTAATTTTGATTGAACGTATATTTTATTTTTTATATCACAAAGCTTCCAAAAAGCTTTTTAGTATGTTTACCGATTTTGATAATTATTTTTTTATTTGAAATCGTGAAAACCTGGACGTTGGTCACATTGTAATTTGGTCTAGATCTGATGATGGGATCTCAAAGGAATTGAGGGAACTTTCAATATGCCATTTGGATATTTTATTTAATTCCTTGCTCCGAAAATGTATCATTTGGTGATATGGAACTCCTGATGATGATTACAAGTGGCCACTGAAGTGTGTGTGTGAAGTGTTGTGTAGTACAACACTGACAAATATTTTACGGGTTTCGTTACAATTAGGTACTTTAATATGGTTGCCATACTTGTAACTTAAACATATAAAATAAAGTTATTTTTATTTTAAAAAATACTAGATTTTTTTTTTAATTAAAAATATTTTATTTTTAAACAAATTGTATATTGTAACGCAAACCTTCACTTCACTTAAATCGAGCTGTATAATACCTCAAGTTTGCAAGACACCTTATTTATCCCTAACATTGAACGTTATTGAAATTTGCAATAGAAAATATTGTGAAATATTATAAAGATCGCTCACGTACAGAGTTGATACTACAAAATTGCATCCTTGAATTTGTCGACTTGGAAACTATATACGAGGTGCAAGTTGCTTATTGCCTTTTATTGTGTGAGATCCTCACGTTCAAAGGCTTATATATAGGGGTAATAGGGGATTCGATTGTAGAATGTAGCTCATTTTAAATGGTTACTGGTATTTATGAGAATATTGATTTAAGCTCTTTTCGATTAGAGTCGTGGTACTTTTTACCCATACATATTTTTTTGGCGTCGAGACGTGACGACGACGATTATTCCACTAGTACAATCAGTCTCAATGAGCTACGTTTTTTGTTGCAAGAAAAGTGTCAAATATTCTACCGCAAAGCAGTAGTGTCTTTGGCATTACTGTGTTCTTGTTTGAAGGGGACTGTAGGCTAGTAAAATTACTGGGCAAAGTTGATTTAAGAATCAATAACTTGAGGTTGGCAATGCGTGAGTGGCACCTACAAATGGTTTTGCATGTGCTTATAGGCTACGGCAACCGCTTACCATCAGGTGGGCCGTATGCTTGCTTGCCAACTTAGTAACATAAAAAAAGATATACTCTATAGATTGTGTATCCCATATATTGAACTAAGTAAAAATTAAAGGGTAAGCTAGTGTAGCACTATGAAGTGATTTGAACTAAGAAAAATAAAAGGCGCTTATGCGAAAAAAAGCGTAAGCCCGGGAGTAGGACATTGACTATTGACATTGAAGGGTTTTGTAGTACATGCATACGATGGTATAGTTTAGTTTCGAGCCACTATTTAGATCTCGTTTCAATTTTAAAAACTTTGTCACTTTACGTCATATAGACCCGTAACGTGTGCACGAACAGTCATTTTTGTTTAAGTTTAAAGCGAATGAAGCTGATCCGATTTAGTTTTTGATTAAAATAGTTACAAATTCAATTTAACCCAATATCGTAGATGTAAGTTTCAATATAAAACCAATGCTTTTATTTAAAAATGTTACAAAATATTCGCTAGTATTTAATCATATTTACTCAAAACATTTCAGTTTTGATGTATATTTTATTGATTACGCATAAACGTTGATTACTCTACCGAATTATTAAAATCCATATGCAGTGCACGGACATTTAATTAATAGTAAAACAGACCACAGTTGAAATGTACCGATTTGCGTTATGGAGAGTGCACTATAAATTTACTATGGAACCGCAAAACGTTCATTGCTAATTATTCGACTTATATTTAATGCGAGAATATAACCATAGATTTAATCCTTACTAATATTATAACTAGGAGAGTAACTCTGTCTCACTTTCACGCCAAAATTACTGAAATTTGGTACACAGATAGTCTAGAGCCTGAGAAAGGATATAGACTACTTTTTAATGTGAAAAAGGGTAAAAGTCGTTTAAAGGGGGTGGCATGAAAAGTTGTATGGAAGTATCGTCATTTTTAGAGCTAGAAGCTTGAAACTTATTTTCAAGGCTGTTGATTCGATGTAAATAAATATGAAATTCAAAATTTTAAAGGGAGCGATGCTTACAGAGCTTGTATTAAAAACTTTATTCACTCGGGCGAAGCCGCTGGCAGAAGCTAGTAGTCTATGAATACGAATGGAAAGACAAGTAAGAGTATGACGCGAATTTTGGTGACTGAGCACGAGTGAACTACAAACGGTTTTAGACTAGACTTTTTTTCGAGCGTATATGGCCGTTTCGACATACCCTCTTACAGGCGCGTTTAATTTCAAAAAGCTGAACGCGCGTACATGGGGCTTTTCCGGCGTGAACACTCGAACATACCTAGCCGGCCTCTTGCAACAAGAGACCTACCACCAGTGTGACTGACTGCACTTTTTAATCAATTAATAGAATTATGAATTAAATTAGTAATTAAATAAACAATCATTTATTTATTTAAATTATTTTAAAACTTTATTAACAATGTTTGGATAATATAAAAATAACTTTAATGTTATTTATGTTAATTTTTATCAATTGGATTAACACTTGAGATATACAATCACAAAGAACGAAAATTAAAATATTTATGGGTACTTAAAAACATTCTATTGCTAAGCAAAGGCTTCTTCTGTCGTCTGTGCTGACAACAGCCGATAATTACTGAAAGTGTCAAGTTTGTCGTGCTCTCTTGTGCGTGATCTACATGTCACTATGACTACGACTTTCTATGTCAGAACACCACTTAAAGGTTGACTGGACCACAGTTCGTCTGACATGTGGCAGCCTTCCAGCCCAAGCTCACTTTAGGTTGACATCAGAAACACCAACTATTTGTGTTTTGCAGCGCTTGATGATTTGAACGTGATCTTTTAAGTTTGCCACCATTATAGGAAAAAATACTTTAAACATTTTTTTGGTGATTTTTAAACGATTTTGATGTCCTTATTTTGTTGGATATATTGAGGGTCATCCTGACACCGTTGTGGCGTTGTGGGTAGCGAGTCTGCCTTTAGTCTCGACGGTTGCGGGTTCGATTCCCGCTCGGGCAGATGTTTGTTACAATTTCTGTCTCGGTCTGGGCGTTTCTCCATGTGGGTCTCCCTGCCGTGCCTCGGAGAGCACGTTCAGCTGTCGGTCTCGGTTATTATCAATAACATCTGATAATAATCGTTAACTCTTGATAAGTAAATTGCTCTTATCCAATGAGTTACTGGTTCGCCCTTAGGGTTGCGGAGGTCAGATGGCAATCGCTCTGTGTAAAAACTAGTAACCTGTCAAATCCGGATAAGAGTAATAAGCAGACCCTGGGTACATAAAAATACCGGGAATAATGCTAGGATGAAGAAGATATTTAGGGTCATCCTATATAGGGTGGGTCGCCCATAGTTTTACCGTACTTATTCTTGTTAATATAGTATACTAGCGGCCCGCTCCGGCTTCGCACGGGTATAAAATATATAGCCTATGTCATTCACTGAAAAAATTATTAGAATCGATACAGTAATTTTGATTTATTCATTACGGCCCGTGGCCCGCACGCGTTAAATGTAATTATTTACGACATCGCATTAGAAACCTCAAAAAAAATTTTTTTTTCTCTACTATTTTTATACATATAAACCTTCCTCTTGAATCACTCTATCTATTAAAAAAACTGCATCAAAATCCGTTGCGTAGTTTTAAATTGCGTGTTGGTAGCGCGAGCCTTCCTTAAGTCTTGGCGGTCGCGGGTATGATTCCCGCTTGGGGCATATATGTGTGTTGATCTTATAAATATCTGTCTCGGTCCGGGCATTTGTACTTGTGGGTCTCCTCACCGTGGCTCGGAGAGCACGTCAACCTGTCGCCCCCGGTTGCTATCATAACATCGTGTAATTAATCGTTATCTTCTTATCCAATGAGTTACTAGTTCACCCTTAGGGTTGCAGTGTTTGATATGGCAATCGCTCTGTGTAAAAACCAGTAACCTGTCAAATCCGGATAAATCCGCAAAACTGGGATAGTGCTCAGAAAAAGAAGATATGTATGTAAACTTAATGATAAAATGTATGTTACATTTTCATGCGTTCAGAACGCTTAGATCGATCCGATTTTATTTTTATGCGCCTGTTAAAGGCTGTTCCGAGGCAAACTACTACTTGTTTGCAAATATTCCACGTTTAGCTTTACGTAAGACGTGATCACAATTTGAATAGTGTATTGCTTCTGGAACCTCTTTAATACCAGATATAAATTGAATGTGTTAGCTTCTGAATACATATAAAGAAGCATTAGAAATTGGTGTTTTATAGTGAATGTCTTTCGACGCCGTTGTGACGTTGTGGGTAGCGTAAGTCTGCCTTTAGTCTCGACGGTTGCGGGTTCGATTCTCGCTCGGGCAGATGTTTGTTAAAATTTCTGTCTCGGTCTGGGCGTTTGCCGTGTGGGTTTCCCCACCGTGCCTCGGTGAGCATGTTAAGCTGTCGGTCCCGGTTGTTATCACATAACATCTGATAATAATCGTTAACTCTTGATAAATAAATTGCTCTTATCCAATGAGTTACTAAGTCACTCCGTGTAAAAACTAGTAATCTGTCAAATCCGGATAAGAGTAATAAGCAGACCCTGGGTACACAAAAATACCGAGAATAATGCTAGGATGAAGAAGAAGTTAATGTCTTTCAAATTTATGAATACTTTCTATATTTATTAAATTTCATTAATTCTTTACTCAGGATGAGGTATCTCGGTATGTACAGATACAGTGTTTTATTTTTGTCATGGCGGTTCGCAAACAAGCATATAATGCGTGTAATGTTAAGCAGTCACCGCAACCGTGCGCGCAACCTATAAGTGTACAACCTATGCACGCTTGGGGTACTTTAAGTATCACATGCGCGTTGAAAACCCAAGCGATAGGAAGGTATGAAGGGGAAAAATTTGGGAAACAGAGGGGGTAGTACTTCCTTGGTCGAGCCTCTCTGTGCTGGGAAGAGCATGTACAGTACAGAATAGTACAGTTTATATAAACATATTTCTATATACTAATATACTTACTAGTGCTTTCATTTCATTTTAATTTTTATTAGCCATTTTCATTTCATTTTAAAAGCCTCAATAGCTCAACGGTAGAAGGGCCGACTTTGCTCCGTTAACGCGAGAGTCGAGGGTTCGATCCTGCCCCCTTTCGGCTATTGTCGTTCCCACTCCTAGCGCAAGCTTCGAGCTTATTTGAAGGGGCAATAGAAATATTAGTAATGCCTTGAAAAAACATTGCTAATATTCTTTAAAAAAATAAAAAAAATGATCTATAAAAATGGATATTTTCAATAGATGTCATGAAATATTATACAGATCGTTCATGTAAAGACTTTATAAAATTGCATCTGTAACCTGTCTCAAGTTTATCGAATAGAAAGCTGTATACTAGTTGCTGTATTCTAGTTGCCTATTGCGTGAAATCGTCACGTTCAAAGGCTTTTTCATAGGGAAAAGGCGATAGAATTGCAAAACGTATCTCAACTCGAAGTGTATCTAATATTGAAACGCTTTATATTTTATTAGAGTTCCGTACTCAAAGGGTACCTACTGAAATCTTTTAATACTAAGCCGCCGCTCTCCTTGCCTTTGAAATACCACCCATCTAGTGACTGACCGCGCCTAAACTTGATTAACTCACCGATCGTTTACCGTTCAGTCATCGCACCTGTTAAATTATATTCCTATAGGTTAGAGACAGGACAGACACCGTTGTGGCGTTGTGCGTAGCGAGTCTGCTTTTAGTCTCGACGGTTGCGGGTTCGATTCCCGCTTGGACAGATGTTTGTTTAAAATTCTGCCTCGGTCTGGGCGTTTTTCCGTGGGTATGCCCACCGTGCCCCGGAAAGCACGTTAAGCTGTCGGCCCCGGTTGTTATCACATAACATCTGAAAATAATCGGTAACTCTTGATAAGTAAATTGCTCTAGCCCAATGAGTTACTGGTTCTGCTTTACGGTTGCGGAGGTCAGATGGCAATCGCTCCGTGTAAAAACTAGTAACCTGTCAAATCCAGATAAGAGTAATAAAAAGACCCTGGGTAAAATTAAAATACCGGTAATAATGCTAGGACGAAGAAGAAGGTTAGAGACAGAACATTTTTGAAAGAATTTTTTTCTTACCCGGTTTTCCCGATTATTAAAGCTAAAGGACATAATATTGCATTATCAAACAGAAATTATTCCACAAATTTAGTAACTATCAGGCGTTGAAGCGTAAATATTGCTCAATAGACAGAAACTGTTACTGTAACTATGAAACTAAATTAATAAAGCTGAATATGATTTTTTTATTATAATAAACTTGTGGTAATATTAAAGTGACCCCGAAAAGATTAATTGCAGTTATAAATGTTTTGAGGAAAAAAGGACAAAAAAATTCGAGTGAGTGGTTTCTATGAGCATCAATGGTCTGACTCAATCTTGTAAGATAAATGTATAGCTTGTTCAGTTTTACACATTATCAATTTGAAGCTGTAATATCTGTAACGGTTTTTTTTTCATGACGTTTGGCAAACAAACATACGGTCCTGATGGTAAACAGTCACCACAACATAAACGCTAGCGATACTTGAAGTATTACATATGTACTGCCGACCCAAGTAACAAGAAGGAAGGGATGAGAAAGGGGGAAAAGGCAGTGAATAGAGGAGTGGGAAATTTTGCTTTCGGCACTGTCACTCATCGCACGAAACGCAACAGTACTCTGTTAATTTACGCCGAGTTTCTGAGAGAGGATATTCCTTCCGTGGAACCGGCCCATTAGCTAGGAGAAGTATGGCTTTATTTTAACACAGTTTACATTTTGTATTAATAAATGAAAAGGACAAAGTTGGTACTCTATTACCAGAGACTTATTCCTGGTATTTACCCAGGGTCTCCTTAAACTCTTATCCTGAGTTGACGGGCTACTAGTTTTTACATAGAGCCAATGCCATGACCATGTTTGACCCAAAGGGAAAACTAGTAACTCATTGGATTAACAGCAAATTACTAATCAAGAGTTAATGATTATTATCAGATGTTATGATAACTGGGACCGAAAGCTTAAAGTGTCTATTACCAGAGACTACTCTTGAGTAATTACAAAAAATAATCGATATATAAAAATCCTTCCTAATTCATAATACGAAATTGCACTCAAACTAACAGAATTTAAATTTTTATTCTTTTTAGGGTTCCGTAGTCAAATGGGAAAAACGGAACCCTTAGAGTTTCGTCATGTCTGTCTGTCCGTCCGTCCGTCTGTCCGTCTGTCCGTATGTCACAGTCATTTTACTCGGAGACCATTGACTCCATCCACACGAAATTTACTAAATAGGTGTATTTTATGAACCGCACAACGATTCTGTAATGAAATATTAAAATATATAAGAATTAAGGGTAGTAGGCCAAACATGTAACTGACTGTTGAAAAAAAAATGTCAACGTATGTCAACGTGTGACATATCTTTGGATAGGTCTTTTAAAATAATAACGAGGTTTGATTTTGACTTTTTCATTAAGTCAGTAGTTGTTGAGATATTAGCCCCTAAAGTCATAAAAATTGTGCCCCCCTCTAACTTTTGAACTATGGGGTGTAAAATTCTGGAAAAATTTGAGATTGTAGGACATGAAATGAAATTTCAACCACATTTAGTTTGAAGAAGATAGGTCTAAAAATTTGGAAGATATATAAGTTTTTCCCATAACTTTGTTTTTCATATTACTTTTAATAATTACTATGAAATTACTTACTTATTTTTGCGGTCGGTTTTAATTCGTTATTATTTTTAAACTTTTTAAAGCCGTTAAGATTCTTCATAGCCATGCTGCGGAACCCTTTAGTTTCAACTGTGCGTGGTCCACAATGCACTTGACTGGTAATTATTAAACTTATTTTTGTTTTATTTCTTATTTTCTTTTAATTTATTAAATAGAGCACTTAATAGAGAGCTTTCAAAAATACTTTATAAATCCTTTCAACAATATACTTATATACTATTACTTAATTTACATTTTATATTACAATATTATTTTTATATATTTGCTTTTAACAATTACCACACCTTACAACTTAATACTGGCGGGAAAAGCTTTTAGTAAAAATCGTACAACACTATTGAAAAATAGCTGTAAACATTCCTTTGCATCAATAGACTTCGCTGAGAGAAATTTCAGCTCGATTTTGCCGTTTGACTATTTCACCCCTCAACTGCTGTTTGTGAAAAGTTATTTGATTTTTTTTAAAATAGTTACTTGCTTGTAAACTGTGTAATATTACAATAGTGTATGTTTATGTGTGCAAAACATTGACTATGCACCAAAGTTAATAAAAAATAAAAGTGTCTCGGGGCATGCGGTAGAGACGAAGTTGTTTTCGTTATCTACCAAATATAATTTAAATAAAATAAAAATGTGGAAAGAAAAACAGAGACGGATATATTTCCATAAGTACCTAAGATGAACTTAAACTGGACGGAAGCAAAACCTATAATTATAAAGCTGTTGATGTAGACCATTTTATTAAGATCTCTTTTCGTTAATCTAAACGGGATGGTAGCAAAATATAATTATAATTATGAAGCTGTCGATTGAAACCATTTTAGAAAACCCTCTGATGTCGAAAAAAAAGTCTAGTTACACTTTTTGTCAATTAGAAGTTTACTCAATTTAATCGAGAAGTGGGTTTTGATGCCTCTTAAATTAAAAAGATTAAGATCAATCAATCCTTCCAACAATAAAATAATATTAGAATAAATTGTTCACTTTATAAAATTGAAAAGACTTCCGATGTTTTTCCTCTGGCCATAATGAGTTTATCTATTTTCAAAGCAGCACACGTGCGATGAAACAAAGCCACTCGGCATATATTACGTTGAACCTTCTCTAATCCGTTTATTTAGATTTCTACTGTCCGCTTCTCCTGAATATAAAATAAACTAGCTAGTGTTTTCCTTTAGCATCCATTGTTTTACAAATATTATATTTAACTGTTATCTATACTGTTTATTTTAGTTTTTTATAAATAATATAATTTTAGATGTACTTTACCTGTAAGCAGATTTATTTATTAATCTATGGCATACACTACCGTTTATTTTTAACCACATTTTGAAAGTTGATGTAAATGGAAATTGAGCGTTTGAGTTGATGCATTTGAACGATATGTTGTTGCATTATTTAGTTCTAAATAGCTCACACTTGAAAATCTTGATGTGTGGCATAAGCAGAATACATTAAAACGTTTTAAGTTTTGCATGGGCGTCTCATTTTATCGTAGTTTATCGACATGTTATTTTTTTATGTCATGCCAATTGGCGTACAATCTGCCTGATGGTGACCAGTCATCGTAAACTAAGAACGCTTGTGATATTTGAATAATCACATGCGGCTCGCCAATGGAACGGATTGGAGGGAAGAAACGAGGAGTAGGAGATGGTTCTCCGGCGATCTCACACGCCAGACTGATAATGTTACTTTACGCTGATTTTACTATTCACCGTTTATGAACGAAATAAACATATCTGCCAGTAAATAGCCATGAAGAACCAGGATTTTGTAAATACGAATCTGAATACTTGGGCGGATTAGTCAGGCGAATCGTTATTCTTGTTATTGCCATCGCCTCTACAATGGAGTTTAGCTCAGCTTAATTTTAGTTATAGATAACGTATTAGCAATAACAATTATAATAATTATGGAGCGCTACTTACCAAATAATGCTTTAATATAAATAAAAGTATCAATTACTTCAAGTATCCGAGCGACACCGTTGTGGCGTTGTGGGTAGCGAGTCTGCGTTTAATCTAGACGGTTGCTGGTTCGATTCCCGCTCGGGCAGATGTTTGTTGCAATAGCTGTTTCAGTCTGGGTGTTTGTGCTTGTGGGGCTACCCACCGTGCCTCAGGGAGCACGTTAAGCTGTCGGTCCCGGTTGTTATCACATAACATCTGATAATAACCGTTAACTCTTGAGAAATAAATTGCTCTTATCCAATGAGTTGGGGTTCGCCCTTTGGGCTGTGGAGGTCAGATGGTCCGTGTAAAAACTAGTAACATAGCAAATCCGGATAAGACTAATAAGCAGACCCTGGGTAGATAAAATACCGGGAATAATGCTAGGACGAAGAAGACTTAAAGCATCCGAGCGGATTTGTAAGTAATGCTATTGATTTTAAATTTGTTTTATTTTCATTGCTCGAAGATTGAGAGAGTTGAAATTTTATTTTTCTTCAGAAATATATCGCTACAAAAGAAGGCAGAGTTAAAGGAAAAAGATTATCCTTTTCAAATGTGCAATCGTAACCATTTCAGCGACGACATAAGTGGGTTTGTCGGAAAATTTCAGCCGATCGAATTTTCCTTGTTCAGTTATTTGTCGACGGCTTGTTGGTCATGTTTTCCTAAAATAATATTTTTCCTAATGACTTTTTCTTCCCAGACCCTACTTAAAACAATAAGATAAGAATTTTTTTAGAATATTGATTATATTACATATCAAAGAACGATAGGAAATTTTGTTGTCGTAACAGTTATACTTTTTTACAGTTGAATATTACATAGTTACAATTCGATGCTATACAATATTTACAAGTAATTACAATATTACAAATTATGTTCACGGGGAATGATGGCAAGAATGCTAGCTTCATTTCCCCCTTGAATCGCAATCTCACTTCTTTGGTCGAAAAGTGAACTAGACCTCCTATCACCAGTGAAGGCAATGAGTCGGTCTGTAATATTTTTTAGAAATTGCTTAGCACTAATGCTCTTTAGCCGAAGTGTTTCTACTGCAAACGGCACAAAGCTGTTATTTGGAATAACTGACGAATACTTACGCCGCTCACAGAATTCGGCAGATTTTAATGCATTTATAAAAAATAAAATAAAAATAAAATAATATAAAAAGTCAAAAAACAATTTTAGAACACACACAATATATTATTAATATTGTTACAGAAAAATCCTATCCCAGTTTGATACAAGGCCACAAAGTTATAATTACTTTCAAATAATCCGAACTATTATGTGAAGCTTATCGGTTTTGTTCCAAATACGAGGAAATTCAGCATTATGTAGCCCTAAGTACTTCAGTAGTTATACAATACAATAGCACATCAGCTCATAATGTATGAAATAGTAATTGTAACTTTTACCAGGTAGTAGAACCATGCTTCTCCAAGCGCAATTAGGACAGCTCAACCGGGCACCCTCATACAGAAATTAGGCGTAAAGTAACAGTATCAGTACTGTTGAGTTTCGAGGAGTGGGAGGGCCGGAGACCCAATCTCCCACCCCTGTGCCTTTCCTTTTTCCTTCTCACCCGATCTTTTGCAAGACGCATCTGATATTTCATCTTACGTATGCTTGTTTGTTTGAACGTTTTATATTTCATTTCATTTCATTTATACATTTGATAATAAATGCAAATATTTACATAAACTTATATGAAAACTTTATTTTGTTTCATCTTTTACCTATTATTTATTTCAGAATACGCTTATTCATAATTCAAGTACAAATGAAATTGTACCTAACTTCTCAATTCTCGGGGCAAAATTTTCAAATAAATTAAAAACTAATATAAAACTTTCCACGGCATCAGATCGGGATCCACCAAATTCATAATATAAACTAGAACAAACTACTTTAGAGCTTATAAAATTAGGTCAATTTTATTACTAAAATTTTTAATAAACGTTTTTTCAGTACAGACAAGGGTAATTAATATGTGAATTATATTTAGTTTATATTACGAATATATACTTCATCTTCATAGCATAATTCCCGGTATTTTATTTACCCAGGGTCTGCTTATTACTCTTATCCGGATTTGAGAGGTTACAAATTTTTATACAGAGCGATTGCCATCTGACCCAGTAACTCATTTGATAAGAGCAATTAATTACCTATGAACGTTCAATGAAACAATAAGTCAACGATTATTACAAGATGTTATTATAACAAACGGGACCGACAGCTTAACGTGCTCTCCGAGGCATGGTGGGGATAAGGACAAATGCACAGACCGAGACTGATATTAATATGATCGAAGAAAGAATATAAATTGCGGGAATCAAACTCGCGACCGGCGAGACTAAAGTTAGTATCGCAACCAAAACGCCTCAAAACCATCGATTAATATTGGTGAAGCATGATAATAAATATATACTATTCGTGTACCCAAACATACAAGGAAGTGAGTTACAAGTACTTTGTTATACACTATACAGTAAATATTTAACTTCGTTAAGTCAAAGTGAATTGTTTGAGCGGAAAGCCACAACATTATCTGGTTACAGCCGATGTATCTTCTGTAATATGAAGTGTTTTACTAACAAGAAGTTAACCTAAAAGCGTCGCTAAATAGTTAACCTTTTTTATACACCAAACGTGGCAAACACGCCAAACCTCCCTGGTGACAAGCTGCTATATGAGCATATACTAATAGCATCTTGAGTGGGGCATGTAATCTAGTATATGTATGGTATTGTAATCTGTTAGAAATCTGTCGCGATACCCCGATCGGTCACCAGATTAAGCTTAACAAGTGGACTTGGATCGACCACACGCTTCGGATCCCGATCACACCCCAAGGCATGCCCTCGAATGCTACCCCACAAGGTAGAGATCCAATCCTGGATATGCTCAGTGACATCAAAGTTGAAGACAATTGGATTGTCATGGCTCGAGGTAAAGCATGCAGCCCGAGACAGAACGCGATGGCGGCGCATTGTGGATGCCTTATGCTGCTAGGGGACTTAATATACTTTAAGTCAATTTTCTGTAAAAAACGTGCCAATCAAGCCGGCCTATTTATACTGGAATCAAGAAGGTTCCACTACTACAGAACTTAGAGCGTAGGTTTTTCAAACCGAAACCGTTCGTATTGATTTATGAATCTTGGGACTTTATTTAAAATATGTGTAAACAATATAAATTTATACCAAAAACGTAGAATGTTGTTTTAAATATAATATAAAAAGTGACCGCTGTGACGATCTGGTAGCAAGCCTGCTTTGAGCCTACACGGTAGCGGGTTAGATTCCCACTCGGTGCAGATGTTTGTTAAAATATTTTAAAAAGTAGTAAGTACCGTATATACTTTCATATTAATTTTTAAAAAACTGTTAATTTGGAATTACATACTTATATATTTTGTATAGATTACCCATTACTACACTACACAACACTACTCAAATTGTTTTTGTACACCTATGGTCCTACGCCATTAGATGTTGAAGTCAATTATGTTTTTTTTTAAATGAGACAAAAATATATATATTTCTATGAACATCTGCAAAACCCTCTGTCTGATCTTAAATAAAATCTTTATTACAAAATTTTATCTTAAAGAGTAAAGGAAAAATCTTAGAAGGAAAATCATTCCAAAGATTGCACGTTGTGGGCAGATAACAATTCACGTAGTAGATTAAGATAAGCTTCAGGATGTTTGAGATAAAATCCATCCTTTGAAAAAGTTTAATAACACAGTTCTCCGGTAAACTTTCTCTTGGTTGGTTGGGTGTTGTGTTATTATTTATATAAAGCAAAAGATAATAACCAGGTTTTTTATATTGTACTAAGAGATTTTGTGAGAATCACTAGCGACTTACTCCGGCTTCGGACCTTAAAATCTTATGTTGATGTGATCGTAACCAAACTCCACAGATCACTCACCGATCTGACAAGCTGAAAACTTCATCTCATTCTTTCCAGCCGTTTTGAAGTCCAAAAGGATCTTACACTTACACTTATTTTGAATATAAAATACATGTTTATGTAATTTTTTCTTACACTCAACGGCCCCCATTAGGATAGTGGTCCGGAAAAATTCACAAGGACAAACACACTCAGACCAGAAAACATGCTTGTATGGTCAATACAAACATATTCTCCGAGCGGGAATCGAAACCGCGACCTCTGGCGCTTAAGGCAGGTTCGCTACCTCTCCGCCACAACGTCGTCAAATATATAATATATGATTTTTAGTTTTAACGTAGGCATTAGGGATCTAAGAGTGATTTTAAAATGAAGTAAATCAATTCGTTATTGTAGTGTATTTTCCTAATTATTTATTAAAAAGTAGTGACTATATTTCCATACTCACAACTACATGGTTTCGATCCCAAAATATTTAATGATAGTGAATAAATTTACTTAACTTATTTTTTATAGATCAAATCGACGTCATGATTCACGACCTCGTTTTTTTATTACTAATTTAAATACTATTATTATATGGATGTGTGTTGTAACTTCAATTTTTAGAAGTTTCTAGTTACGGTCTACTTTTTAGCCGTCAAGAGTCTTTATTAAATGCTTAAAAATTTATAGAGGCTGTTGTTAACAAAATATTCGGTGTTTTTTTGCTAACCGTAATGAAATTTGTTGTTTTCGAAGCGGCACACGTGCGATGAAACCTACTCGGCATACATTACACCGACCTATGTAATCCGTTTATTTAAATTTCCGCTGCCCGCTTTGCCTGCACAATTATCTGTAAAATAGTCTAACCTAGTAAGAAATTTGTACGAGTATCTTACATTCCTTACCCTTGGGCTATTGTTCTACCAATCTAGCACAGTATTATATTTATAATAGGGATTAAAAATATTCGTAAATTTTAAAAAAAAGTATTGGTACTATTTAATTTTTAGAAATTATTTAGCTGATAAGCCCAAAGCCTAGAAAAATTTTAGACTCACCAAATATTGAAAAAGCAATTTTTACACATTAACACTTAATAATTTTATTCAAACAACGTTTAAATATTTACCAAGAGCTACATTCATATAAACAGTATGACGATTTTATTAATAAGTACAATAGCTCAATTCTGGACCGCAGATGAAATGTAGTGATGCTAGTAATGAAAGGTTTACCGAAAACGTGCTTCCTGACCGCGAAATGTTCGTTGAAAATAGATCCACTGTTATGGAATTCGAGATGAGAGGGTATAATAAACCGTTACGACCACAGACTTAGAGTAACTAGATGCCGCAAGGCATGCTTGGTCGGATGACTAACGGTATCTAGCCCCAAGCATGCCTGAAGTAAGTGCTATGCACAAATTTGACGCCCAACTGCTGATATTGATATATTTCAAAATATAAATATGTCCAAATCGTACATTAAAAAAAACGATCGGGGACTCCCGTCAGGAACGAAGTTCCTTACGTTTTTTCTTCAACTCTAAATGTAATTCGAAATTAAATCTATCTATTTCAATAGGTTATAT
This sequence comes from Hestina assimilis, assembly GCA_023373885.1. Classification (NCBI taxonomy): domain Eukaryota; kingdom Metazoa; phylum Arthropoda; class Insecta; order Lepidoptera; family Nymphalidae; genus Hestina; species Hestina assimilis. The sequence goes on along the minus strand of CM041746.1, from coordinate 13,608,908 downwards.
GATAAAAAGAGACAAGGACAGGTAGAAAGAGAAAGAGTTGGACACCCAGCTGCTCACTCTCTTGCTCGTGTGTGTGTCTGTGCTCATTTGCTGGTAGTACTAGGCTACACGAGTGTACTCGATACACACATATCGAGGCTCGATACACACACGCACACATATAAAGCATAAGGTATTTCGTTACGTGACGATTTCAACTAAATCGCATTACTCGCAAGCCACGTTAATTAACTTCGTTCCAAAAATATCGACACTCCTACCGATGCTTAGCGATTGAAACGGTTCTGTTTACGATAAGCACATCCATAATTGCCTGAGGTGAGGTCATTGTATGTATAAAATGAAGATTACATGCTTGGGTTTCATAGGAACAAGTGAACTTGCGATATCTAGCACACCCTAAATCCGTGGTTATGACCATAAAAATATATGCGATACATACTGTGTAAGATATGTTTATATCATTTTTTTTTGGGATATTATTTGCTATATGCAATGCTATATACTTCAATGAGTACATTCTAGTACAAGGCTACTTAAGTATATGTTTTAAGAGGTTACTACTTAAAATATAGGTATGGCGCAGTTTTTAAACTCACATTCTTAATCAACGTTTTATAATTATGTAAAAGAATTCTTTTTAAGTTTTGTTAATCAGTTTATGGTAAGGATTACAAAATAAATACGTCGACTGTTGTAAACTACGATACACCAAAAACGTGCTATCTGACCACGGAACGGTTATTGAATCCGTGCCAATTATCACAGGATGATAAAACTGGCCCCCAATGGTAATAACGCAATTACCTCTCAATTCTGTTATTAATTGTTATAAAGCTTTTTTATACAACGATGGTTCCAAACACAGAAATCTTCAGATTACTAATAATAAGGTACCAGAAATATTTAAAATCGCTTATTACTTATGAAACAAGATTCGCCGCCTTGCTGCTAGATTTCTCCCAACCATGCTGTGACTAATACATACGCAGAGCATGAAGATATCGTAAGTTTTACATTACATTGCTACATCCGCTTTTACCGTTGCGGATATTGAATGGCTTACACAGCAATGGTAAGCAAAGTAAATAAACGACATTAAAGCATACTCACCCCGATCGTGGCTCATAAGTCATAATTTTGGCGAATAGGTCACGGGGATATGCGACTTTTAGTAACTTGTTATTAAGATTTAAATGGTTGTAAATAACCATATAGCACCTTGATGTTAAGCAATATATTCTCAATAATGTAAGGAGAGATTTTTTTATGTTAGAAGTTGGCAAACAAGCATACGGCCCACTTGATGGTAAGCGGTTGCCGTAGCCTATGAGCGCTTGCAGCACCAGTAGTAGGCCACTCACGCGTTGCCAACCTCGAGATATTAGTTCTTAAATCTCGTGTAAGATGTGGTGAAAAACTACAAGGTGATAGAAGTTTAACGTTGGGATGACTTCACATCATTATAATATGCTAATTAATGAATTGTTATAAATTATATGCAGTTTCTTCTGCTTTTAATTAATTTCGTTATTAACGACGGAGTGATACGGAGACAACGTAGCTTACCTTATGATAAATGGTCACCGTAATCTATGGAGGCTGGTAAGATCAGTGTCAGTGCTGTCAACACAAGGGATAAAAAAATATAAACCGAGAAAATAAATGGTGAATTCAAAGGCAACCAACGAAACGCATATAAAGAAAGTATTTCCAGTAATCTGGATAAATAGGCGCTTAAGATTTTTGAGGTATTTATTGAGATTATTATGAAAATTTAATAGGAGCACCCTCATGTATAAATGGACGCAAATAAGCAATATCATGTCAACCCACACGAATGTCATTTCGGGAAAAACGCGTTTGAAAATTTTTAACAACTTGCTTTATATGAATTTGTTTTTATGTATTGGTCAAGTTTTTGGCAATTTCAGATTTATGTAAGTTATTTTACTTATTTTCACAAAAAATAAGTATACAAACTGCATATTTCGTAAATAATATAACCCGAAACGTTTAACATAATAAATAAATTGCATGTTGAAAAAATGGCTTTTTTAAAAGTTTTAAAGCTTAATACCCTACAAATATTAAATAAAAATGTTGTTCAGCCATTTACCAACACTTCTGCATATATAACTCAGTTTTTTCAATTTTGTAGATTGACATGGTATTGCTTATTTGCGTCCAAATATAGAATACAGTGGCAATAACCAAAAGTAAAAGCCTATTGATAGAATAGATATAGCCCGGAGAAGAATTTAAGATAAAACAGAGAGTGATGAAACTAATCAAAAATACTTAGAATATATCTTGCTATTTTTATTTACAGAGTTAAAAGCTCGTTACATTCGTATACAGACTCCAATTATTTACATCATGTAGTTCAATGTCTCAAGGCACTGTGGCATGTCCCACAGCGGTCAGTACTAAGACTAATGTTTCTTAAAGGCGATGTCACAAAGACGGTTTTTATATTATCTTTGACGTTCGCTATTCCACAATAAGTTGTCATTACATTGACAATGATCGTTGTGGCGTGCTGATAAAAAGACTGCTTAAAGCCTGGTCGCTGAAGTCCCGCTCAGAGCAGGTGCTTGTTATAAATTATCTGTTTCGATCTGGGCGTTTGTCCGTGTGGGTCTCCCCACCGTGCCTCGGAGAGCACTTTAAGCGGTCGGTCCCGGTTGTTATCATAACATCTGATAGTAATCGTTAACTCGTGATTGGTAATTTGCTCGTACTCAAAGAGTTACTGGTTCACCCTTTGGGTTGCGGAGGTTAGATAGCAATTGGCAAAAACTAATCCATCGAATCCACGAGTATAAGCAGACCCTGGGTGAGAAAATAATGATAGAAAAAAGAAGGAGAGAATTGAAACACTATAATTGATATATCCAACTTTATATTATTTAGAATCTTCAAGCCTTTTTATGATCGCCAAAAACAAATTTACGAGCTAAGAAATTGGTAGTTTTACTATCCTTATAAAAATATCCCATTATAAAAATTCATGCACGAAATCAATTTGTACCATCGTATTTCTTGTCATCTGAAGAGACTTTATATAAATGGTAGCATGGCACCCTCCATATAGCTCTTAGGGGCTATTAACTCGGAGCAATCTCGAGTGTCATGAGTATTAGTGTCTGTGCACGCTTCACGGACTTAATGTCTTGGTCAACTCATTGCCATGGTGATGTTACACAGTTGACCGTTACCAATTATTGTTTTTTTTTTGTTTTTTCATATGTATTATGATGTGTTAATAGCGTGAAATATTTAATAAGTAATGATATTGGCGCAAAGGTAGCGAACCTACTTTAACGATTGAATATAAGAGCATTAAATTTTTCATATTTTTTTATTAATAAAGTGTATAATGGTTCTAGTTTTTTTTTGTATAGGGCTCAGAGTAACCTATGAACGCTTGCGATACTTGAAGTATCACACGTGCGTTGCCAACCCAATGGATACGAAGGGAGAAATAAATAAGAAGGAAAAAGGGATGGAACAAAGGGAGTGGGAAGGCCTCCGGCGCCCCACTCATCGCACGAAACGCAACAGTACCTACTACAGATACTGTTATCTTATGACGATTTTCTGTAAGAAGGTGGTATTTTCCCGGTCGAGCTGGCCCATTTGTACTAAGAAAAGCATGGCTCTACTTTTATAAAAAATAACTACTACAAATAACTTTATGCATTTTATAATAATGTACTTTTTATTAAATTTAACGTTTAGTACTAATTGCGTTTATAAATGTTGCAAGAAATGAATTGCTTTATTTAGTAAGCAATCATGGATCTTTAATCAAAATAATGTGATTACATTCACTCAGAAGGGTAAATAAGGCTTAAATCTTAATAATTGTCACAAACCGTAGACAGACATAATATGATTAGTCCGTCAAGTAATGGGCATAACACGGAACGTTGTTTGACGTTGATTTATGATAACATTCAAACCTCCATATATTCTAACTTAGATGTCTCCATTGGTCTATGTAACTATATACATGGCAGGGTTCAGTGCTATTAATATTATGCAGTTTTAGCACTTTTAGGGTTCCGTACCTCAAAAGGTGAAAAACTAACCCTAATAAGATCACTCTCTTGTCCGTCTGTACTTCTGTGTGTCACCACCTATTTTCTCATTATTAAGATTAATATTAAGGGTTAGTTTGTAATGAAAATAGTTTGAGCTGTTTATGTCAGTTATTATTTTTATTATTACTGGGAATTATTGTTTGGAATAATTGTTTCAAATATATCACGTTAAATATTTTATACATTACCTATTTACAATAGGTAATAAAATGTGTTGTGTAAACTAGTTAAGTAGAGCGACGCTTCTCCCAGAACAAAAAGGCCGGCTCTGCCGGGAAAGTACTACTTGTTTGTCAACTACATGGCCTTCATGTTGATCGAAGGTTGTACCATAAAAACGTCAGCTATGTCGGAAAGTTCTTTTTTTCAACGTTTCATTTTCAAGCGGCACGCTTCCATCTAACATACTGTTACCTGCTGGGGTTTGAAAATTTGGTTTAAAACATCTGATGGCTCTAAACGAGGCTACAATGAGATCTTCAAGGTCACAGAATAGAACTTCACAAATCACTGGTCCAAATTACAGGTCAATCGTAGTTCAGAAGGATAGCCGAGGTCACTAGTTTTCGCCTTTGATCACTTAATTTCTTCGCTCGTTGCTCAGAGCTGAGCGGCTCAGTTGACTCGCCGGGCCGCTTATTTAGCGCGGAGCACGATTTCGAGTAAGTTTCATCCACGGAATGTTATACTGCACTTTTCGAGAACACATCTTTTTAGAACCTACGTGTTACGAAGGAAACCACACAGAAAGAGTCGCGAGCGATTTCGAACCTTATGTCCTTAGTAATAAGGTTTTCAGTAACAATACTCTTCAACTGGTAACTACGCCGCGTGCATATTATGCTAGCTAGATATATTTGAAGGTAAAGAAGAACATTTATTGTTTAATATCAATTTCGTACCGATCCATAAAATACAGTCTGTCATACAGCTAAAGATGCGACGCGAGGAGTAATTTATTTTTCTTAAAGGCTAATCTTCCTTATGAAGATTGATTACACGCTTGTGACTCGGCTACCGTCTGATTGACATCGCAATTTAGTTCATTGGAGTTTTTAAATACATTCTTGTCTTAAGTTTTTAAAAATAAATTTCTTTTCTAAACAATATTACTTACAAAAATAATTCAAAACAGTAAATATTTTTAGTCTTTTAGTGAAGTTATGTAAAAAAAAATCACTAGTCAAGTGCGTTGTGGACCACGCACAGTTGAAACTAAAGGGTTCCACAGCTTGATTATGAAGAATCTTAACGGCTTTAGTTACATGTATGGACTGCTACCCTTAATTCTTATATATTTTAAGATTGCATCACAAAATTGTTGTGCGGTTCATAGAATACACCTATTTAGTAAATTTCGTACAGATAGAGCCAATGGTCTCCGAGTAAAATGACTGTGACATACGGACGGATGGACGGACAGACGAACAGACGGACGGACGGAAACTATAAGGGTTCCGTTTTTGCCATTTCGCTAGGGAACCCTAATATATGCTACTATTGTGAGAGACATAAAGGTGTGTCGTGTTAACTGTCAAAACGTCACTCTAAAACATCAGAAGCAGACATGCGGAGCGGAAGTATTTTTTTTCTACGAAATCATGATTTTTATGAAGGGTAGATAATTATAACTATTAATTTTGTCAATTACAAATGGGTTGGTCGGTATGCAACTATACGCAAAGCAAGATAATCAAGAGAAATTGGGTCGGAGCGTTTAACGAGAGCTAACGGTCCGTTCACCAAGACGCAATCGTTAGAAATGCGTAAAGATACAACGTTGCATGGCTATTTATAGAAAGGTACTGACAAACTAACATCTAATATTTGACTACCGCCTTTATGTCTAGATAAGATCGAATAATATTCAAGTATCGCTGTTTGTGTATAGTTGACGTCGAAATTTTTTTTTTTTTTTTTTTCGGAGTGTCCATTGCTGTTGGCCCTATTGGCCTTGACAGTGTCACCGGTGGGGGCCGGGTCTGGAGACCTCGGCCGGTAAAAGATGGACTGCCACGCGGGGCACAAGTTGAATCCGTCCCAAGGGCCCTCCTGCGAGGTCGAGCCTAGACTTGGGACGTCATCGGGAGGGAGTTGACGTCGAATATCTAACTGACTCTTATATAATAAATTCGAAAGTTTTAATGTTTGTTACTCATTTCAAAAATGGCTGAACGGAATTGAATGAACTTTGGATGAAATGATAAAAATAACATCAATATGACAGCGGACAAACAGCCCTTATGTAGAACACCAGCTCAGTTAAAAGTAGCTATCAAAAGTTGAAATTGCAAATGGCTTTTCATACTTCAGCGTTACTAAAATTAAAATGTAGCATCGTGTGATGAGGGACAATAAAAATATAGTTACTTAACGCGAGATCGCTTAAAAGTTATTGGGTTTTGAAACGAGCAGTTGTTCTCTGTAAATCATTTATAATTAACTTCTACCTTGCTAATGGCGAACAATTAAATGACATTTTTTTAAATCTACGGGACCCCAAAACTTTTCCGGGATAAAAATTTCATGTGTCAATCCAGATAATAATCTATTTGGGTGGCAAATTTCATCGTAATAAGTTCAGCCGTTCTTGTGCCAAATTCCATCCTAGTGATTTATTTATTTGTTTCCAAATAACAGCTTAGCTTTTTCTTATTAATATTAAGGAATACAGTAATAAGTAATAAAGAGGCATTAATGCAACTTTTTTTTTTTATGTTAGAAGTTGGCAAACAAGCATACGGCCCACCTGATGGTAAGTGGTTGCCGTAGCCTATGAGCGCTTGCAGCACCATTAGTAGGTGCCACTCACGCGTTGCCAATCTCGAGATATTAGTTCTTAAATCTCGTTCGCCCAGTAATTTCACTAGCGTACAATGCCCTTCAAACCGGAACACAGTAATGCCTAAGCACTACTATTTGGCGGCAGAATATTGGACACTGCGGTGGTACCTACCTAGCCGGCCTCTTGCAACAAAAGACCTACCACCAGTGTGACTGATTGCACTGGTGGAATAATCTCTGCTGTGACAGAGGTTATCCCAACAGCGGGCGATGGGGTCGTCACATCCCGACGCCTTGAAAACAACAAAAACAAAATTGCAACTATCAATAATATACAAAACAAAGATAAAATACCGAGCGAGACAGGATATAACTTTCGTAATAGGTGCTGTTAAGTGTGAAGCGTTTAAAAAAAATGCTAAGCAACCTAAGTTCAATTACCATAAGCCTCCCACCTCCTTACTAGTAGGACTGTATGATGGCAAGATAGCAATCCTAATCTTCTTTTGTACACAAGTAGCAAACATCTAAACATCTAAACAAACAAATGCAGAAACTTTCACATCTATAATATTAATAGGATTACTTGCATAAAATATGAGAAAACCTTCTTCATTCTTGATTCAATTACTACCTTCAGCCATCATGGTGTGTATTGTAATCTTAGCTGTTATTGATCAATGTGAAACAGAAGCAAAAATACACAAACGTGAGCTGAGCTTACGTCAGGAATAGTAGAGGATTTTGCCATTTTTAAACCTGCTACATGAAAGAAATGAATGAAGCCCTGCTCCCCAGAGGTCTTGTTCCGTTTAGTACGTTGCGTTTGATACTAAATATTATAAAATCTTTATTACAAAATATTTACAATATAAAACTACACCGTTTACACCGTTGTGGCGTTGTGGGTAGCGAGTCTGCCTTTAGTCTCGACGGTTGCGGGTTCGATTCCCGCTCGCGCAGATGTTTGTTAATATTTCTGTCTCGGTCTGGGCGTTTGTCCGTGTGGGTCTCCCCACCATGCCTCGGAGAGCACGTTAAGCTGTCGGTCCCGGTTATTATCAATAACATCTGACAATAATCGTTAACTCTTAATAAGTAAATTGCTCTTATCCAATGACTTACTGGTTCGCCCTTAGGGTTACGGAGGTCAGATGGCAATCTCTCTGTGTAAAAACTAGTAACCTGTCAATTCCGGATAAGAGTAATAAGCAGACCCTGGGTACATAAAAATACCGGGAATAATGCTAGGATGAAGATTTACAATATAAAACTTACTATATTTACAAATAATTATAACTGTACAAATCATTTGCACGGAGAGTGGTGCTTGCTGCACCTGCTGAAAGAAATCCCAGTTCTCTGGACGAAAAATTAGGTTCTCCTGAAGACTGTTCAAGTGTTTCTTATGAAATAAAATATTTTTGAATACGTACTATTTTATTTGGACATTATTCAAGATTCTGGATATTATAACATATTTTTACGTATTTAATTTAACAAAATTTTACAGTTACTTATTTCCATTATTTTTAAAAGGCAAAGTTCGAAATCAATAACATTAACAGGATTACGGTCTACAAAAGAATCGAAGGAATATTTTTTAACATGTTTGCTTGCCGCTTGGCCACGTCAAACGAAAAAGAACAAAGGAGAAATGATTGGTTTTCTGTCTGTATTAACATAGTATCCGCATGTCCAAAAATATTGAACTAGATTGAAACAAATATGAACTACTAGCGAGCTACTTTTAGATTCATTTGCTTTTAATATCATATACAATGATTTTTTGACAAGATTAATGTTGCTACTCAATGGTAACTGGTATAGAATTCGATTCCCGCTCGCGGAAGATTGGTTTAGCTGAAAGAAATATATATATTGAGTGAGTTTAGCTTATATAAATAATGCTATTAGTATTGCATTTATATGAAGGATATATTTCGAAAGATGTTTGGACTTTTTATCTATGTATTTTATTACTAATCCAATTTAATGTCACACGCTTTATACTACTAGATTCTGCCATAGATTTCACCCACCTGTGACAGACATGTCGGAACGTCACTCTCAAACATCAGGAGCGGATACAGGTATGAAATCATGAATTATATGTAGGGTACATAATTATAACTCTATTAATTATATCAATTACTATGGACTGGTCGGTATACAACTATACGCCAAAAGAATGACAATCAAGAGAGGTTGGGTCGGACCGTGTAGAGAGAGCCGACGGTCTGTACACAAAGACGCAATCGTTAGAAATGCGTACAGACACTTCGATGCATGGCTATTTATAGAAAGGTACTGACGATAATCTAACATCTAATATTTAACTACCGCTGTTTTTGTCTAGATAATATAGAATAATATAGTTAACATCGAATATCTAATTACTTCTGACTCAAATAAGATAGGTATGAAGTGTTACTAATTCATCAAGCGAATGTGAGTAACACCGCGAATATCACATTTTGTACGTACTTACCTACAGATTGACTGACTTTTAACTAACTGAATTTTAAGGCTTAGTTTAATTGAATAAAAACTAAGCATTGCATCAGATAAATAACAAACGAATAAAAAATTTTAAAAACATTTTCAGTTTCGTTATTTCAAAGTATTTTTTATAAAATATGTTCGAAGTTAAAACGGCTTACATAAAGCTTTATAACAGTATAGATAAAAATGAATATCGGACAAACAAAACATTTACTCGTTTCAAATAAAATTCAATCACAAGCGATACTGTGTCAAATAACTGTAGCATCTGTCACAAACTGCGGACTTAAAATATGCGATGTAAAATTTCAAATCGAAGAGATTCCGTGCCAACTGGCGGCCATTGTCTTATCTTGACAATTATTGTAAGGTTATTAATGACCAGTAGGAAATTTTAAACTTTCTTAAATAATTTGGTAATTTTTATAATTGACGACGTTGTGGCGCAGCAGTAGCGAACCTCCCTTAAGCGTCACAGGTCTTGTGTTGATGTTTGTATTGACTATTCAAACATGTGTTGCGGTCTGTGTTTGTCCTCGTCGTTGTGTAAGTTTACGGACCCACGACACAGCATATCACTATCGTAATGAACGTCGTTGAGTGTGTTGTGTTTATTATAATTTATCGTCAATATTTCGTTAACTTAACTTTTTTTTTTACCGATAAACTTGACAACTACTGGACCGATCGGCATGAGAATATGACCATTCAACGCGGAATTTATTGTAGAAGGTTTTAGCGATATCTCAGTCTGCTTTCACATACCGGACTTTGTGTGTATCTTTATATATATATAATTATATATATACTTCCACTGTACTGTATGTCACTGAAACTAAACTCCTCCTAACGGCTGGACCGATTTGGATGATTTTTTGTGTGTATTCCGGTGTATTCGAGAATGGTTTAGATTAACAATTGGACCCAGTAGGAGGCACTGCTACTGGGTCTCACTTTTTTTCATATGAACTGAACAATGTCTTCCGGGCCCGCTAGTTTTAATATAGATTTAGATTTAAGGTTTTTTTTTTATGTTATCAGTCTGCAAACAAGCATACGGCCCACCTGATGGTAAGTGGTTGCCGTAGCCTTTCAGGACCATAAGTAGGTGCCACTCACGCGTTGCCAACCTCGAGATATTAGTTCTTAAATCTCCTCTGCCTAGTAATTTCACTAGCGTACAGTGCCCTTCAAACCGGAACACAGAAATGCCTAAGCACTACTATTGGGCGGCAGAATATTTGATGTGGTACCTACCTAGCCGGCCTCTTGCAACAAAAGACCTACCACCAGTGTGACTGATTGCACTGGTGGAATAATCTCTACTGTGACAGAGATTATCCCAACAGCGGGCGATGGGGTCGTCACATCCCGACGCCGGTATCGGTAGGTTATGCAAGATCTTTGGTTGCGAGTAAAAGAGCCTTACTATTGCGTATTTTTGCCTTTCGTAAGAGGTGAATAAACGCCGGAGGCGAAAGCTCTTACCTCTTTCGCCCTTCATTTTATCGCCCTACTAACTCTTTTACTGTCACTTTTAATGGCAACGTACGAAATTGCCTCTGGTGTTGTTATGAACTCAGGTTATCATCATCAAGTTATGTGTAGAAGTCGGTTGTAATTACTTCATTGCCTGTTCGTAATTTATGCCTGCATTAAATATACATAACAATCTTAGTCGTAGCCGGATCTGCTAGAAAATAAATAAAATAAAATATCTGTTTTTTTTTTAAATCTTTATTTAAGGAGCTTAGTCAGCTTTGACTATGCCGCTCCATCAGAACTTCACTCACATACAATAAAATAATATAAAATAAACAGTTTCACCGTCGTCGCAGAGCGACCAAAACCATTTTAAACACTAATTTAGCCATTTCCGAAAGTGGGTATGCCAAAATACTATTGCAGACTCCAATATTTTTAAAATCTTTACACTTTCTTATCAAATTAAATCTATAGTCCTCATTCCGGACACATTCCATCACTATATGGAAAACGTCTTCTATTATTCCACACTCCGCGCAAAGCGGAGAAGGAACTTCTTTCATTAAATACGCAAACTTATTTAGTGGGATGTGTCCAGATCGAGCTCTAAATGCTATAATTACAATATTTCTATTTAATGAGATATCATCAAACCACGGTGATTTCCAAGGTTCATTTTGTAAAGTCCTATACCAAATGCCTTTTTCCACTGATCTTTCATCGAAATGCACTTTCCATAATTGGTAGCAGTTTTCTTTGACTAGGTGAATACGATCAGTAAAGAAAGGCAAAATATTTGTAGATTTACCATCACAAGAAGCTGTTTCGTTCTCTACCAAACCAATATGTGAAGGAATCCACTGTAGGATAACTTCTTTTGAATTGACTGTTATAAATTTAATAGGAAAAAAAAATGCATGTTAAGTTAGCCTAAAATTTGGGTACACAATTTATGTCATAGACTGAAATGTACTATAGAAATAAGAAAAGATATACAACGTTGGCTTCCTATTAAATAAATAAATAAATAAATAAAATATATAAATTAATTAATAAAAGCTAATCACTCAACAGCCTCCATTAAGATAGTCTTATCTTGTGTCGGGGGTCCAGAAACACACAACGACAAGGACAAACACACTCAGACCGGAAAACTTGATTGCATGGTCAATACAAACATCATGGTCGGTACAAATAAGATACCTATCTTCTTATATACGCATAACGAGAACCGATACTGTTATGTTGTTTAATTTATAGAACAAGCACGTGTGACGAGTTAGCTTGCGTTTCATGTTAATTGGAGCATCACACTAGGTATGAATACAGCTGACATGTTATACGGCTTGTCAGAATTTACTGAATATATTTTGTAAGCTATAATTCTGTTAAAATAAATATAGTCACTCGTTTGATAATATTTTATGCTGTTAGTAGAAATAGTCAAAACCATGACTATAATGTTAAGTAGTGGGGGTTAACTGCTTAAAAAGGTTTGAAAAAACGATCGTAGAGCATTCTGAGTGTATCTACCGTTGAAAACACATCTCAAGGTAAGATTATAAAAATGTTGTTAATTGCTATTGCTCATTGTTGGTTCAGGATCATGTTGTGCTAATCCTTATTTTGTCTATTAAAGTTTGTTAGACAAATTTGTATTGGTTTTATTTGTTTTTCGCTATAAAGTAACAGTATTAGCGTTACCTATTTAGAAACTTAATAAAAAGGGTTAATTTTATTTACCACTTTCTTCAGATCGTTACTCTACTGCTCATAATAAAGTTACGTAGACTAAGGTATGTCTTCTTCGTCCTAGCATTATTCCTGGCATTTTATTTTACCCAGGGTCTGCTTATTACTCTTATCCAGATTTGATGGGTTACTAGTTATTACACGGAGCGATTGCCATCTGACCTCCGTAAGCCTAAGGGCGAACAAGTAACTCATTGGATAAGAGCAATTTACTTATCAAGAGTTAACGATTATTATCAGATGTTTTGTCATAACAACCGGGACCGACAGCTTAACGTGCACTCCGAGGCACGGTGGAGAGACCTACAGACAAACGCTCATACCAAGACAGAGATTTAAAAAACATCTGCCCGAGCGGGAATCGAACCCGCAACCGTTGAGACTAAAGGCAGACATACAACGCCACAACGGTGTCACGTAGACTAAGGTATGTGTGAAGTGCTAATAATACTTATATTAAGTAATATATTTTCAATATACCATAATTTTTATCATGACGGTTGGCAAGCATCATAAGCATTTTACCAACCCAAGAGATAGGAGGGAAAGGATGAAGGAAAAAAAGGGTACCCTTTTTTGGGGGGTGTGGGAGATTGGGCCTCCGGCGCTCTCGCTCATCGCACGAAGCGCAACAATACTTTGTGACTTTCTATGCACGGATTTTCTGTGAGAGTGTATTGCTTCCCCGGCTGAAGAGTTTCTTTATTTGTTTGGTTGAATGCGCTTATCTCTGGAGCTATTGGTCCGTTTTGAAAAAATCTTTTTGTTCATTTCATTGTCTATTTAACACAACATAATAATAAAGCGAAAGAATTCGTGGGGACAGCTAGTATTAATATAAAAGAGAGTTCTGATTTTCAGATGGAAGCACGTTAGACTATTATTACACTGGTTATTAAAATTGAAGGATCTTGTGAACAAATTTTTTAAAAAGATTTTTGTGAAAGTGAAGCGAATCGAGGATGGATCTCTGGTTTTTAAATATTTCACACAGCAATTGTAACTTCATGTACTAAAATAAATTATACACCACATAAAAATGTCTACAGTCCGGAGTTTCTCTCCATTAAGTTAATAATAAATAGAGAAAGCAGAGTAATTGCGAAGCATAAATAAGTGCATATGCCACTAGCTTGCAATCTTTAATAACATTTAGAATTTCAGGAAACAGAACGCTTTGCTTTTGTCGTTAGTCATATCATAGTAGCTGAGCCATGATCACCATCACAAATGGGCCGGCTCGAAAAGGGAATTATTACCCTCCCACAGAAATTGGGGTAAAGTAACAGTATCAGTACTGTTGCGTTTTGTACAGTGAGTAAGAGTATCGCAGGCCCAATCTCCATCCTATCCGTTCGCAAGCGTTCATAGGTTGCAGTGACTGCTTACATCAGGCTATCAGGCTCCAGCCCCTTTACCCGGGGTTATATAAATAGGGCGTCGACGTGCAGAGTGGGGAACCTGCGCGTCCGTGTTGAGCGGCCCTGAGAAGGACTGCAGTCGGCGTGGTTAGTTCTACGAGAGTTCCCGTAACCTGACAATCGCACTGAGGTCGGTCACCGAGGAGGTTTTAGTGGGTCCTCATGACGTTACCATCTTGTCATGGAGCCCCACATAACCCAGTTCTCCTCCCCAGGAAGCCCGGGTATCTGGTAGCAGATTTGCTCTCGCAATTTTGAACCTTATGCCTCTGATGATAAGGTTCTCCATAACATTATTAAGTAATTCAACTTCAAAAACTCAAAGGTGATTGGCCGTATTTACCGTTGGTGCCGTCAGTCTATATAAAACACTTTCTTCTAATTAAGTTTCAAATACGTGGATTCGAGAGTAAATTCAATGAAACGAGTGAACGCTGCGCAGCTAATTAAGTAAAGTTACTTTTATAAGCAGCGCGTCAAACAAATTTAATGTTAAAAGTTCAATGTACTGTTGTGTTACGTTGACAGCTGTTTTTCTATTATGTTAATTAAATTTTATTATAATTGTTAATCTGTTTCTGTATATAAATGTCCTCAGCCTTCTTAGCATTTATCATACCATCTTAAAAACCAATTTTATGATGCATTAGAAAATAAGATAAAATATTTAATTTACTTATTATATAAGTAGCGTAAAGTCTTCATCAGAGGTTCTTTGAAGCATTACTTTGTAAATAGCGAAAATTATTATAATAAAATGCAACAAATATTCACTTCGTTTATCAAAGAGCTGCCCAAAAATTTTGGTAATAACGCTCTTTGTAGATTGAATCATAACAAAACCTTATGAATTCTAAATTTACTCGTATATAATAAACGCACTTACAACACGTACGAAACGCTTTGCTTCCTTGTTCTTGATAAGCACCGCATAGGTCTGGAATTTTATGAATTAAACTCCGTGCTTAGTACAACAATAGTTTCGTTTATTATCCGTTACATAAATCAGGTCAGGGCTAATACATTAATCGTCTCGGTATTTTCCCAATATAAATGTAGTCATAGCTAATACATTAATCGTTTCATCATTTCAAAGTAGTCTTGTGTATCGTCTCTCGAATTCAACCCAAGTCCCATTTTCCACCTTTTTTTGCGCTATCTCAACCTATTTTCCCGCCAATATTTCCTTGGCTCTGATTGGCCAACAAGAAACCCGCGTCAGCCATTGTTTTATTTTTGGCCAATCAGATACGAGGTGGTGTTGTCATTTATAAAAGTTATAAAATTATTGTTCATTAATTAAGAAATCATGACATTCGGCCGTCCACATTTGTGCAACCTCCCGGTGCACATTAATAATAATTACATTGCATAAGTTTCTTAACTAATACAAATTTTATACCTAATTATTTAAATTAAAATATCAAGGTACATCTCTATTCTTATGAATCAAATAACTTTATACAATTTTAGTTTTCAATAATAAAACTAAAATATCAAAGCACATCTCCATTCGTATCAGTTAAGTACTTAATACTTTTTTTTATTTATAAATTAATAAAATTAAAATATCAAGGTATACATCTCTATTTTTATGAATCACTTAACTTTATACAATTTTAATTCTCAATAATAAAATTAAAATATCAAAGTACATCTTCATTCTTATCAGTTACTTAATTTTACATAAGTTTAACTAATACAAATTTTATACTTAATTATTTAAATTAAAATATCAAGGTACATCTCTATTCTTATGAATCACATAACTTTATACAATTTTAGTTTTCAATAATAAAACTAAAATATCAAAGCACATCTCCATTCGTATCAGTTAAGTACTTAATACTTTTTTTTAAATTAATTAAATTAAAATATCAAGGTACATCTCTATTCTAATGAATCACTTAGCTTTATACAATTTTAATTCTCAATACTAAAATTGAAATATCAAAGTACATCTCCATTCTTATCAGTTACTTAAATTTTTTTTTTTTTTTATTAAAATATCAAGGTACATCCCTATTCTTATCAGTTATACAAATTTTATGTCTCATTAATTAAAATATCAAAGTACATCTGCATTCTTATCAGTTACCTGATACTTTTTTTTTTTATGGAATTAATTAATATATCAAGGTACATCTCTAATTTTAAAAGTCACCTACTTTATACAATTTTAATTCTCAATAATAAAATTAAAATATCAAAGTACATCTCTATTCTTATCAGTCACTTTACTTCATACAAATTGTACATCTAATCAATTTTATATAAATAAAATATCAACTTAAATCTTTATTCTTACGCGTCAGTTTAATCATGACATTCGGTTTATTACAAAATTACTTGCTAATGATATTATTATTAATTAAAGATAATGGTACGGAACACCTCACGCGCGAGTCCGACTCGCACTTGACTTTTTTTTTTTTTTTATATATTTTAATGGGCTTCACCAAAATATACTTGAACGAACTCAATTTGCTTTTTTTTTTTTTTATCGAGCCTACAGAGCTTAGCTTACGAGGTTCGGCATCTATTTGAAAGGAGTCCTTGGGGGGGGACTGTTCTAGTAAAGCAAACTATTAAACTGCGTTATTATTAATAATAAATGGTAGCTTTGTAAAGTCTTGTCCAATTAACATAGAGTACACAATTCATTGTATACTTTTATTGTTATCATAGTTATGTTATAGTAATTTGTATATTTATTTAACTCAAATAGTAACTATGATCTTTTAATGAAAATAATATATAAAAGCAAATTGTAAAAAAATATATTATCTAATAAATTAATGAAATACTACATGGATTTCAATGCTACCTGCAACATCATCAACTTGTCATGAGATTTAGAGCCTTCTAAGAAGGGGATATAGAAGAATGACCAAAACCTTTTATTGTAGGGTGGTTGTTTACAAATTTAATCAAATTCTTTTTTAGCTGTTAGTGGAAATCATAAGTTTCTTTTTGTACTACTTGGTTTATGTTATTATCCTCAGTGTAACATGGAGGATTCCAGAAACTAAGCTGGCAAGTGACTGAATCATGACTAACTTTTAAACATTTCTGACATTTAACTTTAGGTCTTGGTCTAGGCATTAAAAGCATGCCCTGTGATACGAAAATTAAAACATGGAACGGTCCCTACAAGTTTTTGTAATGCAACATAATATATAACTTGATTTTTGTCCCATTCATAAATATTAGCATATTCTACAACCTTCTGTAGTAAGTTAGCCACTACAAGAAAGCTGTCTTCTTTGGGTTACTTTTATTAATTTTTTTTTTTTTTTAGGGCCAACAATCTACACTTGGTGTTTTGCTAGAATTTAGAATTACAATAACACGATATACACACCCTATAGTACTAATTTTAAAGATAATTTAACATATAATATATCAATATAATTTATATTATGTTGCCTATATCAAATTATCATAGAATAACAAGTTTATAGTTTGTGAAACTTATTTTGATAGGTTTACGTTTTATTTCTCTATTTATTTATAATTATACAGAATAGTCTATTTATTTTTAATAATATAAAAGAAGTATAGTTTATCTAAATGTTGGCACAGCCACATTAGAAATAAAAATGTCTCATTGAAAATCAGTATTGGTTGCACTTGGGTTTCCCAGTGTATGATGAATGACACACCTTTTTGAGACACTGTCACACTTCATTGATGTTGGCAAAGATACCATAATATTATGCATTTTTATGTACTTTGTTTATTATTGTAAGATACTAAATATCTCTTTGTTTTTGTTATATATTGTTACTTATAAGTCAGTTTAGTACTAACAAATTCAGCAATATTAATTCTAGTTCTGTCAGTTATAATATAATGTTTAATATCTGTTGTATCATGTATGTGCTTGTCCCAAATTAAGTAGTTCTTTCTTTCTTTCTTTCTTAATGCTTTTCTAAACTATTTAGTTTGAATTTTATTGATATACATGTATAAATATTAATATAATTTAAATAATTAAAGTTTAAATAATTATTCAAAATTAACTAATATTACTACTCATGTTGCGATAGCCTATTAATAGTAGAACATATTGATATACATATATATATATATATATATATATATATTTTAAATTGCATCCTTAAATTGAATGTGATTTTGTACCTGCTATTGGTTTTCGCAATAATTAAATTAATAAACAACTTTCTATTGACTTTTTTTTAACATAATTATTATGTAAGGTCTATTGTAATAACTGCTAATGTCACTTTACTTGTTTTTTTTTTACTTGTCAGTATGAAGTTAGGCACAAGTCCCGCTGTATTACTATTTGAAACCAACTATAGACTCCGAATTTTACATTTTTGTTTTTTTTTTTACAAATTTTTAAATCTCTTCATAATAACTAGTAATATAGAAAAAATACTTTAGTTTTCCTAGGTATCTATAAATGTCAAAAATTTGACGTTGACATTAACTGTCAGGCTTTTTACAATCTATCCTTAGAATAAGAATCTCCTGGACGGAGCCTAAACCTATTGCCACTCTTGAAACCCTATTTCAAAAGAGATATTGATATCTTGTTGCTCGGAGTACTAATACGAGTAAAGGAAATTTATATCTATTTTTTTATTCCCTTAATGTCATGTTATAAACCCAGTCACTTCAGTCAATTGTATAAGTGCATTTGTCAATTATTTATGTAATTTGAATAGAATTATTGTAAATGATAAAATGAAACATGCACACAGTGTTAATTTAAGATATTATGGTCACATTAAATACGTAAAATATAAATATACACGCGTTTTATAGCTACTGTTCATTCTATCTTCTTTCTATTTCTAAAAATCTATCAGATATGCTTTTAACAATTAAATATCAAGTCATTTGTATTAAAAACATTTCAATGGTACTATAGGTTTAGTTTATAATAATAGAAAAATAGACGTTCATTTGTATGTAAAGTAACCGATACGAATCGTTACACGCTTTTCTTTTAAATGGGCAAATTGCTATTACTAAAGAACCCAGCTAGGTACAGCTTTCTCAATTATTTGATATTATTTATCAAAAAAAATGTTTAACATAATAAACAAAATTTGGGCATGTACAACACTGGTTACCAAATGGCAATTGTTTTTACACTTTTTGTCTATTGTTTTTACACTTTTTGTCTCTTGTTGCATGGATGTGATAAGTACCTCGTCTGGTGTGAAGCTCATTGCCTGCGCAATCGGACGTTGCTCAGACTGCAGTAACGTTGAGGCAGGGAATGTTAAAATTACAGGAACCTCCAGGGCGACAGCTGGCTCGATCTCGATCGACGATCGAGGGGTACATTTACGTACCCTGCGGGACGTCTATCTTGTGGCGACGAAAATCTGTTTCTTACGCGTTTGCCTCTCCAACGTCGCTGTTCACGACTAGCTCGTTCCATGCTCCCCATAAAAGAGATATTTAATGTTAGTTTAATCTCTAGTAAAATCGAGTTACTAAAGTTTCACTTCTATCGTGTGTGAATCACACACACACACTTTTTTTTTTGTTTATTATAATTTGCTAAATTTTAATCGATTGGTAAAACAAGGGATTAATCTTTTAACTGTTTTGCAACGAATTCATAAGTAAAGAAAAGTGTAATTATATTTATTTAAAAGATTCTTGCGCGACTAACGCCATCGTGGTAGTTTGAAACTTTGACCGACGTTATTATTATCAAGTAATAATGAAATATCTGTGGTCAAATGTCTTGCTGTTTACAAAATACTACATGTCAAGTGTCAATAGTCAAGGTTTTGTTAGAAATATGTTATTTATTACTTCCACATTTAATTAGTAAAATTGTAATTTTTTCCAGAGAAACCCCATTGTGTTCCATAGTTATCGTAGAAAGCATCAAAATAACAATGTCAAAAACGTCATTAATGTCCAGAAAATGGAATAATTGAAATTTACGCTTTCAAGTAATTTTTCGCTTCCAGCGAAACAAACAATAGATGGTAAATCATATTGCTATATTGCCATAACCTCAATTATCAAACAAGATGAAAAGTGTTCCTGATTCCCGAAAAGTGTCTTCGCAATCACATCTAAAATTCCTAAAACTTTCATTTAAGTGAAAAATACAAAAATAGTTTTCATGAGTCTTATCATGAGCTATACTTAATTATGGCACATTATTATAACCTCAGCTGACTTTTTTTTTTTTTTTACTCGTGGTTCACATAACCATAATATATCATATCAAATATTTTTATTCAACGCAAAAATGCAGTCTAGTAACTGGTATTGTTAATTTATGTTTTGTTTCTAGTGTTAATGTTATGATTATCACTACATTTAGTAAATTCATTGGTATTCTTATATACATACATAACATTTTCAAAAATATATTGAGAAGCAACAGTATATATGAAATAGAGTAATCACAGTACACATAACTGCCAGCATATATTCTTTAACTATTACATAAATAAATATTTGTCATGGCATTCATAATCATACATAATATATAAAATTTTGTAATCACAATATACAAAACTGTAACTATATCTTCCATATCTAGTACATAACTATCTAATTATGTCATGGTATACATAACCATAACATAATATCTAAATTCGTGTAGGAGCAGCGCACTTCACCGCAACTACAGATTCCATAACTAGTACATGACTATCTAATTATGTCACGGCACACATAACCATAACATAATATCTAAATTCGTGTAGGAGCAGCGCACTTCACCGCAACTACAGATTCCATAACTAGTACATAACTATCTAATTATGTCACGGCACACATAACCATAACATAATATCTAAATCTGTGTAGTCGCAGCACACTTCACCGCAACTACATATTCCAGAACTAGTACATAACTATCTAATTATATCACGGCACACATAACCATAACATAATATCTAAATCTGTGTAGTCGCAGCACACTTCACCGCAACTACATATTCCATAACTAGTACGTAACTATCTAATTATGTCACGGCACACATAACCATAACATAATATCTAAATCTGTGTAGTCGCAGCACACTTCACCGCAACTACATATTCCATAACTAGTACATAACTATCTAATTATGTCACGGCACACATAACCATAACATAATATCTAAATCTGTGTAGTCGCAGCACACTTCACCGCAACTACATATTCCATAACTAGTACATAACTATCTAATTATGTCACGGCACACATAACCATAACATAATATCTAAATCTGTGTAGTCACAGCGCACATAACTGCAACTACATATTCCATCACTATCTAATCATGTCACGGCACACATAACCATAACATGATATCTCAATCTGTGTAGTCACAGCGCACATAACTGCAACTACATATTCCTTCACTATCTAATTATGTCACGGCACACATAACCATAACATAATATCTCAATCTGTGTAGTCGCAGCACACATAACTGCAACTACATATTCCATAACTAATACTTAACTATCTAGTTGTGTCACAGCACACATCACCATAACACAATTTCTAAGTCAGTGTAGGCACAGAACTCATAACTGCAACTACATATTCTATAACAACAACTACATATTACATTGCTAGTACATAAAATTCCAATTGGTCATGGTATACATAACCATAGCTATAGAGTACTTAAATCACAAAAACTAAGCCCAATGAATAATATTGATTTATAATATAATTTAGCTTTTATTTATTTATTTTTTTATCTTATATTTTACATTTTTAGATATTTATATAAACAATATATTATATAAAACATTTAAAATTATAAAAAAATAGTCACTTCCATATATAATTATATAATATAATTATATTTATTTAGAATAATCAATATACTATATCACTCATAAGTCATAAAATAATTATAATAATAATAATAATGTTTATTAATCCAATAAGATTCAATTTTAAGAACTGTGTTAACCCCTTCTATTGATGTTTAGTTATAAGTTGTCCCATGTAGCATCAGAAAATAAAATAGAGAAGTAACTAATACTTTTTTTTGTTCATGCAGCTTATAATAATGATTTTGATTATAATCCAACAAAACTTTCATAGCAATTAATTAAAATATTTCCAATACAATAAATAATTGTGTTTTATGAAGGGGGTTGAAGAAACAATATAAGGTTAGAGCAGTGTTACATTAATAATTTTCCTAATAGTTCAGGCTTGTCATAACTCACATCCCAATATGAAAAGCTAGATGGTAAATTACATTGTATGTTTGTAATTCATAAATGAGTATATATTGATCTGCTTGTTTATTTTAACAAAAACAACTGGTGCATTTTGACAACTTTATAAATTTTATGACAATAAATCATTTTCCAATGTATAGGTCAGAGATAAAAATGTATATAGGCGATTTTCATATCAATTTATAAAAATGTTTTTCAATAATATAAGGTTAGGGCAATGTTAAATTAATAGTTGTACTAATAGTTCAGGCTCGTCATAACTCATTGAGGAGCTAGGTGGTAATTTGTAT
Organism: Hestina assimilis; assembly: GCA_023373885.1. Lineage (NCBI taxonomy): Eukaryota > Metazoa > Arthropoda > Insecta > Lepidoptera > Nymphalidae > Hestina > Hestina assimilis. The sequence continues at coordinate 13,586,360 of CM041746.1, read as the reverse complement.
TTTATGTTTGTAATTCATGAATGAGTGCACAAGTGATGCATTGTGAAAACCTTATAGATTTTATGAAAATAAAACATTTAATTATTTTACCTTTTTTTCTATTCTTAGGAAATAGGTCAAAACTTTATTTAGGTTTATCATAGATTTATATGAATCATGAATTAGAAGAATACGTACCTTAATATGTGGGTCTGAAGATCACGTACCACTTCTGAGTTTTTATGAATTAAACTCCGTGCTTAGTACAACAATAGTTTCGTTTATTATCCGTTACATAAATCAGGTCAGGGCTAATACATTAATCGTCTCGGTATTTTCCCAATATAAATGTAGTCATAGCTAATACATTAATCGTTTCATCATTTCAAAGTAGTCTTGTGTATCGTCTCTCGAATTCAACCCAAGTCCCATTTTCCACCTTTTTTTGCGCTATCTCAACCTATTTTCCCGCCAATATTTCCTTGGCTCTGATTGGCCAACAAGAAACCCGCGTCAGCCATTGTTTTATTTTTGGCCAATCAGATACGAGGTGGTGTTGTCATTTATAAAAGTTATAAAATTATTGTTCATTAATTAAGAAATCATGACAGGAATATCCTGCCGACCTCCAAATCTAGAGAAATAGGCATCTCTAGGCAAACGCGCTCCACCTCAGGCTGCATCATCACCTCACATCAGGTGTGATAACAGTCAAGCTCTAACCTATACCATTAATAAAATAATAAAAAAGTAACATAATAACATCTCAGACAGTATTGTACGGGCTGGGGCTCTTAGATTTGGAAACAAACACCTGATGGCTCTAAATAAGATTTTATTAAGATCTAGATTACACAACAGAACTTCATAAATCATAGGTCCAAATCGCAGGTCAATCACAGTCCAAAAGAATAGCCGAGGTCACAAATTATCGCACTTGTTCACTGGTATCACTTGTAGTTTCTTCGCTTGTTGCTCAGAACTGAATGAATCAGTCGATTTTTTTTTTTTTTTTCGGAGTGTCCATTGCTGTTGGCCCTAGTGGCCTTGACTGCGTCACTGGTGGGGCCGGGTCTGGAGACCTCGGCCGGTAAAAGATGAACTGCCACGCGGGGCACAAGTTGAATCCGTCCCAAGGGCCCCTCCTGCGAGGTCGAGCCTAGACTTGGGACGTCATCGGGAGGGGGGAATCAGTCGACACGGCGGGCCGCTTATATACGCGGACACGGGTTCGAGAGAGCTCCGTCCGCGGAACGCTATTCTACATGTTTCGAGAATACATCTTTCTCGAACCCGCGCGGCGGTAGTAGAAATGAACAAAAGGAGTAGCAAGCGATTTTGAACCTTATGCCCCTGTGATAAGGTTCTCCGTAACAGTATGAATGCCTCAAATCTTAAATTTGGAAGGTAGATCTTTCTCGGTAAGAAATAATTTTTATTCCACTTAATTGATTGAAAAAGGGTTGAAAATTATTCACCTTTTCAAATATATCACCATAAAGTGCTATTATTGTAGTAGGCTTAGATTTAAATTATTACAGGTGACCTAGTTGGATAAGTATCAACAGTTAGTATGTTTAGTTTCTCGCCTCTTAACCCTCAGTCCGGCCAGCACTCCATCCGACGGAGAAACGTTCCAAACGATTTCTAAACTCAATAACATTTTGCTTGAATTTGAGTATATGCTTTTATCTACTGTTGCATAATTGTATAGTAATCATATAAGCTATATGCAATTTTAAAGTAGTAGTCTGGCGGGAGTAGTCCGTTAACACTATATGTGGTACAATAGAAAAAGTGCATTGGGTAGAACACACACATATCTATATGATAGACATCTATCGTGGCTGGAAATGGACGCCTTCATAGCTGGCCTTCAAAGCTGTCAGCTTTTTTGACATTTGCCAAAAACGTCACCAAAAATATGTAGGATAAGAGAAAATAATAACTCATTCAAAATTAATCTAAAATATGTCTAAAATCCATAATTCGAATAATATTTTTGTAACGATTAAAATGATTGATTTTGAAAATAAAACGGCAGTTATTACGGCAAAGGTCATGTCGCTAAATAACATTACCAAAACATGTCGCATCCATTAAAAATCAGAAGTCCTGCCGATCTAATTAATTGGAGGCCTAAAAACAATTTGTTGAGTATTAGCAAAGTCAGTGCGTCAAATACGAATAATATCAAAATAGCCTTTGCTCGTAAGCAAATAAAAGGCTATTTTTATTATTTGGAAATGAATGATCAATATTATTTCACACGATCATAATAATTTAAGCTACTGCTTTAGTGATCACTAATACTTCAGTGATTGTAGAAAGATGATTCGATTTTTATACACATATTCAACATAAAGTCAAGTAACAAAAAATAAAATAAAAATTAGGGACACGCGGTAGAAACGAAGTTGTTTTCGCTCTCTTGTAAATATTAGTTATTTAAAAGAAAAACTATTATAATACGGAAAGAAAAATAGATATGGATTTATTTTCTTAAGTCTTCGATGACGGTATTTCTACTAGAAAGGTCAACTTAAACTGGACACAATCAAATAATTATAATTCTATGTGGATTCACACTATTTTGACGACGTTGTGGCGCAGCGGTAGCGAACCTGCCTTAAACGCCACAGGTCGCGGGTTCGATTCCAGCTCGGAGCTTAATATGTTTGTATTGACCATGCAAGCATATTTTCCGGTCTGGGTGTATTTGTCCTTGTCATTGTGAATGTTTCCGGACCCCCGACAAAGGATATTAATATCCTAATGGGGGCCGTTGAGTGTGTAGTGTTTATTTATTTATTTTAGAAATATCTCTGGTGTCGGAAGAGAAAAGTCTTGTTACATTTTTTTTTTCGATCTAGCTCCCATCCACTTATAGCGTATAACGTGCGATAAAAAACTTCAGAAGATATTAATGAAATATTCATATTATTATTGAAGCTATTTCACACAATAAGATTTGAAAATAGGTATAGCTGATGCAACACATAACATCATTATCCCATTCCCTGTCCTAAAAACAAAATAGTTAAACAATTGGAATGTTCACATAATATTAATAGGACAGGGAATCTGTTAAGCAATTTATCATATTTACAAACCTAATAGCATCTAATTAAAACATTTTCTTAAACAACTGTTAAAATGTTAAATGATTCTCTTAAAGTTAATACAATTTACTATTTAAATTGCATTCCGAATTCACAAATTGACGTATTGCAAGTCTTCGTGGAAGCATTTTCACCATTTCGGAATGGTTTTTCAAATAAAAGCCAGTTTTAAGAAGAACGCTCTCAGCATTTTTTATAAATATCAAAGTGAAACTAATAAAATGGAAAGAATTTTAAGAATTATAGATATTGGTAAATTTGTGCTCCATTGGCATAAATAAAAGCTATTAATCTAAGAATTGAATTTAATTATAAAATAACTACTCAAATATATATATTAAGTATTTTTAATACTATTTTTTTATGTCAGACAATTAATAAATTAAATCTTCACGATTTATAGTTTCTTTAGTAGTTGTCATCTGTCGTCATGTAATTACACTAGCTGTGGGTTCGGCTTCGCTCCCGTCGGGTGAGACCACCCTAAACACAAACTAACCGCATCTTATCTCCCGCACTTTCTTTCTCATTGCTCGTCTACTAAGTTTCGTATCGTTATGTTATATAGCCTATAGCCTTTCTTAAATGTGCTCTCTTCAGTTTTATAATAATGCTATAGATAGATATTTATTCGATGCATATTTCTTATTTTATAAAACGATTTTCTTCGCGACAAGGAATACATAACGGTGTTACGGTCGGCCAACTAAACAGGTACACTATAAATTTCTGTTCCTTACAATAGTTATACAGATTGCACCTGGGAGCTGTCTTAGTTTAAACTCGGACGAGATAAATCCACCTAAATTTTGTGTCTTGGACAAGAAACGAGTAATTGAGTTACCAACTTTGTTATACGTCGTGGCGTCATTTTTCTCAACGGAAAATGCATTATTAGGCTGTCAGAATGCTACTGGGAAACCAGATATTTTTGGCTTTCAGTAGATTTATTCAAATGAAATAGACCATTTAAATTTGTAATACTTAAAAGGAGACTCATTTAGAAATGAATGAAGTGTCCGCTTTTACTTGCGTATGTGTTTGTGTCCGGATACAAAACACAGAATGCTATGATCCTAATAGCGTGTAGCGTTTATTAATTTATTTAAAATTTGTAGTAATTATTGTTAGATTTCCCCAGCAATTCTAATCCATCAAGCTATTAGACTTGGATTAGGATTGCACAATCTACCCCGGTACGGGCTCAGTAAAGAAGTGTCCATGAAGGGCTTCAGTTCGCAGGATATCTCGGACCCTCTCGCATATATTGATATCTATCACCACTGAGGTCTTGTTTTTAATGCCATGAGTTTTATAAGCTTTTCCGCAGGAGGCGATCTAACTGCAAGTTTTCTTGAAAAAGATAAGAGATTTTATTTTAAATTTATGACGGTTGGCAAACAAGCATACGGTCCGTTTTTTTTTTATTATTATTAAATATTAGCAATGATTTTTCGAGGCATTACTAATATTCCTATGGCCCCTCCAAATAAACGAGCTTATTATTATAGCTTGTGCTAGGAGTGGGTACGACAATAGCCTAAGGGGGTCAGGATCGAACCCGCGACTCTCGCGTTAACATAGCGGAGTTGGCCCTAATACCGTTGAGCTATTGAGGCTTCATGCCGTTTGATGATAAGCATTCAACGCAACCTATGAACACTTGCGATATTTGCATTGTTACCGTCGCGTTGCCAACCCACGGGATAGGAGGGAAGGATGATATGGGAAAAAGAAAGGGAACAGAAGGGATTAGAGATTGGGCCTCCTGTGCTCTCACTCATCGCACGAAACGCAACAGTACCTACTGATACTGTTACTTTACGCCGATTTTCTGTGAGATGGTAATACTTCCCGGTCGAGCCGGCTTATTTTTGGTGGGAGGAGCATAGCTACCAAAAGTAAATCAGGTTACTAATCCGAAACCGATTTTTTTTTATTACAAACAAGAACCACGCTGCTTACTTTTAAATTTTGATGCGAGTTTTTTTAATAGATAGAGTGATTGAAGAGAAAGGTTTATTTATATGTATAAAAATAATGAAGAATAAAAAAGTTTTTTGAGGTTTCTAATGTGATGTTGTAAATCATTACATTTAACGCGTGCGGGCCACGGGCAGTAATGAATAATTCAAAACTACTGGACCGATTTTAATCATTTTTTAGTGAATGACATAGGCTATATATTTTATACCCGTGCGAGGCCGGAGCGGGACACTTGTTGTGTAATAAACTGGTAATTTCACTGACGAGAATAATTGGATGAAATTAATTAGTTGAAACAGCTTTTAATGTTATTTAGTGGAATACTACAACTGTTTGTAATGTGCAAACGCTAATATATCTCTATGCTAATGTAATAAAGTTAAAACGTTCGTAAGTATGTATGCGTTTACCTATATACATATAAATTGGAATTGAAAAAATTGTACAGTCGATCGATTATGAGTCGGGAATAGTTAGATATTTAATATCAAATAAAACAAATTCCGTTCCTTTTTTCCCTTTTCATCCCGTCTCTCTTGTTCATTGGGTTGGCAACGCGCTTGTAATACTTCAAGTATCGCAAGCGTTCATACATAGGTCGCTGGGACTGCTTACCATCAGGCGGACAGTGTGCTTGTTTGCCAACCGCCACGACATAAAAAAGGACAAACACACCGAGATCGGAATACATATCTTTATAGTCAATATAAACATCCCCAAGCGGAAATCGAACCATGTGGCGCTTAAGACAGCTTCGCTACCGCTGCGCCACAGCATCGTCAAAACTTAAAATGTTAATATTGCTTCAATTTATATTGATATTCAACAAAGTTTCAACTTGTTAAACGTTTTATTAGCGTTCTGACATTTAATTGGATGATCGGAATTCAGTAGAGGCTTTCTGTTTTTGAGTTGAACAGGCCAATTGAATTGAGGAAATACTACATTTACACTGAATATTTACGTGCATTAGACTTATGACGACCGTTATAGCATTCTAGTAACGAGCATGCTTTGAGCCGACGGCCCTGGGTTCTTTTCCCGCGATTTCCTCTCGGAGCAGTTGTTTGTTATAAATATCTGATGAGGTCTGGGCGTTCGTTCTCGTGTGACCCACCGTGCCTCGGAGGAGGCACAATTTTTATGAATTTACGAGCTCTCAATAACTGAAAAAAGTCGAAATCAAACCTCCTTATCATTTTGAAAGATCTTTCCAAAGGTATCCCAAACGTTATCATACGTTGAAATTTCTTTTTCAACCCTCAGTTACATGTATAGACATAAATTTACTAAATCACTAATTTAAACTTCTATTTACTAAAGCAAACACGTTCAAATTTCATATCCGTATGAGCTGTCATATTTCCGAGATTCAGCTATTGTTATAGTTCTCTTGGCAATGATAAGCCAGATAAATTAGACACCCCGACGCGACGCGTCGATATGAAATGATTTCGAGCCAAGTAATTGTCCTCGTCCAAGGTTTTGTTCGGGATTGAGATTTATGGCGCCACGTCTACCTTTTAAGCTGTCTCTCCATTTTATAACTTTTATTTTGAGAAATTTTTGTAGAATCCATTTTATGTAATTTTATATAAAACTAGCGGCACGCTCCGGCTTTGCACGGTTATAAAATATATAGCCTATGTCATTCACTGAAAAAATGATTAAAGTCGATCCAGTAGTTTTGATTTATTCATTACTGCCCGTGGCCCGCACGCGTTAAATGTAATTATTTACGACATCACATTAGAAACCTCAAAAAAATTTTTTCTCCACTATTTAATGGATGTTATTATACATATAAACCTTCCTCTTCAATCACTCTATCTATAAAAAACCGCATCAAAATCCGTTGCGTAGTTTAAAAGATTTAAGCATACATAGGGACAGAGAAAGCTACTTTGTTTTATACTATGTAGTGATTGTATGCGTTATTTAAATCAATTTTAAACTTTAAATCTTTTTTAAAAATAAAGTAAGTAAATATTATATCGACTACGTAAGTGTTTTGATTATGATTGCCGCCCTCAGCGCTTTCTACATACTGTACCATAGCGAGTGTATCAGATAAATTATTTTCCCTTATCCCTCCCTCCCTCCTCCTTTCATACAAATAACGGTAGCATCGATTCCATCACGAACAAAGAAGTTTGCCAATTCTTTTCTGTGTTGCGTGTCAGAAAAATGGAATCCCATACCCGGACACGTGTCCTCGCCTTCTTACAACCTGGGGTCCTTCGAACGAGGCGTGAAGAGGCATCTTTCGGGTAGGCAAGGCAAGGGTAGCTAGTGCAGTTCGCCTTCTGCAACCATATTAGCCACCTTCGCGTGTGGACTCCACTTCCACTTACCATCAGGTGGAGTAGAGTCATTTGAATCTGGAGTGATAAATATAATAAATAAATAATAAGGGTAATAGTAGTAAATCATAATTATTATTATTGAAAAATTTTAAGCCTCAATAGCTCAACGGTAGAAGGGCCAACTTCGCTCCGTTAACGCGAGAGTCGCAGGTCGATCCTGACCCCTTGGGCTATTGTCGTACCCACTCCTGGCGCAAGCTTCGAGCTTATTTGGAGGGGCAATAGGGATAGTAGTAATCCTTGAAAAAGCATTACTAATATTCTTTAAAAAAAAAGGTAAAAGGTTTATGTTGAAATTAAATTCATCCCGAAGAATTATTAAAAAAAAAATCCATTAATTTTTATCTTAAAATACAATAACATTATTTTATTTTTTTATGTTAGAAGTTGGCAAACAAGCATACAGATTCGAGATATTAGTTCTTAAATCTCATTCGCCCAGTAATTTCACTAGCGTACAGTGCCCTTCAAACCGGAACACAGTAGTGCCTAAGCACTACTATTTGGCGGCAGAATATTTGACACTGCTGGTACCTACCTAGCCGGCCTCTTGCAACAAAAGACCTACCAGCAGTGTGACTGATTGCACTAGTGGAATAATCTCTGCTGTGACAGGGTTATACCAACAGCGGGCGATAGGGTCGTCACATCCCGACGGCGGTAAATATTCTTAAGTAACGCCATTACGTTCTTAAGTAACTAAATTTTACAGGAGAAAACTATTTAAAAATAAATTTTTATATATTTGAAAATGCATTTAAAGTGTATCATTGTTAGAACTTGTCACAACTAATCCTAAAAGTTTATTCCTTCCGTAAGGTAATAGGGACAGGACCTCACGTAGCACAACTCTGTAACAAATGGGGTGAAATTGCTTCAATAAAGTTACTTCTTTGGTCCCAAATGCCTATTAATCCTGGACCGCAATATAGACGACATTCGACGAAAATTGAATAATTTAATCTTTTTGTAACTAAGTTCCTTATCCCGTGATTCACCCGCGAATTGTTCGTTCGCTTTGTATTCGTTAGCTTTATTATCTTATACTTTTTTTTTCGCAGTGCCTATTGCTGTTGGCCCTAGTGGCTTTGGCTTTGGGGGTAGTCTTAGGAGACCTCAGTCGGTAAATGAAAATAATAATAATTTGTTTATTTCGATCAACGTAGATCATATAACATAACAAGAACAAAAACCCTATATAATAATAATAATAAATAACCCAATAACTAGTAATAAATAATTTTATAATGTAATAAAAATCATTATAAAAATAATAATTATAACAATAATATTTGTTAAAAGTTACTAAATTAAAGAAAGAGACCGCCGGAAGCGTGGAAAACCCGCGCGTCACAAGTTGAATCCGTCCCAAGGGCCCCTGCGAGCTCGAGCCTAAACTAGGAACGTCATCGGGAGATACGTAGTCTATTTTCATTTTTCAAAGAAAAATCGATACACAACGCAAGAAGAGCCTCTGGGCCAGCTTGTTATTGAATAAAAATAATTACAAAGGCACAACATAAGCAGACAGACAAACAGACAAATAACATACGTCATTTTCGTATTGATAACGAATAATAAAATGTATGTGTATTATAAGAAATAAGCCTCTTAATTTATTCCTTTGCCTTTTTTATTTTTAAAAAGGGGATGGTAGTTCTCTTTCAATTGGCGGGAAAACAGAATGTCAGATTGAGCCATATACTCAGTTTGGTCGTGAACTATTTTATTCATTGATTATTGTTATTTACTAGTTATGTGCTAGAAAGGCCAGTAATTATTAAGAAATATTAAGATTGTTACTTTCAAAAAGTCTACTCACTTCTGATTCCTAAAAGTATATATAATAATCTAATATATAAAATTCTCGTGTCACAATGTTCGTTCCCATACTCCTCCAAAACGGTTTGACCGATTTTGATGAAATTTTGTTTGCATACCGTGTAGGTATGAGAATCGGTCAACATCTATTCTTTATACCCCTAAGTGATAAGGGTGGTCGACCCCACATTTTTATTTTTAATTTTTTGGACAAAATTTTTATTTTTATTTTTTTATAATGTGGTATTAAAAAATACATATAACCCTAAATTTTCGTCCTTCTACCATCAACCCCCATTTTTTAATAGCGATATTAGTAATTCAATAATTTTCACCAGTGTCACTTCATTTCACAATTATACTCAGCTATGGCACTGCTATCTGGTCCCAGATTTTTTTTTGGGGCAGGACAACGTCTGCCGGGCCCGCTAGTAATAGTATATAAACTAAGGTAATCAAAGCGCTACTCAATAATACTAGTCCAAACTACTCCGCCAGAATCCCCGAAGTTCGTCGAAAACATTTTCCTTTTTGATCCGTCCCTTGTACGACGAACAATATGCTTTCGGTTGTACTATTTGGAAGTATTCCAAACGCGAAATCCACGTGATAAATATAAGTCCCAAAAAGCCTGTAACATCTTTTTAAAAATAGCATCATATTTACTTAGTGCTTAGTGTATTTACTTATTAAAAATTTAGTAGAATTGAATTATTGATAGTTCGATGTCTTCTTCTTCGTAGTATTATCCCGGAATTTGGCCCAGGTCTGCCTATTACTCTTATGCGGATTTGACAGGATACTAGTTTTTACACAGAGCGATTGCCATTTGACCTTCGCAACCCTAAGGGCAAAGCAGTAACACATTGGATAATAGCAATATACCAATGATAGATTGATGTAAATTTTAAATATTATTTTATGGTTTAGTTACTATGAACTTAATGTAAAAATCTAAACAGCTCACACTCACGTATAATCGGTGTGAGTACCGACTAGTTTCGGACTCATCGGAGGTCCTTCTTCAGTGCGAGACGGGTCGCGACCGCGAACGTTACCCACTCACCCTGTTACCCGTTACGCTACCGCAACCCGTTACCCTGATACCCTGTGAGCCGTTTAGATTTTTACATTAAGTTAATAATGTCTCACAATAGTTTTAATAATATAATTGTTACTATGATATTACGATTTATTTGGTAACTATAACTTTTATTTTAGCTTACTTTTAAAAAAACGTTTTTAAAAATAATAAAAACTATTTATTTTTAGTTCCGTTCAATAATTTTTTTTCACAAAATTCTGTAACGTATAACCATTTACAGACACACACATGCACAGTTGCACACTCACTTCGGAACGTTTTACAGCTGATCAGGATTTTAAATTTAAGTGCAAGCGATATTACTATATATATCTGGTTGCCGTCTTACTTTAAGAACTTAACTCAATTATAAATTTCTTATTCCAACAATAGCTGCTATAGAGATTCCACCTGGGAGCTGTCTAAGTACGGTCTTAGACTAAACTCGGATCCTTCCAAGTTAAGTGTCTTGAACAAGAAACGACAAATTGACTTACCAACTTCGTTGTTGAACCAAAGTTTAACGTCGGTGTCATTTTTCTCAACGAAAAATGCATTATCGGGCTGTCAGAATGCTATTGAGAAAACATATGAATTTGTTGTATTCAGAACAAAAAACTCAGTACACAATAATAAATGTTTTACCATTTTACAATTTGCCTTAAACATCTATGTGTTTAATGTTACTAAAAAAATATGTAAAAACTGGAACTTTTGCTTTGAATTAAATATTTTAACTTATACTTTAAAGTATAAGGCGATGGTTAATTTTTGGATCCAACGAAACATCTGATACAGAACTTTTATCGTAACTTATGCTTACTAGCAAAGCCAGGCCAAAGTATTGTTTATGCTTCCCCTAGCGATTCAACTTATTGAATAAAATGAGACTTTTGTATACCACAAAAATGGCAAACGAGCCTACAAGTGGCCTGATAGTAAGCGATCAGTATTAGATACTTGTAATTCCAGTAGCATTACAAGAATGTTACCCACCCAAAAAAAGGGGGACAGAGAAGGGAAATAGAAAGGATACGAAGGGGAGTTTTTGAGTCTTGAACAGTTTCAATTATCGAGTGAAGTGCATACTTCTCTTCGTTATTCATGCCAAAAACATTAAGGCTCCGCTATACATACAGGTTAAAAAAACACTTCCTTATTCTATTTATATTGTTAACTTAAAAATATCACCTTTTTGGCCTTTTTACTCGAAAAAAAATACGAGTAGAATGTAGGATAGAATCCTTGAAATACTCTGTTACCAAAACAATACAGGCCAGCTTTTGTTCCATCTCAAATAAGCTCGCAGCATCGAGTATTATTTTCCTATTATTTAAAATAACAATACATAAGTTTATTTGAGAACTGAAAGAAACTTCTGTAACAATGATTCGAAAATTCAAAGAAACAACAATTGCATTCAGATCTACAAACTAGTATAAATAGAAATTGTTTATGTGAAAACAATGCTTCCTTTTAACTTTAGTAATATTAAATTCGTGGTCTTGAAAGTGCAATTAAATACTACTACCTACTGATAAATTAAATATGAAAATTATTGTTTTTTTTTTATTTTTATTTGGAAAGTAGGGCAGATGACTCTACTTCACCTGATGGTAAGTTGAAATAAAGTCCAAACGCGAAGGCGGCTAACAGAGTTGCGGAATGCAACCGTGTTAGCCACCCTTGCCCTGCCTACTCGCAAGATGCCTTTTCACGCCTCGTTTGAAGGAGCCCAGATTGTAAGAAGGAGGGAACACGTGAGCCGGCAATGAGTTCCACTTTTTGGAAGTACGACAAAGAAAAGAATTGGCAAACTTCTTTGTTCGCGAAGGAATTGATGCCACAGTTAGACGGTGACATCGGAGACCGGCACGCGTAGTTCTTGTAAGAAAAGGGGAGGGAGGAATGATGGAGAATAATTCCTCTGAACACTCGCCGTGATACATTCGGTAGAAGGCGCCTAGGGCGGCAATCTCACGACGCAGTTGAAGAGATTCGAGGGTGTTTGGATGTTTGTTACTCAATCACGCATAAACTGTTTAATGGTTAAGGATGAAGTTAAGAACACAGATAGCTTGTTATCTGGATCACTACCTAGGATACTTTTTATCCTGGAAAAATGTTAGGTTCCTGGAGGATTATCAAAAAAACATGCTAACAGAACGTGTTCAGTTGAAGTTCGATATATATGTGTCTTTGGTACTTCCAAGTCATTCATTTCTCTCTCAAGTCAATTATAAGGTCACTGCGGATGAAGACGAAGGCAGATGCTATTAAAGACATAAAGAAAAGCATACTTTATATAATCTAATTATATTTAGTAACAAATCAAAATATACCATCACATGCGCGTTGCAAACCCAAGGGATAGGTGGGGAGGAATGAGAAGGTAGAAATGGAAGGGTACAGAGGAGGAAAGAGATGGGACACTCTCAAGCATCTCATAAGAGCAATAATACTCAGTTATTTTGCGTCGATTTTCTGTAACACTGTAGTACTTCCGCGCTCGAGCCAACCGGTTTATAATGGGGGAGTGGGACTCTCCTACTACAAATACTATGTAGGCAGACATAATTTAATAAGAAACATCACCCAGTAATATTTGAGAATTAATGTTCAGATTTCACAAAACCTATCAAAATATAAATTTCGAAACTTTCATTTCAATCTAAAACGGTTTTGTAACCATAATTTTTGGCCGATGCTTTTACCTTAATTGACATTTCGCAAAATTTCAACTTGCCCTGTTTTGTGACCTTTAATTTTCCCTAGGGTTGGAATAATTTTACCCTTGTTTAAATGTAAGCTTATGTATACATATGTATCAATTGAATAATGAGTTAATCTTCATTCTATCCCTGTCCATTTCCTGGCTCTATTTACGCCAAGCTCCAAATCAAGATTTTTGATATTTAAGAGGCTTATTTTTTTATTTATTTAATTGCGTTCCACAATATATAGTATGTTGTTATATGATGATAGATACAGATATACATTGTGGACCCTGTCGGGCACAGCAAAGTAGGAGAGAGGAGGACTGACATTATTATTATTATTTGTATATGTATATATTTATATTTTTGATTGTATTATTTTAATGTTTTTAATTTATTTATCATTTAACTATTCATTAACACTGTAGTAGTATTTAGATAGTAATAGTTTCCTTAGTTTATTTGAGAATGTATGGTGTTTAGTTTCTTCTTTAATGGTATTGGGTAGATTTTTGTAGATTTTTATCGACATTACGTAAGTGCTAGTAGAATGCATCTTTATGTTAGAGGTGGGTAGGTTCAATTTATCATTGTGGCGTAGTGTATATTTTGAATAAACAATTTTAAAATAACAATTTTTTGCTTACTAAGAATAAAAATTTATATTGCCTGTTAGTAGTAGTTATCGTAAATCATAGAAACCTGTTTTTGTGAGGAATTTGTATAAGAAACAATATAGTTAAAAACTTGTTATTATCATTTGAGAACTGTGAAGACACATACACATAATTATATACACAGATACACAGGGTAATCTTGTGTCCCCTTCTTGAGTCAGGGCTAAGACAGAAAGACAGACAGAGGACAAGATAGAGACAAGACGATCTTATAAGTTAGCTACTTAGCCCACTACGTACGTAGCTGCGTAGCCCGTAGCTAGCTCTGTAGCCCCTAAGATAAGTACATTAATTTCATAAAATAAATTTATAAATTAGACACCCCAAAGCAAAGTATGTAGCTTCGATATGAGATGTAATTCAGTGAAGAAGGCTTTCCAATCAAGGCTTTATTGAAAATCTAGATATACATATTGGTTACTTTATTCGTTATATAATTATTTCTTTAAGGTGAAAATCATATTGTTGAATGTTTATGGCATTAAATAATCGCTACACACTCAAAGGCCCATTAGGATAAGATAGTCTCGGGGGTCCAGAAACACACACAATGACAAGCACAAGTACAACCAGACCGGAGCAGATGCCTGTATAGTCAATTATCTACCACGAGAGGAATTGTACCCTAGACCTGTGGCGCTTAAGAAAGGTTCGTTACCGCTTCGCCAAAACGTCGTCAAAATTTTAACGTCGTTATAGTATAAATAAGCAATATATGTAATAAGTAAGACAGTACATTCAGTTTTAATGTTTCTCAAACTTAAGGCGACATATTGTGTCTCATTCTGAGTGCGGATCAGAAAGGGCAAAATTTTGTTGTAAACATTGGGACATCTGGTGCGATTGTTTAGGCGTAGTCGTGCATATACTTGGAAGTGCCTCGTTTACTATAAATTATCATACATTATATATTATTTATATACAAAATGCGATAAGTGTTTTGTTATGATTTTTTTATTGGCTTGGCTACTTGGTCAGGTTTTAATAGGAACAAACAATAAAAAAGCTCGATTGCTTCACACTCGATCCCCTCCTAAGGATGTCTTTTGCCAAATCAAATCAAGTCTTAAGGACTCATTAGAAGGAGCACCCCTATTGCTAGCTAAGTTATGGACTGATCTGATCACAATGTGGGTATATGACCTGCGGAGCAATAGATTTCACCGGTGAATACAGCTATGTGTGCATGTCTGTTCTAAATAAGAAGCAATGTTTAACTTGACCTTATAGTCAGGGTTTTATAGGCGGCGCTTAGGACGCATATCTTTGATCAGTTTATGACCTCGACGAGTATATATAAAAGCCTTTTTTTCTAAGAATTTTGGTAGGGGTATATTTGACATGAAATTATAATGGTAGTTGAATTTACACTGCTTTCATTAATGTTAAAACATGACTGTATGCACAACGGATAATAGAAAACAACCATCCTACAACAATCATAGGTTGTATAACAGTAATTTTTTTTTATTTCAGAGGAGTTAAACGGGCAGGAGACGCACCTGATCTTAAGCGATTACCGCCGCCCACGAACATCTGCAACACCAGAGAGCATGCAGTTGCATTGCCTCCCATTAAGATACAACTGGTTATACGCTGGCTGACCTCGAAACGTAGCTGATGAGCAGTACCTTTACGAGTTTTTTACCAGCGCACTGTGATGGCTAACCAGGTGGGCCTTTTTAAAGCTTACCACCGACATAAAACAGGCTTTGTTCATAACATTCGAGGAGTCGAATATCATCAAATATAACACGAAGAATAATCTACATTAAATAAGCAAAGTCAATTTAATATAAGGAAAAGGCAAAGAAGTTTGCGGGTCAACGTAAACATTTCTCCATGGAATTGAGTGTACAGCCACTGGGTCAAGCGGCGGGAAAATAAGCTACAAATTGAAATCGTGTAAGTGTCAATTATCTTCCAGAATATATAGCTATAGCTTTACATGACTGTACTGTGTTAAAGTAGAAAACCTTTTTTATAAGTTTGTTGGCAAGCAAGCATACGAACCACCTGATGGTAAGTGATTATCGTTTTTTTTTTTTTTTTTTATGTTAGAAGTTGGCAAACAAGCATACGGCCCACCTGATGGTAAGTGGCTGCCACAGCCTATGAGCGCTTGCAGCACCATTAGTAGGTGCCACTCGCGCGTTGCCAACCTCGAGATATTAGTTCTTAAATCTCGTTCGCCCAGTAATTTCACTAGCGTACAATGCCCTTCAAACCGTAACACAGTAGTGCCTAAGCACTACTATTTGGCGGCAGAATATTGGACACTGCGGTGGTACCTACCTAGCCGGCCTCTTGCAACAAAAGACCTACCACCAGTGTGACTGATTGCACTGGTGGAATAATCTCTGCTGTGACAGAGGTTATCCCAACAGCGGGCGATGGGGTCGTCACATCCCGACGCCTAAATCATAGCCTATAAGCGCTTAAAATACCATTTGCAGATGTCACTCTCACCCATTCAACCTTGAGATATTCTTAAAACTCGTTTGCTCATAAATTTCACTTCAAGCCGAACACACAGTGGCGATTTCCCATCCTTACCACCTTGACATCTGGAAATCCACAACAGCGTGATTTAGAAAACATTTTCTTCCTCGCACCACCACTTTGTGGAACCTTCTTCCACCGGCGATCTTTCCGAACCGATACTACCTGGGAACCTTCAAGAGAAGAGCCTATTCCTTTTTTAATGTTGGCAACGCACCTGCATTTCCTCTGGTGTTGCAGATGTTCATGGGCAGCGGTGATCGCTTAACATCAGATGAGCCTTCTAAAAATAGAATAACTGACACTGTAATGGTACCTACCTAGGCGGCCTCTTGCAATAATATTGTTTGTCTTAACGCGCGAATTTCAGAAATCACCAAAACTGATTTGAACTTTGATATCTGGCAAAGATTATTTACAAAATCTATTTTGTATGAATAACGTTACTCATACAAAAGACGTACATGTCTTAAAGATATAAAAAAGGTTTTGATATCTTGTAACAAAGTTTCACTTGCCACATAAATTTACGACAAAAAAGATCGCTTCGTACCATTCGTATTAAAGCTATCTCTTAAAGCGGGAAGGGTGATAAAATGCCGTACAGAAATATTACCACGATAGCGATTCAAGTTAGAATTTGTTTTAACTTTAATACTAATGAGTATAGTTTTAAATCACGGAGTTCTGTGATATATCATAGGAGAGACTCTCTGTCATAGCAGAGATTATTCCACCAGTGCAATCAGTCACACTGGTAGGTAGGTCTTTTGTTGCAAGAGGCCGGCTAGGTAGGCATCAGCACAGTGTCAAATATTCCGCCGCCAAATAGTAGTGCTTAGGCATTACTGTGTTCCGGTTTGAAGGGCACTCTATGCTAGTGAAATTACTGGGTAGAGGAGATTTAAGAACCAATATCTCAAGGTTGGCAACGCGTGAGTGGCACCTACTAATGGTGCTACAAGCGCTCATAGGCTACGGCAACCCCTTCCATCAGGTGGGCCGTATGCTTGTTTGCCAACTTGTAACATAAAAAAAAGGAGTAATTGTCTATATAGTGTAAAATAAGTATACAAGACTTGTTTTATATTTCAATATTTGTAAGAAAGAAATCTAATATCATTTTGTGCTGCTATTTAGCTGTGACAATTTACTAGTAGTAGAGACTTGGTGTTCCCAGCACAAATAGGCAGGCTCGACCAAGAAAATACTACCACTCATAGAAAGTTTCTCGCGAAGAGTGATAGCGCTGGATGACCAATATCCTACCCCTCTATTCGCCTTCCTTTTTTTTTTTACGTATTGTTTTGTTTTTTTTGTATGTCAGGTTACCATCAGGCGGATCAGCAGGCACTACCAGTATCTACCAGGCAAGTTTGTATGCTTTGCCAACAGTCCTGAAATAACAAAATAACATTCTATATTATTTATAAATAAGCTTAATTAAAATTTTAACTTTGAATACACAAAACGACAATTGACTGCCACTAATTAGTACAGTATATTATCAACCAGGTCATTTATTAACAAATACAAACAGAGATTAAATAACTTATGTATGTTAATTTAAGTAATTTATGTTTGACAAAGGTCGGCTATACTGTGGCCGGGGGCTAATAGCTATTTTGGGACTTCTTCAGTCACTTTATTGAAGCAATTTCCTCCCATTTGTTACGGGATGCGCGACGTGAGATTATGTCGCCTTACAAACGTTTCGAGAACACCGTTGTGGCGTTGTGGGTAGCGAGTCTGCCTTTAGTCTCGACGGTTGCGGGTTCGATTCCCGCTCGGGCAGATGTTTTTTAAAAATTTCTGTCCCGGTCTGGGCGTTGTCGGTGTGGGTCTCCCCACCGTGTCTCGGAGAGCACGTTAAGCTGTCGGTCCCGGTTATCATCAATATCATCTGATAATAATCGTTAACTCTTGATAATAAATTGCTCTTATCCAATGAGTTACTGGTTCGTCCTTAGGGTTGCGGAGGTCAGATGGCAATCGCTCCGTGTAAAAACTAGTAACCTGTCAAATCCGGATAAGAGTAATAAGCAGACCCTGGGTACATAAAATACCGGGAATAATGCTAGGATGAAGAAGACAAACGTTTCGAGAAGAAAGCTTATAAGATTAGTTGAGATTAATCCTGATAATAATTAAGTTTAATGTAAACGCTGAATTTGTAAATACTTGTATTTTAATTTTAACTTCATAAAGATGTCCTCTTGGTTTATTTTAACGTTCGTAAATCTGAAATAGTACATAAAATAAAGTACGTCCCTTTTTTCGGAATGTGTATTGTTTTTGGCCCTACTGGCCTTGACAGTGTTACCGAGCGGGGGCCGAGTACACAGACCCGGCCGTGAAAAAAAGGACACCCTTCACGGGGACGCAAATTTGATTCTGTCCTTAGGATGCCTCCTGCGAAACCGAACCACTGGTAAGAACGTCATCGGAGATGGGGGAACGGCTTTTTGGTATTTTATTATTCTACGATGGAAGCAAACAGGCCTTCGGACTGCGATAATCATGTGTTGGTGCTTGACCTATGGCACAATGACTTAAGAAATAATTAGCATCTATTATTAGCTGAGAAAATCTGTATATTTTACGGAAAAAATATATTATTATTTATATCAGTAGAGTTATAAGCCTGTTTCCGAGCAAAGGCATTTATTGTAAAGGAAAGTTAATCATTCTTACAAAATTAACAAAAAATAAACTGCAAGACTTGAATATCAATTTTGATGGGTCTCATGGAATATAGGTATAATAATATTAATGTGAAAGTAGTTCTGACTGTCTGTTGCCTTTTCAGGTCTACAGAAGCGATGTTGAGTCATTGTTGGGAAAAAAAACTGAGAAGCGTGAAATAGGGGATCAAAGTTTGTATTAGGAACTATCTATTTCTAAAGGTGTCTCATTAAAAATCGTTATACACGCGGACAAAACCGTGGATAAATTCTGAATTCTGGTATTGTATGCAATACAAAGTAGAGAAAGTTAAGAAAGCAGACCTGACATCATAAATCTTAACTTCTAACAAAGGCCTGGATGAGGACAAGTATTTGGCGGGAACTCATTTCATATCGACGCTTCACGCCGGGGTTTCTAATTTATCTCGCTGATCAATGTCTGCTGAACAATGTCTGTAGCGGTATTTCACATGTCGTATTACACGTATATGAAATTTGATCTTGTTCATAAATACTAATTGTTATTACTGAGCAAGACAGCGAATTATAAGTAAAAGATGTGTTCTATAATAACATGTTATGGGTCACATTGTGTCCCAAATTAGTATCTGATTTATTATTGAATTAAATACCACATATTGATATGTAGTAGTGAAATTGATGCTAGCGTTAAGGTGGCGACACTGGTTTTGTAATTAACGACGTGGTGACAACCATACAGGCATGTTTCCGGTGTCGGTTTGCTTGTCCTTGTCTTTGTGTATGTTTCTGGACCCCCGACACAGGATATCACTATCTTAATGGGGGTCGTTGAGTGGGTTGCATTTATTATTATTATTAATAAGAATTAAAACAAACAACGTTATTATTAAAATTTCTATTGTTAGAATAACGAGCTAATTTAAACGACCGTTGTGGCGTGTTTGTAGCGAGCCTGCCTTTGGTCTTGACTGTAGCGGGTTTGATTCATGTGTATTCATCTTACAAAATATATCTGTCTCAGTCTGGGCGTTTGTTCCTGTCTCCTCATTGTGCCTCAATCGTTAAATCTTGATAGGTTTAATTTGCTTTTATCCAATGACTTACTGCTCCGCACTTTGGGTTGATGAGGTCGGATGGCAATCGTTCTGTGTAAAAATTAGTAACCTGTCAAGTCAGGATAAAGGTGATAAGCAGACCCTGGGCAAAATACCGGGATACATGCTAGTATAAGGAAGAGAATACTCAGCTAATTTAAATGGAGTAACAAAACGTTTTACAAAATGAAACTTTGTGAAATGTCAATTTTACTAATAGCATCGGTCAAAAGTTAGAGTTCTAAAGCGATATAAAGTTTGTAACATAATTTCCCTTTTCGGAACTTCCACGAAATCGGGATGTTGAATCTCGTCAAATGTTCAAGGACGATCGGACGGTTAAAGTCTCTTATTGAATTATTTATATACCGAGCCTTTGGTTGTGATAGTGTTTTGAAACATACATAAATAGTTCGCTGTTTGACATTTCTCTCATTATTAAATGACTTTAAAAGAGAGTACCTTATCAATTCGACTGGATATATCTTTGTGTTGTGTCCATGTTAAATGCAAATCACGCAGTGAAGTCACATCGACCGATGAGCTCACAATCACATTCACACACACATTCGTACTAATAAATACCAAACAATCTTCTTTTTCCTATAATTATTCCCGGTATTATATATACCCAGGACCAATTTTTACACAGAGGGATCGCCATCTAACATAAGGACAAACACCCAGACCGAAAAAGATATTTTGAATTCAATATATACATGGGTCCCGAGCGGGAATCGAACCCACGACCATTGCGGTTAAAGGCAGACTCGCTACCAACACGCCATAACGTTGCCAACATAAGCACATA
The DNA here is from genome assembly GCA_023373885.1 of Hestina assimilis. Lineage (NCBI taxonomy): Eukaryota > Metazoa > Arthropoda > Insecta > Lepidoptera > Nymphalidae > Hestina > Hestina assimilis. The sequence continues at coordinate 13,565,532 of CM041746.1, read as the reverse complement.
CACACAATCTCACTACACTTTACAAAGATACCGCAGTCGCTCCTAAGGTCACTTGCTTTTGCTCCGTGGTCGTATTCGAAGTGTCCTGTTATGTATAGTATTTTTTTCTTGCTATAGTAAGACCAGGAAAAACGTCTCAAGTTGATAAAAAAAAATTGCGAATTTTCATAACAAAAACCTGCACAAAAAGTACTAGTCTACATTTTGCTAACAACCCTTTCTTACTTTAACCAATTTAAAATAATAATTATTTAATACAAACTTTTAGATTTTAAATCATTTTTCTTCGCAGGCAAGGCGGTGAGTAATAGCTAGTTAAAAATTTACGATTCTCCAGAGTTCATTGCAACAACAGTTATAATAATTCTTTAGATATTTCAAAACATTGTTACTAAAGTTTCTTTCAGTAATATTCTGTAATAAAGTTAGGTGTATTGTTATTCTAGATAATAGAGAAATGATATTCGAAGCTGTGAACTAGTTTGCCATGAAACAAAGGCTGGCCTGCATTGTTTCGGTAGCTCACAGTAGTTTCTCACTTGGATAACCACAGTTAATCTGTTAACGTTTTGTTTTAAAATCTCTTTATAAAAGAAAAGAAATGTATAGAAATGAGAAAAGAAAATAATTACCAGTCAAGTGCGTTGTGGACCGCGCACAGTTGAAACTAAAGGGTTCCGCAGCTAGGTTATGAAGAATCTTAATAACTTTAAAAATAATAACGAATTAAAACCGACCGCAAAAATAAGTTGGTAATTTCATAGTAATTATTAAAAGTAATATGAAAAACAAAGTTATGGGAAAAACTTATACATATTTCTCTTAAATTTATAGACCTATCTTCTTCAAACTACATGTGGATGAAAGTTCATGTGGTATTCTACAAGCTCAAATTTTTCCAGAATTTTAAATCCCATAGTTCAAAAGTTAGAGGGGGACACGATTTTTACGACTTTAGGAACTAATATCTCAACAACTACTGGCTTAATGAAAAAACTCAAAATCAAACCTCCTTATCGTTTTAAAAGACCTATCCAAAGATATCTCACACGTTGCCATACTTTGAAATTTTCAGTTATATATATGTATGGGCTGCTACCCTTAATTCATATATATGTTAAGATTTTATTACAAAATCGTTCATGGAATACACCTATTTAATAAATTTCGTATAGATAGAGTCAATGGTCTCCGAGTAAAATGACTGTGACATACGGACGGACGGACGGACAGACGGACAGACGGACAGACGGACAGACGGACAGACGGACAGACGGACAGACGGACAGACGGACAGACGGACAGACGGACAGACGGACAGACGGACATGACGAAACTAGAAGGGTTCCGTTTTTGCCATTTGGCTACGGAACCCTAAAAATCAAAAACATATGGGACGCGTGGTATGTTATATTTTATTTCCCTATCATTTCATTACATACGACATACCATGCCACGCTTTGCCTATCCTTATCCTCCCACCTTTTGCCACCCAACTGTCCTTGCCACAGTACTGCTTGCCACCCTACTCCATAAGACTGTACGACTGTCAACGCTTTCCAATAGGTCGCGCCCTTAGGTCAATCCGTACTAAAGAACTTTGTTACAATAATAATTTTGTTGTTTTTTTTTAAATCAACTGATCTTAAATGGCCGCTATAGCCTATGGAAACTTGCAATTGTGATAGTTTGATACTCGAACGATCTTACTCACCACCCGGTGACACTGTCAATGCCAGTACGGCCAACAGCGACTCACATAAAGAATAAGCTCTCACTCATCGAACAAAATGCAATAGTACGGATACTGCTATTTCATATCGAAATTCTATGAAGAGCAAGTATTTTCCCAGTTTAGCCATTCCAAAAATTATGTTATTTTTGACTTTTCTTTTCAAGCATTCTTCTAGATTTCTAGCGTTTGCTCTTATTCAGATTTAACCCTCCACTAGTATTTACTTATATGGACGCAAATAAGCAATACCATGTCAATCCACGAAATTGAAAAAACTGAGTTATATATGAAGAAGTGTTGGGAAATGGCTGAAGAACATTTTTCTTTAATATTTGTAGGGCTTTAAGCTTTAAAACTTCTAAAAATAAGTAAAATAACTTATCTAAATCTGAAATTGCCAAAAACTTGACCAATATAGAAAAAAAATCATATAAAGCAAGTTGTTACAAATTTTCAAACGCGTTTTTCTCGAAATGAAATTCGTGTGGGTTGACATGGTATTGCTTATTTGCGTCCATATTATGATTTAAATAATCCGTATTTCAAATTATGGTACTGAATGTATGAGCTCGTCTGTTCTCCTCGATACCATTCTGAGAGTTTGATAATGCATTTTACTTCGAGAAGAATGACACCCGACGTACAACGGAGTTGGTAACTCAATTTGTCGTTTCTCGTCCAAGATAGTAAACTCGGAAGGATTTATCTGGTCCAACTTCAGCCTAAGACAGAACTAAGACAGCTCCCAGGTGCAATCTGAGTAACTATTGTTAGAAACAGAAATATGTAGTCGACTTTAGCTAGGATGTCCGGCTGTGACACCGTTAAGAACTTCTCATTAACAGCTATTTAAAGATGTACCGTGTATTCCATATTCATTGAAGAAAAAAGTTGGCTTGAATTCACTTTAATAAGGGCTATTGCGGTTTGAGGGATGTAATAAAAATAACGATGTGCTTCCCATGCGTTTAATAAGGCAACTTACTTGATTTTTGTAAAACATTACATATTATAGTAACTGTTAAGATTCAGTTTAGCAGACTCGTTTTTTTCAATACCCAATTTCCTAAGACATATGATCAACATGATAGAATGAATAGCTAAATGGAATAGTTTTATTGACATAATATGTAACCATTAGCTTAAGAATATATGCTTTTTTGTAAAGAGCTAAGTACACTTGACTACAATCATGCCTTGTGGATAGCCGTGATGAGGTCTTAGTTAGAGCGCTCTAACTAGAAGATGCCTATTCACTCTAGACTTGAAGATGACGACGTTATGGCGCAGCGGCAGCGAACCTGTTTTAAGTGGCACAGGTCGCGGGCTCGATTCCCGGACGGAATAGATGTTTGTATTGAGAGGCATATGTTCCGGTCTGAGTGTGTTTGTCCTTGTGAGTGTCTATGTTTTCGGAACCCCAACACAGGATATAGCTATTCTAATGGAAGCCGTTTATTCTAGTGTGTAGCGTTTATTTATTTATTTATTTATACCGATGTTATACTGTGTTATTATTATATTGTCGTGTATTTGGCATACCCTTTTATAGCAATTATTTAATGACCTGACCTAAAATCTGCCACAGCTTGGACTAAAGCTTACAATTACCTATTTTCATGGTATCCATTATCCATTCCAATATTAATTAAAAACAGCTCACACTAACTAGGAAAATTGTATCAAACTGACAGACAAACGAGTTGCTATACTTTTACAACAATATTGTTACGAAGCAGTGTAACGACTGCAGTAAAGATTTGTAGTGCCTCAATTTGTGAATTTGGTATGCAGATTCTGGAGTCTACGTCGGAACTGGCCTCTATTTCGCAAGCTGTACTTTTAGGTGTATCAGACGTACAAACGGAAAAGCTTTTGTTACTACATACTATGGTTCTTCGACGTTTACGAACCTATTTTGATTATGATGCTGTTGCGCTTCCATAGTGATTTTGTTGAATTAATAATGCTCTTGAAAGTATATGAGCGAATTATTCAAATTAATTCGTTTTCTTTTCTTTCGTTTTTTAAACGACACATACCTTAAGTTACCTTAGTCTTTAAGTTCATCGTCATGATTATTTCCTCAAGCGACCCCATGACGTTCTACTATGGTGATGAGGGTTCTGCTGAGTTTTATTGGGTATTGCCGTTGGTTATAAAGCGTCGGAGTCCCACAGTACCACTGCCTAGTTTACTTGAGTACAATACGTTGTTGGGATAACCTCTGTCACAACAGAGATTATTCCACCAGTGCAATCAGTCACACTGGTGGTAGTAGTCATTTGTTGCAAGAGACCGGCTAGGTAGGTACCACCGCAGTGTCCAATATTCTGCCGCCAAATAGTAGTGTTTAGGCACTACTGTGTTCCGGTATGAAGGGCATTGTACGCTAGTGAAATTACTGGGCGAACGAGATTTAAGAACTAATATCTCGAGGTTGGCAACGCGTGAGTGGCACTTACTACTGGTGCTGCAAGCGCTCATAGGCTGCGGCAGCCACTTACCATCAGGTGGGCCGTATGCTTGTTTGCCAACTTCTAACATAAAAAAAAAAAAAAAGTGCAGACATGTGCATAAATGTATTTCTCAGAAAAAAAGGTTAAGATCTCATTTAAAGAGTAACTTCTGTTTATAGTAAATGTGTACGTTATTAGTTTGTTTTATTAAAATTTCCATTCTTCAAATCTCTTGTTCCATTGTTTTATTGTTCAAAAGTATAATTCAGTAAGAACAATGTCCGCTTTTGTAACTTATATTGTATTTCGTTTCTCGTACTCGTTTTATAAAATAAACAAAACAACCTTTTAAGTAGTACTGAGTGTGGAAAACTTTGTCAATAAGAGAATTTATTTTGTGTTATGATACGTTGTTATAATAAAAGCTATTTTGAAGGATAGCTTTATTTATTAAGAATATAACGTGACGTATGAAGAATGTTTTTCTGAAGTTATATAATTAATTTGCACTTAAAATGTCAATTGAATTTAAGAATGATTAAAAATAATTGAAAGATCAATAGCTTAACAATTAAACGGCCAATTCGTTTGTGCGCGAGTCGCAGGTTTGATCCTGACCCCATTGGGCTCTTGTTGAAACCATTCTAGCGCAAGGTACAAGGTTATTTTGAGGGGAAATAGAAGTATTAGTAATGGTTTGAAAAAGCATTGCTAAAATTCTTTAAGAAAAATTCGTATAAAAGATGGTTTTAAATTCACGTCTTTTATATGTTGTGGGATTTTTGTTATTTTTTATGTTATATTAAATACATGTCTGTTTAATAAAATAAATAAATACACGCTACACACTCAACGGCCCCTATTAAGCTATCCTGTGTTGAGGGTCCGGAAACATACGCACTGACAAGGACAAGCACACCCACACCGGAAAACATGCCTGTATGGTCAATACAAACATCTTAATCAATAATTTAAGAATGATAATTATTGCTTTTTAAATAATAAAAACATCGAATAATTTAGTCTTATAATTATAGTCTGATTAAATATTCTATATATATTAAATATTCTATTATATTATAATAAAGGTTTACTCCTGCTCATACTGCTTACTACTTAATACTGCTTACTCATTTTTCCTCCCGGTAACCTAGCAACCGTATGTTTATCCCTCGTAACAGGGACTAAAAGCGAAATTTCACCGTAGGAAAAAATTGCATATGCACCATGGAAGAAAAGTAGTACATTACCACCCGTGGTTTTCGCGATTGAATAATCCGTGGGTGAGAATACCTTACTTTTTTCCAAAGGTCCGTAATGTATTATTACCTTTGTTATACAAATATCATTAAATATACTATAATTAAAATAAAAAATTTAAACCAGACAATAACAACTTCAGTGTAATACAATTTTATTCAGTATGAAAACAAGATGAATAAAACATATATTTATCTTTATACAAAAACTTTTGTCTAAAGATAAATATATTTTTATCTTAATATTTTTGCAGCCACGAAGTCACTATTAAAATTAAAACGCTTAAGAAATTAATCTTGGTAAGTATTTTCCAAGAGTAATGAAATGTCGACCATCATGTGACACTAGGTTTTTAATAAATTGCAATAACTTAAATTTCACATTTTTGTAATATTATTTTTCTTTCAATTTATATAAGATGAGAAGTAACTTCTTTAAGAAAGTTAAATAAATACTTTAAAATACTTTTAAAATTATTGGACTTATTTAAAAAAACTACACACAAAATTCAAACACACAATCAAAACCAGTGATTAACACATTATTAATTAGATTCGAGAAGTTTCAAAACATATTTTTAAAGTTGATCAAATTATGACATATTTTATTATTACAACTTTTGTACAAAGATGATACTTTTTTATCAAATTATGACATATTTTATTATTACAACTTTTGTACAAAGATGATACTTTTTTATCAAATTATGACATATTTTATTATTACAACAAAAAAATCAGTTCAATTACGATGAAGTCTACAATACTCAGCACACTCAACGCTGAAACTACAGTTCAATATTAGATAATACACATGTGGTATGTCATGGAAGATGCCCGCTAGTTAGGTATGATCACACTCTAGCAGTTATTCTACCATGAAGCAGTACTGTCTTTCGGCTTGAAGGACTCTGTAGCTCGAACTTAGCAACGCGTGCGTGAAACAACATCGGGACATCTGGGAAGCTTGTAGTGTCCAATCCATGTTTAAACTGTGCCTCGTTTACGTTTGATTTTTGAGGTCCAGAAAATTATTTACAGTAAAAGAACATCGATTTTTTTTATCGAACATTTGTTTAGGTAGGTTTGTATATATTTATGTAATTATAATATGTATCCTTATTCGTTCTAAAGAGGCTTATTCCGGTATTATGTCATTTAAAATCAAAAGCGACTCTGTAGTTTTCCTTTTAAGTCAAAATAACTGGAAAATATATTCCATACCAGTGAAGAAACGTTTTTATTTGTATTTTGCATTCTTGTGACTTTCTGCGTATATAATTACTTATAGCATTTTAATTTTGAAGACGCTATTTCTTTCGTAATACATTTTAAAAAATAATTGGTGTTTTATAAAATAAAACACATATTTATATAATATTTTAAGAAAATAAACAATTTTTACATATTTGAAACACGAGCTTAACTTTCATTATAAAAAGTTACTTTATTAAATGACATTACCAGTGAAATCTATTAGGTCAAAATTGACATGTAACGTGGGTTTCAAGTGAATGTAAACATTGCTTTATAGGATCCACTGAAGTGAGAGGTCAAGTAGCGGTTCAATCAACAAACAAACAGAAATCGTGTGAGATTTGGATGGTTGATTCTACATCGTTTCAATTTGCAAAATATCAATAGCTCAACGGTAGAAGGGCTGATTTCGCTCCGTTGACGCGAGAGTCGCGGTTTAATTCTGACCCCTTAGGCTATTGTGGTAAGGCTATTGTGGTACCCACTCCCAGCGCAAGCTTGAAGAAAAAGTATTACTAATATTCTGTTTAAAAGAAATGTTATAGATGTAATGGGAATAAGCATTTTTGTTTCAAAGCATACGAGTACTATTGGTCCTGAAGATTAATTCATGGGCTTAAATTTTCTTCCGTCCTTAGGCCTTCTGTGTGGCCTAGACGGCTTAGTACGTACTGGGAAATACAACCCCGAGCCAATGTAGACTTATCCGTTGCGATGCACAAAACAAAACAAGTAGTGTTTGTGTCTGTGTTGTGCATGGGGCTTTGAATAGCAAATAAACGCTACACGATCTATAGTCTTAAGATAGTTTAACCTGCTTCTGTGATCCAACACACACAATAAATTATGTCTAGAACGATATATACGACGACGTTCGCAGCGGTAGCGACCCTGCCTTAAGCGCCATGGGTCGTGGGTGCGACACCCACTCGGAGCAGATCTTTGTGTTGACCATAGAGGCATGTGTTCTTGTGTAGATGTGTTTGTCCTTGTCATTGTGTATGTTTCCGGACCCCCGACACAGGATATAAGTATCCTAATGGGGGCCGGTGAGTGTGTAAAAATAGTGTGCTATAAAAATAAATAAATAAACCCTTATTTATTTTTATAGCACATAAAATATTATTTGTATAAAATATTTGTTACTTAAGAAGTAAGTATTATATGTAGTATCATAATAAATTGGGATACTTTAGCAACAGCAAAAAAAGTTATTTGAGAAAAACCGACAAACTCCAATAAATTATGAATTCAAATGAAGTTTGGAATTCATAAGGTGTCCCATATTTCAAGATACGACAGGCAGTTATTTATTGAAGTACTTGAAGAATGAAGTGAAGTTTTTGTAGCACTATAATAAAATATTACACTTATTAGCGCATGGCGAAGTGTCGTGAGACTAAAGCTATGGAACCTATTTAATATGTTGCATTAGAACCACAAAGCTGTCTATCTAACAAAACATTATTGATAGCGCGATGATTACTTCAATATTTCATCATGCAGAAAATCATCGTCGTACCGCATAAAGGACGTTGAAATCCGACGCAGTAGTTAAAGTGCTGTACAATTGATTGTGTATCTAGTAAAGTGATTAAAAGCATTGTTGTTTATAACTTGTTCATAAATTTAACCCACTTGCATGAAATTTATAAATAATCAAGCTAATACTTAGGCATGAATTACATATATCAGCGATCAGTATTCTCTATATAGAAAATAGCTATTTTCTATGAAAATGTCTACGCATCAATTCCCATTTCCTCCTGTTTTAAATGCATGATCAGTAGATCCGCAAGCCACACAATCACTTTAACGTTTTTATCAAAACGCCAACGCCCCGTTGACAAGCCACGCGAGCCACGTTGACCTCGCCGACCACGCTCTAACTGCTTTCGCCACCGCGTCCGACCGTCTTTTCCACTGATGCCGCATCTCGCTCTGCCGTTTCCATGGTGCAGGAAATCCTTACAGCAGTCCCGTATTGTAGATTTTCTTCGGCAAACAGCCGTTGTCTGATCGCTTCACTTCGCAAACCACATACCAACTGATCTCTTAAATTCTCTTCCAGTACGGAACCGAACTCACAAAACTTTGATATTTTTTTAAGTTCTGCAATATATTGCAATATGGATTCATCTGCATTCTGCCTTCTTTGTCGGAACCGATATATCTCAGCCATAAACGATGGTTTTGGCTGTAAATATTCTGTCATAAGCTACACAACCGCTGCATAAGATCTTGTGCTGGGTTTTTCAGGGCTAGTTAAATTACTTAATAATTCATAGGTTTCATCACCCATTGCTCCAATTAAAAGGGGTAGTCAAAGATCTTCCTTCAGCCCATTCACTTTAAAAAACATTTCTGCACGTTCCATATACATTGTCCAGTTCCCCATTCTCACATTAAATTCCGACAACTTACCGACCGACATCGTATATTTTATTATTTATTTTACTTCCTCCTAATCGCATCCTCGTCGCCAATGTGATATCTTAAATAAAGCCAGCGGTGTTGGTAATGCGTTTTATTAATTTTATAGACGACTTGCACAATTGTCAAAAGAGACAGACATATAAATCGTAAATTAAAGGCTATATATTAAAGGTACATACATACATTACACGATTCTGCTTTAAAATTAAATTTTTAAGTCTTTGGTGAGTTTGGAAAAACGTCAAAGTGGATTTTTTTTTCGATAGAAACAAGATGCTGAAATAATCACAGCTGTTTTAATAATCCCACATTATAATTTACATTTTTTTTAAATTATTTATTAATAATAAAAATGTATTTACGTCTTTTAATTAATTAAAACTTTACGCACTATTGTTAAACAGATATAGCACAGATATATATATAGCTCAGCTAGAACTTATTTCATTAAAATGATAAAATATTAGTACAATTCAGCTGTCGACGCAAAACAACAAAACTATAAACTTTTTAATTAATTTTGTCTGGATTGCTATGTTTATTATAAAAATTTGTTTAATTAGATGTGCAGCGTTCCTTTAAATTATAATAATATAATGTTTTTTGGATACATGCATACGACATGGTCATGTATGTGTTACAAATTTATTTTAGATAATATTTTACACTTATAAATAGCTAAATATAAAAAAAACTATGGAAGAGGAGTCGGCAAGAAAACATGTTTAGTTATATACATGTTATTATGATATACAACCACACATTGCTAAAAGTGAAGTAATTATATATACCCTATGTAATATATCGTTACTATTTTACTATATAAAAAATGTAAAAGATTGTATATTTGGATTTTTAGATTTTCTTAGAAATTGGCACAAATATAGATTGTTACCTGGATGAGCACATGTCAGTGAACTTAGCAGAGCATTTGCCAGCAGATCAAGAAAAAAAGTGTGTTCTATTCGCATGCACCATAGTTCTATAGTTCCTGATACTTTTCAGAAATAGTTCTGTCGTAATTCGCGAAAAAAATAAATATATTTTTTTCAACCAAATGCTCTGCCAAGTTCACGCATTTAGCAGATCATTTTTATCAAATTCCTTTTTTCCATCAGATCAGTTGCGGTTTGCAAGTTTTTATGCTATTTAATAATAGTTCTACCTCCGAATTATATATACATATAGCAAACAAGACGTTGTATATTAAAAAAGTTGAATTTATCGTTATTACAAATTATAATAGCTTACCGTAAATATTATAAAAATCTGTTTCATTTAATCGATTTAAATGATTCTCAAAGGCCACAACTCAATGGTTTTTACTAGATAGAAAGTAGAACTTTCTTCTTAAGCAAAATGGAAAACTGGAACTCATGCTCACTGACAGCAGAGCACGTTTGAAAATAAGAAAAGTCTAGAAAAGGCTCGAAATAAGAAAATATTGATGTGATTATTTCTTAGTGTTCTGCGACGCTACAGCTAATAGTATAACCATGGTAAATAAGAACTCTTCTTTTTCTTGTAGATGGATAGGATCTTTACGATTTACAGTTATAGTTGAAACCAGAACTCCCACGACAGTGTCAGCAGAGCATGGTTAAAAATTAGAAAAGTTGTACTAAGACTGAAAATAAGAAAATATTGATTTGATAAAATTTTGGTAACCATAGAAGCAAGAACTCTTCGCTTTCTTATAGACAGATAAAACCAGCTTACCATGTAATAAAAATCTAGACCAAAACTCCCACAAAACTGTCAGCAGAGCATGGTTGAATATTAGAAAAGCTCTAAAAACACTGAAAATTGAAAAAAAATTATTTCCAAATTTCTAGTATTCTCAGAAGCCGGAACTCTTCGGTTTCTTATAGAAAGATAATACCAGCTTAATATGCCATAAAAATTGAGACCAGAACTCTCACTAGACTGTCAGCAGAGCATGGTTGAATATTAGAAAAGCTCTAAAAACACTGAAAATTAAAAAATATTTATTTCTAAATTTCTAGTATTCTCAGAAGCCGGAACTCTTCGGTTTCTTATAGACAGATAATACTAGCTTAATGTGTCACAAAAATTGAGACCGGAACTCCCACTAAACTGTCAGCAGAGCATGGTTGAATATTAGAAAAGCTCTAAAAACACTGAAAATTGAAAAAAATTTATTTCCAAATTTCTAGTATTCTCAGAAGCCGGAACTCTTCGGTTTCTTATAGACAGATATAACCAGCTTAATGTGTCACAAAAATTAAGACCGGAACTCCCACTAAACTGTCAGCAGAGCATGGTTGAAAATTAGAAAAGTTGTAAAAACACTGAGAATTGAAAAAATATTTATTTCTAAATATTTAGTATTCTCAGAAGCCGGAACTCTTCGGTTTCTTATAGATAGATAATACCAGCTTAATGTCCTATAAGAATCGAGACCAGAACTCCCACAAAACTGTCAGCAGAGCATGGTTGAAAATTAGAAAAGTTGTAAAAACACTGAGAATTGAAAAAATATTTATTTCTAAATATTTAGTATTCTCAGAAGCCGGAACTCTTCGGTTTCTTATAGATAGATAATACCATCTTAATGTGTCATAAAAATTGGGACCAGAACTTCCACAAAACTGTCAGCAGAGCATGGTTGAATATAAGAAAAGTTGTAAAAACACTGAAAATTGAAAAATACTGATTTGATAAAAGTTTGCTTATCTCAGTAACCGGAACTCTATGGTTTTTTATAGATAGATAATACTAGCTTAATGTGTCATAAAAATAGAGACCAGAACTCCCAGAAAACTGTCAGCAGAGCATGGTTGAATATTAGAAAAGCTCTAAAAACACTGAAAATTGAAAAATATTGATTTGATAAAATTTTGCTATTCTCAGCAGCCGGAACTCTTCGGTTTCTTATAGACAGATAATACTAGTTTAATGTGTCATAAAAATTGAGACCAGAACTCTCACTAGACTGTCAGCAGAGCATGGTTGAAAATTAGAAAAGTTGTAAAAACACTGAAAATTGAAAAATACTGAATTGATAAAATTTTGCTATTCTCAGAAGCCGGAACTCTTCGGTTTCTTATAGATAAATAATACCAGCTTAATCTGCCACAAAAATTGAGACCGGAACTCCCACTAAACTGTCAGCAGAGCATGGTTGAATATTAGAAAAGCTCTAAAAACACTGAAAATTGAAAAAAAATTATTTCCAAATTTCTAGTATTCTCAGAAGCCGGAACTCTTCGGTTTCTTATAGACAGATATAACCAGCTTAATGTGTCACAAAAATTAAGACCGGAACTCCCACTAAACTGTCAGCAGAGCATGGTTGAAAATTAGAAAAGTTGTAAAAACACTGAGAATTGAAAAAATATTTATTTCTAAATATTTAGTATTCTCAGAAGCCGGAACTCTTCGGTTTCTTATAGATAGATAATACCAGCTTAATGTCCTATAAGAATCGAGACCAGAACTCCCACAAAACTGTCAGCAGAGCATGGTTGAAAATTAGAAAAGTTGTAAAAACACTGAAAATTGAAAAATATTGATTTGATAAAATTTTGCTATTCTCAGTAGCCGGAACTCTTCGGTTTCTTATAGACAGATAATACAAGCTTAATGTGTCACAAAAATTGAGACCGGAACTCCCACTAAACTGTCAGCAGAGCATGGTTAAATATTAGAAAAGCTCTAAAAACACTGAAAATTGAAAAAAAATTATTTCCAAATTTCTAGTATTCTCAGAAGCCGGAACTCTTCGGTTTCTTATAGAAAGATAATACCAGCTTAATATGCCATAAAAATTGAGACCAGAACTCTCACTAGACTGTCAGCAGAGCATGGTTGAATATTAGAAAAGCTCTAAAAACACTGAAAATTGAAAAAATATTTATTTCTAAATTTCTAGTATTCTCAGAAGCCGGAACTCTTCGGTTTCTTATAGACAGATAATACTAGCTTAATGTGTCACAAAAATTGAGACCGGAACTCCCACTAAACTGTCAGCAGAGCATGGTTGAAAATTAGAAAAGTTGTAAAAACACTGAAAATTGAAAAATACTGAATTGATAAAATTTTGCTATTCTCAGAAGCCGGAACTCTTCGGTTTCTTATAGATAAATAATACCAGCTTAATCTGCCACAAAAATTGAGACCGGAACTCCCACTAAACTGTCAGCAGAGCATGGTTGAATATTAGAAAAGCTCTAAAAACACTGAAAATTGAAAAAAAATTATTTCCAAATTTCTAGTATTCTCAGAAGCCGGAACTCTTCGGTTTCTTATAGACAGATATAACCAGCTTAATGTGCTATAAGAATCGAGACCAGAACTCCCACAAAACTGTCAGCAGAGCATGGTTGAAAATTAGAAAAGTTGTAAAAACACTGAAAATTGAAAAATATTGATTTGATAAAATGTTACTATTCTCAGCAGCCGGAACTCTTCGGTTTCTTATAGACAGATAATACTAGCTTAATGTGTCACAAAAATTGAGACCGGAATTCCCACTAAACTGTCAGCAGAGCATGGTTGAATATTAGAAAAGCTCTAAAAACACTGAAAATTGAAAAATATTGATTTGATAAAATTTTGCTATTCTCAGCAGCCGGAACTCTTCGGTTTCTTATAGACAGATAATACTAGCTTAATGTGCCACAAAAATTGAGACCGGAACTCCCACTAAACTGTCAGCAGAGCATGGTTGAATATTAGAAAAGTTGTAAAAACACTGAAAATTGAAAAATATTGATTTGATAAAATTTTGCTATTCTCAGCAGCCGGAACTCTACGGTTTCTTATAGACAGATAATACTAGCTTAATGTGTCACAAAAATTGAGACCGGAACTCCCACTAAACTGTCAGCAGAGCATGGTTGAATATTAGAAAAGCTCTAAAAACACTGAAAATTGAAAAAAAATTATTTCCAAATTTCTAGTATTCTCAGAAGCCGGAACTCTTCGGTTTCTTATAGACAGATATAACCAGCTTAATGTGTCACAAAAATTAAGACCGGAACTCCCACTAAACTGTCAGCAGAGCATGGTTGAAAATTAGAAAAGTTGTAAAAACACTGAGAATTGAAAAAATATTTATTTCTAAATATTTAGTATTCTCAGAAGCCGGAACTCTTCGGTTTCTTATAGATAGATAATACCAGCTTAATGTCCTATAAGAATCGAGACCAGAACTCCCACAAAACTGTCAGCAGAGCATGGTTGAAAATTAGAAAAGTTGTAAAAACACTGAAAATTGAAAAATATTGATTTGATAAAATTTTGCTATTCTCAGTAGCCGGAACTCTTCGGTTTCTTATAGACAGATAATACTAGCTTAATGTGTCACAAAAATTGAGACCGGAACTCCCACTAAACTGTCAGCAGAGCATGGTTGAATATTAGAAAAGCTCTAAAAACACTGAAAATTGAAAAATATTGATTTGATAAAATTTTGCTATTCTCAGCAGCCGGAACTCTTCGGTTTCTTATAGACAGATAATACTAGTTTAATGTGTCATAAAAATTGAGACCAGAACTCTCACTAGACTGTCAGCAGAGCATGGTTGAAAATTAGAAAAGTTGTAAAAACACTGAAAATTGAAAAATACTGAATTGATAAAATTTTGCTATTCTCAGAAGCCGGAACTCTTCGGTTTCTTATAGATAAATAATACCAGCTTAATCTGCCACAAAAATTGAGACCGGAACTCCCACTAAACTGTCAGCAGAGCATGGTTGAATATTAGAAAAGCTCTAAAAACACTGAAAATTGAAAAAAAATTATTTCCAAATTTCTAGTATTCTCAGAAGCCGGAACTCTTCGGTTTCTTATAGACAGATATAACCAGCTTAATGTGTCACAAAAATTAAGACCGGAACTCCCACTAAACTGTCAGCAGAGCATGGTTGAAAATTAGAAAAGTTGTAAAAACACTGAGAATTGAAAAAATATTTATTTCTAAATATTTAGTATTCTCAGAAGCCGGAACTCTTCGGTTTCTTATAGATAGATAATACCAGCTTAATGTCCTATAAGAATCGAGACCAGAACTCCCACAAAACTGTCAGCAGAGCATGGTTGAAAATTAGAAAAGTTGTAAAAACACTGAAAATTGAAAAATATTGATTTGATAAAATTTTGCTATTCTCAGTAGCCGGAACTCTTCGGTTTCTTATAGACAGATAATACAAGCTTAATGTGTCACAAAAATTGAGACCAGAACTCCCACTAAACTGTCAGCAGAGCATGGTTAAATATTAGAAAAGCTCTAAAAACACTGAAAATTGAAAAAAAATTATTTCCAAATTTCTAGTATTCTCAGAAGCCGGAACTCTTCGGTTTCTTATAGAAAGATAATACCAGCTTAATATGCCATAAAAATTGAGACCAGAACTCTCACTAGACTGTCAGCAGAGCATGGTTGAATATTAGAAAAGCTCTAAAAACACTGAAAATTGAAAAAATATTTATTTCTAAATTTCTAGTATTCTCAGAAGCCGGAACTCTTCGGTTTCTTATAGATAGATAATACCAGCTTAATGTGCTATAAGAATCGAGACCAGAACTCCCACAAAACTGTCAGCAGAGCATGGTTGAAAATTAGAAAAGTTGTAAAAACACTGAAAATTGAAAAATATTGATTTGATAAAATGTTACTATTCTCAGCAGCCGGAACTCTTCGGTTTCTTATAGACAGATAATACTAGCTTAATATGTCACAAAAATTGAGACCGGAATTCCGACTAAACTGTCAGCAGAGCATGGTTGAATATTAGAAAAGCTCTAAAAACACTGAAAATTGAAAAATATTGATTTGATAAAATTTTGCTATTCTCAGCAGCCGGAACTCTTCGGTTTCTTATAGACAGATAATACTAGCTTAATGTGCCACAAAAATTGAGACCGGAACTCCCACTAAACTGTCAGCAGAGCATGGTTGAATATTAGAAAAGTTGTAAAAACACTGAAAATTGAAAAATATTGATTTGATAAAATTTTGCTATTCTCAGCAGCCGGAACTCTACGGTTTCTTATAGACAGATAATACTAGCTTAATGTGTCACAAAAATTGAGACCGGAACTCCCACTAAACTGTCAGCAGAGCATGGTTGAATATTAGAAAAGCTCTAAAAACACTGAAAATTGAAAAAAATTTATTTCCAAATTTCTAGTATTCTCAGAAGCCGGAACTCTTCGGTTTCTTATAGACAGATATAACCAGCTTAATGTGTCACAAAAATTAAGACCGGAACTCCCACTAAACTGTCAGCAGAGCATGGTTGAAAATTAGAAAAGCTCTAAAAACACTGAAAATTGAAAAATATTGATTTGATAAAATTTTGCTATTCTCAGTAGCCGGAACTCTTCGGTTTCTAATAGACAGATAATACTAGCTTAATGTGTCACAAAAATTGAGACCGGAACTCTCATTAAACTGTCAGCAGAGCATGGTTGAAAATTACAAAAGTTGTAAAAACACTTAAAATTGAAAAATATTTATTTCTAAATATTTAGTACTCTCAGAAGCCGGAACTCTTCAGTTTCTTATAGAAAGATAAAACCAGCTTAATGTGCCATACAAATTGAGACCAGAACTCTCACTAGACTGTCAGCAGAGCATGGTTGAAAATTAGAAAAGTTGTAAAAACACTGAAAATTGAAAAATATTGATTTGATAAAATTTTGCTATTCTCAGTAGCTGGAACTCTTCGGTTTCTTATAGACAGATAAAACCAGCTTACCATGTAATAAAAATCTAGACCAAAACTCCCACAAAACTGTCAGCAGAGCATGGTTGAATATTAGAAAAGCTCTAAAAACACTGAAAATTGAAAAAAAATTATTTCCAAATTTCTAGTATTCTCAGAAGCCGGAACTCTTCGGTTTCTTATAGAAAGATAATACCAGCTTAATATGCCATAAAAATTGAGACCAGAACTCTCACTAGACTGTCAGCAGAGCATGGTTGAATATTAGAAAAGCTCTAAAAACACTGAAAATTGAAAAAATATTTATTTCTAAATTTCTAGTATTCTCAGAAGCCGGAACTCTTCGGTTTCTTATAGACAGATAATACTAGCTTAATGTGTCACAAAAATTGAGACCGGAACTCCCACTAAACTGTCAGCAGAGCATGGTTGAAAATTAGAAAAGTTGTAAAAACACTGAAAATTGAAAAATACTGAATTGATAAAATTTTGCTATTCTCAGAAGCCGGAACTCTTCGGTTTCTTATAGATAAATAATACCAGCTTAATCTGCCACAAAAATTGAGACCAGAACTCCCACTAAACTGTCAGCAGAGCATGGTAGAATATTAGAAAAGCTCTAAAAACACTGAAAATTGAAAAAAATTTATTTCCAAATTTCTAGTATTCTCAGAAGCCGGAACTCTTCGAGTTCTTATAGACAGATATAACCAGCTTAATGTGTCACAAAAATTAAGACCGGAACTCCCACTAAACTGTCAGCAGAGCATGGTTGAAAATTAGAAAAGTTGTAAAAACACTGAGAATTGAAAAAATATTTATTTCTAAATATTTAGTATTCTCAGAAGCCGGAACTCTTCGGTTTCTTATAGATAGATAATACCAGCTTAATGTCCTATAAGAATCGAGACCAGAACTCCCACAAAACTGTCAGCAGAGCATGGTTGAAAATTAGAAAAGTTGTAAAAACACTGAGAATTGAAAAAATATTTATTTCTAAATATTTAGTATTCTCAGAAGCCGGAACTCTTCGGTTTCTTATAGATAGATAATACCAGCTTAATAAGCTATAAAAATCGAGACCAGAACTCCCACAAAACTGTCAGCAGAGCATGGTTGAAAATTAGAAAAGTTGTAAAAACACTGAAAATTGAAAAATATTGATTTGATAAAATTTTGCTATTCTCAGCAGCCGGAACTCTTCGGTTTCTTATAGACAGATAATACTAGCTTAATGTGTCACAAAAATTGAGACCGGAACTCCCACTAAACTGTCAGCAGAGCATGGTTGAATATTAGAAAAGCTCTAAAAACACTGAAAATTGAAAAATATTGATTTGATAAAATTTTGCTATTCTCAGCAGCCGGAACTCTTCGGTTTCTTATAGACAGATAATACTAGCTTAATGTGCCACAAAAATTGAGACCGGAACTCCCACTAAACTGTCAGCAGAGCATGGTTGAATATTAGAAAAGTTGTAAAAACACTGAAAATTGAAAAATATTGATTTGATAAAATTTTGCTATTCTCAGCAGCCGAAACTCTTCGGTTTCTTATAGACAGATAATACTAGCTTAATGTGTCACAAAAATTGAGACCGGAACTCCCACTAAACTGTCAGCAGAGCATGGTTGAATATTAGAAAAGCTCTAAAAACACTGAAAATTGAAAAAAATTTATTTCCAAATTTCTAGTATTCTCAGAAGCCGGAACTCTTCGGTTTCTTATAGACAGATATAACCAGCTTAATGTGTCACAAAAATTAAGACCGGAACTCCCACTAAACTGTCAGCAGAGCATGGTTGAAAATTAGAAAAGTTGTAAAAACACTGAGAATTGAAAAAATATTTATTTCTAAATATTTAGTATTCTCAGAAGCCGGAACTCTTCGGTTTCTTATAGATAGATAATACCAGCTTAATGTCCTATAAGAATCGAGACCAGAACTCCCACAAAACTGTCAGCAGAGCATGGTTGAAAATTAGAAAAGTTGTAAAAACACTGAGAATTGAAAAAATATTTATTTCTAAATATTTAGTATTCTCAGAAGCCGGAACTCTTCGGTTTCTTATAGATAGATAATACCAGCTTAATGTGCTATAAGAATCGAGACCAGAACTCCCACAAAACTGTCAGCAGAGCATGGTTGAAAATTAGAAAAGTTGTAAAAACACTGAGAATTGAAAAAATATTTATTTCTAAATATTTAGTATTCTCAGAAGCCGGAACTCTTCGGTTTCTTATAGATAGATAATACCAGCTTAATGTGCTATAAGAATCGAGACCAGAACTCCCACAAAACTGTCAGCAGAGCATGGTTGAAAATTAGAAAAGTTGTAAAAACACTGAAAATTGAAAAATATTGATTTGATAAAATTTTGCTATTCTCAGTAGCCGGAACTCTTCGGTTTCTTATAGAAAGATAATACCAACTTAATGTGCCATAAAAATTGAGACCAGAACTCTCACTAGACTGTCAGCAGAGCATGGTTGAATATTAGAAAAGCTCTAAAACACTGAAAATTGAAAAAATATTTATTTCTAAATTTCTAGTATTCTCAGAAGCCGGAACTCTTCGGTTTCTTATAGAAAGATAATACCAGCTTAATATGCCATAAAAATTGAGACCAGAACTCTCACTAGACTGTCAGCAGAGCATGGTTGAATATTAGAAAAGCTCTAAAAACACTGAAAATTGAAAAAATATTTATTTCTAAATTTCTAGTATTCTCAGAAGCCGGAACTCTTCGGTTTCTTATAGAAAGATAATACCAGCTTAATATGTCATAAAAATTGAGACCAGAACTCTCACTAGACTGTCAGCAGAGCATGGTTGAATATTAGAAAAGCTCTAAAAACACTGAAAATTGAAAAAATATTTATTTCTAAATTTCTAGTATTCTCAGCAGCCGGAACTCTTCGGTTTCTTATAGACAGATAATACTAGCTTAATGTGTCACAAAAATTGAGACCATAAATCACTAAACTGTCAGCAGAGCATGGTTGAATATTAGAAAAGCTCTAAAAACACTGAAAATTGAAAAAAATTTATTTCCAAATTTCTAGTATTCTCAGAAGCCGGAACTCTTCGGTTTCTTATAGACAGATAATACCAGCTTAATGTGTCACAAAAATTAAGACCGGAACTACCACTAAACTGTCAGCAGAGCATGGTTGAAAATTAGAAAAGTTGTAAAAACACTGAGAATTGAAAAAATATTTATTTCTAAATATTTAGTATTCTCAGAAGCCGGAACTCTTCGGTTTCTTATAGACAGATAATATCGGCTTAATGTGTCATAAAAATCGAGACCAGAACTCCCACAAAACTGTCAGCAGAGCATGGTTGAATATTAGAAAAGCTCTAAAAACACTGAAAATTGAAAAATATTGATTTAATAAAATTTTGCTATTCTCAGTAGCCGGAACTCTTCGGTTTCTAATAGACAGATAATACTAGCTTAATGTGTCATAAAAATTGAGACCGGAACTCTCATTAAACTGTCAGCAGAGCATGGTTGAAAATTACAAAAGTTGTAAAAACACTTAAAATTGAAAAATATTTATTTCTAAATATTTAGTACTCTCAGAAGCCGGAACTCTTCAGTTTCTTATAGAAAGATAATACCAGCTTAATGTGCCATAAAAATTGAGACCAGAACTCTCACTAGACTGTCAGCAGAGCATGGTTGAAAATTAGAAAAGTTGTAAAAACACTGAAAAATGAAAAATATTGATTTGATAAAATTTTGCTATTCTTAGTAGCCGGAACTCTTCGGTTTCTTATAGACAGATAATACTAGCTTAATGTGTCACAAAAATTGAGACCGGAACTCCCACTAAATAGCAAAATTTTATCAAATCAATATTTTTCAATTTTCAGTGTTTTTAGAGCTTTTCTAATATTCAACCATGCTCTGCTGACAGTCTAGTGAGAGTTCTGGTCTCAATTTTTATGACATATTAAGCTGGTATTATCTTTCTATAAGAAACCGAAGAGTTCCGGCTTCTGAGAATACTAGAAATTTAGAAATAAATATTTTTTCAATTTTCAGTGTTTTTAGAGCTTTTCTAATATTCAACCATGCTCTGCTGACAGTCTAGTGAGAGTTCTGGTCTCAATTTTTATGGCATATTAAGCTGGTATTATCTTTCTATAAGAAACCGAAGAGTTCCGGCTTCTGAGAATACTAGAAATTTAGAAATAAATATTTTTTCAATTTTCAGTGTTTTAGAGCTTTTCTAATATTCAACCATGCTCTGCTGACAGTCTAGTGAGAGTTCTGGTCTCAATTTTTATGGCACATTAAGTTGGTATTATCTTTCTATAAGAAACCGAAGAGTTCCGGCTACTGAGAATAGCAAAATTTTATCAAATCAATATTTTTCAATTTTCAGTGTTTTTACAACTTTTCTAATTTTCAACCATGCTCTGCTGACAGTTTTGTGGGAGTTCTGGTCTCGATTCTTATAGCACATTAAGCTGGTATTATCTATCTATAAGAAACCGAAGAGTTCCGGCTTCTGAGAATACTAAATATTTAGAAATAAATATTTTTTCAATTCTCAGTGTTTTTACAACTTTTCTAATTTTCAACCATGCTCTGCTGACAGTTTTGTGGGAGTTCTGGTCTCGATTCTTATAGCACATTAAGCTGGTATTATCTATCTATAAGAAACCGAAGAGTTCCGGCTTCTGAGAATACTAAATATTTAGAAATAAATATTTTTTCAATTCTCAGTGTTTTTACAACTTTTCTAATTTTCAACCATGCTCTGCTGACAGTTTAGTGGGAGTTCCGGTCTTAATTTTTGTGACACATTAAGCTGGTTATATCTGTCTATAAGAAACCGAAGAGTTCCGGCTTCTGAGAATACTAGAAATTTGGAAATAAATATTTTTTCAATTTTCAGTGTTTTTAGAGCTTTTCTAATATTCAACCATGCTCTGCTGACAGTTTTGTGGGAGTTCTGGTCTCGATTCTTATAGCACATTAAGCTGGTATTATCTATCTATAAGAAACCGAAGAGTTCCGGCTTCTGAGAATACTAAATATTTAGAAATAAATATTTTTTCAATTCTCAGTGTTTTTACAACTTTTCTAATTTTCAACCATGCTCTGCTGACAGTTTAGTGGGAGTTATGGTCTTAATTTTTGTGACACATTAAGCTGGTTATATCTGTCTATAAGAAACCGAAGAGTTCCGGCTTCTGAGAATACTAGAAATTTGGAAATAAATATTTTTTCAATTTTCAGTGTTTTTAGAGCTTTTCTAATATTCAACCATGCTCTGCTGACAGTTTAGTGGGAGTTCCGGTCTCAATTTTTGTGACACATTAAGCTAGTATTATCTGTCTATAAGAAACCGAAGAGTTCCGGCTGCTGAGAATAGCAAAATTTTATCAAATCAATATTTTTCAATTTTCAGTGTTTTTACAACTTTTCTAATTTTCAACCATGCTCTGCTGACAGTTTTGTGGGAGTTCTGGTCTCGATTTTTATAGCTTATTAAGCTGGTATTATCTATCTATAAGAAACCGAAGAGTTCCGGCTTCTGAGAATACTAAATATTTAGAAATAAATATTTTTTCAATTCTCAGTGTTTTTACAACTTTTCTAATTTTCAACCATGCTCTGCTGACAGTTTTGTGGGAGTTCTGGTCTCGATTCTTATAGGACATTAAGCTGGTATTATCTATCTATAAGAAACCGAAGAGTTCCGGCTTCTGAGAATACTAAATATTTAGAAATAAATATTTTTTCAATTCTCAGTGTTTTTACAACTTTTCTAATTTTCAACCATGCTCTGCTGACAGTTTTGTGGGAGTTCTGGTCTCGATTCTTATAGGACATTAAGCTGGTATTATCTATCTATAAGAAACCGAAGAGTTCCGGCTTCTGAGAATACTAAATATTTAGAAATAAATATTTTTTCAATTCTCAGTGTTTTTACAACTTTTCTAATTTTCAACCATGCTCTGCTGACAGTTTAGTGGGAGTTCCGGTCTTAATTTTTGTGACACATTAAGCTGGTTATATCTGTCTATAAGAACTCGAAGAGTTCCGGCTTCTGAGAATACTAGAAATTTGGAAATAAATTTTTTTCAATTTTCAGTGTTTTTAGAGCTTTTCTAATATTCTACCATGCTCTGCTGACAGTTTAGTGGGAGTTCTGGTCTCAATTTTTGTGGCAGATTAAGCTGGTATTATTTATCTATAAGAAACCGAAGAGTTCCGGCTTCTGAGAATAGCAAAATTTTATCAATTCAGTATTTTTCAATTTTCAGTGTTTTTACAACTTTTCTAATTTTCAACCATGCTCTGCTGACAGTTTAGTGGGAGTTCCGGTCTCAATTTTTGTGACACATTAAGCTAGTATTATCTGTCTATAAGAAACCGAAGAGTTCCGGCTTCTGAGAATACTAGAAATTTAGAAATAAATATTTTTTCAATTTTCAGTGTTTTTAGAGCTTTTCTAATATTCAACCATGCTCTGCTGACAGTCTAGTGAGAGTTCTGGTCTCAATTTTTATGGCATATTAAGCTGGTATTATCTTTCTATAAGAAACCGAAGAGTTCCGGCTTCTGAGAATACTAGAAATTTGGAAATTATTTTTTTTTCAATTTTCAGTGTTTTTAGAGCTTTTCTAATATTTAACCATGCTCTGCTGACAGTTTAGTGGGAGTTCCGGTCTCAATTTTTGTGACACATTAAGCTAGTATTATCTGTTTATAAGAAACCGAAGAGTTCCGGCTACTGAGAATAGCAAAATTTTATCAAATCAATATTTTTCAATTTTCAGTGTTTTTACAACTTTTCTAATTTTCAACCATGCTCTGCTGACAGTTTTGTGGGAGTTCTGGTCTCGATTCTTATAGGACATTAAGCTGGTATTATCTATCTATAAGAAACCGAAGAGTTCCGGCTTCTGAGAATACTAAATATTTAGAAATAAATATTTTTTCAATTCTCAGTGTTTTTACAACTTTTCTAATTTTCAACCATGCTCTGCTGACAGTTTAGTGGGAGTTCCGGTCTTAATTTTTGTGACACATTAAGCTGGTTATATCTGTCTATAAGAAACCGAAGAGTTCCGGCTTCTGAGAATACTAGAAATTTGGAAATAAATATTTTTTCAATTTTCAGTGTTTTTAGAGCTTTTCTAATATTCAACCATGCTCTGCTGACAGTTTAGTGGGAGTTCCGGTCTCAATTTTTGTGGCAGATTAAGCTGGTATTATTTATCTATAAGAAACCGAAGAGTTCCGGCTTCTGAGAATAGCAAAATTTTATCAATTCAGTATTTTTCAATTTTCAGTGTTTTTACAACTTTTCTAATTTTCAACCATGCTCTGCTGACAGTCTAGTGAGAGTTCTGGTCTCAATTTTTATGACACATTAAACTAGTATTATCTGTCTATAAGAAACCGAAGAGTTCCGGCTGCTGAGAATAGCAAAATTTTATCAAATCAATATTTTTCAATTTTCAGTGTTTTTAGAGCTTTTCTAATATTCAACCATGCTCTGCTGACAGTTTTCTGGGAGTTCTGGTCTCTATTTTTATGACACATTAAGCTAGTATTATCTATCTATAAAAAACCATAGAGTTCCGGTTACTGAGATAAGCAAACTTTTATCAAATCAGTATTTTTCAATTTTCAGTGTTTTTACAACTTTTCTTATATTCAACCATGCTCTGCTGACAGTTTTGTGGAAGTTCTGGTCCCAATTTTTATGACACATTAAGATGGTATTATCTATCTATAAGAAACCGAAGAGTTCCGGCTTCTGAGAATACTAAATATTTAGAAATAAATATTTTTTCAATTCTCAGTGTTTTTACAACTTTTCTAATTTTCAACCATGCTCTGCTGACAGTTTTGTGGGAGTTCTGGTCTCGATTCTTATAGGACATTAAGCTGGTATTATCTATCTATAAGAAACCGAAGAGTTCCGGCTTCTGAGAATACTAAATATTTAGAAATAAATATTTTTTCAATTCTCAGTGTTTTTACAACTTTTCTAATTTTCAACCATGCTCTGCTGACAGTTTAGTGGGAGTTCCGGTCTTAATTTTTGTGACACATTAAGCTGGTTATATCTGTCTATAAGAAACCGAAGAGTTCCGGCTTCTGAGAATACTAGAAATTTGGAAATAAATATTTTTTCAATTTTCAGTGTTTTTAGAGCTTTTCTAATATTCAACCATGCTCTGCTGACAGTTTAGTGGGAGTTCCGGTCTCAATTTTTGTGACACATTAAGCTAGTATTATCTGTCTATAAGAAACCGAAGAGTTTCGGCTGCTGAGAATAGCAAAATTTTATCAAATCAATATTTTTCAATTTTCAGTGTTTTTACAACTTTTCTAATATTCAACCATGCTCTGCTGACAGTTTAGTGGGAGTTCCGGTCTCAATTTTTGTGGCACATTAAGCTAGTATTATCTGTCTATAAGAAACCGAAGAGTTCCGGCTGCTGAGAATAGCAAAATTTTATCAAATCAATATTTTTCAATTTTCAGTGTTTTTAGAGCTTTTCTAATATTCAACCATGCTCTGCTGACAGTTTAGTGGGAGTTCCGGTCTCAATTTTTGTGACACATTAAGCTAGTATTATCTGTCTATAAGAAACCGAAGAGTTCCGGCTGCTGAGAATAGCAAAATTTTATCAAATCAATATTTTTCAATTTTCAGTGTTTTTAGAGCTTTTCTAATATTCAACCATGCTCTGCTGACAGTTTAGTGGGAGTTCCGGTCTCAATTTTTGTGACACATTAAGCTAGTATTATCTGTCTATAAGAAACCGAAGAGTTCCGGCTGCTGAGAATAGCAAAATTTTATCAAATCAATATTTTTCAATTTTCAGTGTTTTTACAACTTTTCTAATTTTCAACCATGCTCTGCTGACAGTCTAGTGAGAGTTCTGGTCTCAATTTTTATGACACATTAAACTAGTATTATCTGTCTATAAGAAACCGAAGAGTTCCGGCTGCTGAGAATAGCAAAATTTTATCAAATCAATATTTTTCAATTTTCAGTGTTTTTAGAGCTTTTCTAATATTCAACCATGCTCTGCTGACAGTTTTCTGGGAGTTCTGGTCTCTATTTTTATGACACATTAAGCTAGTATTATCTATCTATAAAAAACCATAGAGTTCCGGTTACTGAGATAAGCAAACTTTTATCAAATCAGTATTTTTCAATTTTCAGTGTTTTTACAACTTTTCTTATATTCAACCATGCTCTGCTGACAGTTTTGTGGAAGTTCTGGTCCCAATTTTTATGACACATTAAGATGGTATTATCTATCTATAAGAAACCGAAGAGTTCCGGCTTCTGAGAATACTAAATATTTAGAAATAAATATTTTTTCAATTCTCAGTGTTTTTACAACTTTTCTAATTTTCAACCATGCTCTGCTGACAGTTTTGTGGGAGTTCTGGTCTCGATTCTTATAGGACATTAAGCTGGTATTATCTATCTATAAGAAACCGAAGAGTTCCGGCTTCTGAGAATACTAAATATTTAGAAATAAATATTTTTTCAATTCTCAGTGTTTTTACAACTTTTCTAATTTTCAACCATGCTCTGCTGACAGTTTAGTGGGAGTTCCGGTCTTAATTTTTGTGACACATTAAGCTGGTTATATCTGTCTATAAGAAACCGAAGAGTTCCGGCTTCTGAGAATACTAGAAATTTGGAAATAAATTTTTTTCAATTTTCAGTGTTTTTAGAGCTTTTCTAATATTCAACCATGCTCTGCTGACAGTTTAGTGGGAGTTCCGGTCTCAATTTTTGTGACACATTAAGCTAGTATTATCTGTCTATAAGAAACCGAAGAGTTCCGGCTTCTGAGAATACTAGAAATTTAGAAATAAATATTTTTCAATTTTCAGTGTTTTTAGAGCTTTTCTAATATTCAACCATGCTCTGCTGACAGTCTAGTGAGAGTTCTGGTCTCAATTTTTATGGCATATTAAGCTGGTATTATCTTTCTATAAGAAACCGAAGAGTTCCGGCTTCTGAGAATACTAGAAATTTGGAAATAAATATTTTTTCAATTTTCAGTGTTTTTAGAGCTTTTCTAATATTCAACCATGCTCTGCTGACAGTTTTGTGGGAGTTTTGGTCTAGATTTTTATTACATGGTAAGCTGGTTTTATCTGTCTATAAGAAACCGAAGAGTTCCAGCTACTGAGAATAGCAAAATTTTATCAAATCAATATTTTTCAATTTTCAGTGTTTTTACAACTTTTCTAATTTTCAACCATGCTCTGCTGACAGTCTAGTGAGAGTTCTGGTCTCAATTTGTATGGCACATTAAGCTGGTTTTATCTTTCTATAAGAAACTGAAGAGTTCCGGCTTCTGAGAGTACTAAATATTTAGAAATAAATATTTTTCAATTTTAAGTGTTTTTACAACTTTTGTAATTTTCAACCATGCTCTGCTGACAGTTTAATGAGAGTTCCGGTCTCAATTTTTGTGACACATTAAGCTAGTATTATCTGTCTATTAGAAACCGAAGAGTTTCGGCTACTGAGAATAGCAAAATTTTATCAAATCAATATTTTTCAATTTTCAGTGTTTTTAGAGCTTTTCTAATTTTCAACCATGCTCTGCTGACAGTTTAGTGGGAGTTCCGGTCTTAATTTTTGTGACACATTAAGCTGGTTATATCTGTCTATAAGAAACCAAAGAGTTCCGGCTTCTGAGAATACTAGAAATTTGGAAATAAATATTTTTTCAATTTTCAGTGTTTTTAGAGCTTTTCTAATATTCAACCATGCTCTGCTGACAGTTTAGTGGGAGTTCCGGTCTCAATTTTTGTGACACATTAAGCTAGTATTATCTGTCTATAAGAAACCGTAGAGTTCCGGCTGCTGAGAATAGCAAAATTTTATCAAATCAATATTTTTCAATTTTCAGTGTTTTTACAACTTTTCTAATATTCAACCATGCTCTGCTGACAGTTTTGTGGGAGTTCCGGTCTCAATTTTTGTGGCACATTAAGCTAGTATTATCTGTCTATAAGAAACCGAAGAGTTCCGGCTGCTGAGAATAGCAAAATTTTATCAAATCAATATTTTTCAATTTTCAGTGTTTTTAGAGCTTTTCTAATATTCAACCATGCTCTGCTGACAGTTTAGTCGGAATTCCGGTCTCAATTTTTGTGACATATTAAGCTAGTATTATCTGTCTATAAGAAACCGAAGAGTTCCGGCTGCTGAGAATAGTAACATTTTATCAAATCAATATTTTTCAATTTTCAGTGTTTTTACAACTTTTCTAATTTTCAACCATGCTCTGCTGACAGTTTTGTGGGAGTTCTGGTCTCGATTCTTATAGCACATTAAGCTGGTATTATCTATCTATAAGAAACCGAAGAGTTCCGGCTTCTGAGAATACTAAATATTTAGAAATAAATATTTTTTCAATTCTCAGTGTTTTTACAACTTTTCTAATTTTCAACCATGCTCTGCTGACAGTTTAGTGGGAGTTCCGGTCTTAATTTTTGTGACACATTAAGCTGGTTATATCTGTCTATAAGAAACCGAAGAGTTCCGGCTTCTGAGAATACTAGAAATTTGGAAATAAATTTTTTTCAATTTTCAGTGTTTTTAGAGCTTTTCTAATATTCAACCATGCTCTGCTGACAGTTTAGTGGGAGTTCCGGTCTCAATTTTTGTGGCAGATTAAGCTGGTATTATTTATCTATAAGAAACCGAAGAGTTCCGGCTTCTGAGAATAGCAAAATTTTATCAATTCAGTATTTTTCAATTTTCAGTGTTTTTACAACTTTTCTAATTTTCAACCATGCTCTGCTGACAGTTTAGTGGGAGTTCCGGTCTCAATTTTTGTGACACATTAAGCTAGTATTATCTGTCTATAAGAAACCGAAGAGTTCCGGCTTCTGAGAATACTAGAAATTTAGAAATAAATATTTTTCAATTTTCAGTGTTTTTAGAGCTTTTCTAATATTCAACCATGCTCTGCTGACAGTCTAGTGAGAGTTCTGGTCTCAATTTTTATGGCATATTAAGCTGGTATTATCTTTCTATAAGAAACCGAAGAGTTCCGGCTTCTGAGAATACTAGAAATTTGGAAATAATTTTTTTTCAATTTTCAGTGTTTTTAGAGCTTTTCTAATATTTAACCATGCTCTGCTGACAGTTTAGTGGGAGTTCCGGTCTCAATTTTTGTGACACATTAAGCTTGTATTATCTGTCTATAAGAAACCGAAGAGTTCCGGCTACTGAGAATAGCAAAATTTTATCAAATCAATATTTTTCAATTTTCAGTGTTTTTACAACTTTTCTAATTTTCAACCATGCTCTGCTGACAGTTTTGTGGGAGTTCTGGTCTCGATTCTTATAGGACATTAAGCTGGTATTATCTATCTATAAGAAACCGAAGAGTTCCGGCTTCTGAGAATACTAAATATTTAGAAATAAATATTTTTTCAATTCTCAGTGTTTTTACAACTTTTCTAATTTTCAACCATGCTCTGCTGACAGTTTAGTGGGAGTTCCGGTCTTAATTTTTGTGACACATTAAGCTGGTTATATCTGTCTATAAGAAACCGAAGAGTTCCGGCTTCTGAGAATACTAGAAATTTGGAAATAAATATTTTTTCAATTTTCAGTGTTTTTAGAGCTTTTCTAATATTCAACCATGCTCTGCTGACAGTTTAGTGGGAGTTCCGGTCTCAATTTTTGTGGCAGATTAAGCTGGTATTATTTATCTATAAGAAACCGAAGAGTTCCGGCTTCTGAGAATAGCAAAATTTTATCAATTCAGTATTTTTCAATTTTCAGTGTTTTTACAACTTTTCTAATTTTCAACCATGCTCTGCTGACAGTTTAGTGGGAGTTCCGGTCTCAATTTTTGTGACACATTAAGCTAGTATTATCTGTCTATAAGAAACCGAAGAGTTCCGGCTTCTGAGAATACTAGAAATTTAGAAATAAATATTTTTCAATTTTCAGTGTTTTTAGAGCTTTTCTAATATTCAACCATGCTCTGCTGACAGTCTAGTGAGAGTTCTGGTCTCAATTTTTATGGCATATTAAGCTGGTATTATCTTTCTATAAGAAACCGAAGAGTTCCGGCTTCTGAGAATACTAGAAATTTGGAAATAATTTTTTTTCAATTTTCAGTGTTTTTAGAGCTTTTCTAATATTTAACCATGCTCTGCTGACAGTTTAGTGGGAGTTCCGGTCTCAATTTTTGTGACACATTAAGCTTGTATTATCTGTCTATAAGAAACCGAAGAGTTCCGGCTACTGAGAATAGCAAAATTTTATCAAATCAATATTTTTCAATTTTCAGTGTTTTTACAACTTTTCTAATTTTCAACCATGCTCTGCTGACAGTTTTGTGGGAGTTCTGGTCTCGATTCTTATAGGACATTAAGCTGGTATTATCTATCTATAAGAAACCGAAGAGTTCCGGCTTCTGAGAATACTAAATATTTAGAAATAAATATTTTTTCAATTCTCAGTGTTTTTACAACTTTTCTAATTTTCAACCATGCTCTGCTGACAGTTTAGTGGGAGTTCCGGTCTTAATTTTTGTGACACATTAAGCTGGTTATATCTGTCTATAAGAAACCGAAGAGTTCCGGCTTCTGAGAATACTAGAAATTTGGAAATAAATATTTTTTCAATTTTCAGTGTTTTTAGAGCTTTTCTAATATTCAACCATGCTCTGCTGACAGTTTAGTGGGAGTTCCGGTCTCAATTTTTGTGGCAGATTAAGCTGGTATTATTTATCTATAAGAAACCGAAGAGTTCCGGCTTCTGAGAATAGCAAAATTTTATCAATTCAGTATTTTTCAATTTTCAGTGTTTTTACAACTTTTCTAATTTTCAACCATGCTCTGCTGACAGTCTAGTGAGAGTTCTGGTCTCAATTTTTATGACACATTAAACTAGTATTATCTGTCTATAAGAAACCGAAGAGTTCCGGCTGCTGAGAATAGCAAAATTTTATCAAATCAATATTTTTCAATTTTCAGTGTTTTTAGAGCTTTTCTAATATTCAACCATGCTCTGCTGACAGTTTTCTGGGAGTTCTGGTCTCTATTTTTATGACACATTAAGCTAGTATTATCTATCTATAAAAAACCATAGAGTTCCGGTTACTGAGATAAGCAAACTTTTATCAAATCAGTATTTTTCAATTTTCAGTGTTTTTACAACTTTTCTTATATTCAACCATGCTCTGCTGACAGTTTTGTGGAAGTTCTGGTCCCAATTTTTATGACACATTAAGATGGTATTATCTATCTATAAGAAACCGAAGAGTTCCGGCTTCTGAGAATACTAAATATTTAGAAATAAATATTTTTTCAATTCTCAGTGTTTTTACAACTTTTCTAATTTTCAACCATGCTCTGCTGACAGTTTTGTGGGAGTTCTGGTCTCGATTCTTATAGGACATTAAGCTGGTATTATCTATCTATAAGAAACCGAAGAGTTCCGGCTTCTGAGAATACTAAATATTTAGAAATAAATATTTTTTCAATTCTCAGTGTTTTTACAACTTTTCTAATTTTCAACCATGCTCTGCTGACAGTTTAGTGGGAGTTCCGGTCTTAATTTTTGTGACACATTAAGCTGGTTATATCTGTCTATAAGAAACCGAAGAGTTCCGGCTTCTGAGAATACTAGAAATTTGGAAATAAATATTTTTTCAATTTTCAGTGTTTTTAGAGCTTTTCTAATATTCAACCATGCTCTGCTGACAGTTTAGTGGGAGTTCCGGTCTCAATTTTTGTGACACATTAAGCTAGTATTATCTGTCTATAAGAAACCGAAGAGTTCCGGCTTCTGAGAATACTAGAAATTTAGAAATAAATATTTTTCAATTTTCAGTGTTTTTAGAGCTTTTCTAATATTCAACCATGCTCTGCTGACAGTCTAGTGAGAGTTCTGGTCTCAATTTTTATGGCATATTAAGCTGGTATTATCTTTCTATAAGAAACCGAAGAGTTCCGGCTTCTGAGAATACTAGAAATTTGGAAATAAATTTTTTTCAATTTTCAGTGTTTTTAGAGCTTTTCTAATATTCAACCATGCTCTGCTGACAGTTTTGTGGGAGTTTTGGTCTAGATTTTTATTACATGGTAAGCTGGTTTTATCTGTCTATAAGAAAGCGAAGAGTTCTTGCTTCTATGGTTACCAAAATTTTATCAAATCAATATTTTCTTATTTTCAGTCTTAGTACAACTTTTCTAATTTTTAACCATGCTCTGCTGACACTGTCGTGGGAGTTCTGGTTTCAACTATAACTGTAAATCGTAAAGATCCTATCCATCTACAAGAAAAAGAAGAGTTCTTATTTACCATGGTTATACTATTAGCTGTAGCGTCGCAGAACACTAAGAAATAATCACATCAATATTTTCTTATTTCGAGCCTTTTCTAGACTTTTCTTATTTTCAAACGTGCTCTGCTGTCAGTGAGCATGAGTTCCAGTTTTCCATTTTGCTTAAGAAGAAAGTTCTACTTTCTATCTAGTAAAAACCATTGAGTTGTGGCCTTTGAGAATCATTTAAATCGATTAAATGAAACAGATTTTTATAATATTTACGGTAAGCTATTATAATTTGTAATAACGATAAATTCAACTTTTTTAATATACAACGTCTTGTTTGCTATATGTATATATAATTCGGAGGTAGAACTATTATTAAATAGCATAAAAACTTGCAAACCGCAACTGATCTGATGGAAAAAGGAATTTGAAAAAATGATCTGCTAAATGCGTGAACTTGGCAGAGCATTTGGTTGAAAAAAATATATTTATTTTTTTCGCGAATTACGACAGAACTATTTCTGAAAAGTATCAGGAACTATAGAACTATGGTGCATGCGAATAGAACACACTTTTTTTCTTGATCTGCTGGCAAATGCTCTGCTAAGTTCACTGACATCAATGGGATACTTTTTATCCCGGAAGAATTTTCGGTTCCCGTGGTATTATAAAAAAAAAATTCTAGGGCGTATCCACTTGGAATTATGATTGGATGTTTGTTACTCAATCACGCATAAATGGCTAAACGGATTGTTATGAAATTCAGTACACAGATAGCTTATTATGTGAATTAACGCATAGGATACCTTTTATCCCGGAAAAATATTCCATTCCTCTGGAATTTTTTTTTAATAAATAAATAAACGCTACACACTCAACGGCCCCCATAAGGATAGTAATATCCTGTGTCGGGGGTCCGGAAACATTCACAATGACAAGGACAAATACACCCAGACCGCAAAATATGCTTGCATGGTCAATGCAAACATATTATGCTCCGAGCCGGAATCGAACCCGCAACCTGTGGCGTTTAAGGCAGGTTCGCTACCGCTGCGCCACAACGTCGTCAAAAAATATCAGGATTATTCATTGGATATTAATAGATATTTGTCTTATGGGACATTATTTACTTATAAATGGTTTATTTCTCTCTGGAGCCAATTCTAAGGTCATCGTGGATGAAGTCTCTGGCAGATGTTAGTACATTCGAGTGACTATAATACTGAAGTACGTTTAAAATAAACTAAATGCTGGAAATTCTGACAAGCCTCGTAAGATCTCAGCCGTAATTACGTTTAATGTAATGCAGAGCAATTAACATATAACGCAAGCCAACTCGCTGCACGTGCTTGTTCTGTAAACTAAGCAAAATCACCGGCTTTGATTACGTGAATAATGGAGTCTGTATTTTCAGAATTAACATTCTAAACTTAGTATATAATTGTATTAAGAATTATTTTATAATTTGTTATTGTATGAGTTCCGAAGCCAAATAGCAGAAACGAAACCTTTATTATTTCGTCATTTCCGTTCATGTATTACAGTTTTTTACTTGGAGAAAGAGAATTTAGTAAATAAGTGTATTTTGTGAACGGCAAAACAATTTTGTAGTATAAAGTCCGTACGTGTAACTGATGATTGAAAAAAATTTCAACAGATGGCAACGTGTAGTCCACCACACACTTTACTGATACAACTATTGTTATTTTCTTTTGTTAAGCATTTTGATAGAAGTGATTGGAAGTGTCTTTCCTACATGGAGAGATTCTTTTTTTCATTTTTGCTTTTATTTATCGTTGTGTGATATAATTATAATATCGCTGCAGTATCATCACCGTGTGATATTTGACACTGCGGCGGTACCTTGGCCGGCCTCTTGCAAAAAAGTGCGACTAATTGCACTGGCAAAATAATATGTGCTCTAAAAGAGATTATCTCAAAGCGCGCGAGGGGATTGTCACGTCCTAACGCCGGTAATTTAATAAAATACAGATTATTTACAATCGTAATGCCAATTTAAAAACATGGCTTCTGTGATATACTTAACACGTTCTCTGTACGCTGAACTACATATGGCTCAATTCAATCGTTTAGCTATTATGTCTTTTATCAGGATTTTTTTAAAGAATAGTTGGAGTCGGGATGTCAGAAGTGATTAACAGAAATACAGGTGTTTAAAATGCAACGAGAATACAATTTAATTTTTGTATATAAACGTGTATTACTGTTATTACTGTTAACCTGATCTACATTACAATAATTAATTCCCTTAGGAAAACTGAAGTTTCTAAGATGGTCATCAATAAAGATTCCTTACAAAGCGTGTCAGGACGGCAATGGCCGCCAGTTGGCACGGAATCTGCTCGACTAGCATTTCATATCGAATATTTTAAAACCGCAATTTGTGACGGAAGCTACAGCGATTATTTTGAGGTATTATTGTTCGTGATTGAATTTATTACAATTCCTATATCGAAGAAACACAGAAACAAGCACAACCACCCAGGTGAGTTTATATTTTATTTATATATGTATTTATACACTAGTTACGTATGCTACAGCCGCCGGATGCAAAAGAAACTCCATTTTACTTAAATTAAATTTTATTATTAAAAGAATACATTTTTAACCTAACTAGCCTAGTGATTCCCGGTCGAAGTGGGACCAAAGAATGCTTTCTCACAGCCCGCACCCGGCGGGTGTCGGTTCGTCCTATTGAGGCTTGCGACGCTGACACGGCGGTTCATATTTCTTATGTGGGAATAGGGACTTATGCACTCTAGACGATTTATGTAGAATTGGTATACATAACTCACATCTGTGTTGCCCAACAACGATCGTCAATGCTGGACGGTTATTACGCCAATATATTATTGATTGTAATCGTATTAAATGTTGCCCAAGTAAATAGTGATCAAAAAGAGGAAGGTTAGGGGAGGAAAATAAAAAGGGGGCTGATGAGGAAACTCCGAAGATCTAACCTCTTTTCCCTTTTTCCACCTATTACACATTTCCAGAGATAATTCACAACGATGCCTTTTGCACCTTAGCTATATAAATAGTCGCCCCCATAGCTTTTAATGATGTACCGCTGTGCTAGAACAGTAGAACGAGCATACGGCCCACCTGATGGTAAGTGGTTGCCGTAGCCTATGAGCGCTTGCAGCACTACTAGGTGCCACTCACGCGTTGCTAACATCGATATATTAGTTCTTAAATCTCCTCTGCCCAGTAATTTCACTAGCCTAGTGCCCTTCTAACCGGAACACAGTAATGCCTAAGCACTACTATTTGGCGGCAGAATATTTGATACTGCGGTGGTACCTACCTAGCCGGCCTCTTGCAACAAAAGACCTACCACTAGTGTGACTGATTGCACTGGTGGAATAATCTCTGCTGTGACAGAGGTTATCCCAACAGCGGGCGCTGGGGTCGTCACATCCCGACGCCTCCACAGGTGACAGGAGGCTAGTTAATTTTTCACCCTCAGCGGTTTCATCACGATTCAGCGGAGAATAGCAGCTAGAATTCTTACCACTGTTCCCTGTGGAGATGATTTGTACTATTATAAATATGTTGTGGTATTGGTTATAATTTCATTTTTTACTTCATGACGGTTTGGAATCAAACATACGGATGAACAGGGGGGAAGGGATGAGAAGGGAAAATAAGGGAATAGAGTGGGACTCCGGCGCTCACACTCATCGCCCGAAATGCAACAGTAACTACTGAAACCTTACGATCCTGGCGTTACTATCGTATATTACCGCTATTACCGCTACCATAAGTAAATTAACTAACGTAACTAATTAAAATAATAAAACGTAATATTACAGATAAAAAAATATGTTCCTTTAACACCCTCACACCTTATAGTACATTGCATGTTAGTAGCGGTGGCCATAATTCTAGGTAGATAAATGGATAATGTACGTATCGTGTTCCCGGTAACGTTTATGGTTGAAACTTTTATGTTTTACAAAAACGTTTAGGTGCATTTGAATATATTCTTTCGTTTCAAGGTTAGATTTAATGGTGTTGATTTATCGTGGAAATATTTATTTTGTTTTAGAAAAGTCTTGTTTAAATAATGTGAAGTAGCTTAAAAGTAACACTCTCATGCAATCGACACTGAGCATTGATGAATCAAATACGTAGTTTGTTTTGAAACTTAAAAAAGCATGAGGTTCTATGTTGTACTGTGTATTTTATAGTGTCATTGGTATCTCCGTCAATTTTGAACCGATTTTAGAAACTATTTTTATTTGAAATAGTACACATAAATTTTATAGGCATTGCGTTTTGGACATTTTTTTAGGTAACTTGGTCAGTTGCTCCGGAGCA
This sequence comes from Hestina assimilis, assembly GCA_023373885.1. Lineage (NCBI taxonomy): Eukaryota > Metazoa > Arthropoda > Insecta > Lepidoptera > Nymphalidae > Hestina > Hestina assimilis. The sequence goes on along the minus strand of CM041746.1, from coordinate 13,529,024 downwards.
CTATTTGTGTATATGGAATTTCTGATGATGGTTACAAGTACCATCGTCAGTAAGCATTAATAATAAATATTTTACGGGCTGCGATACAATTAGCTACTTTAATATGGTTGCCTTACTATAAGTAACTTAAAAGTAAAAAATAAAGCATTATAAAAATTACTACCCTCAAAGAAAATCGGCGTAAAGTAACAGCATCAATGAAAGGTACTGTTGCGTTTCGTGCGATGAGAGAGCGCCTGAGGCCCAATCTCCCTCTCATCCCCTCTGTATCCTTCCTTTTTTCCTTCTCATCCCTCCGATTAAAAGCTGATTAGAATCGAGGATATTATCCCTAGTATTACGTTAAGCGTATCAATAGTGTAAGAACTTTACAGGATATACAATGATCTAATCCTGATACAACCGACTAATGCCCCGTGGTAATAAGCCCTGTAGGGTTTCTATTCGAGGTATAGTTAGTTCGATGCATCGTAAATAAAAATGTATATAAAATTTATTATAGCTATACCGTTGTTTGTATATTGTTTTATTTAGCTGATATATCATGAGTTGCCTACCGTCTGTATTTTCTAAGTAAATTTTAACTAATTTAGGTAATTTAAAGAGTAATTTCTTTATCTCTTCACTCTCTTCCATAGAACAAAATAAATAAATGAATAAATCAGCAAGTGACTGCAACATAAATCGATAAAAAGCTGTTGTAAACTGAAGAAATTAATTTTATGTTTTCAGATTCACCAATACCATATTTACCGGCGTCGGGATGTTAAGCTGAGCTAATTCCTCGGAAAGCAGCTATCATCGTCACGTGAACGTAACGACTGTAATTGTTCGCCATTAGCAAGGTAGAAGTTAGACGTTAATTATAAATGATTTACAGAGAACAACTGCTCGTTTCAAAACCCAGTAACTTTTAAGCGATCTCGCGTTTAGTAACTGTATTTTTACTGTTTCTCATCACGCGATGTTACCTCTTAATTTTAGTGAAATTTGAGAACCGCTCGCAATTTTAACTTTTGATGGGTACTTTTTGATTGAGTTGCTTTTCTACTGGAGGGTTGTTTAGTTGTTGTCATGTTGGTTTCTTATTTTTACTACTACTACAACTAACTTATATTTTTTTTTTTTTTCGTATGTGAATAATTTGGTAATAACGATTAAAACTTCTTTCGCTTTTATAAAGTGGAAAGAATGTATAGGTTTTGCACTTGATCACTTGTATCACTTGTAGTTTCCTCGCTCGTCGCTCAGATCTGAACGGCTCAGTAGACTCGCCAGCCCGTTTGTACGGCGCGAAACACGAGTTCGAGAAAGTTCCATCCACGGATTGTTATACGGTATTTTTCGAGAACACAGCAAGAGTAGAGAGCGATTTCGAACCTAATATCTCAAGCAATAAGGTTCTCAAGCAACAAGGGGCGTAACAGGATGCTTAAATGTTAAAAGCATTTTTACTTAACCTTATGAAAACTGGACTCTTCGGATCATCTCAATAATGTAATAATAAAAAGGTGCTCTCGTAAACATGTTTACCACATTTTCGGGTCAATAGGCTCATTCAATTTATTATCGATTTATTTTGTCGGTAAACACTTAGATACTTGTAAATTATCATGCTCTTCGAGTCGTATTAATGTGTCTTGAAATATTATGTGTTAACTGTGTTATATTTATTACAGAAAATAAAAAAGAGAATGTTTGGGTATCTGACGGTAAACGCTGACTATTATTTCATTATAGTCTGGAAAAATACACAAGGATAAATATAATACAAGCATGTATAGTCTATACCAGGCGTCAGGATATGACGACCCCATCGCCCATTGTTGGGATAACCTCTGTCACAGCAGAGATTATGCAATCAGTCACACTGGTGGTAGGTCTTTTGTTGCAAGAGGCCGGCTAGGTATGTACCATCGCAGTTTCAAATGTTCTACCGCAAAGCAGTAGTGTCTTTGGCATTGCGGTGTGTCGATTTGAAAGGCACTGTACGCTAATGAAATTTCTGGGCAAAGGAGACTTAAAAACTAATATCTCGAGGTTGGCAACGAATGAGTGGCACCTAGTAATGGTTTTGCAAGCACACATAGGCTACATCAACTGCTTAACATTATGCTTGCTTGCCGACTTAGTAACATATTAATATAAGTCGGAGAACCCCCCGCGCGGACGTTGCCGCGAGCAGACGTGTTCTTGTATCCTCCGTACATTTTATTTCATAAAAGTGGTTTGAAACTATGTGGAACAGTTAACAAACATATCGATCACAAGATTAACACATGAACTATCAATATTACATATAAATAAACAGTGCAGTGCAGTTAACAAGTTTTTAACAAATATTAAAGTGAACTTTCATTGTTTAAGTGTTGCTTCGATGTGTCGCATGACCTTTAACAACTATTGTAGGTCAACGACATCCGTCTATAAACATTAACAATATATGAGATATTTCACTAATAAACTTAAAGCTCCGGTGGTCCTGCGGTGTACTTGTATAACGCTCACTCTGCTAGTCGAACGATCGATCCCCAGCAAATCAAAGTGCTTCGATCTGATTAAACTTTTTCTTTCTTTTTACATATCAATTTCATTTTTATTATTTTTTTAATATAAAAATTAATAAATAGGTGAATAAAAATAAATAAAAAATTATAAATAATCCGATATGCTCCGAACACCACCAAGCAGCTCTCCAACTAAACAACCCTCCCGTTCGGAGTCCGATTTACAACAATTATGTATTGAACAAGGTCTTACGCCGGACTTTACTGCAACAAATAGTACACAGCGCTCGAAGCGGCGCCGGCGTTCAGGTGAATATACAGACTCCATAACCGAATTAAGAAACGATCTGATGATCATGATTAAAGAATTTGTAAGCTCTCAAAATACGCGACTAGACAAATTAGAAACTCATATACTAGATATAAAAACGCAATATACAAAAATAGAAGAATCAAATCGAGACATCGAGAAATCTGTTACCATTCTTTCTGATCAATTAACCACCATAGAAGACAAAATTATGAGTCTCGAAACTGAACGTAATAAAATAGACGTTAAAATGCGCTCACTTGAAGAGAAAATAGACTTCCTAGATCGAAATCTCATTAAAACCTGCGTCGAAATGCGTAATGTTCCTAAAATACGTCAAGAAAATAAAATTACGTTATACGGTTATCTACAGCAACTATCAAAACAAACAGGAATAGAGATTCAATCATCCGACATTCGAGACATATCGAGGTTACCATCTAAAAGAGAGAGCAAGGTGTCGAATATCAGCATCGAGTTTACAAATACTCTTCTTAAAAATAAGTTCCTGACTTCTGTAAAACAATTTAACAATAAAAATACGGGAAATAAAATAAATTCGACTCACCTGGGCATTGATGTACCCTGTATGCCTGTTTACATCGCAGAACAGGTAACTCCATATACCAGAAAACTTTTTTACGCTGCAAGAAACTTCGCCAAGGCAAACGATTATACCTTCTGCTGGACATCAAATGGACGTGTCTTGGTCAAGAAGAATTCTGATACTCAATATATTGTCATAAAAAATGAACAGCAATTAAAGCAACTTCCGCTTAAAAATATGAATATATGACTAGATTACTATTACTTTAATATGTCCACAAGTTTAGTTATCTCGCTTAACTTATGCCTGCTCTTAGTATTAATTTATAAACATATTGTATATTTAAACTCATTTATACTAACACATACACAACATTATCTATTCTTTTATATACACTACATACCTACACAAAACAAACACTGCCAACTTGCCTACCTCATTCTAACACTACAAATATATAATCCAGTCACCTATTATCCTAAGCATTTGCTTCAGCTATGTAGAATTTACTTCCCTTACTTTTATTTAAAAAAAAAAAAAATGGCTAACAATAACAATCTATTAGACAATCTTGATAAAATAACTGTATCAGAGTCTTATTGTTGTAGTCCAGAACAGGTGCAATTATTTATTAAGAACCCGCAGCATTATTTAAAAATCCTCAATCAGAATATAAGATCAATAAATTGTAATATTTTAAGTTTGCAAGCAGTACTTCAAAGAATTTCCATAGATTGTGATGTTATTGTTTTAACGGAGTGTTGGTTACCGTGTCTTAGTAATACTAACATACCTTTTTTGACGGGTTATTTAGCACACTGTACCAAAAGTAATTTAAATCAGAGTGATGGTGTCGTTGTTTATATCAAAGATGATCTAAATGCCACATGTACGGAGCTAGATTTAAAAGGCTGCGCTACTGGAATGGTGGTTAATATTGGTGTAGATATTGCTATTCTTTGCATTTACCGATCGCCCTCGATTGATAATATAGACCCTTTTATCTCTACGTTAAATGACATACTACCCACTTTCGCTAAGATAAATTCTGTCGTATTAACTGGTGACATAAATTTGGATATAAAACCACATACCTTAGACGCACGCTCTCATAACTACTTAAATACTTTAGCCTTTCATGGCTTCTTACCAGCCCATACCATCCCCACCAGAAGTTCCAACTGTCTTGATCATTTCATTTTAAAAACTAAAATCCCAGCTATTTCTCTGGTTCTCGACACCACAGTTACTGACCATTTTTCTTCTCTTCTGTGTATCTTTACTAAACCAACCAAATTAAAAATAACCTCTAATATCACAAAAACAGATTTAGTTAAACTTGAAAAATTAATTAAAGAAATTGATTTTACTTTCATTTATTCTATAAAGGACCCTAATATTGCTGCCGACGCTCTGGTGAATCTACTAAATAGCGCTGTCTCTAATAGCACGAAGGTTTTTAAATTACCTGCTAGGAAAAAAATCATAAAACCCTGGATTACACCTGGGCTGTTGCGTTGTATACGACACAGGGATTCACTGCATAAAAAGTAAAAAGTCGCCCAACAATAATATTCTCGAAATTAGTTATAAAAGATACAGAAACTTTTGCAATAAAATTTTAAAAAAAGTTAAAAGGCAATACGATACCCAAGAACTTACAAAAGCTGGAAACAATTCCAAGGTTCTCTGGGATACGATAAAAAAGATCACAAACATATCAAAATCACAACATTCACCAAATCACCTACTATCACACGCCAAATCGCCCTCTCAGTCCTGTAATGACATAAACAAGTTTTTTGTTGAACTACCAAAAAAATTGGCTGATAAAATCACCTATAATAACCCATTGTCTCAACCTACCTACTTACGATATACCGGTCCATCAAACACCTTTGTTTTAAACGAAACGGACCCAAAGGAGATTATAGCTGTAATCAACTCTTTAAGAACGAATGCAGCGACAGGATGGGATGGAATATCATCAGCTACTTTAAAAAAATATTCTTCTCTGCTTGCACCTGTATTGTGTTATATATTTAACTTGTGTTTTCAGACTGCTATTTTTCCGACAGCTTTCAAAAAGGCGATTATTCATCCAATTTTTAAGGGAGGCGATGCAAAGTCTTTTAATAATTATCGCCCCATAGCAGTTCTTTCCTCTTTATCGAAGGTTCTCGAACGATTAATTAACAATAGATTAATAGATTTCTTTGAACGGTTTAATTTAATATCGCCACATCAATTCGGCTTTAGAAAAAATACAAGTACAGCTAATGCAGTTCAAAACCTCATGGACTTTATCGTAAACAAATTAAATAAAAACAATAAGGTGCTCACCATATTCCTAGACCTTGCTAAGGCTTTCGACACCATTCCTACTTCAAAACTTCTAAATAAACTAGATAAGTTAGGTGTTAGAGGTTTACAATTAAATCTATTCCAAAGCTACTTGACAAATCGTACACAAATGGTTAAACTGGGAGATCACGTTAGCAGTGAAATTCAAATCACCTATGGTGTACCACAGGGCAGTATACTTGGACCAACTTTATTTTTGGCATACATAAATGACCTATGCAACTTAACCATCCCTAATTCAAATATAGTATCTTTTGCTGATGACACCGCTCTAACTTTTTATGCAAGCTCGTGGACTGAACTTCAGATTATTGCTCAAAACGGTCTAAATTGTACAAACGATTGGTTTCTTTCACATACTCTCACATTAAATACATCAAAAACAAAATTTATAACTTTCTCTATTTCACCAAAATCGCAACCTCAAATTCCTATCATAATAAAAGCTCACTCCTGCTACGCACGTTCACAACAATTTGTAACAACATGTCAATGTCCTCTCATAACTTCCGTTGATAATATACGATATTTAGGCATATATATAGACAACACGCTAAACTTTAAAACGCATATTAATATTCTTACAACTAGAGTCAGAAAACTTATCTTTATTTTCAAAAACCTACGACACGTTGCCAACTACTCTGTAATACGTAGAGTCTATCATGCCTTGTGTCAAGCAATTATTACTTACTGCATTGCATGTTGGGGTGGCGTTACAACATCTGCAATAAAGCCGCTAGAAATAGCCCACAGAACAATACTAAAAGTAGCCACATTTAAGCCTACTATATACCCAACAACAGAACTTTATAAAGCCTGGAATGTTCTCAACGTCAGACAGCACTATATCTTACAGACTATTCTTATGCAACACAGAAAGACCCCTTTTACGCCAATTTGTAAACGACGAAAAGACAAGATATGTACTATTCCACAGTCGAACTACGCCTTCACAAAAAGATTCAATTATTTTCTCGGTCCATATTTATACAATAAACTAAATAAAAAACTACCCATCTATTCCTTACCATACGCAAAATGCAAAATAGCTGTCCGCTCCTTTCTTGTTTCTCTAACTTATGATGAAACCGAAGAACTCCTTAAACTGTGAGCACAAATAGGTTACTTTGTAGTGTTCTCACAAAATATATTTAACACACCCACACACACATTTACACACGTACATACACAAACATACACTCATTTACACGAACACACAAATACATACATACCCTAAAATTTGTTAATATCATGCAGACTGTTTTACCTCTTAACCTTCTTAATAATTATTGTGTATAGAGTCTTTTGAAGAATATTATGTAAAAATAATGTAATTAATGGAAAAGTCGTGGCATATTATTAAAAATTTAAATTTGTTTAATTCTAGGGAGGCAAAAAACTTCTCCTAAATACAGGTAGCTGAGCTACCTAGCTAGGAGAAAACATATAAATTTATTAAAATACCAAGCACTCAAACCACACCTAGACAGTAAATATTTCGTTACCTTCCACTACGATCTTTGTTTTTATATACAATTATTAAATGTATTACTGTTATTGTTACTGAAATTTATCGATCTTCCTCTTATTTTTTACGTAAATGATGTCTGAGATTGTAACGATACCAAATTTTATTTAATTTGTAAATAGGTTAAGTTTGAAAAGTTGTTTTTGTAATAAAAATAAATTATTATTATTATTATTATTAACATCCACTTTATTTATGCAAGAGGGGGCAAACAGGCGGGAACATTTGCAACATCAGAGGCCTAGCAGCGGCGTTGCTGAACTTTAAGGTAATAAGGAAGATCGCCGGTGGAAGTTGGTTCGGCAAAGTAGTTGTTCGAGGAACAAAATATCTTGTAAATAGCGTTATTGTTGATTTCCAGACATCGAATTGGAATTTCGAGTTTTATCGCGAGGTCCAATGATGAAATTCCACCGACTACTTCGAGGAATCGAAGCCGAGTTCGCTACCGCTGCGCCACAATATCTGAGGATATTCTTCGTGGTGTAAAACCTGAAGAAGGTTTCATATTATATATATTTCGAAGAATAAATAGGGAGATTCAATTTCAGCTTTAAAACAAGGATAGGGTAAATTAAAAATGTCAATGAACTAAATTGCGATGTCAATCAGACGGTAGCCGAGTCACAAGCGTGTAATCAATCTTCATAAGGAAGATTAGCCTTTAAGAAAAATAAAGCGCTTTTCGTGTCGCTTCTACAGCTATTGGAATAAAATATGATACAATGTATAAACATTATTTTTATCTTTTGACTATCACCACTACATAGTATAAAACAAAGTCGCTTTCTCTGTCCCTATGTATGCTTAAAGCTTTAAAACCACGCAATGGATTTTGATGCAGTTTATTTTAATAGATATAGTAATTGAAGAGGAAGGTTTATATGTATAACTATAATGTCATAGGCTATATATTTTATACCCGTGCGAAGCCGAAGCGAGCCGCTAGTAATTTAATAAAACATTATTTTTTTTTTATGGTAAGCCGTCTACTTATTTATATATTTATTGAGTGCATATAATGATTTAAAGCTACAGAAGGTATAGATATTCGTGAATCAGATTTATTGATTTTTAAGATATATTTTGGGTCCAAAATGAACTCGTACAAGAGTTGAAGCGCTTCTAAGCTCGTATAGTTACGAGCTGCGACGACTGTTGTAGCGTGTTGGTAACGAGTCTGCCTTAACTCTCGACGGTCTTAGGTTTGATTCCGCTCGGGACCGAAATTTGTATTGATGTTATAAATATCGGTCTCGATCTGGACGTTTGTCTTTATAGGCCTCCCCAGCGTGCCTTGTGAGTAACTGCTTCGCCCTTGGGGTTGCGAAGGTTAGATGGCAATCGCTTTGTATAAAAACGACTAACCTGTCAAATCCGGGTAAGACTAATAAACAGACCCTGGGTAAAATGAAAGACGCCTGAAACAAAAACGTCTAAAATTGTTACTAACACTTGCCATTACTGGTTCAAGGTCATACGCCCAAATAGGTCCGTGTAGGCACCGATTTTTTGAAGCGTGAAAGGAAGCACCTGGGTAAGGGCGTACGCCGAATCGACTCTAAGACTTCTGAAACCGCCCATTAATACTAGACTCCCAAAAGAGCTGTTCAGGTCGCCCGTATAGACCTCTGACTGGACTTGTCGACTGTCATCAAATTTATAACAGCCGGCACCGACTTTTTAAGTGCGCTCCAAAGCACGGAGACGATCAGTTGAAATACCACTATGCGATCACCTATCTAGTGACTGACCGCGCCTAAAGTTACTTTACCCACCGATTGTTTACCAATCAGTGAGCGCACCCGGCTGTGAGCTCAGTAAGTTTGACAAGTGTAACGCTTTTTCAAATTTGTTTGTATAATCACAAATTGTTTGTATGAATTCGTTTTTAAAATACAAAATTTTTAAGGGTTTAAAATGTCTAACACTTTAAAATTCTATTACAAAGAGTAAGCTTTATTCCAAATTAATGTTCGTGATATCAATCGTTTATATGAGTTGCACAGATGCCGCCATTATGAATCGCCTGCTTTGATAGACGAGATTTCTCAACTTCAGTACAATGTAATTCAGTACGAAACTTATTTTAAACATCGTAGGGCTTTAATTAATGAAATGTATCTCTTTTATAAGGGGATGTGGAGGGTAAAACGTGATGAAATGTCCCTCCAACACAACGGGAGGATCCTTCTTTCCTGGCGAGTGATATTGTCTGGCGAGCCGATTTCAGGGGCCGTAGCCCAATGACTTACGTTGGGAAGTTGTATATATACATAGATTACGAGCGTAGGAAACTTTGATAGCGCGATTTAGGATTGTGACGATCATTGGTCGTCAATATCGTTGCGTAGTATGCCATGTAGCTTGATGCAAGATGTGACAATCTTGTCTTTCTGTCGCGTTACGTCGTGTTGCGTATAGATGTCTCTAAAGGGGTATTTCCTCGATATCCAACGGGGCGTTTGGATATCGAGGAGGAAATACCTACTACATACAACAAATATAAAAGGAATGATCAAGTCAAAAGATATATCAATAAATCGATAATCGATATTTTTATCTGTACTTGGTGATTCTTATCACCAACGCCAGGGTGGTTGCAGTTTCTTTGTAGGCCTTTAAGAAAAGCCTCTTTCATTTCTTATAGAATAAACGTAACTCGCAACAACTTTTTTTTTTTTTTTTTATTTACTTGGGGAAATGCATTTACGAACCCCTGCGCCGGGACAGATGGTAAAAGTGGCGCGGGGAGTGTGGGACTCGAGGCCATGTGCAATGTCCTTATAGGACCTGGCCCCCATACCCACTAAAACCCCAAGGTCCCATCTAGCGCCATAATGGGACGTCGCGGGATCACTGTAGCACTCAACCGCGACGCCCCGACGCTTGCCCCGAGGGGCCCTCCTGGGGCGGCAACATAGTGCCGCCATAGATACTTATAATTACATACAAATATTTATATACCAATATATATATCGCCGCGCGCGAACGCGCCAGGCCTTTCGGCCTCCGCCCTGGGCGGCAACATAGTGCCGCCATAAATACATAACATACATACTAATACATATATAAAGATAGAGATATAGCCACCCTGGTGCTTACGCGCCTAGGCCTTACGGCCTCCGCCTGGGCCGGCTTCTGGAAGTTTATTTTTCAATAAACTCACGAAGCCGGCAATACCCCAAATATATACATATATACACCAATAACCCCCTAGCGCTTTCGCGCTCAGGCCTTGCGGCCTCCGCCAGTGCCGACTTCCCGAGAAAACCCAGGAAGACGGCAAAACCCCAAAATATACAAATATACAATATACAAATATACAACTCCGAGGCCTTACGGCCCCCACCAGCCGACTTCCAGGGCAAGCCCAAGAAGTCGGTATACCTCCACTATATACATATGTACACCGCCCGCGTAAACGCGGGTGGGCCTTGCGGCCCCAACCGACCGACTCCCGAGTCCTTCCCCAAAGACTCGGAAAGCCGGCAACCCTGTTCGCTTCACCGGGTAGCCGACGGTGCCCCTCTAAGCACCGTCGACTATTACTCCCGGCTACTGAGCCCCCCGGCACGACAAGCCCAGGGTACCGCAGAGTGTTACCTCTGCGGTGGGGGGGGAACTCGCAACAACTAAATCAACACGAGTTAACCCGCAGGAATTGTTAGTTTTCTTCTATCATCAAGCGTTGATTAGAAAGCAATTTCTCTATGTCATTTTACTTGTATTTTGGCAAATCGAGATAATAGTAATTAACATGCCCAGGGAAGTAAACAATCGCTACCATTTAGTTGTTTAATTTATAAACATAAATATTAAATAACTATGGAGTATTCAAAGCATAATAGCTTAGATATAACTTATTCATGTACAATTTTCATAAGACTCTAAATCCTAGATAATCCCACGCACATATTGTGATCTGTATCTATGATAGCGGTAATCAAAATGATTTATTATTTATAGGTTAGGCGGCCCATACACCTTCAATATTACTCAAAATATTCTTTATTCAAATAGGCTTTTAAGCACTTTTGAATCGTCAAATATACAGTCTGTTATGTCCGCCTAAGTGAAGCTACCGCCGATTCAGAAGGTAGATTCTGCAGAGAAGAAACGGCAAGAAACTCTACAGTTACTCTTTAAAAAAAAATCACATTACATTTGTCAAATGTACAATTAAAATATATATCCCGCATGAAACTCAACGTATATTAATTCCATGCCACATTATCTGCAATATATTCATTAACGGAATAATAAGCTTTATTTAATAAACACCGTTTAATATAACATTTAAATTTCAAAAGTGGTAGATTCAAAATTGTCTGCGGAATTTTATTATAGAAGCGAATACCTTGCCCCAAAAAGGAATACTCACTTTGTGAAGCCGAAAACTTGGTGTAACAAGTTTATCTTTTCTTCTTGTATTAAAGCAGTGTCTGTCACTGTTTGTGTCAAACAAATCTATATTTTATGAATAAAAAGGATATTGCTAAGGATATACTGCGAAGCAACCGCCAGTATGCCTGCCTTATTAAACACATCCCGAAGAGAGCCTCTAGTTTGAAGATTATAAATCACCCGAATAGCTCTTTTTTGAAGAATAAATACCGTAAAATATAATTGCGCAATAAAATGTCATAGCTTGCTTAAACCTTAATTTGATTACTGGCTTCTTTAATGACACCTTTAATGCCATTTAGAAATACTATAAATAAGAAAAATATATTTCACTGCACATTTCACCACCTTTAACTTCATCCGTCGTAAAAAAAACCCTACAATATTATTGAAGGTATATGGGCCGCCTAAGGCCTGAGAATAATGTTATGACAGCTATACCAGCTAATAAAGGTTGGTAAGGTGTTATACCAGCTAATAAAGGTAATAGACTCCGAGTAAAATGACTGTGACATACGGACGGACACACGGACATGACGACGCAATTACGCAACCCTAATCAGGCATATCATAGTAAACTTGATACGACAAATGAAAGCTATAAATTTACTGTTGTTGAAGACATCACGACTTCTAGCTCCCTAGAGGAGTAAGTGATTTAAAAAATGTGAAAGTAATCAAATTCACAAAGAAAGACTCGGAAAGGCAAGGCAAAAAGAAATCTAAAATTGTTTAACTTATGCTCAAATTTTGGTAAGAAGAATAATAATGTCGTTTATTTAATGATTTCTAAAAAAAAAAATACTCGTTTTGAGTGTTACAAGTTTTAACTTTCGCACCTCAGTTAATGTTTTGTTTTTGTTAATAATTTAAATATTCTGTTCTTTTTAATTTATTTTTTTAAGATCTATATAATATTATCATAATTAGGATATTTTAAAATGTTTAAGTAGCGATAGCGTTTCTATTATCCTCGTATCCAAGTATCCAAAATGTATCCGGTCAAGTTCACTACTTACTGATATTGTACTTTATGATACTTTTAAATAGGGAACTAAGCCAGCTATTTAGATTAAGTGGTATTTATTATGCTCTCATTAAGCAGCAAAAAACCATATTGTAGTCTGACTAACAAAAGATAACGTCTTGTAAAAAAAACCTTTTAAATCCGAGGCTATCCACGTCATTCTGTCATATATAATTATAAATCAGTACTACATAATATATAATTTTGCTATATCATAATTCAGCGTCAAACATCGCTCCGTAGCGTAGCCTACCCAATACTTGACACACTAATCATATCACGCTTGTCTCTGTCGGTAACAATCAAGATTAATTCCTACCATATCAAATGGTTCTCGTATTTTCGATGATTAATAAAATAAAAAAGAATATATGGACTCAAATAAGCAATACCATGTCAACCCACAAAGTTGAAGAATTGAGTTATATATGCAGAAGTGTTGGTAAATGGCTGAAGAACATTTTTCTTTAATATTTCTTCCTTACTTCTAAAAAGTATTTTTTTATGTTTTGGGTTATATTATTTACGAAATATGCAGTTTGTATGCTTATTTTATGTGAAAATAAGTAAAAAAACTTACATAAATCTTGAAATCGTCAATAACTTGACCAATATATTAAAAAAATCATATAAAGCAAGTTGTTCAAAATTTTCAAACGCGTTTTTCTCGAAATGACATTCGTGTGGGTTGACATGGTATTGCTTATTTGCATCCATATTGAACTATGTACATAATAATAAGTGGGTCCTAAATATATGTGTGGCATCGAATCTATCGCGAACAAAGGGGTTTGCAAATTGTTTGCGTTTCTTCTTGTCGCGCGTCAATAAAATGGAATTCGTTACCGGTACTCGTGTTCCCTCCTTCATATAACCTGGGATCCTTCAACGAGGCGTGAATTGCTTGCGAGTCTGCAGGGCGAGGGTAGTTCGCCATCGGCAACCACATTCGCCACGTTCGCGGGTGGACTCCACTTCCACTTACCATCAGGCTGAGTAGAGTCATTTTCCCGCCGGGATTAATAAAAATAATATTAGGAAAACAATTTTACCATAAAGGGGCTCTCATTTAGCAATGGTCAACGTTAAGCGTTAACATACGAGCGAGTTGACCGAAACATAAAATCTGTGAAGCGTGTACAACTCCAAACAGACTCTAATGCTCACGACACTCGAGATTGTTACGAGTTAATAGCCCTTAAGAGTTATATAGAGGGTGCCTCGCTACCGTTTGTATTGAGTCACATAAGACGACAAACGCTTTGCTGAAACAGTAATATAATAGAAAGTGTTTTTGAAGACAATGTTTTCTTTTTGCGCGCTATAATTTACACGTTTCTTTGATGATTTTGATGATTTTTACCATATAAATTGTGATGATCTAATTAAGGACTCCAGACAATAGAACGCTTTTCCTTAAAATGTTAGAGGCAATTAATTCTGCGCGATTATTGTATCATCTGTCTTTTCCATCAATTCTTTTTGTATGAGCCCTAGAGCCCAGAGACATGTTTGACATATACCTTATCAATATCTGTAGTTTTTCTTTATGACTGCTTTTTTTACATATTTGAAAATATTTAGAAGTGGTGGGTATAATGCTTTTTTTCCTTTTTGCCGCTTTCCCCGTCCCAACGACGATCAAGTAAATCTATGTATATTTAGCATCATGGGCTCCCCAGTTATAAAACACAAGCTGTCCTGTGTCTCTACAAGTCCATCAATCCTTACCTTTAGGTAAAGCAAAAATATAGAAGGAAGTATATAGTTGCCAATTACATAGTACTAGATTATTGATGATATTGGACCACAAGACTTTTTTGTATTATTTTATAACATGACTCGCATTTATTACTACATTTCTTATACATATTATGTTTAATTTTATATATTTGTTTTTCATATATAAAACTACTAGGACTATTTACCACAAATACAACTCTTATTTCTCTGAAGAACACAAAACGAATCCTTTTAATAATGTTGAGGGACTATTTCAATCAGTTTTATATGAACCAAGTAAAAAAATAGAAGTAAAATGAAAGAAGTTCTTTAGGCCTTTCGTGCGGTTCAACTGGTTTCCACGAATGTCCCACAGGATTTCATTTTAATTACGTTGACTGACTTTTGTTTAATTTTTTGATTTCTTTCACATGTGCTTAAGAATTCGCTAATCGGTTTTAAGTTAGTAGTCTTAATTAAGCTAAGTTCTGGATGACTTAGTCGATCGATTTTAAGTTTGTAGTCGTTAAGTAAATTTTGTGTTTAACAAAATTGCTTTTGGAAGAAAGAAACTATTTCATATTTATTTTACTGGTAAAGATTTGTACGATCATGTTCATGGCCTTATAGTTTTTTTTTAGAATACAAGTAATATTTTTATTTACGCGTATTTTAAAATAGGCTTTATTCTTGAGGTGGCAAATAAGCCTACGAATTGTCTTTGGATAAAAGTGAACGTCCCCTAAAGTCCCCGGGGGCAGATGACTGTATTCCTTCTAATGCTCAGAAGAAGTATCCAAGCGTGATGATGGCTACCGTTGCAGAAGGCAGAATGCACAAGCCGCTTTTGCTCAGCCTACTCGCAAGATGCCACTGAATACTCGCTGGCTGACCCCAAAATGCGGTTAACAAGCACCACTAGGATTGGCAGATGAACTTGTATAGATGTACATGTTCTTTCTTAATCATCGACATGCTAGTTTCCTCAAATTGTTTTTTTAGCTGAAACAAAGATTTTTATCAGAGTTATTTGAGAGTTTTTTTTTATGAAAACCAATAACATTTTGTATCGCACATTTTTATCAACGACAACCGTTGTGGCGGCACGGTCGTGGGTCAACTTTGAGCTTCGAAGGTTGCGAGTTCGAATCTCGCTCGGAGCAGATGCTTAAAATAAATATCTGTTTCGGTCTACGCATTATCCTTTTGGGTTTAGATTAGAACGTTAAGCTGTCGGTCCCGGTTGTTATATGATAACATTTACATCTGATAATAGTTGTTGACTCTCGATAGGGAATTTGCTCTTATGCAATGAGTTTCTGGCTAGCCCATTATGTTGCGGAGGTCAGATGGCAATCGCTCTGTATAAAAACTAATAACCCTAACCCGTCAAATTAGTATAAGAATATAAGGAGACCCTGTGTAAATACCGGGAATAATGCTAGAAAGAAGAAAACCGTACATCTTTATCAAAAGATTGCATACTCTATGCATATGCAATCTTACGTAATCTTATAAAATCAGGTTTTACAGGCGGCTTTGCACGTCAAATACTTCCTTGTTCCCGTGTTAGATTGAACAAAGTATATGGTTCGAAAGATTTTAAAACGAGAATTTTGCTATAAGTTTTCCTCTTAGTCTCCAATAAAATGATTTTAAACTTGGAACGAATTCAACTTTGAATTTGGAGTGATGGTTATTGTTCACTAGCATCTGCCTGCGACTTCTTCCGCGGTTCGCGTCCCGAAGAAACTACCCCTGAACCTGATCCTATACCCTTAGTTAAGATAAAACCCAGAAATCCAGAAGATGCCCCATGTGCTAGCACTAGAAAAAACATATGATCCCTTATCTTTACTATTCCTCAACTTCGAGACTTCAACCCCGAAGTTTAGTCTATCCCGGGAGGTGTTACAGACGTCCCATGTATCCCTTATTGCTGACTCCTCTCCTTTACGACCTACTCATCATTTCCTCCTCCTAACGCCTCAATCGCCTATCCAACTCAGTCAGTCTCCATCCATCATCCACCAGCGACGGTCGTTTCAAAATTCAATCTCTGCGTTTTATTCACCGAATCCTTTTTTAAAAAGACTAAATCCAAGACTCTCGTAACAGTACGACTCTAAAAAAAAGTCTAAAAGGAATGACAATGATATATATTTTACAACACTGCCTTTATTGAAGGCCTGAAGATATTTATCCGGCCACCCACCAACATAATGGCCGCGCTTGAAGTTACTTATCCAGTTATACGCGTAGCTACACACGCGTACTAATATAATCTGTCTCATTCTCTCCTATGCTAAATTCTTTCGATAAATGCATTTGTCTCTTTTTAGTGTCGTTTCATCGAATTTTCAAATCACGATTCTAAAGAAGCTTCACTTCAAAAAGTTTACTATCCCCATTACCAGTAATTAGGTTCTGACATTTATAAATAACAACGTCAATCGTTCTTATCTACTAATGAATCCCGCGACTGATCGAACGGGCTACTATCTTTTATTGTACCCATGAATTACTTTCGTCTTCAGTCAATTTAGGGATGTCTATGTTTTGTTATCGATAGTATTAAGTTATTGAACGATTTTTAAAAATTCTTCTTTGTCTTCTTCGTCCTAGCAGTATTCCCGGTATTTTATTTACCCAGGGTCTATTTTTTACCCTTATCCGGATTTGATAGGTTACTAGTTTTTACACGAACCAGTAACTCATTAGATAAGAGCAATTTACTTATCAAGAGTTAACGATTATTATCAGATGTTATGTGATAACAACAGGAACCGACAACTCAACGTGCTCTCTGACGCACGGTAGGGATCCACATGGACAAACGGCCAGACCGAAACAGTAAGCTTAAAAAATGCCTGCAGGAGCGAGAATCTAACCCGCAACTGTCGAGACTAAAGGCAGACTTGCTATCCACAACGCCACAACGGTATCTATTTAACGATTTTTAAAATAAAAAAAAATTTAGGTGCCTACAAAAAAAAACAATATCATTACGGTAAGCGGGGGTAGTTAGCCATTATTAAAACGCTGCACACTATGTCTATGCAGACAAACTGTCACAGAATCGTTGGTGCTACATCGTAAATTCAACATAAGGGTAGCGAAACCAACTAATCACACGCTAAATTCATTCGGTTAAGTTACAAATAGAGCGTTCTAACTGATTGATTTTAAATGTAAAATGTGTCTTCTACTGTATTTTATTAAATGTATCGTTACTTATATTACTTATTATTTGCGTATATTAGCAATATTTTGGTCCATCAATCTAAACAAAACTTTGATAAATGCGGCTTAAAGATGCATGGATCATGGAAGAATACTATAGAAAATTTATAAAAACGTTGTATTATTCGAAACACAGAATTATAGTTTTTATTTTTTTAGGGTTACGTACCAAAGGGTAAAAAAGGACTCTATTACTAAGGGTACTTTGTCCGTCTATCCGTCTGTCACTAGGCTATATCTCAAGAACCATACTATTGGGCGGACCTTATTCTTGTTTGCCATGAAATAAAAAAAGTAAAAACTACAAATACGGATACGGATATGTTATCGATATTTATTTTAAAACGGACATCACTTGGGGATTGAAGTTCGTTGAGAAGTCGATACTCTCAGACAATGATAAGAGAAATAAATGATATTTCACAATGACGATGCCTCGCCAACCCCGGGGCTGCCTTTATCCAATCCAATATTGATTTGAAGTGGCGCTTGAATGAGCCACTTGGTATACGCGAGTACTTTCAAAATACTAACAAAGGAAAATAATCCGCTTATTTAGTTTTTAATATGCTTCAATTATCTTGATATCTGTGTTTTGCTATCTAAATATTTGATAATATATTTCTTGGAATTAAAATTTAGGTTGAGAATACATAAGAAAATATGAACTAATAAGAATAATGAACGCTGCACACTCAACAGCCCCCATTAGGATAGTGATATCCTGTGTCGGGGTCCGGAAACACATACAAGGACAAGGACACTCAGATCAAAAAATATGCTTGCATGGTTAATACAAACATGTCATGCTATTAACGGCGTCGGTACGTGACGACCCCATAGTCCACTGTTGGGATAATCTCTGTCACAGCAGAGATTATTGCACCAGTGCTATCAGTCACACTGGTGGTATGTCTGTTGTTGCAAGAGGCCAGCTAGGCAGGTACCACCGCAGTGTCACATATTCAACCGCCAAATAGTAGTGCTTAGCCATTACTGTGTTCCGGTTTGAAGGGCACTGTAGACTAGTGAAATTAGTGGGCAGAGGAGATTTAAGAACTAATATTTCGAGGTTGGCAATGCGTGGGCGGCTCCTACTAATGGTGTTGCGCACGCTCATAGGATACGGCAGCCGCTTAGGTCATCAGGTGGGCCGTAGGCAGGAATCGAAATTGCGACCTATGGCGTTTAAGGCAGGTTCGCTATCACCGCGCCACAACGTCGTCATTATTAATGAATATTTAAATAGTGGAATATGGATCCAGAATCCCAACTACTTACTATGCTAATTAAGACAAAAAAAAATCATAAATAGCGTCGCTGTCAAAATATAGATTTTAAGACGCTCAATGCAAAGGTTTCTTAGCTTCAAACAATGCCACCGAAGCTCCCAAAGTCTTTTTATAATGACTATTATAGGTAGTATATAAGCCAAGCGTTGGAAGTTGACAGATTTAGAGGTGGCCTATGTCTGAAGACCTGATTCAATAGCTAATAAAAAACATTAACATAAAAAGCTTTTTTTAAAAACAAGCTTTTGAAGAAAGCGTAAAATATTTTGATCAATTTCTATGACTGAGATTAAAGAAAAAATCTGTATTTTACTTTTGATATTAAGATACATCTTTATAATAAAGAGATAAGCCTTTGAAGTCGCAAAAGCCTTCGTCACAAGAGTGTAACTCTCCTCTGCGCGTTAATGCGTAAATACATCTAAAGATTTTAAATATTCTCATCTTCGCCGCTTGCTCGAGATGTTTTCCTTTAGCCTTTATTCCTTCCTTATAATTGAGGGTTATTAATAAAGCGTGCTTTTATTTCTGCTTTAAAAAAGGTATTATAATTATAAACACGCCTGTGTTTTTATCAGTATTAATTTTGTATCAAACTAAGCTAAGGCCTTTATAAATTTCATCCAAGCAGGTTAACATTATTAACAACTTATTGTTGACTTGACGACGTTGTGGCGCAGCGGTAGCGAATCTGCCTTAAACGCCACAGGTTGCGGGTTCGATTTCCCCTCGGAGCATATGTTTGTATCGACCATGTAAGCATATTTTCCGGTTTGGATGTATTTGTCATTGTGAATGTTTCCGGACCCCCGACACAAGATATTACTATCCTAATGGTGGCCGTTGAGTGTGCAACGTTTATTTATTTATTGTAATCAACAAAGCTTTCAATCCCGTTACTAGATAACACAATAAATTGCACAGCACTGTAACTACTATGTCGGACTTCAACGATTCGTCCCTTTATATGCGGTACGACAATAATTTTCTGTATGGTGAAATATTGAAGTAACTATCATTGTGACGCTTCGTTAGAATGATGGATATCATATTCTATACTTCGTCATGTGCCAACATATTTATAATAATATAGTATTTCGTTGCTTGCTTTTACTACAATTTGATCGTGACCAGTGTCAATTTAATAATTAGGAAGATACAAGACTGGTGGTCTACCATGAAGTATCAGTATCAATTCTATTGATCCATTTCAATTTAGGCAGTAAAACGATTCAGATTTTATATTGGATATAAATCACTACATAGTATAAAAGAAAGTCGCTTTCTCTGTCCCTATGTATGCTTAAATCTTTAAAACTACGGAACGGATTTTGATGCGGTTTTTTTAATAGATAGAGTCATTGAAGAGGAAGGTTTATATGTATAATAACATCCATTAAATAGTGGACAAAAAAAAAATGAGATTTCTAATGTGATGTCGTAAATAATTACATTTAACGCGTGCGGGCCACGGGCAGTAATGAATAAATCAAAACTACTGCGTCGAATTTTAATAATTTTTTCAGTGAATGACATAGGCTATATATTTTATACCCATGCGAAGCCGGACCGGGCCGCTAGTATTATATATGTCATGGTACGAAATAACGATATAGCTCAGTTTAGGTTGTCATTTGAATCATGTAATAAGATGTCATGATGGGATCTCTGTTGTTAAATCAATCTCCAATTAATAATAAAAGCCCTTTTATAATTTAATTTATTATTATAGTATTTTATAGCTGGAGTCAATGGGTCACCGTGCAGGAAAAATTTAGTATACTTACCTACTAATAGACGTTTATACCCAAACAGTCAATACTACATACGCAGAGCACTAAGATACCGTATTATTTTTTTATGTTATAAGTTGGTAAACAAGCATACTGCCCACCTGTTGGTAAGTGGTTGCCGTAGCCTATGAGCGCTTGCAGCACCATTAGTAGGTGCCACGTTTGCGTTGCCAACCTCGAAATATTGGTTCTTAAATCTCCTATGCCCACTAATTTCACTAGCCTACAGTGCCCTTCAAACCGGAACACAGTAATGCCTAAGCACTACTATTTGGCGGCAGAATATTTGATACTGCGGTGGTACCTACCTAGCCGGCCTCTTGCAGCAGAAGACCTACCACCAGTAGGACTGATTGCACTGGTGGGATAATCTCTGCTGTGACAGAGGTTATCCCCACAGCGGCGTTTCACATTACATTGCTATGTGTGCTTATACTTATAATTGATGTTGAATAGCTATTACAGCAATGGTAAGCAAAGTGAATAAACGGCCCTAATGCATACTCGGCGGACAAGGTCACGCGGATATGCGACTTCCAGTACGTTATTTTTAATATTGATGCTGATCTTTGTTTATATTTGTTGAGTAATTAATATTACTAACGCATAAAATACTCAATCATTTTATATCAGCGATATATAATGTTGAATCGCATATATTTCAATAAGCATTCAACTTTCATTAAAAGTTACATGAACAAAACTTACTGTGTATTGCGATCCAACAAGTTTAACTGCAATTCAAAGTTTTTACGTACTTTTTAATTAAAATATAAATGGAAACAGTCTTTTAAAAAAGTAATACTGTGTACAACATTTTAAGTTAATTCGAGTGAACATTTTATAAGCATGATTTTTTTTATATGGTAACGGTAAACGGTAAGATTATATGGTCTTCCTGATGGTAAACAGTCACGGCAACCTCTGAACCTTAAATTTAGATATCTCACGGTTATAAAGATGAAAATACTGGCTGGAACCAAGAAATATTGAAATCAAATAGACTATCGATGTGTTTTTCGTACTGCCGCGTTTTTACGTTCGCGTTTTTGATAAAAGCGAATATCAGAGGACAACCTCCTTATTTCTAATCTCACTTTATCTCAAGTAAATGAATGGATGTAGGAAGTAAGCGTAGGTATGATAATCACTTTTTTGAAAAAAAAAAATTGAAAAAAGTAATAGGTAATATATAAATAAACACTACATTCTACGGCCCCATTAGGATAATGATATCCTGTGTCGGGGGTCCGGAAACATACACAATGACAAGGAAAAACACACCCAGACCGCAAAACATGCCTGTATGGTCAATACAAACATCTGCTCCGAGCGGGAATCGAATCCGCAACCGTCGAGGCTAAAGGCAGACTCGCTACCAATACACCACAACGGCGTCAAATATGTATCGAAATCATTTCTAGAATTATCATTTTCAATTATTACCGAACTCAGTATTACCTTCTTCGCAAAATATCAATTTAGAGAGGAATTGAATTAATTATTGTTATGGAAACGTTGTACGATGGGAAGGTAGGTAAGAGCTACCAAGATTTATAACTCACATCCGATGTGGCTTCAGGGTTCAGGGTGTTAAGTCGTTAAATATAGCGGGAATTTCGTGGAGAATCTTACGAAGTTTTAAAAATATTGGATAATTTTAAAGGCGTCGATAACCTCTGTCACAACAGAGATTATTCCACCAGTGCAATCAGTCACACTGGTGGTAGGTCTTTGTTGCAAGAGGCCGGCTAGGTAGGTACTACCGCAGTGTCCAATATTCTGCCGCCAAATAGTAGTGCTTAGGCACTACTGTGTTCCAGTTTGAAGGGCATTGTACGCTAGTGAAATTACTGGGCGAACGAGATTTAAGAACTAATATCTCGAGGTTGGCAACGCGTGAGTGGCACCTACTAATGGTGCTGCAAGCGCTCATAGGCTGCGGCAGCCACTTACCATCAGGTGGGCCGTATGCTTGTTTGCCA
The DNA here is from genome assembly GCA_023373885.1 of Hestina assimilis. NCBI lineage: Eukaryota > Metazoa > Arthropoda > Insecta > Lepidoptera > Nymphalidae > Hestina > Hestina assimilis. Next base: position 13,506,296 of record CM041746.1, on the reverse strand, counting down.
ACTTATAAAAAAAAAAAAAAACTTTTTTTTGTTATCGTTGAGATAAATTCTATCCTGGGGGCTTACCATTAACTCTTATTGCGGTTCAAAAGACGACCTACACTGAGCTACATCGCTATTTGGTACCATGACATATATCTACACGTCATCAAATAAAATCTGAGTAGATTTACTGTCAGCAATGCATTTTTCAAGATATTACTAATATTACTATTGTCTTTTAAAATAAGCTCGAAGTATGCGCTAGGAGTAGGTACGACAATAGCCCAAGGGGCATGATCGAACCCGCAACTCTCGCGTTAATGCAGATTCGGCTCTTCTACCGTTGAGCTATTGAGGCTTCAATTGGAGCGAATCGCTGATCTTTTGTTTAACGATTGAACATCTCATTGTTTAGATATTTTTAACAATTTTGATCTCCCAAAATATATTATGTTGTATATCTGTTCTATATCCTTTATCAGCCTTTAGACTATCTGTATACTAAACTTCATTTTAATCGGTTTAGTTATGGCTTCAAAGCGCGACAGACAGACAGACAGACAGAGTTACTTTCACATTTATAATATTAAGTAAGGATTCCTAAAAACATAAAAATTACGCAGCAAATTATTTGAAAACCCTTTACGCGTTTGACTTAGACCATTTCACAGACAAAGAGCGAAGTTATTAATTAAAACATTATTAGTAGACGCACGTTTTGCCTTTGATAAAACATAAAATTATAACTCTATTTTGCTGTAGTAGAATAGGTTTTTTTTGCTTTTGAGCATTATTCACAGGATTTACCCAGGGTCTGCTTATACTCTTATCCGGATTTAACGGTTGAATAGTTTTTAAACAGAGCGATTGCTATGTGACCACCGCAATCCAAAGAGCGACTTATTGGAGCAAATTACCTATCAAGAGTTTTTCATTATTATGACATGTTATGATAACAACAGGGACCGACAGCTTAACGTACTCTCCGGGGCACGAGGGGGCACTAGGACAAACAACCAGACCGTCCAGTCCATCGAACCCGTGATCATCGCTGCTCAAATCAGGCTCGCTACCAGCACGCCTTCTAAATAATTAGAAAATAATACTTTTAAAATGATAATCTTATATTGTTTTGATAAATCAAAATACTCTTCTATATCTTTCTTAATACTTCGAGAAATATGAATGTTTTGATAACTCCATAGGAACAAAAAAAGATTCTTTAAAACGACAACACAAAATTACCGCAATATCTCAAGCAACCATTGTAGCTTGAACGAAATATAGAAACGGGCTTAGCCATTAGTGGGAGGAAAAGAGGATCTCGACAAATTGGAAAAGACATTCTTGGCAAATTACATATAATCTTTTTTTCCCGAGGCTAATAGGCAGAAATAAGAGATGTCTTCATTTGCATAATGGGATGTAGCTTTAGCCTCCTCTATTCCTTTTTTCAATCACAATGCGTAGACCGAGAGATATTTATATCATTCAAGGAAAATTTATTATAGGATTCTTATTTTCCATGATAGCGATAGCGTAAAAAATAATTGCCAGTCAATTGCGTTGTATACAATACACAGTTGAAACTAAAGGGTTCCGCAGTTTGGTTATGGGACACGATTTTTATGACTTTATGAGCTTATATCTCAACAATTACTGACATAATGCAAAAAGTCAAAATAAAACCTTGTTATCATTTCGAAAGACCATACGACCCTACGTTGAAATTTCTTTTTTCAATCTTCAGTCACATGTATGGCCGGCTAACCTTAATTTTTATATATTTTAAGAATTCATAACAACACCCTGTAGCGGTTCATATAATACACCTATTTAGTAAATTTCGTATAGATAGAGCTAATAGTCACCGAGTAAAATGACTGTGACATACGGACGGACGGACAGACAGACGGACATGACAAAACTATAAAGGTTCCGTTTTTGCCATTTAGCTACGGCACCCTAAAAAACATATAATATCTACTAGCTATGCTCACGTCTCCACTCGCGTTATGTAGTTTTTTGATAACCCTAAGGAACCCAACATTTTCCAAGATAAAAAGTAATAAGCTATGCGTGTACTAAATTTCATACAAATCTGTCCAGTAGTGTTTGAGTGAAAGAGTAAAAAACATCCATCCATCCATCCAAACTTTAACATTTATAATATTAGTCAGATTAGATAAGATCATATCAATATTACATAAGTTTTAAAAGAAATTAATTATAATGATTGCGTGTACTCAACTACTGAGAGCTGTTCAGTAGCACTTGTAGTGATTACTAATATTATACTCAATTTCATTACAAATCGGGTATTATGTGATTTTTTATTATGTTGCTTGATTATGATAATTAAAATTACTTAAAAGTTTTAACATTTTTTGTTTTCCATGAATGTCGTGACCTTTTTAATGATTAGGCATTAGAGTGGCGAGTTTGGCCATTAATTGACCAGAAGTAGACAATTTCGAAAATAATTTAATGATTAAATTATTAAAACTATCAGGAGACATTATGGACGCTAAAACTCACATTCAATCGACGAGACACTCGTACGCACTCACCCTGATGAACCTCTAATGGGTCCGAAACTGGTTGGTCCCTAAAGCGATTGAACGTGAGTTTAAGCCGTTTTAATTTACATGATTCAATAAGTTTTATTATTGATTAAAAAAAATGATAATCACAATCACACAAAAAAGCGTAATTGTTTTTGGAAATGAATATTATTTTAGGGCTTGTCTACTAAACGGGGACTACCCTTCGGTTTATTCCCTCGGCTATTTTTGTTATTATTATTAATGCTTGCTTTGATTGTAAAACCAAGATTGGCAAGCACTATACATTTACGTATTATATAAATATTGCAACTAGCTACTTATTACAAGCAACATACAACACTTAGACGGGTGAACATTATATAATATAAACCGTCAACCCCATTAGGCTATCCTAAACATACAGACATGTTTTCCGGTCTAAGTGTTTTGTCCGTGTCTACGTATCCATACCCCCCGACACAGCATATAAATAGTTATATGAAACTTAACCGGAAAACATGTCTGTATGGTCAATACAAACATTTGCTCTGAGCGGGAATCAAACCCGCGACCTATGCCGCTTAAGGCAGGTCGTCAAATTATTTTACACTTTTAGATATCATCTTCATTCACTGTTCCATTATTTTCATTCGTTCTTAAATGTTCACTCCAAAAACTTTGAATACGATATTTTTTATAAATAAACGCTGTACACTTAACGGCCCCCATTAGGATAGTGATATTCCTGTGTCGGGGTCCGGAAACACATACAAGGACAAGAACAAATACACCAAGACCGGAAAATATGCTTGCATGGTGAATACAAACATATTATGCTACGAGGGTGAATCGAACCCACGACCTGTTAAGGGAGGTTCGCTATCGCCGCGCCACAAGGTCGTCAATTAAAAAAACGCTTCTATCCTCATCTACAATGTGGATTTGTGATTTTAAACGATACATGGACTTGCAGATACAAAAGAATTTCATTTATTGTACAAACGAAATATATTTATATTAAATAATAATTTTACTTCATACCTTTTTATCAGCGCCATCTCTTACACTATATCTTCGTTCAAAAATGACATTGTTTCTTGATTTCCTTTCTCATTGAGTGCCTTAAAATCTCGAGTCTCGGATATAACCGTAAAGATATTCCCCCTACAATATTTACGCCTTATTAATGCTGAATTTGTAAATTCTTATATCAACTCCCCGCTTTCCATTACTTTTTTTATATCAAGACGGTTGGCAAACAAGCGTACGGTCCATCGATGGTAAGCAATCACCTATAAATAGGAGGAATAAGATGAGAAAAAAGCAAAGGAAAAAAGGAGGTGGTATATTGGGCCTCCAGCGGTCTCAATTATCGCACGAAACACAAAACAGATACCGTTACTTTACGCCAATCAATTCTCTGCATGCACTTGATTGGTTTTGCTAGCGTCAAATTAGATTGTTATTTGACATCAAAGATACATTTGAGTCTTTGTTACATTCATAACATCTTTTAGAGTTGTTCGTTTTCAATATACGGAGTTTGGCATTTGTACTATACGTGTACACTTCTTGCGATAAATTTGCAGAAAAATGGCCCTTAGGTTACTGACTGGATTCAAATTACATTTTTAAACTCTATTATATTTTTAATTCTAAAAGTATATTTTACACAATTGCGTATAACAGTTTGGCAACCAAATTAAAGGATCTTATTGTAGCTTTGAGTAGTTCTGGTCGCCATTACTGGTTTCCAAATCGCAATAGGTGTATCTATAAAATTTGAAGAGTGTCCTCGATTTCTTTAGTATCCCATCACCAGATCCTGACCGGATTACAATAAGACCACCGGAACTTTCCCGGCGTCGGGATGTGACGACCCCATCACCCTCTATTGGGATAACCTCTGTCACAGCAGAGATTATTCCACCAGTTCATTCAGTCACACTGCTGGTAGGTCTTTTGTTGCAAGAGGCCGGCTAGGTAGGTACCCCCGCAATGTCAAATATTCTGCCGCCAAATAGTAGTGTTTAGGCATTACTGTGTTCCGGTTTGAAGGACACTGTAGGCTAGTGAAATTACTGGGCAGAGGAGATTTTAGAACCAATATCTCTAGGTTGGCAACGCGTGAGTGGCACCTACTAATGGTTCTGCAAGCGCTCATTGGCTACGGCAACCAGTTACCATCAGTAGTCTAAAGTATATCTTTTTTCTTTGAAAAAATATATATATACCTATTGCCCCCTCCAAATTAGCTCGAAGCTTGCGCTAGGAGTGGATATGATAATAAATAAATAATAAACGCTACACACTCAACGGCCCCCATTAGGATACTAATATCCTGCGTCGGGGGTCCGGAAACATTCACAATGACAAGGCCAAATACACCCAGACCGGAAAATATGCTTGCATGGTCAATACAAGCATATTATGCTCCGAGCGGGAATCGAACCCGCGACCTGTGGCGTTTAAGGCAGGTTCGCTACCGCTGCGCCACAACGTCGTCACAATAATACAACAACAATAATAGCCCAAAGGGGTCAGGATCGAATCCTCGATTCTTGCGTTAACGAACCCGAGTCGGCCCTTCTACCTTTGAGCTATTGATTTAAAAAAAGAAGTATCAAAATCGTTCCAGCCGTCTTCTAGTAATCGAATAACAAACAAAAAAAAACCATAATTATTGTCAAATTCCTAACCTCCTTATTTTGAAGTCGGTTTAAAAGGAATTTAAAGAATATTAAAATAAATCCATGTTATACAATGTGGGTGTGTTAGTGTGAAAGAAAAATAATGTTATCAAAAACGATTGGAATTTTTGTAAGCTGAGTTAGATAAGCTATCGTTATATTTAATTCGTATGCAACGGTAATTTTAATCTCTTAATAAGATTTTACTTTCATACAGTCATCAGTGATAAGTTGTGATTATTTCATATGGGAACAAGAAACGTTTGACCTCTATTTACATTCCTATTCTTTCTTATATAACTTTACTAATATTATAAATGCGAAAGTAACTTTAATGACAGTGTGGCGCAGTGGTAGTGAACTTGCCTTAAACGCCACAGGTCGCGGGTTCGAAACCCGCTCGGAGCATATGTTTGTATTGACCATACAAGCAAGTTTTCCGGTCTGGGTGTGTTTGTCATTGTGAATGTTTTTCTGAACCCCCAACACAAAATATCACTATGCTAATGGACACCGTTAAATGTGTAGCGTTTATTTATTTTTTATTATTTACTATATTTTTTCAAAAAGACCTTTTGCGAATCGATGATAATAAATGGGATGATTTTATAAGATAATAAATAAAGTATAATACAGCGATAAATTTTAGCTGTGATATATTATATTCTTACATAATTTATGTTTCATATATTCGTATTAATATTCCAAGAATTTTCCTGGAATTTTGCCAGTGTGCGCTTATGTATGAACACAGTTTGACATGTTACTCTTATTGGCTGTAATATAGAACACTTGACATTTGGATCCGCAATCCTTTATTCTTAAGTTTTTGTATAAGAGTAAATTGTTAAAGACAGCTTTTTCTAGAATTTTTGTCTTTGTCTGCGTGGAAAACTATTAACAATAAGAAACTTTTATTGCAAAAGAACCTGCCTTAAGAGCCACAGGTCGTGGGCTCAATTAGCCCACGGAGCAGTAGTTTACATTGACCATACAGGCATGTTTGTTCGTCCATGTCGTTATTTATTTCCGGACCCCGACACAGGATATAACAATTCTAATGTGGCCGTTTAGTGTGTAGCGTTTATTATTTATCAACTTTCATATCCCATTTAATACCCCCAAGTTTTCATGACAAACATTAAACAAACAGAAGTAGCTTACGCCCTTTTTCAAGGTCCCATCTATTTTATACCACAATTCATGAGAATTGCTTCAGTGATTTAGGGGTGAAAACTTGACAGAATAATCAGCAATTACGCATCAGATAATCTATGAAACGGCAACTTTAATTGCTCTTCAAATATGGTGCAGAGACCTAAATGCTTAGACCGAAACACTCGAGCTGAAATCATGTTCAAAATTCCCTACTGCCATAGTACTTACTGTAGTGTCATAGTTCAATATTCACTACTATCGTAGTTTAAAATTCGCTACTTCTTCTTCTTATCGGGGGGTTAGTGGCCAACCTAGTGTCAGAGTTATTCAGGTCGCTCGTACAGGCCTCTGACTTGACTTATCGACTGTCATCAAATTGATAACAGCCGAGACCGACTTTTTACGTGCTCTCCGAAGCACGGAGACGCTCAGTTGAAATACCACTATGCGATCACCCATCCAGTGACTGACCGCGCCCAAAGTTGCTTTACTCATCGATCGTTTACCGATCAGTGAGCGCACCCGGCTATGAGCGTCTCAATTCGCTACTAACGTAGTACTTTAGTTCTGCCGTAATCTAACGGGTATAATAATATACTCAATTATTTGTATGTTATTCTGTTGACTGCTAAACAATGACTCATTCTTACCATTCCATTCACGAATGCACTAATTAAGCTTCTAGATATTTCGTAATCATTTACTTTCGTATTATGTATACTATAATCCTCTAGCAGAAAAATAGCGCTATTTAAGCGATAAATGTAATTATCTATACATATTACCTTTTTATCTTTAGTATTTAATTAAATTGTCGGTGAGGCTATAAATTCAATGGCTCATAATATAATGATAGTTGCTTATACCATTGCTAATTAGCCGTGCTGTTCACTAAGATAAGAATCCTTTACGGAGAGTCTGGAAACTGTGTTTGTCCTAGAATAAAGATTAATAATATACTATGATCTTATTAATGGCCAGTTCTTCTTCTTATCGAGTTATTAGTGGCCAACCTAGTGTCAGAGTTGTTCAGGTCGCCCGTCTAGGCCTCTGACTTGACTTATCGACTGTCATCAAATTGATAACAGCCGGGACCGACTTTTTTGTGCCCTCCGGAGGACGGAGACGCTTAGTTGAAATACCTTTATTGACCACCCATTCATTGATCACCCATCTATTGACTGACCCCGCCTAAAGTTGCTTTACCCACCGATCGTTTATCGATCAGTAAGAACAACTGGCTATGAGCGTCTCAAGCCAGTTAAGGAGTATGATTAAGACCTTAATCAACCAATGATCAACATCGGATTGGGAGATATACGTGTCGCAAAATGTCTTTCAATAGATGCAGGTGTCCTTACATTGTTTTCCTTCAACGTAAACTGAAGGAGACAAATTCTTAATAAAAAAAGTACTTTAATCTGTTTGCATGTGAGTCTGACCATTTATTTCAGCTTTCGTTTATAGTAGCGCCTCTGTTTGTGTGCATATTTCTGTGTCTGTTTGTGTGTTGAAAAAAAAATTGATTTTCTATTATTTATATTGTTATCTTTTAAATAATATAAAACGTTTTTGTTGCCGTGTATTTAAAGTCGACTCAACAGCATAAGGAACAAAGGGTTTTTGTCATACAAAAATTACTATTAGTCACCACCGTTCTTTCATTTGCACAATTCCGTTAATCCGAAAGATTAACATTAAATTTAATATCGATTGATTGCTTCATATTTATCATTCATAATCAGTTCTCCAAGATAAGAAAAGTAATTTCGGTATTAGCTTTAGTCAGTTAGGTTTTGTGTTTCACGAAATGTACTAGTGTCAATCTGTTGGTGAAATTGTCGTTAGTGCATATGATTCGAATAAAGTATATATTTTTAGATTACAACGATACGGTGGTCTGTATGTTGAAATGGCTGGTGGAAATTACACTATGAGTGAGGCAAGTACTCGTATTCTTATTAGCGTCTTATTCAGCGTCTTACCGAAGTTTTGATTTTTTTCTGTAAATATTATGATTGGTAATGATTCGATTCAATGCTCCAAGTAAAGTGATATTCACATTTTTTATATAATTTGGTTATCTAACCTATTTTATTTATTTTTATTACTGTTATTAAGAGTTGTCGGTATAATTTTTAAATCATTAATCTTCTTACAACTCCTTAAATATTTTAATGCAAATTTGCAAAAAAAAAAAAATTTATTATAGAGACAAGTATAGATATTACATAAATTAAATTTATCATTGAATATTTATATTTGATTATATTACATAAAAAAATCTATGGAATTATATATAATTGATTTATAACATGATAACGTGTAAATATAATTTTATTTGATAATATTCTGTAGTATCTTTGCTTTGAAAATAAAGTGAATAATTCTGTAGCTACTTACATTTTTGTTCTGTATTTTAAACACCTACGCAATACTTTTTATGTTCTGGCTGTTACCTCAAGACTATAGAGTATGTTATGATCTTGTTACAAAATATGTCCTTAAACTGCATCAGCACTTTAGCAAAGGCCAAAACGTAAGAACTGCTGAGATTAGATTGTTATAGATTTAATTAACATAACTTGTTGTATAGAAAATTTGGTTTTATTTAAGATCAGTAAACGACAAACAGTGCATTTATATTTTTATTAATATTTTTAATTTCTAGCAGGATTGACTAAAATTGCGTAATGAGACGTTAATTATGCATTAGCATAGTCATGAGCGTAGCAGCCAGCATTTGGTTTAGGGCAAATGCTTGGCTTGCTTGCTATGCTTCAGAGTCTGGATGAAGAAATTATACTATTATAATACAGCTTATATAAAATACCATTTTTGAGCAGTACACAGTAGATATTCGTGCAGTATAATTACAATAAACATAGGTAATAAACAGAATGCGCTCGGAGCGCTGCCTCCATCTCCGATGACGTCCTTAGCTTTGGTTCGGCTTCGCAGGAGGCACCCTAAGGACGCAATCAAATTTGAGCCCCCGTGAGGGCTGCCCCTTTATCACGGCTGAGTCTCTGTACTCGGCTCCCCTGCCCGGTGACGCTGTCAAGGCCAGTAGGGCCAACAGCAATACACATTCCGAAAAAAAAAAAATAGGTAATAAAGTTTAATTGAAGAAAATATTTAACGATATCAGTGTGCCTTTTGTTTCATTTCAGTATGTTATTGCAAAATGTAGTATATGGTCTTAGGAATATTTAAACGAAAAAAATTATACGCTACATATACAATGACCCCCATTAGGATGATTATATCCTGTGTCGGGGTCCGGAAACATACACAATGACAAGGACAAACACACCCAGACCGGAAAACATGCCTGTACGGTCAATACAAACATCTACTCGGAGCGGGAATCGCACCCGCATCCTGCGGCACAACGTCGTCGTCAACAAACAAAAAAGACTATGGCCACTGTTATGTACTTCGTAAAATTAGTAATTTTTAAAACTATTTTACACCCTTCTATAGAGAAAAAATGTCCGAAGATGCTGGTGCTCCTTCATAAATTCAATAAAACTAAGTTAGTCACACGCTAAATTTAAAGCTAACTACATTCGAATATATTTCAAACTTGTCACTAACTTCGTTTCGTTGAGTTACTGTAAAGTTCCGAAGGATCTCCTGCGAATCTTTGGACACACAGATTGTTGGTAAAATATGCCAATATATTCTATAAAAATTTAAATCATCCCACTTTCGTAGTAGTTAATTTTATAAAAACAAAGTCTACTTTAATTGGTCACCCGAAACGAATCAATTTTAACCTTTTTATTCCGAGACCTATTATAAAATAAACAATAAAATCTATTCTAAAATCAATATTAAAATTTATGTTAAATAATTATAGATACGCCTAAAATTTTTTTACTTTACTAATGGCATTAAAGACAATCTGTATAAATTACTAAGCAATAGCTGAGACCGTGGCGTCGCTCGTCTGGTCTACATAATTAATTAGTTACGGTTTCTTTTCCGCGCTGTAACTTTGTTTTCACTTAGCGTTTTTCTTGATTTTCTTTAATTTTTTTTGCTCAGCTTCGAAGGGCTGTATCGTGATGATAAATAGCTTGTAATCATCCTCAAGAAATAAGCCACTAAATGCAAAAATGTTTTTTCAAATCCGACTGCTCATTATCAAAACAAAACCCACAAAAACGGCAAAACAAACAAACTCTTCCGCTTTATAATATTATATAATAAGTATAGATTAATACGCGTAATTTAACAAATCAAACACGCCATCATTTCCTAGCGTCATGATAGCAATCAACGATTAAATATATTACATTCTTTGAAGAAATCAATTTTTTATGAAGAAAATTATTTATTACTATAGTGGTTATAATTAAATATTTTTGATGTTAGAGATCAGATCTAGTAGAAGAGCCAGCTCCTAACCCTCTTACAGAAGATCGGCGTAAAGTAACAGTATCAGTAGGTACTGTTGCTCGAAAAGCAATGAGTGAGAGTGCCGGAGGCTCAATCTCCTCCTCTGTTCCATTACATTTTTCCCTTCGCGGTATGCAAAAAAAACCACCTGATTGTAAGCGGTTGCCGTAGTCTATGAGCAGTTGCAATACCATTTGTAGGTGTCACTCGTGCATTGCCAACCTTAAGATATCGGTGCTTAGATCTCTTTTGTAGACTAATTTTATTAGCTACAGTATGCTTCAAACCAAAACACAATAATGCCAAAGACACTGCTTTGCAGTACAATATCTATCTATGCGGTGGTACCCACACAGCCGACCGGCTACTACAGTAGACATAATATTGTTATTTTTTATAAGATTATAGCCTTTCTTTCGATGCATTGATTGACTTTGTTTGATATGAACAGTAACATACACTGTATTAACCACAGAACAAGAAAATACCATTTTTGTTCTGTGGCATTAAAAGAAGACGAAACGATAAGCTTGTAACACCAAGTTTTCGATTTCATAAGGTGAATATGTCCTTTTTGGGGAAAGTAATTCGTTTCTCTAATAAAATTCCGCTTTCTCTAATAAATTTTTTAATCTGCAACTTTTGAAATTCAAATTTTATATTAAACATTCTTTACTAAATAAAGCCTATTATTACATAATTGAATTTATTGCAGATAACGAGGTATAGAAAAAATGTACATGGAATTTTATGTAGGATATAAATCCAATATTTTTACGAATGTAATTGATTATATTTGAAAAGAATAAATGTAGAGATTCTGCAGGTTCTTTTCTGCATTATCTGCTTTTAAATACCAATGGTCTTCTTCTTATTATTATTAAGTGGTCAGTGGCCAACCCAGTGTCAGAGTTGTTCAGGTCGCTCGTATACGCCTCTGACTTGAGTTCAGTCCGAAGCACGGAGACGTTCAGTTGAAATACCGCGCCGAACGCGCCTAAAGTAGTTAACCCACCGATCGATTAAAAATCAGTGAGTGCACCCGGCTATGAGCGTCCCAATATAGTAATGGTAGTTTCACTTAACAGACTGTATTAACGATTTAAAAGTTCGTAAGGTCTATTTTGAGTTTATGATCTTGCGAAGAAGAGCTCACTTCTGTCTCGATGACTCTTGAATTCGTGGTGGACTCTCGCAGTGTCCCTTTTTCAAGACCGGGTCTCAGTACTCAGTCTCTGCCCGATTACGCTGTCAAAGCCAAACTAGCTTCTTCGCGACAACACTTCTGCCTTATAATATAAACCTTTTAAAATATATATGTCGGAGAATGCGCTAAATTAGGGTGTGCGTGGTTGAAGTTCGTGTCTGCTTTGATAATTTTATCAAATAGTGCCTCAGTCGCCGCAGGTGCTGCCTCAAAATACGTCCATCTATCCACGATCCCTTGAATAAAAACGCACCATGACAGATGTCAATAGCAACCAGCTCTAATTTATATTAAAACTACAATCTTTCTCCTATATTGTATCATGATAAATAAATCAAACAAACTCAAACGCATATATAACGTGTCACTGTTATTTGTGTACAGCCAAATATGAAAGTGCAATGAAACTCTGTAAACAAATACAACTCAAAAGTCTGACATACAGTGGCAGTTTCGGTCGCGATAAACTTTCTAACGCAGGTGGGATTCTCCTGTGCTTATAAAATCAGTGGAAAGTTTTTATCAACATTTTGCAATGATAATAGAACATATACAGACGTCACAAGACATTCAATCATAGTTATAATCTTATAAATGAACGGTTGTCGTAACATATGATTATAATTTAAAGGTAATGTTTTATTATCACTTTACAAATCTTAATTTTGATGGAAATTCACTTATCTTTAATTAAAAAGTGACTTAGTTAAAATTTCATGACGTCGGATTTAAGGTCACAGATTATTTACGTGAACCTTCGAATTAATGCTGAGATTTATTATTACATTTATTCTTTAGTTAGATAAAAAAAACAACAGGCTAGATAATATATATACTAATAAAGAAGGGCAAATTTCAATCAAGAAGTAGTTAGTAGAGAAACAAAAAGAGCTATCCTTGAGCAGTACAGAAAAAAACATTATTTTTAAGTAATGAAAAAGTCAAAAATTGTGTTTTTATTTTTTCCTCGGAATGTGTATTGCTGTTGGCCCTACTGGCCTTGACAGCGTCACCCTGGGAGTACAGAGACTCAGCCGTGATAAAGGGCAGCCCTCACGGGGGCTCAAATTTGATTCCGTCCTTAGGGTGCCTCCTGCGAAGCCGAACCACGGCTAAGGGCGATAGACTCACCCGACGGTGTGAGCGCGACGCGACGTGCGAAACAAAGGACTTCGTCCTCGCCAGCGAGGAAGGTGTTGTGTGCGTGTCTGTGCTGTGTAAGGGGAATTTTCTAATGTAATCCTATCGTCAGGGTCTTGCAGGACGTGCTTAGGACGTGTTTTTAGGCAAATCATTACGTTAGAGATTTAAAAGCAGATTAAAATATGCTAGTGCATCGAAATCGAAAAACATAAAGTCTAATACTGCACACAATTACAATTTTATGTATTACACTGCGCCCGCGGCTTCACTCGTGGGGTCATAGTTACCGTTTAGTTAAACATTCAAACGAACAATTCTTTCGCTTTAATATTGTATTGTGTTCCACCAACTCACGGTATCGCATACCGAGCGTCTCCGTGCTTCGGAGGGCACGTAAAAAGTCGGTCTCGGCTGTTGACAATTTGACAACAGTCGATAAGTCAAGACAGAACTCTGACACTAGGTTGGCCACTAACCACTCGATAAGAAAAAAAAATAACCGTATCGCATCGCCCGCCCGCATTTTCTATTTATTGCTCGGCTTCTATATACCTATCGTATGGCGATGTTATATTGCCTTTAGTCTTACTTAAGAAACGTAAAAATAAATGCAAAAAGGATATTTCAAATCTGACCAGTGCTTATATATTTTAGCGCGTTCAACCAAACAAACTCTTCAGCTTTATCTCTTGGTATAGAATTATGCAAGAAATGAAATGCATCTCAGCTTATAGTGAAAATAATTCTAAAATAGTCACGTACAAGATGAATTGCACTCGACATTTAAATGATAAAATATTTGAGTGTTCTGCATACTAAAAAGCTATTTTAAGCTCCCGGGCTAGACTTGTTTCTTAATGTCTAAACGACAACTGCTGCATAATATTATTTGAACAACAGTCTCTTAAGTGAATCGAATACGGCGTCTTCATCGAGCCCATAGCAATGGAACTAAATTTGCATTTTAATTAAACCAATTATTCAGTTGTTTGACTAAGTTTGTAAGGGCCTCATTTGTTCTAATAAAGTTCTCGAGTTAAGTAATTATTAAATTATTGATGGAGTTTTATTATTGCAATAAATTTTTTAACACGTTTACTTGTTGCTATTGCCGTATGTGTTGATTGGTTTCCAAGGTTTGTCATAGCGAAGGAATTGTTAATGATTTATATTTAACATAATTAGTTTAGTCTTTAAACTAAACAAGACTAAATTTTAATAATTTATTCCTTAGTAGAGATTTTAAGGCTAAAAACGGAACCCTTATAATATCGTCATAATTATCTCTTTGTCCATCACAAAGCCATCGGCTGTATGAAACAGCTAAAACTCGATTGTATATTATAAATGGTGAATAAAATTACAAAAAAAACGTATCTCTTTAATGAATAAAACACAAGCAAATTTATACAACGCAATACTGCCTTGATAAATTTAAACATCAAAATGAAAATAAATTTTCTTTCCAGGCGAAAAGCAACGGCAATCTACCGGAAAACAGTAGTGATAATGCCTTCAACGATACTCCCAAGCGAGCGGCGTGGGGCCGACCACTGGAATTCATATTGGCATGTCTGGGATACGCCGTTGGACTTGGAAATGTCTGGCGATTCCCTTACCTATGCTACAGAAATGGAGGAGGTAGGAAAACTATTTGATAAAACTGTTTTGTACCCTCTGGGAGCATACCGTTGTTTTAGGTAAATTTAATTTTAACATTGTTGAAATGTAAATTATATGGGAAAGATAACGCTGGATAGTGGAAATAATATTTAGTGATGTTTAATAAGATTTTATGCGAAAAAAATTGGGACTGTAGAAGATAACTTAATAGTGTAGTTTAACATTAATTTAATAATTGTAAGAGTTTGAATGTTTGGATGTTCAGATTTATGGGTGATTAGATGTTTGAATATTTGTTACTCAATCAAGCAAAAACGGGTGAACGGATTTGAATGAAATTTGGCACAGATATAAATAAACTAAATAAACACAACACACTCAACGGCCCTCATTAGGATAAATATATCCTGTGTCGGGGGTCCGGAAACGTACACAAGGACAAACACACCCAAACCGGAACACATGACTGTATGGTCAATACAAACATCTGCTCTGAGCGGGAATCGAACCCGCGACCTGTGGTGCTTAAGGCAGGATCGCTACCGCTGCGCCACAACTTAAGACATAACTTTGTATCTATTAAAAATGTTAGGTTCCCATGGGATTGAAAACCGTACTGAAATTATGTTTAGATTTTTGTTACAAAATCACGGATAAGTGGCTGAACTAATTGGGATGACATTTAGGAAACAGATAGCTTATTATTTGAAATAACACATGACATTATCAAAAACGCGCTACAAGACGTATTCAATTATTTCACATTATTAACTTAACATTCTTCCTGGAGCCAACTCTAAGTTCATTTCAGTAATAGTATTTTCTATCCTCTTTGACATGGTATTGAAAAATTTAATTCCGTACGTATGACTTTTGCTGTTATGTATCATAAAAGAATTTTCACTATAAAATAATAATATTTTCACTATAACACTAGCCATTTTTCCCACAAAACGATAACGAAATTTGTTCTCGGACGCGACAAAGAAAATGCAATCTACGCATTACAAAGCTCATATTTCTAAGCTTAACTCGGATTATAACAGAAAATATTTTCTATCCTGAAAATTATAGAAGCAACAACGCGAAAGATTAAACTGTAAAATGATTATTTATAATAATATGCAACTTTACTTAAAGAAAACAAAATCATTTCTTCTCCATTATATATGTATAAGAAATACCATTGAAATCCAATATTAAATGGTTCAACAATGTTTAATAAGGGTAAAAACTGTTTTCCGAAAATCACATAAACTGTTTTTCTGACACGTCCCTTCGTATTGCAAGCGTCGAAGTCGTCGTTTTTCGGCTTCGCAGGAGGCACCCTAAGGACGGAATCAAGTTTGAGCCCCCGTGAGGGCTGCCCCTTTATCATGGCTGAGTCTCTGTACCCGCGACACGGTGACGGTGTCAAGGCCAGTAGGGCAACAGCAATACACATTCCGAAAAAAAAAATCGTTTTTGAATGTGTATTGTTGTTTGCCCTACTGGCCTTGACAACGTCACCGGGTAGGGGAGCCGAGTACTGAGACCCAGTCGTGAAAAAGAGACAGCCCTCGTGGGGTCTAAAATTTGATTCCGACCTTACAGTGTCTCTAGTGGCTAAGGACGTCATCGGGAATGGAGGAAACGATCCTAGTGAATGCGGTAGTTGATGGACTCACCCGGCGTGAAATCGTTTGCCACTTTATAGCTTTAAAATTCAAAGTAATAGGAATAAAAACTGGAAGTCAGAATTTGAGAACAGTACTTTAGATTTAAAATAGTACTTAATGATATTTTTTGTTTCAGGTGCCTTTCTAATCCCATTTTTCTTAATGATGATCCTTATCGGTCTACCGATCTTCTATCTTGAATTATATATTGGACAATACACAGCAGTAGGACCATTGAAGGCTTTTAGTTCCATCGGACCATTTTTCAGTGGTGTTGGCTATTGCACTTTAGTTGTTATTAGCATTATATCAATATACTTCATGATTATCATAGCCTGGACAAGTTTCTATACATTTATTTCTATTGGAGGTGAATTGGGATGGGGATCGTGTGAAAATGAGTATAATACTGATTGTAAGTATATTATTTGTCGTTTTTTTATGTAACTAAGTTGGCAAGCAAGCATACGACCCACCTGATGGTAAGCGGTTGCCGTAGTCTATGAGCGCGCCCAGCACCATTTGTAGTTGTCACTCTCGCGTTGCTAGATCCTAATATTTCCGATATTATATTTTTTGTTAATATACTAATCAAATTTAGTAGTAGATCGTTGATTCTTTATGAAATAATTATTATCTGAATTCTGGAACACAATTTAATTATAGTCTGATGTCGTCAGTACTGAGAAATACTAACAAACAGGACTAGAATATTTTTTATCTCAATTGAGCTACAGTTTATTCTATTTTGGTGGTGTTATAATTATGTGTTGGCACTGTATAATGATGAGGCCAATCGCAAATTTGAGATAAAAAAAAAGTTGGTCTGAGCAAGATTTTAATAAAATTGATAAAATAACATAAATAACATGACTTGCTGGTCGGGAAATGCTCTTCGGGTTAAAGAAGTTTGGATGACGAGATGACGTCTTAGTATTATAGGCATGTTAAAAGGTCAAGTTAGAAGTCTTTATCTGAGTCCTTCTATAAGATTGATCGCTAAATACAATACAAGTAAAAAGAGATCTGTATATAAAATTGCAAAAATCAAACTAAAAACTTTTTCTTAAGATATAATGTAAGATGAAACGCTTATGATTGTACATCTTCGTGAAGATTACATCGTAGATTTGAATTGAAATTAAGAAATTATCTCCGTTCGTACGTATAAAAGTAATGCAATCCTTACTTTTGGTCGTAAAATTTATGCTTCAGTCGTATACATTTTATGACTGACGAGTATATTATAATCGTAAAGAGGACCTTTATTACAGCTGTATTATTGGCAATCCTAAAGTATATTGAAATCAGTTATTATCAGAAATGATTTTTAAAATATAAAAAAAAAGTTTTTTTATAATCTAAAATCTCCACACTTCATCCTCCAGTTCTTATACTTTGACTAATTATTTATCTCTGTTTAAAACATACTGTAATTTTAAGACGCTCCTTCGGGACTGACCTTACAATTGTAAGGATTGCAGTTTTGTTACATGCAATATTGATATTGTTATTTGAGTTCTTAATAAAAATGTGGAATTACCAACAAAGTTTAAAAACAGCCACAACAACGTGGACTCAGTGACCGCGGGCTAATTCATAGTCTAACAATATCCATTCTATAACTCTAAAATTTTTCTAGAAAAGTTTACTAGAAAATTTTGAAGAATTATTATTTAACCTTCTCAATTTTGTGACTAATATACAAAGACATATCGCTTACTTGAGCTACATCAATATTTTCTTACATATGAAACTATACATATTGTCACTACCATATTTTTAGAATGATATTCCTAATAACCTAACGATATTGTAATAAAGGTATGACTTTGAAAACAGAATGTAATTTAAAATGAATTAATTTAAACGCATTTATAAGGCAAATGACCCTTTTTATATATAATAGCATCTTGGCTTTCCCGTTATCGAAGGAAACGGAGATGGTAAGTAGTTTATTACTTGCAATTGGCCAAGGAGCCATAATGTAAGATAATTATTATGATAATTATACGGCAGTAAAGCCATGCTCGTCCTCTCTAACCCCTTCAAAGAAAATCGGCGTAAATAAACAGTATCAGTAGGTACTCTTGCGTTTCGTGTGATGAGTGAGAGCGTCGGATGATCAATCTCTCACCACCTCTGCTCTCTTCTTTCTTCCCTTTTTATCCCATTTCTACTATTTCTTGTGTTGGCAATGCTCATGTGATACTTCAAATAATAGAAGTGGTAAAAGGTTGCAGTGACTGGAACCCATCAGGCGGACCGTATGACTATCATGAAATAATAAATAATAAAGAAATGTTATATTTGTTATTGTTAGTATAATAATTATTAATATATTGTAATTGTTAGTATAGTAATTATTAGTATAGTCAAGTCAAATGTTATATTTGTTATTGTTAGTATAATACAAATGTATTGTAATTGTTAGTATAGTAATTATTAGTATAGTAGTATTATACTAACAAACTCAAACTCAAAATATTCTTTATTCAAATAGGCTTTTAAGCGCTTTTGAATCGTCAAATATACAGTCTGTTATGTCCGCCTAAGTGAAGCTACCGCCGATTCGGAAGGTAGATTCTGCAGAGAAGAAACGGCAAGAAACTCTACAGTTACTCTTTTCAAAAATAATCACATTACATTTGTCAAATGTACAATTAAGATATATATCCCGCATGAAACTCAACGTATATTAATTCCATGCCACATTATCTGCAATATATTCATTAACGGAATAATAAGCTTTATATAGTAAACACCGCTTAATATAAGATTTAAATTTCATAAGTGGTAGATTCAAAATTGTCTGCGGAATTTTATTATAGAAGCGAACACCTTGCCCCAAAAAGGACATACTCACTTTGTGAAGCCGAAAACTTGGTGTAACAAGTTTATCTTTTCTTCTTGTATTAAAGCAGTGTCTGTCACTGTTTGTGTCAAACAAATCAACATTTTTATGAATATAAAGGATATTGCTAAGGATATACTGCGAAGCAACCGTCAGTATGCCTGCCTTAGTAAACACATCCCGAAGAGAGTCTCTAGCTTGCAAATTACAAATCGCCCGAACAGCTCTTTTTGAAGAATAAATACAGTCTCAATGTCTGTAGCATTACCCCAAAGTAATAGGCCATAAGACATAATACTGTGAAAATAACTGAAGTAAACTAATCGAGCAGCATCGATATCACTTAATTGTCTAACTTTCCTAACCGCGTAAGCAGCAGAGCTGAGTCTTCCTGCAAGGGATGTTAAATGAGAGTTCCACTGAAGTTTTGAATCCAGTGTTATTCCTAAAAATACTGTATTATCAATTATATCAAGATTTGTTATATTCATACTTAAAATAAAATCTTGTTTCTTAACATTTGGCATTGAAAATTCTACACATTTTGTCTTCCCCGCATTCAAAACTAGGTTATTTACAGTAAACCATTGTTGTACAAGCGAAAAGAATAAAGAACAATAACAAATATAACATTTCCTTAAGTTGAAATGATTACCACGATTGACATAGTCACGAAGTGACTTAGCTCCTATCGAATGAATATGCAGAAATGTTGGTAAATGGCTGAAGAAAATTTTTCTTTAATATTTGTAGGGTTCTAAGCTTTAAAACTTCTAAAAAGCCATTTTTTCAATCATGCAATTTATGTATTTTTAAACGTTTTGGGTTATATTATATACGAAATATGAAGTTTGTATACTTATTTTTGTGAAAATAAGTAAAATAACTTACATAAATCTGAAATTGCCAAAAACTTGCCCAATTAATAAAAAAATAATTCAAATATAAAGCAAGTTGCTCAAAATTTTCAAACGCGTTTCTCTCGAAATGACATTCGTGTGGGTTGACATGGTATTGCTTATTTGCGTCCATATATTAAAAAAAAAATAACAAAATTCTAATATTAACAATTTACATTTAGTTTGTTATAGCGGTGCTTACGATAAAGAGTGCAGAATCAATAACACGGGAGATGCTACTGACCTCACGTATTACTTGCGGCAGTGCATGAGTATTGGGGATATATGTCAGATGACAGGATTCGAACCTTACGATGGAAAATACTGCTATAACGGTACTCAAACAATACCCTGGTACACAAATGTCAATAGACGATTGGCTTCTGAAGAATATTATAAGTGAGTATACATTTATTTTATTTTCATACAAACGGTTGGCAAACAAGCATACAATCCGCCTAATGGTAGGAAACCTAAACCTAAGTATCATATGCGCATTGTCCACCCTCAAGGATCAGGAGAGAAGAGATGAGGAAGTAAAAGGAAAAAATATATTTTCTACAAAAGAAATTGGTGCTAAGAATTAAAAAAAAACCGCATAATTATGGTACCGACTTCTGTTGTTGAAAAATTTATTTTGCTTTTTAGTTTTGAAGTCGGTATTTTTTGTTTTCTAAAAATTATTTTATTTCATACATATTAGTTACGAGTACGTAATGATTAATGCAAAATTAATACTTTTATGGTTTTCTCATGGATGCCATTGTCAGAACTGGACCAAATAAAAAATTCTCTGTGTAATTGGTGTACATAGTTAAAAAAATTGAGAACTTATTTCTTCTTTCACTTCAATGACATCCATGAAAATTTTTAATTTGCAGTGTAATGATATTTGATAAATAAAAATTTTTATTAAAAAAACGTGAGTGATAAAACTATATAGCATTATTTAAATTAGAAATGATTACAGCAAAAACGTTGATTAAAAATATAACAATATAGCTAATATCTTCATTTTGTACCAGATCAGATAGCATTACACTAACATCGACGTAATTACGTATCAAAAATAAATTTTATTAATCATAATCACGAGAAATATAATCTTAATCACTGACCTTTTTACTATCAGACAAAACCTTCAGTAATATGTGAGATAATTATTATTGATAGTGAGCTATTTATCGGAGAAGAATGATAATCTATGTTTGGTGTTGATAAGTTTCTAGTTGTATTGCAATTTGTATTTAGTACATAAAATATTTTTAATAAAATATGCGAAATATTTGAGATAATATTTTTTATGATTTTTCTCATTGCAATGCAAGTATTTTATTCCATTCGTCCCGTTGGTGGTGAAGTACATGGTGAAGCCATTAGTTTTACAACCATGATCTACTTTTCAATTATATTTTGGCTTAAAATTGTATTATAAATATTACAAAATTTGACTCCTGAGTGAGATCTATCAAATTAAGAATCCTAGGTATTCTTATCAGATAAATGTTTGCCTACTGAATAATATGCTTTATTAATAAGTGTTTTTATGTGAATTTTAAACTTGCCAGTTCTAGGAAATACTCTGGAATTTTGTTAAAAATATCTTATCCCATAAAATAATTGTTTACCTTAGGCAGACGAAAACTGGAAGTAATAAGTTTATTTTTTTTTGTTCTTGTTTAAATGAATGTGCTTCACCAACATTTATTTTTGACTTTATTAAGTTAGAACTAAGTATCAATAAAAAAACTAAATAAGTATAAAATAAGATAATCTAAAATATGTTATATCATTCGAAAACATTTTAGCGAACGAGTTCTAGGTAGAGGTGACTCAACTTGGGAGAACTGGGGTACAATACAGTGGCATTTAGTTGGCTGCCTTTTCTTTTCTTGGTTTATTGCCTTCCTGTGTGTTATTAAGGTAATATTGTAATTTCTGTATTATTTATTGTTTGTATGTGCTATTTGTGCTATTCATTAACAGAGTGATTTATAGTATTTAGTATTTATAATAACTTCATGATCATTCTTCGGTTTTTTTATGTTACTAAGTTGGTAAGCAAGAATACGGTTCACCTGGTGTTAAGCCGTAGCCTATGAGCGCTTGCAACATCATTAGTAGGTGATACTCACGCGTTGCTAGCTTCGAGATAGTGGTTCTTAAAATCTCTTCTGCACAGTATTTTCTCTAGCTTACAGTGCCCTTCAAACCTAAACACAGTAATGCTTTGTGGTAAAATATTTGACACTGTGGTGGTACCTACCTAGCTAGCCTCGTGCAACCAAAGGCCTACCACCAGTATGACTGATTGCACTGGTGGAACTATTTCTGCCGTGACAGAGATGAATCCCTATAGTGGATGATGGGGTCGTCACGTCCCGACGTCTTTGTAGACAAAGTAAATTTTGGATTTTAACCATGCTTAGCTTTGATTTCATGAGTTAGATAGATGTAATTATAATCTCAGCCTGTCGCTCTACTTATTTGTGTTTCCCAATTTAAAATATTCATTTATCAGTGTTATTTTTTCCACAGTCTGTCACTGTATATAATAAAAAAATCCTTATGTAAAACGTAGTTTAAATGAGTTTAAATATCATCAAAATATGACTTGCTTTCACTTTTATGACAGTAAATATAACACTTTGTGGTTAAAACAAATCGCGTTAGATATTTTTTTCGCTTTTATAACAATTTAACTTTTGTAGGGTGTCCAGTCAGCTGGGAAAGTGGTATATTTTACAGCTCTGTTTCCATACGTGATGTTGACCGCTTTGTTGATCAGAGGAGTGACACTCGAAGGAGCTGCTGAAGGAATTCTCTTTTACCTCTCACCGGATTGGAACATATTGTTGCAAGCTCGTGTTTGGGGTGATGCAGCTTCTCAGGTAATCAAATACAATCCGTACAAATTTGCTACCACCAACAGGAAAAATACTGCTTTTGAGCTACAAAACGACATTAATGTGAGAAAAGGTCATGAAAAAAATAGCATATATTTTTCAATAATGATTTTATTTTATATATCGTTAGCTAATGTAATTTATGTATAGCTTGTGTTGTTTGTATACTTTTTAAAAATAATTACCAAATTTTTGACTTTACGTCTAAAAGATTAAATATATTTAGGTGACATATATAGACAAGTCTGGACACACAAAATTCAGTAGAAATTTCAGTAATCTAAAAACAAAAGCTAAATGTGAATTCACTGTTGGAAATTACGATGTCACGATTAAACGAAGTATAGTTTTAATCTTCTTTAAGTACAAGCTATTCAGTCACCCATTAAAACTTTATCAACTTTAGAGACAGACATAAATCGCTTTATGGAATTTATCGATGGCAATTTGCCCTTTAATCTATGGTATACATAAATAAACACCTAAGGCTAATTAGGTCGAAAATTGGACTAAATCTTGGTACGATTAATAAAAAGTTTCAAATTAATTCATCCTGCTTTTGTTGGAGGAAATTTTCTTCGTAAATTTTTTGTGAAGTTTTTCACTTAAGTTACTAAGCGACTTTGGTAACTTTGTGACTAATAATTACGAACTTCGTGTTGAATTTTTTATTATCATTTTATTTTATTTCAAAGGTGGCAACTTTGTGTAATGTTCCTAAAAAGTGTGTAGAATTTAAATTTTGATCTTGAGTTTTAAAAACTCACAAACTTACACATTCATCTTCAATATAACCTTATGGTTCTTATTAATCTATAAACTTGTTTCTTGTTATCAGATCTTCTATTCTTTCGGAGTCGCCTGCGGCTCCCTCGTGACCCTAGCGTCGTACAACAACTTTTACAATAACTGTCACTTTGACGCAGTATTCGTCAGCTTCACAAACTTTCTGACATCAATTTACGCTGGCTTCGCGATATTCTCCGTGCTTGGTTTTCAAGCGAATCTGATGGGAGTCAGTGTGGATGGTAAGTGATTATTTCTTAAATAATTTAGTTAGTTATAACTATAAATAACATCTTCATTTTGTATAAAGATGATGCGATCATGATGAACGTAGTGGTGCTGTGATAGTACTATAAAAATCAACTGTAAGCATCTGTTAAGTTGCTGTTTGTTAAGTCGAAAAGTCAAATCAGAGGCCTACACGGACGATCTGAACAACTCTGAAACTAGATTGGCGACTAACCACTCGATAAGAAATAGAAGCAACTGTTTTCAGCTATAACTTTAACATTAGCTATAAGTTGTTTTAAAATGCACATAAGTCCAATCTACGGGTCTGATTATATTTTTTACATTAAATTTTCTATTTCTTAAGGAAGTGTATGCCCCTAAAAGCAATATCATCAAACATATGCTTCAATATTGTAAGCTTTATGATAATATTAGGCAAATCGATAAGCTGCGACTTGATCCGGTCACTGTAGGTATACCACGATGAGTAATAATAATAATTATTGTAATTACACATTGATGAAGCCTTCGGCTGAAAGTTATTAAGATCACGTATTTATATATGACTAATATTATTTCATTTGTTTATATCACATTAGCGATGAGTGGGATAGTAAGTCGTTTATCATATAGCAAATAATTCGGTCAATGTCTTTTGTACAAGTATGGTAGTGACAACAACTCGGATTCTGCGGGTTTTCTTGCTTTAATTTGCTGACTTTATCATTAATTGCTATAATTTACTGATTAGTTATAAGCAAATGCATAATTTAAAGTACGTAGTAGTAGATTTCGACTGGGGAAGTACAATCTCCTCACAGAAAATCGGCGTGAAGTAACAGTACTGTTGCGTTTCTTGGGTTGGCAGCGCGTTTGTGGTACTTCTACTCTATCGCAAACGTGTATAGGTTGCAGTTCCTGCTTACTACCAGGCGGACGTTATGCTTGTTTGCCAACTGTCATGAAATAAAAAAAATATAGTGTGCTTTAGACCACACGATTAAAGTAAAACTTTTTTAGCTAATAAAGGCTTAATCTGTCGTTCTGTCCGTCCGTCCGTCCGTCTGTCTGTCTGTCTTCAGCAAATCGACAAAAGAATGAGATGATTATATATAATATAAAATAAAATGTATATTTCTGTCTCATTCAGTCCTACACATTCTTGTATTTGTGTCTCTTACCTGTCATTTTATCCGTTGCATCCGGTTTGAAATCACAAAGATTGTAAAGAAGTTTCAAATCAAAAAAGTGTGTCTGTACATAGTATAAACAAAGCCGCTTTCCACTAACTCCTTGTTAACAGAAGATTTTGATGCTGTGTTCACCATTAGTAAAATTATTTTTCACAAAAGGCTTATTTATAATATAGTAGTACCTAGAGCGAAGCGAAGTCGAGTCGCTAATAAAAAATAATCACTGTATCAAAATGTATTCATGTATGTATTTGCGGTTGAAGAAGCTATTGTAAATTTAACACAGATCAATTACATTTACGGATTTATTAAGAGTTTGTTTACAGGAACACGTTTTAAACATACGAAAATATTTCCTATCGAGGCCAACAGAGTAAATATAACAAGCATAACTCCTATCTATATCCCGCAAAAGGAATGTGAGGTTTTATTCCAATATACTCCGTATGTTAAACAAAGAACGGGGCGAAACTAAATCCAATAAAACGATCCTGTTCGCAATTCAAATCTGTAACGAATCTTTACTTTTTTCTTCTTTTTATTTAAGAATAAATGGATTGGGGAAAGATTTGTAATTTTTTTACAGCTATTTTATTATACTAGCTTATGCCTGCAGCTTCACCCGTGTTTTCCATAACTTCATCCCATATTTCACACCCTTCAAGTTTTGTTTTTGCAATGAAAGTATAACCGTGTTCTTTTCTAAACCAAAATTAATCATAATTGGTTCAGCGGCTTAGGCGTAAAAACCTACAAACGAATAAATGAAGTCACGCATTTATAACATTAGTAAGAATTAGGATACGAAATCAGTTTACTCGCAAGTCCACGCCCCTGAATATTTAGCATTATTTTACAGGATTATTATATTATTTTATATGCTTATATATTAAATGAAATCAGATTCTTTGACAGTTTGTTAATCTTAAATTTATACTTTATTGACCCTGAATATTTTGGGTAATTTTCGTACGGTCTCATTTTTTTATCTACGTAAGACGTTATGTTGGACTCTGACTAACACCTCGTAGTCGACAGCGTAGGTCTTCTGACAGAGGACTCTTCTTACTAAGATATAGAGTTGACACTTCTTTTATTGCCAAAACTTTATCATTGGAATAATGCAACACACACATGATTTCTTATATCTCAGGATCTAAGATCATCGATTACGGATCATCAGATTACGGATCATCAGATTACGGATCATCAGATTACGGATTTTCCTTTGAATCTGTTACTTAACAATTGTTGTTAGTTGGATTGAAGGTTCGATGCTCCATTTTCTTAACGCTAATTGTCAGATTGGTCAAGATTTCAAATGAAAGATACAAGATAGTCTAGATCTTGATGTTTCATTGTTGTGAAAGTAGAAATAATAGTCATGGACTAAAGAAAATGTCTTCAGGACTTCTTTTTATCAATCATAAAATAGGTTATATTATAATGGTTACTATAAAGTTGAGCTCAAAACCTTTCAAACGTTATGTAAAATGCCATAATGTGTGTTAGCAGCTGCCGCCCATTACCGCTATTAAGTTATGTATAGCTATCAATAAATCCTTGAACTCGTACCGTAATTGGGGTCAGTCGTCCGATACTCTATTGCAAATAATGTTTCTGATAAAAATGATGGTTATGATGATGGTAGCCCAAGGGCTAGGAGAAAAGTAATGAGAATGGAACAGAGGGGTGGGAGATTGGGCCTCCGCCGCTTCTACTCATCGCACGAAACGCAACATGACTATTACTTTTCGCTGATTTTTTGTGACAGGGTAGTACTTCCCCGGTCTTGCCGGCTCATCTTTGCTGGGAGAAGCATAGCTCTATTATACGTAGCATAGAGTTACGACTTTAATTTGAGAGTTAAATTGAATCGTTATTAATAGTAAAAAGTCTCCTACTCAGAAATACTGTAACTTTAAAAAATAAAATATTTTTGAGATAATACGCTTAGCAATAGTAGGAATACAGAAGGTTTTTCCAAAAACTTGTTTTCTTAAATATAATTTTCAATAATAACTATGATACATACTTCGGAAAGGATGGATTTTAATTCGGTAATACTTAAAATCCGGAAGATTCTTCCCCATTAATCTGCGAAATCCTTCATTCTTGATTCTAACTTGCTCTTGGTCGGTATTATTTAGTTACTTACCATAAAATAAAGTAATTTACAATAACACGTTGAGGCGCAGCGGGAGCGAACCTGCCTTAAGCGCCACAGGTCGCGGGTTCGATTCGATATGTTTGTATTGACCATGCACGCATATTTTCCGGTCTGGGTGTTTGTCCTTGTCCTTGTATGTTTCCGGACCCCCGACACAGGATATAACTATCCTAATGGGGCCGTTGAGTGTGTACCGTTTATTTATATTTATTTATTTATTTATAACAGTAATTTTTGGGTTCAAAATTTGTTTTCTCAAAATTATACATCTATAAAACGTGGTTCCAATTTAAAGCATGTTTCAAAATAGATTCATCCAGCGCGCTATTTGAACTGCATGAGTTGATTAATCCGAGGTGCGAGCTACGAGTAAAGTAAACTTCACAGAAATTCGCTCTAAATAAAAACGAGGTAACAACGTAATTTTCAATTTCATTCTTTAAACATTTATATTAGTCTTAAAAAGTTTGAATGTTTGGTTAATAAATTAGCTGTGTCCCATAATTTTTTCAAAATAAAAAATCCTATATGTCAATCCAGGTAATAAGCTATGTGTGTACCAAATTTTATAAGCGGTAAGCGGTTGCCGTAGACTATGAGCGCGCGCAACACCATTAGTAGGTGCCAAACACGCGTTGCCAACGAGAGATATTTGTTCTTGAATCTCTTTTGCCCAGTAATTTCACTAACCTACAGTGCCCTTTAAACCGGAACACATAGAACATATAGTACATTTTTTAAAGAATATTAGGCATTACTAATATTCCTGTTGCCCATCCAAATAATCTCGTAGCTTCGGCTAGAAGTGGGTACGAGAATAGCCCAAGGATCGAACCTGAAACTATCGCGTTGACAAAGAGGAGTCGGCCCTATCGTTGAGCTGTTGAGGCTTAAGCCTTATAATTACCTTTCATCTACACTCAGTTAAGAGTTAACGGAAACATAATATTGGATAACGCATTAATGTAATTAAATGATTAGTAATTGTGAGATCTTTGATGTAATTACAAAGGCTGACAACTTAACTTCGGATCAAGGGTGCCAAATATAGGCACAGATATAATTGATAGAACTCTTTGATATTGGATGACCTGTCTATTATTATAATTATTATATTATACTGAAAACATAATTTTAATACGATCGTTTGGGCGCGCTAGTAGTGAGCCTGCTTTAGCCTCACCGGTCGTGCGTTCGATTCTCGCTCGGAAAAGATTCTTCTTCTTCTTATAGAGTGGTTAGCGGTCAACCTAGTGTCAGAGTTTTTCAGGTCGCCCGTAGGCCTCTGACTTGACTTTTGGACTGTTGTCAAATTGATCAAAGATGACTGTTTGCTTTTTCGTTTTAGTTTTTTATACCATACCCAAATACCCAAATACTAACCCTTGCTTTCCGAGTACCGTGCGTTCCGTGGGATACCATCTGAACCAATTTTTTTTTTAATTTTTCCAGTCATTGACGTTTCAAGGAAAAAAAATCGGTCATAGTTACAAAAATATTATTAAATCGATTCTGCCACTGCTTCTGCTTCGCCCACTTACAGATTTTGATAACGGTTTTAATACAAGCTCTAAATTCCCCCTCCTTTTACAAACATTGAAAGTCATATTTATTTATATCAAATCAACAGCCTAAAAGATAACTTTCAAGCGTCTAGCTCTAAGAATGACGATAATTCTTCATCCCCTCTTTCAAAACCTTTCAAATCTTTTTGCGCATTAAAAATTGGCCCATGTCGTTTCTCAGGCTCTAGACTATCTGTGTACCAAATTTCATTTAAATAGGTTACGCAGTTTTGGCATGACGTCATATTTTAATAGTAAATGCTACTGTTCTTGTATAAAATTTACAAAAACATTTGTAGAAAATCGTATATTACCATTATCTTGTTATTGCTTTTTTTCCTCGATTACAATGTGTTAATGAAAGTTATTCAGATAAAAAAAAATGGCGGAGTGATAAACTAATATTGACTAGAGTTAATCTTTTGTTATTTTAGCACTTGAGGGAACATCATTATAACACTAGTTCGAAAAATATCTTATTAGTGTCGCGAAATTGATGATTGTTTTTGTTTTGACGAGAGGAAATTTTTAGCCTGTTTATCTTTTTTATCATGGCGTTTGGCAAACAAGGATACGGTCCGCCTGTTGGTCATCGTAACCTATGAATGCTTGCGACACTTGAAGTATCAAATGCGCGTTGCCAACCTAAGGGATAGGAAGGAATGAGAAAGAAATTGGGCCAACGGTGCTCTCACTCATCGCAGGAAAGACAACAGTAACTAATGTTACTGCTACTTTACGCCTATTTTCTGTGAAGAGGTAGTTCTTCCCCGGTCTCCACAAACAATTAAATTTAATTCAATTGTAATATTTTCTGACGGGAGATGGGGAAGTATGATCTACATAAATTATCGAATTAACTATTTTAATTATATATATATATATATATTTGACGACGTTGTGGCGCAGCGGTAGCGAACCTGCCTTAAACGCCACAGGTCGCGGGTTCGATTCCCGCTCGGAGCATAATATGTTTGTATTGTCCATGCAAGCATATTTTCCGGTCTGCGTGTATTTGTCCTTGTCATTGTGAATGTTTCCGGACCCCCGACTAATATCCTGTATTAGTATCCTAATGGGGGCCGTTGAGTGTGTAGCGTTTGAGTGTGTAGCGTTTATATAATTTTCTTTATATTACAATTTCAATTCAAAACCTATACTTTGCAAACTAAACTATGAGGCGAAGATTAAATAAGTAAATAAATAAACAAACGCTACACACTCAACGGCCCCCATTAGGATAATTATATCCTGTGTCGGGGTCCGGAAACATTCACAATGACAAGGACAAACACAACCAGACCGGGAAACATGCCTGTACGAATAATACAAAAATCTGCTCCGAGCGGGAATCGAACCCGCAACCGTCGAGGCTTAAGGCAGACTCGCTACCCACAACGCCACAACGGTGTCAAAAGATTAAAAAGGATAATTATTGTCACCAGACGTAGCAGAACAAGGACCAGGATTAGCATTCGTGGCGTACCCAGAAGCGCTGCTCCAAATGCCGATACCAAGACTGTGGTCTATCCTCTTCTTCTTCATGCTCTTTATCCTCGGTTTGGGAAGTCAATTTGCTGGAATCGAAGCTATCAATACCGCTATTGTAGATCAATGGCCGCAACTCAGGAAGAGATATTGGATGGTAAGTAACTTTTACCTTGATAGATCACAATGGACGCAAATAAGCAATACCATGTCAACCCACATGAATGTCATTTCGAGAAAAACGAGTTTGAAAATTTTGACCAAATTGCTTTATATGATTTTTTTTTGTATTGGTCAAGTTTTTGGCAATTTTAGATTTATGTAAGTTATTTTACTTATTTTCACAAAAAATAAGTATACAAACTGCATATTTCGTATATAATATAACCCAAAACGTTAAACATAATACATAAATTGCATGATTAAAAAATGGCTTTTTTAGTTTAAAAGCTTAAAACCCTACAAATATTAAAGAAAAATGTTCTTCAGCCATTTACCAACACTTCTGCATATATAACTCAGTTTTTTCAATTTTGTGGGTTGACATGGTATTGCTTATTTGCGTCCATTAATAAGCCTACGGTTGGTTTAGCCAGCTAGTTAATGATCCCAGAACCCTTTACATAGATGTAACATCAACAGCATCACTTGTATCCTGGTTACTCAATGAGTTAAAGCGAGAAAAAAGACCGTTCATTCAAAAAGAATTGATATTTGAAGTCGATATTTTTTGAGCAATATTTTATTTCGAAAACAGCTACATTCTATAAATTACTACCACTATTATTAAATAGCAAATTCTAGGAGAAGGTATATTATTGCAAGAGCCTGCTCAGTTAAGTAACATCGTATTTTCAGATATTATATCGCAAAGCATCTGTCTATTTTGGGTGACTGTGTTTCGGTTTGAAAGACACTGTAGCTAATGATACCTCAATAGTTAAAGGGTTGAAGGGCCGATTCCGCTCCGTTAAAGCGAGAGTCGCGGGTTCGATCCTAACCCCCTTGGGCTATTGTCGGAACCACTCCTAGCGTAAGCTTCGAGCTTATTTGGAGATGCAATAGGAATATTAGGAATGCCTTCAAAAAGCATTGCAAGGTTTAGAACCAATATGTCTAAAATGGCAATGCATGAGTGACACCTTAAAATGAATGGTTGTCCAAGTGCTCATAGGCTACGACAACCGCTTACCATCAATCATCGATGGTATACTTGCTTGTCAATTTAGTAAGATGAAAAGATAAAGATGAATAAAATACTTGATCTTTGAATTTTACCATTTTATTTCCATGTCATAAGCCATCACCTTTATGGCATTAATATTTCAATATCACTTAAGATTATTTAGAAATGAAATATAAATCCCTAAACTTCTTAAATCAAAGAAAAGAAAATCTTTCTTTGACGGTAACATCTGACCTTATCAAGCCTGAAATCCCTTTTCGGCCATAAATCCTTACCGATTTCAGATAAAAACCTGACGCATCAAATAAAACTTCGCACAAAATATATTCCGTTCTTTAATATTCTAAGAGGCGAGAAAATCAAAACATTTTTCACGTTCTTTTTAATGTGAATATGATGGCATTCAAGCATATGACCCACCTATGAAGGCTTTCAACACCATACTTGTATGTGTCACTCACTGGTTGCCAATCTCAAGATATTGGTTCCTAGCTCTTCTTTGCCCAGTAATTTCTCTACCTACTGTCCTTCAAACCGAAACAGAGTATCCTGCTTTACGGTAGAATAGCTGACACTGCGGTGGTACCTAGCCGGCCTCTTGCAAAAAAGAACTATTGCCAGTTATACATTATATTAAAATTTTATCCTCAAAAGATAAAAAACATTACGCTACTGTTTTATTGATCATGTCTCTTGATATTCATATGTATTTACAAATGTCTTGTTAGATTCGATTAGATATTTAAAGTGTTTATCAAAATTTATCATTCTTAAATTTTTATTTTATACAAAAAGATTTTAATCAGATTTCTTACGAAATGATTAATTATAATTGATTAATGAAGTGAAATAAAATTTGTACTACCAAATATATTCAATATGAGGAAATAAAATTTAAAAATCAACTACGTATTAGACTTAATAATAAGACAGATGCAAGTTTGCGGTTTTAAAATTGTACTTGTTATTAATAAATTATTACAAAAAAATTAGAGTTGCATTTTTGAGCAACTAAATATTCAATAAATAATTTTTCTGATAATTCATGTTGTTCTTACTTCAAATGTCACCAGGAGGGCATATATTACTATTTGCTCCTGCCAGCACTGCTGGGCGTACTCGACCGGGAAAGTGGTAGTACTTTAACAGAAAAGCGGTGTAAAATAAGAAGAAGAAGAATCTCAATGCTGTAGAGTGGCGGAGGATCAATCTCCGACCCCTCTGTTCTTTTCCCATCCTTTACCGTCTATCTCTTGGGTTGGCAACGTTTTTTCTTTTTTTATGTAAGACGGGGCAAACGGGCAGGAGGCTCACCTGATGTTAAGCGATCACCGCCGCCCATGAACATCTGCAACACCAGAAGGCATGCAGGCGCGTTGCCGACCTTTAAGGAAAGAATACGCTCTTCTCTTGAAGGTTCCCAAGTCGTATCGGTTCGGGAAGACCGCCGGCGGAAGTTGATTCCACAGAGTGGTTGTGCGAGGAAGAAAATGTCTTCTAAATTGCGCTGTTGTGGATTTCCAGACATCGAGGTGGTAGGGATGGAATTTAGAGTTTTGTCGCGATGCCCGATGGTGAAATTCAGACGGCGGGATCAATCCAAACAAGTCCTCAGAACATTCCCCGTGATATATGCGATAGAAGATGCAGAGTGATCCGACATCTCTACGCAATGCCAAAAGATCAAGCCGATCGGAAAGGGCTTGATCTTCGACAATTCGATCCGTTAATTAATTAATTAATTAATTAATTTAAAGTATCGCAAGCGATCATAGGTTGCGGTGACCGCTGACCATCAGACAGGCCGAGTACTTCTTTATCATGACATTAAAAAAACATTGTCTGTATCGCAAAGGTTTTGTCTGCTTAGTATTAAAAGAAGTGGATAACCCAATATGAAATATTACAGGTGACTGCTGGGACATGTTTCACGTGCTTTCTTCTCGGACTACCAATGTGCTTCAGTGGAGGCGTGTATCTCTTTACACTCCTCGATTGGAACACTGCATCATGGGCTATTCTTCTTATTGGTATAGCTGAGGTAACAATATATGACTTTAATAATGTAAATCCTTACTAATATTATAAATTCGAAAGTAACTATGTCCTTCTGTCTGTCTGTCTGTCGATTTGAATAAAATTTGGTATACAGATAGTTTAGAGCCTGAGAAAGAATATAGACTTACTTATATATACTTTTTAATGCGAAGAAAACGTTGTAAAGGGTACAAAAGTTATATGCGAGTGTCGTCATTTTAGAGCTAGAAACTTGAAACTTATTTTGTAGTCTGTTGATTCGATATAAATAAATA
The DNA here is from genome assembly GCA_023373885.1 of Hestina assimilis. Taxonomy (NCBI): domain Eukaryota; kingdom Metazoa; phylum Arthropoda; class Insecta; order Lepidoptera; family Nymphalidae; genus Hestina; species Hestina assimilis. Next base: position 13,472,292 of record CM041746.1, on the reverse strand, counting down.
TGACTTTTAAAGTTTGTAAAAGTTTATCCCTCAAGAGTGTAAGGTAATAATAGTTAATAGGGGATGAAAGCAAAACGTTACTCACGCGGGTGAAGCCGCGGGCAGATGCTAGTAAGGAATATTGCGACACGTTCTCGTGTGTTACATAACTACATGCTTTAACCGATTCTCCTATCAAACTCTTGCGAAAATTAGTACACGTATACATAAGTAGACCAATTAGAATGAAATATTCCTGTACTTCATTACCATTAACAGTACAAATACTCACACAAAACAAATTGCATTGTATTTCATGAAGTCTGCAAATTAAATTATAACACGAGCTTGTTTGAATAATTCCGAGACAATCTCTCCGAGTTGAACTCGTAAAGTATTTCTCTCCGTCCGTTGCTCCCCAATCTTTTTAGACAGATCCAATGAATATTAATTTCTCCTTATCTTCAGAGTATATCTGCTAAGGCCTCGGGCGACATACATTTGTACAAGTAAAATTATAGATTATATTCTAAAAGATTTAATTTAGAGTTGCTAGTTTCAAGTGTGGTATAAAACTATAAATACCCTTGCCTTTTTATAATATTGTAATACTGAGTAGGAGATTGAAGCTAGGGTTTACTTTCTGTTATCATTTTCGTCATCTTGGACGTCCTCTACAGAACAAAGTTGTCTTCTAAATTACGTCACTGAGAATGACAGATGTGTGTGTTCATCTTGGTTCATAGGTCCATCAAGCTAACATAATTATTTGTCCCACCCACTGCTGTTTTAGCTTTCAATTATTTATATACATATACTATTACTTTCGCAGCCATTTCGGCTATATCAGTGACTTCATTTCGATTTTTGTTGATCTTCTCACTTCTTAAACTTGTATTTAGCTTACTTCATTGCCACTGAGTCACTCATACCTTTTTTGAAGTCCTTATTTACCCACCATATTTGAGTCACAAATCATCACTGAGAACTTTTCTGTTTGAGGACTTTTATTTACAGGCACATGAAAACCTCATGTGAAAGAATTTTGCGTAAATTCCCAAAAGATGTACAGCGAAGACTGGGCGTCTGTCTCAAAATTGTACCTACCTAACTGAAACGTGTTTTTTCCGCGATTATTGTCTGATTATTTAGTTTCGATCCCGAAATTTTACCAAAAAATTTGTTAAGTTTGCTCATAACTTCTAACTTTATACATAGCGTTCTTGTCTATCGCGACAACCTTAAATAAACTTCCGTCGAATAAATAATATCACGAAACACTTCAGCCGTGTCTCGAACAATACACGAACTTAATATTATCTAACAAGGAACAAGTTTACTGAACTTGTCTAATAATCTTACAGTGCACAGCAGTTTCTTGGAGCTACGGCATTAACCGCGCTATGGCAGACTTGGCTTCTATGAATATGAAACTGAATATGGTGCTTAGATTCTACTGGAAAGCTGCCTGGACATTTACTGTACCTGTTGTTAGTTTTGTAAGTATAAAAATATCTTTTTCGTAAACAGTAGTAAATATAAATATAAATGCATGTTTGTCCTCTACGCGTTTCTAAGCTATTGATCCGATTATATCTAAATGTAATTCTATAATGATCGTGTTTCCCAAGCATGTAGCTTGTGTCAGGAGTTGGTACGACATTAGCTCAAATTACAAGTCAGCCCTTCATATTTGAGCTATTGAAACTAGTGTAGTAGAAGTACGTAGAAGAAGTATTTAGTGGTAAGTAGTAAATAGTAGAAGAAATATTTAGTGGTATTTGGTACAAAAGTTCTAATTTGTTCAGTGATAAAATTAGGTATAAAGTATTTAATTTTTATTAGTAGAATTAAGGAAAATACAAATAGAACTACAACTAAATAATAAATTATATCGAACTTGTAACTAAAAAGAGGGAATAAAATTAATTAGTCCTTTTTCAATAAAAAAAATCTGAGTCTTGATTGTATCAAAAACACAGTTTTACATTTCATTAACAAGGGATAAGGGAAATGTTACATTTAACAAACTCTGAGGGATTTAGTTTAAAAACGTTTTGAATTAAAAATAACTAGTATAAAGCTAGCGAAATTTTACATTTACGCTAATTAGGAAAAAATTGTTAAAAGACCTGCATTACATACATACATTACAGAGGAAGCATCTCGCATACAATTCTTAGCTTGCTGAAATGTATTTTAATAAATAATAATCTGATGCATTTCATTAAATATTTCAAGCTTGTAGATAAAAAATATCACAAAATATTTTCTCATAATTATTAGCGTCGCAATGTTTTTGTAAGAATTTTTCAAAATAATCTCTTAGCTAATTTTATATATCGAAATTTTTTATAAATTATGTAGCGAATTTTGGTGTTGATTAATATATATATATTTTTTTAATGTTAGATATTGGCAAACAAGCATACGGCCCACCTGATGGTTAGTGGTTGCCGTAGCCTATGAGCGCTTGCAACACCATTAGTAGGTGCCACTCACGCGTTGCCAACCTCGAGATATTAGTTCTTAAATCTCGTCCGCCCAGTAATTTCACTAGCGTACAGTGCCCTTCAAACCGGAACAGTAATACCTAAGCACTACTATTTGGCGGCATAATATTTGACACTGCGGTGGTACCTACCTAGCCAGCCTCTTGCAACAAAAGATCTACCACCAGTGTGACTGATTGCACTGGTGGAATAATCTCTGCTGTGACAGAGGTTATCCAAACAGCGGGCGATGGGGTCGTCACATCCCGACGCCGGAAAATATCGTTATTAAAATATCGTTAGTCATTCTTTTTCGTGTTATATCTATATCTATAATTTACTTTTTAATTTTGAAGTCGGTAGTTTTAATTATTATGTAGACGATATATAACAAGCTGATTCTGAGCCATTTCAAGCAAAAAGAGTTTTCGAATCGGACGCGTAGCTTATTTTAATCTGCATAATTTACTGTAAATTAAATTATTATTTATAAAAGATAAGAAAGAGATAGACTTGAAATTAATTACAGTTTTTATCTACATCAACAATATTAAAATAAGATTAACAAATTTACTTATACCTTTAGAACATATCTGATTCATAGATAACGTAGGCTGGTTACGAGACGTGAAAGTTGTAGGAAATAATCCTGAATTACGGTAGGGATGTAAAGCAGTATCTTTAAGTACTTCTGCGCTTTATGCGATGACTAAGAGCGAGCGCCGAAGGCTTAACATCCCGCCTCCTGTATTAATTTTTTCTCTTCTTATTCCTTCTTTTCTTATCCTTGGGGTTGGCAGCATTATGTTTTTCTGAAATCAGCAGTACTCGTTGCTATTTTGTCCAATATTGCTCATGGCATCTGAAGCGCCTTCATGGGTGGCGGTGTTCTCTTAATATCAGCTGACCCACCTGCCTGTCTTCTTTATCCACACTGCGCATAGCATTAATTTATCAAATGTAATAAAGAGTAATCAAAACGCAATTTGTTGATTTTCCGCAAATATTATTGTTTCCAAATGTTAGCCAACAATAACCAACGCGGCAATATTTAATAAGAATATATAAATAACATTTTGATATCACCAACTTGTTTTGCTCACCAACATGGAAATGGCTCTAATTGTGCTGTTTTTTATGTGATTAAGTTGGCAGGCAAACATACGAGTTACGAACCACCTAATGGTAATTAATTGTCGTAGCCTATGAGCGCATGCAACACCATACATTTATAGATGTCACTCACGCGTTGCCAACCTCTAGATATTGATTCTTATCTCCTTTGCCCAGTAATTTCACAAGCTACAGTGTCCTTCAAGCGGAAACACAGTAGAAGAACTATGGTGACACGGCGGTAGCTATCTAGCTAGGGTTACAATGAAGTGTCATAAAAATAATGTAAAAGATGCTTTATAGTAATAAGTCTAATGTAAGTGCTACTTAATAACAAGTGTCATGTATCACCCTATGGTAAGCCTAAGCACAGTATATTTTAACAAACTGAGAGTAATAAACATGTAAAGAACACATAAAGACGTTTCTTTTCAAACCTAAAGAAAACCACATTTCAACAAGTTGGTAAGTAAGCATACGGCCCACCTGACAGTGGTTGCCTTAGGTTATGAGCGCTTGCAGAACCATTAGTAGGTGCCACTGATGCGTTATCAACCTCAACATATTGGTTCTTATATCTCCTTCGCCCAGTAATTACACTAGCCTACAGTGCCCTTCAAACCGGAACACAGTAATACCTAAGCACTACTGTTTGGTGGTGGAATATTTTAAACTGCGGTGGTACCTACCTAGCCGGCCTCTTGCAACAAAAGACCTACCACAAGTGTGCCTGACTGCACTGGTGGAATAATCTATGCTGTGACAGAGGCTATCCCAAGAGCTGGCAATGCGGTCGTCACGTCCCAACGCCGATAAAATGTTGCAATAAAACGCCTCCACTAGTCCTGTAAGAAAGCTGGGCTAGGCTGTGAGTGATTACTGATTTATACTTTTTTTAACAGGGTGTTTTAGTTTTCGTGTTTTCTGATTGGACTCCCCCGTCATACGAAGACTACGTATTCCCGTTGTTCGCTGACGTCATCGGCTGGCTAGTTGGACTCTCCACTTTAATGTTTATACCTGTTGGAATATGCTGGGCGCTGTATAAAGGATATGTAAGTTGCACTATTTATTCTAGCCAGATGGATTAATATTCATTTAATTATTGAAGTTGTACTTCTTTAGGCGCGTTATGAAAAAAATATGAGAGTGATTTTAAGATGCGCGCGCATCACCGTCACACAAAATACACAGGTTGAAACTGTCATATGTTATAATATTTCTCCACATGTTTCTAGTTTCTACATTCACAACACGTGTTTTAGTTTCATGAAAGTGCCAATTATAAATGTATTTATTTAACTAATTTTTCAAATTTAAACTAAGCTTTATGACTGTGTTGACTATCCTTCTCCAGTCCTTTTCTTATTTTATTGTAATTAATTATTTGCATGCAATTGAAAAATGTTTTTAATGATGCCAAAGAAGTATAACTTCTGACGCACGCACATAAGTATATGAACGTATTTTTTAAATTTCAATTTAAATTACTTTAATTTCAAATATTAATTGAAAGAACAAATATTTTTATTAAATCAAGAGCTTTGCTTCTTTTTCCTTTATAAAGCCTAAAAGGGAAAAACAAAAATTTTTACTTTTTTTAACTTGTCAGCAAAATTTCAATGAGAGAGAAATATAATAAAAAATATTGTAGAAATACTTCTTTACTTATTTTTCAATTTCTAGTCCTTAATTCCATTTAGTTATAACCAAAGACATTGCATTATCTAGATGTAGAATCACGTAAAAAAACAATTATTTAAAATTAAAATACCAAGCAATTTTAGTTCTCGTGGTTAAACTCAAGGTTTAATTTGATGCGTATCTACCAATAAAGCCAAGTCACGCACCATAGATTAATTTAATTGTCAGTATATTCGGAGTCAGAATTTTAATTGATTATTCACACTATTTCCGTATAAATATGCTTAATGTAGGGGCCTTAAAAAGTTAGAGAGTCTCACCACTCACTAGTGTGGCCTTACATAGTTTTTCCAATTTTACATCCACAATTTTTAACCGAAACATTAGTGATATAATGAAGTATGACATACTGTGCATCGCCTCTAAGATCAGATTTGAGAGGTTGGGGAAAGAGGGAAAGAGGAACAGAACAGAGGAATTCTGAGTCTCCAGAGCTCACATAGATCGAATAGCAGTGCAAAATTCCGAATATTGATACTTATCTATATTATCAAGTGATATTCAGACTGAGCCAACCCTTTCATATGACCAAAGCTCTAGTTTGGTAAGTAGTTTTCTGTACTGATGTAGCTGAGATTAATGAGGTGTATCGATCTGTATATATCTGCATGTTTTAGAACAAACTTTGTAAGCAATACCTACTTCCTTAAAAAATTATTAATGCGAAAGTAGCTCTATCTGTCTGTCATGATTTCATAAGCCACGGAATCATTTGCAATGAAATTTGATACAAAAACAAACAAGACCTTAGGAAATCGCGACAAAAAGTCCCAACGGTGGTGTGGTAGGGAATGAAATTTTGTGTGGGTGATCAATTATTTCTGTATTGTATTAAAGAAATCTCATTAAAAATTTATCGTTATTAACGCGGGTCAAGCCAAGAGCAGAACCTATATAACTCGAACATCATAATAATTACCTTTGATATTGTTTAATTTTACAGAGAGGCAAAGAACTGTTCACACCAACACCAGATTGGAAACCAGCTGAGAAGACCATTGAAGTTTCGACATCAGATTCCAATATGTCCGTTGATAACCGGGAGCATACAGTTTATGATAACACGGCATACATGTGATAAGTATATTTCGTGTATGATACGATAGCATGCTCAATAGCTATGACAAACTTCTATAAATTTCTAGTCACACTAGAATAGACTAACACTACAATGTGATAATAGAGAAAATTATTAATAAAAAGTAAAAAATAAATTGAGCAACAGTCACGTTGTGATACGCATATCAAAATAATCGTCGTTTTTTATAATAACCTAATTTCATAAATGTGAGAATTTGGATGGATGGATGAATGGATGTTTGCTACTCTTTCACGCAAAAACTGCTGCACGGATTTGGATGAAATTTGCTACACACATAGCTTGGGTTCCCGTGGGATTATCAAAAAAAACTATATCAATATGAGCGGAGTCGCGGGCACAGCTAGTGTTTAAATTAAAGTTAAGTTGTATAAAATCCATAAAGTATCAATCAATCAATATCGTAGAGTACTTTAGGTATTATAGATAAATTATTTAAAAGATTATTTATAATATTTATATAGTAAGTTTCGGTGTTTGTTGATGTACTTCGAATACTGTTTTACATGACAAAAATATTACATAATATAACAACTTTTGATGCACTCATAGGGCTTTAAATGCTTTATTATTGTTATCTTTTGTAATAATGTACATTTAAGCCCCAATAGCTCACCGTTAACGGGCCGACTCCACTCCGTTAACGCGAGAGTTGCGGTCCTGACCCCTTGTGCTATTTCAAACCCATGCCTAAAACAAGCTACAAGCTTATTTGGAGAGGCAATAGGAATGACTTTAAAACATTGCTAATCATCTTTTTTTTTATTAATTTAATAATATTTTTTTATGACATTAATTTTCTGATACAGATTATATAATAAATATAATTCCATTTATTTCTATTGTGTAAATAGAAGAGTATCATAACTTATTCTTTTATGTATAGACCATTCATACAGGTGAGAGTTGATTAGCAAAAGAGTTACTGTATATAATAATAACTGTTTTTCAACCACAAATACATACATAAATTTAAATAATTGTATAATTATTATATTGTTTAAGATCTTTTAAGTTATTAAATGATAGTTCTAGTATAATTGTTGGAATTTTATTTCACCCCATTACCTTTCATATTCAATGATTCAAGTTATATTTTTTCTTTTCTTTTTTTTATATATAAATAAACGCTACACACTCAACGACCTTCATTAGTATAGTTATATCCTGTGTCGGGGTTCCGGAAACATACACAAATACAAGGACAAACACACCCAGACCGGAAAACATGTATGGTCAATACAAACACCTATTCCGAGCGAACCCACGACCTGACCACAATGTCGTCAACTTTGGCATTAAGAAACTTTACACCCCGAACATTCATTTATTTTAAGACTAGTAATTTCAAAATTTTAACAGATCGCGATAAATGTTTCTTAAGATCTTTCAGCAGTACTCCTATCTTGGTCGGAATCTACGCCATTAACTGAATGTCACTAGAGATTTAAAACTTGAAAGTTTCCTTAGATACCAGTTAGCTAATCCCTTATAAATTGGACTGAATTAATGTAGGGTTTATCGTTTAATTCTTACAGCAGCTTCCTTCGAGTCTTTTCCATCTAAATTTTAATATCTTGGATTTGAGGCAAACTTTAATAACCAGATCTGTCACGATAAGGTTTTGCTTTATTCATACTTTTTAATTACGTTTTTAAGTCTGGATAAATAGTCTTTTCCTTGTTATACTTCTTATTCGTTATCGCCACGGAGTCAAAGTCGAGTCAACGTGAAGTTTGTGTCTTTTTCACAGCCGGCTGCCAGTACTCGAACACTACGGTGACGCTGTAAAGGCTTGTAGGGTCAACACATTCAGGAAAAAACCGGCTTAGAAAGTAAAAATAATATACATACACGAGGGAATCAATTCTGTAACTTTCTAATTTAATTAAGTAATGTTTTTAAACCGTATTTAATAGATGTTTCTAAACGAAGATGTAAGAAAGAGAAAGAATGAGTGAAGAGTGTAACGATGTGAGTAAAAGAGCGAATGACAGACGAGCTATGAAGGTGAAAAAGTAAGAGTATGCAGGTGTGTAATACGTAAGAAAAACAAAAATAAACTGAGTTTTATTAAAGAACGGTTGTTTTTATTTAGACCTCTACCTACATACATAGGGATATATATATATAGACATACTTAATCGTTGTGTGAAAAACTAATAGGAGATACACATATCCTAAGACCAATATAATCTTGGCTGCTTGGTTGTTATTGTGGAAAAATTTGCTTGCAACACTAAATCTCACGTCTGACTTTTTCTTACAATACTATGATTTATTGTTAAAAAGTATGTCTCCACGAAAATTGTTAAGCAAAGTTTATGTTCCTGCGTATTTGAAAAATTTGATTATTTATTATAAATATGAACAATTTTGAAAGTATGAACCATAATGCTTAAGTCTTCATATGAATTTACACCTGTTACCAAACTTTCAGTGCTATATTACGCTGACATTTCACTTGACAAAGCTCAGAGAAATTGTTATTTCTCTTTAATGTTTTTATTAATGAGATTTGAAAATAATTGTACTATTTGAACACAAATCAAATAACATTGAGTAAGGTTATTAAACCTTTACCATTGATTCCATAATTCACATTGAAATTATGACAATATGAAATATTTTACGACGATTATTTTTTTGCAATAATCAGCATATAATAAACCTCTTGTTATTAGGTCTTTATTATGATAAAAAATATAGAAAAAGAGCTTGCAACATAATAGAATTAAGTTAGCGTGTTATGATGAATTGAATGGACGAAGGAGCACCAGCGAGAATTTGGACAATTTTTCTGTATAAAAGGGCCAGTCCTTAGTTTATTATAAATCTATGGATTTTGTGGTGTAAATATAGAGATATATAAACCATTGATGAAATAATTAAAAATTTCCTTTAAATTTCAATGACTAGATTATTCTCAATCTTGTGATGAGTGATTGGGAAATTTTTGTATATTATATTTGGAGATTCTCTCTTCCCAGCATTGTTTCCGGTATTTTCCCTGAGTCTGCATTACTCTTATTCGAAATTGATAGAGCGATTGTCATGTGACATCCGTAACCCTGAGAGCTAACCAGTAACTCGTTGGATATGATCAAATTCCCTATCAAGAGTAAACGATTACTATCAGATGCTATATGATAAAAACCAGGACCGACAGCTTAACGTGCTCTTCGAGGGACGGTGGGGAGACCCACAAGGACAAACGCCCAGACCGAAACAGATATTTGTAAGAGAAACCAACAACAGTTGTCTATATATTTATAGATAATAATAAGTAATGTTAATTGAGAGCTATAATATTATTATTTAACCTTAATTCATAAGATGCCTGTAAGATATTTCAATCAAATTGAATAATACATTTGTATTCATTTTCATCAAGAAGCCATTTAAGTAGGACGAATTGCTTTTAAGCGAAATTCCAATTGATGTTCAAATAAGACTGGGGGATTTGCCTATATTTAATTATAAAACGTTTTCATTCTACATCATGCTTTCTTGTTATAAGCTACTTATTATATCACTTTAATAATGTTCTTTTTATTTATTATTTATGTCTTCAAAATATAAGGAATTCTTAATTAAATTTTTCAAGGAAAATAAACAATTTTCGAAATTTTATATTTTCAGTACAAAATTTTCTTATAAAAAATTATATGAAAAATAGCAGAGATGTTATTCTTTGAATAGTCTTTCAAGTCAAAGTAGTTATTTTTGATGTCGTAATTGCTGAGGTATTTTGTAAAGCAAAAGTTAGACCCCTAATTTTTCAGTAATTAACAAATTTATAGAATCAAATATGAAATTCTTGTAAGCTTGAAAATGAATATATTAGTAGATGTGCCATCATTGTCATTAATTTGACTCTTGTAGTAATTTTGTAGTTTATCAAGCAATTGCTTTTTCAAGTCATCAATACGAGTAAATAAAATTGAAGTCTCTGTTTGTTATTCCAAACAAACACCTTTCACTAAATGCATATGAAAGTAGGTACGGTACTAACATAAAAACGTAGTTACCCTCAACAAGGAACAAACGTGTACATTTATAAAAAAAAGTTTTTGTTATAGTTTTACTCAAGACATGTTTTTGCATACATTAAAAAAACTCAAACAGATTGAACTAAAGTGTACAGTCCTCGTTACAAGTCAAAGCTTGTCGTAATGAGTTTTAAGGCTCGAAGCTAACAAGCTTTCGTCTGAATTGCGAAAGAAGTGAAAAGACAGGGATTTCGGAAAAGAAAACGTTTTCAATTAGTGTTAGGGAGTTCATAACAATTTATATTTTATATTTGTTTGATTCCTTTGGTGATCAACCCTTTGTTGGTCTTGGCCTCCTACACGATGGCGACGAAAGAAAGAAATATTTATTTGGAGCAAGCCACTAAGCAAAAAGAAGAACAATCAAAAACATTAAAAACATTTTTTTTTGTCATGACGGTTGACTAAGTCAAGCAGTCACCGCAACCTATGAACGTTTGCGATATTTGAAGTATCACATGCGCGTTGCCAATCCAAGGAACAGGGATGACGGGATGATACTGTTACTTGACGCCGATTTTCTGTAACAGGGTAGTACTTTACCTACCTTTTGTGCTGAGAGACGCATGGCTCTACTACCTACAAAAATAAATTTAACTAAATTAAGAAAAAAGGAACATGTATTACAAGTAATTTTATAACAAGTACCAAAACAAAAAATATCCGGCAAAATCCGGTAATTTTTTTTTTTTTGGTGTCAAGCCCCAAAATGGTGAGCTTCAGTATTCGTAGGTAAGCAATTTACAACTGATTTTCAGAGGTTACCTAAAAATTGTCTGTCTCCAATTGGTAAAGTTCCCCATCATTCTCAAGTCTGTCTAATCTCGAATTGCCTGTATTTGACTTAGGAACGTTTGGTTTTTACCTTGTAGGATTGTTGGCCCTAAGAAGAACCCTTCTCACTCTATCCGGGTTTACGATCTGCCAATGTCGCAAATCCAACACAGGCGGAGATCTATTTTATGGATGTATATTTTGTCGTCTTTAATAGGAAGCATTTTTTTAAATTTCATAGGACTGCTCGGGAAAGAGTGTATAGTTTATATTGTATTATTATAGTGTAAATATTCTATAAACACACCATTTTTCTTAATGTGTTATAGTTTAGATCCGAGCTTGAGAGAGTTTTGTAAAGAATTGTCAATGAAATGTCAGAAATGTTTAGTTAACAAATGAAAAAATAAGCGAGATAAAGTTACTGTTAGTTAAGTTATAAACATACTGTTTCTTTTTGCCAATTTCCTTATAAACTTATGTAAGATAATAAATTTTGTTAGTAAAATAAAGGCGTATAGTTAAACGCCTGGAATTAATAATAGGGTTGCTTAACAACTTTACTGTAAAAGTAAATTAAGATTTTAATTACTCATAAATTTTAACGCTAATGAAGGAACTGCTATTATAAGCTTTATTAATTAATAGAATTCGTTTAATCCGCTAAGTATTGCAATGCTTTTTTTTCTTCATACGTACATCAATAAAATAATCATAATATTTAATATTATGAATATTAATAAATTGTTATACTACATTTATAAAACGGTTTTTGAACGTGCTTTATACCGTGTTTTATAGTAATTTTATGAATAGAAGCGTTTGTTAAAAAAAAAACAACAGAAAACGTACACACACACACACAGAAGTTTTATTATAATTTAATAATTTCCAAAATATTGACTTGACGTTTGGATTACACATCCAAACATTAAGGGCGCGTTTACGTATTTGACGAAAAATAGATGTATTTCGATCTAATTTCCGACAAAATCAAAGTAAATTAAATGGAACTTTTAATTACTATGAATAGATCAGGCCTTTATCTTTAATAACGCTGTAAAAAATAAGAAATTTTCTTATTATTTTTTATAGTAAAACCGATTTTCCGGAGCCTCTTCACACCAAATTAACGATATCGAGCTGAGTTTAGGTAGCCTTTTAAACTATTTCTTACGTGATATCAATTTAAAAAAATACCTCTAATAGTAAGACATGTTCAACTCAAACCCTAGGAAGAGATATTTATAATAATACGACACATTAGCTCAGAAAAAAATAAATATCAAATGTATCTTTTTCACGTATTTTGCTTCTAAAGTTGTACCTTAAGCTGTTGCATTAAGGCCTATTTTGTTTGATGACTGCCATGATTTATTGTTCAAAATTTTCTAGTAAAATATTAGTCGGCGCTGAGACGCCTTCGTGAGTGGACGCTATGTCGCTTGTAAGCAGGAGGTTATATTAAATAAGATCGCTAAAATATAATATTATATAGAAAAAATTGACTATAAATACAACTCTTGATACTTTATTTTAAGGATAATTTGATAAATATTTTTTTTTTTAGAGATTAAAAATTCTAATTCGTCTTATAGTTATTGCTCAGACCTTAAGGTATACATCCCTGACTGCTAGTGGAAGTCTCGGATGATTGTAGTTTTTTTGCCGTGTTTGGGCTCGTTACTATGAGACCTTAACACCGAACTTGTTGGAGTAATCTGAAGGTGTACTCCGATGACTGATACAGGATCTGCAGCACGAGTAGGGTTATGTGTGCCGTGTTTGGGCTCTATTTTTTAGGTACGGTGAGACCTTACGTCCGAACTTGTTGGAGTGATCTGAAGGTCTACTTCGATGACTGCTACAGGATCTGCACCATGAGTAGGGTTATGTGTGCCGTGTTTGGGCTCTATTTGTTAGGTACGGTGAGACCTTACGTCCGAACTTGTTGGAGTGATCTGAAGGTCTACTTCGATGACTGCTACAGGATCTGCACCATGAGTAGGGTTATGTGTGCCGTGTTTGGGCTCTATTTGTTAGGTACGGTGAGACCTTACGTCCGAACTTGTTGGAATGATCTGAAGGTCTACTTCGATGACTGCTACAGAATCTGCACCATGAGTAGGGTTATGTGTGCCGTGCTTGGGCTCTATTTGTTAGGTACGGTGAGACCTTACCTCCGAACTTGTTGGAGTGACCTGAAGGTGTACTCCGATGGCTGATACAGGATCTGCAGCACGAGTAGGGTTATGTGTGCCGTGTTTGGGCTCTATTTGTTAGGTATGGTGAGACCTTACGTCCGAACTGGTTGGAGTGATCTGAAGGTCTACTTCGATGACTGATACAGGATCTGCAGCACGAGTAGGGTTATGTGTGCCGTGTTTGGGCTCTATTTGTTAGGTACGGTGAGACCTTACCTCCGAACTGGTTGGAGTGACCTGAAGGTGTACTTCGATGACTGCTACAGGATCTGCAGCATGAGTAGGGTTATGTGTACCGTGTTTGGGCTCTATTTGTTAGGTACGGTGAGACCTTACCTCCGAACTTGTTGCGAGTGACCTGAAGGTGTACTCCGATGGCTGATACAGGATCTGCAGCACGAGTAGGGTTATGTGTGCCGTGTTTGGGCTCTTTTTGTTAGGTATGGTGAGACCTTACGTCCGAACTGGTTGGAGTGATCTGAAGGTCTACTTCGATGACTGATACAGGATCTGCAGCACGAGTAGGGTTATGTGTGCCGTGTTTGGGCTCTATTTGTTAGGTACGCTGAGACCTTACGTCCGAACTTGTTGGAGTGATCTAAAGGTCTACTTCGATGACTGATACAGGATCTGCAGCATTAGTAGGGTTATGTGTGCCGTGTTTGGGCTCTATTTGTTAGGTACGGTGTGACCTTACCTCCAAACTTGTTGGAGTGACCTGAAGGTGTACTCCGATGACTGATACAGGATCTGTAGCACAAGTAGGGTTATGTGTGTCGTGTTTGGGCTTGTTTTGTTAGATATGATGAGACCTTACCTTCGAACATGATGAGTAGACCTTCAGATCACTCCAACAAGTTCGGACGTAAGGTCTCACCGTACCTAACAAATAGAGCCCAAGCACGGCACACATAACCCTACTCATACTGCAGATCCTGTAGCAGTCATCGAAGTAGACCTTCAGATCACTCCAACAAGTTCGGACGTAAGTTCTCACCGTACCTAACAAATAGAGCCCAAACACGGCACACATAACCCTACTCATACTGCAGATCCTGTAGCAGTCATCGAAGTAGACCTTCAGATCACTCCAACAAGTTCGGACGTAAGGTCTCACCGTACCTAACAAATAGATTCCAAACACGGCACACATAACCCTACTCATGCTGCAGATCCTGTATCAGTCATCGAAGTAGACCTTCAGATCACTCCAATAATTCGGATGGGAAGGTCTCATTGTAACTTCCTAAACGATCACAAGCACGGCACACATAGCCCTACTCATCTTGCAGTTACAGTAGCAGTCGTCGAAAAACATCATCAGGTAACTCCATCATGCTCAGGGGTAGTATCTTATTAATTTTTTTTATTGACGACAATAAAAAAAATATTCATATAAAACATTTTCATTACCTATAAATAACATTTAAATAAAAATAATACAAATAAGGGAAAAAATAGTTTTTACAATATTTATGTACACAAAGTATACAAAACAAATATGACTATTTATTACTTACTAACATTACAACGTATAAAATATACCCACAAAAAATTAAACATTTAAAGTCTCAAAATTAGTTTACCGTTCATTATTCCCGCCGATCACAGTCGTGCGCTTGTGTGATCGTTTCGTGTGAATGTAGTGGTGCGATTCGCTACCTATCTATTTTGCAAACGCGTCCTTAATGCGTAAATTTATATAAAACTAGCGGCCCGCTCCGGCTTCGCAAGGGTATAAAATATATAGCCTATATCATTAACTGAAAAAATGAATAAAATCGATCCAGTAGTTTTGATTTATTCATTACTGCCACTATTTTTATACATATAAACTTTCCTCTTCAATCACTCTATCTATTAAAAAACCGCATCAAAATCCGTTGCGTAGTTTTAAAGATTTAAGCATACATAGAGGACAGAGAAAGCGACTTTGTTTTATACTATGTAGTGAAGCACTAAATTTATATTTTTCCAAAATTCCTTTATTGAAATCTTGTTTTAATAAAAACTTTTAAAGTAATAATTGTAATCATACTACGGATCTCCACAGAACATCTCTGACCTATATCTCTGTAGACAACACCGAGTTTATAACTTTCCCAATTAAATTCCAGTTCTAAGTGTCATAATTGAAATAAAGAAAAAACGCGAGTCCTTCATAAATTAAGTCCAAGAAAAATACTACTTAAAGTTTAAATGCCAGAAATATAATTTTGAGATAGAAAGAGCAGATTTACTTTGTGCTGAAATTATTGAGATTTAACGAACGTTAACAATAAGTATAAATCTTCTATAATTCATCATATTTTTAACCGACTTCTAAAAAGGAGGAGGTTCTCAATTCCACTTTTTTATGTTTGTTATCTCAAAACTTTCTTTCTATCTCAGACTGGCTGAACCGATTTTGATGATTCTTTTTTATTTGAACGCTAGTGCTTCTCGTGTGGGTCAATTTAATCCAGTTCTGACTAAGAAAACTATATGCCTTAAATTTGTATTAAATACGTTGATTAAATTCGTAACTAAAATGTATAAAATGACATAATTTTTACAAAAAATAAATGTTAAGCTGTCCAGTAAAACATCGCCACATAAGGCACCAACTTTTGTTGGAGATAATATTTATTTTATGCTTAAGTCGATATTTTTTTTAAAAATTATTATATGTTGGCATTAAATTATAAAATTATATTCAATAATTTCAACAATGTAAAATCTATATAAAAGGTTCTATGTAAACAGTCTTTAATATCTATAATAATAAAACTCTTAAAGTTTAGGAAATAGCAACATAAGAAAATTAAAACCAAAAAATTTTTTTTATAATTTATCAAAAATCCTCCATTATCCAATCTTAATTAAGAAAGCAACTTTAAAACCCTATACCACCTTTAGATTGGATTTGGTACCATCTGTGTACTAAATATTATCATAATCCGTTCAGCCATTTTGTGTGATTGCGTAACAAACATCATTGCGTAACATCATCGAAATTACTGGGCGAACGAGATTTAAGAACTTCTCAAATTTACAACAAACTTCCAAATAAAATTAAAGAATCTAAAAACATAGTTCATTTCAAAAAACTACTTAAATTACATATTCTCGCCGAATATCAATGAAATATAATCATACCTTACAAGCCACATCCAGTAACTAAACATCAATAAATTAACTTCTCGCTATGTGACTTATCTACGTTACTCATTGCGTTGGTACTTGTTTATGCCAGTGCCACAATGTAAAGTAAATCAATCTACCCACTTTATAAAAAATGTTATTCTTTGCTAAATTTTATTGTAAAATATTTTTACTGTCAATCGTTACTACTAGTTTATAAAGGAACTGAATTATGTAAATATAAATTGACGTCTCTGTATGTTGAAAAATGTAAATTATTATTTATAAGTTAACCATAAGTTTCGTTAAGTGAATGTTGTAACATTCTTTTTGAACAATAAACATATTTAAACCGTAATATCTCGAGGTTGGCAACGCGTGAGTGGCACCTACTAATGGTGCTGCAAGCGCTCATAGGCTGCGGCAGCCACTTACCATCAGGTGGGCCGTATGATTGTTTGCCAACTTCTAACATAAAAAAAAAAATAAAACAAACATCTAGACACACAAACATACAAACTGTAACATTTTTTATATTAGTAAATAATTTTATCTTAAGCATAAAACATATCCATGACTTCTATCACTATCTCAAAGACGTAAACAAGTTCACATCTAAAACTTTAAGTTGTTACTCGGAGTAATTTCGTTTGTGAGATTGACTCGTGACTTTGACTTGTCAATTACCGTTAATTAAGAGCTAACTAATCAACGGTTTACTTGTAGTTAGTAAAAGAGACGTTAATACACAAAATGGTAAGTATTTTATTTAATACATTTCATTTTCTTCTTGCATTTATTAGGTATCCAATATGGAACTAGTGGGCGGATAGCGTGACGCTAAATCGTGTGGGATAAAAATATTTTTTTATTAAATTTTTTTTTGTACAATTTTTTAAAATGTTTTTAAGGCATTATTAATATTCCTGTTGCCCCTCCAAATAAGCTCGAAGCTTGCGCTAGGAGTGGGTATAATAATGGCCTAAGAGGGCAGGATCGAACCCGCATCTGGCCTAAGAGGATCATCTCTCGCGTTAACAGAGCGAAGTCAGCCTTTCTAACGTTGAGCTATTGAGGCTAATTCGATTTCATTAATGCTGTGTGGAACGAAATATAGCGTTTAAGATTGAGAATCATAATAAATTGATAACCAAAAAATAAAATTCGTTCTCCGATAAATACACGATAAGCCAAGAAACTGGATAATATTAACAGCCTGTTAATAATCCATTATTGGACAACAAACCCTTTTCTGCAGGGCAATAAGTGAAACATGGCCACTACGGCACTGATTTTGTTGTAGATTTTTTTGTTTTGAATTCGGTATTTTTTTTTCTAAAAATTATTTCAATCTGTACATTTTAGTTACTGGTACTTAATGATTAATGCAAATTTAAGACATATGGTTTTCTCAAGGATGCCTTTGTTAGAGCTGGACCAAATTAAAATAGGGCCAAGGAAAGTACCAGCTTTCAAATAAAAAAATAATCATCAAAATCGAAAAAAAAAAAGCATTTGAACTCCGAACCTCTTTTTTTGAAGTTGGTTAGAAAGATGAGTTTAAGTTTGTATTCTACGTGTATTATATAAACCGCTATTTAATTAAAAAGTGGTAATAGTAAATCGACCTTCATTTTCCACCTCATCCTCTGAGTTAATTAAATAAAACAAGCCTCGGTTCGATTCATAGTTCCCAAGGCGATGCGGTCTAGTTTCCGAATGGTAAAAAAACAAATTAAGCCGCTATAATTCGAAATTGTTATAATGGAGATGGACTGGACTCATGACAAGAGACAGTAGATTAAAATGGACTAAAATTATAACAGAGTTGAGAGCAACCAAGGGTTGGTAAAAGAAAAAACGGCAGGCAATACAAGTGATGGGAGGGTGATAATATAAAGAAAGTTGGAGGATCAATCTGGAGAAGAAGAGAAAACAACAGGATGGAATGGAAACAGCTGGAAGAGACTACGTGTCAGAAGAGACGCTGATCACTAAAACTGCAAATCCGATGTTTTTTTTTTTAATGTTAGAAGTTGGCAAACAAGCATACGGCCTACCTGATGGTAAGTGGCTGCCGCAGCCTATGAGCGCTTGCAGCACCATTAGTAGGTGCCACTCGCGCGTTGCCAACCTCGAGATATTAGGTCTTAAATCTCGTTCGCCCAGTAATTTCACTAGCGTACAATGCCCTTCAAACCGGCACACAGTAGTGCCTAAACACTACTATTTGGCGGCAAATATTGGACACTGCGGTGGTACCTACCTAGCCGGCCTCTTGCAACAAAATACCTACCACCAGTGTGACTGATTGCACTGGTGGAATAATCTCTGTTGTGACAGAGGTTATCCTAACAGTATTAGAGCTTAAATATGTATAACTGTTTAGAATCGGCTATAAAGGCTTACATAAAATTCGGAATTGTATTTAATTTTTATGTCATTGTAAATATTGTTAAATATATTTTAAGGCATAATATTAATGCCGTTATTATGTTATGATAACTTTTCTAATGGACTTGATATATTTTAAGTTTAATTTGTATATTAAAAGGTGATAAATGGGTGAACGGTCTTTTGATTTTTTTTTGTATTAATGTGAAGTTGGTAGGTTCCTCTAAAATCTGTCCAGCCATTTTAGATATTAGCCGGAACAAACCGGCAGATAGACTGACAAACAATTTAATGATTGATTTTTTATGTAAGCAGCTGTATATAATTTCATATGCCCTTAGTGACAAGTTAATTTGGTATTACAAACAGACACTTCAATTTTATTAGAACGAAGTTCCTTTTTTTTTTTTTTCGAATGTGTATTACTGTTGGCCCTACTGGCCTTGACAGCGTCACCGGGCGGGAGTACTGAGACTCAGCCGTGATAAAGGGACAGCCCTCACGGGGCTCAAATTTGATTCCGTCCTTAGGGTGTCTCCTGCGAAGCCGAACCACGGCTAAAGACGTCATCGGAGATGGAGGCAGCGCTCCGAGCGCATTCTATACGATAGACTCACCCGACGGTGTGAGCGCGACGCGACGTGCGAAACAAAGGACCTCGTCCTCGCCGGCGAGGACGGTGTTGTGTGCGTGTCTGTGCTGTGTAAGGGCATTTTCTAATGTAATCCTATCGTCAGGGTCTTGCAGGACGTGCTTAGGACGCCTTACTTTTGTCGGTTGGTTACATCGGTCTGTGTAGATACAAGCATGTCTAATCAAAGGATTTGGATGGAAAATAGTTTGATCGAAATAGGTTTGCGATAAGCGCTTCAAATGTTTGGGGATCGAATCGATTTCAAAGTCTCTATGAAGATCTACGTTCCGAACGTACCACGGACAGCCCGAGGCCATGCGTAAGAAACGGTTATGAATTATTTGTAATTGATTAAACTTAATATTAAATTTAACGAAGTTCCTTAAGGTGGTTTACGGGTAGTACGATTTAGTAGAAATCGTCACGTAACGAAATGCCTTATGCTGTGTGTGTGCGTATCGAGGCTACTATAACCAAATGAGGACACGAGCAAGCTCTCTCTCTCTCTCTATCCCTGTTTCTTTTTATCATATAAGCCTTAAAATTTATAGATTTCATTTTGGATTAGAAGCAAAACGTAAGGAACTCCTTTCCTGATGGGGTTTCCCGACCACACAATTTTTTATTTGTAAAGATTCTAAAGGCTTATAACAATAGAAGTCATAGAATATGTAAATGCTAGTTGAGATTAAAACAACATAAGAAAAAGCAATCAAAAGAATACCTACAGATGTAATTTCATTTGCATTGTACCGCTATCTCATAAGAAATTCAACATTTCAGGACTCAGTTTTGAATGAAACTAGTACTAAAATACCTTTTCGCCGCATTTTAGTACATTAATTATTTAATACTAGCTTTTGCTAGCGGCTTCGCTCGCATGAGTAACGATTCTAATACAAACTTTATACTCCATTTCAACCCCTAAGGCGTTTTCTTCCATGTATGTGTTTCCGGACCCCCGACACAGGATAAAACAATCCTAATGGAGGCCGTTGAGTGTGTAGCGTTTATTATAATTATAATTCTGATCAAACTCTTGCAATATTAATAGGTACTTTAAATTTAATTTCGTAACTATAATCTTGTTATCAAACACGTATTGGCCATAGTACGTTTCATTTAGCAAGCGATTGAAAGATAGCCCCTGGCTTTTAAACTAATTTAACTTTTATCAATTTCAGCTTTAACTTCTACTGGTCTTATCATTTTTGTTTTATTCAGTATGGCATTATAATCTGAATTAAACAACGAAAATTGATTAGGAACTTCTACTTTTGTTATGCAGGTGGTAGGGCTTAAGACGCGCGCCTGGTTAGTGACCACTAGTAAAAAATTCGTGAAGTGACTGCTCGTCAGCCGCGTTTCAAGGTCAGCCAGCGTTTTACCGGCGTCGGGACGTGACGACCCCATCGACCGCTGTTGGAATAATATCTGTCACAGCAGAGATTATTCCACCAGTGCAATCACTCACACTAGTGGTAGGTCTTTTGTTGCAAGATGCCGGCTAGGTAGAGGTACCACAGCAGTGTCTAATATTCTACCGCCAAATAGTAGTGCTTAGGCATTACTGTGTTCCGGTTTGAAGGGCACTGTAGGCTAATGAAATTACTGGGCAAAGGAGATTCAAGAACCAACATCTCGAGGTTGGCAAAGTATGAGTGGCGCCTACTAATGGTGTTATGCGCGCTCATAGACTATGGCAACCGCTTACCATCAGGTGCACCGTATGCTTGCTCGTCAACTTGTAACATAAAAAAAAACCAGTTGCATTCTAAAGGGCAGCAACGTACCTGCATGCTCTCTGTTGCAGATGTTCATGTGTGGCGGTAATCGCTTAACACCAGGTGAGCCTCCTGCCCGAGTCTTTGGATCCCATTAATTTGACTCCAAAAATAATGAGTTTTGGAATTAATGTGTCTGCTTATTTGAGTTTAGAGGTTAGAGGTGTGTTTTTCATCAAAACAAAAGCATCTTCTAACTAGGCGAGCTATATTCCCTGACACTGCGGCTAGTTGCCGTTTTAGAGTTTTACAACCTTATCGAAATATTTCCAGATTAAATATAATAAAACACAATAAATTGCTTGGCAAAAAAAAGCAAATGATGAGCAATTAGATTTTTTATCCTCGTGAAACTGTATCTAACGCCTTCAGGATAGGAATAATTGATCCGGCCATTGTTTGATTTAATAAGCTCGGAATATGAGATGAGTCGAAATTATGGGATCCTTCAAAGGTGCTTATTGAAATATGACACCAGTCCCTTTTTATTTAGAAGAAATATTATAATTAAATAACATTATAGTGATGTAATGAAATAAACAAAAATTTCCATAGTTTTATGTTTGTATGTATTCGTGTTGATTATTGATTGGTAAAGATTATATCAATATCTATTTCTAATTCTGTAGCGACATCTACACACAACACGACGTAACTCGATAGAAAGACAAGATTGTCACAATGTCGCATCAAGCTACAACGAAACCTGCCAGGCATACTACGCAATGACATGGACGACCAATGAGCGTCACGATCCTAAATCGCGCTATCAGAGTTTCCTACGCTCATAACCTATATATAAAACTTTCCAACGTAAGTCGTTGGGTTTCGGCCCAGGGCTTCGGTCGGCCACCGCCAGGCAATATCACCGGCCTGGTCGGAGGATCCTCCCATTGTGTTGGAGGCATTTCTCACGTCGTTGCCGCCACAATTCTACTAATATTGTTGGCCAACGATTAGAGTGCGCTCGAAGCATCACCTTCATTCCTGATCAGGTGCATAGCCGTGATTCGGCCTCGCAGAAGGCAACGTATGGACGAAATCAACTTTGAACCTCCGTGAAGGCTGCCCTTTTCTGTCATCTGGGTCTCAGTACTCAGCCAAGGCCCCCTAGTGACGCTGTCAATGCCGGTAGAGCCAAAAGCAATAGACAAGCAGAAAAAAAGCTAATATAATAAATGTGAAAGTATGCATGTTTGGATGTTTGGTACTCAATCAAACGAAAACGGCTGATTGGATTTGGATAAAATTTGGCACGCCTATGGATTGGTAACTGGAATAAGACATAAAATACCCCGACCCCGAAAAATTTTAGGTTCCCGTGGGTTTATCAAATATTAATGCAAATTATTGCAATTATGTTTGAATGTTTATTAATCAGTCACGCATACATATAAGCCTTAACGAATTGGGATGAAATTGATAATGATAACAATAATAATAAACGTTACACACTCAACGGCCCCCATTAGGATAGTAATATCCTGTGTCGGGGTCCGGAAACATTCACAATGACAAGGACAAGTACACCCAGACCGGAAAATATGCTTGCGTGGTCAATACAAACATATTATGCTCCAAGCGGGAATGGAACCCGCGACCTGTGGCGTTTAAGGCAGGCTCGCTACCGATGCGCCACAACGTCGTCAAAATTTAACACAAAAATATCTGGATTAACACATAAGATACTTTTTATTCTGGAAAAATGTTCGGTACCTGGGTGATCAAAAAAAAAAAACATGGTACATGTAGTTTTAATTGAAATTCGATATAAAAGAACTTTCTTAAAGAACATTATTTAATTACAAATGATTCATTTCTCTCCGGAGGCAATTCTAAGGTAACCGCAGAGGAAGTCGCAGCAGGGCGGATGCCTAATTGCCTATGCCGATCATAAAATAATATTTTAACATTGCTAATTTTTTATTAATGTTGACTAACAATCATTTCTGTTAAGAGTTAAGCTAATAGACAACGTATTCAACTCTGCACTGATCAATATTATTTGTTTTAATTTCCTTGCAATTATCCGTAAATAGATAAGATTTAATACGGCGCTATTATAATTTATTGTTGCAGTCAAAAGTAACCGCATCTGTTTCAGCAATAAAATCACGTTATATCATGTCATATTACAATGAAGCTATTGCAATGCCGTGACACACGTTCATTTAAAATGTATTAATTTCATAGTCGGAGAAAGCAATGTTGCCACTCTTATATTTCTGAGATATTGTTGTCTTTGTCTATTTCATGAAACACGCGTATGAGTAACAGGAATAGCTATAAACTTATATAATTATAAGCTTGGTCGCAAAATAATAATTTAGTATCTTAAAAAGGTGTGTTATGGACACCCGGATGAAACGGAGTTCTTTTGGCATCTTTTTTATAATGAAATAACCAGCTTTTAGGCGATTCACCACCATCTACAGTGGCGGATTTACAATTTTTTATGGCTTTAAGATTTTTACCGGCCTTTCCTCTGATTGATAGTGGGACTTGGAAAATTCATCGCCGAATTTGTGGCCGATTTCTACCTGTAAAACATCAGAAAAACCGTCATGCAAAAACCTTTTTTATTTCTATGTGGTAGCAAAAAAAAAAAAATTCGGTCCCCTAATTTTCTGCTCCAAAAATTCTGCCAACTTAGCCTAATCAGCCTGCTTATAAATCCGCTACTAACCCATCTACAATATCAGAGAGCATGCAGGTGCGTTGCCAACACTAATGGAATAAGCTCTTCTTTTAAAGGTTCCCAGATCGTATCGGTTCAGAAAAAATATTGAAATAGCTGTATGTATTGTTACCAGAAATACAGAGATCGCGTGTAGCGAAATTTATTGGGCGATAACTCTTTTACGAGAGGCTTTCACGATTGTTATAATGACGTTTGTTTCATAATTAAAATTTGGGTCGTTTATTGTTTGTTTACTTAAGCTTCTTAAGCTTTATTAATGAACCGTCAGTCTCATTTTTGTACGGGCCTTTTACGAGCGGTCATCACAATTCATCACGAGTGGAATTACTCAAAATTATTTATTTTTTAGAAAATTTTACATCCTGCGACACTGGACTAAAACTTTCTATGCATTTTTGCTGAAATTTAAATCATATTTATATAAATATTTTTTATATTTGTAATGAAAATTTATATAATTTTCGTAATCATAAAACCTCGAAGTTTATAATATATAATTATATTTTAAGAGCTTACAATCTTAAAATGAAAACACTCAACACTCAACGGCCCCCATCAGGATAGTTATATACTGTGTCGGAGGTCCAGAAACATACACAATGACAAGGACAATCACACCCAGACCGGAAAACACGCCTGTATGGTGAATACAAACATCTGCTCGGAGCGGGAATCGAACACATCGTGGCGCTTAAGGCAGGCTTGCTACCGCTGCGCTATAACGTCGTCGAACAATAAAAATATATCAGTTTTTGTTCCAATGTTACCAAGTCATCTAATACGATAAATTCATTCATATAAGATGGATAGATAATAAATGAGTAATAAATTCCGTTGTACCTAGTTCTATGGATCTGACAACAATCAAACCAAGATCAAATATTGATGGTTAAATGTGCCCAAGATATGCTAAGAGAATTGGATTGGAATAAAAATAGGGTATATAGAATAGCACTGTTTATTTAATATAAAATTTAAACGGCTAACTCTCACGTTCAATCGGTTTAAGTACCGACTAGTTTCGGACTCATCGGAGGTCTTTCATCAGGGTGGGTCACAATTGGAGATCACAGCTCATTGGAGATACCAGTGCATCTCGCTTCGCCGGCTTCACCATCATCGCCGGCGCATCCCCGTGCGAGACGGGTCGCGACCGCGAAAGTAACCCACTCACCCTGATGAAGGACCTCCGATGAGTCTGAAACTAGTCGGTACTTAAACCAATAGAACGTGCGTGTTAGCCGTTTAAATTTTATATTAAGTTAATTATGTCTCACGATAGTTTTAATAATTTAAGCACTGTTTATATTTATATACCCTAATATTTAATAAATTGAATCTCCCTTACAATATAAAACATTACCAAGAGTTTCGAGTGTGTTTTTTTCAAGGGAAAGGATAAATGAGCAGAGAAAAGAAGGAAAATACTGAGCTTTAACGGTAGTGGAGCCATGCTTCTCTCAACACATAAGGGCCGGATGGACCGGGGAAGTACTACCCTCTCACCGAAAATCGGCGTAAAGTAGCAGTATCAGTAAAGACTGTTGCGTTTCGTGAGATAAGTTAGAGTGCCGGGGCCCAATCTCCCACCCCCTCTGTTTTCATCCCTTCCCTCTTGTTCCTTCGGTTGGCAACGCGCTTGTGATACTTCAAGTATGGCAAGCGTTCATAGGTTGCGGTGACTGATCTGATCAGAGGGACCGTATGCTTGCTTGCCAACCGTCCTGATATAAAAAAAGCTCTCACTCACTGAACGAAACATAATACAATAGTACAACTTCATGTCGGTCAATGTGCGATCAATCTAATCATGCCCAAAGAAACAATCTTATTTACAAGATATAGTAATATAGTAAATACTAGAATTGTTTAAAGGTATATGGATATTTTTTTCAAATAAAAGGAACTCGTTGCTCTAATTATTTACTTGTAAACACAGGCTTAGAAGGAAGTCTGCATTAAGGTCGTGACTCGGCACGTGTGCAAGCTATTTATAAGGTAACAGGTGCGAGTTAATGCTTCTAAAATCTCTTTAAATGCCTTTACACTGTCAGTGCCTTAGAATAGGTAAGGTAATGGAATTAACATCGTCAACCGATCAAGTTCGTGTCTGATCATGCACAGGAAAGGATTTCGCTATTGTTAATGTGGGATTTGCGGGTCCTGACCCCCTTCGTAGCCCAAAGGGGTCAGGATCGTGTCGTACAAACTCATAGTACAACCTACCGGCTTATTTGGATTTATAGGATATAGGATATTATAGGAGTAATGACTAGAAAAATAATTACGAATGTCGCCAGGGAGTGGAATGCTCTTCCGGCGTCTGTATTTCCGAACGCATACAACCTGAATCTCTTCAAGGTGCGAGTACACAGGCTTCTCATGAGCAAGCTCGCTCCACCATAGACCTCATCTATGCCTTTGCTCTCGAAGGAGGTCAAGAGCTTACCCATTTTAGAATTAAAAAAAACGAATCATATTTGCGACAAGTTACATAATAATTCCTTTTTAATATTTTCATAATTCGGAGCTCTTAGACAATTTAATATACGAATAAATGGTCTAGGTCGGAACTCAATACTTGGCCTTAGAATGTTTATTGACTTTTGTCACAAAATATTTAAGCTTTCTCTTATTCTTTCGATCCAGTGCAATGCTATTTTTACAACTTCTTAGGCCTTCCAACAGACATTTGCATTTGACCCAATGGCCTTTTTAAAAATAAATCTTTTTTGTCATATCATTTCTGTTTTTGATTTTTCTGTGTCTTCTCGTGTTCCAAGGTCTCATTAACTAGAAAATATGAGCTTATTAACTAAGGCTTTCTATGCTTTGATGGACTTTTAATTTATACTCTGCTAGGTATTTTGCTGTTTATAAAAAATACAAATAATATTAGAAGCTTTTATTTTTTGTACTTTACTACACCACCTAAAAAGAAAATTAATAACTTCCTACACTTATAAATTTAATTTCGTTCCGTTTTATGTCGTTTAAGTTAGCCGTAAAATTCATAAAAAACACAAAAGTAATAAAATATTATAAGAAAATTGTTAAAATTTTATTTTTTAATTAATCTATTCTAACTTAATGTTATAAATGTGAAAATTTGGATAGATGTTTGTTACTCTTTCAGACAAAACTAGACAGATTTCGATAAAATTTGGTACACACGTAGCTTATTATCTGGATAAAATAAAAGAAACATTTTATCCCGTTATGTTGTATTCGCGTAGGACCATCAAAAAACTACATAACGCGCCGTAGGTACAGCTAGTACTTACATAATTATAAATATATTTATTTTTGCAAAGTTAGGCACAAGTTTACAACATAATCAAATAAACTGAGCATCCAACTTTCACTTTCTTTCGCTGCGTTGACGTTGAAATTAGGAGTGCTTCTTCGTAATTTCCAGCGACTCATTGTACATTTTGTCTATACGGCATTGAGCCATGCTTCTCTCAGCACAAAAAGGTCGTCTCGATCGGCGCAGTACTACCCGCTCACAGAAAATCGGCGTCAAGTAACAGTATCGGTAGGTACTGTTGCGTTTCGTGCGATGAATGAGAGCGCCGGAGGCCCGATCTCCAACCCCCCCTGTTCCTTCCTTTTTCCCTTCTCATCCCTTCCCTCCTTTTCCTTGAGTTGGCAACGCGATTGTGATACTTCAAGTATCGCAAGCGTTCATAGGTTGCGGTGACTGTTTACCGTCACCAAAAAAACAGCCTGTCTATAAATTATACAAAGTCTTTAGTTACTACAAATTTACGTTTAAATTAAAATTAATACAACTGAACAAGTAAATCACCATCAAGAACTACATTATCTTTACTAATCAGTTACAATGTAAATTAATCTATTTTCACAAGCAGGCATTTGCTGAATCACTCTAATCGATCAAAGGTCACACTAGTGACACTATGAGTTATGCTAAAATAAGGATTCATAATTATGATTAGCAATTTCAAAATAAAGCACTCAGAGGCATCGTCAACGCTCCTTGGTACATTAGAAACGAAGACCTTCACAAGAACCCAATTATGGAAGTCGTAACCAAAGTAGTTTAAAGATACGCAGAAGATCATGAATATAGGCTTCCTCATATGAACCTTGAGGCCATCCTGCTACTTAACGTTACGGACACTGTAGGGAAGCTCAAAAAGACAAACCTATTGACCCTTTGAGCTGGTGCAGTGTTTTATAGAACAGTGACATATTATAGTGACAATAATTATATGGAATTATTAGTGTACGAGCTATAATTTAGTAATAATAATAATTTATAATGTTGATTATGAATACAAGATCTGTGTCTTTCCTTGAAGTTATTAGAGAAAATAAGACAGTTGTAATTGAAAACGTTCTTAGAATATATTGACTATAAGTTTAGAATAAAGTAATATTACTTATTTTCTATTAAGGCTAGATTGTAATCTCGTAAAGTATATGCTTGCTAGTATATTATTCCCGGTATTTTATGTACCCAGGGTCTGCTTATTACTCTTTTTTAAATACTAGCTGTGTCTGCGGCTTTGCATCTGTCGGGTGAGACCGTCCTGTTCCACCAACTAACCCTATCTTATCGTCCACCCGCACTTTCTTCATTATTTTTCGGCTTCTAAGTATCGTATCGTGATGGCATAGCCTGTAGCCTTCGTAAAAAAATGTGCTATCAAAAGCTAAAATAATTTTTCAAATCCATTCAGTAGTTCGGTATAATAGCGAGTTTAACTAAACCAACAAAGAAATAAACTCGTCAGCTTTATAATATTGGTATAGAATCCTCAAACGAGGTATGATCGTAAATCTTTCATAATTATACTTCAATTATGGGGTATCGACTACAACTTATCTACCACGCCCTTTCGGAATAAATAAATATTGTCTGAGAATAGCCTGTAATTATGGTCACAAGTAACTTGCGTGACAACCTTGTCTTGACTGTTCCTTTTTATCTTTTTAGGTGTGACATCCAGTGCAATAGTATTTAAACAAGTATTTTGTATATTATTAATAGCACATAAATGTTCTTTAATTTTTATTTCCCATCAGTTTTAATTAATTAAGAAATAATTATATAAACGATGAATAAATAAACGCTACATACTCAACGGCTCCCAGTAGGATAGTGATATCCTGTGTCGGGGGTCCGGAAACATACACAATGTCAAGAACAAACACACCCAGACCGGAAAACATGCCTGTATGGTCAAGAACAACATCTGCTCCTAGCGGGAATGGAACCCGCGACCTGTGACGATGAACGGAAGCTCGCTACCGCTGCGCCACAACGTTGTCAAGAATATATGTTTTGTATTATTTGTTTGTTTTTAAGCTATTGCATAGTTTTTAACGCGGGCTTTGTTCGTGGCGACCGGGTCAAGAAATTCCGTAACGAAAATAAAACCTAACACGCCCCACAAAAAAATTATAGCAAATACCTCAAAAAATTTATTCGAAAATGATCTTTAAATAATACGCTATAAAAGCTAATGTTCAATTTGCAAAAAATAATATATAACCTTTATACATAATTCTTATATATGCAAAGGAATATTACGTCTTTAATTCAAAGAGAATTAAGGCGATTATTCTACAAAGTTAAAGTTCCATATAAAATGTATCTATTGACGATGTACTTACGTTCCAAATTCAAATATTTTGAATTAGTTACGAAGTTTCTTACTTTATTTCAATAAAATTTTGAATTATAGACAAAATTGTATCTTATTGGCTTGAAATGAATGTTCGATTTTTATTTGTATTTTAACTTTTTAAAAACAGCCAAGATTTTATGTATTGGATAAGTTGATAAAAAATGCTATGCAATAGCTTTACCGCGGCAGTCCCCGAGTGCCACAGGTTTTTTTTTGTATATATTTTTATTCTAATTAACTCACAATATGGTTTTGTGTTTAAGTTTTTTTATAAAGTTATTTTGACACCTAAATAGGCAACAATATAAAAATTATAACTTATCGCATAATTTCCACGTGGTTTCATTTTATAAATTCCCAATTTTAAACTTCTGATCCTATCCAAAATATTAATTGCATACGAAACACTTATTACTATAATATTATGTCTACACCATTGATATGCACAACTTCTTTTTAACATTTAGCACGCTGTGGCGGCTGACTATCTTTAGTTCATACAATATAGGTTCATATAATATGTGGCGTGCTGGTTATTAGTCTGCTTTGAGTCTCGATGGTTGCGGGTTCCATTCATGCTCGGAGCAAATTCAGAATCGGATGTTTGTTGCAGAATTTATAAAAAAATATCTGTTTCGGTCTGGGCGTTTGTCTTTCGGAACCTCCTCACCGTGCTTCGGAGTGCACATTAAGCTATTAGTCCCGGTTTTTATTGTAACATTTGATTTGATTAACTCTTGATAGTTAATTTGTTCTTACCCAATGAGTTACTGGTTCGCCGTTTGGGTTGCGTGGATCAGATGGCAATTGCTCTGTGTAAAAGCGGTGCGAGAGACTCAGCCGTGATAAAGGGCAGCCCTCACGGGGCTCAAATTTGATTCCGTCCTCAGGGTGCCTCCTGCGAAGCCGAACCACGGCTAAGGACGTCATCGGAGATGGTACATACACATACACTTATTTCGATATTATGAAAATCATTAGATTCATCTTTGTCAGAATTTTTCGCTTTTATTAACTTTTATGGAAGCTTTGTCTCTCGAGTATAATTAGATCACCACAAAAATCTTTACTGTACTTGTATACTTTAAACAGCACACATAAATGCTGGTGTTAGGTTTCATTTTGGGACGTTTTGCTATTGTCACGACGTAGTGTGAAAAAAACTTTTATCAAAGGTCGTCGAGCTAAACCTAAGCCTGTAAGTTTTTAATTGTCTTTTGTTTCCAATTTGTCTCGTAGTCGGTTTCCATAAACCTACTTTTATATTCGATTTTAAATTTTTAGAGGTGTTTCCTCCAACTTGTGGTGGGCTATGCTCATTTTTTTTTTAATATTAAAAGTTGGCAAACAAGAATACGGCCCACCGGATGGTAAGTGGTTGCCGTAGCCTATGAGCGCTTGCAGCACCATTAGTAGGTGCCACGCTTGCGTTGCCAACCTCGAGATATTGGTTCATAAATTTCCTCTGCCCAGTAATTTCACTAGCGTACAGTGCCCTTCAAACCGGAACCTATAATACCTAACTAGCCGGTATGCAAGAGGTGTGCAAGAGGTGCATCAAAAGACCTAGCACCAGTATGACTGATTGCACTGGTGGAATAATCTCTGCTGTGACAGAGGTTATCCCAACAGCGGGCGATGGGGTCGTCACATCCCCACGCCGGTAAATACACTTATCAGGAGACAAAATCTTAAAAAACCAATGACAGACTGTTGAAACCATTTTGTTGCTGAATCGTTTTGTTTCTAATAATTACTATTCTTTGTAATAATCAGCAATATGAAAAGTGCAATTTGAAGTTTCAGAAAAAAATATAATCTTGACAATTAATCATTCAATTACAATAGGATTATTTTGTAACCTAATAATTTTCATAAATGACTACACACATACTTTTCTCGTAATAAAAGCGTAGTTCATTATTACGTAGTTTATATAACCGGTTTATAAATAATCGTGTTTACAAAAATAAATACAATTTTAACAATTCGTCGAATTTGAATTTAAAAAAATGTAGTGTGTTAAATATAAATATCATGTAGCTATTATTAAAACTGATGTTTTAAAATCAAAACATTTTGATTAAGCAATCTTTTTTCAAAGCAATCCTCTGTGTAGCCAATGTTAGTAATATCTTATTTAATGATAGTAATCTTTACAACAAAAAAGGGGAACGATCACGCGATTCTGAAGCGTGTTTTATTACTTCATAAAATTATAGTTAAGTATTTATTTTACCCCTTAATTTTAATTCTAAATGTGACCAAGCTAAACAGTGCGTGCTCTAGTACGCACTTTTTAATTGTCTTTGTTGTTGTAAACAATTAAACCATTCACTGTTCAGACAGTAGACACTATAGTTAAACGATTGAACTGTGCCATATTTGCTTCAGCAGATAGGGCATGTTAAGCATTATTTTACTTTGTGTTAAGGTTACTCTAATAAAAAGGAGAGTCGAAACTTACCGGCGTCGGGACGTGACGACCCGCTGTTGGGATAATCTCTGTCACAGCAGAGATTATTCCATCAGTCACAGTAGAGGCAGTTTTTGTTGCAAGAGGCAAGCTAGGTAGGTACCACCGCAGTGTCAAATATTCCAATACCGCTAAGCAGCAGTTTCTTAGGCATCACTATATTCCGGTTCGAAGGGCACTGTAGGGTAGTGAAGTTACTGGGCAAAAGAGATTTAAATACCTATATCTCGAGGCTGGCAATGCGTGAGTCGCATCTACTATCAGATGGCCCGTATGCTTGCTTGTTAACTTAGTAACATAAAAAAAATATATTCAACTACAAAAAGTCAGTATAGTTAATAAAAACTAAATTTGAGCAGATACGAAAATAAAGAAATAGTATTTTTATTATAAGGAGTATAAAATATTGCTCTGCGCCAGCGTAGTGTAGGACAGCGAACCCGCTTTCACTAAAACATACAGGTATGTGTTCAGGTCTGGGTGGTGGTGTTTGTATTGATGTGATTTTCCGGACTCTCGACACAGGATATTACTATCCTAATTACTATAGCCCGTTGAGTATTTAGTCTTAATTTATTTCTTATTTATTTCATCTTTTAATAAAAAGTAGTGCTTAGTTAATAAATTAACTTATTATTTACATCACTAATTGATGAATTAATCATTCTAACGCTTCACTCGGACACTGATTCATTTTTATTGATGCTTGTAATTAATAATTTAAAAGCAGTCGCCGCCTACATTGGCCACATAGCTTACAATATTAATGAGGTGCTTTCGGCTAGCCAAAAATAGCCAACATTTTAATTAATTAAAATTTCGAAGCTGATTTTGTATTCAACAAAAGCTTTTTAAACAATATACTTCCATAAATTATATTATAATAATATAGTATAAATAGTTATATTAAGATAGATTTTTTTTTTCTAATTGTGTATTGCTGTTGGCTGTACTGGTCTTGATAGCGTCATCGGGCGGGTGTGGTCGAGTACTAAGACCCGGCCAAGAAAAAAAAGATAGCCTTCACGTAGTCTCAAAGTTGATTTCGTCCATAGGGCCGGGGTCCTGTTAGGCCGAAATAAGGCTATGGACGTCAATTCATATTTCGTATTTCATTTCGTCATTTCGTAACGTATATTTCTATCAAAAATTATAAAAATACCTGTGCTATAAGATTTACTTACTTTTGTTTGCGACGTTGTGGCGCAGCGGTAGCGAACCTGCCTCAAGCGCCACAGGTCGCGGGTTCGATTCCCACTCGGAGCATATGTTTGTATTGACCATACGGGCATGTTTTCCGGTCTGGATGTATTTGTCCTTGTCATTGTGTATGTTTCCGGACCCCCGACACAGGATACATATCCTAAAGGGGGCCGTTGAGTGTGTAGTGTTTATTTATTTTAATGAAGCGAGCAAGAAGGACGTAATCGAATTGCCTTTGCAAACTTTCGTATTCTCATATTTGTTATATTTATTGACAGCCTTTTCAAGGAATCTCATCATATTCTTTTCATTTAAACTTATTAACTTTTTTTTCTTCATCGCTTTGCCTTAAACATTAAATTTATATTTTTCATTTAGATTTCACGACTCGCTAGGATATTGTGTAGCTACTTATTACTCTTGAATCGAAGTCAACACGCAAAGTTCGCGTGAACATTCAGAATTGGTATTGATTCTTTAGTAATTATATACTAAGCTAGCGACTTGTGTATTCAATGAAGATTATGTGCATTAGAACCAAAATAACCATTTTACATTAAGGACATCAATTTAACTTAAGATGGGTATGGTATTTATTTTTAGACGAGTTGGTAGCGAGCCTGCCTTTAGTCTCGACAGTCAATTTGTATTGGGTCTGGGCGTTTGTTTCGGTTGTTATCATAACATCTGATAATAATCTTTAACTCCTGATAGGTAGTTTACTCTTATCCAATGAGTTACTGCTTTGCCTTTAGGATTGCGAAGATCAGATGGCAATCGCTCTGTGCAAAATGTAGTAACCTGTCAAATCCATTATATGGGTATGGTCTTTATATATAGCTATAAAAAAAATCTAAAACTCCACCTGATAGACGATAAAGTAGACGTCAAACGTGAACGCGATTACTTACTTTACAGAAGACGAACTACCGCTTACCGCCATCAGCCGTCCCTACCGTGTCTACCTGCGCGATGCCACTGGTTATACGCTGGCACACCTCGGCTGGCGAATACTCACTTCACGAGTTCTTCACCAACGTATGGTGGTAGCTTAACAGGCAGGCGTTTAAGTCCCGTCACAAGAAAATAAACTACAACCAGGATTGGATATGCAGGTTTCCTTTCACACCGTTAAAAACGAGGTAAAGTTACCAAGGTATAAGTGGTTGCCCAGATTTGAACCCACGATATTCAGTTTGAGTCTACGTTTTATATCAATTGGGCCACCTAAACGTAATTAAACAAATATTTTCATCAAAACGCTATTAATCTTCCCAGTCTATTATTCTACAATTATCTACGTAGAAGCAAAGTACTGGGATTATCACATCTACCTTGATAAGCCTTCTGGTAATTCCTGTTGATGGAGGGATCGTATTGTTTCCTTACATTTCTGTTTTAGTAATACCTACTTATTTATTACGAAAGCTAACACTGCTACGTGATTTCTAGGCGTCGGGATGTGACGACCCCATCGCCCGCTGTTGGGATAACCTCTGTCACAACAGAGATTATTCCACCAGTGCAATCAGTCACACTGGTGGTAGGTCTTTTGTTGCAAGAGGCCACCTAGGTAGGTACCACCGCAGTGTCCAATATTCGCCGCCAAATAGTAGTGCTTAGGCACTACTGTGTTCCGGTTTGAAGGGCACTGTACGCTAGTGAAATTACTGGGCGAACGAGATTTAAGAACTAATATCTCGAGGTTGGCAACGCGTGAGTGGCACCTACTAATGGTGCTGCAAGCGCTCATAGGCTGCGGCTGCCACTTACCATCAGGTGGGCCGTATGCTTGTTTGCCAACTTCTAACATAAAAAAAAAAAGGAACTTTTGAAGTTTCCGTAGCCAAATTGCAAAAACGGATAACTTATAATTTCGTCATGACCATCATGACAGACATATCTGGCCGTCTGTCCGTGCGTATATCACAGTTATTTTACTTAGAAACTATTTGCTCTATTTATACGAAATTTAGTATTCTATGAACCACTACTAAATACTAAATACTAAATCCTAAAATATATAAAAATTAAGGCTAACAGTTCATGCATGTAACTGCGGGTTGAAAAAAAAAAACCTTTGTCTGGCAATGTGTGAGATATCTTTGGATGGGTCTTTAAAAATGATAAAGAGGTTATATTGACTTTTGATTGAGTCACATAAGATACAGCTCGCCGACAGAGGGACTGACGGACAACGGAGACTTCGTAATAGGGTTCCGATATAACTCGTTGGGTATGCAATCTTCAAATATGTATAAGCCGAAACGGGAATTAAAGATCACGTTTCTACATAATACAATACACATATTAATGCAAATTGTGGTCTTTCTGTGCCTTATATTTGTGAAACAGGGCCATTTGGCAAGCGCAAATGCTTTGTGGAACCGATAAATATTATCTCTAGCGACATATCTCACTTAACTATGTATGCTTTTTGCTCAAAAACACTATCTATTCTTTTGGATTAAGAGCTAAATTTCCATGGCAAGATTTTAAGCTGATTGTGTTCGTTAACTTTATTTCATGAGATTTTAGTTATGTAGCTTATTATATTTTTACTGCAAACGTTTTTTTCGTAAAAATAATCTTTTTTTTTATGTAAGAGGAGGCAAACGGGCAGGAGGCTCACCTGATGTTAAGCGATCACCGCCGCCCATGAACATCTGCAACACCAGAAGGCATGCAGGCGCGTTACGACCTTTAAGGAAAGAATACGCTCTTCTCTTGAAGGTTCCCAAGTCGTATCGGTTCGGAAAGACCACCGGCGGAAGTTGATTCCACAGAGTGGTTGTGTGAGGAAAAAATGTCTTCTAAATCGCGCTGTTGTGGATTTCCAGACATCGAGGTGGTATGGATGGAATTTAGAGTTTTGTCGCGATAACCGATGGTGAAATTCTACCGGCGGGATCAATCCAAACAATTCTTCAGAACATTCCCGTGATATATGCGATAGAAGATGCAGAGTGATCCGACATCTCTACGCAATGCCAAAGGATCAAGCCGATCGGAAAGCTTGATCGTCGACAATTTTAATATCTAATACTGATATTTATAATATGATAATAAGATTCATTTATATGAACAATTATAACGAAAATTAAATTATTACAAGTAATTCTGTATAGAATATAGTATAATTATTATACCTTTATCATTATCATCATCACTACCGTTCTCTGTCCAGACCTCTCCATTCGTACGTCACTGAGCACGATCCCCGCCCACTCTCATTCGGCTTCCGTCAGTCATTCTGCGAAGATCAACGCTCTAGTCTGTGGACGTTCTACGCTACTTTACTTTAATTCTAGCTTATTTAGCATTTAAAATTTCCACTCATAAGTTCCGTGCCAAGTTCCTGTATCTTGCCTGGTGTAGTATTGCATGGTATTTAGAGAAACTTTGGTCTTGGGCCAAATGAGTTAATGCTTGGAAATTCAAGGTTAATTCAGTTTTGTTTCGGGCGTCGACTATTAAATCATCTAAATGGTAAAGTTTTGCTTTGATTATTTTTCAAAATTAAAAATAAATAAAATAAACGCTATACACTCAACGGCCCCCATTAGGATAATTATATCCTGTGTCGGAGGTCCGGAAACATTCACAATGACAAGGACAAACACACCCTGACCGGAAAACATGTCTGTAGGATTAATACAAACATCTGCTCCGAGCGGGAATCGAACTCGCAACCGTCGAGCCTAAAGGCAGACTCGCTACCCATAAAGCCACGACGGTATCATACGTCAGTCAGTCAGCCAGTCGACGTTAAAACCAAGTTAAAGTTATTGTAGTAGTAAAAAATGGTTTTACGTTATTGGGGTAGGATTTTTTGTTATCTTAAGTGCTAAAAGTTATGAGTATTGGTTTAACAGTTTGAAACTGATTAAAATATGTACTTACTTACTTTTTAATTATTAAAAGAAAATTTTGTGACAATTCCTATAATTTTATTGCAACATCCAACACATTTAATTGACGATTGTTTGATTGATTGATTGACGATGTTGTGGCGCAGCGGTAGCGAACCTGCCTTAAACGCCACAGGTCGCGGGTTCGATTCCCGCTCGGAGCATAATATGTTTGTATTGACCATGCAAGAATATTTTCCGGTCTGGGTGTATTTGTCCTTGTCATTGTGTATGTCTCCGGACCCCAACACAGGATATCACTATCCTAATAGGAGCCGTTGAGTGTGTAGCGCTTTTTATATGTTTATTTATAATTCTTTCTATAAAATCTAAACTTACAGACTTAATTATAGAAAATTTAACCTTACTTTAGTTTCCAAATAAATGATCTTTTGATTTTTGTTGAGAGAAGGCAAAGAAGATATAAAATAAAAGTCAAATAGACCTGTGAAAGGTCGAAATTGAATTGGAAACACGTAAATCAATCCCGACTGCTCAGTCGACGTTCTGTACTTTGATTAACACTTACCAGGACTCCAATTAAGCCAATGGTTTGGATTGGATTTAATTAGTGAAGTTTTCCCTCTTGTACTCGCTTCAGAAATACGTAAGTAAACAAACTAGACTGAGCAGTTAATTATGTTATGCGATGGGTACTTGTAAAGTATTGTGACTAATATTATAAATGCGAAAGTAATTGTGTCTGTCTGTCTTACTATCTGTCTGTCGCGCTTTCAAGCCACAACTACTGAACCGATTTAAATAAAATTCGTACACAGATAGTCTTTAGAAAAGACCTAGGCTATAAAAAAGGTGTTACAGACTCTTTCCAGTCCAACCTATTTTGATGTTTTCATATAATTAAAATTATAGAAAAAATATATGTCAGATTAAAAAAGAATATATCTTGTAATGTAATGTTTTACGAAATAAAAATGGATAAAATGCGGAACTGAATATTATTACATTTTTTACAAAATGTTTGTAAAGGGTTGAAAAGGGGGTTAAAAGATGTATGAAAGTATAGTCATTTTTAGAGTTAAAAGCTTGAAACTTATTTTTAGGCTGTTCATTCGATATAAATAAATATAGCATTCAAAGTTCTTAAAAGTTTTTTTAGTGTAAAATGACAATAGAGAATAAGGGATGACAGCAAAACGATATACACGCGG
The DNA here is from genome assembly GCA_023373885.1 of Hestina assimilis. Lineage (NCBI taxonomy): Eukaryota > Metazoa > Arthropoda > Insecta > Lepidoptera > Nymphalidae > Hestina > Hestina assimilis. The sequence continues at coordinate 13,433,817 of CM041746.1, read as the reverse complement.
GCAAAGCCACGGGCAGATTCTAGTTTGTAATAAAATCGTAACTAATATTATAAGCTAGCGGCCCGCTCCGACTTCGCATGGGTATAAAATATATAGCCTATGTCATTCACTGAAAAAATGATTAAAATCGATCCAGTAGTTTTGATTTATTCATTCTTCCTCTTCAATCACTCTATCTATTAAAAAAAACCGCATCAAAATCTATTGCGTAGTTTTAAAGATTTAAGCATACATAGGGACAGAGAAAGCGACTTTGTTTTATACTATGTAGTTATGCGAAAAATGGTTTGTTTGTTCGTTTCTTTGTGAGCCTATCATGCCTATTTTTTTTTTTGGAATGTGTATTGCTGTTGGCCCTACTGGCCTTGACAGCGTCACCGGGCGGGGGTATCATGCCTAAGCCGCTGAATCGAATATGACGAATTTTAGTATAGATATAGACACTGTGGAGACAGTTATGCTTATAATGTTTATTATTATATAATGTTTTGTCGTAAAAATAAAACTCAAAGAGGGTGAAACAGGAAATGAAGGTTAGTATGGAGACTTGGAAAGTCTATTATAAAATATTTATATTTTATTAAAAGTGCCTTTATAACGTTCATCACGTGGGTGAAACCGCGGGTGAAAGCTACTATCTAGAAAGCTTAGATATATTAAAAGAGGAGAGGATGAGAAGAAGTAGGGAGCAGGGGAGTTGGGAGATTGGGCTTCCAGCGCCGATTTTCTAGGGGAGGGTTGTACTTGACCGATTGAGCCAGTCCATTTGTGCTACGGTAAGCATGGTTCCACTACTACCAAAATAATACGTAACAAATTAAAATACATAATATCTAATATAAAGGTAAATTTTCGTGTACAATTAAATACCCAAGAACATTACGCCATTAACCGTGGCAAAACAGCAGTGATCAGTCCCAGGTTCCATTTCCCCGTTCGCACCAATAAATTTTTGCTTACAATTGCTAATCTGCTAAAATCAAAATTTGATCCTAATTATGAATTATATAAATATTTGAAAACGGTTTCAATCAAAACTTAATTATATATTAAATTATTATTCGAAAATAAAACTTGAATATAATTTTCTAGATAGATTGGCATTTATACTAGCCAGTTTAACCAAATGGAACGTACCGGAAAGGCAATGTACTGTCGCACTGGACTGTGGCTCACCGCAGCGTTGTGACCAACGACCGTCACATATACCAGTAACCTCCTATCCACATTCAATAATTTGAGGCTTGCTTAGAATTGAATTTGAATTTTCTTCCTAAATAGTTCTTATTTAAAATAAATATAATATATTTAATATTTTGTAAGCTGATTTTAACATCTATTTTTTTGTATTTTGAATCATTATTTCGCTTTGAAATCCGCAGTTGCAAAATCTTAATTTAGGATCCAGAGGAGGCAAAATGAGTATATTCTTCAATAGTTCCAAAATGCATTGTATTCGTGTATTTTTAGTTCATTCTGCGAGATTCCATGTAGTCAAACAACGCACTGAAGTCGGCCACCGAGCAGGTTTTAATGGGTCTCCATGACGTTACCACCTCGTCATGGAACCCGCCATGCAGCCGGGAAAAAATGCAAGAGGCCAACCAGCTAGGTGCCAACGCAGTGTCAGTACCGCAAAGCAGTTTACTGTGTTTCGATTTAAATTTGCTAGTTAAATTTTTGGGCAAAGGAGATTCAAGAACTAATATCTCGAGGTTGGCAAAGTCAACTTAAAAAAAAAATCGTTTCCGGACCCCGACACAAGTTCCTTATGGGGAATTGAATGTGAAGCGATTATTTATTTATAAGCTCTTGACCTCGGTTTAAAGTGAATCAATTAATTTAAAAGAAAATTGGCGTGTTTAACGACAAAAGTGTACTTGCGATTATTTAAAGTGTGCCGAATCAATATTCATTAAACATTAAATTAAGATCTGGAGTATTGCCAGATACGGGCGTTAATTACTTTTTAGCTATCGTCGCGCTTCCAAACAATAGTCTTTTCAATTGTAAGTAATTTTAGTATTTATAAAACAGGAAGATAAATAAATAAATAAACGCTCCTGATGCTAGCTAGTTACGTTAGCTGCAGTCCGAAGATTTAAAAAACCAAATTTATTTAAAAATATAACTTTAATATTATTTTTTATTACAATATAAACTTAATCCTAATCTACGTTATATCCTACTCGATGTAAGAAATATAATAATAAATTTTATGTTAAAAGAATATAATTCTAAAAATGCAATTCTGCATTCCTGTTCAGAATGACGTCAATGTAATTGTATCATCGCGGGACCCGCAACGTAAGCGATCCCCTTGACGCATGTGTATGTAACTCCTCCACCCTTAGAACAGCAACTATTTTAGCACGTTGAGATAAAATGTGGCTGGCATCTTTCTCCGCGCATCCGATGTCTCAGCTTCATCTGAATTTTCAATAGATTGTTCAGTTGAACTCGAAGTTGTAGCTTTGTTGAGTTGTACGCATCTTCGTGATTTATAGCGATGCCATATGATGAGGATAATAAGTGCACTTGCACTTAATATGAAGATGTATAGAGGTATTGTCGTATGATATATAATGTTTGAATCCAGTTTTTCAAGTTGTAAGGGCTTCTCTTGAATGATTTGATCTTGAATACTGCGAAGTCCTTGCAAATCTATGGAGTTCAGGATCTTCTCTGTCGCAGACTAACTGTACTTTTGTGAGATGAGGAAAGGAGAATACGTAATGTTGGTCATCTAGCTTTTCCATTGCTTCCTTTGCTAAATTTACTGTTGTGAATTGACAGTCTTCTTCAAGCACTTGGTGGACGATGAGTTGCTGTATGCAGTCAGGTTTAGTAAGAACACGTTGGCTCATTTCCTTTTCACAGAGATACCAGTAATTAAGCTTCGGGCATTCTGCCTCCATGTACACAAACGAATTCTCGTTAATTGCTATAAAAGGATATGGGGGAATGAGGGGCTGTTGGTTTTTATTAGGTACTATGGACAGTTGGTAGAGATCATAGATATTTTCAGAGACTATTGGAAATTTGAAAATTATAACTATTTGCTTATCTGTATAATAGCACCCTGGCTTTATAATATCGTAATATTCTCTTAATTCTAAACTTAATATCTGATCCTTATTATATATGTTTCTTAATCTATCTATCATAAATCTTAAAGTATCGACATCTATCATAGAATGATGTGTAGTCGAAACACGAATAAAAGCTAAACTATTTACTATCCTTATTAATTCGGCCATTAAATCCTCTACATTTTCACCTATAATTACTAAGAGCTGAGCAAATTTCGCATATTTAAGTAAATGGTTGAAAATTCTGAAATCGAGGGGTTACAAACTGCACTGGGTTTATAAATTTAGGGGTTGATTGGGGTTTCAGTCCGTCTGTACGTAGCTGTAAGTATGTAACATTTAATTCTTCTTGCACATATTCGAGAGCTTTTTCAATAGTTTCGTGACGCATGCATTGAATCCGCGACCCTAATGGTTCCTTTAAACCACGCACAAATGCTTGCTTCGTTACCTTTTTATAAAGATTACGTTTTGCCTCAATCGAAGTCGGTAAAATCTCATGTAATGTAATATAAGTCATTATCGTACTGAATAGCGTTTGACAATGGCTATAAAATTCTTGAGGTGTCTTATTACCTTGTACGGCTAATGAGAGGTCGTTGTATAAAGCTACTTCGTCACGTTGGTCCGAAAAATTATTGATTAAAGATTTTCTTATGCCTAGCCAATTATCCGGTATACCATTCGAATTAATAGTAGCAGCGGCGGTTCCCGTAATTTTATTTAGTATCCCGTTTAATAAACATAAATTAGATAATTCACTACCCGGCACGTTATTTAAATATTGAGTAACTATTTGATCACATATATTAATAAATCTTGTGAGCACATTAGGATTGCCGTCGAATTCGGGCACAATCCTAAGGATTTTATAAATAGTGTCCGGATCTTGAGCTATAATTAAATTATTAAAATTACTACAATTATAATCGACTTCTAAATTTAAATCTCTATTATTATCTAAACTACGGTTACGGGCCTGCTGCGATACAGGTTCCCGATATCTATGAACTCTAGGATGATAAATCTTGGAGTGGAATTAAAACTAGGAAAAAGAAAGCAATACGAGAACAGTTCAAGTGTACTTACATATAATTCATTTCTGGTCTCTTTCGTGAATCGAAGTCTTGATCCTCCTCTGGGTCTGCAGCTGGTCCGTAGGTTCGGATTGCCGACGGCCGTGTTTGATACAACGACTCTATTTTACAGCAATCCTACCGACTGCGCCAGTTACGTTAGCTGCAGTCCGAAGATTTAAAAAAAAACAAATTTATTTAAAAATATAACTTTAATATTATTTTTTTATTACAATATAAACTAAATCCTAATCTACGTTATATCCTACTCGATGTAAGAAATATAATAATAAATTTTATGTTAAAAGAATATAATTCTAAAAATGCAATTCTGCATTCCTGTTCAGAATGACGTCAATGTAATTGTATCATCGCGGGACCCGCAACGTAAGCGATCCCCTTGACGCATGTGTATGTAACTAGCTTTACGACTTTGTATTGCCCCTACTAGCATGTTTTCCAGTCTGGGTGTGTTTGTCCTTGTCCTTGTGTATGTTTCCGGACCCCGACACAGGATATAACTATCCCATATATATAGTATCCTAATGGGGGCCGTTGAGTGTGTAGTGTTTATTATTTATTTATTTTATTATATTACAAGCTTGTGACGCTTACTTCATTAGATAATATTGGTATCTTGTTAAGTTGACTTGTGTTTCTTTGCGTTGATGTTGAATCTACAAAGTAGAACCAGCGAGTCATTGAAATTTTGTCTGCATGGAAACGCCTGTCTATATTGGAAGTCTCTAGGGCCAAGCAAATTTTAAAATACTAATACAAAAATTTTCGAATTATTTTAAATCTTCGCCTTCTATTTTCCGTTTGATTAATTCCGTGCGGCTACGAAAATAATCTAGAAATCCCAAGACGTTAAGAATTTCTATCTCACCTCGGTTATTTTAAATTGTTTATCCGCAGCGCTTGAGGTATGGAATTTATTATCTCACCCTATTTCTGCTTATTCTATTTTACACTTACCCAATCCTACTAATATAATAAATGTGAAAGTTTGTTTGTTGGAATGTTGAACACATGATAGAACACAATTTTTCGTGTTAAAAAATACTGCAATACAAATAATGTGTTTTTTATTTTCGGAATGTGTATTGCTGTTGGTCCTACCGGCCTTGACAGCGTCACCGAGCGGGAGGCCGAGTACAGAGACTTATCCGTGATAAAAGGGCAGCCCTCACGGGGGCTCAAATTTAATTCCGTCCTTAGGGTGGTCCTGCGAAGCCGAACCACTGCTAACGACGTCATCGGAGGTGGAGGCAGCGCTCCGAGCGCATTCTATACGATAGGATAATGTGGTGGGCTCAATTTGTCATGTAAAGGAATTGTTTCCTACTTCGTCAAGGTTCTCGCTTACCAATATATTACACTTGATATCAAACGAAAACATTCAATTTTCATAATATTATTTTGTACATGATATTTTACGAGACTTAAAAATTTGCATCCCTGTCTTAACACTGTAGTGTATGATAAACTAAGTTATTCTTAAAAGTCCTGAAAAAAGAATGACCACTCACAAGCTTTTGAATAAAATTAATAACCAATTTCTAGTGACCTCTCATGTGAACTATGAAAACTTAACAATTAAATTTAATAAAATTTTGGCCTACAATTCGTATGTCAATTTTTTTTCGGGTTAAGGTTTAGGTAAAATACTTGTTTTGTCAAATAACAAATTAAATTTCACTCATTACTGCGTACCGCAAGGCAACATTTTCTGAATAATATTCCACAAAGTAATTAATTCTTCAAAAGGCGACAGGCGTAAGAATTGAAGATAAACTTGGATGCTTATAAAATTACGTGATTATCCCCAAGGCTTGGGGCGGCCTTCGCAAAAGGTAATTACAAGCCTTTTTCTTTGTCGGTAATTAGGTGTATAAATACTATCTGTACTATGTACATACATAGTATACAATTGTTTACATAGGATACAATTTTGACCATAGAAATCCTTAATATAATGTTCTAGAAATTTTAAAAATTTACGAAACCCGTTTCGCCGATTTGCCGCTAAATTTAGATGACATTGAGGCGCAGCGGTAGCGCTCTTGCTTTAAGCGCCACAGGTTGCGGGGTCGATTCTCGCTCGGGGTAGATGTTTGTATTAATCATATATGCATGTTTTCCAGTCTGGGTGTGTTTGTCCATATTATTGTGTATATTTCCGGACCCCCGACCCAGGATATCACTATCCTAATGGCCATTGAGTGTGTAGCTTTTATTTATTTATTTCCGTTAGTTTCAGTTCCCGTGCTGTCAATACTACATACGCAGAGTATGACAATATCGTAGGTTTTACATTACATTGCTTTGTACGCTTATACCGTTCAGGATATTATAGTTTATACAGCAATAGTAAGTAAACTAAAACCACACCAATACTTACTCGCACCGGTCGTGGCTCATAAGTCATAAATGCGGCGGCAATGTCATGGGATATGTAGTTTTTAGTTTACCTTAATATTAAGATTACTATGATTTTGATTATAATGACAATTTTTTTAGAATTTTTGGATGTGAGTTAAACAGAAGTAATTAGTTCCATCATACCTGGACCAATTTTGATGGAATTTAGAATTCATAGGCTATACCATCAGGGTTATACTAGGTATAAGACACTACTCTAAGAAAATTCAACAAGATATTACTGGAAATGATATTTATTGAGAAAATCAGAATTTACAAAAAATCTAAGAGAATAAAAATAGAACCAAAAAATAATAATTACAGTGACAGTAACGAAATTACAAAGACGGTAGCGGAATTACATAGGAGGTAACATAAAAACACGAGAAGATTTAACATTTTCGTTCAGGAAGCGCCGCCGACAACACGGTAATTGAATAAACGCCTGCTTTCCTCAAAAGATTTATTATTCACATCACACAGGGTAGCGAATTAGTGAAGTAATTCCTGTGGCTGAAATCATTAAGGCATTTTTTTAAGTAACAAATTTACAAAAAAAAAAACTGACGCAAAAATCTATTGCCTTTATTATTTCATTTTTGTTGTTTTTATTTTACTTTATTAACATTTGTTTGTTTCTTTGTATGTTACCCTCTTTGCCTATTGTATATTCAAAGACAAACGTACTTAAGGATAAAGAGTAAACTAAAGTCGTGCGTCGGAGTTGAAAGTCACACTTCTTTTGTTACTTTTTAGTTGGTATTACTTTAAAATAACTTTAAAAACCAGGACGTTCTATATTTAACATGTCTAATTAAGTAAGGTTTTTTAACATGCCTGTATTCTTTTAAGCTAGATCTTAGGTCTTAAAGTATCAAATGATATTTAATTCTCATTAAGATTTAAAATATTTTAAAAACAGTTGAATGATATTATAGCAACCTGCATGATTTTCAATTGATATTTGATTTTTTATTTTACTAGGTTGTTAGCAATTACACTCACCCACCATAATGAAAAGCGGCTTTTGTAATTTATGAGCGCTTGCAGCACCATACATTTGTACGTGTCACTCACGCGTTGCCAACCTCGAGATATTGGTTCTTAAATCTCCTTTGCCCAATAATTTCACTACCTACAGTACTAACAATTTCATACAAACCGAAATACACTATATTACTTTACGGTGGTACCTACTTAACCGGTCTCTTACAATAAAAGGCTTATCACTCGATTACGTATTCAAATAATAAAGCTACACACTCAACGGCTCGCATTAGAATAGCTATATCCAGTGTTATAAATCGAACCACAAGCACAAACACCAAACATAGCAGTGGTTTAATAGAAAAACTTTTCCCATTCACTTTGTTTTCAGTACACTTCACTTCCCAATCACAAAACTGATAAATTTTAAACAAGCGACAGCTGAGCTCGACTCTGCCACTAATCCGGCTCCTGGAAAATGAACAAGACATCGCAATTCAAAACTTAGTTAATCCAGCGCTGCAGCTGATTCCGGAAGATACTTCAAAAGCCGTTCAGTGGCAATCGTAAGGATTAAGCTACGAGCAGCCCTATTGAAAAGTCTTTTTTACTTATTGTAGCCTTTTTTATTAGTCACCCCGATTAGTAGGGAGCAGATTACCTCATCTGATATTAACTAGAAGTAGAGCCCAAACGCAAAGGTGGCAACTACCTTAGCAATTAATTGCATTAGCCTTGTCCTGTTTACACGCAAGATGCAAACGAATCGGAGAAACTCGAAACGCGGCTGTCAACCTGATAGCCAAACTGTGGGCATTTTTAGGCAGCGGTAGCGAACCTGCCTTAAACGTGTCTGGAATAGGTGTAGCTGTCCTTGTCTGTGTTTCCGGACCCCTAACACAGAATATCACTATCCTAATGGAGGCCGCTGAGGGTGCCGCGTTTATTTATTTATTTAAGCCCTACCACCAGAGACCTAGCTTTTTTAGTAGCTGATAGACTATTATATAGCTATTCTCTTACTTAATGTAGCATTATCCACATTGGTCAGCTTACTTGGGTAAGTTATGAAGACGTCGTGGGACAGCAATCATGCCTTAAGCACCACAGATGGCGGATGCGATCCCTGCTCGGAGTAGGTGTTTGTATTGGCCATACAGGCATGTATCCCGGTCTGGGCATGTTTGTCCTTATCATTGTGTATGTTTTCGGACCCCCGACACAAGATATAAATATCCCAATGGATGCCTTTGAGTGTGTAGCGTTTATTTATTTATTTGTATAAATAAGTAGGATTCGTTCATGTCCATGTGTATAGAAAACTCAAAATTCTTTTCAAATTCTCGATGTTGCAGTAATAAAAACTAAAAATTCCGCCACAACAACCATAACATATAAGAATTTTTTCTTCTCTTCCATTTTACCTCTAGTTCATTAAGTATATAACACTCGTATTATAGGCTACGGTGATTGCTTACTATCAGGCGATCGGAGCTACCATCATCGTAGTATAAAAAATATATATCTATGTCCATACTTTTGTCTTTCTGTGGGACAGGAAATGGGTAATATTGAGTGTTAATAGTGAGTCACATGTTATGCATATTAATAAAAGATTTATTGACGAAATGTCAGGAAATTATTCTATCACGCGAGGCGAGCCGCGAGCAAAGCTAGTTCAAATATGTACTAACATTGACGTGATTTCTGCAATAACGAATTGCGGTATCTCATATATTTTCGCTAGCGTTATAAAAGTTTCATGTAAAGGGATTTTCTAAGATCAAATATTTTACCATTTTTTTACGCTTTACCAAAAATAAAGCAACCAGAGAAAACTGGCATATTTATCGTTTTGTTTTAACGAAAGATATTTTTTTAAACAAGAATATACCGTTTTTATATTTCTAAGTAAAACGTTATTTTCGCTTCGAATTAACTTGATCTTTAATCGTTTTTCTTGATTGGTATTTTATTCAATTTTCTTACGATTAAATAAAATTGAGTGTCTGTTTGTAATTCCAAATGAACAGCTTTACACTAAATACATACGATAGATAATAGAAAAGATACTTACATCAAACAAAAATCAATTTTTAAAATTTTAAGGGTTCCATGCAGTAAAGAAAAATCAAGTGTGCAACGGGTGCAGCTATTTTGCGATAAAAATTTAAAATTACAGTAATGCGTATTTTACTGTATTTAGTAAGAGTTATCATAAAATAATTAATAAAAAAACAATAACTTTTAATATAAAGTAAATATAATATAGTCAAGTCGCGCGCACAATCATTCGTAACTGGGAGTTTTTTTTGAAATTCATAGAAACTCTAAAAAGTTGACTTATAAAATATTAGAAAAATAAAAAACGCATTTGAAAACTCATGATTCCAAAACTCGGAAAAGTTGTTTAGTATTCATATCAGTGATGTCTCAGCTCGAACAGTATTAGAATTCAGTGTGGCTGACTTGTTTGGGACATTGCCTTGCACACATTTGTTATTACAGGTCTTATAGTATAATTTTAGGATATTTTATATATCTTACATACAAAAAGTACAGTTAATAGACAAAAGTGTTCAATTTTACTTCCCATAATTATATTAAATGACTAGCTAAATTATTTAGTTAAACAAACAAACGAACAATTCCTTCTTTTTGATTTGGGCGTCTTATACTCATGTTCATTGGCCGAGTATTAGCTACTATTTTTTTAGTTTACACGGCTGTACGATGGCGAAATTACCTTAATCCACCTGATGGTAAGTGGCAAAAAGCAAACTGCTCTAGCTACCACCGCTCTACCTACCCGCAAGATGCCTCTTCATGTCTTCATACCTCGTTTAAGGGACCCCAGTACTTAAGAGATACCGATGATCATAACCGTGGTTGCAGGAGGCACCCTATGCTATGGACGAATTCAACTTTGAGTTAGTATATTAGTTATATAAAAGAGTTATTAGTTTTATCTTATTTACGTTTTTATGAATACAAATCTAAAATGGTACGAAGTTTGTAATGTAATATTTTTATATTGTATAACAGAGTTCTTTCTGTGCCTACAAAACATACTTTGGGTCTACTACCCAAAACTTTACCTTGAAAAGAATAACTTGATTATAAAGAAGAATGGAAAAGTAGATGTAGTTTTCTAAGTCATTAGTTACGCGACTGACACACGGGACTATCGTGTTGTAAAATTGAATTAAATAATAACCTAAAAAAAATGTATTTTCTATGGAACATCTTTGGTAGGTATAGTGAAACAACGCAGAGAAGAGTTGGAGCAAAAATAAATGAACATCAAGACCAAACGAAATGGCACGGCTGTGGAGGGTTTTTTAATTATATGTATGAAGGATGGCAAACAACCATTATGGTCCGCCTGATAGTAAGCAGTCACCGCAATATATGAACGCTTGTGATACTTGAAGTATCACATACGTGTTGCCAACCCAAGGAACAGGAGGGACCGGATGAGAAGGGAAAAAAAGGAAGGGAACAGAGGGGGTGGGAGGTTCCGGCACTGGCACTCTTTGCACGAAACGTACCTACGGATGCTGTTACTTTATGCCGATTTTTTGTGCCAGGATAAGACTTCCTCTTCTGCTAATTCTGTTCTTCTGCTAATTCGAACTTCTTATAGTAATCAATCCTTACTTCTTTAATTAATATTATGAATGCGAAAGTAACTCTCTCTTTGTTCCAAAGTTTGTATTAAAATCATTATTCACACGGGTGAAGCCGCAGGCAGAATCTATATTCATATAAGGACGCAAATAAGCAAAACCCTGTCAATCCACAAAATTTAAAAAACTGAGTTATATATGCAGAAGTGTTGGTAAATGGCTGAAGAACATTGTTCTTTAATATTTGTTAGGTTACGATATTTATTAAATATTTTACACCGCCGTATGTAATGCGGTGTAAATAATATGCGTGAGTGTACTCTTCTTTAACAATTCTTCAGAGCAAACTAAGCTGATGCAAGCTGAGACGATCATCCGTAACAGTCTAACACTTGACTCCGAAAATAACCAGTCGAGTGTCAACATTAATAACATCTAACTTTACGGCGAAAATTCCCTCACATCTGTCTGACAGAGAGCGATGACAAGACGGGAGCCATTTTTCAAACGTCCCTTTACTTTAAGTCTTTAAATTATGTATAACGCGATGTCTCTGTAACAATAAGAGTACGTGAATGGAAAATTCTATATAGGAATAAATAAAATTGAAGTGTCTATTCCTAATTGATTTTAAAATTGTTGTCTGTCTGTTTGTTCCGGGCTATCTCTGAAATGGTTGGGACGATTTTAACGGGGCTTTCACTGGTAGATAGCCGATGTTATAATGAGTAACTTAGGCTACTTTTATTTTTAAAAAATAATTAGGGTTAGGGGGTTAAAATACTAAGAAGCTGTGTAGGTAGTTACAACAGTGTCAGAGGCATAAAAGGCCTATAACCGCAGTCGATGCTCAGATATTCTACCGCAAAACAGTTTCGGTGTGAAGGACACTAGCTGAAATAACTGGGCAAAGGAGATTTAAGAACAAACATCTGAAGGCAGCACGTGAGTAACAACTATAAATGAATTGTGTTGCAAGCGCGCCGAATCGTCTTATCATGGGCAACAACACAAACCCGTGAGTACACTACAAATGAATTGTGTTGCAAACGCGCTGAATCGGGCTACGACAACTGCCTACCATCAGGTGGGTCGTATGGCTGTGGGCCAACTTAGTTGCAAAAAAAAGTTCCATTGTTTGATATTATTTTCCTGAATGGTCATAGTACTCAGTATTTTATATCACCATTCACATAAAGCAATTCGTCGCTAGAACATAAAACAAAATGGAATACTTAACATGTATCGTGAAACACGTGACACTGAACGACATTAGTGACGACGTAAACCCCTCGGCAATAACGTCATGACGACACATTTACGATGACGTGTTACATGCTTAAGCAACCTTAAGGGCACTGACACACATGCTCATTACTGGCACGAAAGCAAGCTATTTATAAGCAATTGCTACTTAGCAGTCTAGGCGTTGCTAGTAATTGGTACGCTTATTTCGAGCTTGCTCAAAAATGAACAGTCTTTTGATTTTCGAGCATGCTACTTGAGGTGCGGGTGGAATAGGTTTGCTTATGAGAATTCTAGTAAGTAGTAGTAGTATCAATTTTATCAATGTTCATGCTGAAAACTAGTATGGTTATTGCTAGAGAGTGTGTACAGATGCAGAGCATGTTAGTTTTGAGCATTCTTACAAGCATGCTTAAATATGAGCATGTGTCTCAGTACCTTAACACACGAAATTAAAAACAATATTATACTTTAATACTTCACTTTCAACCTTTTCTATGACTATATTACGGTGGCATATTACAAATAAATAGAGTAGATTGACATCGCGACATATCGTCGAAATTCCACCTTATAACCACGATGTCTAGAAATCCACAACTGCGCAATTTAGAAGATATTTTCATCCTCGCGAAACCACTCTGTGAAAATAACTTCCGCCGGTGGTCTTTCCAAGCCGATACGACACGAAAATCTTCAAGAGAAGAGCATATTCTTCCTTATAGTAGAAACACATCCGCATGCCCCTGGAACGCTGGTGTTGAAGATGTTTATGGGCAGCGGTGATCGCTTAACATCAGGTGATTCTACTACTACTCTAACTTAAAAAAACATCTTACAATACGACATATTATATAGATATCCAATCAATCGCGTATATAAACACTTAAAACCATAGACTGTTACGAGTAGGTATTTTTGGTACTCCTAATGCAATTCACAGAACACAGAACTTGTATATTATACAGCATTAGTGTTATTAAAGAAAGTCATTATTCTTCATATAATAAATCTCTAAGAGGTATTGTAAGATAAACATGGATCTCATATTCAAACCAATAAAACAAATTCGGAAGGAATCGAAAGATTACAATGCATTGGAAACCTCTTTACGACTGTGTTTACGACTTCCTTCTATACATAATGACTACCGCGAGAAAGCTTGTTCCATTGATATTTATAGCGTTAAAAGTATAGTATTTAGGTAATGGTGTATAATTTCTTTCTCACTAGCTTCTGCATGCGGCTTCGCCCCCGTCCCCTTTTACAAATTTTGTTAGTTTCGCATTTATAATATTAACTAAGAATGAGACTGAGTTAGCAAGCAAGCATATGGCCTACCTGATGGTACGCTGTCGTAGGCTATGAACGCTTGAAACTCCATTAATTTGTAGATGACACTCATGCATTGCCAACCTGGAGATGTTGGTTCTTAAATCTCCTCTGCCTAATTTCATTACCTATTACCATTAAAAAAATACGTATGTAACAAAAATTAAGCAACCTTGTTTTATGATAGTCAATGATAATTAACTTACGGATAGTTAAGTTTAGTTTAAGCCGAGGTTATTACGGGTCAGTGTCGTAAAGATTTTACGAGGATGCGACACAATCAGGCCTTTAGAACTTAAAATGGTTTTAAGGGCTATAGCATATAGTTTGTGAGAGAAGATTGATTCCAAATTACCGGATAAAATGCTCTCATTGCTCATTTCGGAATAAGTACTTTTAAGAAGGTGAAGGTTAGTTATATAATAATCTTAATTTATTCGGTCGTTATTTATGTGAAATGTTACATTTAACAAACAGTAACGTTGATATTTTATCAAGGGAAAAACATGGCCGGGTTATGTCTTCCCATTCATATTATGAGCACCAAGGTCATGTCGAAGATGACTCTACCGTTTTCTTTTGCTCCTAACCTAGGGTATTAGGAATCCCCGAAAACTGACAGACAGCCTTAACATTAAATATGTGTTTTCTAAGTCTAATTTTGTTGTGCTTATCGTTAGTAAGTGTTTTCTATCAGACTTACCATTACAATAGTATGGGAAATAAAAGCTTATTGAAAAGTATTATTATTTATTTTTTCTAGATATTGTTGAATATAAATGATCACCAAACAAAATGAACAAAGAAATGTTTAAACAAAACATTATATAATATTTACATTTTATGTTTTATTATGCATTTATTTTATTTCAATTCAATAAATATCGTATAAAGATTAGTAGCCATTTCATTGCGACGTATTTTGCGAAATGCGTAACAAACGTGTGTATCCTTAAATTCAATTAAGTTTCGAGGTTGCGTACAAGTCATAAACTTATTTGAATAATACTATTAAAAAATTAAAATAGCTAAACTAACTTAGATTAACTTGGGAGTAGATACTAGAGCGACACTTCCAGCACAAATGGGCCGATTTGAGGAGTATCCTACCGTAAAATAACAGTATTAGTAGGTTGTTGCGTTTCGTGCGGTGAGTGAGATCACCGAAGGGGATTTAAGAACCAATATCTCGAGGTTGCCAACGCGTGAGTGACACCTATTAATGGTGTTGCAAGCACCCATAGGCTACGTCAACCGCTTACCATCAGGTAGGCCGTATGCTTGCTTGACAACTTAGTAAATTACAAAACAAAACAAAAATTTCAATTAAGACCTAATGTAACTATTTTTTCTACAAAACATAATTGAAATATAACCATTAAAAAAGTAAATTACTGTTCCGCTTGTGACTTAGTACTAAGCATCAAAGGCTGCGTTGCTCGCGTGCCCTGCAAACATAAATCGAAACCCGTTAAATCACACCCCAGAGATTCCCACGGGGATAGAATCCCTTTAAAATTTACTTAATAAAATTAATTTGAAAAAGGCAATGTGACATTTCTTATAGAATCCAATTTGGATAATCTTCCATGCTTCAGTTAAATTCACACATTAGACGTCAATTATATATCAAATTTTGTAAGTACTAAAACATTTGTTCTATAAGGAGCCAATTACTTATGTATGTACGAATTTTCTTATTCCTAGCATTGTTCCCGGTATTTACGCAGGGTCTGCTTATTAGACCTTCTGGATTTGACGGCTTACTAGTTTTTACACAGAGCGATTGCCATCTGACATCTGCAACCCTAAGCAAATTACGTGTCAAGAGTTAATGATTAATATCGAGAGATACGAGTTAGAAAATGAAATTGACACGAAAATAAATAAAGATACAATACAAGAAATAATGCGAGAAGAAACGAAAAGACAAATTTTTAGCATTTAGCACGGACATAGCCAAGATAATCATAGAACAAAACAAGACTTAGAAAAAAAACTGGAAGAGCAGGATGTTGATGGAGCAGAAAGTTAATATATTAGAAGATAAGGAAAGGATCTTTCGCCCAGTGTCCTTACTCTGGGTGCTTAAGACCATAGGAATGAATAGAAAGAAAAAATAATAATAATAAAATTAATTAAGCACACTAACAAAGTCTTCGATCATCATGTCGAAGGAGAGAGTAGGGACTCACATAAAAAAAAAATGATTAATATCAGAAGTTATGATAACAATCGGCACGAACAGCTTTGCTCTCTGAGACACGGTGGGGAGACCCACAAGGACAAATGCCCAGACCGAAACCGATATTAAAAGAAACATCCGACTCCGAGAGGGAATCGAGCCCAAGACCGACAAGGCAAGGCTCAAAGTAGGCTCGCTACCAGCATCCCACAATGGTAGTCAAAATCACCGTCACCTATTAACACCTGTATATAATATAATGCAAATTTTTCAGTAAGTTATTCAGTAAGTTCTACATACATATCGCACCTTTAGAATGAAAACGACGTAACTAAAAAAGCAACTTTTTAAAAATCAACAAAATAAGTTTTAATATATTGAAACCTGCACAATCTTTCGTATATTATATTTTCTTGGTTATTTACGTCAGTTATTTACGCTCGAATATGGCTATGCTTGGACTATTGTTACATCGAGAATTTCGTTTTAAGTCAGTTTACACTGATAACTAAATTTCCGTTTTTTTTAATGTGGCGTTTTCTTCCTAAATCAGTCAAATAATCATTGTACTTTAATTATGTATATATTTTATCTTATTTATTAGATATAAAGTTTGACGATACTTTACAAACCCACACATAATAAAATATGTTTGTGTTTCTAAATTAGAAGAATAACAGGAACATTAAAGTCACTACAGGATGTCTCGGGCGATATACATGGAGATTAGGTTTAACGTAAACAAATAGTGGATTTATAGGGGATTTATTTGTAGCTTGAGGCAAGATAAATGCTTAGACATATTATAAATAAAGATTTAGAAATAGGGTCATAGTTACTTTTACAAGTCAATTATATTACAATATGACTTTTAAATAATTTAAATATATTTAAATATTAAGTTTTAGTATTAAGTTTGTTTCAATTTCATTTTCAAAAATAGGCTATAGAGGAAATAAGTAGTCAAACTTGGACAAGCGCAGCGTTAGCGACCCTTTTTTATTATTTACTTGGGGAAATGCATTTACGCACCCCCGCGCCGGGACAGATGGTAAAAGTAGCGAGGGGAGTGTGGGACTCGAGGCCATGTGCAATGGTCTTTATAGGACCTGGCCCATACCCACTAAAACCCCAAGGTCCTGTCTAGCGCCATAACGGGACGTCACGGGATCACTAGCACATTCAACCGCGACGCCCCGGGGCGTTAGCGACCCTGCCTTAAGTGCCACTGGTCGCGGGTTCGATGTATATCGATGGATGGCTGGTTTGATTATGTATCATTACTGTACGTTAATTATATTCAAAATAGTGATACAAATTCTCTATCAAAGATTTAGATTTTTAAAAATTAATTTTGAAATTTTTATCTTTTACATTTTTTTTTTTTGTAATTATCGGCACTTTTTGTATTCATTGTGACTTATTTTCTTTAGTTTCTGTTTTTGTACTATGAATGTTTGATTGCAAAATAAAATAAACAAATTATTTGCATAAGTTTCGTCTACGAATAAACGTTGTCCCGGTCAAAGCTATATCTACCCCTTGTACCCGGCCGGATATTAAACGACGACGCCACGTCAGAGACCACTGAATGAGATTTTATATTTGGATACATCGAATTTGTGAATAAATGAATACAAAAATTTTGTAACGAAATTCCTTATCTGATGGGAGCTAGCCCGAAAAATGTGTAGTAATATTTTTTTTCGAAACCAAAAGTTATTCTAAAATGGTATGAATCGACAGCTTCATATAATATTTTGCTTACGTCAGGTTAAAGTTTCAGTCTGGGGAACGCCTAGACCAAAACAAATATTTGTAAGATCAATGCCACAATAGCTCACCGGTAGAAGGGCTGACTTCGCTCCGTTAACGCAAGAGTCGCGGTTTCGATCTTGACCCCTAGGCGCAAGCTTCGAGCTTATTTGGAGGGCAATAGGAATATTAGTAATACAAAAAATACATAAAAATTCAAACATTTGCCCAAACGGGTAACCCGCAACCGTCGAAGCTAAATGGAGACCCCACTACCACAACGTCACAATGGTGTCGATACAATTATACGTATTAAATTGTTTACATTAAAGCTGTTTATTCAATTTCCCTGTCAGCTACGGCAACTAGACTGAAGGCAAACCTTAGAACGTGTTAGCGCTCAAACAAAGTCTAAAGCTTTCATGAGACTTAAATGAATAAACTGTATATTTATACTGTGTTTGGATCGACTACAGAATTTTCCATGGACTGTTTGTATTGACCATACAGGCATGTATTCACTTTCTGAGTGTGAAGCGTTTTAGCTTTTATCTTTTATCATATAGAAAAAAATGGCCAAAGACTCGCTGGTGTCCTTCGTAAATTCAACGAAACTAAGACAACAACTACTTATTCTATTAATAATAGGCTTTTGTTGCAAGCTTGTAATGATATCTTCATTTTTTAAATGCTGCACAATCAATGACCTCCATTAGGATAGTAGTATCCTGTGTCGGGGGTCCGGAAACACATACAAGGATAAGTACAAATACACCCAGACCGGAAAATATGCTTGCATGGTCAATACAAACATATTATGTTCCGAGCGGGAATCGAACCCGCGACCTGTGGCGTTTAAGGCAGGCTCGCTACCACATGCCATCACCACCTACCATGTGCCACAACGTCGTCAAATTCAAATATATTGCAAGCCTGTTACTAACTTCGTTTCGTTGTTTTGGTACGAATTTACGCGGGAGCACCAGCGAATCTTGGACAGTTTATTAGTATAGAAAACCATGTCTATATAATATATAATAACTCTGTGCAGACTTAAAACAATTTTCGTTACGCTGGAATTTTCATCGTTTAATATTGAAGACCGAACACACATGCATGCCCACAAATACACACATATAAGCGCACGAACACTTAGACTCCACGTACATGCACTTACATAATAATTATAAATAACAGTAATTTCTACAGTAGCAACAACTGAACTGTATTTTCATTAATCATATCACACTAAGTGCATTCAATTATATAATTTGATATCAGTTAATGATATAATAAATTACATGTAGATAATAATTGAGATAATTTTAATTAGAGTTCCGTAGCCAAATGGTAAAAATTGATCCATTATAATTTTGTCAGTATCCATCTATCCGTCTGTCCGTCCGTATGGCAGTCACTGATCGGTAAACGATCGCTGGGTTAAGCAACATTAGACGCGGTCAGTCACTAGATGGGTGATCGCTTAGTGGTATTTCAACAGAGCCTCTCCGTGCTTCGGAATGTACGCAAAAAGTCGGTCCCGGCTGCTATCAGTTTGATAACAGTGGATAATTTAAGTCAGAGGTTTATACGGGTGACCTGAACAACTCTGACACTAGGTTGGCCATTAACAACTCGAATATACCATAAGTGTGTACCAGTAGTGAAATCCTAAAATATACCAAAATTAAGGGTCCATACATGTATCTGAGGGTTGAAAAAAAATATTCAACGTATAGCAACGTGTGATGTATCTCGGGATAGGTCTTTAAAAATAACAAGGCGATTTCAATTTAACTTTTTTAAAGGGTCAGTAAATGTTGAGATATAATCATATATACCTCCCACCCCACTAACTTTGGCATTATGTTATTTAAAATAAAAAGGATAATAACTTTGGAGTAGATAGGCGTAAGAAGTATAGACTTAATTTTAACTTAAAATTAAAAATGATATATTTTAGTGATAAATATTTCACTAAATAAAGATTAGAATATAATTAATATATAATTAGAATATAAGGGCGAAGCTAATTCCTTTTAATCCGATAGCAGTTAAGCGAATAATGGAAAAGTTTTAAACGAGGATTACACTGTAATTATATCGTAACAAGGACTGTGTAATTTAATTATAGAAAGCTAAAATGAAATTCATTAAAATATCTCGTACATTTATGACACCAACGAGCAATATGACGACGTTGTGGCGCAGCGGTAGCGAACCTGCCTTAAACGCCACAGGTCGCGGCTTCGATTCCCGCTCGAAGCATAATATGTTTGTATTGTCCACGCAAGCATATTTTCCGGTCTGGGTGTATTTGTCCTTGTCATTGTGAATGTTTCCGGATCCCCGACACAGGATATCACTATCCTAATGGGGACCGTTGAGTGTGTAGCGTTTATTTATTTATTTATTTATTTATTTAATTAAAAATGTAGTCGTTATACTAATCTGGCTCTTGAAGAAACTAATCTGGCTCTTGAAACACATCAACATAAATATTTACGACCTCTTCCTAGCATTATTCCCGGTATTTATCCAGGGTCTGCTTTAACAGGTTACTAATTTTTCACAGAACGATTGCTACCTATTCTTGCAGTCTGTGATTGTTTATTTCTATAGAATTTAAAATTCTGAAAAAAATTTATGTTAGACCATCAAAAAAATTATACAACTACTACTACATTTTAATTTCCTAGTTATAGTTTGATGGCTAACTTAGCGTGTAACAATGGGGAATACATAACAATAGGCTATACATATAGATCCAGTAAAAATGTTAGATACAAAAAATAAAAACATGTACCGTTCTTCTTCCAATTGACTGCATCCACCAACGTAGAGCGGTTCGAATTGTCGACAATCAAGCCCTGTCCGCGGGATCGCTCTGCATCTTTTATCGCATCTATCCAGGGAATGTTTGGATTGATCCCGCCGGTAGAATTTCACCATCGGACATCGCGACAAAACTCTGAATTGCATCCTTACCACCTTGATTTCTGGAAATCGACAACAGCGCGATTTAGAACAGACATTTTCTTCCTCGCACAACCACTCTGTGGAATTAACTTCCGCCGGTGGTTTTTCTGAACCGACCTGGAAACCTTCTAGAGAAGAGCGTATTCCTTCCTTAATGGTCGGCAACACACATGCCCTCTGGTGTTGCAGATGTAAATGGGGGGCGGTGATCGCTTAACATCAGGTGAGCCTACTGCCCGTTTGCCCCCACTTACATAAAAAAAAATGTACCAACATATTGCGAATATATATATCACTTCAACTTATAACTACTCTTAGTTTATTTTGGTAATTCGGGCTTATCCAATATGCATTTCATGTATAATGGAATATGACAAAACTTGTTATTAAGCTTTGGAATTAAATCAAATATCTGCCCTTTGTTTAAAATATTACTCACTAGCATCTGCCCGTGGTTTCGGTCGCGTGAATAAATTGTAATGAGGCACATTTGATGCAATACTACTAAATGGTTTCACATTTTCACCTGCTATTTCATCCTGTTGCAGTTTGTGTTTTGTTAGAAAGAGAAAGAAGATGAAGGAAAATTAGATTTAAAAAACGCGTGCCAATAGTTTACGTATTTTATGTGATCGTTATGTAAATTTTCCTATATAATGGACAAATGCAACTGTATAATTAACAGTCTTGACCGGGTATAAAACATGCCACCATTGAAATTTACAAAATAAAAAAATAATTTGCCTATACAAACCTATTTCTTTTACTCATATCAGTGCTCCGAGCAACAGACTAAGATAACAATAACGTTACAAGAGCGGAAACATGGTACATCCGTCCATTTTTGTGGGAATAAAATTATCCAATGAAATAATCCAGATAACAATCTGTATCTGTGCCAAATTTCATCCAAAACCATTCAGACGTTATTATCTGGTAGTGTAACGAACATCCAAACATACAAACTTTCATTTATTATATTAGTAGGATGTAGGATACACTCGCTGCATTATAAAGGCAATACCTCTGGAATATTTCATTGGGACTGGCATTAATTTGACAAGGGGTGACACGGGTTGGTTGCCAGTTATACAACTGGTGGCACACTTTCAGGTACAACTATAATTATGGAAATGTGAATGAAGTTCGGACTCGTGACAGTGTTTATAAAATATTTTCGTCCCTTTATTTATATTCTATTGTGTGTATGCCTCCCACCAATAGTTATCTTTAAAGAGTTATAATAAAGACGTCTACGAAATAAGTCGTCTCCTCATTTTACGGTAGCAGAACCATGCTTCTCTCAGCACAAAAGGGCCGGCTCGCCCTGGGAAGTAGTACCTTCTCACAGAAAATCCGCGTCAAATAACAGTATCATTAGGTACTGTTGCGTGCGTGCGCCGGAGGCCCGATCTCCCACCCCCTCTGTTCCCTTCCTTTTTTCCCTTCTCATCCCTTATCTCCTGCTGCTTTGGTTTGCAACGCACTTGTGATACTTCAAGTATCGCCAGCGTTCATATGTTGCGGTGTCTGCTTACCATCAGGCGGACCATATTCTTGTTAACCAACCGTCATGACATAAAAAAAGATTACGTTTTTACATGGCGACCATGGTAGGACTTTTTTTCATTAACATGTAGAGGTGCAAGCAATGAGGAGACCACTTTTTTCGTTGACGTCTTTAAACATACAGCTGTTGGTAGGAGGCATACATACACTACAATATTTATTATCGCGTATGGCTAATTAATAATTTATTATTATAAAAGTGTAAAGAGTATTTGTTATTTAAAGGTATTTTTGAGAAGATTACTTATTAGATTACGAAGAAATGAAGTTTTTCGAAGTGTCTGAAATTCGAAATTTTTGAGAGAATGAATTTTTGATCTCTGGTTATGTTTTTTTTTTATTTATCAGAGGGAGAAATGAGCAGGAGGCTCACCTGATGGGAGGCTGCCCATGAACATCTGCAACACCAGACGGCGTAAGAGTGCGCTGTCGACCTTTAAGAAAGTCTCTTCTTTTGAAGGTTCCCATGGCGTATCGTTTCGGAAAGACCGCCTGTTGAAGCTGGTTCAACAGAGTGGTTGTGCGAGGAAGTGATGATACATTTTATTAAACGAAACCTCAAATGCATTTATTTTCTCACCACATACCTATGACATTAGTCCAAGAGAGTCAGGGGTTACGAAGTTTCATTTATATCCCTTACCCACTTTTGCCCAGACGTAATCTTCTTCTTTCAAGCATTAATCTCGGATATTTTTGCCGAGGGTCTGCTTATTACTCGTATCCGGATTTGACAGATTAGTAGTTTTTACACCGAGCGATTGCCATCTGATCTCCGCTACCCTAAGGGCGAACAAGTAACTCTTTGGATAACAGCAAATTATCTGGATAATAACAAGAGATATTTGGATAACAACAAGAGTTAACGATTATTATCAGATGTTATGATATGTTATGATACAACCGGGACCGATGGTTTAACGTGCTCTCCGAGAAAAGGTGGGGAGCTCCACAAGTACAAAAGCCCAGACCAAGACAGATATTTATAAGATTACAAATATCTGCTCCGAGCGGGAATCGAACCCGCGACTGTCGAGACTTAAGGCAGGCTTGCTACCAACACGCCACAACGGTCTTCGGTTTGCCCTTATATAATGGCAGATGGTAAGGATTCCTACTGGTATATAATAGCCCCATTCGTCTTGTATATAATAGTACCCAAAGAGAAACGAGAATGGTTCGCTAGTACACTATATAGGAAAAAAAATATGAGAATTTTTCTACGTGACTACATTGAAAGGCTAAATTTACCATCATTGATATTGCGTGACACATGTCATAGAATTTGTCCCGTCATTTTCCCCTGCGAAAATATTCCACTTGAGTCCCATGAAATGCCGAGACACCCGAGGGAAAACAGAGAAAGTAGGTTTATTCAATTGTACCATTTTTGGGAAGGGTTATTATTTTCTTTTAGCACAAATCCAATTTAAAAAAATGAAGATTTTTAGTTGAATTCCTTGTTTTTCTTTTAACCCTCTTCTTAACCGACTTCTAAAAGACGGTTATCAATTAGACTGTATGTTTTTTGTGTGTTTGTTATTCTCTTACTCGAAGATGGCTGGGCCTGTTTTTGGATAATTATTTTTGTTTTAAACGGTACAATGTCGAAGCGATTTTGTTGTGATCAGGTAAAGATCTAATGTTCGAATCCTGGAGAAATCGAGGTAACTCTTCATTTTTGATGATGATTACCACTAATGGCCACAAGAACTACTCAATACTAATTAATACTTCACGGGTACGATACAATTAAGACAACTATTTTTGTCAAACTATTCCTTAACTTAAATGTAAAATATTTCTTTCGGGAAAAAATAATACCGACTTCAAAACTTCGAATTTTCTCAACTTGACTGTATCTTTTTAAGTTCCAGAACTTTCGACTAGGTGAACCGATTTTGATGATTCTTTTTTTATTTGAAGGCTGGTGCTTCCCATGTGGTCCCATTTCAATTTTGATAATGGCATCCATGAGAAAGCCATGTAAGTCTTACCATATAAGACTAACTATACAAGTCCTGGAAAATATAGTTAAATTTCATGTTTATTTGCTTACACAATTTTACTAACTAAATGCAAAACAAAAATAATTCTAACATCACGTAGCGACGGACAAAAATTCCTTGAGATAGTTCCATCTGTCTCCTCATCCGGGTCGCATTATGAGGACAATTTCCTAACATTTGTCAGACGTAAGCTGTGTCACCCATCCCAAGTCACATTCGATACACGCTGACCCATTGGCGTGTCACTGTGATAAAGCTTCTTCAGATACAGTCCACAATTAGCCGTTTGTGAACATTACATACACGACACGAACTCTTAGGAAACGAATACAATATAATTGAAATGTAAATAAATACAAAAATAGTCGTAACATTGTTTTATCACTACAAAGTATAAAACAAAGTCGCTTTCTCTGTCCCTTTGTATGCTTATTAAATCTTTAAAACTACCCAACGGATTTTGATGCGGTTTTTTTTAATAGATAAGGTAATTGAAGAGGAAGGTGTGTAATAACATCCATTAAATAGTGGAGATAAAAAAAAAATTTGAGGTTTCTAATGTGATGTCGTAAAAAATTACATTAATAGGGTTTGACGACGTTGCGCGGCGATAGTGAGCCTTCGTGCGCCTTCCTTCATTTCCGTTCGGAGCAGATGTTTGTATTTACCATACAGGCATGTTTTCTGGTCTGGGTTGTTTGTCCTTTTTAATGCGAAAAAAGGGTTGTAAGGAGGAGGGGATGAAAATTTGTATGGAAGCATCGTCATTTTATAAGCTAGAAGCTTGGAACTTATATTTTAGGCTGTTGATTCGATATAAATCAATATGATATTCAAAGTTGGTAAAAGAGGAGTGGGAAAGCTTTTAAATATTGACATTTTTTCTTTAAGGATTTCTTTAAAGCAGCAAACAAAAATAATTACGAATGAATTTTATATTTTACACATATATAAAAGGAATCGCGTGCAATTATGATAAACAATACTGTTGACAGGAACCGATTAGATTCTATACATATGAAGTTAATCCGGAAACTGTGTGTTTAAAGAAAATATGAAAATTTTAAAAGAAATTCATATTGAATCAACGTAAAACTTTTATGATGTCGTTAATATAATCGCGAACGTTGAGCGTTGGCTATAATCGCTTCATAAAAGTATAATTTG
This sequence comes from Hestina assimilis, assembly GCA_023373885.1. Taxonomy (NCBI): domain Eukaryota; kingdom Metazoa; phylum Arthropoda; class Insecta; order Lepidoptera; family Nymphalidae; genus Hestina; species Hestina assimilis. The sequence goes on along the minus strand of CM041746.1, from coordinate 13,408,368 downwards.
TAAAAAAGGCTACATTATTACATAAAAATTATTACGAAGCAGCATTTTGCTTTAACGGACGGTTAGCCACGCGTGTACTTAACACAAATATGTACGTATACTTTTTTTTTAATTTAATGTAGTTGAATATTGCTGATTTTTTTATTTTACTAAATCGGCAAGCAAGCATACGGCCCATGATGGTAAACGGTTGCCATAGCCTATGAGCTTGCGCAACCCCGATAAATTGGTTCTTAAATCTCCTTCGCCCAGTAATTTCACTAGTTACAGTGCCCTACAAACCGAAACACTGTAACGCCAAAGACTACTGCTTTTTGGTAGAATACTAACTGGACACTGTGGTGGTACCTACCTAGCCGGCCATTTGCAACAAAAGACCTACCACCAGTGTGACTGATAGCTCTGGTGGAATAATCTCTGCTGTGACAGAGGTTATCCCAACAGCGGGCGATGTGGTCATCACATCCCGACGGCTTTAAATCGCCTTTTTGTAGTTGTTTACAAAAACTAATGTTTACCTATTAGATTCCCGTCATTATGGTAACATTTTCAAAGAAAAAGTAGAATTAGTCAAATGTTATCCGAGCTCTGTAACAAAGTGAGTCCTTGTTTACGAGAAGAAAAACCAAGGGATGTAATCTTTCGCTAATCTTAAGTAAAGCAACGTGATTTATTATAGCAATGCTTAGGTGAATCTTAGCTTTAAAATCTTATTTTGAAGAGACAGAAAATTGTTCACAATATAGCTATGGGGGAAATTCGTAAAGTTATTAAAGATACTGTAAAATCAGTTTTAGCTTCTTCCTTCTCTTTCTAGCATTATGTCCGACATTTGCCCATGGTCTGCTTTAATATTCTTATAATGCTTAGGTAAATCTTAGCTATAAAATCTTATTTTGAAGAGACAGAAAATTGTTCACAATACTGCTATGGGTGAAATTCGTAAAGTTATTAAAGATACTATAAAATCAGTTTTAGTTTCGTCCTATTCTTTCTAGCATTATTTCCGATAGTTACCCATGGTCTGCTTTAATATTCTTATACTGACGGATAGCTAGTTTTTACGCAGAGCGATTGCCATGACCTCCGCAACCCAAAAGGCCATCAGTAACTCATTGGATAAGAGAAAATTACCTATCAAGAGATAACGATTATTATCAGATGTTATGATAACAACCGGGACCGACAGCTTAACGTGCTCTCTGAGGCACGGTGGGAAGACTACACCACAAAGCCAAACGCCCAGACCGAAACAGATATTTATAACAAACATCTGCTCTGAGCGGGAATCGACCACGACCGTTGAGGTTTCAAGCAGGCTCACTACTAGAACGCCACAACGGTCTTCAAAGTTGATATATATGAGTATTAGCATAAGATATACGAGTATTCTATTAGAGATTTATTTTAAATAATTTTCTTAAGCCTTTGAACATGTTTTAAATAGCTTTCAATTTTCCCGTCAGTTACCTTAACATTGCTGAAAACAAACTTTTAGTATTACACATAGTACATGTTAGCTCTGAAAAAGAGAACTAATATGTTTACAAACTGTACCATATTAGATACATTAGTATTATCATATTTTACAGAGAGTTCTCTAGCTGTATGTAGTAGTGTATTTTTTGGTTTTTATATTTGTCGTTTCTTGTTATGTTAACATACTTGGTAAAACTAATTTATTTTTTAATTTAATTTTTAATCATCTATTATTAAATAACTAAAACGACCGTGAGCGAGTGTACTAAACGCGGCCCCCGCATACGGTTGAGACCCAAAAACGTGTTACTGCGCAGGGTTCAACTTACATGTAACAGACTATATTCAGTTTAATAGAATAGGTGATACTGATTGAAAAACTGAAAAAAAAAACCATGAGGACAATTTTATAATAGCAATAATAAACTAGGACGTAGTTTTAATAAAGTTTTACCAAGTCTTTTGCGTCTGTGTCCTAAAGGTTAGTAGTCTTCTAAATTGGTCTAGTGGGAAATACGAACAAAATTGATCTGTGTGCTGGTTTGTCGTAATTGTTACATTTCCACTGTCGCAAAAAAATAAGTAAAATGTTTTAGTAACATTAAAAACAATTTACTTTAAATAACCTATTATCATAGGTACTATTATTAACTTCTATATAAATAATTAAAACAAATAAATAATACCTAAACCAACATTTACATATCAATAAGTCCGTACCTCCGTCTCCCGTCTCCACTCGGTCCCGTCCACTCGGCTGCTGTACCAATTTTTCTTTATTTCATAAAACCCAAATTATTTTTCTAATCCAAATTTATCCAAAGTTACTCCTTATAGCATTAGCTATTCGGTAGTCCCGTTAAAATAGGTCTAGCCGTTTCAGAGATTCATTGGAACAAACAAACAGACAGACAAAAATTTAAAAAACAGTTTTTTTCATGTAAGCACTGTAATATAGTTTCATAAGTTTTTTAGTGAAAAGCTGTTAGTTTGGAATTACAAACAGACACTTCAATTCAATGTATTTGTTATAAATTATATTTCAAAATTTAAAACAAATCGTTTTTAATGTTACTAAAAGATTTTGATTTACCACCAATCTTCTCGTAAACTTCATTAGTATGGAATAAAATCAGCTATTTTTCATATTCTCGGAAGGCTACTACGAAATAAGAAAACTGTATTAATATTTCATAAAAGTTAATTAATTATCGTCCATACTAATGATTTATTATAGCTATTAAATAATAACAATTATTTTCAACGCCGTTGTAAATCAATCCAATTAAAATGCCATGCTACATTTGCTTTGTTAAGTTAATTTATGAAATCAAACATAATTATTTCGTAAGGAAGTTGTATATTGAATTCTCATAGAATAAGTTAGCTCGCTCGCTCGTTCCAGGCCCCCTGGAAGCCACTAGCTAACCATGAACTCTTATTGATTTTTATTATATATTAGATTCAAATGACGACCTAATCAATCAAATTCAGGTAGTAAGAAGATTCAAATTTTCTATGAGCTTTGTCACAGCAGAGATTATTCCGCCAGTGCAATCAATCACACTGGTGGTAGGTCTTCGTTGCAAGAGGCCGCAGTGTCAAATATTCTGCCGCCACATAAAGTAGTGCTTAGGCATTACTGTGTTCCGGTTACGCTAGTGAAATGACTGGGCAGAAGAGATTTAAGAACTAATATCTCGAGGTTGGCAGCGTGTGAGTAGCAGCTACTAATGGTGCTGCAAGCGTTCATAGGCAACCACTTACAGGTGGGCCGTATGCTTGTTTGCCAACTTGTAACATAATAAAAATGTATGACGACGATGATAGAACCCTTTCCGATTGGCTTGATCCTTTAGCACTGTGTAGCGATGTTAGATCACTATGCATCTTCTATCGCATCTATAATGGGAAATTTCTGAGGAATTGATTTGATTGATCCTGCCGGAGGAATTTCACCATCGGACAGTGCTTGTCGCATTGTGTCGCAACCCGAAATTCCAACCTTACCACCTCGATGTCTGGAAATCCACAACAGTGCGATTTAGAAGATATTTTCTTTTTCGCACAACCACTCTTTAGAACCAACTTCCGCCGACGGTCTTCCAAACGGTAACTTGGGATTCTTCAAGAGAAGAGCCTTTTTCTTCCTTAAAGGTCGGCAACGCACCTCCATGCTGCACCGCAAAGGTCAGTACTTAAAACTATGCTAAAAAAAACTTACAAATATTCTACATTCAAGTTGTATCAGGACAGCAAAGTCCTTCCTGTGCGTCCACTATTCATTCTTAAAATAGGAGTTAAAGTTCATAAGTCAACAATATCTTCAAAAGACTATAAAACACTACTCAAGCGTCGGGTCTTTAGGATCTCATTGCCTACAATTAACTCTTGTTTTGCTAAGCGCTTCAGCCCCTATATTGACTCGTTTATTTATAATAAAGTAACTAGTGCGTGTGATATTAAACTTTGCACTATTAAACAAACCAAAAAAAGAATTGCTTCTTGGCTTGCTTCCTTAAATTATGATTTAACCGAAAAACTTTTGTCACATCTAGCATAATATCTTTAAGTATTCTTGTTTTTATTATTCTGTTTTTAGTATTTTTTTGTTTTTAGTAGTATAGTATAAGTTCAATCCCTTTTACAAAGTAAACCGAGCGACAATAATGAAATTGTAAATCCGTAATTGGCACCCACAATACAGGAATGCCTAGTGTGGGTACCATCTGTTTATCGAAAATATGTATTATGTTGTTTTTGTTAATAAACATTTTTCATTTTCATTTTTCATTTTCATGCCTCCTGGTTGCAGATGTTCATGGACGTCTGTGATCACTTAGCATTAGATGAGCCTCCCGTTCGCCTGAAATCAAATATCTTATTGATACCTTTGCAGCACCATAAAGCCAATACCTCTGAAATATTTTAGAATGGTATCAATTTGACAAGGGTGTGACGTGGGTTGGTCGGCAATTATATAACTGAAAGCGCACTTTCAGGAATCACTGTAGTTATGGAAATGTGAAGAAAGTTTGATACGCGATTACTTTTATTCATGATTTATATTTGAACGGGTAAATGGCGAATCTAGTTGAATTGTTTGGCGTACGTTATATGGGATTATGAGTATGATTAAATGTATACAATTATTTGTATTTTTATGTACATAGAATGCCAAAAAATACTTTGAACCATTGACTGATTCCGTCCTTACCACCTCGATGTCTGGAAATCCACAACAGCGCGATTTAGAAGACATTTTCTTCCTCGCACAATCACTTTGTGGAACCAGCTTCCGCCGGCGGTCTATCCGAACCGATACAACCTGGGAATCTTCAAGAGAAGAGCCTACTCCTTCCTTAAAGGTCGACAACGCACCTGCATACCCTACGGCGTTGCGGATGTTCATGGGCGGCGGTGATCACTTAACATCAGGTGAACCTCCTGCCCGTTTGCCCCCTTTTACATAAAAAAACCATATAAATTGAAGTACGTAATATTAAAAAGTATACTAGGTGATATTACAGATTATCTGGGTGTCAATTTTTATTCCGAATGGATCTAGACATTGTGGATATTTTCACCCAAAAATACACGTAGCCCTGCAATGATTACATAATAAATTTAATATTATTGTTATTACTACAAAATCTTTATACCATCGATCGATTATTAAGCTAAAGTATCAAGACGACGTTGTGGCGCAACGGTAGCAAATCTGCCTTAAACGCCACAGGTCGCGGGTTCGATTCCCGCTCGGAGCATAATATTGTTTGTATTTATCATGCAAGCATATTTTCCGGTCTGAGTGTATTTGTCCTTGTCCTTGTATGTGTTTCCGGATCCCCGACACAAGATATCACTATCCTAATGGGGGCCGTTGAGTGTGCAGCGTTTATTTATTTACTCGGTGGGTACTACTGCTGTGTCAGTTATTCCACCAAAGCAGTATACCGTGTTTTGATTTGAAGGACACCGTAGCTAGAAATAACTGGGCAAAGGAGATTTAAAAACCAACTATGAATGTTGCAAGCGCTCATAGGCTTGCTTGCCACCTTAGACATCAAAAAATAGTATGCCACATTCTCTATATACGAGTATATTACTACAATGTTACGAAATATTGTGTGATACAAGCCGTATAATTTATATTATTTTCCTTAAAGGTTTCAATCCCAGGGAATGGGGAGGCTCCGGGAAAACCGTGGACGCGGCTCGAATCAATTACGGCTGTGTTGGGAGGAAACATATCAATATATCGAATAAATATTGCTATGATATATAAACCATAGTTTCCTATTAACCTTTTTTTATGTTAGAAGTTGGCAAACAAGCATACGGCCCACCTGATGGTAAGTGGCTGCCGCAGCCTATGAGCGCTTGCAGCACCATTAGTAGGTGCCACTCACGCGTTGCCAACCTCGAGATATAAGTTCCTAAATCTCGTTCGCCCAGTAATTTCACTAGCGTACAATGCCCTTCAAACCGGAACACAGTAGTGCCTAAGCAGTACTATTTGGCGGCAGAATATTGGACACTGCGGTGGTACCTACCTAGCCGGCCTCTTGCAACAAAAGACGTACCACCAGTGTGACTGATTGCACTGGTGGAATAATCTCTGTTGTGACAGAGGTTATCCCAACAGCGGGCGATGGGGTCGTCACATCCCGACGCCTTTAAAAACCTGAAACTGAGACCTGTGAATATCCTATTAATATTATTAATATGAAAGTTTGGATGGATGAATGGATGGACGTTTGTTACTCTTTCACGCAAAAACTACACGGAATTTGGAACACATAGTTTATAGCCTGGATTAACACATAGGATATTTTTTATCCCGGAAAAATTTTAGGTTCCCATGAGATTATCAAAAAACGTACTGCAATTACGAGTGTGTTTAGATGTTTGTTACTCAATCACACATAAATGGATTATCGGATTGGAATGAAATTTAGCATACAGATAGCGTATTATCTAAAATAGTACATAGGATATCTTTTATCCCGGAAATATGTTACGTTCCTCTGGGATTATCAAAAAACGTACTACAGCGCGTATCGCGCGGAAATATTTTTTAATGTTTGTTACTAAGTCATATGGCTTATTACAAAAGGCTATTCATGCGGGCGATTCCGCGGGCAGATACTAGTAAAATAATCGTGTACTTTTATTTCTCACAATCTTGTTGGTCACCGCCACTCTATTTAGCTTGCTGCCAGACAGCCACGTCTACTTTGTTGTTATGTTTACCTCAGATTTAAAAGTAATTTAATTGCAAAACCTAAGTATCCCAATTAGAACCTGTGTTGGGTTCAATGACAAGGTGTGAACGTCATGAGGACCCAATTAAACCTCGGTGGCCGACCTCAGTGTGTTTGTCAGATTATAGGAACTCTCACAGAAGAAACCAACCTGACGATCACGGCGCTCCGATTGGTAGCGGGGCTCAGTCTCGGAGGGGCGATAGGGTAAACGTAAGCGCGCATGGCAGTCGGGACCACACTAACTGCTGACCTCCTGACCTCAAGGCCGCTCATCACGGACGCACAGGTACCCACCCTTCGAGTCCACGGCCCGAGGTATAGCCCCGGGTAAACATAATCTTCTTACAAGCATATCTTTACATCATCAGGTAAAGATATCTTATAGTCCATGTCACTGCCTAGATTGAGACGATCACCAGATTCGTCGAGACTTAAAATCTCACAAGCATACACAAATACTCATGAAAAATTTGAATACCGAGGCTTTAACGCATAATAACGCGGGTCATATCCCTCGCTTCATATTTAAAAATTAAGTCTAATATCTTCAAACAATACAAGTGTAAAACGGTAATGTATGGGTAAAGGAATGGTTAAATATACAACTCTGTTGTAAAAAAAATTAAATCAAATTTTCTTAGAAATTGGTCTGGTTGATTGAAATTAAACTAAATATTTTCTCAAGGATATATAAGTAAAAGGTATGCTAAGTTAAGTTACTAGGAAATATTCTAATAAATTAAAAGTTATTTTTAGTAACCATTGTCTACACGAGTTTACTTATATTTTGCTAATAAATAAAAAAAATTATTAACTAGTAACTATTGACGATATTGTAGCATATAGACAACGTTATTTATTTTTGTTATGTGAGAGGGGCAAACGGGAAGGAGGCTCACCTGATGTTAAGCGATCACCGCCGCCCATGAACATCTGCAACACCAGAAGGCATGCAGGCGCGTTGCCGACCCTTAAGGAAAGAATACGCTCTTCTCTTGAAGGTTCCCAAGTCGTATCGGTTCGTTATGACGCAACGGTAGCAAACTGAGCACCAAAGATCACGGGTATGGTTCCCGCTTGGAGTACATTTTTGTATTGACATAGAGGCATTTGTTCTGGTCTTTAATATATGAAATCTCAAAATTAAATAAAGGATGTGAATCGATGGTTGAGTTACTTTTAAACAAATCCCTGCATTAATTCTCCAGACAATATTCCTTGTAACAAATTACAAAGTTAACTGAGCGTGAAACTTATGAATAGTACTTTTTTAATCACGTCACAAAAACTTTCTGTTACTGAATGTTCAATAACTCTCGGTAAAGTAAAACTAGTTCAAAGTGACGGTGCAAAAAATGCGAAGTGATAAAAACTAATTGATCTAATTTTTATACAATGTCAATACGAGAATTTTTAACACGCTTTTATTAGCTTCAATGTATTTTTTATATTACAAGTTGGCAAACAAGCATACGGCCCACCTGTTTGTTAGCGGTAGGTGCCATTCACGCATTGTCAACTTCGAGATATTTGTTCTAAAATCTTCTTAGCCCATTTATTTCACTAGCCTACAGTGCACTTCAAACCGGAACGCCGTAACTCCTAAGCACTACTGTTTGGCGGTAGTATATTTGACATTGCGGTGGTACCTACCTAGCCGGCCTCTTGCGACAAAAGACCAGACCACCAGTGTGATTGATTGCACTGGTACCTGCTGTGACAGAGGTTATCCCAACAGCGGGCGATGGTGTCGTCACGTCCCGACGCCGGGAATATGTAACGGAAACTTGGAACATGATTTTGACCTCCTTCAAAACGTTGGATTAAATCGAATCGAAATTTCGCAAACTTATCAAGGACCTATGGCAATTCAATAATTTACAAAAACCGAAAAAAATGCGCTTTTATAGAAAATGCAACTACAAACAAAAATAAATAAGAAAAATTCATTTTTATATACACCATGCACCTCACGCTACAATAAAAGTATAAAGAAAATGAGGAAACTTCAAACATAATATCGGACAAAAATTCTATCTGATAGTTCCATTTGATCTTCTCATAGCCGTCTCGCAAAGCCATTCAAAGGACAATTTCCTCCCATTTGTTAGATGAAAGCCGGTCCACCCGATCTAAGTCACATTCGTTCACTGACCCCATTGGAGTATACCTTCCCGATTATACCGTTTCTTTTGTAATTACAGCAAATAATTCGTGTGAGTAGTTTTAGTGCTTACCTTAGATTGGTTGTAACGCTACTAGTGTGTTAAACATGCATTGCTTTTTGAAGAAATCACTTTAGTATACCGAAACATAAGAGAGATGAAATATGTATAAAAACACTGGAACTTAAAACTTTGAAAGTGCTACTTACTTAATATTGTTCAAACGCTCGACGCTCATATCCGAGTGCCCCACTGATCGGTAAACGATCGGTAGGTTAAGCAACTTTAAGCGCGGTCAGTCAATAGATAGGTGATCGCATAGTGGTATTTCGACCGTGCTTCGGAGGGCACGTAAAAAGTCGGTCCCGGTTGTTAACAATTTGACAATAGTCGATAAGTCAACTCAGAGGCCTACGGGCGACCTGAACAACTCTGACACTAGGTTGGCCACTAACCACTCGATATGAAGAAGTTCAAATTATTTGTTGCGTTTCGGTCGACGAGTACCGTTTAGTACCCTTCCTTTTCTGACACCTATAAGCATTTCGCCTGTGATACAACTGATGTACTTGTGAACCATAAAATTTTATAAACAATAATATCCTGTTTGTTTTAAAGAGTATTAGCAATGCTATTTCAAGGCACTATTAATATTCCTATTATCCTACTAAATAAGCTCGAAGCTTGCGCTAGGAGTGGGTACGACAATAGCCCAAGGGGTCAGGATCGAACCCTCGACTCTCGCATTAACGGAGCGAAGTCGGCCCTTCTACCGTTGAGCTATTGAGGCTTTCTATTATACTTGGAGATTTTTGCTATAGCAATTGTAAGTTTGAGTTCAAGATATACAATTTCATTGGTTATTACTTATTTCTTTATTGATTTTACTTGCCTAGCAATTAAATTCAATAAAATTGTATCTCACAAGGGAGAAGAAGGAAGCAAGAAGAGAAGTTAAATTACGAAATATTATTAGAGTATCTAATATTTTAAAAATTGAATCCCACAAAAACATTCTGTAAAAAACTAGCCAAGTCTCGATGGAGCTGCTTGTTTATCTGTAAAAAGTAACTAAATCTAAACAAAGTCGTGCCAAGTCTAAGGTTCCTTACTGGGATTTCTTTATTATTATAGTTAATGTTGTGTGACTTGGCCGTTGAAGGGTACAAAACCAGGTTGGCCTAGCAATTCAATTCAATAAAATAATTATAAGAGATACAAGGGAGAAGAAGGAAGGAAGAAGAGAAGTTAAATTACCAAATGCTATTAGAGTATCTAATATTTTTAAAATTTAATTATACTCCGTATATAAAATAACTAGCGGGCCCAGCAGACGTTGTCCTGCCCCGAAAAAAATCTGGGACCAGATAGCAGTGCCCCTAACTGAGTATAATTGTGAAAAGAAGTAACACTGGTTAAGGTTTTTAATTTCAAATAACGCTATTAAAAATGGGGGTTGATGGTAGAAGGGTGAAAATTTAGGGTTATATGTATTTTTAATACCACATTATAAAAAATAAAAATAAAAAATTTTGTCCAAAAAATTAAAAATAAAAATGTGGGGACGACCACCCTTATCACTTAGGGGTATAAAAATAGATGTTGACCGATTCTCATACCTACCCGGTATGCACACAAAATTTCATCAAAATCGGTCAAACCGTTTCGGAGGAGTATGGGAACGAACATTGTGACACGAGAATTTTATATATTAGAAATATGCCAAGCTAATAAGTAAGTCATAGTTCCCATTTAAATGGACGTATACGACGTGAGAAACAATATAAGATGCAATTATAAGACAATTAATAGACACAATTAATCGCAAATGTTTATTGAAGCGCGCTGTCAAATTGATTGGAATGTAAATTGGAAATAAAAGCATCTAAAAGGTAAAACAACTCTTGTTTAATTTATGATTGAAGATGTAATCTTTTGACAAATAGAATGAACTGAAAAAAACTGCATTAAAATACTGTTAGAATAATAATCATGACAATGTAAATTACACAATTTATATAATGGGAACTTTAAACTGTTATTTTACGGTAATCGGTAGAAGGCCCTATCTCTCTCTCTCTCTCTCTCTCTCTCTCTCTCTCTCACACACTTTCTCTCTCTCTTTCTCTCTCTGAGTCATGGCATCTTACTGTAAATGTATATTAGTTTTTTTCTTATTAAAAGGCAAACAAGCAAGCGTAACAATATCTATATAACTTGAATACCTATTAGTAAAGGTATAGCAAGCGGGCTCATAAGCCTTCGCTGTACATCCGTCCTTCCGTCTGTCAGCGGGCCGTATCACACCCACCTTAATAGGCAGAAAATTAAGATTTCCACAGGTACATTGTACATTTTGTTGCCGCTATAAAAACTTATTAGAAACTTTATGTCCCAGTCCGACAGGCACTTTGTCGGCTTTGAATGAAATGTATATATATTATAAAGCTGAAGAGTTTGTTTGTTTATTTGAAAGTGCTAATCTCTGGATCCACTGATCGGATTTGAAAAACATCACGATACGATACTTAAGTCAGCAATAAGAAATAAAGACAAGCTTCAATAAGTCATTGGTAGGAGGCCCGACTCCACTCCGTTAACGCGAGAGTCCCGGATAAGATCCTAACCCCCTTTGGCCGTTGTTGTACCCACCCCTAGCGCAAGCTAAGGAAATACCAATAGGAATATTAGTAATGCCTTGAAGAAAGCATTGCTAATACTCTTAAAAGAATAAAAAATAACCATGTTGACCACGCGAGCGAAGGTAGTTTAAAATTTCAAACTATATTCCGTACATCCACAGCGCTGTTGAAATTTAACAATTTATGGAAGCTAGCAATAATTAACACAAATTAAATTATTGCTCATAACAAATTCATTTCTAAGGTTCTTCATCCCAGCATTATTCCCGGTATTTTGTGTACCCAGGGTCTGCTTATTACTCTTATCCGGATTTGACAGCGATTGCCATCTGACCTCCGCAACCCTAAGGGCGAACCAGTAACTCATTGGATAAGAGCAATTTACTTATCAAGAGTTAATGATTATTATCAAATGTTATTGATAATAACCGGGACCGACAGCTTAACGTGCTCTCCGTGGCACGGTGGGGAGACCCACACGGACAAACGCCACGACCGAGACAGAAATTTTAACAAACATCTGCCCGAGCAGGAATCGAACCCGCAACCGTCGAGACTAAAGGCAGACTCGCTACCCATAACGCCACAGCGGTGTCAAATTCATTTCTAAAGTTAATTAATCAAAATAAATTAACTATACTTCAGATCCTTTTAATATAATTTTATACGTGTAACTGAAAGAATATTATATGGCTTCGCTGACTTTCACTGTTTAATTAAATTTAAACACAGGTTTCGGCCCCAGACCATTGTTATTTGAGAAGCTTAGCCATTATGTGCCTTTGATGGTAACCCCTCTTAATTAACTTGGCTGTATAACTTGAACGGTATCAAAGCAGACAAACGTGCTTTACGGCATGTGTTTCAAAGCAATTTGAACTTGATATGAGCTAAAAATAAAATTGAAGACTGTTTATAAATCCAATGAAAATTAAAAATAAAATGTTGTATTATTTAAGAAATAGGTGTTAAAATTCTATAAAATAATCCACCGTCACTAAGGATATTTTATATAACATCGTAGTAATTTCAAATGTAAAATGGAGCAGCCATTTCAGATATAGGCAATGGGAATAAAATTTTCCCGGAAGATGCTAATTTGGGATCTTGCGATAACAATTTTTATTACATATTTTGTAAAGAAATTTTTCAGCAGTCAGTTATTGTAAAAATTTATTAAAGCAAGATTTGCAAATAATTTCATAAAGTATTTTTAATAATATGTTTAAAACGACTATCATAAATAATCAATATAAAAAATAAAATTTTCCGTGTAAGCAAATTCAATAAAAGTTTTATTTTGTTTCAAAAATCCCTTTTTTTATGTGAGAGGTGGCAAACGGGCAGGAGGCTCACCTGATGTTAAGCGATCACCGCCGCTCATGAACATCTGCAACACCAGAAAGCATGCAGCTGCGTTGCCGACCTTGTGAGCTTGTAATTTTGCATGCTCAGTTACTTTCTTCTTAAGACCAAAGACCAAAGTCTTAAAAAGATCACCAATACAAATCTAATTTTCAATAGTGTAGGCCGGGACACAAACAATTTTTTTTACTGTTACGTAAGGTTAAGTTAATACATCTGGGATTGTTAAATAGGGGTGGCATGTTCGCTGTGTGTGTGATAAAACCGATTTCTAAATATAAAGATTTGAACAATAGTTTGAATAATAATAATGACAATATAGGTCCCGGTTGTTATCACATAACAAGGTCTAACGGCGGCTTTTGACATCCGTAGTATCTGTCAAGTTGCGTTTTTATTCGAGGGGTCATGGACGGTAATTTTTGGAGGTACCTGAGTCAAATGGCGCACTGATAGATAAAATTATCATGGCAGACACAAATATCAACCACGTGGATCCTAATCTAGTGCAAAACTCATGTAGTGGCTGCTCTTCGGCCGCATTTCAAAGTCAGTCAGCGTGCAACCAGTTGCATTTTAAAGGTCGTTACAAAGCACTTGCGTACCTTCTGCTATTGCAGATTCTCAATCGCTTAACTTCACCTAAGCCTTCAGCTCGTTTGCCCGCTCTAACATAAAAAAGGTTAGGTAGTGCAAGACTACTAAGACAACTCGTACTAAAGATGTCCAAGGAAACAATACAGGTTTTAATAAATGCACAGTAACGAAAACTGTTTGTAAATTGCATGAGAAAATACAATAACTTCATTAAGTAAATTAGGGAGAAAATTAGAAAAGGCAATCAGAGTTTGCGGCATGGGATAAACCGCATGGCCAAGGTTGTAATTGGTTTTCTATAGCGAGAAATAATGTTTTATTGTTATATTACTGAAAACTTTTAAGGTAAGGTATATGTAGAATTTATATCCAAAAAGATAAATGTTCATTTTAAACGCCACAATAACCCAACGGATCCAAAGCGTAAACTTCAACAGAAGATTACGAGTGCAAATCCGGACAAGCACCTGTCAGTTTTCAAGTGCTTCATTTCGTTTTAAATTAATTTTGTGCTTGTTGGTGGACAAAAACATCGTGACAAAACTTACTTTTTTTCGGAGTGTCTATTGCTGTTGACTCAAGTGGCCTTTTCAGCGTGACCGGTTTCAGGAGATCTTACCCGGTAAAAGCCCGCGCGGGTCTCAAGTTGAATCCATCCCAAGGGTCAATCCGTTCAGCGAGGTCGAGTCTTGGCTTGGGACATCATCAGGAGTAAGGAAACTTGCATGTTGTGGAAGTAATACTATGACATGAATATGCTGGTGGTACGGCTTAAAGGGAGAGCTGGCAAGGGGTGCTGTCTCCTTCGACTGTGGTGGTCTTGAGGGGGACGGCCTGGTGTGGTCGCGGGAGCCCTGCTGGACGGGGGTGATTGGCCACGTCATCCCTGGCCCTCTGCCTTTCTCGCCTGCGCAGGTTGGTTGGGGAAAGGTGGTGACAGGGACAATGGTGGCGTCTTACGATGCTGCTGGCGTTCCTGTCCCAAGCCATCACGCCCGGGCTTTAAATAGGGCGTCGTACCCTTAGGTCGTGGGTGCACAGGGTGGGGTCACCTGTGTGCCCATCGCACGGCTTAGAGGAAGACGGCGGTCGGGGTGACACCGACTGTCGTGCTGCTCGCCAGCACGAGGCGGCGCGGGGGCAACACCATCAGCTCTCCCCGGGAAGGGCCCATTTGGGCGATGTGCTTTAGAGGCCCCGGAGTGCGTTCCACCGGAGTTCCCGGAGCCTCTCACTCGCACTGAGGTCGGCCACCGAGGAGGTTTTAGTGGGACGCCATGGTTAAACATGGAACCCCACATAACCCGGTTCTCTTCCCCAGGAGGCCGGGTGTCTGGTTGCAGATTTCGTCCCCGTAAACAAAAAAAAAAAGGCCTGCTTGGTTAACCACAACTGTATTTTTCATTACATATTTATGTATTTTTCATTTTGGTAATCTGGATTAAATAGTTGTGCTCCTTCAAAGGTATTTTATTTTTTAGCCTAATTTTTAATAATAATAATAAATAAATAAATAATTCTTTATTGACATAATACATATAGGTTTATAGTATTTAGAGTAACTGGTTCCATAACTAGATGAATTGTAAACTCGAAGACGAAGACTACGTGCCCGGGTAAAGAGCATTTTAGCCTTTAAATAATATTCAATAACTTAATTTAAAAGGCCATATCAAACTTTTTCAATTTGCGTTCCCTCTATAATACAAGATACACAAGAAATGCTATTGAATCGAATCAACTATCTACCTATTGTGTGAAATCTTATTGATACCCGCATCATAAAGCCAATACCTCTGAAATATTCCCTAGGGTATGGCATCAATATAACAAGGGTGTGACATGGGTTGCCGACCAGGCAATTGTACAATTGGAGGTGCACTTTCAGGAATCACTGTAGTTATGGAAATGTGAAGTTAAATACATTATTCTTCATTGCTTTTATGAAAAAGTATAGTAGTGTATGTGGTGTATATTTATATTTTAAATGCGACTAAGTTGGCAAGCTGAAGTCCCCCTGACGGTAAACAGTCACCGTAACCTATGAACGATTGTAATACTTGAAGTATCACATGCGTTGTCAACCTAAGGGTTAGGAGAGAAGGGAAAAGGGAAGGGAACAGAGGGAGTGGGAGATTGGGCTTTCAGCGCTTGCACTACCTACTGATACTGTCATTTAACGTCCCTTTTTTTAGGCTCAACTACAACAAAATACCATTACTCATTTTTAGGTATCACTCACACACGCGTTGCCTACTTCTTGGTATTATTCTTAAATCTCCATTTTTCAGTTATTTCACTAGCTACAATGTGCTTCAAGTGATGTACACACACTACTATTTTGCGGTACAAATGAATGGTGTTGCAAGCGCTCATAAAACAACAGCCTCTTACCATGACCTGGGCCAATCATGTGCATGCTTGCCAACTTAGTCGCATAAAAAATGTGTAATTCTACAAAATTATACCACCTTTGGAATAGAACATGAATATTTGCTTCGTCGTGTCGCTTATTATAATATTGACAAGCGTTGATTGTATGAACATCTCATTTCAAATGTCGAATTCATATCGAGATAATACAATGCGTATTCAGGTATCATCTTCATACGACCTCATGTTTGATTTCTATAGAGATCAAACAATGGAGGCTGTTTAATATGACAAATTCAGTGTGTTTAAATAATTAGCTATATTTGCCCGCGGCTGCTCTCGTGTGATCTACAAAAATATTGTTTTGCTTTTTTGCGAAGAAACCAACTAATTAAAATATTAAAATGGATTTATTTACAAATAATATTACATTTTTACAATTCAATTATTATGTTGAAATTATAAAGGTATATTGATTTTTTTATTTGCAGCCTAAATTTTACATAAAATTTTTCTCTAATAATTTCATTAACTGATTAAAATGTCTTTTTATTATTATATATTTAAACAAAATTTAATCAAAACTGTAATAAGGTTTCTACATATATTGGAACTTTTTCTTTCATTGTATTTATATTTAATTTCTTCCGTCACACCAAAATAAAACTTACAGTTAACAATAGAAGGTTTCCGTGATCCAAAAAAAAACATCAATACACTTTTTGCAAGCTTACGGTCTTAAATTATCTAACTGATTCAAACTAACTGTGCTGTGAATCATATTATTATTATAATTTTTTGTATGTTTAGATGTTTGTTACTCAATCAAACATAAAACAAAAGGCCCGTCGCTACGTGACGACCCCATCGCCCGCTGTTAGGATAGCCTCTGTCACAACAGAAATTATTCCACCAGTGCAATCAGTCACACTGGTGGTAGGTGTTTTGTTTGCAAGAGGCCGGCTAGGTAGGCATCAACGCAGTGTCAAATATTCTACCGCAAAGCAGTAGTGTCTTTGGCACTTGTGTTCCGGTGAAATTACTGGGCAAAGTAGATTTAAAAACCAATACTTCGAGGTTGGCAACGCGTGAGTGATACCTACAAACGGTACGGCGCGCGCTACGGCAACCGCTTACCATCAGGTAGGCCGTATGCTTGCTTGCCAACTTAGTAACATAAAAATAAAGAGAATTGGGATGAAATTTAGGAAACCAATAGCTTATTATCTGGATTAACATATAGGATACTACACTATTACAACAAAAAATGGACTTCAGGGCGGATTCAATTGAAATTCGATATCGATGTCTTATGGAACATCATTTACATAAAAATTATTTATAACTCTCTGAAGCCAATTCTAAGGTCACAGATAACGAGTTTCATTCAACATTTGCACCTTTTTATCCAATTACGGACACATTTCCTTAAAAAAACAGTGTCTTTCATACAGCTCTTTAAAAGGCATTACATAGAAAGTCGGATCTCATTAAAACATGCGACAGTATTCAGAATCGTACACCGTATTTCTTTAGCACACCCTTAGAGCCAGGCGTTAAGAGATGAAAATCAAATTGACAAGCTCGTTTAGTATATATATACAATTAATGAATAGCGATTTTAAATGAGGCACCTTTAATGCCATCATCCCTGTAATTTGACACCTCAACGATTCTTCTTCTTCTTATCGGGTGGCTAGTGGCCAACCTAGTGTCAGAGTTATTCAGGTTGCCGTATATACCTCAGACTTGACTTTTCGATTATTATCAAATTGATAACAACCGGAACCGACTTTTTACGTGCTCTCCGAAGCACGGTGACGCTCAGTTGTAATACCACTATACGATCACCCATCTAGTGACTGACCGCGCCTGTAGTTGCTTAACCCACCGACCGTTTACCGATCAATCAGCGCACCCGGCTATGAGCGTCTCTGCCTCAACTATATCAACGGTTAACGCAAGAGTAACGGGTTCAATCTGATGTCCTTGGGCTATTGTCGTAGCTCCTAGCGAAAGCTATGAGCTTGTTTGGAGGGGCAATAGAAGTATGAGTAAGGAATTAAAAAAAGAATTGGTAATTGGTTGGGTAAACAAATTAATTCAGAAACAAACTTTAATGTCCTATTTCAACTCCTACAAATTTTGTTTTTGCACAAAAATTTATTCTAACCGTGGAACGTGGTCCCATTTGATATAAATGATGAAATTTATAATAAATAATACAGCATAATTAAAAAAACAAATGCATAGTTAGGGTAAATACTTATACAGTATACAATACTAGCGGCCCGCTCCGGCTTCGCACGGGTATAAAATATATATAGACTATATATGTATATGAAAAAATGAGGATATCCATAAGAGATAGACATATACCATCGCGAAGTTTCCTGTAGACCTTTTCAATGTGTACAATACTTAGTACATTATTTTGATAAATCTCGTAGGGTTCAGCCTGCGTTTGTTGCAATGTAAACGGAAAAAATGTAATTATTTACGACATCACATTAGAAACCTCAAAAATAACAGTATTTCTCCACTATTTAATGGATGTTATTATACATATAAACTTTCCTCTTTAATCACTCTATCTATTAAAAAAAACCACATCAAGATTCGTTGCGTAGTTTTAAAGATTAAAGCGAACATAGGGATATGGGGACAGAAAAAGCGACTTTGTTTTATACTATGTAGTGATTAAAAAATAATATCAAGCTTTTTAATATACTAGTTTTAACTAGTAATTTACTGAAAGGAAGCGGTATACTGTGTTTTGGTTTGAAGGACACTGTAAATAATGAAATCACTGGTCAAAGGAGATTGTAGGTAACTTAGTATATTTATGTTTATTATATCATTAATATTTATAACACTACATATAATAATATATTTAATAATTATTTACTTAGGAATATCATATACATTACACATTCAATTACACACTACACTTCATACATATACATAATAATATAATACAAAACAAGAAAATATTATTTATATTTAATTCACGCGCATACGCGGGTGAAACCCGTAGTATGCGACGGAATACCTGTTGGGACGAGTAACAATATTAAATTATTTCACATGTACCGACATTAGTCACATAAAAATATCTATTCAGTCGGCCTTAAGAACCAATATCTCGAGGTTAGCAACGTGTGAATAACAGCTACAATAGGGTTGCAAGCGCTCATAGGCTACGAATAAAGGTATCGGTTCGAGCTTAAAAATATGCACATTGCTCGCGGGAGTTCTAAGTTGCTTTTTCCCAACACGTCTTCTGAAGGCGAACCACGGCTTAGGGCGTCATCGGAAATGGATGAATCTTTCAGAATGCACGCTAGCATGACTCGACGTGCTAAACAAGAGATCTCGTCTCAATAGACGAGCACGGTATTGAGTACGTGTTTTGTATTGCTTACAGGATATTGTATAACGTGATCATATTACAGAATAACGGGAGCAGATTGCTAGTATCTCTATAATTAAGGAAAAAAAATGGATAAAAATTGCGCCAAGTAGTGTTCAGTCATAATATTTGACGATGTTGTGGCGCCTTAAGCGCTACAAGTCGCGGGTCGGATTCCCGCTCGGAAGAGTTTGTATTGCCCATACAAGCATGTTTTCCGGTCTGGGTGTATTTGTAACACTTAGCCGATAAAGGGTGGGTAAAAATAAAAAAGTTATGTCTAGAAAAAAAACATGATTATTATCTCATCAAAGACATAAATGTGTGTCAAGTCTTGCAACGTGCGGAATTCTACTACAAAAAGTTAAATTTTATGAAAGATGAAAGCTTTTAAAATAAATAAATAAACAAAACTTTAGATTCTGTAAATTGCTACAGTCGCGATTTATCAGTAAGCTTTCCTGTATTTAGCATTTTAGAATCAGAGATAGCCCAATGGATAGAGCGTAAACTTTAACTGAAGGTAAAGCATCTCTGAGTTATCAAGTGCATCGTTAATGGCTAAGACAACATCGTGAAGAAATCTACATGTCGTAAAAGAAATTCTTAGATATTATGTAAATTCAAAGACATTAATTCACATTTAATACTAAGTTCTTCATATAATTAGTATTAAATTTATTTAAGCGGTTCGGAATATATTATTTCCGATATTCAATGTCTTGTTATTACATATCAACAATTAATAATTATTTTATAGTGCTTTTGATAATTAATTACTAGGTTAAAATTTGCAAGTTAAGACTTAATAAGCGCGTGTGTCTTATCGGACTGAGGTTAAGACCTCTATATTCAGATCCGATTCTAACCGCTTTCGTATCGGTCTTAAGTAGATTTAAGTCTAATATCTCAGTTCTCTCCACTCGTGTCTGGAGAGTTCTATATCTAATTTTTTTATGAATTCAGTAAACGGTGTATGTATTCGTCACTTATTTCAAATAACATCTTTTTAGCGTTCCGTAGCCAATATGCCCGTCCGTATGTCACAGTCGATTGTCATTTAGTAAATATGTAGGGTTAGTCTATCAACCGCTACACGATTTTGTAATTAATTGGAAAAGAAAGTCTAAAATATACTACGGGATTTCAAATTCTAGAAAAAAAATGAGGTTGTAGAACATGAAATGCACTTTCAACCACGTTAGTTTTGATAGGTCTACAAATTTTAGAGATATATAAGTTATTCCCATCAGTTTGTTTTTCATGTTACTATGAAATTACCAACTTAATTCTGCGGTCGCTTTTAATTCGTTATTATTTTGAAAGTTCATAGAATCTTCATCATCAAGCTGTGGTAGTCTTTAGTTTCGTTTAAGGGCTGTGCGTGGTCCACAACGCACTTGACTGATGACCTGTACAGTAGAAACATATTTTGCAAACAATTCAAAATCGTTTCTCATGGCTTTGGGTCTGTCTATCTGTCCATGCTATATGCGCAACGTAGATTCATAGAGACTTTGAAATCGATTTGATTCCTAAACATTTGAAGCGCTTATCGCAAAATTATTTTGAACAATCTATCTCTCACTCGAACTCCCTGATTAGACAGGTCTCAGTACTCAGCTCCCCCACCCGGTACCGTTGTCAAGGCCAGTGGGGCCAACAGCAATACACATTTAAAAAAGGCATGAAGCCTTAGTTTTAATCTTATACCCTTCTCATCGCCTTCATAGTTGACGGAAGGACTGGCTAATTTTCATCCAAAAATTCAGCAATTTTGATTCAGCAGAAACATGCATCTTGCCACCATACCCCGTGAACATGATTTTTACAGTTGTAAATATTTGTATATATAGTTATTATATATTATTTTGAAAAAATTACATCATATTTACAATTCATTACTAACTATATTTACAAATAATTAAAACTGTACAAATCAAGTCCACGGGGAATGGTGATAAGAATGCTAGCTGCATTTCCCCGCTGAATCGCAATCCCATTTCTATTCGTTAGTATTGAATTATTAATATGTTGTGAAATTTAATTTTTAATATAAGCATGAAAGATAAATAGATTGTTTTAAATATATAGTTGACTTATACCTCCAAAATCTAAATAATAATATAGATCTGTATTATTTTTATTAAATAAAATAAAGGGAAATAAAGAGACGTAATATCACAAGATAGATTTCGTTTATTAATTATTAATAATACTCTTTACAATCATCAAAACAATTATTATATCGCTCTGACAATTAGAATAACTTTATAAAAACACAATATAAATAAAAAATATTCCTATTATTATATTAACCAACGCCACTTATTAATAAGAAATTTATAGAAGCTTAAGTACGGGATACGATCACGAGATTCTTCATCATAAAAATGTTCATAATATTATCGGTTCAACATTCCCAAAGGTTCTTATCCGACTGATACCACCATCAGGTGCTATTGTCACTCTTATGTGTGATATGGCATCCGAATTACATGGGAACCAATGTTCTTTGTGTGCTGATAGCTGTAAGAAAGAAATACATTAAATTACATGTCAAAGTCGATTGACATAGTGAAAAAAAGCAAAATCTAACCCCGTTATGAAAAACCTGTCCAAAGATATCCAACATATTGCCATACTTTAAAAAAAATTTTTTTTTCTATCCTCAGTTACATGTATGGACTGCTATCCCTAATTTTAGGGTTCCGTAGCCTAATGGCAAAAATGGAACCCTTATAGTTTCGACATGTCCGTCTGTCCGTCCGTCCATCTGTCCGTCTGTCCGTCTCTCCGTCCGTCCGTATGTCACAGTCACGGTACGGACAGACGCACAGATGGACATGATGAAACTATAACGGCTCCGTTTTTTCTATTTGGCTGCGGAACCCTAAAAAGTTTAAAATTGTGACACAAATATCAAAATGTATTGCATAGTATACACACAAAAGATGAACCTAATTAACGACCTTCTCCTTCTAATTTTTTGAATAAAAATAGCCATTCGTTATAATATTTACCTAGTTACTCTTAATTTTCTTATTTTAAGTAAATTTACCTTGCTTGGTTTCAATATATTGTACCAAACCGTTGGGTTTGACTGGGACCATTCCTTATCTAACAACGCTCCCTCCACTTTTATTGAATCAGGGAAGTTGCCTTTAAAATGTACGGTGTCAACACATATCCTTTTTATTCTTCCACAAAAACCTAACTTAAATACTGCCCATTCGTCTCCTGGAAACAATTATTCACATTAGTATGCACTGATCTTTATATTAACGTTTAAATTCTTTTCTTTCCAGTATTATTGAGCATCATTTAATTTTCATGACATACCAGTCACTTTCAAAGTGCCATCATCACTTGCTTCCAAAACCTCTGGCCTATCCAATCTCCTGGCTGTCTCCCAACCATCAGCCATTGTCTCTCCTTTGCTGGGCTTGATAATATTTTTGGGATGTCCATAGTGTGCATTTGAATAACCTGCAAAAAAAAAAGTATATTAATTTTTAATATCTATATTTACAGATAAAGAAAATTGAACACTCCTTTCACTGGCAGATATCTGATGTTATGCGAAGTAACTGAGGCTACTTTTATCTTAGAAAATGAATTAGAGTTTCGTGCAATAAAGAAAACATGGTACTCCACATGACCGGAGCCACAGGCGCAGCTAGTAAACAATATTATGGATCCTATGTAATTCTGGACAATTCTCTAACAAATTGAGGAGTTTCGGAACCATTGACTAGATCATAACAAATTAGCTATGAGATCAGCTTCATTATATACTTGTATCTAAACAAAATCCCTCCTCATCTGAGATCATTATTGTGATTCGTACAGTTTAAGTTTGCAAGAGAAAATTAATTAATAATATTAAATTTAATTGGGCGCCATCTTGTTTTAGTTTGTAAACTAGTTCAACTCGCTCGCTTCAGGGACAATTCAGAATTTAGATGCATAAATGCTATCGTGACAAAGAGGAGTCTTTAGGGGGTGCAGCTTGCGAAATTGCAGCGATTCGTTTGGATCGCCCTGGGATAGAATTTGTGGACGCGATACTATTAGTTTCCGCATATCTAAAACCTAACAAATTTGAGCCATAAGTACGTTTCTAAGCGGTTTTGAACTGAAATTGTTTTGAAATTCCATTATTTAAGCTATTTTATGATTTAGTAACTTCTATCCGCAGCTTCACCCGATTTTTAATGTGGTGCCTAAAATGCAATATAGAAACAACTGGCTCCCAAAACAATCTTTCCTAAACTTGAACCTATTTTAACAATTTCAAGCAATATCTATCCTTTCCCAAAGTCTAGTCTATCTGTGTAGCAAATTCCATAAGAATCGGACAGACAGAGTTACGAGTACTTTCGCATTTATATTATTAGTAAGAATTATGCTATGCTATGAAAAATATGCTCTTCAAAAATATACGAAGATGCTGAATGTAGTATAAAATAAAATAATATAATCTTAATAATTCGTGGATACAGTTACAAAATACAACAATAGAAATCTATTTTACCTATGCAAGTTGTTCCGGATAGCATCGAAGCTAAATCCACGGTTATGTCACTGGGTGGTGCCTCTGGTTTCGCCTCGCCGTATACCCGTAATCTCGCTATGCCACCATCCGGGTACATATTCACTCTTATATGTGTCCATGCTTCATCACTCAACACCTAATATTCAGAAATTTCATTAAGTGCTTAATTTAAATTCCTTTTCAAGATGCATATATTTATGTGTAATGTCTTTGTTTTGTAAACGTGACTTAAAATATATGCAAGAAAAATATGGTTTGGCTATTGAGGCATTAAAAAATGGTGCAGGTATCACATGCGTACTAAATAATTGGGAAGACTATCATCATACATACACAATACGGTGCTCTTATTTAGGAATAATATAACGTTGGTCATCTTGCCGTCAGAATGAGTGATTATTTTTAAACATATTCAAACAAAAGTATTAAATTGGTACTAAATTGGTAAATTTTAATGGCGATTTTTAGTCTATTTAAAAGCAACATGATTTAATAATGGCACATACTGATAGTTTAAATATTAAGAAAAATGAAATAAAATATTTTTTGATTAGCAATGCCTCTTCAAGTCATTACTAATACTCTTAATGCCCCTCCAAATAAGCTCGTAAGTTGCGCAAAGAGTGGGTACGACAATAGCCCAATGGGTCAGGATCGAACCCGCAACGCGCGTTAATGCTATTGAGGCTTTATTTGCAGTTTTATTTTACTTACAAACTACATAGCAAGAAAGATAATACCTTTTGATAGTTCATTCTGCTTTCTTCATAGCCGGGTCGTAGAGCTGTTATGGGGACAATTTCCTCCCATTTATCAGACTTAAGCTGTTTCACCAGTTCCAAGTCGCATTCTTTGGACGCAGACCCCATTTGTGCGTCCCTTACCGGCAATATTGCCTCTTCTGTAATTAAGGTAAATAATTAGCCATCTGCGGACATTTTGTGTACTCTCCAAACTTTTATAAGCTAAACTAAGAATTTTAGCCTATTTCCTATCGCTCTGAATTAGTTTTGATTAACAGTTGCGCTTTGTTTTAGTATTAAATTTGTTACGTATATCGTAATAAATTTAATACTGTATCGTATCTATCGTAATAAACATAATAACAAAAACATATGAAATATATTGAAAAAACTTGAAGATATTAAAAAATGTTGCATTTTTCCGCATCGTAAATTATACACTCCAAGAAAAGTTACATTCGAAATAAGCAGTTCCAATAGTTGTTTTTCCCTTTAAAGTTGTCATGTCTTTGTGAATAATATTATTTAGTAAACAATATTGTTGTGTAAAAACTTACTATCACAATAGCGCATCTTAAAAAAACTCTCACAGTTTAATTAGTAGTGACTTTCGTAAAGAGACATCTTAAGATGTTACCGTATAGTGTAAATCGAATACGATATATTAGAGTTTTAACTACTTAATCTAGGGCTCGCTTGTTTTCCAGGTTTTATGGGTTACTAGTTTTTACACAGATCGATGGCTATTAGAACTATCTAGTCATTGTACAACCATAGATTGGCAATGGCAATCTAGGCAACTGGGGCCTTTGAGAATAGCATGTTGGGCATTCATAATATACAAATGCTTATATCGCCAAAAAACACCTTCTTGAGAAAGAATTGTCGATCTTTTATAATAATAACTACGGTAAATATTCAAAGCTCTTACCTTCAGGCGTTAAACAAGCAGCTTGTATAGAGTATTTCGGTGCATAGTTTCCAGTGAAAAAGGCTGTATCAACCAATAAACCTAGAACAAATAGAATCATCGTGAACACTAAAAAAAAACACAATCGTAGTGAAAATAAAAAATAACAATATATAATAGTAACGAGTCTTAACGAGTGATTAGTGAACAACGTAGTGTCAGAGTTTTTCATGTCGCCCGTATAGGTCTCTGACTTGACTTAACGACTGTCATCAAAATAACATAAATAACAACTCAATTTTGAAATACCACTGTGTGATCACCTAGTGACTGACCGCGCCTAAAGTTGCTTAACCTACTGATCGGTTATCAATCAGTGAGCGCACCCGGCTATGTGCGTCTATCAAAAAGTCTATTAATATTAAAAACTAAACTAAATATACGAAAACTCAGACCTTAAGCAAATATAAGTAATTCTGAAACCTATTAAATGTTCCAATATTTCTGCTGCTACGAAACAAGTAATCTACTAATTAATATAACGATTCAGAAAGGTTGTTTTATTTTGTTCAATATCCATTTGTAATTAAAAGTTTACCAATATTTTTGAATTGTTTGTATAGCATATAATGGAACTGTTGTTTCAATAAAAGTACTAATTAATATATAAGCTACACTACTACACACACTCAACGGTACACGCACAACGGCCCCCATTAGGTTAGTTATATAATGTGTAGGGGGCCGGAAACATACAAAATGACAATGATGATAAGCACGCCCAAAGACAAATACACGCAGACCAGAAAATATGCCTGTATGATCAATACAAACATCTGCTCCAGGGGGAGTCGAACCCGTAACCTGTGGCGCTTAAGGCAGGTTTGCTACCGCTGCGCCACAACGTCGCACATACAATGGATATACATTAAAAAATTGTATTAATTTTTACACCTAAATATTTTTAATAGTTTTAGCAATCTTTGAAAGAAATCATTTTGCATCCTATATAAGGATTAGATTTTTATACTCCTTCGTAGCCTACTACCAGGCAAAATTAAAGTCAATCAACAAATTCAGTTTTTTATTTTTCAGGTCTGTTAAATGTCCTAAATAAAATGTAATTATAGTTTCACTACAATTATGAAAGTATTCAAGCTTTATAGCTGAAACCCCTTCCTTATAATTTAACGCATAATTCCACTACAATCAACGACATTAAAATTCTTACTCCTTAAAAAAGAAATAGGTTTATTATACGGATAAATTTGACAAAAAAAGTCCAATTAATCAAATGTTATCAGAGTTCTCTTACAAAACGAGTCTGTGTTTACGAGGAGGAAACCCGAGGCATGTAATCGTCTGCTAATCTAAAGTAAAGCAACGTGATTTATTAACGCTACTGTGTTTAGGAAAATCTTAGCTTTAAAATGGTCTTCCTAGCATTGTTCCCGGTACCTAGTATTTACCCAGGGTCTGTTTATGACTGTTATCCGGCTTGACAGGGTACTAGTTTTTATAGGGAGGGTTTGCCATCTGAATCCGCAACCCTAAGAACAATTTATTTATCAAGAGTTAACCATTATTATCAGATGTTATATGATAACAACCGGGACCGATTTCTTAACGTGCCCTCCGAGGCGCGGTGGTGAGACCCACAATGACAAACACCCAGACCAAAACAGATGTTTGTAAGATCAATGCAAACATCTGCCCGAGTGGGAGTCGAACCCGCAACCGTTGAGGCTAAAGGCAGACTCGCTACCCACAACGCTAAAACAGTGTCTTAGCAATATTATTCGTAGAATTTTATATTCTAAATTAGTTTTGTTTCATTGTTTCTCTCAGGATAACAATTAAGTTGACGAGAAACAAAAAGGGGCGTATTTACCAAATATTAATAATTAATTTTAGTTTATTAATTATTTACAAAAAAAAATTTTAAAAAATAAGAAGAAAATCGGACAGATGGATATACTTCCGTTAGTATGTATGACAGTCTTTGTACTAGAGGTCAATTTAAATTGAACGGACCCAAAATATGTATATACGAAGCTGTCAATGCTTACCGTCTTAGAAAGACCTCCGGTGTCGAAATGTATTACACTTTTTCGGTCTCGTGTAACGCGGGATAAGGAACCTTGTTCCAATATAATTATACACAAAACTAAGCTCATTCAAATTCTATCTTATTATTTAAATTTTACTCTTAGCTTTAATACTCTATTATAATTTAAAATTAATATTTATCTACATAATTTGGACTCAAATAAGCAATACCATGTCAACCCACTGTAATATACTATGATATTAATCTATGTAATAAGTTATCCTGATTTGTATTAACCTGTATACACTTATAATGTCAGTGCATCTGTTACTCCTGTCAGTTGAAATAAACGGTTGTTTGGAACGGACGTATATGATTTTTATTTAAAATATAACATTGGCGCAGTCGGTTAAAACATATAATTGTAAATATGTCTATTGGTAAATTAAGTGAATTTAATTTGAATACTGGTACGTGGACGACATATATTGAACGCCTCGAACAATTTTTTATCGTGAACAATGTGGAAGAATCGCACAAAGTACCCACTTTAATTGCATGTGCGGGTGATGCGACCTACGAGTTGATGGTCGATTTATGTGCACCAAGGAAACCTTCGAGTTATAAATTTCTTGAATTAGTCGAACTTGTTAGAAAGCACATTCAACCTACACCATCGACATTGGCTGAAAGATATAGATTTCGCAAGAGGATTCAAAAAATGGAGGAATCAGTTACACAGTTTGCAACGGCCTTAAAACATTTATCAAGAACTTGTGACTTTAAAAATAGTTTAGACGAAAATTTACGTGACCAGTTTGTTTGTGGGTTAAAAGACGAACCTACGAGGCAAAGATTATTTTGTGAAAATAATCCATCATACCAAGAGGCATTCACTATAGCCGTATCATTAGAATCTGCTGCACACAATGCAGCGGCCGTAGAACAACCGAGGCAAGCAGAGGAAAGGGTGTATGCGATGAAACCCGCACAGCTGATGCGGTCCGGGCGTGCGACTCAACGTGACGTCACTGTTAACCGCAAGACTTCAAAATATGAATTTCCTAATAAGCAATGTAATTGTTGTGGAAGTAAGACGCATACAAGAAATATTTGCAAATTTAAGGACTACGTTTGCAAGATCTGTTTAAGGGAGGGCCATTTAAAGAAAGTATGCCCGAATGTATTTCGAAGTGGCTATGAAAAACGCGTCTTAACGTTGAACGGGAATAGTGAACACCGTGTAAATGAATACGAGTACGCAACGGCGCCGGCCCAGGGAGAGATAACTGTCGAGACGCTCGAGAGCGATGACGGAAGCGGCGAGGGTCCGAGCGGACTGTATATGGTACAGTTGCGGAGCAGCGAGCCGGTCATCGCCGACGTCGAGGTCGCCGGCAAAGTGCTGCGGATGCATGTCGACACCGGCTCACCGATATCGTGTATTAGCGACGTTATGTATCGGGAAGTGTATATAAATCAATCGTTACATAAAGAAGACATTTATAATCTTAAAGGTTATGATGGAAAAATAATTAAGTGCTTAGGTTATATTAAAGTAAAAGTGAGTTTTAAAAATATAGTAAAAACATTAAAATTATATATTATATACAAGGGTGGAGTGCCATTATTAGGTCGGGAGTGGATAAAAGAATTAAATATGGACATAATAGTGGTAAATTCATCATTAATGTGTAGTAATAAAATTAACTGCATTAAGGAGAAGTTTGATAAACAAAAGTTTTTTGCGAAATATCCTAGTGTATTTAGTGCTAAGTTAGGTAAGTTAAGAAGTGAGCGAGCTACGCTGCGCGTACGTCAAGGCGCCCAGCCGGTTTATCGGCGTGCCCGCCCCTTACCCCTTGCGCTGCGCCCGCGAGTTGATGACGAATTGCGACGTATGGAAACGGAAGGTATTATTTCACCTATTAGATATTCAGACTGGGCTTCATGTTTAGTGGTTGTTTTAAAAAGTAATGGGGCCTTAAGAATATGTGGGGATTATAAGGGAACGTTAAATCCGGTGTTAGAAATTGACAGGTATCCCCTTCCCCGTGCTGAAGTTTTATTTAACAATTTAAGTAATGGTAAACGATTTAGTAAAATTGATCTTTCTGAGGCTTATAGCCAAGTCGAATTAGATGAATCGAAGATATATACAGTCGTAAATACTCATCGGGGTTTATATGTATATAATAGGCTAGTATACGGGCTAGCTTCGGCGCCATCTATTTTCCAACGAATTATGGAACGAATTACAGCTGGAATACCACATGTCTCTAATTTTTTAGATGATATTTTAATTACGGGTACTACCGAAGAAGAGCACATAAGAAATTTACATACTGTTTTTCAAAGACTTTCTAATGAAGGGCTTACAATACGCCACGAAAAATGCACATTTTTTGCAAATGAAGTTCGATATTTGGGTTATGTTATTTCTGAACGCGGCATTAGGACTGATGAAAAAAAAGTCGAGGCAGTATTAAAAGCCCCAGAGCCCGTTAATGTTACTGAGTTAAAGTCTTTTTTAGGAATGATAAATTTTTATTCAAAATTTATAAATAATTTTTCTGAAATCGTATCTCCATTGTATACACTTTTAAAAAATAATGTAACTTGGAACTGGACGAAAATACATAGCATAGCTTTCACTCAAGTAAAAAATGCATTAACCTCTTGCCCGGTATTAATGCATTACGACAGCAAATTAAGGTTAATTTTATCATGTGATGCTAGTGGTCGGGGCTGGGGCGGTTTTGACTCAATGTGTCGACGGCGGAGAGAGGCCCGTTGCGTTTGCGTCACGGATGCTCACTGCCGCCGAGGCTAATTACAGCCAAATACAACGTGAAGCCTTAGCGATTGTCTTCGCAATAAAGAAATTTCACTCTTATTTGTACGGGCGACATTTTGTTTTACGAACTGACCATCAACCATTCACTGTTATATTTGGTTCAAAAAAAGATTTACCTCACACAGCGGCCGGCCGTCTAATACGTTGGGCTATTTTATTATCTGGATATGATTACGAAATAGAATATATTCGGTCATCGAAAAATAACGCGGATGCTTTATCTAGATTACCTATAGACGATCCCTCTACTAAAGTAAATGATGAATGCGTGTATATTCAATTTATAGAAGATAACTTTCCTATCAAAGCAGAACAAATAAAAAATGAATCTCGACGGGATAAAATAATTTCTAAAGTAATTGAATTCGTAAATTCCGGTTGGCCCCTAAGTGGTTGTTACGCAGTGGCAGCGAACACATCGCGCAATAAAGATTGTGAGACAGCTGGACGTGATGGTGAATTACTAGCATACTGGAGGAGGCGGGATCAATTATATATTGAAGGAGGATGTCTGATGTGGGGAAGCCGAGTAGTTGTTCCCGTTGCCCTTCGTAAAAATATTTTAATGGAACTACATGGCGCTCATATGGGTGTAGTAAAATGTAAGGGTTTAGCTCGGAGTTATGTTTGGTGGCCTTTGCTCGATGCAGACATTGAAAAAATGTGTGCTTCTTGTAAAACATGTTCTGAGACAGCCGATTTACCTCCCAGGGCGAACATAGTACCGTGGTCTTGGCCAAAACGTCCTTTTGAAAGGGTTCATATAGATTTTTTTTATCATAATAATGTTACGTATTTGTTAGTAATCGATGGTCATTCTAAGTGGATAGAAGCCATTCAGATGACTTCTACAACAGCCGCGAATACTATTCTTAAACTTAAAGAGTTATTCGCGCGATTTGGCGTGCCGGAAAAAATCGTTTCGGATAACGGACCACCCTTTACGAGTGATGAGTTCATGTCATTTTTAAATAAAAATGGCATTGAGCACATCACCTCGGCGCCGTATCATCCGGCATCTAACGGAGAGGCGGAAAATGCGGTGAAAATTGTAAAAAAAGCTTTAAAGAAAGCAGAGTTAGAAAAATTCCTACACAAATTTTTTTACAGCGATTTTTGTTAGATTATAGAAACAGTAAACATTGTACGACGGGTGAGAGCCCAGCTAAGTTAATGTTAGGTCGCAATTTAAGAACCAGATTAGATTTATTAAAAAACGGATTAGTGGAAACAGTAAGGACTCAATTACATAATAGAGATGTTAATAAAACAGGTAAGGAACAGCACTGGGAAGAGGGAGACCCTGTGTGGGTGAGGGATTTTAGGAAGGGAAGAAAATGGATGAAAGGTGTAATTTTGCTTAGGAAGGGTTTTAATTCGTATGAAGTGAGAACTGATGATGGTTACTTTGGTCGCGCCACACGGATCAAATACGATCATGTGCAACCCGGGACTCAACACCCGAGGGCGCAGCAAATGCAAGTGAGCGCAAACCGTGCGTCGCGCCTCAAGCTGCCTTGACAGGTATGTCTCGGAGTTCTCGCAATATTAGTAATAGTAAGACTATACGTATCAAGAAACCTACGATTAGGTATGGTTTCGATGAATCTTGATAA
Source organism: Hestina assimilis (assembly GCA_023373885.1). Lineage (NCBI taxonomy): Eukaryota > Metazoa > Arthropoda > Insecta > Lepidoptera > Nymphalidae > Hestina > Hestina assimilis. The sequence continues at coordinate 13,376,331 of CM041746.1, read as the reverse complement.
ATTATATAATAGTAATACTTGTCTCTTTTTGTATTAATTAGAAATAAGATCTCATTGTCAACATTTAGTTTTAATATTCATTTAAAGAGGGGAGATAGTGTAATATACTATGATATTAATCTATGTAATAAGTTATCCTGATTTGTATTAACCTGTATACACTTATAATGTCAGTGCATCTGTTACTCCTGTCAGTTGAAATAAACGGTTGTTTGGAACGGACGTATATGATTTTTATTTAAAATATAACACCCACAAAATTGAAAAAACTGAGTTATATATGCAGAAGTGTTGGTAAATGGCTGAAGAACATTTTTCTTTAATATTTGCTGGGTTTTAAGCTTTAAATCTTCTGAAAAAGCCTCTTTTTACCATGCAACTTATGTATTATGTTAAACGTTTTGGGTTATATATACGAAATATGCAGTTTGTATACTTATTTTTGTGAAAATAAGTAAAATAACTTACATAAATCTGAAATTGCCAAAAACTTGACCAATACATAAAAAAATCATATAAAGCAAGTTGTTCAAAATTTTCAAACGCGTTTTTCTCGAAATGAAATTCGTGTGGGTTGACATGGTATTGCTTATTTGCGTCAATTTATAAGTATTTCGTAACAATTCCTTACCTCGAATAACACATTTTGTAGCCAGTTTCAAAATACACCAATCATGACCGGGAATCCTCTTTCGTCTTGTCTCCCACCCATCCATCCATTTACCGAACTCCGTGTACTTATCGGCGAGGAAAACCGGCTCTGAATCCGACAGCATATTCTCACATGTTGCGAAGAAATCATCCGTCGAAAAGACCACTTTACCACCAGCCTATGAAAGAAATTATCTTTATAATATTTAATATTATTAAATTATATTTCTAGAAATTACAATACTACAACTACATATCAATAATATATTCAATTGCTTTTGTCATTGTCATTTTTATTATTTATTTATTTGTCTACATTTAAAATAGATAGGAAAAGCGGTATAACCGACAAATTTAGTCCTAGACAAACCCATAACTCAAACTAAGATAGACATTTTTAGGTCAAAATCTTTTTTTAATCTGACATTAAAATTAAATCTTTATTAAAAAAATAATAAAAACGTCCAAAAATAAAAAATAATAGAAAAAAAAATACTTACACTCAAACTTGCAAACTCACTAAGTTCCGCGAAAGCGGGCACATTCCTTTCTTTTTCAATCATTTTAATGTCAATATTTAGAATTTAAGTAAGCAGATCAAACAGTACGAATCAACCGTATGTCACTGATAGTTGATTCTCGCGACTGACTTATATATATAGGTATTATTAGAATCGATAGTGGCAAGTTCACGCATTAATGCCTTATCTATACAAATTTTAAGATCAAATTCAGCTGTGATTGGTACAGTCGACGAGAGAAAACTTACTCGTACATATTTTAATTACCCGTGAGATAAAAAAGTATTTAAAATTGATAGCATAAGTCGTTGTTTAATTTATTTACAATTAATTTAATTGTATGTCAAATTAAATTGGTAATGAATTCAATTCGTCTCGCTTAATATCTAAAATTATATATTTATAAATATTTAAAAAAATATATGAAAATAGAATCCTTTACAGTTTTTCATTTTTGCCAACTGGTATGATTAAAGCATCAAAACTGTCAAACAACGAAGAAACACTATCCTGATTTAAAGTATATTTTACACATAAATGATATGCTACACTGTGAATGTTTTCAGCGTGAATAGGTCGGCTCGATCTGGGTAGTACCGCCGTTACGCAGAACATCGAACTTCGACTGGAAATAGTACTGGTGGTAGGCCTTTTATTGCCAGGGACTGGCTAGGTAGGTACCACCGCAGTTTCAGATACCGTAAAGCAGTAGTGTCATTGGCATTATTGTGTTTCGGTTTAAGGGACACTAGCTAGTGAAATTACTGAGCAAAGTAGATTTAAGAACCAATATCTCAAGGTAGGCAACGCGTGAGTTACACCTATAGGTGGTAATGCAAGCGCTCATATACTACCGTGACCTTTTACCAGCATGTGAGCCGTATGCTTGCCGACTTAATAACAGTTAAAAAAGTATTACCCACACGGTTGAGTTTCAGTGTAGGGATGAGAGCCGAAGGCACTAGCTCATCGTCTTCTATTTTTCTCTTCTTTTCTTGGTGGCAATACTATAGCCTACGGTGCCCGCTTAGCTTTAGGCTGATCTTTTGGTTATAAAAAATCACGATTGCAGAAATATGACCTCATATGTAATCTTAATGATCCTCAGCTCAGCATTCTGGTGGTCGAAACAGTTATAGTGTTATAAATGCTAGCGGAGGGACATTTGTACTTTGTATCAAAACCGATTAAATAATCACAATTTTGACTAATTATAGTCATTATATTTACAGTTAATGGATACATTATAGTCAAATAGTTTAATTGATATTAGATAAATAAAGTTTTATCGTTTCATTTTTCGTGTTCCAGCTATAAATAAAATAACATTTTTATCTTTACGATTGTACAGTCAATATATTTTCTGACTCAGTCTAATACAAATCTAGAACAAATTCTTAGTATTGTAATGAAAAACTTAGCAAAAAACCTAATTGAATGTTTCACTTACTTAGTGTTTTACACGGGTCGATTAACATAAAACTATAAATAAATAAGGACCTTGAAGTTCTCTTGAAAGAAACAAACGAAAAATAGAACAACATGAAAAAGTAACGAATGAAAGGAATAATACCGTTTTATAAATATAGGTTAGTTTAACACACGATTTATGACGTGTTTTAAAAAACTACTGATCGACTTCAATCCCCTAAGCTTTGATATGTACCCTGCGTATCTACCGAGAAATTTTAGTAAAGATGTATTGCGATTCATTAAAATTCGGGTTGTAAAATATTCAGGTTTTATTTGAGAATTATGTATCATCGCCACATAGTATAAAACAAAGTCGCTTTCTCTGTCCCTATGTATGCTTAAATCTTTAAAACTACGTAACGGATTTTGATGCGGTTTTTATTAATAGATAGTGATTGAAGAGGAAGATTTATATGTATAATAATATCCAATAAATAGTGGAGAAAATAAAAATTTTAGGTTTCTAATGTGATGTCGTAAATAATTACATTTAACGCGTGCGGGCCACGGGCAGTAATGAATAAATCAATACTCCTGGATCGATTTTAATCATTTTTTTAGTGAATGACATAGGCTATATATTTTATACCCGTGCGAAGCCGGAGCGGGCCGCTAGTAAATATATATGTTATGGTAGGAAACAGCGACGTAGCTCAGTTTAGGTTGTCATTACAATCGTCAAGATTTAATGGCAGCCCTCCAGTTCTATTGAATCACGTAGCGCTCAGTTGAATTGCTTAGCTATTGTGTCTACTGTCGGCACAGATAATGATTTAGGAAATGTTTATAAAAACAGGAGGATGGTGGTTAACTTTGAGTGACAATTGGCTTATATACCTCTAAATGATGTTAAATATACATTTATCTCAAGCATTTGTTGTAGGCAGTATACTAAATATTAGTAATTTTGATTAATCTAAATTTTGACGCTTTGATTTTTGTAAAGTGTGTAAGCGACGTAGCTATACCGCTTGAGCTCTCCCTCCTTCTATATAAAGAAGCTAAACCAATGATATTGTATTTTTATTTTATAATAAATAAATACGTGAAGAAGCTGGGTATACAAACGCCAATATAATTACTTTTTTTTTTTTTTAAAGAATATTAGCAATGCTTTTTCAAGGCATTTTCCTATTGCCCCTCCAAATAAGCTCGGAGCTTGCACTAGGAGTGGGTACGACAATAGCCCAAGGGGTCAGGATCGAACCCTCGACTCTCGCGTTAACAGAGCGAAGTCGGCCCTTCTACCGTTGAGCTATGAGGCTTTTAACTTGGTTTTCTTTAGTGGTTGTATTTGTAATTTATTGATTTTAGTATCAATTTTCAATAATATTAAAATTATTTTTTCCTGGTTTCTCGTTAAATGTTTGGATTTTCCTGTGCTCACCTGTCTGAATTGTGCCTTTCGGCTGGGGGACCGTGGTATTTTGCCGTCTTGCCACCCTATTTAAGTTGAGGATTTAGTCTGTTGTTTTTTAGTAAATATAGTTCTCTTTTTCTTTGACCTACGTTAAATTTAAAAAATGACAGGAATTAATTAAAAAAAAGACAAAAACCAAAAAGTAGAACAACATGTATTTTTAAATAAAAAAAAATAAACAAAATATAGCACGGCCTTCAAATGTCATGATTTTATGTAATGTGTTAATGAGGCCAAAGAGATATGTGCAATAGGTGATATACATTATTTATATCATCCGGGCACAGACTGACAACGCTATTTAGGTGAAAGGTTAATATAAGAGCATATAGTACTGGTAACATCCAGTTTTGTTGAAAGATAAAGGAGTTTACAAACATACTGAATTATGTAGAAATACCAAACACGCCGAGATGAAACGCATATTTTATACTATCGGGGAAGATCTAAAGATTTCGGATTATGTGAAAAAGTACAAAGCCTTTGACCAAGTATTATTAAATTTTAAGACCTTTAAAAATTTAAACAATCAGCTCTGATCAACATTTTGGTAGTAACAGGTGCCAATAGAATAGCAATAGAAAAACAAATATATAAAATATATATGTATATCACTACATAGTATAAAACAATGTCACTTTCTCTGTCTCTATATCCCTATGTATGCTTAAATCTTTAAAACTACGCAACGGAGTTTGATGCGGTTTTTTTAATAGATAGAGTGATTGAAGAGGAAGGTTGATATGTATAATAACATCCATTTGAGGTTTCTAATGTGATGTCGTAAATAATTACATTTAATGCGTGCGGGCCACGGGCAGTAATGAATAAATCAAAACTACTGGATGGATTTTAATCATATATTTTACAACCGTGCGAAGCCGGAGCAGGCCGCTAGTATATATATCCTTAACTCAGCCGTAACGATTGTTATAATAATTTATTTCAATAAAAATAATTGCTTCACAAATCACCATACAAATTTTCATATTCTGTGGGTGACCCATTAAAGTTTTATTTTTGCAACAAAATTCATAGAAATTGGTTTAACAGTTTTGGTGGAATGTAGGCTCGATAAGGCGCGAAAATGCATGGCGGTTTTGATGGTAAACGGTAATCATAGCTGTGGCCTTTGTAAATCAGTAACACAAGTCAAGCGTTCTGAAACTTACACACATGGAACGAAATGTACATAATTTTGCTGCTTGTACACGTCAAAATTCTGAGTCTTTCCTGTTAACGAGATCAATTTATTATACGACGGATTTACACAAGGAATAAAAGGTAAACTAATACAATATATCACACTTACAGTTTTAAAATACCTCAAACCACCTGATGTTATTCTCCACAAATGCATAGGATGCAGTTCTTAGAGGCAACCCGAAGTGGGCGTTGAAATAGAAAACAAAACGTTTGTGTTTGTTAAAGCGGTAAGACAACAAACTAGTTTGGATTTAGTAAAATTTATATACAAAAATCAACAAATTGTGATTCAAAATTTGATGATTTTGTAATATTTTTTATATCACGTCGATGTCACGCTATAGTGCTTAGAACAACTACGCTTCTTATTTAATTATATCAGTACCTAAAGATTTGTTGTGAAATGGAATCATTGAAATACAAGATAACTCAGAGACTTTGTACTGATTGACACGAGCTACAAAACCCTATCTCGATAAAACGAGTATATATATTAATCATTTGTACAATTCCACGCAAATTTCTTTGCGCGTTATAATATTTATTGACTGTTGATGATGATTGAAAATGATAAAAACCATTACTAATAAAGTACACCTTATATTATAGGTTTTAATACGTATAAACAATCATAATGTAATTATTTATTATTATTGCAGCAGAAAGATTTGGTAATATTACGGTGATTTTTAATTGCATACTTAATGGGTCCGAAACCCGATCTGTCTACGACCTAAATACTACGCACTCATCCCGCGAGACTGACGCGTGAATAATGAATGATGCACAATTTTCGTATTTTAACCGACTTTAACTAGATAATAAGAGTTAAACTCTCAAATAATAGACTAACCCCCGGTTTCTCGAACGTTGATCAAATTCATGACAACTTAATAAATATAGAACGCTTATTTGTTAAAGATAATCGACGATCAACAAGCATTAAGCAACCAATGATTGTTTCATATTTGCTATGTTAAGGTGACATGAGTTTTGATCAACGTTCTAGAAACCGAGGGAAAGTTTCATATTCATGTGTATTATGATTAAACGACTTGAAAAAAGAGGACGTTATATGTTTGACTGTATGATTTTTTTTATGTTCTTAAAAAGTATACCAGTAAGGTAATCCTATTTGTCATCAGGTAGTGATCTGCTGATAAGATTCTAGAGATATCGACTCTTAAAATTTGATAGGCACACCTGTTGCGATTTGGGTATTTTTTTTTTAAAGTAACTTGTACATTTTCTTCTTCTTAGACCAAATGGCCATCAACTACTAAGTACTACATTTCATGGTTTCGATACAAGTAGCTATTTTACGTTGGCTGCCTAGATATTATTTACAGCTTTAAAGTGTGAAATAAAAATTAAAAAAATATATTTATATTTGCTTTTTATTTTTGAAGTCGGGATTTGATCATTGTTTTTAACAAAATAGAAAAAATACTAATTTTCTTAACAAATGTAAAATTACAACAAAATATTGTTTAAAGTTTTGATGAATTATCTCGGTAAGACCTAAATATTAATCACATATAATAACCATCCAAAGCCTGCAACGAGCGTGCACCGAGATCATGAATAATTTTCCGGTAAACATCACTAAAGCGATCATCGCATTGTATTATACAGCTTCCCACAATATCCCTTGCAAATGTAATAAATTTTACAAGCATCAAAGTGATGTATAAGTTTCGATTATACACTAATGGGTTTGTCAATTTCAACTCTCTACAACGACGTCAGATGAAATTGTTACTAAGAGAAATTGTGTTCATGTGTTAGCGTAAATATTTTCTACAGTTTGTTTTATTTAATAAAACTATGAATTAAATTTTATTATTTTACGTTTTCACTAAATAATTACAAAAATTCCATTTTTTACCAATAGCAACCTATTTTAACGGGACTGATCACTGGCAGATAGCTGATGCTATAAAAAGTAGCTTAGGCTAATATTATTTTAGAAATATAATTAGCGTCCCGTGCAGTAAAGAAAAATCGATACACCATGCAAACGGAGCCGTGGGCTCGGCTAGTATGAAATAAAGCTAAAAATAACGCACAAAATATAAGACATTAATTAATATCAATCATTGAAATTTATCACAAGTACCACTATTATGCATATTTTACGCTCGAATTTTTTTTTATGTCATGACGGTTGGTAAACAAGCATACAGTCCGCTTGATGGTAAGCAGTCACCAAGTATCACAAGCGAGTTGCCAACCCAAGGAGCAGGAAGGACGTGATGAGAAGGGAAAAAAGGAAGGGGACAGATGGGGTGGGAGATTTGGCCTCCGGCGCTCTCATTCTTCGCACGAAACGCAACAGTACCTAATATATACTGTTACTTGACGCCGATTTTCTGTGAGAGGGTAGTACTTCCATGGTTGAGCCGGCTTTTTTATGCTGAGAGAAGCATAGCTCTACTACCGTAAAAAGTATTACCAGCTTTAAATTAGAATGACACTTTTCTAATCACCAGACATTGCGCCTTAGCCACATTACTATATACTATGGTCAGACCCTTCCAGACTCAGTCGTGTTCCTTCGTTCAATACCATCGAAACAAACGGAATGAAGTTAGTCACAAGCTTGCAACGTAGCCCAATGAAGGTAGCGTGTGAAGATTCGTTCCGGTACATTGAAGAGTTTACAAAAGAATCTTTGACATTTTGCCTGTGCAACGCATAGTAAAATCTATGGGTATAGCTCTATCTACATACAGTTTTGATCAGGATTAACATCTTAATTACTGGACTTAATGACTGGATCTTAATTTCTGTCATAGACAGTAGCGGATTTAGAATTTTTCTCGATATAGGCTGTAAGGTTTTTGCCGCCTTAGGTCATGACAACTGTCATAAGCTAGATTTTCTATAATTTCGCTCGTCTAACTCATACCAAGTGTGAGAGGGCAGTCTTTGGCAGAAGGCACAAATGTCGGAGGATTAGTGGTTGGGAGGCGACGAACTTGCTGTTTTATTTTATAATATGGAAGGTTTGTTACTTATTTACGTAGAATGACAAGAGACAGTCATTGGCAAATTTATTGCAGATTCCTACGTATAAAAAATCCGAAAACCGTCATGCAGAAATCTTTTTGATTTCTATGAGGTAGCAAAAAAATTCGGTCTCCAAATTTGCCGCCCCAAAAATCTACCGCCTTAGGCTCAAGCCTGCTCAGCCTGCTGGTAAATCCGCCACTGTTCAGAGGTAGTATACAATAAATAAAAAGTTAACTAACAAGATCAATTTTGATATCATTTTGTTTATTCCTGATACTTACGTCCTAAAGCAAACAATCGCTTTCTCAGTTTTGTAATAGAAGTGAAGATTTAGATACAATATGTCTTAATACCAAGCCTTATATACTCAGACGGTCTGGTCTTAAGTCTGCATTCCAAAGGTGAATTTCTCTATTTTCCGAAAGTGGAGACAGGAAAACCAGACAATAACCGCTGACGTAAGCTGTGCGGCGTTCCGCAGAGTGCACTCGTTCCATTACTGTATGTCTTCCTTGTGATAAATTATTCGTCCCCGTTTATAAATTATTGTACGCAGTGTTGTGAAAAATTGACAGATGCAGTGTACGAGACCTTTTATGGACTTCGTAATTAATGAATAGATGTGACGTATTTTTAATGATAGTTCCAGAATAACGCTACGCACTCAACGGCTCCCATTACAATTATTATATCCTGTGTCGGGGGTCCAGAAACATTCACAATGACGATCGAAAAACATGCCTGTATAGTCAATATAGTAACAAACTTTAATTAGCAACTGAAGTAATTTCTTTACTATGACATAGACCAGTCAACCAGAGAAGTATGTTTTGAACATTTTCTTTTAAGTGTAAGCGATGCCAAAAGCACAGCAAAATAAAACGTTGAAAACTTCTCGTCTCATCCCTTTTTATCTTTCCTACCGCACATATTAATTGGCCATACAATGCTTCTTTGCTCAATTAGTAAAAATATCGAAAAGGGTTTAAGGTCAGCATAGATACAAGTTCAAAAAAGATGCTCAGGAAATTTGTATCGTTAGAATCATGCTTAAAACGAATTCATAAAAAAAATAATTTTATTTTTATATACAGCCATTTTTAATAAATACATTTTTATATATTAGCTTCTTCATCTTCTTCCTAAGTTACTTCCGGTATTTAGCCAGGGTCTGCTTATACTCTTATCCTGATTTGACGGGTTACTAGTTTACACACAGAGCGATTGCCATCTGACCTCCGCAACCCAAAGGTCGTACCAGTAGCTCATTAGATTACAACAAATTACCTATTAAGAGTAAACGATTATTATAGATAGCTTAAAGTCACGGTGGGGAGACCCACAAGAACAAGCGCCGAGACCTAAAAACACAACAAACGGGAATCGAAACCGTGTTCATGGAGGTTAAAAGCAGCAATACTAGCTCACCACAACGGTCGTCAACTTTTTATATCTTAGCATCTAGAAAATATCTTTATACGTACAAGGCTCTGGCAAATAAAAGAACTCTGGCAAATTCAATAAAGAAAGCCTGTCTCGGGACAGCAATTGCCTAGCCTTTAATAGCTATAGTTTATTACAACGGCAGTTAAACCTTTCCTTGCTGGTCCCAGCATTGGGCTGTCGTAAAATAACAGCACGTTCTCCCGTTTATATTAATAGGAAATTGTAAGTACTATATTCTTTAGGACAGTGAAATGCCTAACCTTTAAAAACATAATTTGATAATTTTGCTATTAATTGATGGATGGATTTACACGGTGACGAGGTAAAGTGAGATAGAGTGGGATCGGGTGGGGTGATATGGAGGAGGGTGTAGTGAAGTGGAGTGGAGGGAAGTGAAATGTAGCGGAACGAAGCACAACGAAACGATATATTTTTATGCATAGTTTTTAAATGAAAGTTACCAGTAACATATAAATTGAATTGAAAAAATTATGAATTATGAAGTTTCAATTATTGATACGAAAATTACTTTAGTATTAAAAAAAAATTAACTTGAAGTTTCCACTTCCGCCTGCAGTCTATATGACTGCCTAATTTCTTACATTGTTCTACCTCCCACCACTTGGGGACGACAGCACATATGAGATATTAGTTGTGTAGAAAGCGTCAATAGTCTACTTGACCGCTTACTATAAGCGAATGGTGCACCCATTTCTTGCTTGTAGATAGATAAACTGCTGAGAAAATTTAAAATAAAAGAAAATACTTATTTGAATCCATGTAATCTCATTTGGTTCACGGCTCTAGAATGTCAGTACAAATTGAATCAGACTTGAGTGACATGGACTCATTCATTTCTTCGAAGGTTCTACTTAGCAAATCAAATTTCTACGAATTTGAAAACGAGTCGAGATCTGGTTGTACCTTTTTTACTTCATTAGGGTGAATTTACTTAAGTCACCCTGACATTAGACCGTATTTTTATAATATGTACATACTTAAATAATTGGAATAGATTTCTAGGAATTGAGGGATAGGTAGAATGACGTCATGATCTGTTGTAGTAGACCCATGCCCTTCCCAGCATGAGCGGGCCGGCTCGACCGGAGAAGTACAACAGTCACACAAAATTGTAAAAAGTTTAAAGTAACAGTATCAATACTGTGAGTGAGAGCGTCTTTTACTGTGTTGTTTTGTGTTCGTTTCCTTTTTTACCTTCTATCCTTTGGGTTGTTAATGCTAATATGATTCTTCAAGAATCGCAAGCGTTCATAGATTGCCATGACTGGTTACTGTCAGGTGGACTGTACTATTCTTGTTTGCCAACTGATGACATTAATGTTATAAAAATATATATATCAACATAAAATTTATGGTATCTTTTTATTAAACAATAGATAAGCATTATAATCATTTTGTTTATATTATAATTTGATTTACGATTCCAGAAATTGATATTTTCTTTATGTCGATTTCAAATTATATAATACTTACTTTTAGAAGAACAAAGAACATCAAATGTAACTGGTATACAATAATAATATAAATAAATATTTCAAAAACTGTCTTTTTACTCAGTATTTTCATAAACCAAGATCTTTATGCTCACCGGTCGTGATATTGATGTTTATGAAGTAATAACTTCGGTAATAATGGAAAAATGGGGCTATATCACGTAACCATTACAGGTCTTTATAATTCTGACATTAAACATAATACAATATTGGAATTATTAAAATTAGTATCTCGTTTCTAGTCATTTTCACGCTTATAAGTTGGCAAGCAAGCATACGTCCGTACTGATGGTAAGAGATCGTAGGCTATGAGCGCTTGCAACACCATTAATTTATAATTGTCACTTACGCTTGGCCAACTTTGAGGCCAATAGTACCCTCTAAACCAAAACCTAGTAGACTTAAAGTACGGGTGTCACAGAGCATCTAATTATATCATGGAATTTGATATAAAGATTATCCCAAAATGAGATTTAATGGTTCTAATAATTAAAATTAAAAAAAAAATTAACACAATGAATGTGTTTATTTTAACTAGTAGGTCTTAGATCTTTTTTTAATGACCTCAATTTTGAATATGAAAGTAATCGACTAATACTAATATTGTTCCAGTACGTTTGTTGTAAAATTATGAATGATTTCTTATACTTTCTTAGCATCACTGACGGCATTTTACCCAGGGTCTGCTTATAACTCTTTTTCTTATTCGAGAGGTTACTAGTTTTTACACAGAGCAATTGGCATCTGCCCTCTGTAAGCCTAACGGTAAACCAATAACTAATTATTATCAGACGTTATGTAATAATAATCGGGGCCGACAGCTTAAAGCGCTCTCCCAGGCACGATGGAGGCATGGACAATGCCCAGACTGAGACAGATTTTTATAAGATCAATGCTCCGACCGGGATTCGAACCCGCGAATGTCGAGACTAAAGGCAAGCCTACCACCAATACACCACAATGATCGTTGGTTGTTTTCACTTACTGTACTCAGCCCGGGATTCCCGGAAAACATTCTGATTTCTGATAAAATTTGAATTAAATATTTACTTGGAAACAAATCAAATAAAATCGCAGTCATTTTAAATAATCACTTACTCAGCTGAGAAAATTGATATTCTAAAAATACTTTAATCATTATAAGATACTAAGAAAACCAATCAATTTTCTCGTTACCAGATTGTACAAAGCTAAAACGTAATTAAATCCATATCAGAAAACACCAGTCATTAAGAAGACTTTAATAAATAATTAAAAACAAATAAGTAACGGCTTAAGTACAAATTATCAAACAACAATTACTATTATTGGATATTTGTGGTTTTAGTCTGGTTTTTAAATATAGATTAACTATATTAACAAGTTGAATATTTTCGATAAAAAAAAAATCCCTACTCAAACTATAATCGCCTCAATAAAAAACAGGCCAAATGCGTATCGGAATCGGACATAAAGAGTTATGTACCACTTTAACCGTACGTTACTTTTTTTAGCAGTGGTAGAGCTTTGCTCCAGCTATCCTTGCAACACAAATGGGCAGGCTCGACTGGGAAAGTACTACCCTCTCAAAGAAAATCGGCGTCAAGTAACAGTATTAGTAGGTGCTGTTGCGTGTCATGCGATAAGTGAGAGCGCCGGAGGCCCAATCTCCCATCCTCTCTTTTCCTTTCCTTTTTCCCTTCTCATTCTTTCCCTCCTGTTCTGTGGGTTGGCAACGAGCATGACACTTCAAGTATCGCAAGCGTTCATAGGTTGCCGTGTTTGCTTACCATCACGCGGACCGCTTGTTTGCACACCATCAAAAACCTATAGACTAAAAATATAAAATATATTGTGCGGAGATCCTTTTATTTTAAAATATTTTTTCTTTATTTTTTTGTTGATATGACGGAAACAGAAATACAGATTCTGTGATAAACTCAGTACCCTTACGTGAGATGCAGCCCGCTGACAGACAGACAGCGTAAAACGGTATTTTATCATTTTTTTTATGTTTTGAGCCTTACATAACCACTCTATGAAACCAACTTTCATGCTTCCTCCGTCTTTCCGAAACGATATGATAAACCTTAAAGAATACAGCATGTTGTTTCCGGTACTGGCGACGCACTGGTGATGCAGATGGTTGTATTGTACAAGCATGACATGTTCTGATCTGGATGTATTTGTCTTCATCCTTGTGTGTTTTTCTGGACACAGGATATCAATATCCTAATGGGGCCGTTCAATGTATAGCGTTTATTATTTACTAGCGGCCCGCTCCGGCTTCGCACGGGTATAAAATATATAGCCTATGTCATTCACTGAAAAAATGATTAAAATCGATCCAGTAGTTTTGATTTATTCATTACTGCCTGTGGCCCGCACGCGTTAAATGTAATTATTTACGATATCACATTAGAAACCTAATTTTTTTTTTCTCCGCTATTTTTATAAATATAAACCCTCCTCTTCAATCACTCTATCTATCAAAATAAAACCGCATCAAAATCCGTTGCGCAGTTTTAAAGATTTAAGCATACATAGGGACAGAGAAAGCGACTTTGTTTTATACTATGTAGTGATTATTAATTTGTATTAAGTATCACTTTGTTAATTATATCCAATATTCAGGGCCCGTCAAACTTTACTAACAGAGCCTTTGCATCGCAAAAGTAAACATATAGCAAACTAAGTCCTAAACGCAACGTGAACCTCACGTGCCGTGATAAATAATCCGCCTCAGGTATCCAGCCGGAGCCGAGTATATAGAGAGAGGGTATAATACATACCAACAATAATCCTTTTACATTTTTGCTATGCCTTTTAAAATTTCGATTATTATGGATACATATTTACTTCCTTTTTTTAATGTTATCAGTTGGCAAACAATCATACGGCCCACCTGATGGTAAGTGGTTGCCGTACCCTATGAGCGCTTGCAGCACCATTAGTAGGTGCCACTCACGCGTTGCTAACCTCGAGATATTGGTTTTTAAATCTCGTTCGCCCAGTAATTGCACTAGAGTACAGTGCCCTTCAAACCGGAACACAATAATGCCTAAGCACTACTATTTGGCGGCAGAATATTTGACCCTGCGGTGGTACCTACCTAGCCGGCCTCTTGCAACAAAGACCTACCACCAGCGTTTCATGGCAAACAAGCATATGGTGCCATACTTAAATTATCACATGCGTTTTGACAACCCAAGCGATAGGTAAGGCGGGATGAGAACGGAAAAGGATTGGGCATTCAGTGCAATCTCATCGCTCAAAACACAACAGTACTATGTGCCATACTTTAAGTGCCACATGCGCTTTGACAACCTAAGGTATAGGAGGAAAGGGATGAGAATGTTGAAAAGGAATGAAGGGGGTGATTGGGCTTCCAGTTCTCTCATCGCTCAAAATTATTTACTAACTAAAGTAACAACTTTACGCCGCTTTTCTGTGAGAAGGTAGTACTTCCCCGATCGAGACGGCTCATTTGTGGTGAAAGAAGCATGGATCTGCTCTCTCTGACTACAAACTTTAAATTATCTATATATATTGTAATGACGACGTTGTGGCGCAGTGGCAGCAGACCTGCCTTAAGCGCCACAAGTCGTGGGATCGATTCCCGCTCGGAGCAGATGTTTGCATACACCATACAGGCATGTTTTCTGGTCTGGGTGTGCTTGTCCTTGACATTGTGTATATTTCCGGACCCCCGAGACAGGATATAAGTGTCCTAATGAGGGCCTTTGAGTGTGTAGCGTTTTTTTAATTATTATTATTGTATCTTAGAAGTAAGTAAAATAAATAAATAAATTAAGTACAAATTAGTAGATACGTTGTTAACCAAAACAACCAGTTACATAAAGCTAATTAGAACAATAATGGTAATGAAGTCATTAAGAAAGCATTATAACGCTCAAAGCTAACTGTGAATTAAGGGTACCCTTTGAAATTACTTTCACTGTTTTGATATTTTGGTAAAACAGAAACAAAAATGACATTGTTTTTTATCGTGATAATTTGATTTCAATGTTATTATGAATGACTATTTATATCTACTGATCTATAATATACTATCTGTATCAATTAATTTCACCATCGGACTTCGCGATAATACTCTAAATTCCATCCTTACCACCTCGATGTCTGGAAATCCACAACAGCGCGATTTTGAAGACATTTTCGTCCTCGCACAACCACTTTGTAGAATCAACTTCCACCGGCGGTCTTTCCGAACCGATACGACCTGGGTACCTTTAAGAGAAGAGTCTATTCCTGCCTTAAAGGTGCAACGCACCTGTGTGCCCTCTGGTGTTGCAGATGTTCATGGGCGGCGGTGATCGCTAAGCATCAGGTGAGCCTCCTACCCGATTGCCCCTCTGATATAAAAATATTATCTTTGTTTAGCGAAAATTGAAATCTTTAGCTTTTTAAACTGTTTTTTTTTTTAATCAATTTTTATTTAGGGACTTTTATCCGACACGGACATGTCAGCCCATCATATATCTATAGTAATTACAAGACAGCGCGCGAGAGAAAGTCAATGATGCTTAACCATTTCTACCACAAGCTTTGCAACATCAGAATTAGGATTGGTAAGAATACATGAAAAATAACCTAAATTGTATTTGTTTATATTGAACTTTTGCATCAAAGATTTTTAAACTGTATAGTTTATACACCAAATCATCATCGTACATCGCATGACCACATCAGCTAGATCAAAAATTAAAAACGAACACAAATACATATTATTTTATTTAATTAAAGAGATATTTTATTACATAATGGCAACCATTCGCCACGCGATCTTGGGGACAATTATTCAGTTATCTCCTGAGATAGTAATTTCTCCAGATCCTGACGTGATAACTTTGATTTTCGATTAATCGAGTAACAAATATACAAGTCAAAATAGTTGAATTAAGAGCCTCCGTCTTTTTATTTAATAATTTCTTATATAAATGTATAATATAAAATCGTGTTGTATACATATTATTTACTAAAAGCAACTTCTTTTAGTACTATTTGTTTCACATAACAAATGCAATTATTTTCTTACAACAGAATCCATTGTTTGAAACACATTAAATTATGCACACAAAGAATACACACGACCTGAGAGTTAATTTGTACATTCGCTTTGATGGAACTTAGTTTGTGAAAAAAAGTTCATTTTCTTGTTGAAAATTTTATGTATATCAAGAGCAGCCGCTTTTGGTGGTAGTGTCTACTGGCATCAAACGAAAGCGTGGTTACTTATTAAGTAGATACTGTCTTAATCTGTAGTTGAGTTCATTTGTTCTTTTGAATTCTTTAATTTGAAATTCATTTTCACAAATTAAATGTATTCATTTAATTTATATAAATCGAAACATACAAATAAATTAGCTATAGTTAAGGTCTTCTTCTGCGTCCTTTTTTGAAATGTTTTTAGATTACAACGAATCAGATTTCCCTGTTTAAATAACAATAAACGCCACACACTCAACGACCCCATTTCGATAGTTATATCCTTTGTCGAGAGACCGGAAACATACACAAAGACAAGGACAAATACACCCGGAGCACATGCCTGCATGGTCAATACAAACATCTGCCTCGAGCGGGAATCGAACCCGCAGCTTGTGGTGCTTAAGGCAGGTTCGCTACCGCTGCGCCACAACGTCGTCAATAAGTTTTAGTAGAATCAATAAGCAAAAAAATAAAATATTATGCTTGGAATCGAAATCTGGGGGCACGGCAGTGCCCCCGCCAAGTCGAGCAAAAAAGCGGCACGGCCGTACTATCCTTTTCTCGAAGCACTTAAGGCTATTTTCGACGCTTTATGACTTGGTTGTGGATAAAGCTATAAGCCTAAATTTACAGTAAGCGAGCAGGCATTATATAAACACGGTATATTTCAAATTTTATTCAATATGAACCAGTAGTTTTAGAATTATAACTAGTCAAATTTCTTAATTTTGTCACTCACTCACTGACCGATCATCAAAACTCTAAGGCACTTCTAGCAGACATGGAAGCTTCAAGTTTAGAATATAATTAGTGTTTAGTGTATATAGTGTATAGTGTACGACACTAAAGTATTTGTATGAGTAGAATAAGTTGCCGTACAACTGCCAAGTTTCAGGCGTAGTTATACATGAGATCTCACCACTTTTTGTAGTAGAAGAAGTGCTTTGCGAGACTTGGGAAATTTTTACATTTTATGTTTTTAATGGGATATAGTATTCACATCACTACTAAAGACTGTTTTTACAATATATTCTTATAAAAACTGACATTATATTTAATTAAAATAAAGTACTAGTGAATTATAATAATAAGATTCATTAGATAATAATAAGCATTTATGGAAAACCTTTGTGGTATTTTAATGCTTATTATTACTATACGACGTTGTGGCGCAGCGGTAGCGAACCTGCCTTAAACGCCACAGGTCGCGGGTTCGAGTCCCGCATAATATGTTTGTATTGACAATGCACGCATATTTTCCGGTCTGGGTGTATTTGTCCTTGTCCTTGTAAGTTTCCGGACCCCCGACACAGAGTGTGTAGAATTTAGTGTGTAGCGTTTATTATTATATTTCCACTTTAATTAAAATATTGTACTTAGTTAAATAAATAAATAAATAAAATAATTAGTTCATATAACAGAAAAGTCAAGACTGTAACATTTTATCCATCATATAACTAAATTATAACGTGAAGTAGAGCATCTCCGCCGAGACCTAGGCATGATTGACATAGGCCTGACAACGGTGAAATGAAAGCATAAAGCCTACTAGAACAGAATGCGAATGCGATAAATTTACGACACGTAAGTCACGCTAGAATTTTCAATGATATTCTTAGAACTATAGAAAACCGAAAGTTACAAAACCTGTCTAGGTATACGCTGTAGGAAAATAAACTAACTTGTAGAATGGGTTGGTGTCAGAACATCTGATAATAATCGTTAAATCTTGATTGGTACTTAATTTCCTATAATCCAATGAATTACTGGGTCCCCCTTAGGGTTGCAGTTCAGATGGCAATCGCTTTATGTAAAAACTAGTAACCTTTCATATCATGATAAGAGTAATAAGCAGACCCTGGCCAAAAATACCGGGAATGATGGATAAATGTGTTGAGTTTGCAAACCTCCTCCATAGCAAACCAAAACACTCTGTTTTATCGAAACTGCCTTCTGTTTTCACATGTCCAATAGAGTTCATATTAGATACAACCTCATGAAATATAAGGAAAGTAGTCCACAGCGATAACTTTGATAGAGGAAATCAAAGTTTTGCAATCAACCAGCAAAATATGCTTATTTCAGAACTACCCCAATTTATCGTTGTTTTGGTCATGTTCTTGAGATGCAAAAAATATTTGTTAGTAATGTCTTCTTCATCCTAGCATTATTCCCGGTATTTTTATGTAGCCAGGGTCTGCTTATTACTCTTATCCGGATTTGACAGGCTACTACACAGTTTTTACACAGAGCGATGGCCATCTGACCTCCGCAACCCTAGGGGCGAACCAGTAACTCATTGGATAAGAGCATATTACTTATCAAGAGTTAACGATTATTCTAAGATATTATTGGTAATAACCGGGACCGACAGCTTAAGGTGCTCTCCGAGGCACGATGGGGCGACCCACACGGACAAACGCCCAGACCGAGACAGAAATTTAACAAACATCTGCCTGAGCGGGTATCGAACCCGCAACCGTCGAGACTAAAGGCAGACTCGCTACCCATAACGCCACAACGGTGTCGAACGGTGTTACTAATGTATTATGGAATATTATACTAGCAGTGCTCGTGACTTCACTCGTATTAATGCGGTGTCCTCTTCTTATAGAGTGGTTAGTAGCCAACCTAGTGTCCGATTTGTTCAGGTCGCTCGTTCCGAAGCACGAGACGCTCATTTGTCTTATCAATGACAAAGACATAAAAATATGATAATTTGTCACATGCAACAATGCCAGCCCAAGGGATAGGAGGAAAAGGATGAGAATGGAGAAAAAGAAGAGAAACAGAGAGGGTGAGATATTCGGCGCTCTCACTGTCCCACTCACTCACTGAAACAGTACTATTGACAGGTACTGTTAATTTACGCAGATTTTTTGTGAGAAGGTAGTATTTCTCCATTCAGGCTGGAAGGCACACGGTTTGTGACTAAACCTACCTTACATTATATATCTTATATAGATATATAATATATTTAAATAAATATATTTAAAATGCACGAAAATAAATAGCATAAAACTACTAAATTGGCACGTGTATCGTCTAGCGGCCAGGACCCTTGTTACGTTGTGATCGTAATAACCCGTGTTCTTTTAGAGCATCAGAGGCAACAGGTTCAATTCAACAATGATAAACAATAATATATAATTCATTATATAGTTTAATTATTTTAGTGTAATATAATTATCATAATAAAAATATTCATATAAGCCAATAAAGGCAAAATGGTGAGATAATAAATATATCCCTATACTTTCAACACCTCTTACGAGTAGCTGAAAGTAGTCCGCTCCTCCAATTCTTATATACTTAAACTCTATAGTAAAAATATAAAGAAGAGGGGAGATCGTTGGCCCCGCACACGCCACCGACTGTGGGCTCCAACCATAGATACGAGCCCTCCCGGGTAAGGGATAGGCTATTTATAGTGCGCCTGCGACACACAATTTGATTGTTATAACGTGAAAGGACATAGTCCTGGTAATTTATATTTATAGTGATTTCGTTATCGGGACGCAAGATTTATTCTTTTATATTATTGTTATTTCCAAGCATAGAAAGGGATCAAGCCCTGATATTTTGTAATAGTAACGATTAAGACCGAAGTCGCATTATATTTCTTATTCATCTTTGTATGAGAAGGCTAAACGCCATAATAATTGAGGACAAGCCCTGGTCATTATATATAAGGAATAAATCCCTGGTTCAGATATGTATTCGAACATTAAACCGCCAGGCGGCATTCCGTAAGCACAATGCTATAATCGTCAACCTCACCTCAGTGAAGTAAAATTCATCATTAATAATAAATAATATCATTTATAACGTATATTTCTCATACCACTATATATGGTTAATATAGAGTTTATATTTATCATAAACTTCGCCTTTGTTAAGGTATTTTCATCAATAATGCTATTTATAGCGTATATTTCTTTTATCACTATATATGTGTAATATAGTATTTATAATAACCTCACCGTAGTGTAGGCAAATTCATTAATAATTATATTTATAACGTATATTTCTTTTATCACTATATATGGGTCATATAGTATTGATAATATTCAATTCTTTATAATATCACAACCGCAATTCCTTAAAACGAAGTCCTACCTAACCCTACCTAATTGTTATTTAAATAATCGCATTGTCTTATAATAAATATTCGTGGGCTTATATCGTATTCGTAATCGCATTGTCTTACAACTAATATTCTTTGATTTATGTCGTTTTCTTATTATAGTTTTGCATCATTAAAACCATAGCACTTGCTCACGCAAGGTACCCTTTGGCTCAATAATCAAACATACATCCGAATCCAGTTCATTATTTAAGACGTGATAAACACGCATGACAAGAGTTAAGCAGGCCACACTGTCTAATACTAGTTAGCTATCTCGAAGTGAGAAGCAATCAGTTGCCCTAATAGTATGACATGCTACAATGTCAATTATAAAAATCCCTATTGCTAAACTAAGGGGGCGTCTCTAATAAGAAGACGAGTCATTTTGCTACAAACGATATATAACATTCCAGCGACTCAGCAACAAACCGAACTACATCACGGCATCGACCTAAGTCGCACCACCGCAGCAATTCTAATCTGTATCACTGGGGCCGCTTCAGCAATGGACCTGAGGAAACTACTGCATCGATATAAATCGCACCACAGAGTCAACCCCATGTCACCATCACATCAGCAAAGTCAAAGGACCTCACTCGAGGACACTATAGACATAACCAAAATCATGTCGGAGCCTCATACTTAAGCATCGGGTCAACTAAGATTAAAAATCCTCGGGCCTCGCTTAAGGACACTATAGACATGACTCAGGTCACATCAGAGCCTCAAACTCAAGTATCGGGTCAACTAAAACCCGCCAAAACATTATACACGTATACAGCTGAAATATAATTATTTATTAGTTATAACGCATAAATTCTTCCCAACACATAGTTTTAAATCTTCATTGAATTCGCCCTTATATATGTGAAACAGCTGCAATGACATTCGGCACCTGAATCCGTGATTTTCCATACATTTTCCTTTTTCTATGGAAATTTTCATACAAAGTTTTATAAATTTTTGATTTTGTAAAGATATTATTTTCGGGGTATGTCCATACTTAGCATTACGTTGCACATAGTCACGTGGTCGGCAAACGATTTTTAGGTTAAGCAACTTTGGGTGCGGTCAGTAAATGGATGGGTGACCGTCCATAAATAGGTTCATATTACAGAAAATACATTGTTTTAGAGATTTAAATAAAGTCTAATGTTGGGATCGTCACAGGTTCTACTACATTTTTTTAATAAAAAAGCAAAAAACGAATACTTACTTCAGAAGAATTCTCTGCTTATTACTCAAATGCCAAAGAAACGATATATCAAATATTAGTAGAAAATTCTTTACAGAAAAACCAACGAAAAAGAGGCGTCTAGTACTGATAGCATAAAAGAATGAACACAATACTAATTTAGGAACAAAAACGATAATGTCCCTACAACTTAAGAAGTCCTATTTCATTTTTATTTCGTTACTTGTCTTTTGAAGATATGAAATTGACGTTATTTAAGGCTGTTATTTAGCTAAGAATGGCGGTTATTTTAGGATTTGGAGGACTGAAACAAAATATTGATAATTTTGCCAATATACCTTTGAATAATAATAACTATTACTACGAAAATTTAGGGAAAATAAAATATTGGGTTGATCAATCTTATATAGAATTATTGCACAATATTATTGAAGGTACACTGAGTAGGTCACTCGAGAGTTTGTCTTAATTTTTTTTTAATAATTAAATATTTTATGCTAAAGGCAACTTGCACAGCTCGAATACGATCACTGGGTTAAGAATTGAGTGTATGGATGGGTGATGACAAAATTATGAAAAATCGTTGTGTTGTATTCGTAGCGACCCTGCTTTGAGCCAAGACGGTCGCGGGTTTGAGTCCCGCTCGGAGCCGATGTTGTTATAAATACCTGTTACGGTTGGGCGTTTGTTCTTAAGGGTCTTCCCACCGTACCTCGGAGAGCACGTTAAGCTGGTGGTCCCGGTTATTATCGTAATATCTGGTAAATTGCTCTTATCTAATGAGATACTGGTTCGCCCTTAGGATTGCGGAGATCAGGTGGCAATCGCTCTGTGTAGAAACTAATAACCCGTGAAATCAAGATAAGAATATAAGCAGACCCGGGAATAATTCTAGGAAGAAGAAGATGGGTGATCCCAATTTTTTTCTTTCGGAATGTGTATTGCTGTTGGCCCTACTGGCCTTGACAGCGTCACCGGGCGGGGGACCGAGTACAGAGACTCAGCCGTGATAAGGGTGATCCCAAAGTGGTATTTTAACTGAGTGTCTCCGTTCTTCGGAGTGATTATTTAAATACTTATGACAGATATATATTTATAAACTTTTGGAATATTCGCTGTACCCATATTAAGCGCCGTTGACCTAGAAAGTCGTAAAGTTAAATCGGTCACGCCATTCGATTTACGAAGTTTTATCGAATGCCAACGGATTAATTTTTTTAAATGAATCTGAGAATTTAAATATGAAAATATTTTTACATGGTTAGTTAAAATTGTAATACGGCAGGTTGCCTTGAGACATTACCACGAGTTCGATTCCCACTCTGGCTATATGATTTTCTTGGCCATACCGGCATGTATTCCGGTTTAGTTAATTTTGTTTTTGTTTCTTTCCGAATAAATATACATACATTTACGATGGTTATTCTAATAAGAGTGTGTAACATTTATTTATTTTTATATAAAAAGAAATCACATTGAAATTATAACATAATATGGAAAGAGAGTGTGTATGACGCAAACTGATTACACGAACATTTATGAGCAGACGTAATAACCTGTAACGTTAAGGTAATTACAATGTGGTTGCAATGGAGACATTAAGAAATAATGAAGCACAATTGAATTAGTTCATTAAATTATTAAGCAGCCACACACTCTCAAAGCAATTGTAAATATAATTGGTTATTTGTTAAACGTTTCATTTTAAACCTCTGAAACCCAAGGATTTAGCTATTTTAGAAGTCTCACTGAAAATAGTTATTAACATGACACTTAATATGTTTCTTGTCTTGGTTGGTTGGTTGGTTGGTGGTTCATAAACAGTAATCCCTATCCCTTTCCTTCCTCCTAAGACTCCTTATTAAAATATTCTTTTTAAATTTTTAAACCAAGTTGCATTAATTTTTATTATTATTTTAATAGTTAAATTTATATAATTTTTATCTAATACTAAATATTATTTGTTTGATTGATCATGTGAAGTATCAGGTATATTATGTGTATCTCGTAATTAGTAATATCAGTTTAATTGCTATCATTGCTATAATTGTTTTAAAATACACATTTTATTTTTTGTAAATTAATAATTCTTTTATGTATTTTGCTTATTTTTTTTTTAAAAATTGAGCGTTTATTTATAAGTTAGAAATATAAATGTCGCTCTGTGGCGGGCGTTAGTAACTGCGTCACAGTTTTAAACTATTGCAGTTATTATCGTTCACATTTGCATGTAATCTTATGATGGTTCCAAATAAACGATTATTATTATTAATATTTTATTATTGAAGCCGTAATAGCTCAGGCTTCATCCTGACCCCTTGGGCTATTGTCTTACTCATTCCTATCGCAAGTTATAAGCTTATTTTGAAGAACAATAGGATTATTAGTAATAACTTGAGACGCCCATAGTCGAGTGCACCCATTGATCGGTAAATGATCAGTAAGTTAAGCAACTTTAGGCGCGGTCAGTCATTAGATGGGTGATCGCATAGTGGTATTCGAACCGAGCGTCTCCGTGCTTCGGAGGGCACGTAAAAGTCGATAAGTCAAGTTAAAGGCCTACGAGCGACCTGAACAACTCTGGAACTAGGTTGGCCACTAACCACTCGATAAGAAGAAGTAATATCTTGAGAAAGTTCTTGAAGTCTTGTATAATGCCACAGACAGGCACAACTACAGTAAATAAATTAATATTCACTTTACAATCTGTGTAATCACTTATTTTTTTAAACTTTTAAATCAGGTAACAAAATCCGTTTCAGGCGTCGGGATGTGACGACCCCATCGCTCGCTGTTGGGATAACCTCTGTCACAACAGAGACTATTCCACCAGTGCAATCAGTCACACTGGTGGTAGGTCTTTTGTTGCAAGAGGCCGGCTAGATAGGTACCACCGCAATGTCCAATATTCTGCCGCCAAATAGTAGTGCTTAGGCACTACTGTGTTCCGGTTTGAAGGGCATTGTACGCTAGTGAAATTACTGGGCGAACGAGATTTAAGAACTAATATCTCGAGGTTGGCAACGCGCGAGTGGCACCTACTAATGGTGCTGCAAGCGCTCATAGGCTGCGGCAGCCACTTACCATCAGGTGGGCCGTATGCTTGTTTCCCAACTTCTAACATAAAAAAAATAAAATCCATATCTATATAGTATATACCTTTCACCATGTACATAATTACATTTCTTTGTTAATATTTCGTGTTCCATAAATCCATATTACTTTTATCATGGTGTTAACTCCATTAAAAATCTATTAGGTTCGCTACAAGGTAGTCAATAAATTACTAATACAATACGTCTTCTTCATCCTAGCATTATTCCCGGTATTTTTATGTACCCAGGGTCTGCTTATTACTATTATCCGGATTTGACAGGTTATTAGTTTTTACACAGAGCGATTGCCATCTGACCTCCGCAACCCTAAGGGCGAACCAGCAGCTCATTGGATAAGACCAATTTAGTTATCAAGAAATAACGATTACTATCAGATGTTATTGATAATAACCGGGACCGACAGCTTAACGTGCTCTCCGAGGCACGGCGGGGAGACCCACACGGACAAACGCCCAGACCGGGACAGAAATTTTAACAAACATCTGCCCGAGCGGGAATCGAACCCGCAACCGTCGAGACTAAAGGCAGACTCGCTACCCACAACGGCACAACGGTGTCAAATAATACAATACAATACGTGTGTTGTCCTTTTTTAAATACACCACACCTTAAATACCGCCTTAAATAAAGTTAAGCTATTAGCGCTGTCCAGGGACATCTGCAACACTAGAAGGCATGCAGGTGCGTCTATTTACGAGGCTTTTGACTGACCAGTCACTTCATGAGTTGTTCACCTACGTAAGGTGGTACCAGGCTGGCCTTTTAAACCCTACCACTAGCAAACTATTAATTTTTTTATGTTAGAAGTTGGCAAACAAGCATACGGCCCACCTGATGGTAAGTGGTTGCCGTAGCCTATGAGCGCTTGCAGCACCAATAGTAGGTGACACTCACGCGTTGCCAACCTCGAGATATTACTTCTTAAGTCTCGTCCACCCAGTAATTTCACTAGTTAATCAGTGACGACAAACATTATATCAAGCAACTAATTAATTTAAGTCAATTTATTACACGCTGTTAACGGACACATTAAACTTTGTATGTGGCGACTATCTTTAACGCGATCTTGGGAACAATAATTCACTTATAGGACCCGTGGGAGCGATGTGCAATAGAACTTTACTAGTGTGCTGTGGATCACGAAGGCTACGCTGAATGAGCTAACTTTATGTCTATTATTGAACCAATTTTGTATTTACGCCTATCGCCTTAGTTGAGAATGTTCCTACATTGTAGTTAATTGTAATTTAACAATGAATAGAAATTATTTTTAGAAATTATTTTTTAATTATTTATAGTTTTGTCATGTCCGTCTGTCCGTCCGTCCGTCTGTCCGCCTGTCCGCCCGTCACAGTAATTTTACTCGGAGACCATTGGCTCTATCTATACGAAATTTAGTAAATAGGTGTTTTCTATGAACCACACAACAATTCTGCAATGAAATCTTAAAATATATAAGAATTAAGGGTAGCAGTCCATACATGTAACTGAGTGTTGAAAAAAAAAGTCAACGTATGTCAACGTGTGAGATATCTTTGGATAGGTCTTTTAAAATGATAACGAGATTTGGTTTCGACTTTTTACATTAAGCCAGTAGTTGTTGAGATATTAACTCCTAAAGTTGTAAAAATCGTAGCACAACTCTAACTTTTGAACATTATACTACTATGAAATTACCAACTTAATTTTGCAGTCGATTTTAATTCGTTATTATTTTTAAAGCCTTAAGATTCTTCATAACCAAGCTGCGGAACCCTTTAGTTTCAACTGTGCGTGGTCCACAACGCACTTGACTGGTAATTATTTAATATTGTAATTTCATTTTCAATTTTAAAAAACAAATGTAGGTTTTTAAACATAAAATCTTAAGAATATAAGAGAAAACAGGACCGGACCTAGGAGGGGCAAGCCAAGGCACTTGTCCCGGGTGGTAGATTCAGGGGGCGCCAAAATCATTATATAATATTCCAAGAACGTCTATCTGGCCTTACTATCCTAGCCGTTGAAAATAGGAACGCATATACGCGGCAAAGTAAAGCTGTGCCAAGATTAAAGAGATTAAAGATTAAGCCTGTGTCTTGATTGTCTGTTGTCTTTTCTATATTTGACCATTTATATCCCACGAATTAAAACCCAATTATAATAAAATATATATTATATAATATTAAATTTGTGGGAATATTTATAAATAATTTACCTCACACGCTCGAGAAAAAAGGCGCTAAGAAATTTTTCTCTGCTCAAATAGAAATGTAGATCCGGTGCTGAGAGAATTATAATCTCAGTAAAGAATTAAGAATGTCGCCGAAAAAATTCTCCATAAGTGTAGCTGACAAAATGTTGTGTAACCAACGATTAAGTTCCTAAGTTTTATTTAGCAGTATATATAAGCACATACACTATACAGTTACATTTAGTGTAGTGCCATCTTCCTGTAATGAGTAAAACCTAAGCTCTTAAGGCTGTGCTATATTGACATGTTAATAAGCTCAATTGCATAAAATAATGCTATTAGAATGAAAATCATAATTATTTTTATATATTTTATTTTATTTCATGACGGTTGGGAAAACAAGCACAGGGTCCGCCTGATGATAAGTAGTCAACGCAACCTATGAACGCTTACGATATATTAAGTATTACATGCGGGTTGCCAACCCAAAGGGATAAGTGAGAAAGAATCAGAAGGGAAGGGAACAAAGTGGGGAGATTGGGTCTCCGATCCTATCATTCATCGCACGAAACGCAACAGTATCTACTGATACTGCTACTTTAAGCCGATTTTCTGTGACAGGGTAGTACTTCACCAATCGAGCCGGCCCATTTGTGCTGTGAGGAGCATTAGTCTACAACTACTAATATAACTTATCATTCATATTATTCGACGACGTTGTGGCGCAGCGGTAGCGAAACTGCCTTAAACGCCACAGGTCGTGGGTTCGATTCCCGCTCGGAGCATAATATGTTTGTATTGACCATGCAAGCATATTTTCCGGTCTGGGTGTATTTGTCCTTGTCATTGTGAATGTTTCCGGACCCCCGACACAGGATATCACTATCCTAATGGGGGCCGTTGAGTGTGTAGCGTTTATTTATCACTCACTACATAGTATTAAAAGAAAGTCGCTTTCTCTGTCCCTATGTGTCCTTAAATCTGTAAAACTACGCAACGGATTTTGATGCGGTTTTTTTTAATAGATAGACTGATTGACGAGGAAGGTTTATATGTATAATAACATCCATTAAATAGTGGAGAAAAAAAATCATTTGTTCAGTGAATGACATAGGCTATATATTTTATACCCATGCGAAGCCGGCCGCTAGTATAAAATAATTTTAATCACTGGAAATTTACCGCAGATTTACGTGGATCTTAATAGCGTATTTCAGACGGTCAGATCGGGCACGTACTGACAATTAATATTATTAAACCTGTGTAACGAACTTTGCTCTCCAGTATTAAAACTTGTTTTAGTTTAAGCAAACTAAGCTGTGTAAGTCAATTATACTATATTCAGTTTTAATACGTAAAGTATGATGATTTCACGAGAATTTATCCTACGAAATTGTTATAATATAAAAGTGATGTAAGAATTTAAACAACTTTGACAGGTAACCCAAAGTAAAGATCCAGTGGTTGTGTTCAGCGTAACTATTATCAGAATACTTATTTTCTTTTCTGGATTCACAGAGTGATAACCACTTTCAGCTTAGTGAATGTAGAAATAATAATAATGTTTTTTTTTAATTTTCAGTCCTTGCGAAACATTCTGTCTACGACAATATAATTTCTTAAAAATTCTTTTAAAGAAAATTTTATTAGTTAATGAATATAAAGAAATTTAACAAGTCACCTTAAGAATGTGCCCGCATAAGAAATGTGCTGCGTGTCACAAAAATACTTCGAATTCAGGTATCAAAGTATTGGAGTTAAATTTATAAATTTTTGTGTTACCTTTGTTTGGTTTTTTAGTTGCACACAACCCGCAACCTATAGACGCCTACAAGCTGCAAAAAGAATAAGGAAACTGAAAAAAGAACTAAAAGGATAGGATAAGAAGGAGTGGGGTTACAGTCCTCAGCATTCCCACTGATCGAAAGAAAACCAACAGTACTGATACAGCTACTTCTTATCAATATTCTGTGGGCTCTCCTGGGTTGAGCTGGTCCATGTTAAAAACAGCAAGGCTCCTAGTGTAAGCTAGAACAATATGAATAATATAATATAGCTTCGAGAGCTATCTACAATGGCATTCTCGACGCCCCAATAAAAATAACCGTCCTCGCTACAATAGAAACAAAAGGCAACGAGACAATGGTCTCACATTCGAAGTTAAATATCGCTCGGGCGAAATAAACAAGGAGAAAGCTCATTTAGGGAAAACTAGTGCACTCAAAAATAAAATGCTTTGAACCTCTTGGTAGCGAGGAATGCTTCACTTTGCAAGTGAGCGAGTTTAAATTAATTTGATGTGCGCTGCAGATGTTGTAAAAGTTGCATGATACTTGTGGTTCTTATTGTATTAAATTATTTTTATGTTAAAGTTTTACATCATGTCTGTAACATTCTTACTTACAAAGAGGAGTGGGAGATTGGGCCTTTGGCGCACTTACTCATCGCACGAAACGCAACAGTGCCTACTGATGCTGTTACTTTACGCCAATTTTCTATAAAAGTTTGTTCTTCGGTGGAGGCGTTCCATGTGTGCTTAGAAAAGCATGACTCAGTTCCCTAATTTAATTTTAATTAAACTAATATGTAAGTTTTTTTAAAAACTACTAAATATGTAATTTATTTTATAAACTACCCAGCAGTGTATTTTATTCGATCACTTGCAAATTAATGAATTATTAATTACGTTTTGATCAAAAAACCTAATTGCCGTAAAATTGTATGTGGTTAAAAATGGGCAGTAGTGCTTTGCTTTTATATCACTCATTGATAAAAGGCCAGGGCATATTTTCATTTAACAAAACTAAATCTTACCTTAAAATAGAGCTTCTCCACCGAGACTTAAGATTGATTGACGTAGGCCTGACAACGGTAAAATGGAAACGTGAAGTCTACAGAGACAGAACGCTTATGAAAATTTATGAAGACATGTAGAAATCACAATGTGATTTGTAAATAAAATATTAGTATGTTTCTTACACATGTAATAAAGTAATTTCATTGCTTTCACTATGGAACAAGATAGCAACAATCACATTTTGGAATTTCTAATTTCTATTTCTAGGTTAAACTAGTATTTGCCGACGGCTTAGCCAGCGTAAATAGCGTTTATAATAAAGCACTTTATTCCATCTATTTCTATACCAAAATTCATTAAAATCAGTGGCGTGATTGAGGAGTGAAAATGTAGCAGACAACTATAGTTACTTTACATTTATAACTATATCGAAGTTCAAATGCTATAGTTCGTGTTTTTTTCCACCACGGGAATCTAACATTTTCCAAGGATAAAAAGTAGCACACAGGATCTAAGTAAGAATCTATATCTGTACCAAATTTCATCTAAATCCGTTTAGCTGTTTTTGTTATCATTCTATAACTTTTTAAGTTTTTAGTATTATTATGTCTTTATAAAATAAAATAAAAAAATAACCCTAGAACCACTTTGCATTTTTCATCATGAATGAACTGGAGTGATTGAGAAAGTGCCTTTCTACTATGTTCTACAAAGTTTCAAATTTCTGTAAAGATAGAAATTTGTTTTCACGAATACGTTTTGAATTATGATGTAAGTTTTCATAGCGTATTACCATAGATGAGCGGTGAATGCAATAAATTGAGAAAAAACAATAAACTCTCTCGTCTCGGTGTATGGAAATAGGAGTAGCACTTCTGCGTATTCCCAAAGAGTGTCTGTTGACAGCTTCCCAACCTTTGAAATTTTTAAATTTTTTTCACAAAATAATTGTATACCATTTAAAATGATTAGGATAACTTCTTTACTTCTGTATTTTCAAATAGATGTTAATTTTATATTTACAATTGAAATATGATTTTGTGTTTTGGAACGAAGTTCCTTATCGCGCGTTGTGAAAGGGGGCTAGACGGAAAAAATTCTTACGAAAAGTTGTCACGACACTTTTTGCTATAGTAAGCTACTGTAAGCTGTGCGGCGTCGCATGTTTCTCTGTCTGTCTCTCTCTCTCTTATAGAAAGCAAGCCAGATATTTTCATTTCTATTTCGCATTGAAGAGTGGTGTCGCGACGATTATTTTTGTTGAGTGTATACAGGTTTTTGTAAATAATAAATAATGTTAATAATAAAAAAATATTATTATAGTTATAATAAAATTTTATTTTTTTAAGTTTAAAAAAATAAAATTTTATTACAATTCCTTCACTAATTAATCGAAAGGAACTTCGTTCCATCCGGGTGTCCCTTGACACCTCTCAAGTTTTTTAATTTTTACGTACCTTATAACCTCTTAAATAAAAGTAAAAAAAATGTATCTTAATTCAAGTTAATATGAACTATGTTTAATTCAAATAAGTCTGACTATTGTGGAGATTCGAAGAAGAATATCCCCATAAATTGGATATTATGTAATTGGATGTGATAGATTGACTACTAAGAGATTGGTGAAAAAAAAAAAATGATTGGAGTGACTGCTTGGGCCTATGATGCTCCCGTTTTTCGTCCGAGAAAATATTTGCACTTTACAGACAGAGCGATTCGCTAGGCTAGTCTACTTTTGACTACGGTCACTGTAACCTGATCGAAACTTCAAGCGATAATTAAAGGTAATTTGTACGCGCTTTATTCCCGTTTCAAAAGCTATAAATATAAATACTAAAGTTATTCCACTACTAAGAGATTGGTGAAAAATATTTCAAACTTTGAAATAGTTTTCAATATCGTAACTTAAACCATATCTAACAAAAAGTTTGAGAGCCACAATGTGTCGGGAATACATAGTAAGAAGACGGCCCCGACGTCGACGGTGTAAATTTAACTTAGCATCAAACTCATATGTCTTCCATTTTCTTTTAAGAACCCGTTGAGACGATGTCCATAACCGTAAATATATCTAAGATCCTCACTTGTCACTTAATATAACCTCAATATTTTATTGCTTCATGGCTCAAATTTCTTATTTGATATCTTCGTACTAGCATTAATCCCGATATTTTACCCAAAGTCTGCTTATTACTATAACCCGGATTTGACAGGTTACTAGTTTTTACACAGAGCGATTGCCATCTGACTTCCGCAACCCTAAGGACTAACCACTGGGTAAGAGCAAATTACCTATCAAGAGTTATTGATTATTATCAAATGTCGATGCACGATACGGACGGGACCCACAAGAACAAACGCTCAGACGGAGACAGAAATTTCTCATTTGCTATATATCATATCGTGGTCACCAGATATACCTTACTTGAGTATTTTTTAAGTATTATTAAAGAAATAGTTCAATTATTATTTATTGCGTCTGTTTATTAGGACAGTTGCCGAACGACTGACTACAACATAACATTATAATGATACATAATATTTGTTCTAAATTAGGAAGAGCTTAAATGACAATTTACTACCTCACAACGGTATATAATTATCATTATATACCTACCATTATAAATATTATTTTTTCTGTCAGTTAATCGTGTAACAGACACAATGGTCTTCCAATTATGCGCAATTGTGTGTGGTAATTCATCTCTACCTCTGACTGAAAAGGTTAAATTAAGCATTCCTTGCAATTATTATCTCCTATAGTGTGCGCTTCCGCTCCGTAAAGCCACTAGCGTACCTAAAACGCGTTAATGGTGAGGTGAAAGACTCGTGGCTTTTAAAGTAGAGATGAATAATTTCAAATATTTATTTGAAATTGTCCTACACTTATTATACAGTAACATTAAAAATACTAAAAAGAAAAATGGAAAAAATCAAACATCGATTTCTCGAAAACTAAGCAATATTTTACAAAATTTTATTTTTATTTTTCGTCTTATGTTGTAAAATTCTACAGGGAACCATCAGATTTTGGCGCTATAAGAATGCAATATTTATTAGGGAATATCATTTTTTCCGCGGGCACCGGAATGAAATAAAATACCCTACGTCACTCTCACAACTGAGACGAATCTAATGACAATGGTTGTAGAGCATCTTAAAGAAATAGACATACATACATACGCTCAAAAAATATTACCCTGCTTCGGCTGTCGAGTAAAAACAACTTCACTGAAAAGGAAAATACTGAGTTCATATCAGTTGAGAGTATTTTAAAATCATGACACTCTACAAAATATTATATAAAAATTAATGTTTTATAATATATACATGGGTGCTTAAAAATATTTGAGAACAAAATACTATGTTATGCCTTTGATACGAGATTTCACTGATATTATATCGTAAATTTAAGAAGGAAGATCTGAGACGCTGCACTGTTAGATCCGGCCATATCTGTTGCTTCGACAACTATTCGCTTTTAGTACAGTCGCGTGCAAACAATACGTGTCCTTTGACGTGTAAATTTATTTTGAGATTTATGTCTTTGGTATTTTATACGTAAATTGAATTGTCAATATCAAAGCTGTTCTGTGTTAAAGTATATACGATTGACCTCACTAGTCGGTAAATGATGACTGGATTACAAAGATTTAAGTGAAGTCTGGATCATCAACTGGATCATCATTTGGATCATCATCATGGCATTTTTACTGAGCGTCTCGGGCATAAAAACTCTGTCCTGACTATTATAAATAATTTAATAATAGTTGATAAATCAACTCCAGTGTCAATTATTCTACCGTAACATAGTATTCTGTATTTCGGTTTGAAGAACACTTTAGCTGGTGAAATTACTGCGCAATTTAAAAATCAATATGTCGAGGTTGGCAACGCGTGAGTGACACCTACAAATGTATGGTCTTGCAAGCGGTCATAGGCTACAATAACCGCTTATAGTCTGTTAAATGTAAGTTGAACCATGCGCAGTAACACGTTTTTGGGTCTCAACCATATGTGGTATGAAGGGGGCCGCGTTTAGTACACTCGCTCACTCTTTTTATTTGGTTTATTCTATTTAAGTAATTAATAACGATAATAAATAAATAATTAATTGAATTAAGAAAAAATAATAACTATATTATATCCTTAATTCCGTTTCCCACTTTATAAAGAATCGATTTAAATAAGACGAAACCAATATTTTTGTCTAACATTTTTGTCCATTATTGTACCTGCGCAGAAGCGGCCATTTTGGTTCAAGTTACATTTAAGGAACTATACCAAGTCGGTGGGTCGTATACTCGCTTCAAGTCAAAGGGTTAAACGGGAGATCAGAAACTGGCGCTCACAAACACAGAATGCTTCATGTCAATATTTTCTTAAACAACAAACGCTAAAACAAAAAAACGTTTCACACTCAACGGCACCCATTAGGAGAGTAAATCCTGTGTCGAGGATCCGGACACACTATGATAAGCACAAACACCTCTACACTGTAATACTTGCCGGTATGGTCAATACAAAAATCTGTCTCGAGCGGGCAACTGTAGCAAACCTACATGCAGCGTCACAACTTTGTCAAATATGACGACGACGACGTTGTGGCGCAGCGGTAGCGAACCTACCTTAAACGCCACAGGTCGCGGGTTCGATTCCCGCTCGGAGCGTATGTTTGTATTGACCATGCAAGCATATTTTCCGGTCTGGGTGTATTTGTCCTTGTCGTTGTGAATGTTTCCGGACCCCGACACAGGATATTACTACCCTAATGGGGGCCGTTGAGTGTGCAACGTTTATTTATTATGTTTATTTATTATATATTAAATATAGTTATAGTAGCTTCTGTTAGTGGCTTGGCCCGCGGGAAAAACGATTTTAATATACACTCAACCCCAGCACTCCCCTTTTACAAACTTTGAATGTCATATTTATTTGTATCGAATCAACAGCCGAAAAAATAAGTTTCAAGCATCTAGCTCTAACAATGACGATTCTTTCATACAACCTGCTTTCAACCCCTTACAACCCTTATCGCATTAATATGTAGCCTATGTCCTTTCTTAGGCTATAGACTATCTGTGTATAAGTTTCACTGATATCGGTTGTTTTGGCTTCAAAGCACGACAGACAGACAGACAGACAGTGAGACAGAGCTACTTTCGCATTTATAATATTAGTAAGGATCAGTAATATCTTATTTTAATCACAGCATTTTGAAAAAAGCCTTTACTAAAAAATGAATGAATATTGGATTCATTTTGAACATATACAATTGTAAACACGTCAATAGCAAGATTTAAATTGAAAGATTGATCGGTGTACTCAGCATCAAAGCTAGTGTGTGATATTTGACTAATGGATGCGGAAATCTGGTTTGTCCATTAAGGCTTACAGCATGACAAATTAATACAAATGAGAATCAAACTTAATTAATACAAGATCATTCTGCTTAAATTAATACAAGATCATCCTGCATAGCGGTCCTTACACTTGCCTCTTAAAATACATAATAGCTATGTAAGAAGCTTTATTCTTGCATATTTTTACTAAATCTGGTTATGGACAATTGGTTGTGGCGTTGTGGGTAGCGTGTCTGCCTTTAGCCTCGATGGTTGCGGGTTCGATACCCGCTCGGGCAGATGTTTGTTCAATTTCTGTCTCGGTCTGGGCGTTTGTCTGTGGGACTCCCCATCGTGCCTCGGAGAGCACGTTAAGCTGTCGGTCCCGGTTGTAATCTTGATAAGTAAATTGCTCTTATCTGTTGAGTTACTGGTTCGCCCTTAGGGTTGCGGAGGTCAGATGGCAATCGCTCTGTGTAAAAACTAGTAACCCATCAAATCCGGATAAGAGTAATAAGCAGACCCTGGGTATAATATAATACCGGGAATACTGGTAGGACGAAGAAGTAACTATGGCTAAAAATCGTCCAGCTAACCCTATAATGATATGTATGTATAAAATTAGTTAAAGCCAATTTTATTATGTATGTAAAATAAACCTAAGGTCTGCTGATACTCTCGTCCTTGTTGTTGATTTGAAGGGTTACTAGAAAACTGTGTAAAAACACAGAGCGATTGCCATCTGACCTCCGCAACCCAAACCAATATCACATTGAATAACAGCAAATTATATATCAACACGTGAAGATTATTATTATATGTTATGATAAGAACCAGGACCAAAAGCTTAACGATCTTAGAGGAACACCGAGGACAAACGTCCAGGCCTTTTTTTTTCGGAATGTGTATTGCTATTGGCCCTACTGGCCTTGACAGCCTCACCGGGTGGTGGGGCCGAGTACAGAGCCTCACCCGTGATAAAGAGGCAGCCCTCACGGGGGCTCAAATTTTAAAAACCACGACTCACCCGACGATGTGAGCGCGACGCGACGCGCGAACGGACCTCGTCGTCGCCGGCGAAGACGGCGTTGTGTGCGTGTCTCTGCTGTGTAAGGGGTAACATGCTTAGGACGCCTAGCTTTTGTCGTTTGGTTACATCGGTCTGTGTAGGTCAAGGCCGAAACAAATATTTACAACAAACATCTGCTCCGGGCGGCAGTTGAGCTCGCGACCATTGAGACTTTAGGCAGGATCACTCCGCGCACCAAAGGGATAGGGTATATAGATTTTAACGTTAGACCATATCATAAACTGCAGTCAAGTTCGTAAAGAGACATGGGTTTAGTGGAGTGAGGTAGCTCGGGTCTTTTATTAAATTATCACAAAGATAAATCAAACCCGAACACGGTGACATGAACGGAAATTGTACGACCGAGCCGATTGTCCCAACTCATCTATTAAAATCTATAACTGTAAATTACGCACCTAGGGATAAAGGTAGGACATTCTTACCCACGGATTATTATTATATGTAATATATTGACATTCGTGACGAAAGCGGATGGCAACGTCCTATTTTTCTCCTATAGTGCGTGTACAATTTTTTCACACGATGAAAAGCTTACTTTTAGTCGCTAGTCCAAGGGATAAACAAACGGTTGCAAGGTTACCAGGTTATAAAGTGAGTTAATTAGTGTCATCTTGCAGAAAGACCATCTGGCACTTGTCTCCCTCGTACAAGGGTCTAAAAGTGAACTTTTCATCGAGGTAGGAAAAAAACAATTTAAGTCAGACCCTACTAGTGTTCTGAAAGTAAAACAAACAAACTCTCCATCTTTATAATATTAGTACTACGATTATTATGTTATAAGATGGTTTAATAATGCTATTTCTTCACCGTCAACCGAGCAGTAAGTAATGCGGATAATATTAAAGTAAAATGAATAAAACATGAAAAAGACCACCCAACTCACTCAGGTCACTTGATTTGCGGTCATTTAGTTCAGGGTTCCGAAATTCTTGGTCGGACGCCAAGCCCGTGATTAAATACTATTGTTAGAGATAAAAGACGCTCCATAATCTACACGGAACACGCTTTTTAATTATTGTAAAAGAATACGAAAGTACTCATTTTTAGTGATATTTTTGTGAATATTTATGGGTGCCTATTTTATAATTTGACCTATGGGTCTTTAACCTATGGACTTCCAGTAATAGACATATATAGGTCTCTCCAAAAAAAAAAACAAACCGAATATTTTTTTTCAATTATGATAGTGCTAACTAAGCTCAAATGAGATTTTGTATAAATTACTTTTTTTTTATTTCATGACCGTTGTTAAACAAGCATACGGCAGGCAGTCACCGCAACCTATGAACACGCGCGATGCTTGAAGTATCACATGAGCGTTGTCTACCCAACAACAACGAGAAGAACGGTCGATGAGGGAATAGAGGGGTGGGAGTTTGGGCCTCCGGCGCACTCACTCTACGAACAAACGCAACCGTACAGTTACTTTTCGCCGATTTTCTGTTAGAGGGCAGTACCTCTCCGGTCGAGCCGGCCTATTTATACCGGTTGAAGCATAGCTCTACAACCGTAAATTTTTTCATCAATCTTTAAAATTTAAATTTTTGCCGTAATAATACTGTCCGGCTTTTCATTACTCAATACTAAGTGCGGGTTTATTTTCCTTTTCATATTGGCTGTAGCAATTCGAAACGGCTCTCATCACGTCCTCATGGAAGGCTTTACTCAGCTATCGCCTTTTGAAATAGATGCGGCAACATTTGCAATTTATCGTCCAAACCTTTTTTTGGGACGGAAAATTATAATGAGGCATTGCTAAGTAATGTAAAAATTGAGATTCGAGAAGATTTTTTTTATTCAGAGGCTTTTAAGCTATTTAATTATATCAGCCCCATCATAACTAACAAATTTCACTAAAAATTGTTTCTTAAATAAAATAGTTTGCATAGAAACTTAATAATAAATCTACAATTATCAGTATGGGGCATACTTAATAAACTAAATACTAACCCTACGGCTAATATATTAACATTTAAATAACTAAATAAGTCAGGTCTTAGTTAATTGAACCGAGCAAATTCCATCAGAATATGTTGGAGATTCTCTGCTACACCACAAGTTTCACAGTTTGGTGATACTATTTTGCCCATAAGAAATTCAAGCTTGTGCTAAGGAAAGTGCCTTGTCCGGATCCTAAAAACTGTAAGTAATTCCTATTTATAATCTGAGTGTTTAAGTAAAAGACGTCATGGGAATGTTCCATTATTACATAGTTAAAGCTTCAAAAAAATTATAGTGTTTAAAAAAACATTGCGTTGATATTCTGTAAGGTATTCTGAAGGTAGGATCCGAACAACCCGAACAATTTATATCGAAACAACAAGGCTTTTTTACTACTACAACTACAGACTCATTTTTATTTTGATACTTGCTTCTGCCAGCGGCTTCGCCCGCTATATATATTTAATACAAATTCTGATCCCCTCTCTCCTCTTACAAACTTTGAATGTCATGTTTATTTATATCGAATCAACAGCCTAAAAAGAAATTTCAAGCTTCTAGCTCTATAAATGACGATACTTGCATGAAACGTTTCATCCCCTCTTTCAACCTACAACACTTTTTCGCATTAAAAATAGTCTATGTCCTTTCTCAGGTTCTAGACTATCTTGTACCAAATCTCATTTAAATCGATTTAGTAGTTTTGTCCTGAAAGCGCGAGAGAAAGACAGGCCGCAGACAGACAGAGAGACAGTGTTACTTTCTTATTTATAATAATAGCAAGGATGAATAGCCCTTCAGCAAGATATTTACATAAGGAAGATAAAAAGTGAAGCAAGATGTTAATTTTTACATAAGTCAACTCAATCCTTTCAGGCTGAAAACCACTATTGAATATTTTTACTGTTATATATATAAAAATATTATTTTCGCTTACTCTAACTGATTTGCGGTCAATTTGTTCGCGGATCCAAAATTCTTGGTCCGACGCCAGCGTTGTGATTAAACACTATTGTAGGAGATAAGAGAAACTCCACAATTTATCTACATTAAAACGCTTTTAATAAATAAAAATGTAAAGTTTGTAATTGTGCTCGTAAAAGTACAAAATATTTTTAAACTACAGACATTCATCAATTAATATCATATCATATTGTTATTTGTACTTTATGCATGTAATATTAATGGTCGTGAGAAAAAGCAGGAAACCTGAATATAAACATAAAAATTTACCTCTTTTAGCGCGTACACGACCACACGCGCCCGCTACGTGCACTCCTTTTATTAAGCTACTAGGTTATCGTAGCCTGTCAATGTTTGCAACAACGTATTGTAGGTGCCACTCACGAGTTACCAACCTTGAGATATTAAGATCTTAAATCTTTGCCTAATAATTCCACTACCTACAGTGACCTTCAATTAAATAATAAGTAATTTACTGCTTTGCGGCTTAGAGTATTTGACACTACGGTGGTACCTACCTCTCGCAATAAAATTGCACTTATCGTCCACCCTCACACGCTACGCGCCCACCACGTGTCCACTTTGCTTCAAGCCTGCACGCGCTATGCTTTCAAACCGGGTTGGATGCTCAAGCTGACTCGCGTGGCGTCTCATCTGAACGCTGAAAGTAATTTTGAAACTTCTTGTATCACAACATTGAACAAATATTAATTTATATATTACTCATATTCCTGATTATGTTACATCATTATCATTATAAAATCTAATATTCACAGTTGTATAGGAAAAACGATTAAAATGGTCCTTACAGAAGGGCTCTTTTATCAAGCAAACTGACAAGGCAACATTTGTGTTTTATGTTTTCGCCATACCTTTTTGGAGGGAAAATTTTAATCAAGCGCTGTTAAGTGACGTGGATTGAATAATCAGATTCATTGAGATTAAAGGGTTTTATTTTATAATTCGAGTCTCGAGGAGAATGAGTTCCAGTATAATGCAGCTTTATATTTAAGATCCTTAACATTTTCAGCAAGAATCACGGCGTCGGGATGTGACGACCCCATCGCCCGCTGTTGGGATAACCTCTGTCACAACAGAGATTATTCCACCAGTGCAATCAGTCACACTGGTGGTAGGTCTTTTGTTGCAAGAGGCCGGCTAGGTAGGTACCACCGCAGTGTCCAATATTCTGCCGCCAAATAGTAGTGCTTAGGCACTACTGTGTTCCAGTTTGAAGGGCATTGTACGCTAGTGAAATTACTGGGCGAACGAGATTTCAGAACTAATATCTCGAGGTTGGCAACACGTGAGTGGCACCTACTAATGGTGCTGCAAGCGCTCATAGGCTGCGGCAGCCACTTACCATCAGGTGGGCCGTATGCTTGTTTGCCAACTTCTAACATAAAAAAAAAAAAAGATAATATTGTGATTATGTTTTTGAAGCGTGCAGTCGAATGTACATTTATATTAGGGTTCCGTAGCTAAGTTGTAAAAACGGTAACGAAACGAAAACGAGCTCAAAAAATTTGAGGTTGTAGAACATCAATAGAACTTTCGACCACATTTGTTTGGAAACCAGTTAAAAAAAAGGTCTACAAATTTTATAGATATATAAGTTTTTCTCATAACTTTGTTTTTCATATAACCTTTAATTATTAGTATGAAATTACCAAATTATTTTTGCGGTCGATTTTAATTCGTTATTATTTTTAAAGTCCTTAAGATTCTTCATCATCAAGCTGCGGAACCCTTTAGTTTCGACTGTGCGTGGTCCACGACGCACTTGACTGGTAATTTTTTTAAACATGTACTTCATCTATACAGCCATAAATAAATGCGTTGTTGAGACATTTCTATACTTAAGCGTTTTAATATTATAATCTATTAAAAATGAAATCTGTTTGCCGACCGTAGTGGCGTGTCGGTTGCCTGCCAGTGCCATTAGCCTGCTTCGAGTCTTGACAGTCACAGGTTCAATTCCCGCTATGTGCAGATGGTAGGTATAAATAACTATTTCGGTGTAAGCATTTGTCCTTGTTTGCCGGTTGTTATAAAAATATCTTATCTTGATATGTAATTTGCTCTTATCCAATGAGTTACTGGTCCACCCTTTGGGTTGCGGAGGACAGATGGCAATCGCTTTGAGTAAAAAATAGTAACACGTTAAATCAGGATAAGAGTAATAAGCAGACCCTGGGACAAATACCGGGAATATTGCTAGGAAGAAGAATTCGTATAACTTGATGATGTCCGATCTAAATCAAAATTTTAGGCCTGTCCGATGTCCCTGTAAAAATGTTCTGTAGCGGTTCATAGAATACACCCATTTATTCGAGACGCTCATAGCCGGGTGCACTCACTGATCGGTAAAGGATCGGTGTGTTAAGCAACTTTATGCGCGGTCAGTCACTAGATGGGTGATCACATAGTAGTATTTCAACTAAGCGTTTTCGTGCTTCGGAGGGCAAGTAAAAAAGTTGGTCCCGGCTGTTGTCAATTTGACAATAGTCGATAAGCCAAGTCAGAGGCCTATACGGGCAACCTGATCAACTCTGACACTAGGTTGGCCACTAACCACTTGATAAGAAGAAGAACATTTATAATTATTTGTAAATATAGTTAGTCATTG
The DNA here is from genome assembly GCA_023373885.1 of Hestina assimilis. NCBI lineage: Eukaryota > Metazoa > Arthropoda > Insecta > Lepidoptera > Nymphalidae > Hestina > Hestina assimilis. The sequence goes on along the minus strand of CM041746.1, from coordinate 13,334,499 downwards.
AATAGTGAATATGTTGTAATATTAGTTGTAAATTAAAATGAAGAAAAAAAAATAGTGCGTGGAGTCCCTCCACGCGGAAGAAGTGAAACTTCGTAGTGTGGAAATGAAAATAGGAAGAGGTAGAAATTGATTTTTAGTGAAATCATATTGTTTCTTTAAGACAAACTTTATTAACATTGCTTACAATTCACAATTGATCGCATCGTTTAATTGTCATTGTCGAGTCGAGAAATCCAAATCTACAATAACACTGTTTACTTCGCTGCACAGCAAGAATACCACGCCTATTTGCTTGGGATCTACCGACTCACTCTCTTTCTCTCTCCTACTTTCTACCTTTGTGTATCTTTCTTTCTTTCTCCCTCGTGCGTTAAGCGTTTAACGCAACCTTGTTGGAAGTCGCATTAGAAGTTTCACTTCAAAAAGTTAACACTTCCAAGTTAATTGCAAAATGTAAACATACTATCTAAGCCAAGCTAACCAAATAAAACAGGACAATTTTAAAACCTAAAAGAACTTTGTATAGAAATTTCGTCCGTGAAAAATTAAATTTTAGTCTCATAATCCCGCATTATACTTGGGCACCGTTTGAAATATGAAAGCGTAATTTGTATGCCGCAGCTCTACTAAAAGTAAAAGTTTAGTATTAGCTTCTACCTGCGGCTTCACCTGCTTGAATAACGATTTTTAATATGGCATCTTTAATGCAATCCTTACTATTTATTATATATTTATATATTTTTTAATATTATAAATGTGAAAGTAACTCTTTCTGTCTGCCTGTCCGTCTGTTTGCCGCGCTTTCACGCCAAAACTGCTGGACCGATTTCAATGAAATTTGGTACACAGATAGTCTTGAGCCTGAGAAAAGGCATACTTTTTAATGTGATAAAAGGGCTGTAAGGGGTTGAAAGGGGGATAAAACATTTAATGGATATCTTTTTTGGTTCATCAAACTGATTACAATCACAATAAAACACTCCGATATAAAAACAATATTAAAATATAAAAATTGCAATCTTCTTCTTATTTACTAGTATGTTATAGTAATAGTGTTGGTAATAACTAAATAATAAAAGTACTATTAAAATATGGCCACAAACCCAAAAATGATATCCAAATATAAGAACCAAAATTAAATAACTACAGTAACTATTTTATTTATAAGTATCATCATTCTTAGAGCTGAAAGCTGAAAACTTTTTTGTTAGGCGTTGATTCGATATAAATAAATATAAAATTCAAAGTTTGTAAAAGTTTTACCCTCAAGGGCTTAAAATAACAATATGGATGAAAGTTTGTATGGAAATATGTACTTGTATTTGACGACGTTGTGGCGCAGTGGTAGCGAACCTGCCTTAAACGCCACAGGTCGCGGGTTCGATTCCCGCTCGGAGCATAATATGTTTGTAATGACCATGCAAGCATATTTTCCGGTCTGGGTGTATTTGTCCTTGTCATTGTGAATGTTTCCGGACCCCGACACAGGATATCACTATCCTAATGGGGGCCGTTGAGTGTGTAGCGTTTATTAAAAAATATGTAAGGTTTATGTGAATGTTTTACACGCGGGCGAAGCCACTGGCAGAAGCTAGTATAGAAATAATTGGTTCACCATACAGCCTCTCATCACTTTGTTAGTTTTCTCCAACGTACTGTGGTAGCTGGTAGGTACTAGGTGGGCATTTAAGCCACCACAACTTACTACCAGATAAGACCATCTCGGGGATTGACGAATTTACATCTATTACAATTCCTTCTAAACATGCAGGTTTCCTCACGAAGTTTTCCTTCACCGCTAAGCACAAGATACATTCAAAAAACAAATTAACCACTTCACTCAGAGATTCGTGCACGGAATTGAAACCTTTGGTTAAAATCTACGTTTTCTGTATATTGATTCATCTTGGCTATAGTAATCATGTATTAAACTTACATATAGTATAATGTGATTTCTCCAACACATACACATGGGTACGTGATTATTTCTTTAGAATCAAAATATTTCGCTCACCATTTGTTTTTACCAAATATTTCAAAAACTAAAGCTGGTGAACGCGCGCCTCTTAGGCGAATAATGAAGGCTTATAATGATTTGTTCACCACCGTTGACATTTTTCATGTGGCACCATACAATTTTAAAAACTAGTATTGCAACTACTAGTGGATACCAACGTTTGTTACTGAGAGTGATACTCGACGCTCTTAAAACATTATTTATGATGTAGTTTTGTTTAGCAATTATGGTATGGGAAGCGATTGTCTCTGAAAACCATTTAAATGTTTAATTTGGGGATAACGGTGTTGGTTGTACAAATACTTAATATTTAGCTGTAAGAATTTGTTATAATAAGCTTTTTGTACAATTGTTTGTTATCGCAATAAATAAATAAATAAATAAATAAATAAATTTCAATGACTTTAAAAATGCTTTTTTATGTGACTAAATTTTCCAGCAAGCATACGTACCTGGTAAGCGGTTGTCATAGCCTATGAGCGCTTGCAACACCATACATTTGTAGGTACCGTTCACGGGTTGCCAACCTCGAGATATTGGTTTTTAAATCTCCTTTGCCAATTTCACTAGCTACAGTGTCTTTAAAACCGAAACACAGTAATGCTGCTTTATGATAGAATAACTGACACTGAGGTGGTACCTAGAAGGCCAAAATGATAAAATTGTAAAAAAACATATAATTATGCCGATAAAAGATATTTTTACAATTTCGAGATTAAATAGCAAAATATTTGTTGATAACGAATTTCCGCACGCGGAAAACACATCGATATTGGCAACGAAATGAGGCCAATTCTGAACGCCAACGTAGAAAAATCGTATGGTAAATATAGGATATGAAGGTAACACCGCCAACGTAAATAATCTCTTTTAGGGGTCCGGACCCAAGTAAGGAAAACCCTCATAATTTCGTCATGTATCATCCATCTGGTCACTTTTCAGTTATTTCACTAAAGCGGTGATTAAGAATTTTTATCTGTATTTAATAAGCCACTATGTAGTAATATAGAAAAATATGAATAGAGGGAAATTTAAGGATGGTAAAAAAAATGCCAATAAATAAACGCTACACACTCAACGGCCCCCATTAGGATAATTATATCCTGTGTCGGGGGTCCGGAAACATTCACAATGACAAGGACAAACACACCCAGACCGGAAAACATGCCTGTACGATTAATACAAACAACTGCTCCGAGCGGGAATCGAACCCGCAACCGTCGATGCTAAAGGCAGACTCGCTAGCCACAACGCCACGACGGTGTCTTGTCTTGTCTTGCGAGATGTCTTAAAATAGATACTACGAACTCTGTTTAGAAAATAAACTAATTATTTTAAGTATCAGAAGTCGTCCTTTCGTTTCCAAACTCAATTAACTCGTCTTAAAGTTAAATGCAAAATTAGTCTTTTAGTTATAACCTTTAAAAATTAGTATCGATCCATGGCAAGAAACTCTAGCCTCTGGACACTGAATATCTGTGTTGAATGAAAATAGGGTTTATGAAAGTACGTCACAAAAACAAAGTGACGTACTTCCGTACAAGATTGTATGGAAGTACGTCACTTTGTTTTTAAATTAACAGGTAGAGATGAAGACATGTGTATTTTAAAGATTTCTAAAATGTCACCCCTGAATGTGTGAAAAAGGGGTTCAAAATTTGTCTGGGAGTTCTGTTATTTTAGAAACTAGAAGCTTGAAACTTTGCCATTCGCTAAATAATTTTTTAACATTTTCAAAAATTCCGACAGTAGAGGGGTGAAAAAAGGGGTTGAAAGTCGATATGAAAACGGGTAATTTTGAAATTAGAAGCATGAAACTGCTTTTTGATGAACAAATATAAAGAAATAAGAATAATATTTTTTAACCTTATATGAAAAAGAAGGTCTATGTTATCCCAAATTTAACGCGAGCGAAGTCGTGGGCAGAAGCTAGTTTACAATAAATGCAATAACGTATATGGAACAGCTTATATTAAAATTTACAATGTAAATTTTCGTATGATATAATTAAATTTAATCATCTGTGGTTAACCTTTTAACTTTTAATGAAATACTTACTGGATAAGCGTGTTATGGTAATACAATTGTATGAAATTATTTTTGAATTTTTATTATTCAATGAACGTATGTTATAAAGGGACTATATCAGTGTATATATGTATGTCTTCTTCTTCTTCCTAGGATTATTTCCGGTACTATACGAGTACCCAGGCCTGCTTATTAGTCTTGTCCATGATTTGACAGGTTAGGTTTTTACACAGAGCGATTGCCATCTGATCTCCGCAGATTTTATGTGATAACAACCAAGACCGACAGCTTAACGTGCTCTCCGAGACACGGTGGGTAGATACACAAAGAAACGCCCAGACCAAAACAGATATTTATAACAAACATCTGTCCGACCAGAAATCGAACCTGCAACCGTCGAGGCTAAAGGCAGACTCGCTACCCACAACGCCACACCAGTCTCGAATGTTTTAATGTGTGTATATATGTATGTATAACAAAGTAATTACAATCACCACGATAGAGTTTTTGTTCTTGGCTTTCTAACTTTTAGTTATTTTATTTCTTATTTCCTTTTAGTGTATTCACTGCTCTGTTAAAAAAATGCACAATATAAATGTTGTAAAATTCACTTATATTATATATCATTTCAGCAATCTACTTATTTACAACCGATGTACCAAATTTTCTTTATTACAACCCTAATTATTAAAAAAAAAAATAGTCTAAATTTTTTCTTATAAGATCAGCTATCTGCCAGTTATAGTCCTGTTAAAACCGATCCAGCCCTTTCAGAAATAAGCCGAAACAGACAGACAGATAGACAAACAGATAGACAGACAGACAGACAAAAAAAATTAAAATGTATTTTCTATATAAGTACCGTATATACTTTCATGTGTATTTCGTAAAAAGCTGTTCATTCGGAATTACAAATAGACATTTCAATTATATTTATTTTTATAGATATAAAACTAAAATAATAAAACGATAAATAGAAATACCTGTAGGTATAAGATAAACTTTATTCGACCTCAAATAATATTGTTTATATTTTATTTTATTTACGATAGAGTGAACAAGCTATTACTGTTATCATGGAAAATTCTCAAGGGAAATAATACCGTTTCAATTTACTTTCAATCACCGCAAATATGGTGGAAGCCTTGCTCGTATTCGTAGCGCCATATTATAATTATTTCTGTATGAATTGCATCGCGGGATTACCATAATCTATCTATCTGTGAAACTGCTTTTAGAACGGTGGTGAATTTTATGAAACGAAAAAAAGACAAGCGCTTCAGTCTTAAATTAATAAAAAAGACGATCAATCGCTCTCTCTCGCTCTCTCTCTACTTAACACTTCCATACTGTAATCATCTGATTTTTAATGCGTGTGAAGTCACACTGGATTTTTATGAAATTCAATACTACACCACTAACATGATATAAAAAGCGCTATAAGCTCAATTGTCTAAACATGCAGAACCTTTTTTTTTGGAAGTGAAACTTCTTTAGAATCGTTGTGATTTTTTTTTATACGTTGCACACTCAACGGCTCCCATTAGGATAGTAATATCCTGTGTCGGGGTCCGGAAACATTCACAATGACAAGGATAAATACACCCAGACCAGAAAATATGTTTGCATGATCAATACAAACATATTATGCTCCGAGCGGGTATCGAACCCGCGACATGTGGCGTTTAAGGCAGGTTCGCTACCGCTGCGCCACATCGTCGTCATCGATTTGAAACCGGATGCAACGGAAAAAACGACAGGTAAAAGACACAACTTGCTGACTAATTTTAGCTAAAGAAGTTTTACTTCAATTCTGTGGTCTAAAGCACACTGTATTTTTCTTTATTTTTGCTCAGAAATTATTTTACGGACAGCACTGCATGTAGCATTCTGGTTAAGTAAACTACATAGGTAGTGCGGGACTCGGGTACCTATTAATTAAGCAGCAATACCCACTAAAACTCAGTGGAACCCTCATCGCCATATTGGGACGTCCTGTGGTCGCTTGCGCAAACACCTTGAAGCCCTGAACATGCAGAACCAATCTTAAGTGAATATATTTATCGGATCAATTACTTTCCCCGATGCGTTTAAAGTACGTGAACTACCACTACACTAGAACGATATTAAATATTAATTCAGATTTATCTAATCACTGATGAAATTCCTCTTAATTATACCGACCACCCCTAGAGAACCATCCATGTTTTTTTTTTTTGAGTGCATGTATATTTTTTTTATACTGGTTGGCGACAAACAAGTGTACCTACGCCTCGCCTGTTTGTAAGTTGTTAGTAGTCTATGGAGACATGCGTGTTGCCGACCTCTAAATAACTTCTTCAACCTGTCCTTTGAGAGTCCAATATTGTATCCCATTGCGAAAGCTCGAAAGGTTACGAAAAAAAAACGATGTATTTTCAGTATAATATTTATTTGGCACGCTCTATATGTAAGTCGATTCTAAATTATTAAAAATGTAAACCAGGCTTCCAGTATTCGGATATGATGTGTAACATTTGACTTGTAACCTTCGTAATAAATACCAATAACATTGTATATATATATATATATATATATATATATATATAGCTAGCATTGAGCATTTTTATTGTTCAAATCAAATACGTTCATTGGTCAAATCAAATAGCATGCGCTTCCCCAACTTCCTATTAAACACTTCCGTCCTTTTTTACGAAATATCTAGCACAGATCGCAGGAAATCAAATGGAAAGTTGTTACAGATTACAATGAGATTTCGTTAAATTATCCTTTACTAGCGGATATACCCGACACGTTCCACTAAGTGCCGTGCATTGTTTTAGCGTTCTAAAACCATATTCGTATTGGAGCAATGTAAAATTTATAATATTTTTACATATAATATACAAAGATTATAGAATTGATATTCTAGTAGACTACTAAAATTAACTCTAACGGCGATTTCGGGACTCGTTTTTTGAAGCACGTTTAGGCATCCCTTTAAGATACGCGCAAATCGTTTGAGCGTTGACGCGCCTGTAAACTCGTGTATGCGCGTTATAATTATTGAATATGAAGCTACAGATACTTGCCGCCATTTTTTCGAGCTCGTGCTCGAGATTAAGCTCATGTACCCGCGTTCGGATTTAAGCACGTTTGAAATGCGCGTGTAGGCACGATGACCAGGATATCCAGACACGACCATCTACGCTCGAAAAAAAAAACGCCACATTCATGAGTGGTAGACCAGTAAGTTAAGTTTTTATAATAAGATATTTAATTTTAAAATTCATATTGTCCTAGAATAAATTAATACATTTAAATAAATTAATACATTTAAATAAATTTTTGTTTTCGCTGAGAGACGCATTTACGCACACCACTGCAAGTACACCTCAAGTACGCTATGTAGTGATAGTGTGAGACTCGGCCGCCTATCAATCAAGCGGCAATACCCACTACGCCACGTGGGACGTCATACTAATTCATCTTTCATATTATAGTTTTCAATCAGTTCATTCATTCATCAATTCAGCAGATCAATGTTAGTTCTAGCTTATTACTTTATAAGAAACAATAAGTAAACTGGCATTTTTTGTAATCATGGAACATACTCGTGGGAAATAATACGCTTTCAATTTGATTTCTATTACTTCAAATATCGAGGGAGGTTTCCTCGTATTAATCTTAAAGTACCTTTCGTAATAAAGCGCAATATAGTTTTATTTCTAAATCTGTAAATTTCGTATATTTTCATTTGTTTACTTATTTACGACTTTGTGACGCAGCGTTAGCGACCCACAGGTTGCGGGTTAGTTTCGCTCGGAGCAGATCGTATGATCTGCTCGAGCGGGATGCCTGTATAGGCATGTTCTCTGGTCTGGGTGTATTTGTCCTTGTCATTGCAGATGTTTTCGGACCCCCGACACAGGATATAACTATCATAATGGAGACCGTTTAGTGTGTAGCGTTTATTCATTTATTTTCAGTTTCTTGGCTTTCTATTCATCTCCGTTTTATCTCCATCTTAACTTAGATATAGGTAAATTCTAATTGGCCCCATAATTATAACAAGGTTAACGTATAGCAATGGCCACATGTTTGATCTTTGTAGAGGTATTTATGTTATGAAAAAACTTTTAGTGTGCCTAGCCAATGCTAAATCTGAGAAACGATTTTAAATATTTACAAATTTTGATCATGACACAGCCAACTCGTTTTCAGCAAGATAAGGCCGGCTCAATGAGAAATTTTCCATTTTTCTCATTGAAGAAAACCAAAGTACAGAAAAGGTGAGTTTGCTGCAATTTCACTCATCAAACGAAACATAAAAGTATGGATAATACTACTTTTCGACAAAACATTGTATCACGGTACTAGTGCGCGGCCCCACCGCTCCGCACGGAGATGCTACGCACGTGTCTCTAGCTACAAGAAAATGTATATGATAGTGTTCACTGTAACCCCCGAACTCACTGGGCACGCTAGGTTCATTGCTACATCACGTGCTTGCTGGGCTAAATATATCGTCCACGCAGGTGATTAGCTTCAGAATGAGAGGGTGGCGGACGGGTTATAGCGTGTGCTGCAGAAACCTAGACCAAAGTTGTCAAACGAAAGAACTCATGTCGCTAGCATGCGTCGCGTGGCCGAGCATAGCATGAGCAGCGGTGGGGCAGCGCCACTATTAAGTCGAGCTACTCCATTCATGACAACAGACTAAAATTATCTACCAGGTTGAAACTAAAATACATTTGAACAAATTATGAATGTATGCTTCACACGAGTAATGAATGTTTTGTTTTATTTAGCATATCTTCATAATTTCGTTTGATGAGCTTTTAAGAACGCTGTATAGTGATAAACGTATAATGAACTCTACATTAAACACCTAGCGCACCACACCTCATTAAATTCAAGAGCCGTTAAAAAGAGAGTGATACTAAACTTACATAAGCATTGTTTGTTAGCTAATATAACAAAAAACTGAGTTAGTGACCCTCCATTGAGCCTCGGCAGTCTCGTGTTCGATTCCCGATCGGAGCAGATTTTTGTTATAAATATCTGTTTCGGTCTGAGCATTTGTCCTTGTAGGTCTTCCCACCGTGTCTTGGAGAGCACATTAAGCTGTCCAATGAGTTACTGGTTCGCTCTTTGGGTTGTGGAGGTCACATGGCAATCGCTCTGTATAAAACTAGTAACCCGTCAAAATCAGGATAAGAGTATATTCAGACCCTGGGTAAATACCAAAACTAACACTAGGAAGACGAAGAAGAAATTAGTGACGTATAGAAAGAACTACCAGTGACTATTGTTTAAAATAGTAATAACATATAAATATTTCTAAAGAACAATTTTATTTAAGCAATGTGAAGTAAAAAATGAATAGTCGTTCTCGTAATTACGAAATGCTTATATTAAATGTAAATTCTAAAATGCAAACATAATCCTCCAAGTTTAAAAAATAAAACAGAACACATACTTAAAGCCTTAATATCCTTCACATAGAACTTTCATCTGTGAAAATTTTAATTTTTAGTCTCATAATCCCGTATTATGGTTGGGCGCCGTGTAAAATATTAAAATGTAATTTCTATGCCACAGCTATGTAGATGTTTTGGACCTGCTAAAGCAAATCGTCCATCGGAATTAAAGTATAGCTTTGAAAAATTTCAAAGGTTTATAATATCTATGTATGTAGTTATATTTTGTTGTAAGGTGTGTGTGTGTATTGGGTCTACTTTCTAAATTAAATTTATTTAACATCAACTTTAGTATTAATAGATTATTTTTATATTTTATTAAAAAATATATATTATAATGGTTTCGTGACTCTCTGAGGCAATTATTGTATTGACCCCTAAAAAAAATTGGGATACAATAGCAGCACCCCTGCTAAACCATTTTCGAATCCACACACAAAAATGTTCCAACACACATAAAAACTTTCATCAAAATCGGTCCGACCGCTTACGAGGAGTCCAATCAGATACACACGGATGTAAGAATTATACATATAAACCTTCCTCTTGAATCTCTCTATCTATCGCTTAATATTGAACTAAAACACGTTGAATGGCTTAAAAACCGATACGACTTGGGAACCTTCAAGAGAAGAGCGTATTCTTTCCTTAAAGGTGGGCAACGCACCTGCATGCCTTCTGGTATTGCAGATGTTCATGGGCGGCGGTGATCGCTTAACATCAGGTGAGCCTCCTGCCCGTTTGCCCCCTCTTACATAAAAAAAGTCTAAGCGAGCAGACAGCGTACTTCATAAATTTATGTTATGTAAAGAAGATGGACCTTAATACATTACCCTTATGTAATTCACAATAATCATTCTTTAAAATGACTGCTCCTGAAACTTAAAAAGTAATCTGAAACTAAGGAGTGGGGATTAAAATAATAGTTCTATAAATATGCTGAATTAACTTATATAGTCCATATTTTTAGCGCCATCAATACTAGTACATAGTTCAGTCAATAGTTTTTAAATAAAAAATTTCATTTTCTAAAGTAACTATAAACTATTTTATTTATTCTTACAGAAAGCATTAATTTCAAAATATAATAATCCTAAATCTACAGTTGTAGCTTTCAATGGCTTATGATCTGTATTGTACAGATTGGCGTTGCGATATATTATATAGCAATATGCTTCAATGGAAAATTACCTTTAGGGACGTGGATTTAGTAAATCCTTTAAATTAGACACAAGTTATAATTTAATAAATTTCTCTAGCGAATAAAATATTAAATTATAACAGAAACAAAAGCACATATTTGAAAGAAAAAAGACAGTCCATCAGTCTGGTGTTTGTATATTAAATGCTTTTTTAATATATGCTGTTGGCCTTACCTTGACAGCATCACCAGATACGAGAGCTCTAGGGGCTGACAGCTGGCCGTGAAAATGGAACAGTCCTCACAGAGGCTATAGTTGACTCCATCTGTCGGGTGCCTCTTCCTTGGCCGGACCATGGCTCAAGTCGTAGGGGCCTTCCCCCTTGCATAGCAACTTATAAATATTGTTTGACGATTTGCCAAGGCGTTGATCTTTAATCCTTATAAAACTCGAAACGTGTAGATTGTATTAAGAGAATTTTGAAGTTCTAATAATATTTTTTAATACTATAATATAATTTTGTTTCAAATATGTGATGATCAATTTAGTATTCATAATTATAATTATAATTATAAACAAAGGTCTAGATTTAATTAAACACACATGTTTCCATTTAAATTTTTAAGTAAAGGTTAATTATAATTAGTAAAGCTAGCCCACATGTCTAGGTCGTTTAGATTGTTTATTTAAATTTTACTGAAAATTAGGGTTTTCTAAAACTGTATGTATAATGGCTATAATTAGGCTGTTTCTCAAGGATTGGATTATTAATTGTCTTTACAATTGTAATCGAAAGTAAGAACTGAAATTATTAGCCGACGCAATAAAGTTTGTACGTAGGGTTTATACACGCGCGTAAGAAGTTCGTAAAAACTTCTTTGACGTAACTAAACAAAAATAACTTTTGAAATTCATGGTTTTTGAAATAAAATATAAATAAATTACAAAATTTACGTAATGATAATATTGCACTATAAAATGGTGAGGAGTTCATTGAACGCGTCGTTAATTACTATCATTATAATATCATGTTAATTGACAAATTTAAAGCGTAGTTATATATTTATAAATAAAATTTGATGGAAATTTATAGCATTGTAAACATTTACTCCGACAAAAAGCATAAATAAAGATCGCTGCCATTTCAAAAGCGTCTATATATTTTCAGAATATTTTGAGTTCCATCAATTACAGGGACGTACATTTGTAAAACTTCAGCTTTATGCCGAGATATTTATACAAAATATAATAAATACGGTGGTTTATATTGCTTTTAAAAATTAAAATTAAATGTCTTTATCCTTAATAGTTAAGTATTAGTATGTTAAAACAAAAACACAAAGTTTGTGATGAATAGGTAAATAAATAAATAATAAATAATATAAACGCTTAACAATCAACGGGCCACATTAGGTTATAGCTCCCCGCCTGGTGACGCTGTCAAGGCCAGTAGAGCCAACAGCAATACATATTCCGAAAAAAAAAAAAAAATTAGGTTATATTCTATGTATTGTGTCCAGAAACCAACACAAAACCACGCACAACAACATCAACTCAGATCAGACATCACTGGTATGGTTATTACAAAATTTTGGTTCGAATGGAAATAGGACCTGCAACGTATGGCGTTTAAGACAAGATCGCTACCGCTGCGCCACTTTCGTCAATTATATAAAGCATAATCAATTAAAATTAGTCAACGTCCATCTTAGTATCAGTGTTGTTCAGGTCCCCCCTTACAGGCCTCTGACTTGACTTTTCGACTACTATCAAATTGATAACAACTGGGACTGACTTTTACGTATCTTCTGAAGCACGGAGACGCTCAGTTGAAATACCACTATGCGATCACCTATCTAGTGACTGACCGCGCCTAAAGCTGCTTGGCCCACTGATCGTTTACCGTTTACAAATAAAAATATGTCAAACTATTTTGATTTATGTACGTACCTTTTAGATTTTGTGAAAAAATGTAACTAGACTACTTATAGAAATCGGATATTTTAGTCGATTTTCAAACGCCCAAGATATAGCCATGCATTATATCAAACAGAAACGATTTATAATTCACCTCTTTTCTGGAGTCTGTGTAAAAATAACCTAAGCTAAGCAACATACATTATCCCATTGCCTGCAGCTAAAACAATTCTAAGCCTTTTTAATCCCGACGAGTAATAAATATTTCGCCTAGGAATAAATTTAGCTCAAACAGATCGGTACGTCTAAAATTTCCAACGCTATCTTTCTCAAAGTCGGGTAGTATTTCTGGAACTTCTTCACCGTTCTTGTGAATATTTGAGAGCTTGTATTAGAAATGTAGAAAATTTTCTATACTTTTTTTTTTTTTAATTTTTTATGTTAGAAGTTGGCAAACAAGCATACGGCCCACCTGATGGTAAGTGGTTGCCGTAGCCTATGAGCGCTTGCAGCACCATTTACCATAGTAGGTGCCACTAACGCGTTGCCAACCTCGAGATATTAGTTCTTAAATCTCGTTCGCCCAGTAATTTCAGTAGCATACAATGCCCTTCAAACCGGAACACAGTAGTGCCTAAGCACTACTATTTGGCGGCAGAATATTGGACACTGCGGTGGTACCCACCTAGCCGGCCTCTTGCAACAAAGACCTACCACCAGTGTGACTGATTGCACTGGTGGAATAATCTCTGTTGTGACAGAGGTTATCCCAACAGCGGGCGATGGGGTCGTCACATCCCGACGCCTTAAAAATATATTATGTACGAGGAACCTCATATTTTTCTCGATGTGAATATAGAGTATCTAAAAAGGTTTACTAAGAGCGATAGATATCACATAGCGAGCAATCCATTTCTGATGCAGAATTAGTAATAAGAGGAAATATCATTTTAAAATACTGAATTTAATGTTTCCGCATGAAAAATTAGTAGCATTTGAGCTGTGTTAGGTATGAAAATAGAAATAAGAAAAAATGCATAAATGCGTGAAGTCAGACAGGGTACCAATATCCTCTGACGGTATATCAGTATGAATAACTTAAATACTACTTCGGTGTCGAATTTAGTAAAACATCAAAAACTTACAAGTCTTCTGTTTCCTATAATACCGGTATTGATAAGTTGAACTAAGGTGACAACTAACCATCAGGCGGAATTGTTAAGTCATTATTTTGTTTGCATGTTTGCATGGAATAATTTAAGGTTTCTTAATAAATACACAAAAATAAGGAAATAAATAAACTCTACACGCTCAACGATCCTCATTAGTGGTCCTCCGGAATAACGCATAATGGTTTATAACGAATATAAACATTTGCCCCGAGTGGAAATCGAACTCACGACCTGTGGTGCTTAACGCATGTTCACTACTACTGCACCACAATGTCGTCAAAAAAGTTATGGGTGTATGGACCGTAGGTTTTAGAAACCTTATATTTTGCGTGTTTTATAACTCCAAATTTTGACGTAATATTATTAGAAAATTTCTATAAGACTTTGACTATTCAAAAATAATTGATTCACAACCAATACATATATCTTGTAAAATAGACACACAGAAAAAAAACCTTCCAGACCATTGCCTTCTTCTTTTAGAAATGTTTAATACATTTCGCAATAGCAATAAAATAAAATGAAAATGTTTAAAAATAAACAATGCATAAAAACATTACGAACAGTTAAGAATCCGTAACGTTTTCTATTAAACACAACAATTTCTTTTCATGAAATGTCTTACGGAAGAAAACAATGGTGGTATTATATCTAAAGCGTATTAAAAACCCCGCAGCAATAAAAGAAATGGAGGAAAATATCTCAAGATTCTGTAAGAACCCATCAAGCAACAAGCAGTTGATAATAATACCTACTATCTTATCGCTTTCATTATTTTGTTATTCGCTTTCATTCGCGTAAAATAGCCCGACAGATAGGGAGAGAATCGAGAATCAAAAATGTTTCTCTGACTGATGAAATTATATTTTAATATTCAATTTAAAATAAAAAAGTGTGTGTGTACTTATGTACACGCTTGAGAAGTTATACGTCTTTGGCGTAACAAGATAAAAATCTTTTCAAAAATATTATCTTTCGTCTTATTCTACGTTTGTAAAAAATACGACACTAACAATAGAAAAAAAGGTATTTACTACATTGAAAGTTTTATTATAACGCATTATCTAGTTAAATAAAATTTATTTAAATATCACAAAAAAATGTTGACTATAGTTAACTTCAGGGTGTCGGTTTTTGTGACGGTGTGCGCGCGCATCGTAAAAATTTAAACTTAAAAAAAATATTTTGGAAAGTTAAACAATTTTTATTTAGAAAACAATAATAATAATGAATATTGATTGCATCTTACAAAAATCTCAGTTACAACATATATAACAAAGATATGACGATTCAGCTTTTGTATGCCGGACAACTCAAGTTACTCGTAGCGTATGTTAAATGATTACGTCACAGGCTGCATCACCGGAGCTGCACGGACTGTGCCACCTTTAGGCCTGCACACGCTCACGCTTCACGTTGTAAAAGATACTCCGACATACAATAAGATTTAGGAAACACACAAAATTATGTATAAAACTCTGACTGTTGAACTAAGGAATACCTGTATAACAGGAGCCAGTGCCCTCGCAAAGTGGTAAAACATCACAAGACACAGGTTTTGACACAGGAAAATTCGTAGATTAGTTCAGCAAGTGAGAGCATCGGACCCCCATCATACGCTTAGATTGTTGTTTAGCATGATCATGATATGAACAATATGCCTGAACGTATATAAAAAAAAATTACCAGTCAAGTGCGTTGTGGATCACGCATATTTGAAATTAAAGGGTTCTGCAGCTTGCTTATGAAAAATTTTAAGGGCTTTAAAAATAATAACAAATTAAAATCGACCGCAAAGATAAGTTGGTAATATCATAGTAATTATGAAAAGTAATATGAAAAACAAAGATACGAGAACAGTTTATATATCTCTAAAATTTGTAGACCTATCTTCTTCAAACCAAATGTGGTTGAAATTTTATTTAATGTCCTAGCAGCTCAAATTTTTTCAGAATTTTAATTCCCATAGTTCAAAAGTTAGAAGGGGGGGAACACAATTTTTAATGGCTTAGGAGCTAATATCTTAACAACTACTGACTTAATGAAAAAAGTCAAAATCAAACATCCTTATCATTTTGAAAGACCTATCCAAAGATATCTCACACGTTGACAAACGTTGAAATTTTTTTTTCAAAACTCAGTTACATTTATGAACTGCCTATCCTTAATTCTTATATATTTTAAGATTTCATTACAGAATCGTTGTGCGGTTCATAGAATACACCTATTTAGTAATTTTTGTATAGATAGAGCCAATGGTCTTTGAGTAAAATGACGTTACATACGGACGGACGGACAGACGGACATGACGAAACTATAAGGGTTCCGTTTTTGCCAATTGGCTACGGAACCCTAAAAACAAGCAATTCAAGTAACAAAACTGTTACGAATCATTCTGAGTTTCACATTTCTACCAATAGTATTATTGATTTTCTCAGCCAAATATTCTATATCTACGTAGAGCAAAATATGGGATTATCACATCGACCTCAGTGAAGCGCTCTCATCTCTTAATTCCTGATGATGGAGAGATCGCATTGTATCTCTACACGTCAAATGAAATAATGCCGATTTCAGTAAATGATCTCAGTTATTTATTAAGATAGATTACTGTTTTTCTGGAAATTGCTCCATATGACATAAAAAATGAATCATCTATTAATATAAGAATTTTGATACTATTCAATTAAGATTATTTTTAATCTAACATCTACCCGCGGCTTCGCTTGCGGGAATAATGTTTTGTAATGAAGATACCATTTTTCCTTACAACTAAATGGTTCCCAAAACAAACTTTTTATGTTCCTAACGGAAATTAAACACGCAACCATCGGAACTTTAGGCTAGGCTTGCTACTGTGCCACAACGGTCGTCGAATGGTATCATTTTATTAAAATCGAAGTTAAGAGCGACGTCCAGTTAACATTGATATGCATTGAAAATCAATATTTTATTAATGAACTACAAAACCTTTTTCCGCTCCATTTTTCAACCGATTTCCTGTTTTTTGTTTACATTCATATTGTCTGGGATGGTGGTACTTCCTAGGTTTTTTTTTTATTTCATGACGGTTGCCAAACAAGCGTACCGTCCGCTTGTCTGCGTAAGCAGTCACCGCAACCTATAAACGCGCGTGATAGTATTTGCGCGTTGCCAATCCAAGGAACATGAGGGAAGGGAAGAGAAGGGAAAGGAAAGGAACAGAGGGAGTGGGAGATTGGGCCTCCGGCGCTCTCACTTATCGTACGAAACGCAACAGTACCTACTGATACTGTTACTTTTGGACGATTTTTGTGAGAGAGTAGTACTTGCTCGATCGAGCCAGCCAATTTGTGCTAGGAAGAGCATGGTTCTACTATCGAAGAGGTCAAACTATTAATATCGGATACACTGTATTGCCAAAAAAAGTAATAAATAGTAACGATTTATAAGATTTATATGCGAAAAATCGTAACTTGCAATGCATATATTTGGCCTTAATCGATTTATAACGCTACTCTATAAATGGTAACATTTTTATCAGGATCAAAGCTGAGACGTATGTTAAATTTATTTACTCATGTGCTATTTAAATACTATTACCTAATACTTCTGTTTACTTCTTTCTAGCATTTATCCCGGTATTTTGCCCAGGGTCTGCTTATTGCTCTTATTCGGATTTGACAGGTTAGGTTTTTACGCAGAACGATTGCCATCTGATCTCCGCAACCTGAAAGATGAACCAGTATCTCATTGGATAAGAGCAAATTACCTATTAAGAGGTAACGATTATTATCAGATGTTATTATATCAACCGACAGCTTAATGTGCCTTCCGAGGCACGGTGGAGAAACCTACAAGCACAAACGCCCAGACCGAGATACATATTAATTGTAAGACACAAAAAATTTATAATATTAGTAACATTTCCAGAGAACATTTATTGACAAACCGATTTTCTAATGTAATGATTTATGGTTTGTACCGTTCATAGTTATATACATCACTAAACGATTTTATGGAATGTTTATTCACAGAACAGTATAAGCGCGATATGATTGCTGTGCATTCCGCTTTTCATATCGGAATTTGATTTATTCCGGTATTTTGATACGAATCCTAAAATTATAGTACATCGATGAGTAAGTTGATATTGGATATTTATTTATTTTAACCCTAAAAACATTCAGAAAACATCATCATCCGTACAGCCATTTATAAAATGTTATTTATGATATCTCTAAGGATGAATTAGTTACGTATTTGGTATACGTTTCTACAGGAATCGTCTAGAGTGCATAAGTCCATATTCCCACATAAGACATATGAACCGCCGTGTCAACGTCGCAAGCCGCAAAAGGAGGAACCGACACCTGCCGGTTGCGTGCCGTGAAAGCATTATTTGGTCCCACTTCACCTGGAATCACTAGGCTAATTAGGTTAAAAATGTAACTTTTAATAATAAAATTTAATTTAAGTAAAATTGAGTTTCTTTTGCATCGTGTAATGTAAGGTACAGAGCTGATATAACTAATTCAAAAACAAAAGTATCAACAAACACTCTATAAGCATAAGAATTAAGACAAGAAAATATAATCTAGTTATTTGTTTAAAAAAAAAAACAAGCCAATCTTGTAACGACCTTATTCTCTTGTTATGTAACGCGATCAATTCAACGCTTCCAACCCATACGCTTACTCTATAAAACGAATGTCAAATGTTTTAGTGGTCGTAAGCCATGGTCAATCGCGGGCACGAGGGTAAATGGTGCGTTTGTGATAACCCCACAGTTTACTAGTTTTACTGCCATTTCAAATACGATCACTGTATCGTATATTTCGTTTTTGTTTTTGCTATTCCCGCTATACCCTTGATTTTTATACTGCTACGAAGAACCTTATTATTTGGAGACATAAGGTTTAAAATTGCTCTATACTCTCTCTGTATCTGACTTTCTAAAAATTTGTATCATCGAAAAATATCGTATAAAATGCCGTGATTGGAACTTTCTCGAACCCGTATTCCAAGCTATATATGCGGCGCGCTGAGTCGACTGAGTCTCCTCCCGACTCAGATCATCGAACTGTTAGTCCTCATTTTCAACGCCCTTCTGGCAGGATGCTCCTTCCCAGATCAGTGGAAGGAAGCGATAGTCATAGGGATCCCGAAGCCCGGGAAACCTAAAAACCTTCCCACCAGCTACCGACCCATATCGTTGATCAGCTGTCTCGGTAAGATCTACGAGAGGATCTTACTCATTAGGATCAAGGCCGTCGTTGAGGCCAAAAACATAATGATCAACGAACAGTTCGGCTTTCGAGCCCGTCATTCATGCACCGATAAAGTGTACCGCCTAACGTAACACATCCTCCAGGGCTTCACCCAATCGCGCTCCACCGCAACGGTGGCTCTCTTCTTCGACGTCGCAAAGGCGTTCGACAAAGTCTGGCACGACGGCTTGATATACAAGCTGTTCGATTACGGCCTGCCAGACAGACTCGTGCTCATCATACGAGACTACCTGTCCAACCGCTCCTTCCGCTACCGAGTCGAGGGTACGCTGTCTTTCCGACGCACCCTACGCGCCGGAGTCCCCAGGGCTCCGTGCTCTCACCCGTTCTGTACAATCTGTACACCAACGACATACCAAAGTCGAATCCCAACGATCGCGTAGGCTTAGCTCTCTTCGCTGACGACACAGCCCTCTATACCACATCCAACAGACCCGACCTTCTGACTAGCCGCCTCCAGACCGCGGTCAACGCCTTAGGCGATTGGTTTAGGAAATGGAGGATCGAGGTCAATCCCGACAAAAGTGCAGCGGTGCACTTCACCAGACACGCCGTCAGAAACTACTGGAGGCTCGGTCAACCGGGAGACATCCTGCTCTTCGGCCAACCTATTCCTTGGAAAAAGGAGGCCAAATACCTAGGCGTCACGCTCGACGCCAAGCTAAATTTCCAGTCCCACATATCGAAAGTTAGGAACAGAGCCGCCTTCGTGCTCGGAAGGCTCTACATGATGATAGGCGGACGGAGTAAATTGTCGCTTAGAAATAAGCGAACACTTTACAAAACCGTCGTTCGTCCTATACTAACGTACGCGAGTCCCGTCTTCGCTCATGTCAGTGCTTCGCAATTAGCGAAATTCCAAGTCATTCAGAATAGGTTTCTGCGCATGGCCACGGGCTGCCCGTGGTACATGCGCAACGTAGATCTCCACAGAGACTTCGATCTCGATTCGATAGCGAAATTCATGAAAAAGCTCTCCAAGAGCTTTTTCGAGAAAGCCCTATCCCACCCGAACCCCCTCGTCAGACAGGCCGCCACTTACACAAGTAGAGGTGACTTACCGACACGACTCAGGCGTCCCAAGCACGTCCTGCAAGACCCAGACGATAGCATCACAACAGCTAACGCCCCATACACGAACAGAACACGACATCAGACACACATGCTGCAGCGTCTCCGCCGGCGGAGACGAGGACCCTTGTTTCGCACAGCCCGACACAACGCCAACTCGACCGCTCACCCCGGACGGTGAGCACCGCGCCGCGTACGGTCGCTAGACTGCGCTCCGGAGCGCTCCCCCCCTCCCGATGACGTCCCAAGCCTAGGCTCGACCTCGCAGGACCCTTGGGACGGATTCAACTTGTGCCCCGCGTGGCAGTCCATCTTTTACCGGCCGAGGTCTCCAGACCCGGCCCCCCACCAGTGACGCTGTCAAGGCCACTAGGGCCAACAGCAATGGACACTCCGAAAAAAAAAAAAAAAAAAAAAAAAAAAAAAAAAAAAAAAAAAATCGACTGAGTCATTCAGTTCTGAGCGATGAGCGAAGAAAGTACAAGTGATCAAGTGTGAAACATAGTGACGTCGGCAATCCTTCTGGACTACGATTTATCTGTGATTTGGAATAGAGTCTCACTTAGAGCCATCAGGAGTTTTAATTCAAATCTTCGAACCACAGCATGTAACAATACATATATATATTGTATTACCCGTACTTATTCATAAGATTTTAAATAATTTATTTATGTTAAATTTCACTGCCCATGTTTTTAAAATAATTTTTTGATATTAGATAATATTTAATTACTCGTCTATTCATGATTTGTCCCGTGGGTAGTAATTAGATTAGACAATATTATTTCAGATTCAAGTATTATGTTTTAAAGTATTACAATATACTAGTATCTGCCCGCGATTTCGCCCGCTTAAATAACGATTTGCAATCAGTGCCTCGTTACTTTATTGCAAAAAAAAAAATGGTTCCTGATAGAAACTACCATTTCCGACTTCACCCTCTTGTAGTTCGTTTTTTGTTCGAGAAAAATTGTATCCTCCTACCTTTTAATGCAGACAATAATTCTTATCTGTGCCAAATTTCATCTAAATCTGTTTAGCCGTTTTTACGTGATTGAGTTCCTAACATAAATACTTCAAAATAACCAAACATTCATATTTATTGTATTATAGTTTTTTTATCGAAAAAATTACGGACCTCATGTAGATTCGAGCACTGTAGCGCCCTCTAATCTGTTGTTTAATGTTTTCCGGAAAACAGTGGGCCCACATTGGACTACAATTTCTAAAAATAGAAAACTTTGGCAACATATGGCGGAGGCCTACGCAAAAGCGGCGACTACTACAAAATAGATATTGAGGATAGAGTATAGTCATTTTATTTAAAATATAGATATAAGTTAGAAGTTATATAACAATATAAATGTAAGGAAAATATGTAAAATAACTTTGTGGTAGAATAAAAGTCTTTATTTAGTTTTTTTTTTTATGTTACTAAACAGGCATACGTAGGTGGGCAACTATGGATGGTAAGCGGTTGCCGTAGCCTATGAGCGCTTGCAACACCTTATAAGTGTCACTCACGCGTTGCTAACCTCGAGATATTGCTTCTTAAATCTCTTTTGCCCAGTAATTTCGCTAGTGTACAGTGCCCTTCAAACCGGAACGCAGTAATGCCTACTGTTTGGCGGTAGAATATTTGACACTGCGGTGGTAACTACCTAGCCAGCCTCTTGCAATAAACGACCTAAAACCAGTGTGGCTGATTCCGCTGAGGGAATAATCTCGGCTGTGACAGAGATTATCCCAACAGCGGGCGATGGGGTTCTGATACTGATGGGGTTCACGTTCTGATACCTTAAAATTTAGGATATTTCTTAACGCATTTTATAAATTATTATGATATAAAACTTCAAGGTTTATAATTACATTTATTTATATAAATTGCAATAGGACATATAAATCTATGTTAAATGCTTTTACGATTACAAACAGCTTTCAGTTCTCGGCAACACTGATACTATTATAGTTAAAGCCTTGTATGATTAATGGTTTCACAATGACTAAGCAAAATTCCTTACTCCATTCTAATGACCATACATACATATTCTTAGCCAATATAATAACAAATACTAATATCTAATATTACTCAAAAATAAACAAAGAACAAGATAATGTGATTCTTGAATTAATATTGTTTTTCAATATATTTTATTTTTTGTTTTAAATATAATTCAATTTTATTGTGTGAGCATTATTAGGATTATAAGCTTATATTTCGAATACCAAAAAAGTCGGACTTTTTATTATTACTTTTCGCCCAATAAATAATAAGATAATAGCGATTAAGCGTGAAAATGTAGCTAGCATTCTCGCCACCATTCCCCGTGGACATGATTTGTACGGTTGTATTTATAGTTAGTATTGAATTCTAATCATGTTGCAATATTGGTTGTAAATATAATATAAATAATAATAATAATCTTATCTTTGCTTACTAGACCTATAACTATTCAAAACTTAATAATTAAAAAGAAAATAATTATTTTATAAAGTAATTAAAACTATAACAATGCTATATATGATATAATCACTACATAGTATACAACAAAGTCGCTTTCTCTGTCCCTATAATTGATGAGAAAGGTTTATATGTATATATATATATGTATTTATATGTATATATATATATATTTGAGGTTTCTAATGTGATGTCGTAAATAATTACATTTAGGCGTGCGGGCCACGGGCAGTAATGAATAAATCAAAACTACTAGAAAAATGTCTGGAAATCCACACAAGAGTGATTTAGAAGACATTTTCTTCCTCGCACAACCCATCTGTGGAATCTACTTCCGCCGGTGGTCTTTCCGGACCGATACGACCTGGGAACCTTTAAGATAAGAGCGTATTCTTTCCTTAAGGGTCGGCAACGCGCCTGCGTGCCTTCTGGTGTTGCAGATGTTCATGGGCGGCGGTGATCGCTTAAAATCAGGTGAGCTTCCTGTCCGATTGCCCCTACTCACATAAAAAAAATATATATTATTGGCATAGAATGATGAATGCATATCACTGGACACTTATATCCGTACATTTTTTATGTATATATAAATCTTATCTGTATATTTATATATAAGTTTTTTATCATAGCTCAGAACAAATAGTCATTTTCGTTTACTTATGACATATTTGACAACGTTGTGCCGCAGCGGTAGCGAACCTGCATTAACCGCCACAGGTCGCGAGATCGATTCGCACTCAGAGGAGATGTTTGAATTGACTATACAGACATGTTTTCCGGTCTGGGTGTGCTCAGTCACTATGTATGTTTCCGGACCCCCGACACAGGATATAACTTTCATAATGGGGGCCTTTGAGTGTGTAGCGTTTATTTATTTCTTTATATTGTTTTCTATTCCATTACCACCGCAATTATATTCATTAAAAACATTATTATCAAGACTATTTAACAAGACTAAACTAAGACTATTTTTCATGAAAATTTCCCTCACTTCTCCTTTCAAACATTAATCAAGAGCGTTAATATTATGATTTTAATTAGAGTCAGGTTGAGACAGCTACTAATGACTATTATTAATTTAAAGGCGTTCCCAATCATTACAGCTCTTTAATGAAATAATATTGAATATCTGAAAATTTAAACGCCTTAACTTATCAAACATCAGTTACACCGAAAAAAAATTTTTTTTTTTCGTGATAAAGGGGACAAACGGGTAGGAGGCTTATCTGATGTTTGGCGATTTCAGCCGCCTATGGACCGCAACACCGGAGGGCATGCAGTCCCGTTGCCGACTTTTAAGGAGGAGGAAGGAATAGGCTCTTCTCTCTCCTAAGTCACGTCGGTTAGCCTTGCAAATTAAATCACGCTGTTGTGGATGGAAAGACATCGAGGTGATATCAATTTTGACGCGATGTCCTATAGTGAAATTGTACCGGAGAGATAATTATTCCTCGGAAAGTTCCCTGTGATAGATTGATTTTATACTACATGTATACAACTTAATTATTATGATATCACATAATAATCATATTCTACACGTCTGTGTTCTTTCAATAAAATATTGGTTATTAATTAAAAATAAAATGTTAATAATAAAATATTATTACGATAGTATTATATCATCAGAATATTACATTTGGTTATGAATGCCAGTTTAATTGAATAGAATGAATCCCAATTAATGAATCTCATTTAATCTCAATAGGAAGTAACAAGCAGTAGTAGCGGGTAGTAATAGAGTTTGTATGAAGACAAAGAAGTGCAGAATGTTAAAATGTGTAGAATAAATTAAATTCAAACTACCAATGTTAAACAAATCTCTGTCATTTGATTCAAAATAAATCCTTTGTTGCCACACCAACGGCACCTCAAATCAATGACATTTTAGTCACGACTAATATCACAAATACAATGCAATATTTGAAACTTGCAATCAGGGTGGCTTTTTGGCGTTCAGCCAAATCGAAGGAGGTTGAAAGCGTCTATGAACTTCAGGAAAATCATTGGCACGGATACAAATCTTGGTGCTAAGATAAAAAACATTCCAACCAATGCTAATAGCATATGGAACAAAATAAAAAAATATACATCGAAAACCAATCACTTATTTAAAAGGTCTATTCATAAATTAGCTAAATGCACGTTTCTAAATTATATTTTTGACAAGTTCCATTCGAGAAGATAATACTAAGATCGAATTCAATAACGTTAATTAACATTATTCAATTCTTATTATTCCTACTAATATTATAAATATGAAAGTTTATTAGGATGTATGGATGGATGTTTTTAATCTTTCACACAAAAAGCACTACATAGATTTGGATAAAATACACCCATTGCTTATTCACGTCAATCCAGGTAGATTGACGTATAAGATACTTTCTATCCCAGAAAAATGTTGTATCCTCGTAGGAACGCAAGCGGAGCGCGGGCACAGCTAGTTATCTATAATAATAATAATAGAATGTTTCCCATATTTTCTGAATATTAAACAGAGCTTACTTTTTCGCTAGCATCATATTATTGTTGGAATAATAACTTAAACTCTTTATCACGCTCACAACAGAGATGAATCTAATGATATCTCATGTGTTAAAATCCGTCAAAAGAAGTATATAAAATGTTCTGAACGATTAGAGATATACCCATACATAATTATATACATACGCTCAACAAACAAAACCTTTCGCTTATGATAATTTATAAACAGTTAAAGCTTTAATTAAAATTCTAAGGTTTTTCTTTATTTGATATTATTTTCCTAGTCTTTAAAAATCTGGATGTGTTTTGTTTTACTTTCCTAAATAGCACCTTCATAGGATCATATTTATTCAGTCGACTCCAAATTCACGTGTGAATACATGCTCCAGAATTCGAAATAAGTGAGGTCGGTTCAGGTTCTTACAACAAAGATGCCATAAATAGTAAAGTAAGGTGCAAGATTCTGTGAAAAACTCTCAAACTAGAGGCTGAAATATTGTTTTTAAAGTTGCCTACGCGACAAAGATTGATTTATATTCC
Source organism: Hestina assimilis (assembly GCA_023373885.1). Lineage (NCBI taxonomy): Eukaryota > Metazoa > Arthropoda > Insecta > Lepidoptera > Nymphalidae > Hestina > Hestina assimilis. The sequence goes on along the minus strand of CM041746.1, from coordinate 13,308,935 downwards.
CATAATTATTAATAACTGTCTTTGTATTTCATTCATTCAGATTCTAAATTGTACAATCCCACTAATATTATAAATGTAAAAGTTTGGATGGATGGATGTCAGTCTTTCACATTGAAATTTGGTACACATACAGCTTATTACCTCTACTTACTTACTTTCATTCCAGAAAATTGTTAGGTTTATAAGGGATTATCAAAAAACTAAATAAGAGCGGGCGAAGTCTCAGGCACAGTTAGTTTTCTTATTAGTTGTGTTTGCGATTTTAACCTTGTAGATCCTAATCGTATTTTCATCCCAATTATTTCATATTATATAGTTTTTCTTGTCAATATCACTGCAATTTACTTAGATCCTCTAACCCATAACATAAAATCCGTAACCAAAACTCAAAAAGCAAACTTTAGATCAACGTCTCGTTACGCAAAACAAAACTTTAGGGGACGAAAATTAGTATGGGAAACCAATTATTTCTATACTGCATTAAAGATGCCGTGCCGCGGGCAGAAGCTAGTTTTTCTTAAATTAATAAAATAAAATGTCCCTAAAAATTTGTCTAATTCCACGGCTGTATAATCCGGGTGTCGTAATCCGGCTATTGGAGACGAAAACATTTCTTAATTAAATATCTCAAGACGACGGTCGAAAGTTATATCAAATACATTTTAAAGTATCAAGTCATTAATGTTGGATTTTGTTCTTATTATTTTAAATAGAAAGATTATTATTACATATCATACATAATTAGGTAAAATACTTCCACCGAACCGATATCTCTGGAACCATAAGACCCTGGAGCTTGAAATTATGTAGGAATATTTCTTTCTTTGAGTAGAGGTTAGCTAAGAACGGATTTCACAAAAGTTTACAATGTTTGTATGGAAGTCCGTCATTTTTGAAGCTAGAAGGATGAAACTTTATTTTTAAGCGAGCAATTGAAAATAAAGAAATTCGTGTTGTAACATTTTCTAAAATTCTACGCCTCAGGAGTTGAATGGGATTTCAAAGTTTGTATTAAAATCGTTATTTACGCTGGCGAAGCCGGCATCAGGTAGTACGACAATCGACTCACATTGTCAATTGTATTAGTCGACTAGCGATCAGTGGGTTCAACAGCTTAGGACACTGAAGCCAGACGTCAGCACGTCGGTCTATGGGTGTGGGTTAGTAACATTAGATGAAGCGTACTAAGAATGGATGATTCCAAAGTAGTATTTTAATTAAAAGACTTGGTATTTTTCTACGGTGGTACGGAACCTTTATTCTTCACTACAAAACAAGATAAATTATAAATCCAAGATAGGGTTGAAAAACTAAAAGGAGAAGATCGAATTGTGTCCAAGCAACACATTTAGTTAAAGGATTTTCTATCCACTGAACTATTTCAAAATTTTAAATATACGAATTAGATTCATAGATCTTTTAAACAAATAAGTATAAAACCTAAATTTCATCATCGTTTCCTTTCCTTATTAAAACTTGTTTAGGGCTTAAATCTCATTCTAAGCCAATTGCAAGACAGTCATGAATAATATATTTTTACTTTGGCCCCCAATTGCTCTTACAACATCTAAACAATCTCGTCTCGTGTTCGCAGATTTTTCATGCCTTTTATTTGTGTTTCTCTTTTGCTCTTTTAAGTCTCTCGTTTGTGAATTGATTTTAATGATATTTTATTAAATAAGATAGGTTTTTGTTGAAGTCTAACATACATTTTAAAAATAAAAGTGATTTATTCCAATTGCTTTTGAGTCTATAACTTCCGTCCGTCTTGGATGCATATAGCTGTTTTTTTAAGTAATGCAACTGTGTCAATATTGTTTGCTTAATTACTCTTCTAGTAATTATATAGCCTACGCTATACCGCTTATTGAAATATTTTTGACTCGTATTAGGTTTTTACTTTTGTTTTATAACTAATTATGTACGACGGCAGCGGAGGGTACAAAAAAAACCAAAATCACTTAAATTACTTTAATTAAAAAAAAGAAATTACATGATTAAACTTCAAACTAAAAATATGTACTACATGCTCGATGTGAAAAACAAGAGTGTGGATAAAATTAAATCTATATCTTAAATTTAACATTTAAAACGATTTAAATGAATACGGTAAACTATGATTCACTTTTAAGTTTCCGAGGAAATGGTTTATGCACTTGAATTATTGCGGCGAAACCGGGTTTTCGCTGTCTGTTACTTCGTTGAATCGGCGAGACGTGAATACGTTCCCACGTAACAAACTAAAACAACAAATAAATAAATATCATCATATTATAATCAAAATTATAAAACTTTTTAAAGATCAGTACAGTCGTTTGATAAAAGAGCTTTGCAACTTTTATAATATGAGTGAATTTGTTAGATAAATATCGTAACACACTTTTAAAAACATCTCGACTGTGATTCAAAGAAAAGTATCATTATTACCGATGCGAACAAAGGGTCAATGACATGCATTATTTCTGTATATAGCGCTGCAGGTTCGGTTAGAAGTTTTAAATCGCTTGCTTGAGAGTTTCCCACAAACAAATACGAAACTTCAGTCTTGCGGGCTTTTACAAATAGCTGAGTAAAGTACAATGACTGTATTCGATCACTTTGAAAGGTGAAAAGTGTTGATTTTGATATATTAAATCGAATTTTTACAGTGGACTTCAAATAAGTTTTTTATACAAAAATTATTATAAAAACGAACCATTAAGTCGATACGTTGAAATATGCTAATAAGTACGATTTACCCGAGTAACTTGAAAGGTCTGTAAAAAATTTAGATTGAAACTGAGTTCGAAGGAAAATAGAACTTAACTTTGAAAGGCAAAATTAAGGATAAACATTAAAATCCTTACTAAATAGTAAAAATGCGAAAGTAACTGTCTCTCTCTCGCACTTTCACTCCAAAACTACTAAACAGATTTAAATGAAATTTGGTACACTGTATACTCTAGAGCCTGGAAAAGGACAGAGGTAGACTCTGTCTTTTTAATGCGAAAAAAGGGTTGTAAAGGGTTGAAAGAAGGAAATGAAAAGATGTACGGAAGTATCGTCATTTTACAGCTAGAAGTTTGAAATTTATTTTTTATGCTGTTGTTTCGATATAAATAAATATGACATTCAAAGTTTGTAAAAGGGCCCTTCAGAGTTTGTATTACGATCGTTATTCACACGGGCGAAGCTGCTGGTAGAAGCTAGTGGGCTATAATTCCGATAATTATTCGGAAGTTAATCCGAATAATATTAATAATTTTGTTTCAATTTAATTTAGACTTGTCAATATGTAGGGTATAAATGACATACATTTTGACTATGCTAAGAATATTGATGATTAATACATTAATTTTGTATTTTTACCTACAATTTTGTAGAAGAGTCTGCTTCTAGCATAAATGAGTCGGCTTGACCAACCAACCAACATTATTCTTACTGCTGGGCTTTATTTAACGAGCAGTGAAAGCCTAAACACCCATTCCTTCTATGTCATCCGACGTACACTTATTAACTACTTTCATGTACCAAAAATGAGCTATTAAAAACATTTCAACATATTAAAAAGAAATATATTTATATATTTTTTATATTACCAGCGAGAAGGCCGCCTTATCATAACATACAATAAAAAAAAATATTGTTATTATTATTATATACATGTATTGATATGTAAATATGTAATAAATCATTTTTTTATAAATTTCAATGATGAAAAAAATAATTAACTTTTTCTAATTAAATCTATTTTAATATTAATTACATTGATAAGCGCTTTTCGTACAATCGTTACATAAAAAGAAGCTGTCGCGAAAAGATTTTAGTGAGAGTTCTCAAGTGAACGAACTGTCGGGACCCGCATCGAATTAAATCGTGGAGAAAACGCTCGGAGGAAAGGAAAAACGTCGCTCAATTCAAAATTAGTGACAATAAAATGTTCGGAAATTGCTACCTTTGGATTTTTACGAGAATTTAAAAACGTTTGAAAATGTTTTAGCTCATTCATCAGCACTAGGCATTTTCTAGCCAGCGTTTCTATTAATGACGTTGTGACGAAGCGGTAGTAAGCTGTTAAACGCCTCCGGTAGCGGGTTTGATTCCCACTCGGAGAATATGTTTGTATTGACCATGCAGGCATATTTTCGGTCTAGGTGTATTTGTGCTTGTTCTTGTATGTGTTTCCGGACTCCCGACACAAGATATCATTATCCTAGGTTGAGTGTGTAGCGTTTATTTATTTGTTTATTTTTTAGAATGTCATGTATGTATTTGCCAATTTTTAAAAAAGTCACAATTTTTATACATATTTTATTAAACTAGCATGGAATGGTACCCACTCACTAGTAATAGATAATAATTGTATATACAAGCTATTTTAAAAAGTAAAATTTACTTGTTAGAGTCTTTCTGAGACGAATTACTTATATAATACGAATTTAAAGTCATACAATCAACAACGACTTATGGGTACCCTTTGGGTACAGTTAAATTTAAAAAATAAACTATATAAATAAACTGCAAAAACTATACGCCACTTAAATTGTAGCTATTTTATCGTAACTTAGAGTAATTAGTCTCTTATGAAATTAGCACTAGAAAAAATTGGGTTGACGTATTGAAAAAAAAAAATTGTGCGATCGGAGGACCCCGTCAGGAACGAATGCCTTACGTTTTTCTTCAACTCCGAATGTAATTCGAAATGAAATTAAATCTGTATATTTTAATAGGTTATATGATAAAAAGAGAAAGAGATAGAGAGAGAGAAAGAGAGAGTTGCGCATCCGACTGCGCACTCACTTGCTCGTATGCGCACTTGCTTGTGGTAGGCTCGATGCACACACGCACACACACAGGATACGGCATCTCGTTTCGTGACGATTTCTACTTAATCGCACTACCCGTATGCCACGTTAAAGAACTTCGTTCCAAAAATAATCTGATTCACAACCGGAAAAATTCTATATAATAATTAGTCTGGTGCGAAAAATATACATTTGCCGCTAATAAATAAAATGACTTAAACTTCTCCCAACAGCGGTCATATTACACCAAAGCCTGTGTCACTTTAATTTGATTAATTTGTCAATAGCTCTACTGAGGGTTAATGAGGGTGAATTGGAGCCGATAAATAAGAAAATTGGCGGCCCGTACGTGGTCCGCAAATACAATTAATTACCCCTGGCTCACATGTTGCCGACGGGTGCTATTACTTGGCCAACGGCTATAGAATTTTGATGGATATTACGTTATAATAGTTTCATATAAATTTGTTGGAGTGTAATTATGGTTTAGTGGATTATTGAAATATTCTGCATGTTAAAAATAATATGTCACCAACTAAATATTATATAGTTACAGACAACCTTATTAATAGGATCGTAAGGTTCACAGGGGCGTTATGGTTGTTGCGCAAGCGACCCCATGACGTCACACTGTGGCCAAGATGGTTCCTCTGAGTTTTAATGGGTACTGCCGCTTGATTAATAGACGGATAAAGTAGACTACGTACAGTGGTATGCGTGAATGCTTTTCTTAGTGAAAAAAAAAGGTCATTCAGTTCTGGGCAAAGAGGATCGTAACTACAAGCGATACTAGTGACCAAGTGAGAATCCTAGTTACTTCGGCTACCCTTCTGAATTACGATTGACCTGTGATTTTTAAGTTCTGTTCTGTAAACTTGAAGATCTCACTAAGTCTTAATTAGAGCCATTAGGCGTTTTAATCCAAATCTGCGATTCCCAGCCCTGAGCACTATTAAAGTTTTGCTATTTTTATATGCTATTAAGTTGGCAAGCAAGCATACGACCCACCTGATGGTAAGCGGTTGCCGCAGCATTAGTGAGTGTCACTCATGCGTTGCCAACCTCGAGATATTGGTTCTTAAATCTCCTTTGCCCAGTTAATTCACTAGCCTACAGTGCTCATCAAACCGAAACACCGTAATGTCAAAGACACTACTGCTTTGTGGTATAACTGACACTGCGGTGATACCTACCTAGCTGGCCTCTTGCAACAAAAGACCTACAACCAGTATGACTGATTGCGTTGGTGGAATAATCTCTGTCACAGCAGAGATCTAATCTCTGTCGAACAGCGGGCGATGGGGTCATAACGTCCCGACGCCGGTGTGGTATTTTTTCTTATTATTTCTATTCATTTTAACCATCTGATGACCTGTTAATTCTCACATCGGGTGCAAATCTATTTTACTCGTTAATAAGGGTGTATTTAGCAATCGCCCAAAGATATAAAACAAGACCAATTTTATCTAAATGTTATTTGAAATATTTTATCACTAGATATAGTTTATGCTTCATTGAGATTTTCTTAAGATGCGACTTGAATGCCTCATTGAAGTTGGAAATCTTCCAACGCTTGGTTGATATCTTAAGATGGCGGTTGGTAGAGACTTGAGAAATAAGGACTTTGGCCAGTCGTACGATTTATGTCTAATAAAAGTCTGTCGTTTGCAGACATCGTGAAATAGTTTTTTTTCCTTTTATTTATGGAACTTAGAGATTAGTGAAAATTCTTTCAAAAACCCGACTAGAGCTATCGCATCCTGTCACAACCGTGTCTCTTTATGTATGTACGTACTTAGCTGCCTATTAAAATGACTGACGTCAAAAGCTGTATACCTAAAACCTTTTGCACGACGATCATTGTGGTGTGCTGATAGCGAGCTTGCTTTGAGCCTTGATGGTCGCGGGTTCGATTGCATCTCAGTTGTTATAAGTATCTGTTTTTGTCTGGCTATTTGTCCTTATTAATTTAATTTGATTTGACGTCTACCTTTTAACATTGTAAAAGTTTTTATAAATTTGGAGTTGATGTAATCGTACTGGCAATATCGAGTGTACCTCTAGTGGGATCGAGACGCCATCTTGACATTATCATAGGGAATGAGAGAAAATTTACGAAAATAAAAAACAAAACAGGTGTGTGCGATTCACACACGATAGAAGTGAAATTTTAGTAAATTGACAAAAGAATGAGATGAATATATGTAACAAGATATAAAAATATTCACAAACACTGTTAAATAATAACACACCACGCTGACTTCTTACTAAAAAGCTGTAATACGCAGCCGCATACATATATATATATACATACACACCGACATTTGCTCTCTAGCTCTGGGTCACTAAAGCATGGCGCAAAGAGGAGAGACCGATAATATAAAATAGTATGTATATTTCTGTCTCATTCTTCCTACACATTTTTGTATTTGTGTCTCTTACTGTCGTTATTTCCGTTGCACGATTTCAGATCACAACGATTCTAAAGAAGTTTCACTTCAAAAATCTTGTAATTTGATCGAGGTGGATCACTCTTAGATTGTTGTGGTAAAGTCAGATCGTTGATGCGAACCCACAGCTCGAATACATCTGATTCTAGTATTTTTTAAAAGGATTAAATCAATAAGAAATATTGAACAGTTTGTTTTGTGCTTGCATTTTACCTAAATGGCGCCCACAAGACTTGTAACCACTAATGACGGTGTCAATGAGAATCACCATTTTCCGACATATATTTGTTTATATATAGCCTAAATTCCTTTATGCTCACACCCATTACGGTTTAAGAGGAAACGATAATTTATTATCCGGTTCAATTAGCTCTATTTGATTTATTGTATACATCCAGATTTGTATCTTAGTTATTTATTTATTTATTTATTTATTTATTTATGTACTTGGATAGCTCGAATTATTAATAACATAAAACTATTCTTCGTCCTAGCATTATTCTTTTTTTTTTTTTTTTCTTATGTTAGAAGTTGGCAAACAAGCATACGGCCCACCTGATGGTAAGTGGCTGCCGCAGCCTATGAGCGCTTGCAGCACCATTAGTAGGTGCCACTCGCGCGTTGCCAACCTCGAGATATTAGTTCTTAAATCTCGTTCGCCCAGTAATTTCACTAGCGTACAATGCCCTTCAAACCGGAACACAGTAGTGCCTAAGCACTACTATTTGGCGGCAGAATATTGGACACTGTGGTGGTACCTACCTAGCCGGCCTCTTGCAACAAAAGACCTACCACCAGTGTGACTGATTGCACTGGTGGAATAATCTCTGCTGTGACAGAGGTTATCCCAACAGCGGGCGATGGGGTCGTCACATCCCGACGCCTATATATATTCCCGGTATTTTATTAGCCCGGGGTCTGCTTATTACTCTTATCCGGATTTGACAGGTTACTATGTTTTACATAGAGCGATTGCCATTTGACCTCCTCAACTCAAAGGGCGAACCAGTAACTCATTAGAAAAGAAGAAATGACCCATCCGTTGTGGCTTGTTGCTAGACAGTCTGCCTTTAAACCAGACGTCTACGAATTCAATTCCCGCTAGGAGCAGATGTTTGTATTAAATTTATATATGTCCGTTCCGATTTGGGTGTTTCTCCATGTGGGTCTCCACCGTGCCTCAGAGAGCACGTTAAGCTGTTGGTCTCGGTTGTTATCATAGCATCAGATAATAATCGTTAAGTTTTGATAGGTAATTTGCTGTTATCCAATGAATTACTGGTTCGACCTTAGGGTTGCGGAGGTCGGATGGTGTTTACGCCTGTTGATTTTACAATAGCAATCTCACACTTAACTAGTTGCAACAGCTGCGTCGGTACTATTAAAAATGTAACACAATTTTTATTGCTATTACACTAATGTACAGTATGTAATTTTTACCTTTTTTTTTTTTTTTTACTTGGGGAAATACATTTACGCACCCCCGCGCCGGAACAGATGGTAAAAGTGGTGACTCGAGGCCATGTGCAATGGTCTTTATAAGACCTGGGCCCCATACCCAAACTAAAACCCCAAGGTCCCGTCTAGCGCCATAGTGGGACGTCGCGGGATCGCTTGCGCATTCAACCGCGACGCCCCGGCGCATGTAATTTTTACCTGTCATTACCACACAAGCTCTGTACCCTACTCTAAGTACGCACGTCATTAAAGAACATTACTTTTCATCAAAAATTGAGTTTAATTTCTTAAACGTAATCAACAGATGGTAATCTCTCTGTGTAAGAAGTAGTAATCTGTCAGATCAGAATAGGCTAAGCAGACCCTGGAAAGCTGGAAGAAAAAATTCTAGAAAGAAGAAGATAGCCGCTATCAGACGCTGATATTACATAAACCTTTTATCTATCGATGTTGTTCTTTAGAAAAAATCTAATCACAAAGATGACGTATGTATTGATAAATTATTCATTATTAATGTATATGAATGAGGGGACTTATCTTTTCCATTTCAGACAAATTATGTAAATAATAAATTTCGTAGAAAAGATTGGATTTATTATAATTATCTATTTACATAATTACATTCATATAATAAAAATGTATTTTTTAATCTTATTTTTAGAAATGTACGCCTATGTTTGTGCACGCGTCACTGTTAAAAAAAAATCAGCTACCTCTTTTAAAACTTATTGTAGTTTTAATGATATGACAGCGTCAACTAAACAATATAGCATTTTCAAGCAAAAAATCAGAATATTACCTGCAATAGCGTATAGGATACTTTTTATCTCTGAAAATGTTAGGTACCCGTGAAATTAGAATAGATATATATAGAATAAAGTATCTGTGTACTAAATTTCATTATAATCCGTTGAGCCGTTTATAAATACCTAGAATTTTCCTACACAATCATCCAAACATACAAATTTTGATATTTATTATAATTATTATTATTCACATTTAATATTAAAACACATTTACATTAAAACTATACAAATCATGTCTATGTATGTAATAATGCTAGCTGCATTTCCCCGCTGAATCGAAATCCGTTTCTTTGGGCGAAAACTGATCCAGCACTGTCACCAGTTGAGGCAGCGAGTCAGGGTGTAATATCGTTTAGAAATTGTTTTGCACTAACGCTCCATGGCCCAAGTGCTTCTACTGCAAATGGCACAAAGGTGTAATTTGGAATAAGTGACGAATATTTACGCCACTTACAGAATTAAGCTTTTATCGCAGCGGCCCGTAACACCGTCTCCATGACAGGAGACGGGGCCAATGTGTCAACGCAAATGGCGTCCCACAAAAGGGCCTGTCTCCTTTCCCAGGGAACCAGCTTTAAACCATCAGGTCTCTTGCCATCATCTCGATTGCACATGGCTCAATAAGAGCAGGAATATCGATGGTGGCAACAGCTCTTTTGATAGTATCATTTAGAGAGCCGTGGCGGTACAGCCTACCTGAACTCTTTGGGCAGGAGAGGCCATATTATTAAGTGTTTATTTGATTGGGTTTGCGTCGTAAATACAGGATCATCACATTTTGTATTATATATTTTATATCTTATGGGTTTATGAATTCAATTTAAGTTATTTTTATAAGTGTATGTCATGTGAAAATTTTGGCATCTGGGAGAAATTCCATATTTATCACTGATTTATACACCAAATTGAACTGCTCACAAACAATATACCAGCTCATTGGGTTTCCAATACAGCAGTATTGGAATCTGTTCGCGCTTTTCAAAAATGCTTATTTTCCGTTAGAATAACTTCGTTCCCTATCGTATGAACTTAGATTTACGTTAAATATCGTGTAAAATACAATTCTCACGTATTTCTATACAATAAACAATAAATAACTACATTATGGAAATCATAATTATATTGTTAAAATATACAAAATTCCTTGGCGAATTAAATTATCATTATTGTGAAATTATCTCGCAAAATCTGACCAATATTATAAACTAGCGGCCCACTCCGGCTTCGCACGGGTATAAAATATATAGCCTGTGTCATTCACTGAAAAATGATTAAAATCGATCCAGTAAATGTAATTATTATGCACGCGTTAAATGTAATTATTTACGACATCATATTAGAAACCTCAATTTATTTTATTCTTTTTCTCCACTATTTTTATACATATAAACCTTCCTCTTCAATCACTCTATCTATTAAAAAAAACCGCATTAAAATCCGTTGCGTAGTTTTAAAGATTTAAGCATACACAGGGACAAAGAAAGCGACTGTTTTATACTATGTAGTGATGTGAAAGATTCAATGGATGGATTGATGTTTCTCACTCTTTCAAGCAAAAACTACTGTGCAGATTTGGATAAAATTTAGTACACACATAGCTTATTACCTGTATTAACATATAGGATACTTTTTATCCCTGAAAAATGTTGTATTCCCGTGGGATCATCAAAAAAAACTACATAAAACGGGCGGATTAGAATTCCATTGTAATTTAGAATTGACCCGTCAATAGAAGTTCTCAAAACTTTTGAAAACTATGAAAATTGGACAAATATATTATTTTGTTAAAGAAAACAAAATTGCAATCACAGTTCTATTTTATTATTTATATTTACAGAAATTTGAATAATAAGATACTAGAAGTCGCATATCCTATGTCATGTGTGACCTTGACGTCGCAATTGTGACTCATGAGCCACGAGCGGTAGGAGCATGCATTAATGTCATTTATTCACTTTGCTTACTATTGCTGTATAAGATATTCAACAGAGTAGTAGCAATTTAATTTGAAACATACGATATCATTGTGCTCTGCGTATATGTACATAGCACTTACTTGACACCGTTGTGGCGTTGTGGGTAGCGAGTCTGCCTTAAGCCTCGACGATTGCGGGTTCGATTCCCGCTCGGAGCAGATGTTTGTATTAATCGTACAGGCATGTTTTCCGGTCTGGTTGTGTTTGTCCTTGTCATTGTGAATGTTTCCGGACCCCCGACACAGGATATAATTTTCCTAATGGGGGCCGTTGAGTGTGTAGCGTTTATTTATTTATTTATTTATTTATTTACTTATTATTAAAATTTCTGAGGTCGCAATTGTAGAACTATGACACGACATAATTACTGTAACTCAAAAACAAAACCATAACGTCTCGTTAATCTTTCTATTTATACATACTGCTAGCATTATTAAACGTGAAGGTTTCTGAGAATGGGTGTATTTATGTTAGGATGGATAGATGTTTGTTATTATTACAAAAACTACTTACTAAACGGATTTGGTTGAAATTCTTTTTTTCTATAAAGAATATTAGCAATGCTTTTTCAAGGCATTACTAATATTCCTATTGCCCCTCCAAATAAGCTGGAAGCTTGCGCTAGAGTGGGTACGACAATAGCCCAAGGGGGTCAGGATCGAACCCGCGACTATCGCGTTAACGGAGCGCAGTCGGCCCTTCTACTGTTGAGCTATTGAGGTTTCCAACAGTCCAATTTCCAATTTCGCACACATTTAGCTTATTACCAAAATTAGCACATAGTATACTTTTATCACTACATTAAGGCGAGCGGAGCAGTGCACAGCTAGTATTTTTTTTTTTTTATGTTAGAAGTTAGCAAACAAGCATACGGCCCACCTGATGGTAAGTGGTTGCCGTAGCCTATGAGCGCTTGCAGCACCAGTAGTAGGTGCCACTCACGCGTTGCCAACCTTGAGATATTAGTTCTTAAATCTCGTCCGCCCAGTAATTTCATTAGGCACTACTATTTGGCGGCAGAATATTTGACACTGCGGTGGTACCTACCTAGCCGGCCTCTAGCAACAAAAGACCTACCAACAGTATAACTTATAACCTAGTATCGAATACTTTTTCGTTCACTTCAGGGAATGTAATTTAAAGGTGGTAATTAAAAATATGGTTCAACATCTAAAAACAGAGTGAGATTAATTTTAGTTATATAAACAGCCCCAACGGAGCTGGTATCAATAAATTATACAGATAATTTTATTACTCTGTTACACTGTTCACACCCGTGTCACAAAGTTACTTGTAACTCGTAACATAAGCCCATTTTAACTTTCTACGACGCTTAGAAACGGGTTCAAATAAAGTTCAAAGGTTAGATGAAGTTAGTCTTAAAAATTGATGATTTATAATGTGTAATTTTAAAATAATAAAACCATTCACCTGATTCCCTTTACGATCAAGCAACCAGAAACTTCAGGATTTTCAGGATGTCAGGGAACAGCACCCAGTAGCTTAGCAATGATCCATGATCCGTTAGGTAGTTTTAAGCGCGATCATTTAATAGACAGGACAGTGTTGTTCTTCCTAGCATTATTAACGGTATTTACCCAGAGTGTGCTTATACTCTTATCCGGATTTGATAGGTTACTAGTTTTTACGCAGAGGGATGGCCATTGTCCATCTGACCTCCGCAACCCAAAGGGTGAACAGGTAACTCATTGGATAAGAACAAATTATCTGTTGAGATTTACGTAACAATTATATTATAAGCTGTTTTGATAACAACCGGGACCGTCAGCTTAACGTGCTCTCCGATGCACGATGGAGAACCCGAACTGAAACATGTTTGCAACAAACATGCTCCCAGCGGGACACGAACCCGCGACCGTCGAGGCTTAAAGCAAGCTCATTACTAGCACGCCACAACGGTCGTCATACATACATACATAGGTCACAGTTCCTTCATAATGATATTTCAAACTAGTGAGTCTGTGCATTGCGCACTACAATGTTAGATTGTAGTGCGCAATGCAAACAATTAATATTTAGAAATCACTATTTATTTTTACACTCTAATGTACTAACATTATACAACATTTCAATTATAACCATTGAAGGGGAAAACTAGTATATATAGTATTAAGGTCTATTAAATAAAAAGACGAAAACGTTTCATACTGGGAGGAACACCCTTTTATAGTTTTAGATGAATCTATCTCCTTCTCCAAGCCGAAAATTGTGACGATTTTAATGTAAATCAAATTATGCTACAATAAATAATTACATAATTATTTTGGAGGAAAATCAATGCCATTAAAATCGAAGATGTGAAATATATATTTACCTAAAATCCATTTTCATCAAAACTAATCCACAGAAAATACATTCAAAAACTACGTCTTTTCTTAAATCTTCCATTTTAGAAAGACCCCACTATGCGTTAATCCAAAGAAGTTATTGCGCTCATATTTTCTTAGGACGTGGTAAACCGCTTCTGAATATAGAAAATTTTCATTTCAATATGGCAAAGATGACCGGAGGGCTGTTGGCTTTGCGTCTATGTAAATATCTTTAATATTTTATTTTTATTCCACGCTAGCTACAATCTATTTTGATCCAAAATGGAAAATGTAGCAAACGTTTTCTATTTTTTTGACTAAATTTCCAAGCAAGCATCAACCCCACCTGATGGTAAGTTGCATCTGATGCAACTCCATACAATTGTTGGCGTCACTGACGCGTTGCCGACCTCGAGATATTGGTTCTTAAATCTCTTTTGCCCAGTTATTTCAATAGCTACATTCCTTCAAACCGAAACACAGTATACTGATTTACGGTAGAATAACTGACACTGCGGTACCTACCTAACCGGCCTCTTTCAATACAAACCCACCAATAAATTTGGATCGAAATTTTTTCTTATTTTCTTCTATAGAAAGTATTTTATATTGTAATATGCATATAAAGAGTTGAAATTTCCACACAATATTTCTGTTATAACTACAATAAAAGGTACAGAACCATTTATGTGCGAGTCCGATAGGCAATTGGCCGGCTTTTTTTTAATTGATAGTCCAAACAAATTATTTTTATACCTCTCAAAAGCTATATACATGTATAATACTGTTATAATACCACTAAATTTGCATCGCGAAATTATTTTTTTAATGAATTTTTTTTTTTATGTACAACCAATATGACAACACATTCACAATTCGATATTAACTAAATTTACAAATAATGAAAGCTGTACAAATCATGTCCACGGGGTATGGTGGCAGGAATGCTAGCTAATGAAAGTATTTACAATTTAATATGCCTATAAAAAGTTTAAATTTTCAAAGAATTTGTATTTCTGTTTCCGCTACAACAATAAAAGCTAAATTTAAAAATAAAAGTAATAAATTACGGCGGAATCCTATATATGGAAGTACTTGACTGTACTTTTTTTTAAATTGATAACTTTGATAACCAAACTAATTATTTTGAGCCCTCTCAAAAGCTAAGTAAATTGTACATAATTATATAATACTGTTATAATACCACAGCTATAGATACAGAACAATTCAAAGGTATTTAATCTTTATAAGAAAGAAAGACTCACGAATCCTCCTCAAAGCTATTAATTAATCTATCAAATTACTTTGACAGCGAACGCGGTTATTCACTTTCTTTCATCAGCACTTACTAATCTAAGATAAACGAAACGAATTTGTAAGGTTTAGGCATTAATTTAATTGAATTATGTTAATTCAATTGCTTATTCATTTTTTAAGATATAAAATAATTGTAAAGTCATTGCATAGTCATTTTTTAAGATATAAAATAATTGTAAAGGTAATATCGGTAAGTATATGAACTTATTGTAAATATGGAAAACTGTTAGATCTATACATAAATTTTATTATAAAATTAAATATTTTTTTACCGATTTAAATTTTTACACATTTTTCATTCGTATGCTGTGTTTGTGTGCGTGTATGTATCGAGCCTACTACAAGCAAATGCGCACACGACACACAAGTGAGTGCGCAGCCGGGTGTGTACCTAATGCGCAACTCTCTCTATCTCTCTCTGTCCCTGTCTCTTTTTATCACATAACTTATTGAAATATATAGATTTCATTTCCAATTTCATTCGGAGTTGAAGAAAAAACGTAAGGAACCCACAATTTTTATTTTATATTAATCATCTACATTCATATATTATATAAAAATTAACTTATCATCTCATCTTTATACATAACTTATCATTAGAAATTAATCCTTACTTTTAACATCTCTACAAAGCACGACCTAAAACCTGCCTTTAAAAGTGTTAAGAAAACGTGTACTTGTAAAACTTGTTGTTGACAAGTGGGTATGTACTTAGAAATGTGAAGTTTTCTTAGTCATTAGTTAGTCTCGAGAGAAGGCGCCTGGCATACAACACTGACGCTACTTTAATGTTAGAGGTTACGTTTAACATTAATCAAATTAGTATAAATATTAAATATGAGTTGACTTCATATTATTTGTATTGGGGTTCCATAACCAATAGTAAAAACGGAACCCTGATAATATCTGTGAGTCTGTCCGTTTGTCCTTTTACTCTATTTTTATTCTTAAATGTGTAAACTCTTGACCTCCATCGAGCGTGAAGGCGTAGATCAGGTCTTCGTTGGAGCGCGCTTACTATAATACACATGAGATGCCTATGTACTCGTGCCTTGAAGAGACTATAGACTCTTTTAATATTATAAAAAGTGAAAATAATTTATGTTTATTAATTTGGTAATTTCTTGTGCGTGTTAAGTGGCAAACCTAGTATCAAAGTTTTTCAGGTATATAAAGACACCTCTATTGACTTGTCAATTATGAAAATATTGATAACATTCACCGAAGCCTATAGATATTCGACTGAAATACTTCCATATATAATATTATGATTATACAAGTGAGAGCACATAGCTATGCTAAATTATTTATAAACTGGTTTAATCCGTATAATTATTTTATATTTTAGAAATAATCTCCCACTTTTCTTAGATTGTTATGAAAAATTTACGTAACATTTTTTAATTTTTTTTTTAATAGGCTTAAGATTTTCATACCAAAATGAGACGCGGGCAAAAACTAGTTAAATAAATAAACTTTTAAAACTTATATATTATATATCACTTCTTATTCCTAGCAATATTCTCGGTATTATACGACTATTTACCCAGGGTCTGCTTATTACTCTTGTCCGAATTTGACAGGTTACTAGTTTTTACACAGAACGTCATCTGACCTCTGCAACCCTAAGGGCGAACCAGTTACTCATTGGATAAGAGCAATTTACTTATCAAGAGTTAACGATTATTATCAGACGTGTGATAATAACAGAAAACGACAGCTCAACGTGCCCTCCGAGGCACAATGTGGAGATCCACGAAGACAAACGCCCAGACCGAAACAGATATTTCTAACAATCATCTGCCAGAGCGGGAATCGAACCCGCAACCATCGAGACTAAAGGCAAACTCGCTACCCACAACGCCACAACCGTGTCAACGGTGTTTTCTTAGTTAAAAATGTACGCAACTTTTTTTTCATTTTTTCTTTAATAGACTAGAAAATTCTATGAAACTTTAAATATAACTTATGTATACAATCACTACATAGAATACAACAAAGTCGCTTTCTCTGTCCCTATGTATGCTTAAATCTTTAAAACTACGCAACGGATTTTGATGCGGTTTTTTAATAGATAGAGTGATTGAAGAGGAAGGTTTATATGCATTAAATAGTGGAGAAAAAAATTGAGGTTTCTAATGTGATGTCGTAAATAATTACATTTAACGCGTACGGACCACGGGCACCACGGGCAGTAATGAATAAATCAAAACTACTGGATCGATTTTAATAATTTTTTCAGTGAATGACATAGGCTATATATTTTATACTCGTGCGAAGCCGGAGCGGGTCGCTAGTTTCAAATATATTATTATTCATTACTGAAAGTCGCTTCAGAGAATAATATCAAAACAATACATTCCAGAAAAAGTAAACGCAACACGCAAACAAACAAATGCAGTTACGCACTCGAGCGCCGGGACGGGTGCAACGGCGCAGGAGGTGTGTGGACTCGGAGCCGAGCTCCCTACCCACTAAAACTCCAAGGTCCCATCTAGCGCCATAGTGGGACGTCGCGGGATCACCGAAGCATACCACCGCGATGCCCCGGCGCTTGCCCCGAGGGGCCAACCGGTGGCGGCAACCTACTGCCGCCATAAATACATACTAATACACATAATACATAAATACAAATACGTGGTTTTTTAACGAGGTTGTCATCCTCAACACCGACCGGGACCGGAAGGCCCCGGCAAACCCAACCAAGGGAGCCCTGGGTCCTAGGGCTCCCCCACCGAGACTAACTTTTTAATGAGGTTGTTTCCCTCTACGACCGACCGCCGTTATTTTTAAAGAGGTTTTCTTCCTCTACCGCCTGACCGAGGCTGAAGGCCCCGGTCAAACACACCACCGGTGTCGCAGGAGCCGCTCGCAGTCCATTCTGATAAACAGAAAAGTACCGGAGCGACCCATACGACACCACCCTCCTAGGTGCGGTCTAGCGTAAAACGCCCCACGCCCGAACCGTCTGACCCTGTTAGCTTCACCGGGCAGTCGAAGGTGCCACCTGCACAATCGACTCCCGGCTACTGAGCCCAGGGTACCGCAGAGTTTGACCTCTGCGGTTGGGGGGGAACGCAAACTAACCTAATGCAAGTTGATACGTTCATCCGTAACTTCCTACTTGACGCCAAATATAACCAAGTCGACTGTCAACATTAATAACATACGATGCCACAGCGAAATTACCCTCACGTCTGACAAAGAGCGATGTTACGACACAAGCGCTTATTCACACGTCTAGCTTTCTCTGTGAACTACAAAAAAAAAACAATTTTATATAGACAATATTGAATTGTGACATTATTATTATTTCCAGATTATTTTTTGTATTGAGGTGAAAGAACGCGTTGACCAATTGTAAGGGCGGTTGAAGACCAGCGCTTTATAGGAGTGTATAAGCTTGTTTTTCGAAGTACGTATACGCACGCTGTTTAGCACACGCGTATATCGTACGAGCGTTAACGCGCTTATAAGGTCGTGCACCGGTTTAAGCGTATGCTGAATAAGCCGGTGTACGCACGTTCAACGTTTTGAAGCGCGGAATGAAGCGCGCGTTTGAGAATGTTGATATAACCGTGTAAGTGACTTTAAAGGCGTCGGGACGTGACGACCCCATCGCGCTCTGTTGCGATAATCTTTATCACAGCAGAGATTATTCCACCAGTGCAATAAGTAACACTGGTGGTAGGTCTTTTGTTGTAAGAGGTCAGCTAGGTAGGTACCACCGTCTCCCCCACCGCAGAGGTAAAACTCTGCGGTACCCTGGGCTTGTCGTGCCGGGGGGGCGCAGTAGCCGGGAGTCGATTGTGCAGGTGGCACCTTCGACTGCCCGGTGAAGCTAACAGGGTCAGACGGTTCGGGCGTGGGGCGTTTTACGTCAGACCGCGCCTAGGAGGGTGGTGTCTTATGGGTCGCTCCGGTACTTTTCTGCTTATCAGAATGGACTGCGAGCGGCTCCTGCGACACCGGAGGTATGCTTAGCCGGGGCCTTCAGCACCGGTCGGGCGGTAGAGGAAGAAAACCTCTTTAAAAATAACGGCGGTCGGTCGTAGAGGGAAACAACCTCATTAAAAAGTTAGTCTCGGTGGGGGAGCCCTAGGACCCAGGGCTCCCTTGGTTGGGTTTGCCGGGGCCTTCTGGTCCTGGTCGGTGGGGCGCGAAAGCGCCGTGGTGTATTGTATTTATGTATTATATGTATTAGTATGTATTTATGGCGGCAGTAGGTTGCCGCCCAAGACGGAGGCTGACGGCCTGGGTGCGTTCGCGCACCAAGGTGTATATATATTGTATTTATGTATAGTATGTATTATTATGTATGTATGGCGGCAGTAGGTTGCCGCCACCGGTGGGCCCTCGGGGCAAGCGCCGGGACGTCGCGGTTGTATGCTTCGGTGATCCCGCGACGTCCCACTATGGTGCTAGATGGGACCTTGGAGTTTTAGTGGGTAGGGGAGCTCGGCTCCGAGTCCACACACCTCCTGCGCCATTGCACCCGTCCCGGCGGTCGAGTGCGTAACTGCATTTCTACAAGTAAAAAAAAAAAAAAGAAGGTAGGTACCACCGTGTCAAATATTCCACCACAATTAATAATTAATAATTCTGACTGTCTTATCCTTACACAGGTTCTTTAATAACTCATTTAGGATAACCAGTTGGTCCCATTTATTGTTTATGTACATGCTAAATGTAAAAAGTCTTAATTTTTTTATGTTAGAAGTTGGCAAACAAGCATACGGCCCACCTGATGGTAAGTGGTTGCTGTAGCCTATATGCACTTGCAGTACCATTAGTAGATGCCATTCTCGTTGCCAACCTCGAGATATTAGTTGTTAAATCTCCTCTGCCCAGTAATTTCACTAGCGTACAGTGCCCTTCAAACCGGAACACAGTAATGCCTAAGCACTACTATTTGGCGCCAGAATATTTGACACTGCGGTGGTACCTACCTAGCCGGCCTCTTGCAACAAAAGACCTACCACCAGTGAGACTGATTGCACTGGTGGAATAATCTCTGCTGTGACAGAGGTTATCCCAACAACGGGCGATGAGGTCGTCACATCCCGACGCCGGTAAATAAATTAAATAACAAAAAAAAAAAAAAAGATCTACTTTGCTCATAATTCAAAATCGAATGGGACTAAATAACAAATATTTCCTAATTATGTTCCCCTTTCTAAGAACAAACACACCTACACATAGAAATAAATAAAAACGCCAGATTGTCGGAGTTAAATTTTAGACCTTTGCTCGTTTAGTAAAATAAAAAAGTCATTTACAATATTAATAATAATTATGAATAAAATAAAGTTTTCATAAATAGAATTATTAATAACTAAAAATTTCCTTAGCAACATTTACTTACGAGTAGTCTATGTAACAAAAACTAAATAAGGTCTTTTACGATAATCAATATCAGTTGCCTGTCCGGTAGTTAAGCCGACTAGCAGTAGTTTAAACAGAGGTTATTGCGGGTCGGCGTCGTAAACTCTTTACGAGGATACGACCCAATCAGGCAGCTGACATGTTTCCGTGGTTTCAAGGTTGGTCACAAAACAACACCAACGTTGGATCAAAGTTTGGTTCGAAAGAATGTTGAAGAAAATTCAAATTTTGTTAAAAATATCTTATTAAAATTATACAAATTTTAGCATTCCTTACCCAAAGTGTGCCAAAGGCATCATATAACTAAGCTTCGGAGCGAGCTGTATCTCACGATCGGTTATATTTATGTAGGGAATTGAAATTTTCACTCTTAATTTTAACTCAAAAATATTATGGTATCATAATTTCTCATATAAAGTATTAAACGTATTGTTTTCATGACCCACGACTATAAATTTAAACCCTTCAAATCACACCCCAGAGATTATCGGGCGGATAGAGTCCCTTTAAATTAAATTAATAAAATGAAATCGATACAATAATGATATATCATCAAACAATTTGTGTATTAGTTTGTGTATTAATTCATGTGTGTTTCGAGTGTGCAATGGCTCTAATCAACTGCTGCTTACCATCAGGCGGACCTTATGCTTGTTTTTCAACCATCATGAAAAAAAAGCACTAGGGATAACATGAACTTGAGCACTTTAATTTCTTTTTGTAATTATGGGCACAATTTGTCTACTTCAACAACATATTTTCAGTAACATATTTTGAGAAATTTCTTTTTTCAAACTATCACGATCGCCCGTTTTTTTTCCAAGGGAACATTACTCTTATCCAGATTAAAAACTAGTAACCTGTCAAGGTTGGATTACAGCAAATTACTTATCAAAAGTTCACGATAATTATAAGATGTTATGTCATAACAACCGGGACTGACAGCTTATCCTGCTCTACGAGACACGGTGGGGAGACCCACAAAGACAAACGCCCAGACTGAAACAGATATAAGTCGCTTGTATTGCGTTATATGTAATTGGATATAGTTGTATGATGTATGTCATTGATAATGTACATAGTAAATAATTTTATCAGTAACACGATATTGCAGAATAAATATTATAATAATGGAAACTTTATACGGCCATATTTTCTCAATATTATGTAAAGGGTATGCTTTACGAGAACTTTTAAATGATTATGTAATTTAACGACTATAACTATTCTCTTATCTTATCGAGTGGTTAGTGGCCAACCTAGTGTCAGAGTTGTTCAGGTCGCCCGTAGGCCTCTGCCTTATCGACTGTTGTCAAATTGTCAACAGCCGGGACCGACGTTTTACGTGCACTCCAAAGCACGGAGACGCTCGGTTGAAATACCACTATGCGATAGCCCATCTAGTGAGTTACCGCGCCTAAAGTTGCTTAACCTACCGATCGTTTACCGATCAGTGGGTGCACTCGGCTATGAGCGTGTATAACTATTAAAAATATATAATACTAGCTGCGTTCGTCGGTCCCCTTGCGTGGTGTACTGATTTTTCTTTATTGCAAACTTTTATTATTTTTCTAAAATAAATAACCTAAGTTTCTCCTTATAATGTCAACTATCTGCCAGTGAAGTTCCGTTAAAATCGGTCCAATCGTTACCGAGATTAGCAAGAACAAACAAATAGACAGACAACATTTAGAACAGCAACATAATATCAAAGCGAAAGAGGATTATTCGTTTGTTTGTTTTATGAACAATATCTATGTAGCGAGCGAAGCCGCGGATCAACTATTACTTTATACTACACCAACACAGAATGGTGTAGCTTGGCAGGGATAAATTTTATATGGAGAATAATTAATTTTGTATGCAAAAATTAAAATTATAATTTTAATAAGAGATCAAAGGTTTAGATTCAAACTGCGAATGTTAAACACTCTCATTTGATTCAATTGTATAAATTATTTGTCTTAAAAGCAACGTGGCTTTAGCTGTGGTTCGATCTCGCAGGAGGTTTCGTAAGGACTGAATCAAATTTGAGCCCCCGCGAGGCTGGGTCTCAGTACTCCGCTCCCCCACCAAGTGACACTGTCAAGGCCAGTAAGACCAACAGCAATACACATATAAAAAAAGGGTGGGTCTGTTACTCGTAGTCTTTTAAAATATAACATCAGCAAAATTATAAAAATGTTAAAATATCCTTGCCCGTTGCATTTATTTTAGTCGAGCTGACCTAGTAATTAAAGAATGCAGATGAGAAACATGGAGGTGAAGTTTGCAAAAGTAATGCTAGGAATACAATTACTTCACAAAATCCAAGAAGAAATGCTTTGAAATTTTAACATAAAATGTAGCGAAGATTTAGATAACAAGTGATTGCAATTGTTGTTTTAAATGTTTCTACATAAGGTGCTTTTCTAACTGCATAATGATTTCAAAACAAAATAATTACATTTCGAAAAGTGTTTGAAGATCTTTAGATTTTAATAAGAAGAAGCTTCAGTGATTATACTGCCAAAGTATTTTACAAAATTGACTAAGTAATTTTTTAACTTAAGTTTTATAAAAGATCTGTATATTTCGACGACCATGATGTGAATTTAATCTCGACGGTCGCGGCTTCGATTCCCGCTCGGGGCTGATATTATTGTTCGATATCTGTTGATAAGTGTATAAGCAGACCCTGGGTAAATACCGGGAATAATGTTAGAAAGAAGATTATATTCACTAGTTTCCACCCCTCTATAAATAACGATGCTATTGTTCTCTATATGTAACAACCAACAAGATGAAACTTTCGTATTTGTTTGCGGGAATCTTAGAAACAAACGATTTAAAACTTCGACTCAGTTCTAAAACTCTATATCCAAGTATAAGATACGTCAATCGCGATAGATTCTTCATCTAAATGTTTTTTTAAAGTTCCGTAGCCAAATAGTAAAAATGGAACCCTTATAATTACGTCATGTGCGTCCATCCGTTTTTCCGTCTATCCATCCGTATGTCATTATCGTTTTACTGAGAGACTATTGACTTTATCTGTACGAAATTTAGTAAAGAGGTATATTATATTAACTGCTACAGAATTTTGTCATGAAATAATAAAATATATAAAAATTAATGGTACCAGTCCATACATGTAACTTTTGACGATGATGTGGCGCAGCGGTAGCGAACCTGCCTTAAACGGCACAGGTCTCGGGTTCGATTCCCGCTCGGAGCATAATATGTTTGTATTGACCATGCAAGCATATTTTCCGGTCTGGGTGTGTTTGTCCATGTCATTGTGTATGTTTCCGGACCCCCGACACAGGATATCAATATCCTAATGGGGGCCGTTGAGTGTGTAGCGTTTATTTATTTATATTTATTTATATAACTGAGTGTTGAAAAACAAGTCAGCATAAGGATTTTAACTTTTTGATTCGGTCAGTTGTTAAGATAATTATAATCTCCCAAAGTCATAAAAATGTTTGTGCTTGTCCTATCTGAAAGCAGGTTTGCTTCAAAGATATCTACATTTAGTGATAAGGTCACCTTCTTATGTGTGTAATAAATTTGCTAAGTGCGTTTTGAACTCACACATAAAGGGTTTCATATCATCGTAGTATTCATAATATATTAAGTTTCTTGCATGGGTAAAAAATGTTGTAGAGGCAATACATATAGACTTTCGGAGCGGAAAGCGAGGCTGTGCTAATAGGGTACCGATGACATAATATATATAAATATGAGTGTACTAAGTCATATAAGTAAAATATTATATATAATTTTATTTTTATTTTTATTTTTAATCTTAAAAGACATCTTACATATTATGACGATGTGAATAGTGCTCTTTCTAAGATACTTCATTGGTTTAGTAAACAATTTACTTTTGAATAGCAAAAAAACCAAATGTGTTAAATTTACAATGCCTAATGTGAGACAGGTCCAGTCTAATGTATTGTTGATTGGAGAATTATTAGATGTGATGGAATCTACAGTTTTTCTTGGAATAAGTGTAGAGTCCAAACTACAGTGGGGCCCCCCTAATTGCTAGGTTGGCGAATAAACTTAGCTCTGCAGCATTCGCTGTTAGAAAAATTAGACAATTAACTGACATAGAAACAGCCAAACTTTTTTTTTTTTTTTTCGGAATGTGTATTGCTGTTGGCCCTACTGGCCTTGACAGCGTCACCGGGCGGGGGGGGGCCGAGTACTTAAACTCAGCCGTGATAAAGGGACAGCCCTCACGGGGGCTCAAATTTGATTCTGTCTTTAGGTTGCCTCCTGTGAAGCCGAACCACGGCTAAGGACGTCATCGGAGATGGAGGCAGCGCTCCGAGCGCATTCTATACGATAGACTCACCCGACGGTGTGAGCGCGACGCGACGTGCGAAACAAAGGACCTCGTCCTCGCCGGCGAGGACGGTGTTGTGTGCGTGTCTGTGCTGTGTAAGGGACATTTTCTAACGTAATCCGGCCAAACTTGTTTACTTTAGTTACTTCCACAGCATTATGCCATATGGAATTTTACTTTGGGGTAACGCGGCTGATGTAAATACTATTTTTGTGCTGCAAAAGCGAGCTATTCGTGCAATCTACAGTGTAGGGTGTAAAGATTTGTTGGAGGAAAAATTTAAAGAAATTAATGTATTGACTGTCGCTTCTCAAAAAATTTTAAAAATGTTATATATGTACGTAAGAATATCAATGAATTTACAAAAGTAGTGATAATCATAACATTAACACTAGGAACAAACATAAATTAACAGTACTAGACTGCATAAAATTAGTAACTCTTTTAGATCCCAGAAAGCGTTCAGAAACTTTCTATTAATAAATTTAAAATAAACGTTTGTGTGGTAAGGGCTATTATAAAATTTAGTGAATACCTTGAGGCCACCTCACCTTGGGAATGAGACAGTCACTCCAGGCTTTTCAGTGAACATAATATGTAAATTACTTGGACATTTCAAAAAAATAATATATTAAAAAAGATATAACCCCCTGAGTTTGTTTCGCCGGTTCTTCTCGGGTAGAGGTTTAATTTTGGAGCCGGTAGTAGAATCTTGACTTTCAACAAATAAGTTATATGCTTTTTACGTTGAATAAAAATATTAAAAAAAAAAATAAGCACGATATTCAATGAAGCTTGTAGTATTTTCTTCTTATTTAGATAAAAAATCTTCGTTTGAATATGTCTTACGACTGTATTGACTCATTAATAAGCGTGTCTAGATTGCTTAGACGTTGAAGAGCAACTGGGGTGCAATGTAAAAATATATTGTGCAAGACTGAAATTGGCGTGATGAGATTCGAGCTTGAAAACAAGTTTTAATAAGACTAGAAGGCGGAGTTGAAATTCAGCTTTCTTGGAACTTTGGAATGAAATCTATTAGAATTAGTTTCTTGATACAATACGCTACAAGAATAATAAATTTTCTTTTCGAAAAGATACCGCTGTTATGAGTAAGAGTATTTAGTAATTTAATGTAAGAAAAGTTCTTCTTCTTAGCATTATTCCCGGTATTATGTGAGTATTTACTCAGAGTCTGCCTATTACTCTTATGCGCATTTGATAGGTTACTAGTTTTTACACAGAGCGTTTGCCATCTAACCTCGATCTATCGAAATTTCCTTATAAGCTAATGATTATTATCAGATGTGATCGACAGCTTAACGTACTCTCCGAGGCACGTTGACACATAATTCCATTTCAAACCAAAAAAGTAATTTTGCAAATCAATCCTGGCGTCCATGTATATAATATTATGTACATTGTGATGAAATAAGAAATTCCCTTTTTGAAGTCAAGTGAGCAAAGAGTGAGTGGTCCTTAATCCACTGCGAGCGTTTCTACCCACCAGACGAAATGGAATAGTCCCGTTACATCATAACTATATCCTGTCTGGAGATTACTACTACGTTCAATCTTGACCATATAAAGCTATTAATTATTGATCTTCTTCTTACTTCTTTTTAGGGTTCCGTAGCCAAATGGCAAAACGGAACCCTTATAGTTTCGTCATGTCCGTCTGTCCGTCCGTCCGTCCGTATGTCACAGTCATTTTACTCAGATACATTGGCTCTATATATACGAAATTTACTAAATAGGTACTAAATCGGTCTATGAACCGCACAACGATTCGATAATGAAATCTTAAAATATTTAAGAACTAAGGGTAGCAGTCCATACATGTAACTGAGTGTTGAAAAAAAAGTTCAACGTATGTCAACGTGTGAGGTATTTTTGGATAGGTCTTTCAAAATGATAGAGAGGTTTGATTTTGACTTTTTTCATTAAGTCAGTAGTTGTTGACATATTAGTTCCTAAATTCATAAAAATTGTGTCCCCCCCCACCTCTAACTTTTGAACTATGAGATTTAAATTCTGGAAAAATTTGAGCTTGTAGGACATCAAATAAAATTTCAACCACATTTAGTTTCAAGAAGATAGGTCTACAAATTTAAGAGATATATAAGTTTTTCCAATAACTTTGTTTTTCATATAACTTTTAATAATTACTATGAAATTACCAACTTATTTTTGCAGTCGTAATTCGTTATTATTTTTAAAGGCCTTGAGATTCTTCATAATCAAGCTGCGGAACCCTTTAGTTTCAACTGTGCGTAGTCCACAACGCACTTGGCTGCTAATTTTTTTTTTTTCTAGATGGTTCGCAAAAGCATACCGTCCGCCTAATGGTAAGCATTCACTGCAACCTATGAACACTTGCGAAACTTAAAGTATAGGCCTCTGGCGCTATCACCCATCATACGAAACTATCAGAGTGTAGTACATCTCTGGTCGAGCCTACCTATTTGTGCTTTGAGCAGCATGGCTCTACTATTACTAAATACTTCATAAGATAATGAAAAATATAACAAAAATTCAAACCTCGTGCTCGTAACAATATTAATTCAGATTCAATATTCGCCCTACCTGTCTTGAATCATTTAATTAAGAAATACTGTTTTCTACAACGCCCGGAGCACGAAAAACACTCGGATTATAAAGTCTTCTAAGAATATTCCTGCTTACTTTATTGGAAAGTATTTTTATGGTGGTGTTTTATTTTTTATTAAAATTGCAACTGCATTTTATTTTATTAGCTTCTATTAAAGTAGATTGTAAGTTAGTAGTAGTAGTAGTCTTACATAATTCAAGATTCTACACATTCAAGATGATTGGACCGACTTGACAGAGAGAGTAAGAAGTAGGAGTGCTTCCGCACACAATTTGACGACGTTGTGGCGCAACGGTAGCAAACCTGCCTTAAACGCCACAGGTCGCGGGTTCGATTCCCGCTCGGAGCATATATATTTGTATTGACCATGCAAGCCTATTTTCCGGTCTGGGTGTATTTGTCCTTGTCCTTGTACGTGTTTCCAGACCCCCGACACAGGATATCACTATCGTAATGGAGGCCGTGAGTGTGCAGTGTTTATTATTATTTTTTTTTTAAATATATCGACGCTTAGTACAAATATCCATTGGCGAACAGATGTAATGAGTGAGAGCTCCAGATGTCCAAAACTCGTTTCCTTTCTTATCATTTCCATTCTCTCTTCTCTCTTTCCCTCGGTTCGACAAAAAGCGTGGTCGGTCATATTACAAGCGTCTATAAAGACTACGGTAAACTCAACTTCAGATGAAAGACGTGTTTCGTATTTTATTGAAATTTTTCTCCTAATGACGTTAAAAAAGGGTTAGAAAGTTATGTCCTTAGTGCTTTATATTTTATTTTGACACATGTTTGTAAACTCAATCCGATTTAATCTATAAATATAAAAGCAGAAGACTTGACTGGCTTAACAATGTACAACCTAACCAAGAAAGAGTATTTTCTTTTTTTAGAGGTGTTGTTTAATTAAGAAACACGTGTTTTAACATTTTCCTAAATTTCACGTCCTGAAGGGGTGAAAAGATGTTATTAAAATCGTTATTCACGCGAGCGAAGCCGCTGGCAGAAGCTAGTTTATATATAAAGCCAATATATTAATTATATTTGTTTTAAAGTGATTTATTTGATAAGTTATATTTAACCTTTCAGTAGCTGGAAATCTAATAATCTTTTCATTAATTGTACTAAATTGTACAACCATTGAGAACGTCCCTGATTAATAATCGTCATTCGCAGCTGCTTTCACCTGGCTGTAATTAAAGACGTGGCATTGACGTCTTAGACAAAACGTTTATTCTTTAATGAAGATTTTATTTCAAACAAAATAATTCGTTTAAAGAATTTTTATGGAGCATAAAAGATTTTAAATAAAAATAAAGTAATGTAATACACTACAGAATAATTAGTAATTAATATTCGAACAAGCGTTCTTAGTAGTAAATAGATTGATAGTGTTGACATTTCTACGAAACTTATAAAGGTATTTTATACATAATTATGTCAGTGCAGCGCAAAAAATCGGCACGATGATTTTTCATTTTCATTACTGTGCAGAAGCAATTCTATAGCTTTATAAAATATATAATTGGAGTCAAATACGAATATATTATTATAAATAATCAGAACGTCGTACTAGCGCGTAATGGCGTACGGTGCCGAAACGTGGATACTCAAGTTTGAGCTAATTCGCAAATTTAAAATCAGTCAACCGACAGAGAAAAGTTATTGGCATAGACCAGTAGTGGTAGCGGGCTGCCCAAATTAGCCAAAGAACCGACAATTAATGGATTAAACGGGTCTTGATTGGGTCTCACGGACCGGCTGTTGTATTGGTGGAGCGATGATCTTCACAAGATGGCTGGCATGATCTTTTTTTATAATACTTTATTGTACACCACATAACAGGAAAATTACAAATATAATACATAATATACATATACATATACAATTTGATTACAATAAGGTGACCTTATCGCTAATAAGCGATTTCTTCCAGACAACCTTATATGGATAACGAAACATAAGTATAGGAAAAAAGAAAGGTGGTGCATAAAGATTTCATATAATGTAATACTTACTGATATAAGAACTACAATGAAATAAATATATATATGTACAAAATCAAAATATTAAATATAAATAATATATATAAAGAGTGTGATACAATTGACTCAGCTTTTACATACACTGCATATATCAAATAATATTCTTTGAATCGACTTTTAAAAACATTCAGAGACTGAGATTGGACCTTGATATGAGTGGCCGAAGATTGTGGTCAGTAGCGTACAGCTGAATAGGCCTTTATCCAGCAGTAGACAGAAAAAGGCTGCTGATGATGATTTATTTATTTATTTTATTTTCATACTTTATTGTACACCACAACAAAAAGTAATACAAACTATAATTTAATAATTGAATGTACAATTGGCGGTCTTATCGCTTAATAGCGATCTCTTCCAGACAACCATGGGCTAGGAAAGAGATAGAAGACAGGGTATGCCGTGGTGTAAATAATTATACATAAACATACATTTTTTTTTAGATAACGCCGGAGGGCAAATGACTCTACTCCACCTGATGGTAAGTGGAAGTAGAGTCCACACGCGAAGGTGGCTAATATGGTTGCAGAAGGCGAACTTTACTAGCCATCCTCGCCCTGCCTACCCGCAAGGTGCCTCTTCACGCCTCGCTTGAAGGATCCCAGGTAGTAAGAATGAGGGAACACATACATACAAATAACTACACAATAATACATGAACATAATATATACATATACTTATGTGTAATAAATATATAACACAAAATAATTTTTAGATTAAATAAATATAGTTATATAATAATGTCGTTTTAGTTATTTTCAGTCAAATAATAATCTTTTACTAACTTTTTAAAGATGTGTAACGATTTTGCTTGATTAATGATGATGAATTATAAATAGAGTCTTCTTCTTCCTAGCACTTTTCCATGTATTTTATCTACCCAGGGTCTGCTTATGACCGGATTTGACCGGTTACTAGTTTTTACACAGAACGGTTACCACCTGACCTTCTTAATCTTAAGGGCGAACCAATAACTCATTGGATACGAGCGAATTACTTATCAAGAGTTGACGATTATTATCAGATGTTATGTGATAACAACTGGGACCGACAGCTTATCGTGCTCTCTGGGGCACGGTGGGGAGACCTAGAAGGACAAACGCTCAGAACAAAACAGATATTTGTAAGATCAATACAAACAACTGCCCGAGCGGGGTTTGAAACCGCAACCGTCGAGGCTAAAGGCGGACTCACTACTAATATGCCAGAGCGGTGTCTGAATTATAAATTGTGTATTATATAAATATCTAAGACGATGTACTATGTTAATCATGCTTCACTTTGCAATTAAATTATCTGAGCCAGTGAAGCTCTTAACGAAGTTAGGTATTCAAATTTTATGCGTCGTCGTAAAAAAGCGCATTTAAATTACAATTAATGAATTAGAAATCCTAATGTTTCCTATTTATAAGCTACACTTAAAACAGTTATAGGTAAGGTATGACTTATAAATAATAAATAAATAAACGCTACACACTCAACGGCTCTCATTAGGTATCTCAGTAGTTATAATATATCCTGTGCCTCGACACTCCAGACACAAACACAATGATAACGACAAACACATCCAGACCGGAACACATGCCTACAGGATCAATACATTTATCTGCTCCGCGCGGGAATCGAACCCGCGACCTCCGAACCTTAAAGCAGGTTCACTACCGCTGCTTAACAACGTCCTCAAATTTATAATTATCGGTTGATAATGTTTGTAACCTTTTCACGCAAAAACTACCAGATAAATTTGAATGAAATTTGCTACACACTTAGCTTCTTACCTTTTTTTTTATTTACGTGCAATGGTCTTTATAGGACCTGGCCCCATACCCACTAAAACCCCAAGGTCCCGTCTAGCGCCATAGTGGGACGTCACGGGATCGCTTGTGCATTCAACCGCGACGCCCCGACGCTTGCCCCGAGGGGCCCTCCTGGGGCGGCAACATAGTGCCACCATATATAAATACTATTATAATAAATAAATAAATAAACGCTACACACTCAACGGCCTCCTCCTGGGCCGGCTTCGGGAAGTTTACTCGAGAGTAAGCTCACGAAGCCAGCAATACCCCGATATATACATCTTTACATATATACATATAATATTTACAGGTATATACATATACCCCCCGCTGGCACATAAAACGCGCTTAGGCCTTTCGGCCTCCGCCTGAAC
Organism: Hestina assimilis; assembly: GCA_023373885.1. Lineage (NCBI taxonomy): Eukaryota > Metazoa > Arthropoda > Insecta > Lepidoptera > Nymphalidae > Hestina > Hestina assimilis. The sequence goes on along the minus strand of CM041746.1, from coordinate 13,277,270 downwards.
CGACCTCCCAAGAAAACCCAGGAAGTCGGCAAACCCCAATATATACAACTATGTACAACGCCTCCAAACCTCCTGCCGCATAAACGCGGCTGGGCCTTGCGGACCCCACCGGCCGACTCCCGAGTCGTCTGCAAACTCGGGAAGTCGGTACACCCTGTTGGCTTCACCGGGTAGCCGACGGTGCCCCCCCGGCACGACAAGCCCAGGGTACCGCAGGGATGACATCTGCGGTTGGGGGGGACATAGCTTCTTACCTGGGTTAACATATAGAATACTTTTTATCCCAGAAAAATTTTGGGTTCCTGTGAGATGATTAAAAAACTACATAATGTAAGAATATCACAAGTACAAAACTGCATCTTACGTATTTCCAAAAGTATTACGTATTTAGTGAAGTTTATACGAGTAAGAGGAAAACTTCACTAATTAAATCCAAGCCATCGTTGGCTTAATTGGAGCCTTGTTAATTGTTTATCAAAATACGCAATGTAGACTAAGAAGTCTTTATTGATTTACATGACTTAATGTAATTTCGCCATCTCAAAAGTTTATTCCGCTTTCTTGGGCAGAATTTGGATCGCTTATCTTATACATAAGTATAAGTAAAGTAGTAAAAAGTAGTGTTAGGTAGTAGTGCTAAATGTCATCTAGATCCGTTCAGCTGTTCTGGCGTGATTGAGTAACAAACGTCCATCCATCCATCCTTCCAAACGTTCACATTTATAATATTAGTGGGATAGTGGGGTATCACCACATATTTTTAGATACCCTAAAAATTTAAAACTGAACTAAAACTTTTTATACTGAAAAACGTATATGAATAAATTCTAATTTTTGCAAATGTTATTATTATTATTATATTTTATTTTTAAACTTTGTAAAATGTGTACTAAATTACTTAAGTACATGTTTCTTTTTTGGGTCATTATACACATGTACTGCCACAGATTTTACCACTGTACCTATGTATACTTTTAAAAATATTTTTTATTGTATTGCTCATGTTTAAAAGTGAACTGTAATGTTCTTTATGAGTAATAAACTAATAAAGTTCTTTAACCTGAAAAGTTGGCAAAATGTTACAAAAGTACAAGTTACTGCATTTAACAAATGCCTAGTTTTAATAACCACTGCTTTTCGAACTTCATCAAAAGATTTCAAAAACCATAAAGCATTAAATAAAATAAGCTCTAATTATAAAATAATATTAACACAAGCGAAATACTCTCAAAAAATGAACTCATATTTTAGCCATGAAAATTTGTTTCTTATTTACATAATATAGGTAGTGTTTTTGAACGAAAGCTTAGCATAGTTTTAGTGTGATATTTCGCTCGCGATAATTTTTATCGCCCCACAAAGCAATTTGGCAAGCGCAAATGGCCCTGTTTCAGAAATACAAGGCACAGAAAGACGAAAATGTACAGTAATGCGAGCATATTATTAGATAGGGATGGGAGATTTAAAGTTTATTCAATACTAACTTCTGACAGCGGCTTCGCTCACGGTAATGACCATTTTAATACAACCTTTAAATAAACTTTGCAAACTTTGAATGTCATATTTATTTATATTGAAACAGCAGCCTTAAAAATAAGTTTCAAGCTTCTAGCTCTAAAAATGATGATAATTCAATACAACTTTTCATCCCCCGTTTCAACCTCTTAAAACCATTTTTTTGCATTAAAAAGTACCCTATATCCTTTTTCAGGACTCTCTGTGCACCAAATTTGATTGAAATCTGGTTTAGTAGTTTTAGACAGACAGAGAGACAGAGTTACTTTCGTATTTATATTAAGTAAGGAGTAAGGAAGTGACGATTAACTTCTCCACGTGGTTTCGCCCATATTATTTTCAATGAAATAAATTTTGCTCTACACTAAAAACACGATTTTAACCGCATATGATAAATCATTGGTAGTTGCATAGGTGGATGCAGATGTCACGGTTACGTTTTATACTTGAAGAAGTTCTGTTCTATATCTAAAACATATTTTATCCGTTTTTTTTTTTTTCGGAATGTGTATTTCTGTTGGCCCTACTGGCCTTGACAGATTTCAAAGTCTCTATGGAGATCTACGTTGCGAACGTACCACGGACAGCCCGAGGCCATGCGTAAGAAACGGTTCTGAATTATTTGTAATTGATTAATTCTTCTGGCGTGGACATGCGAAAAACAGGGCTCGCGTAGGTCAGTATGGGACGTATACAAGCTTTGCATTTTTTTTTTATCCGACCAACACTACATTTATATAGGACTTTTCTGGAACACATCTGTGGGAGAACGGATATGAAATAGTCAGAAGTAGTGGGTCACTAATATTTTATTATAGTTATAACACACAAGTACTTGATAAACAATTTATCATATGAATATTCATAATAATCACAAGTTTTATAATTACTCGACCTGAAACAATTCAGAGCACCAGTGCCGTGTCCACAGTCGGACAACTTCTGATCTGTTGACAGACCCTATTTAAATGGAGGCTTGCTCGGTAATGGCGGGGACCAGTAGTCAAACCACTACTTTTAATTCACAAAAATCAAATCAAATCATAATCTCCCACATTTTTATCCAAATAATAGACAGAAACGCCAATGATATCGCTCGACAACCCAAGATCATCAACATTATCAGATCCGGACCAAATTACAATGGTAACTTCAAAGTATATCCAACCAATGTATTGTCAAATATAAAAAAAAGAATTTCTAAAATATGTGAACATAAAGATTCATACAGTTCAACATCTTGTTTTTTTTTTTTGATTTTGCTTAGTAATATAATAATTATAATTTAACTAAATATTATAAATATGAAATTTAGGATTAATAGATAGATGTTTGTTACTCTTTCACGCAAAACCTACTGAATAGATTTCGGTAAAACACACCTAGCTTATTACCTGGATTTTATTCCGGAATATTTTGGGTCCGTGGGATCATCAAAAAAAATCTTGAAAAATGAACCTGTAAATAAAAGCAAACAACTAATAAATAATTGTCAAAGCCCAAAAGCAGGTTATAGTTTACACGAAGCAGACTCGTTCAACTACAGAACCTACAATTTATTCCAGCCATAACTTTCACTTCGCTTATGACTAAGAAGGTAGCTTAAAGGAAAATTATAGTCATGTAACTACTAGATAGGAAGTTCGTTCAAATTCCAATTTTACTGTATCTACTATTATTATTTTAGTCATGAACGAGTCATAAAAGTTGTATAGATAAAGAAGAATTTCTAGACACCGTTGTAGCGTTGTGGGTAGCGAGTCTGACTGGGTCTCCCCACCGTGTCTCGGAGAGTAGTTAAGCTGTCGGTCCCGGTTTTCATCACATAACATCTGGTAATAATCGTTAACTCTTGTTAAGTAAATTGCTCTTATCCAATGAGTTACTGGTTCACCCTCAGGGTTGCGGAGGTCAGGTGGCAATGTCTCCGTGTAAAAACTACTTCCATATCAAAGTTATGTTATATCGTAAATCAGTAGTGTATTTTGCATTACTGTGTTGTCGTTTGAAGGACACTATTGCTAGTGAAACTACCCGGCAAAGGAGATTTAAGGTCCAATATCGCAAGATTGGTGACTCAAGAGTCATAAATAGGTCTCGTGAACGCAATTTGAATGTCAATACTGTTGCATTTACTTAATATAGTATCGTAAAATTTTATGTCCATATCTAAAACGAAATACCAGGACAATATTAAAATATTATTTTCAAAATCAATGTCATTACAGTGGCAAAACTAATATAGATAAAATACAGTTGCAATATTTGAATCAATACATGCAATCAGGGCGGCTTGTTGGCGTTCGGCCAAATGGAAGAAGAAGGCTGAAAGCGTCTATGAACTTTAGGGAAATCTTTGACACCGATACAAATTTTCACGCTGAAATGGAGAAGGCTTCTACTGGAAGAATAATTGTTCGTTCTAATACAATTTTATTAATTCTATATTGATTTTGATTATGTGGTAGAAAATTTATATTATGGTATTTCAAAAATATATTTTTTATGTTAGACGGGTCCAAACGGGCAAGAAGTTTACATGATGCTAAGCGATTTTCGCCGCCCATAGATATCTGCATAAACTAGAGGGCATGCACTTGCGTGTGACTGACGTCGAAACGAGCAGTCACTTCACGAGTTGTTCACCATCGTACGGTGGTAGCTACCTAACGTGGGTATTTAAGCAATACCACCAGCATTCTATTTTACTTAACGTGTGTTAAGATATTACAAAAATGCAGTTATATTTAACCAAAATTGCTATAACATTTTCTTTGAATGTCATTTTTCTAAGAAATAGAAGAGAAGCAAAAGGTATAAAAAAGATTTGGTATAAAAATCACAATTTACACATAAATGCCAATCTTTTGAAGAAACTTAACTTATATATAACCAAAACTGTTAACGATAAATAACTATAACTTTTCCTGCAATAAATTTGGCCGCTAAACAGTTTGGAGGTTGGCACTTTTAGTTTTTCCTACCTGGGCACAAAATACAAACTCCATTGTCCATTGTTGTATTGATGCCATGTGAGTTTTTCGATTTTAACTCTAAGGGTCGTCGTCACCGTCGTAAAATCACTTGCCTGTCGGTGTTCTATAGACTTTCCTTTGAGGAATGTGTGTATGTGTGCGTCCATTATCTCCTACCGCCGCGCCTACCTACCTACTTACCTACCCACCTACCTGCCTACGGGCTACGCGCACTGCGGCGTACTACGGTGGAGGTCAAGAGTTACGCATTTTATTATAA